>JAKEPQ010001005.1:75770000-77047500 GCA_024500445.1 Entomyzon cyanotis
AAGTCCACAGTGTGCTCCTGCAAAGTTGTTTTTCTTTCAGTGGCCTTCCAGGAAATGTGTTGGTATGTTTGCATCGCTCGTTCAAATCGCTGGAACTTAGGGCTGTTGCCTCATTAAGTAGAGGAACACGAGGGTCAGCTTAGATTTCTTTGGGAAGCTGACTCCAATGTGGCTTCTTTCTGTTTGCCTGGTATCAGTTCTTGCTGACAATGTTCTGCAAGGGAATTTCCCTTAGGAAGAAAGGTTTTTATTGAACAAGTGCTTCGCTGAAGGATGTATAAAGGAGACTAGCACTGGTAATGTCAGGCAGGAAAAAATAACTCTGTAAGAGCTCCAGCAGGCCTCCCTAAATATTAGCACATGTCCTATGATACAGGCAATAAGAAAAATAAGTAATGACTACAGAAAAACACATTTTATATATGTTTTTGTTATCCACAACACCAGTATTATATTTGAACAAAAGACCCTCTCACACAATGTCAATTTTATATTTGTACCTTTTACAAGAGGGCATGAAATTTCATAGTTCTATAATGCAGAAATATGATAATTAGCTGCTTAAATATTTAAATAATGAAAAACTGTTGACAGCATGGTGAGCCATGTTCAAATACTATATGAAAAATAGCAGAAAATGTGCAGGAACTGTATAATGACACAATTTGTTAAGCCTTTGTATTTCACATTGATAAGACATCATCCTGTGTAGATAGATAGATAGATAGATAGATAGATAGAATGTTTGCAAATGAAATTAAACTTTCATCATTTGACACTTCAATTGCTAATTACAATGTCAGATCCAGTAAAGCAATAAGCATCTACAGTAAATAGAAGCTCACTGTAGCTCAAGAGTAAGCTTTTCCCATATTTGACTCTCACTTCTACGTGGACATAATCCCATTTTTCCTTATTGTCTCTCCAAAGTTTTTTTTATTCCATGTTACAAACAGTTCCAGTTGTCAGCCCAGCTGTCATTCTTAACTCACATAGCTTAGGTCTGAAAAGGAGGGTCCATATTCTATCATAGCTGTTGAGCCATGAAGGGTACATCAGATCTCCTGCTTCAGAATTTGACAAATAGGGACAAGCAATAAGAAGAGAAATCTCCCTCTCACCTTCTATCTCTCCTCATAGATTAGCTCAATTCAAAACCTCTGGACTCCATCTACTTTCTTGGGCTCTCAATTGCCTTTTCTCTGTGCTTCTTCTGAGGCGTTGCTCCCTCTGCCATCCTTAATGATACGTTTGACTCCCTGAATTTAGAAAGGCCAGTGACCCAGATTGTTGTTCTTCCTGTTAGCAGGGATGCAAAGAGAATGAAATATTAATTTTTTAAAATTCATTTACTTATATCTTTGAAAATACATTTAAAATTCTGTTTGTAATATGGGAGTGCTAAATGTTTTTTCTTCTTTCTCCAAGTTGCCTCTCATTTCTTTACTGACCTTTTAATGTAACAAGCCTGGAGATTTTTCTTCTTCTTCTTTTCAGTGGGGAAACTCCAGTACCTCTGGAAATAGAGATATCTGTTAATCAGAAAGTGACTGAACAATTATCAGCACATCCAGATTCCTGGACTGCTGTGGAGGATTTAGACCAACTTGTACCTTCATAAGCAAAAATACAGTTGCTTTAGCTGAACAATCCAATGCAGATGGGAGACTAGAGTGTGTTTTCCGTTCTTTTATTAACATTTGTCCGTTCAGGTCCTCAGGAAACCTCTGACCAGTGTTTATTTGAAGACGTCTCTGTCCAGGATAATATTATGATTAGAATCAAAGGAAGCAGAAAAAAAATAGGGCTTCTTACTGAAATAAAGTGAAGGACCCTTTTTATTTCCCCAGCTTAAAGAATCTCTGAAAGAGTAACCTAAGATAGGACTTGGCAACTACTTATTATGCTCTCTGCCAAATAATGTGTAGAGATCTAGCAAATCTAGTTATTAAATGAGCTGAGCAGGAAGAGCCTGTTTGAAACTGCATAGAAACATGAGCACTCTGCTCAGCAGAGGACCAAAAAGATGCAGGTATTATGAACTGCAGTCACTGAGGCCTCGTGTTAACTAAGATCAGAGTCAAGAGCAGGAGAAGCAGGAGAGGGAAAATGAGTGCTGTTGAGGCTTGTGTGCTGCTTTGGCACTCCACCTACTCTCGTTATTATTACTTTGCCTGGCTTTTAGCTGATAAATAAAATATGGAGTAGTGTCTGGAAACACAGACAGAAGACAGCTCATCTAGTCCTGCCTAATTGCCGTGTGCTGCAGTTGCTGCGTAAGAGCTATCTTTTTGGAACTAAAATGAGAACCAGTGGCATTTTATGGACTGGGACTAGCCATAATGGTTTACAGTAACAGACCATGAATACCATGGTTGAGAGAAGTACAAAGGCTTTATTCCTAGGCAAACCCAGAGAATGGCATTTAGACAGTCCAGAGAGTCTGGTGTATAGCTGAACTGAACTGGCACCAGTTGCTAGAGCAGATTGCATAAGTGCCCCAAAAGGGATGGCAGAGAATAGCTTTCCAACTCCCAAGAGCAGAGGGATCCTATTCAGGGAAGTTGTCTCAGCTGTCAGGGCAGTTTTTCTTCCATGTCAGTGGTCTGAAAAAATATCTCTATTTTCCCCTTTGCAACCAAAAGCAAAGCTGGCTTTTGAAAGACTATTTTAAAAGTAGCAGAGCTCCAGGCTTCTGATCTTCAAAATTTTAAAGGTGGCTCACAAAAGCTAGTATTCTGCAAAGAGAGACTGTGCAATTTCTGCCTTGCATCTTCCCAAAAGGTGACTGCTGACTCAATATGGAGGATAATTCACTCGCTTGTCTAAAGCTGGGGAAGGAGCAACTTAATTTAATTCTGTAGCTGTATGGTCTCTCTTTTTCAGTATTGAGGAGGAAGTACTGCTTCTTCCTACTGAAATCCTGTATAGGTGTGATGAACAGAAATCTTGCCAGAAGCAGTGTGGCTGTGCTTCCCTAGGAAGGTTCCTACCCTCCCAGGAGGACATTCATTTTGTGACAGTGTACTTGGGAAAAGGGGTGAGCCCTGACTGACTGAATTATGATGTGCCTTGAAGAAAACAGGGGAGAGCAGCATCTTGCATTCTTCAGGGTTTCTGGGGCAGTAGCCCAGGAGAGATCTCCCGTATCTTTTTTCAGCCTGCTTTGGCTTCCCTTTCTTGCCTGGTGAAGGAGGGCCTCCATGTGCTTGGGGCTTTACTCCAAGCTCAGAGGCTGGGTTTGCGAATGGCTTTCGAATGTTAGCCAAAAATATGCGTCTGTGCATGTGTATGTGGAGGCATGGGGGAGGGAGCGTTGCTCCCTTGTGCAGTCGCACAGAACAAGCCACAATCTGGCGTGCTTTTGGTTATTAATAGCTAGAATATGGAAGTAGGGCAAATATCCATCCTGATTTATCCTGACCCGAATAATCCATATAGTCTTCAGGCCACAGACTAGCGATTCTGTCTCTAGCTGTCACATTCCTGAATTTTAGGAAGTGATATCTGTGACCATTTTGTGTCATGATGATCAATGTCACATTAAAGAGAGAAGCCTGCAGGCAGGCGTGTGAGCTGTGTGAGCGCTGCTTGATTAGGGAGGCGCTGGGGTGGGGATCCTGCTCGCCGTCACTCCTGCTCCCTGTCACTCTGCGCTGTCGGAGACCATGAGACAAAAGATCCCAAGGGAGAGGTCACCCTGGCCTGGGGCTGCTCTGCTGGGGAGGCAGGGGTGAGAAAGATGCTCTGAGAGGCAGAGCACAGGCTTAGGAGAGGAGTCACAGAGCCGTGAAGCAGCACTGAAGGAGGCAGGAGATGTTAGATTCAGGAGTGGGGAGTGAAAGAGGCAGAGATGTGCAAAACCTCCTATCCCTGTGGTTAACCATTTCTAGGCATTATCAGAGTATTCAGTTACTAGAAGATGGGTTTTTCCTTTCCTTTTTGTTACTTAAAATCATGAATACATGGAACCCTATATTTTTATTCTCCTCTCAGCTTGCAATACATTGTTCTTAACACCTATTTTTGAAATCACAGCAAGTTTTTGGACCAAATGTGCAGATTTCTCATTGTGGCCTATGCACATTCTAGCATAAGAAGAGAGACAAGCAAAAGGACATTAATTGTAATAAATCCAGAAAAAAGATGCCTGGGACACAAATCAGAAGTCCTCATTTGCTCAAGTTTCCAACTGACTTCCCCACGAACTTACATGATTCTTGAGTGAAGCATGCAAGGTGGGAGAATAGGGTGCACATTTGCATCCTGTTATTGTTCTGAGCATTATTCTGTCAACAATTTTCTTTTTCTGGATGGGCACACAAAAAAGCAATAAATGTTATTGCTGATTACATTTTAGAAACTACAGGCATTGCTGGAACATAGGCTTATTTATTAAGGTTAGAACAAGTATATAGGGAAACAAATTCTTGCCCAGAAGTATTTAAAGCCTGATATAAAATCAAGACATGATGTAAGAAACAAGACTAGCATGAAACAAAGATGGTTGTGCTGTTACTTTAGCCAGCTAATGAACAAATTGATAGCTTAAAATCTTAACTTTTTGTGTGCGTTGTGGTATGTTTCTGTTCTGCTTTAACACAGAGAAGTAAATACAAAACTGGTTTCTACCATGCTAATTTCTGGAGGTGAAGTGTTATATCCAGAGCAAATTAGTCCATTTGTAAATATTGTGTTTCAGTGCTTGGAGCTTAAATGCCAAGTATGAAACCTCCCAGCCTTCCGTGCTGCAGCTAAGCAGCCATGGTTGCATGGGCCTCCCTTCCCAAGGCACAGCAGATGAGGAAGCACCACATTTTGCCTGGCTGTTCCCTGCAGATTTCACACTCTTCCCCCAAAAAATGTAAGCCTCCATTCCCCTTCACTCGTGGAAAGTTCTCGGCCAGAATGGTAGGCAGGGGATGCTGCTGGCAAGCAGTGCCAGGGCTGCTGCCTTCCCAGCGCCCAGCCTTTGTCTGGGAGCAGAGGGCACTCATGGCAGCATTCCCTTTCCCCTCCCAGCCAGGGAAACCAGAGTCCCCCGTCCTGACCCGGCCAGGCAGGCTGAGATTCCCACAAGCAGGGAAGACAGAGCATGCCGGGATTTTCCTGTTTGTTTTCGAAACGCAGGTGCTGGCTCTCCGGGTGTCTGTGTGTGTCCCACGGGAGGCAAGAACCAGTGCTGGGGCTCTGCGGCTCGGGCTTGTGTTTGTGAGCCTCGTTTGTCAGCGGCGAGCTATTCTTGTTGGATTTCCAAGTAAACATCAGACAGATCCTTACCCCTTTGAGCTGTCACAGTCTGCCAAGAAAACTCTCTGAACTTTGAAATTTCTCCTTTTATTTTCCGCCTTCCTGACCCTGCCTCTGCCGCCGACAGCAGGTCCCTCTTGTCAGGGGAATGTCCTCCAGGCACAACACAGGAAAATGGAGGAGAGGAATTTTCACCTCCAGAAATCCTGTTTGGCGAGACGAGGACGTCTGGCCCTGCGACAGCAGGCAGGGCTCACGGATGAGGCTGTGGCCGAGCGGGCAGGAGCTGCTTTCCCCGGGGAGCAGGGCCGGGCCTGTGCGCGGTGACAGCGCCGGGCGGCACTCGCTGGGCTCTCGCGGCGCCATGGCAACAGCGTGCGTGGCATCCGCGGCTACAGCAAACACACCGCCTTTGATCAGCCTTGCTCTGATTACACCGCCGGGCTTCGGCTGAGCCCCAGCTCCTCTTTGCAGCTTGAAGAATAAGCCGTGTCTCTGCCTCTGCAGGGACGCTTTTTCAAATTTCGTGTCCAGTCCCTACCCAGAGAGGGTCAGCCTCGCCATCCCCTGAAGCTGCGTGCAGGCAGCAGCCTTGGCTTTAGGTTGCGCTCACTGCCATGGCTCCCTTGGTGAGGTTCTGGGAGGCTCTGCTCAGCTCCTGAACCCACAGCATGGGAAGGAGCAGGGTTTGAAGGGCTTCTGTTGCGTGGTCCATACCTTCCTTGGGCTTACGTGGAGCCTATGACTGAGATAATAAAACTTTTAAAATGCTCAAGTATCTTGTCCTTCTGCTTGTTTTCTCCTTTAGGATATGACATGAATTTCATAAAGGTAACCATTTGAATTCTGGAATAGAGAACATTAGCCATACTCCAGAAGAGAACACCTTTTTGCTTTGGAAAATGAACAACCCCGGAAGTGGTGTTTGAAGACAGTTTTGTATCATGCTTGAGGTGCTGCATGCAAAGTAATTATTTATTACAAAATGTAGTTGTTCAGTTTTGGTCCTCGGAAGTGAAGAGGACTTCTGGCCCTTTGGGATTTCTTTGGTGAACAAATGATCCGGTTCTGCTGAATCAATGGGGTTTTTTCCATTGACTTTATACATTTTGGCTAATGGCCAATCTGACCTCCCTCAGCTTCTGTGTGTTTGAACAGTTAGATCATATTTGGCAGCTAGTAATATATTTCTGAATCTTTTATACCAAAATGAATCTCAGTGTTCAGAAGGTTATCAAAACACAAGCTTGCCTAACAGCTAAGAAATCTTTGCTGTTTGCTTTTCAAAGCCAGTCTAGTATTTCTTCTCATGTTGGGGAGCAGCACCATAAACAACACAAAGGAACAGAGGCATGGTTCTTATAACATCCTGACAGTGAGTAGTGTGTAAATACAGATGTTTTAGGAAAGAATGCTTGTGATGGATCTGTTTGACATAGGCTTCCCGAGTGTTGGAGGGACTTGCATCTTTTATATGCCGTACAGGTCAAATCCTTAATAAAAGTGTCCTTTCTCTTGCAATTCACAAAACTTACAACTTCTTCCCTAAACAAACATTTTCCCCTCTTCCTGCAACCCACTTTGTCCAGATGGGTGAGGTTTCCATGCCACAGGATTCTTCTACTTATGGAGGAATTCCTGCTGACTCCAGCTTAGACTTCAGTTCTGGTGATGCCTATCTCCCATCCTCGTCCTTTTCCTTAGAAGATGACCAAGAGAGGAAGTCAGTCTGCAATGGAAGGTCTGTAAACAGTTGTTAGAGCTGCAGTTGCCAGTTTCAGTGGTGTTTGTCAGAGTAGAACCCAGCCAGCCTAAGGGGTGTGCTGAGCTGAGCACATCCCAGTTACCTGTCATAACATACAGCGTATACCATGCTGACAGCCATTTGTTTTTAGCATAGGTAATCACTGATATGTTCTTTTAAGTGAGATTCATAGATGCTGATTACATTTACTGCATAAATTACTTCATTATTAAAATCAGGTCATTTGAGCCCCAAAACCATTAACATGCAAACTATTACCATAATTTCATAAGCTAATAAATCAAGCACAGGAAAAGAATTAAGCAGTTCCTAGTGATAAGTGTTTCTTCAGAGATTAAGAAACACAATTTTCTTATGCATATATTAACATTTTAAAAGTGAATTCATGCAAAAGCAATTTTTCTGCATATATAAAACTTATGTTTAATAATCTCTATACTCAGCCTCCAGAGCTGCTTCAAAATTAATGGTTTTTTCTCAAATCACTGTACAGGAATTTGATGTTGAACCAGTCAGCCTGATCTTGTATACCCTACCCGTAAAACGCTTTATGCCTTTATTAAACAGTCAAAGTTAAGAAATAAAACAAGCCAAGATACAATTTAAAAGAAAAATAGCTTGGGTTCATCTTACATAATGAACTGCTCATCAAAGGTAAATTTTGTATTCTTACTATTAAGCAGTACCAATGAAATTGTAATTATCTCCATAATTGCAATTGAGAACTGTGATTGTCATCTTATTAAAATGGTGGATAAAAATTGATGTAGCTCTCATTTCTTACACAATATAATATAATATTGGCCAGAATAAGGCAAGGATAGACTCTTCTATTCACATCACTGACTAGTTTTAAAATAATACAGTAACACAACTGTTGCAGGAAAACAAAGAAAATTCCAATGTAAATGAAACTGTAATAAGCAACAGATGACAATGCCTAAGTATTTTACTATATTGCAAGATGTCCATGATTTATTTATGTTTAGCTGGTTTTGTTTTCCAGCTCCTAGCCTACTGTTTTGGTTTGTTTAGTTTATTTCTTTTTCGGTATGAGGCACCCAATGTATTTGCTCCAAGGAATAAGAGAATGTGTTTCAGAATGGTGCTCACCATACTGGTTATTTCAGGTCTCTTGGTTGCTGCAGCAATACCACAGCCTCTCTCTTTTCTAGCCCACATGTGAAACGACAATCAGAGAGCTTGTAGCAATGGCTTGTGCTTGCTGCTGTTTAATGACTGGCTTGACTAAGACAACACCACCCTGAGAATTACCACTCTGGGGAGGCTTGGCTTGTGCTGTCCCTCTCCCTGAACCAGTTCACCCAGAGGCCAGATAAGGACCATGGCTGGTGTCACGGAGGAGGTGACAACAAATGAGATGTGGGGACACCCCTTGTTGTGGCAGCTGGTTGCTGCCTCAGCTTTGTGGCAATTTGGAGCCACAGCCTCAGCCCTGGGAGAGCCAGACCATGGACCTGAGCTCACCTAAAGGCAGCTGAGACAGTGGGGCAGTCAGCGGTCAGCCTGTGCAGGACGGGAGGCAAAATAAGGGATGTGTTAGGGTCACTCTTGTTACAGAGGTGTAGCTCATGAGGTAGATTAATTAGACCTGTGGCTCAGAAGGTCAAGTATTTATTACTATTTATTACCTAAATAAGGAAGCAGCAGAGCACTGTTGATGTGAAGCTTTCCATGTATGTTGCCCTCATGGTTCTGGTTCTGTGTCCCTTCCTCGCCCTTCTGCCCATGGACATGGATGCTGGAAAGTACATGGATGCTGGAAAATACATGGATGCTGTAAATCTCCCAAATTATTAGTGTTCTCCTTACCTTCCCCCCTGCTGCAGGACTCAGTGCCACATTCCTCAGTTATGGTCTCTTCTACATTCTTCATTTCTAACCAGATATTGAACTACTGCTGCTCCTGGCAGGTCTTCAGTTTGTTTGGAGGCTGTGTGTGCTATTGTATATGCATAAATCATTTGTATCTGCTCAGGGTTATCCTGGGCTGTGTTTCAGGTATGTCTTCAGAGGAGTTAATCAAAACTCCATTCCATGTCATAAACTCATTTTTCAGTGTTTGTGTAATTAATTGCACAGAGGATATGATGTATCTAGTACAGGGTAGGTGACAACACCCATGTGAAATGAGAATTTTCTAATCAAAATGTGAGTAATTGCAGTAAAATGGTTATGGAGTATTTGGCCGTGTTGCTTTCCATATTGCTGAAGCTGAATATTAAAAAGGAGATTTGATATCTTGTCTGGACAAATTGGCATGATTTGGGCATTTTTACAACTCAACAGTCCCCCTTAAAGATAAATGGAGGCGACTGCAAATGCAAAACCTGGCTTGATTGCTTCGTTCAGATACAGTAGAATCACATTGAAGTCAAAGGCAGATTACTCACCTGAATAAAATTTCTGGGTCAGGTTCCACATTTGCATGAATGAATATGTGTAAAAACAAGAATTTGAATTTCCAGGATTCTGTAGTAATTATACTCAGGTAACACTGCTATCTTCCCTTTTAAAATGCTAACGAGTCTTTTTAATGTGGAACACCCAATGTGAAGTACTTCACTTAGCCAGACAGTGTCCTAATTTTCAGCAGTGTGTGAAGGAGAAGGTTCCTCCAGGCAGTGTTTAGTGTGCCTTCCCAAACTTCTGCTCTCGCCGCCTCTCTGAAGACTCCATTCCTCTCCATGTGCTGGAGGGAAAACCTCAGAAGACATTTAGCTGGCAAAAAAAGGCATTTCTGCTCAGGTTCATTGAATGTTCTCCCAAGAGAACAACAGAGAAAATAATTTGAACCACAGAATTGACGTTTCACTGATGGGTTTTTTCCACTGTTGTTGTTCATACTGCCATTCTTTCTCTTTCACCCTATTTATCTTTTTTCTCAGCAAACTTTTCCCCTCTGACAAAGTGGTAATTTCAGCTTAGATGTAATTTCTAGTAGAAACTGGTTTCTGCTATGCCTGTTTATCAAGGCTTACTAAGCAATGGAAAAGGATATTTTAAAAAATCAGTCTTTGAATGATAGCTTATTCGTTATCGTAAAAGCTTATTCATTCAGTAATTTGACCACTTCTGAACTACTACTAGCACGTTATATGTACTTTCTGGCTTATGAAGGAAGTAAATGGAGACAAGTGGGCTATGCTTTCTGTGCCTGGCGATCACAGTGCACATTGGTGGCAGGAGGCTGAGCAAAAGTTCAAATCCGTCTCTAATGGATTCCTTTAACACAAAAGACTGCTTTACACGGAAGTGTGTGAGGTCTGCAGTGTACACACAGAGTTCAGAGCTAGGAGGGCTAGGAAGAGTCAGGCTGAGACATTGGGTTTTATTGGACTCTTCCTACATGCCTGCAGTGGCTGCTGTGCTATCATCTACCTGTGTAAGCCATCCCAGGAAACGATGTTTCTCAAGCACCACTATTGGAAGGGAAGCAGACTGTCATCCTACTCCTTACTCCCCATCATGCCTTCAAGTGTATCGCAAGGAATATTCTCCAGTGTTTGGGGAAGACTGCTACACAGTCAACATTACTGCTCTAGGGTATGAGAATTTTCCTCCTTCTTTCCCAGGAATTCAAAGTACTTGTGGAAATCTTGAGTAGTTTTTTTTTTTCCCAGGGAAATTATATTGTCACAAAGATCTTTCCCAGAACAAGAAGGGCTATTGTTTGGGAGATTTTGCTTTGGTGGGATTTTGGTTGGTTGGTTGGTTGGTTGGGTGTTTTAAGATCTCTGCCTAGAACATAAAAGAATGCTGCTTTATTTTCTTCCAGCACAAAAAATTCTGGTGGGGAGGGATGCTGTGTAAGAAGCAGTGCTATACTGCTCTCCTTAGATGTTTGAAAGTAAGGCTCATTCTTCACAACTAAAATTGCAATTTGCCTCTTCTTAAGATTGTCATTCTCCCAGTTATCCACCACATACAGCATTTTAGTTAGAATTAAGTAACTAGAGATGGTTCATCTGGAAACTGGACCATTCACAAGAGATTCCTACAGGAGAGGAGACACTTCCAAAGTCCATTGGGACCTAAATGAAAATCTCTGTGGCCATTTCAGTAAGTTTCTTTGTTACCAAATCTGCTCATTAGTAAACTAGTTACCCGGCTCAATTATCACTCCATTTCTGAATTGGCAAATATTTCTTTAAGAACAAAACAGATGTATAGTACCTGCCACTTAAAGGAAATAAATCCACAAACACCAAGACACAAGAAAGTGTTTGCTGAGCACCAAAGCTTTTGTGTCAGGGAAGAGTTCAAGAAAATTAGGATACACATTGTACTCCTGCTTCCTTGCAGGTTTTCTGCTGCAAATTCGAAATTACAGTATTGAAGGTGACTAAGTGCCTGCTGAAGGTGTCTGATGTTGTATAAATGGCCTTGGATGATGAAATCTGATCCTCATCCATTATGTTGACTCCACTTCCGTTTTTGGGAGTATATGAACTGCATGAACCATTGAAGAATAAGAACCAGTTCATCTAAATGGTTCTCTCTCAGTTACACATCAGCAGTCAGGTAGTTTCTCCATTTTCATACATAATCTTAAATGGGTCAATAAACTTTTTATTTTTATGTGTATTTGATTTTTTCTGGGGGTAGAGGTCTTAAATCTCAAGATACCTGAAAAATTATTAGACTAAGGACACAGTGGGTTTCGTAAGGTTAATTTTATTTAAATAGAATTCAGATGCTTACTTGACGCCTTAAGAATTTCTGTAGAATTTTATGCAAAACAATGGGATTGAATATTGTTAAGATATCATAATAATCTGCTTGTGCTTTGTTTACTGTTCTGTGAGCCACTCCCTGGAAGTGGTGAAAAACCTTTTTCCAATTTATTGCTGATGACCTGTGGTTCCAGGTTCTTCCTCAAGAAAAATTGTAAGCTCTTAATCAAATTGAAAGATTTTAAGGTAAACTGAAAAGGACAAAGAAAACAGCTCCACCGAGGCCAGAAAAGTGAGCCCACAGGAATTATCGGAATGGTTGTAATATATATCTTATTGAAAACTGGAGGCGTGGGTTATTCTTCATTTTTATGTGATGCATGTTAACTCATCTTTGTTTACCAATCCATCATGGGCACTGTAGAGGAAAATTATGCATAATAGTATAAGTCTGGAATATTCTGGAAGTATGATTTGCTTTCAGGAATGAGCCTGCAGAACTTACATAAAAATATATCCGTGGCCTGTATTTCAAATAAACAGATCTTTGCTCTAACACTCTGTCACTGTGTATAAACTGACTGATGCTTACAATTAGCTCATTTGGTAGCATGTTGTCCCCTTGTTTTAGCTGGCTCTCTGGGCACTGGGGACCCATTTTTAAACCAGGACACTTCCTGCTCGCTTTCCCAATACCCTTGGAAGGTTCCAGGAGTGTCATTCAGAGTGCAAAGGCGGTCAGCTCTTGGCACTGTGGCTTGGCTGGGTGCTGACTGACCCTGGTCACTGAAGTGTTTCAGTGTGCTAAGGCATCAGGAATCTGACCCAGCAGAGAGAGACCTTGTGGTTATTTGGTGGGCAGCCATGCAGAAATGTCTCCTGGTGGTGAGTGTCAAAGGTGGTGCAAACATAAAGGGGGGACAGCTCTACCAGCAGGGAGGAGGGAGCTGGTTTGTCCCCTGAAGGGGAAGCATGGAACTGCAGCCTGTACAGGTAGCTACTGTGTGGCTTTCCACACCCAGATGAGATATGTACTGCTGGTCATATGAACTTCATGCTGCCTGTTGAGAAACCTGTTTATCAGCATGGGGTATCAGCTTTAAAAGATTTGGTGCTTAAATGAAGATAGAAGATGTCTGTGCATTATCATAACAGAAAAAGTTTAATCTCGCACTACAGGTAAATATTACTGCCACAGAGGACTGCATTTTAGGAAAACTGAAGAGAAGATAGAGTGACAAGCTTATTATAAGTGACATGTATATGTAGTTTTACACTTTGGATTACAAAGATTTTATTGAAGTGAACCAACATCAGCTAAGTTTGTTTGCTGGTATGACATGTCCTTTCTTTCTCTTCAAGTCTTGTGTATGGAGAACTGCAGCACTGAACATGGAACCTTTACTTCTAGGCAGTGCTAAATGAAGTCAGCCAAGAAAGTTAAGATAAATCAAGTGAATTTGGGATGTGAATCCAGCTTCAGTAAATTAAAATGCACTAAAAGGCTTCTGCATGGTTTAGGTCCTTCAGGTATAATGCAGCTGTAGGCTTGCTCAAGGACCAATCTTGTGATTGTTTGCTCTTAGAATTAATTTATAAATTTAGAAAAAGACCAGGAGTGAGATTAAAAATGTTGAAATGTGTGTCTATTCTAATTGAACACTGAAAGGAAGAGAATATGTCTTACCAAATTACTTACCTAGGTATAGTTTGAAAGAACACCACATTGCTGAAATAAAGTCTCCTTCTGCAGTTCGTGAAACTCCTAACAACAATGGCACTTGCCTAAAAGATACCTTGGAAGCTGTATTCGGGGTGAAAACCACAGATAAATCAGGGAAGATATTCCTGACATGATTCCAAAGTAAGTAAACATATATATTTACATATTTTAGTAATGTTTTTCTAATATTTATTAATATGTTAACCTGGAGGGGAGACAGCTGAGGTGGGATCTTATCCATGTATATAAATACAGGAGGGTGCAAAGAAGACAGAACTAGTCCCTTCTCACTGGTATCCAGGGAAGGGTAAGAGGCAGTGGGCACGAATTGAAACAAAGGAAATTCCATTAAGTAGAGGTAACTTCTGTCCCATGAGGGTAATCAAACACTGGATCAGGTTGCCCAGAGAGGAAGTGAAGTCTGTGTCTTTGGAGATAGTTCAGAATGCAATTGGATATGGCCCTGAGCAACCTGCTACCTTTTGGACCCTGCTTTGGGAGGGGGTTGGACCTGATGATCTTGGGAGGACCCTTCCTACCTTGGCCTTCTTGTCTCTGTGTAGACAAGATGCTGTTAGCAATCTTCTAGTGAAGAGATATGAGCAAAGTTTCAGTTTCTAGAATTTCCTCTGACATCATCTTGTTTACAGAGCTCAATGCCTTAAGTTGGGGTTTTAATTATTGAATTATTCTTTCTGTAGGACAGAAAAAAAAAAGATTGAGATGTAAGTTTGAATAATAAAATGAGAAATTAAAATGTTATGCCAGCTTTTTTTTTTTTTTTTTTTTTGGTAGAATTCATGTTGTTCAGTTGTCAGTGATCTGGACCTTGGTTTTATCTCTGCTGTACAAGAAATATTTCCTCCAGATCTTCACTGATTTTTCTTTTTGGAGGATTTATGACATATTCCTTATACATATACATATTCCATATACATATACTCATCTTCTTTTTCTCCACCCTTGCTAGTTCCAGGATAGTGTAATACAATAGAAATGGAATGGAACCATAAATGACTTAGGAAATATCAGTAGTATCAGCATTGTGACCAAACTGGCTTGTTTGACACTTCTGTTTCAATGTTCCAACTTTGCTCTCTTGCTGAACAATCCAGATGTTCAAACACCAGTTAAGGAGAAGCTGTATCCACTTCATGGAAGTGTGCAAAGATCCGTAACACTGGAAAGAAGTGGAACTTCCCCTAATTTAGTCTACTGTCTATATTTATCACTGTTCATTTGCTATGTGCCTTCCCTCCCACCCCAGCTGCCACCTAACAGATGGCATTCCCAGCAAAAGAAACAGTTCAGTATTCAGCACATTGTCATCTGGAAATGTTAGCAGATGACGGGGAGAGGGGAGGAAGAGGAGGGCTAGCTCCACATTTTTTCAGGACAAAACTTGACCTCAAATTTTACTCAGTCACCACAGAGTTCTGGGTATGTGGCTAGCACAGGTTCTTCCCGTGGGAACATTTTGCTATATTTCATAAACAAGATAAAGTTTGGATGTTTTGCAAACAACTTCTCCGGATTGGGTCAGTTCGGGCTTGGCCAATTGGGCCCAGGGGGGAGGTCTCGGGCTGACCAATCTGGGGCACCTCTGTAAACTCTATATATATGGAATTCAAAACAATAAAGCTCTTCTCCTCTCTTTCCTTGTCTGAGAACTTGGGTCATTCCTCAGCTAGCCGTTCAACAGCGACATGGGTATTACTGGGGTGGTGTGGAGAGGGGGCACAAAGGGAGCAAGAAAGAGTTTGCTACGGTGTATGTAGTGACCTTTGGTATGTTCTGAGGCTTGCTGGATAGAAATTTCCGTACTCTGCAGTTATTTACTTCTAGCTCTATAACAGCTTTAATTTATTAAAGGGCTAAAAAAAAAAAAAAAAAAAAGGTTTTGTTTGCCCTAGAAACCAAGTGAAAGCAATGAGGAAGAAGAGGGCATCCCTGCAAAATTGATACTATTAAGCCCAGGCACAAAGTGGAACGTTTGCAGTGCCTATGAACAGATGTCTAACGACAAGCAAATAAAACAATAATTCTTAAGCAATGATTTATTTCTGGTTTATTTCTTTAGTGCCTTTTATTCAGCACTTTCATGTTAGTAATTTCTATATACTTTTAGTGTTGTATGCTGGCCTGAGTGTTACTGACAAAAATGTGATGGAGTTTGATGCGAGAGAAAAGACAGGGCAACTTTTTAGATTTAAGGATCATGTAGCCACAGTTACCCAGTATTTGTCTTCAGAAATACAACTTTCAGATAACACTAACTGTGCTAAATTTTCTTTCTGAGGGCTGAAGTCTCAAAAACTTGTGTGCCTCAGAGTGAAAAGTTTCAGACACTATTATTTTGCTGAACAAGGCTAAGGGAAAAGGTTGCTGGGTTTGGCATCTTAAAAACATTCTTGCAGCTGTTTCTCTGGGGAGCTGTGGTACCTCTGTGTGTTGCAACAAGGGCTCAATATTCAGTACATCTTAACAGCAGGAGGGGTTTTGGCTGCCTTGTGAAAATTCATTCAAAATAGCACTCAGAATACAGGCTTCTGAGAAATACCCGTTCATAAACACACAGAAGATGCTGCCCAGCTGCAGTGGGGTCGCTGAGGCGCCCGGCCTGAGAGTAGAGACAGATGTCCTTTTCAGTGACTCAGACTAGAGCACTCTAAGCAGGTATTGGCCCATCTGCTCCCATATCTCAGATGTCGTGGCTGATTATCTGAACACTCAAGCTCTGTTACAGTGAAAATTCAGGAAAGTAGTGCCATTGACTGACAATGACATCTTAACAGCCCCCAGCTGCTCATTCCCAGCCTATGCCCTCCTTCAGCTCTTGTGAAATTGTTTATGGGGCCAACAACCTGGATCCTGCCCTCCCACATTCCCAAAAAAGATCTGATTATTTTTAGCCTGAACTGACTGTCACACCCTGTTCAGTGCATGGATGACTGTGGTTAGATTTGCTAGAGGACAGCTAACTCTCTGTGCCCTGCCATCAGGGAGATGATCTTTCCCAGGCACTGTATTTCCCTCTTGCTTTTTAAGTGCAGATGTCATGAGGAGACCCAACTGTGCATGTACACTTTCTGCAGTCAGAGCAAGGGGAGCAGCTGAGGGCTGGCATCCTGCCCTGCTGAAGGCAGGCAGCTGCAGCTGGTAATCCCCTGGACTGCCACTGCAGGGCTTGATAAAGCTGCTCTGGCAGAGCACATCAGGCTCTTTGCTTGCTTTCCTGCCACCCTAAAAGGTAACTAAGCCTTAATTAGGCTTAAGTATAAAGTCAGAGTCTCTGCTGGTGCTGTGAGCACTTCATTATACCCGAGAAATGTAGCAACATTTCTGTTTTGTACCACTAGCCCAATTCTTCACTGAGCAGGAGGAAAATTTTCCCAAAGTGGTTGGGTAAAAACCCTGGAATTGGAACCAGAAAGCACAGGACTATGGGACTAGGTAATCAATCATCCTTCTAATCATAATCCAAAAATCTCCCCTTGTCACTTGGACAAGTCACTTAGAAACCCAGATTTGTGTTTGTAACCAGAAAGTAGCTGAACTTGAGATAGATGGATTTTTTTGAAAGCAGTGTAAAGGTACTTCACAGTCTTTGTGCACTGTAAAGAGTTTCTATGTGGAAACAAGTTTGTAGCACTGGTGCTGGTGTTGCTTTCCATATGTAGTCCATGGATCCTGGGCATCTGTGAGCTTTTTACAAGAGGTCTGTGCAAATTTACCTACGAAGAGTCTGGGGGCTTTGGTTTGCCACATAAACTGTGCCCTTCCACTAGGAAGAAAAAGAAAATGGGGAGTTGGCAGACAGATATGACTGAAAGATACTGATTTGCTGAAGTATTCATTTGTGGTACAGATGACTGCATGCAGGCAGGCTAGCATGTGTGTCCATAATGGGTTCACTCATCTCCTGGGTTCTCAAGGTGGTTTCTCTGTGACCTAAATTCTTGGGATGCAAATAAAATTCTCAGCAAATTTAGGTAGTGCATGACAGACCTTGTAAGCAGGAGCAATCTGTGGATTAGGTAAATATACGGGGTTTGAATAGCATATAAAGTTAAAAAAAATTAAAAGTTGAATGATGATTTAAAAAATAAACAAATAAACAAAGATCCCAGGAAATCAAGCTCTGTTTCTTTCTCCTGTCTAATTAAATTTTACGACCTCCCTTTTTAAACAGCATATGGGACACAGATTTCCTAGTCAGCTGGGGATCAGTTAGATACGTGTCTGCATGTTATTCAAGTTCCAGCTGATTAAGCCATTGCGTAGACCAGAAGTTTCCTGTGATATTTGTACAGACTATCATGGGCAGCAAAGCTAGCTTGGAGCTTTTTGACAAAATGAGTTTCATCCAAAAATGCCTGTATTTGTCTTAGTTTGTCAGAAATAGGTCAAATCAGATTTCAAGTCCCTGAAGAATTAGTTTTTATAAAACAAGATTTTGACACATCAAATTAAAGATTTTGGTTTTCTGTAAAATGGCTTTTAGTTATAAGACATAAGTACAGTTGAAATGCTTTGAAAATCACCTAAATTAAATATTTCTATTGACATGTTTTATATTATTCTTAGTTAATAAAATTTGTCAAGTTTTTTGATTATTTTGTCACAGTTTAAGCAAGACAGCTTTCTGCAAGATTGGGAAGAGTCCAAATGCAGTCCTAGTTCAGCCCATTATATGGTAGAGATCTGAAAGCAAAACTCAGTAGAATACAATGAAGGAGAGCACATAAGTGTTCTTAGGGAAAAAAAAAAAAAAGGAAAGAGGTATTCTTGTTCTACTTGCCCTTCGCATCTGCTCCCTAGCCTTTAATCATTCGCTAGCAGCTTTAGTTGTGGTACAATTCTTATCAGGTATCTATTCCTACAAGTGAAGCATAATAGTAATGAATAATGGGGATCCATTATTTTAGCAACTGCTCCTGATTCTGTTTAATGACTGAATACCAAATGGTTTCTCTTCCTTCTAACATGGCTATTTAATTCAGGTGTAGTACAGATAACTGCTTACAGAAGTCATTCCTTAAAACTTAAAGCAACAGGAAACCTTTGCATGTTTACATATCTCTTTCATACAGTGATTAAATACTTTTTGTGTTTTTCTCAAGGTTATACAGAAAGCAAGCTAGTGTGTTAATTATGGTTCATTAGGGAATTGCATTACAACAGAAAAATTCTCTCTCAATGTATGTCCTGAAAAAAAATTACTGGTTGACTTCAAATTATGATCTTTGCTAAATGACTGCAGTTCTACTTCAGTGGTTGAAAATCAAAAAAAAAAAAAATTGCATTTTAGTTCAAAGCAAAGTGTTTCCTATGAATTATAAAGTTTAAATTACTTGATGCAGTTATTTGACCTAGAAATTGGAGTGAAAGAAAGTTTAGGTGGACAGCTAGCAGTGAGTTATTTAAGTCTCAGGGATTTCACTGTGAAGAAATGTAGAAGAAGCATGTACCATCAGGGATATTTTCTTGAGTGTATGGGAAAAAGGGAGCAGAAGGTGATGCCTTAAGCCAGAACTGATGCCTTAAAGCTGGTAAAAATAAAAGGCAAAGGTTTCAGCTGAGTCTTGTACTGAAAACTATCCATGAAAATGGATAGCTGCAGGTCCCATGGCTTCCTGGCCTCCCTTCATTGCTGTGCTGTGTAGATCCTAGAAAACCCCCTGTGAGCAAAGGGCTGCAGGAAGGGTGGACAGCAGACTCTGTGCCATTGCTTCTCTTTTCTCTTTCCCTTTAGGTAGAGGCTGGTGCATAGGAAACTCAGTAAATGGTCAGTTGACAATGAGCTCACTGAAAATTGCTCTTTGTCAGGCTGGATTTCCAATTTTGCTGTGCCAGCCAACATGGAACATTCTGGGGATGTTCTCAGCTGCTGTAACTTGTTATAGATCTGCAGAAGTGGGTGAATCCTGAGTAATTCACTCTATGTGGGGATTTCTTTTACAGAGCAAATATGACAGAACATTTTATATTAAATAATTTTCTATGATAGAGGACTTGACATGACCAAGTTCATTTCATATGGGTTATGTAGCTATGATCTTACTTCAGGGTTTTTTATATAAAAAAGACAAATAATGTTGTTTCTATCATTTTTGCATTTCTGTGTATTAGTATATTTTTAATTTTCTATGTAAATTTAATCATCCACTTGCGGGGGGGGGATTGTTGTTTTTTTTTTAACTTGTGTTGACATAATTTTGACCTGGGAATTAAGTTTCTTTTAGTTTAAGGACATATTACAATTTTCTTGTCATTTCAACAGTGGGGAGATATTTTTTTCTTTTACAGGCATGAAGAATTATTTTCTGTCACCTCATGTGTGGTACCATTTTTCACTCTGAGAGTTACAGAATATATGCAAGTTTAATTCTGCTTTATCTTTTCTTTACATTACTTGGTGACCCTGCTCTCTTTGCAACATCTTCTTAGTATTTTGAGTCTTAATTCTGTTTGCAGTCCTTTATCTGACTCTTGTTACTCAGTTTGACTCAAGTGAATCCATGGAGGACTCTTCACAGACCGCAGATGCTACTTCAGAAACAGGATGTAAGAAGGGTTGTCACAGTTCAAACTAAAATAGATCCAGCTAGACTGGTATCCTGGCTCCAGAAGTGATGAAAAGTGGTGGAAAATGGAGGTTTATTACTAAAGATTGTTATAAAATAACAATCATGTAGTGGTAGCTACCTGCCTTACATTCTGAGCTTCTAGCGATCTGAATTCCAAAGTCAGAGGTAGAGTCTTTCTATTTAATAAGTGCTTGTCTGGGAGATCTTTAATTCATGTCAAATTCTGTAAACCGTATCATTTTGTGGCAAGGAGATCAAAGTTACCAATGTGATGTATGAAGAAGTATTTCTGGTTTCATTTACTTTCAAACAGATAATTATTTGATGCATCCTTGTTCAGTGCATTTCATGATACAAAAACTTCCATTCCCCATTTGACCTGGCTTTGCTACTCTTAATTTTAGAGATTTCACTTCTTTGTCTTCTCTTTCTAATCCTAGGTTTTGTTATCCTTTGAAATTGTTACAACTTAGTTTTTCTATTTCTTCTAATTTCTCTTTCTCAGAAACAAACTGATAGATAATTTTCACTGATCTCTCCATTGTATGCTATATAAAGGGCTTCCAACAAGGGAACCTCCTTGAGTTTATAACAAACAGGGATGCAAAAAATTCCTGCAGCTCACTGGTGTGACCTTCTCTCTCCTGAATGCTCCTTTTATATCTTAGGAATATACTGCACCATTCTTTGACAGGTGTATCGCTTGCTACAGAAGAGTATTAACTACAAGTGTTTGATGGCTGTCAATATCTTTTTGAGCATATGATCTGTTTATGTTTTAGGTCTTATTTTCATCTTAAACTTTGTGAGGGATGTTACCTTTGATAATTAAATTACCTCTGTAACCACAGCAGCTTTTTCTAAAGTACCTACCCTGAGACCTTGAGCTGCGGGGAAATATCTTCTTCTTGGGGTTGCCACTTTTGATACATCTTTTACAGGTGTCCACTTTCTTTTTCTTAACCTCAGTTGCTACCACCAGTAGCACTGGTACCTCCAGTACCAGTAGATTTCTTTGGGTTTTTTATTGCTTATGCATGCCTAATAAGTCTAATTTCATTAGAGTTATTGTTAACATAGTTCTTTAATACAGAAGTATTCAAATGACAGGTCAGATAGCTTTCATGGTCTGCTTCATGTACTATGGCTGTGGAATTTTTCTTTTTCCCAATTACTTTTCCTTTCATTTAAGATGATGTGACCATGTACATTTTTGAAGTTGTTCTGAATGAAGTTTAAAAATGAAAGATGTTTCTTTTTCTCTCAATGCACTACCTTAACTGGCATAATTGTATTATTTACAACGTCTGTATTTGCAAGGCAACAGAAAGGTGTTTAAGTTCTTCCACACAAGGAGCAGCTGGTGAGTGTCCGTAACTTAACCTGCAGGGCCGAGCCTGGCATGTTTCCTGGCCATGTCCTGGAAGCTGCTCTGTTGTTGTGCTCACAGGACGAGGCTGCCTGGGCTGCTCAGCCACCCACTGCAGGGTTGGGAGCAGGAGTGTAGGAACCCTGGCCTTCCAAAGAGGCCAGGGTTTACAGTTTCCCTCTGACTAAGCTCTCTGGGCCAAGTTCCACCCAGAATACCTTTGTGGAACTGCAGTGCACATTAATAATAACATAGAGACATATGGGGACCAGGCAGGCTGTTGCATGAGGCATGCTAACTGCAAAAAACCAAGTTTGGGCAAGTAATTTGAGAAAGTGCTACCAAAAAGTATTTGTCATTTTAAAATATGTTTCCCTAGTGCTTTTGCACTTGATTGATGAATTTACCTTACCTGAAATGTACCCTAAAAGGCTCTGGCAGTTCAGCAGGCAAGAGAACTTCAAATAAATACTGTAGCTGTATCTGCGGTGATGAAACCTGAAGGAGAGGAAGAGGTATTGAATGATTTTATGCTTCTGCAGGCAACTTAAACTTGAAAAAAATTTTTTCCAAAAATTTCATGCTGGAGATGAAATTTTTGGAAAAAAATGTACTTAAATGAAAACTTGAATCCCCTGTATAATTGCACTATTATTGGTGTGGTTGTTGGATTGGGCCCTGCTAATAAAATGCACTATCTATTTTGTTATTAGCTTTTAACATCAAGGTGTTACAACAGCAATAGGTAAGCAGGACACAGGAACTATCATTTTGCTTGGAATGTGCGCTACACTCTCAAATACGAGTAGAAGGCAGTAAAGGAGCCAGTAAGGTGTTCACTGAATTGTCTAAGACACCTTTCGTAGATGGGAGGGCTCAGTTCTGTTTCAGACTTTGCAAGGTTGCATTGCCCCCTTTTTGAAACATACTGGGAAGGTCACAAACACCATCAATCTGAGAGCATTTAAGGCAGTAGTATAATTACAGTAATGCACAAATGAGTTAAATTCTTCTTTTAACAGACTCTTGTCTTCCCTCATGCTTCATTTTAGTGAAAGAGGCTTTATGTCTAGACAGACAAAGACTTGAGAACTGGTTTTACACCAATCAATTTGCTTGTGCTCATTGAGGACTTTAAGAAATCTTTGAAACCTTCAAGGGATCCAAGCAAATTTTTGCAGGATCAAGATTTTTTTTTTCTCCCCTTGTAAGTCTTTAGTGCTGAGCTGTCTCAAAACACATGCAGAAATAATCCTCTGCCAAGGTGTGGGATCCAATATGCCTGTAACCACTCTGGCTTCAGGTTACCTGTAAACTGAGAAAGACATTCTTAAATGTTCTTAAACATGCTGAGAACACCCTTTATGTCCCAGCAGAAATTAAAACTTGCAGCCAAAGATGGATCTGGAGAGAGTGCATTCCCTATGCACGTGTTGATTCATATCATCATGATCTGAATACTTCCCACACTTCAGTGTATCTGTCTAGGCCTATAGCTTTTGGTAACCACTTCTTGTCTCTTAGAAATGCCAGTGTTTCAGTCTGGCCATCCCTCCTCATGTGCTAGGGACTGGATCTTAGTCACCAAGCTGATCCTTGTCCATTCTGCTTCAAGAGATGAGGACCCCAGGCACGTGAGTGAGAGACCAGTCTTTTGAGATGTTTTGTGCCTTTAGCTCCTGGTGACATTGGACTAAAATGCACCTTTATGTTGCTTTCAGTGTCTCCTTTAGGACTTTGAAAGCAGTTCTTCAGCAGCACAGTCCAGAGCACCTGCAAGAGTCCATAGGCAGTGAGTGATTTAAGCTGCATGTGGTAGTCTGAAGCAGCTTTATTGCAACACTGCGGTAATACCATCCAAACTGAGGTCTTTTTATAAAGTGCAGTATTGTTTGCCAGACCAATGTTAGCACGCATGATTTAAATGATGGCACAAGCAAAACTTCAGCTCAAATGGAGATATTAAAGATACCAAAATATTATCTTTCCTCTTGCCAATGGGAACAGCTGGCGGGATGGGTTTACTGAACAAAAACTTTGGCCAGCAGGCAAAGGTTATCATTTTCACAGACTTTCCTTCTGAAATACAGGATTAACAAAACATGCTGTTTTTTAATTTCAAAATTGGAGGGTTTGTGTCTTTCATCTGGTCAAATTTAGCTTAAAAGTGAAAATAATATCAAAGTTACACGCACCACAGGGAGACTGTTAATGTGGTAACAAAGGGCATTTGGCCAGTTAAAATAATAAAAGATTATACAGCTTTCCCAGTCATGGCTGGAGCCCAATTGGTATTTTCCAAGTAGAGCCACAATATTCCTTTCCAAATTATGAGGTTTGGCATGATTCAGAGTGAGTAAACTTACTTTCCTACAAGGGAAAAATATAATTAAGAGAAAAAACAAGGTCATGCAGTATTATGCTTCAAGTAAGCAATAATACACCATGGGGTGTACATTAGTCAATATTCATACAAGCTGGACAGGCCGAGACAGAGACAAAGAAATGGCTCAGCATACAAAAAGATACATATATTATCTTAATAAACCTATGCGCAAAAGTAAAATGCAAATGGATATATTAATTCCTTACTAGACAGTTTTAGGGGAATATATATTCAAAGTTCATGTGTAATGCACTCATAAATATTACTTTAAAAATACCCTTTCTGTTAACATTTTATACTTTTTAGTAATAAGTGGATTTGCTATTTTCTTTTTGTCAGAGTATCTGTTTTGTTGGGGGTTTTTCTCTGCAATTAAAGGCAAAATGGTTTGAAAGTTTTTTGGGGTTTTTTTGATCATTAAACTGATTCAGTTTGTTAAAAGGACTTTCAACCTGGATGCTCACACTGGAAGCCTCTAAGAGTCTATTCTTAATTTAATAGAAAGTAATCCACCTTCTAGGACTGCAATGACACAAAGCCTGCAAGGACTCAGCAAAGCTGAAGATAAAGTCATAGGATTGGAAAAAAAGGGCAGCTTCAAATTTGGAAATGAACTTGCAGGGGATTTCTGAGGGTAATTTTTTTGTTCTTGTTTTGGGGTTGACAGTATTTCTTTAAAGAACAGACTGTTCAGCTGAAGCTCAGACAGAGAGGGGGAACACACAAAAAGAAAGCCTGGTGCCTCAGTGTATGTAATACTGCGGTAGCAAAGTGGGAGCAGCATTGTGAGACATCTGCTCAGTTTCTGCTACTGACACTGCTCATGGGAAAGGCCTGTGAGATGCCAGGAGGAAGATGAAAAAAGAAGAAAAAGTAAAACTTGAAAAAACATGGAGCCACTCCCACCACCTGAAGCTCAGACCACACACCTGAAAGGGAGTAACCCACATCCAGCTCGGGTGCAGAGTGTGAACAGCCTTATCTCCCTTTCAACTCCACCATTTTGCACATCTCGTATATAAAGTGATTGTAAGGGAGAAATTGATTATTTATTTCCCGTTCCTTTCATAATTATGGTAACCTATGGTATTATAACCTTCATGAGCTGCGGCATCAGAGCTCCAAGAAATCTAATGGGAAGGAAGCTAACACAAGTAATAGAGAGAAAATAACTGAGGAGAAAAAAAAAATCTCCGTTTTACACAGAAAGTATTTTCTGGATGCTTCTCCATATAGTGCCAAACAGTATTAACTTATTGATGAGGCCATCTTCTCAGAGAAACATCCATTTTCTCAGCTTGGGAAATTATTCTTGTTTTTCACCTCAAAATGGCACCAGAAGGTACTGCACAAGATGAGAAACTCTTATTTTGTATTAAGAGAATAATGCAAGCATTTCCCATGTAAATAACTGCTTAAGGGTGATTCTCTGCTCTGCTTCACCACCCCCCCATTTTCAATCACTTAACAAATACTTTTCTATATAGAATCTGTATTAATAACAAAATTGTACTGTGCAAAAGAACATCTTGTCAAACAAGTATGCCATGTTTACCTGCAAAATCCACTGTACTTGCATGCAGCAATTGTCTTTTATTTTTCTTGTATGTTCTTGCAATGCTTTAATCACCGCTATGGTCCTGTGTATCCTCCAGCAGTATATGAAGCAACGTGACTGGTACCTGTCATGTGTAGTTTAATTCTTTCTTAATTAGCTTAACACCTCTATGAGATTAAAATCAGTAGGGTAGTGTTACCATCTACTACATGTTTTACTTTCTGTGACATTTCACTTTGTCAGGCACCTTGCCAATCCCTTTCCTTTATCAACACAAAAAGTGTATTATTGTCTAAAGAGAAAAGACTAATGACAAACCTTTATCCCAGCTTGACAAATACTTTTACTAGCTACAACTAGCAAAAAAGAAAGAGGTGTGTTAAGGGAAAGAGCTGTTTTAAAATTAATCTTGTCGAATCAGAATGATCCCTTGGTTGCACCCTGCCGCAGTGAAGGCCTGCAAGTTTCTGATGTGTTGAATGTTTCTAAAAATACAATGAATAACAGATAACAAAAATGAACTCTTTATGACAGAAATATCAATTCATTTACTCTTTAAAGCCACTATTTTCAAATCACAGAATTGTAGAATGGTTTCAGTTGGAGGCGACCTTAAAGATCATTTAGTTTCAAACCCACTGCCTTGTGCAGAAATACCTTTCACTGGACCAGCTTGCTCAAAGCATCCACAACTTCTCTGGACAACCTGTTCCAGTGTCTCACCACCCTCACAGTCAAGAATTTTTTCCTAATATCTGATCTAAACCTATTCTCTTCCAGTTTCAAGCCATTTCGCCTTATCCTTTCACTACATGCCCTGGTGAAAAGTCCCTCTCCATCTTTCCTGTGGGCTTCCTTCAGGTATTGGAAGGCCACAGTCAGATCACACCAAAGTCTTCTCTTCTACAACCCCAATTGAACAACCCCAATTCTCTCAGCCTTTCCTCACTGGGGACATGCTCCATCCCTCTGATCATCTTGGTGGCCTTCGTCTGGGCTCACTCCAACAGGTCCATGTCCTTCCAGCACAGGCTGGGGACCCCAGAGCTGGATGTGGCACTCCAGGCACTTGCCTGCTTTGTATACCAGTGATTTTTGTGTGGCTATCAGCTCCACAGTGGTGTCCCAAACAAAATATAACATATTAAACATTACTTATAATGCATCAAAAAGTTAATATGTTCACTTCATCACTTCAACATCAAAGAAGGTATTATGTAGCAATAGTCAAGGAGGGCACACTAAGTAAAACTACCTTTTAATAACTTAATAAAATAATCCTGAGCAGATACAGATTCCTTTCCAATAAGAAGATTCCCATCAAATTTAAAACTGACAAAAAAGATTTTTCAAGAATTTTCTAAAGCTGCACGCCCTAGCAGATAACTCTTTCGAATAAATTTTCTCATCCAGCACTCTTATGCAAAATTTAAAAAAATATAGCTATCACATGACTTTTAAATAATCTTTCTCCTTTTAAAAAAATCCTTCAGAAATCTAGTTTATCTTTGTAATAAAGGGCAAAGCTTCTAAGTGTGGGAATTCACTAATCTTCTGCTATCTATAATTGCACAGCTAAAGGTATTTTATAAATTGCTGGCTTCCACATCAAAATGAGGAAATGTCTATCATTTTCTTAAGGATTCAAAGTTTCCAAATTCCTACCTATTTGAACTTGCAGTCCAAAATCATCAACATGCTTGTGAAGATGTCCATGTCCTTTAAAACGTAAGAGTTATATAGTCTTCCTTCCAAACTGTAGGGTCCTTAAATGGAACATTTACAACCAAGCAGTATCAAAGCTTTTTTTTTTTACTCTGGAAGTAAATGATGTAATAATTCTAATTATTTCGAAACAGAATATTTAAGCAGCTGTGAGTATACAAGGCCAAAAAAGAATTTCCTAATGTCTTGTATGCAATGTATCACACTCAAACCTTTATGTTCTATCATATTACACTGAAGCATTTGTGAAAACTCCTTACTCCTTAATACCTCGCGCCTGGGTGCTGTCAGTGTGCTGAGTGCCTCCCTTTGGTCTCACAACATTATTCCTTTTTATTTTTCTATTATCTTTGGCTTCAGTTTATCCCAAACATGTGTTACCCTTGGAAAAAGCCCTTAAAAAATACACACTGCTAAACTCACTCTTAAAAAGCATGGTGTTGGCAGGGGACGCATGCACTCAATGATTAATTAAAAGATCTGCTGTAAACCAGGAGTATATCAGTTGTAAATAACGCAGGAGATAGATCTATGTATGCATATTAGCTGACTGCAGGGTTATTAAGTTGCCAGTGAGATACAACCGTGAAAAAGCAGATGCCACCCAAGCATGAACCAGATAAACTATTTCTTATCAGAGAAAAGTAAAAAATCTGTGCCATTGCTTGAAGCACCCGGGAGATCTCACACAGATTTTTTTGCATCACATTTGTGGAAGGTGAAACAGGTGAAAAGCTGGATAGATTACCAGAGGGAAGTCTTTTTTAAGAGCAAAGCTCAAAAATTTTTGCTTGTTTAGTCTAATAGAAACAAAAACTGATACAGGAAATATTTATTCTCTAAAAACACAATAGGGTGGTAAACAGTAGGCAAGGAAAAGAACTATTTACTCTAGCAGACAATGTTGGCAAAAGAACAAATGGGTGTAATTTGGCCATGAATAAATTTAGGCTGGAAGCTAGAAGGTTTTTGGCCATAAAAATGGTGAGGTTCTAGAGTAGTTTTTCAATAAAAATTGTGCGGACAAAAAAATAACAGCTCGAGCTTTATAATGATGGGTATTTCCATGTTGAGTTCATGGAAAATGCCACAAGCATTGTTCCCTGGGTAAGTAAATGACTCATTTTGATCATCCAGGAGAATGTTTTCAGCATTATGTTTGCCTATCTTCTGAAAGTGGGGGGGGTAAAAAAAAAAGAAATTGAAATTTATGCATACAGTGTTAAAAATAGTCCTTAAGCAAGTGCCATCCATATGTAAACGGCCTCTGCAATTATATTTGTGCTTTGCAACAGGAAAACAATTTAACTTGATAAATAGGTATCATGTTGTACTTCAATGGTTGGCAGTTAATTCTTTTTAATGTAAAGATGCAATTTGTCACATTCCAATTTTCCTGGGGTTTATAGTGTATCTTTCTACTACTTTTATTTTGCCTTGTTTTCTTTAACGGTGTAGAAAACATTATTATCAGTGTGTGGACAATGAGAGACAGATGGAAAATAGCATCTGCCTTTTTATTTATACCAGTTGAGCCACATTTGGTTGGCCCCTGAGTTCCTCAGATGAGCATTTGCTGTTAGTCTAAATCAGTACTAGGAAAAAAAACCCCTGATTGTCACCATGGAAAGATGGAATCTGAATATCAGAAAGAGAGAAGAAAGCACAAACCAAACATATTTGAGTTAGAAGAATAACTTAAAATTCAGAAAGGATGTCCAAAGAAAACAAGGAGAATGTTATGAAGCTAATTTCCACTAACACAGAAAGAATTTGCTGAGATTGCAGTCAGGGGTTTAGTCTAGAGACCCAACATGAAAGCACTTCTTAAGGTTTTCTTGTGCAGCTTCTGATGCCTGCTATAGTCTTACTATTAATAGCTAATAAATATGGTTCACCCAACACTGTAGTGGCTCTTGAAATTCAGATCTGTAGTATACCACTGTGTCATCTGAAGAATTACAGTTATTTAAAAACTAATCTGTGTTCTCTCATCAGCAATGCCAAGCAGCAGAAAGAAAAACATTGCAAAGGCGAAGTAGTGGCATTTCTCAATCAGTGTAAAAATATAAATAAGCGACAGAACCCTACTGAAAATAACATTTGACTGCATATGCATAAAGTCATGTTAAAAATTCTTATTTGCAAGTGTATGTGTGCACTTATGTATGTAATCATAAACGTATTTTTATTATAAATTATTTATAATTTGTGTTCCCTGTAAGCCCACTTGCAAAAGATTTACTAATGAAGGAACTGTATTATCAACTGCATAGCTGTTAGCTTATTGGGAAAATAGGTCAAAACATAACTCAATATTCAGTTCAATTTAATTCACCTTTGTATGAAAATGTTGTTTTTCTTCTTTTTTTTTTAACCCCTTCTTACCTACAGTTACTAGCTACTGTGTTCAGTAGCTTTTGCGACTAACATCTGAAAGACGCTCCAAGCCTGAATGCCTCAGAAAACTTTTGGGAGGACACCATGCCTTGTCTGTTAAACAGAGGAACATGTTTCCCCTCTGTGAAGTTTGGTCTGCCCATCCCAATAGCACCCAACCAGGAGGTGGGACTTGGTAAAGTTTTACTGTGGCTTGTAAATGAATAGCTGCTCATTTAGCTTTTGAAAGTGAAACTACCATTTCCAAGGAGGAGAAACAAAGAGAAGTGACCATAAGTGCCAGGTTATTGTGTGTTTCTGAAGGCTGTGAACAATGGAAATGCAACTACAATATGGGATGAATTGTAACACATGGGGTGTGATCAGTGCTCAGTAGAGGTCAGGTAGATGAAAGCAAAGATGTCTCACCCCATTAAGTTTTACACCTTTGCTGATGGTGAAGAGGTCATGAGCAAAACCCAAACCATTGGCAAGGATTCAAAAGATTATTTGGCTTACACTAGGTAGAGCATCCTGCCAAAGTTGATTCTTAAAATGCAACGAAGATGACCAGATATTAGTCCTGTTCCTTCTAACTTCAGACCCATGTCTCAATCCTGGCCCCCACGCCCCACTGCTAGCAGTCTCTGTTACTACAGTTACATTCAACCTCAATTTATAATCTCCAGTCTTGAGACTCATGTCTCTGCTGTGATGCAATGGGACAGGCAAAATCCAAAATTCTGCTTCAAGTAGTTTTCCAGCTGTGAAAGGATTCATGATTTAACTAGCAAACTGAGCTTCAAAGAATGAAACTAGTAGAAAGGCTCTAGTGGTTATCAACCAACATTGGAAATATGAAATGGAGGCAGTAGCCCTTGATTTCTAATTTATCTTTGTGTTGGACTAGTTTGAATTTCTGCCTCTGCTATTTGGATGTGCTGATTTTTGAAGTAAGTTTTCTCAACAGACTGCATTCTAATCCAGCAGGAAAATTTAATATTTGGGAAGGTATTAAATACAGTTTCAGTACCCTCTGTGGTGTCTATCAATTATCAGAAAACTGACAGAAACCTGTCTTGGCATAAGGAAGAGTATTAAATAAAAGTACTTTGCAAATGGCAATAAATCTTTAAAAATTGGGGAGAAAGAGTAAATATACTTTTAAGAAACTTGGTGACAACCACTACTAAAATAACTAGATATTTATCCATCATCAATGAAAATTGCATTCCTAATTGGGAAAAAGCCCCCTTGTTCCTCCATATAACTTCACTCATTTAAATATTTTTCCCATGCAGATACAGCAAGATTGACTAAACCTGGAGCATGAAGGAATTCAAATAAAGTCACAGTCCTGATGCAGTTAATGATCACCTTAAAAAAAAACCAAAACAAAAGACCCCAAAAAAACTAAAAACCCAGCTCAACTTTATAGTTACAATATAACCAAATGCAAGTAATGGGAATATTTACAAATTCTTCTGGTGTAAATTGCATGTCTGTCTAAACCAACAAGTTTCCCTACTTCTGATATTCCAGGATGAATTAGTTTATTTTCTAGATTTTCTTATTTCAGACCTGTCTCTTAAAATTCAGTGTTCTGTCTGTGGGTAGTGAAAACCAGCAACTTACTGTGAGTTGTTTAAATGAAAATACAGAAACTTCCTGTTATCATGGTAGGTTGTTACGTGAGCATGAAAAGATCTGTTTGCATTGCATTTAAGTGACCACTGATAAATACACAGAATATTGGCTACCTCATTCCTAGAAGTCACTCCAGCCTGGGCCTGATAAGTTCTTATGTCTTTGCAGAAGACACGCAAAGTTTACAAAACTGGTGCTGGCAGATGAAAAACTGTTCAAGATTTACACAAAAATTAAATTACTTTCTGCTACATGTAAGTTTATGAATGCTGCAAGAGTGATTGGTTAGGGGTATTGCTATTGTTATTTCTAACACCTATGCAGAGCCGGAAAGTGTATGATTTTTTGGAGGGGGTGGGAGCCACACTTTCTTTTAAATAAAATCATCAATTGATCACTGCAAGTGCACTGCAGTTTTGATGAAAATAGATAAGAGGCTTGCAATAAAGTTGTTAAACTTAAAAAAACTGGGTTACCCTTATAATACAAATCTTTCAGCTATTGTTTATAGCTATTATATGTTTTCTAAAAATTATATTCTCTATCTTAAAGTGGTACATTTTTATCTCAAATATTTAGTGACTATTTTTCCTTCAGATAAAAATCTACTCCAAATTATAGACCTTTTGTTTTCCATTCATACAGTGCCTTGCACAATAAAATTGTGTTTTCTTGACAGGTATTGTGGTTAAAATTAAAGTAATGCAAATGTTTTCTACTGCGTTGTTATGAATGCACGGAAAGTGTGGAAGAAAGTGGATTATTTATCTAAAATAATGTAAACTCTCTGTGTAGAAATATCTACCTGCCAAGAGTCCCTAGGCTACTGCTGTAGTGGAGCATGAAAGGATGTCTCCAAATTTGAAACAGAAGGGAGGTTGCAAATTTTTCATTACTACATTAAGACGTTTTAATGCTTTATAAGTAAACAAAAAATATTATGGTTTAATATTCAGTCTTTTTCACACATTTATGAAACCCCCTGACAACTATATTTTAATTTTTGCCCCTAACATACCCAAAGTACCACTGAAACTTAAAATTCTTTGGAGTAGCCAATTTTATAACTTTTTTATATTATCTAGTGATCAAAATTCCCCCAAGTTATGGATACGTGTGTGTGTGTGTATCTATATCTACGTCATCTATATCTAGATCTATATCTCAAACACAGACGCAGGATGTTCTTACTGTTCTTAAAAAGCATGAACTCTGTGCTCAAGACAAACTCTCAATGAGCAGCAATTTCACCTTTTTGTTCTGTCTTCCTGAAGAACCTGCTCCTAATCTGTCACAAACAGCACTGCTTTCCATCAAGATTTCCCCCAGCTGTTACTGATTCATTATTTGACTGACATTTGTTAATGAAATTATTTTCATTATTTTCATAAAGTGTCCTGTAAGGTGAAGGAATTGTGTTTTGAGGTACTTATTCACAAAAATAAAATAAAGACTCAGAGATCATGGTCACAAGTATTGTCTAAATGGAGGCAAACAATCAGAAGCACCAGAAATTACATTTTTTGTTTTTTCCTCAATGAAATCCATCCTGCACCATATTCCCATGGACCCCAGCTACTGTTCTGAGAGCTCAGCAAGTCACACACACTGTTGGTCATTCAGAAGATGAAGTACATGTCCTTAGAATGTTTTTTTTTTAAGTAGTTACCTAGCATCAAGTTCTGTGGCAAAAGGTACACTCCAGCTCCTAAATATAATAAAACAAACACAGAATACAAAAAACACAAACTACAAGCAATTCATAACCATATCAAGCCCATCAGCTTGCGAAAGACAGGCTGCCCCTCAGGAAAAGGTGGTAAGTTTAGTACAGACAAGCTTTGAGGAAAATCCTACATTTTGAGAAAAGGAGTTGCAACAATTCATGCTTTCTTGTATGCATAACACGGGGCATGCTATGTCACTCAAAGGAAAAACAAAATTACCATTATCATAAAGGCCAGTTTAAATGGGATGTAGCTGCTTAAGGCAAATCTGAAATATGTGGTCATTTTACAGACATTATGGTTACAGTGGTATAGGCAGCTAAATTTGCATGCAAATTAAAAGGCCTTAAAGCTGTATCTGAGCAGCTAGCGCTGTATATGTGTATGAGTCAACATTGGTGTAGTCTATTGGGTTATGGACCCTTTTTCCACAATCTCAGTATTGATTGGCAGTTTGAATTTTCTGCATGACTCAGAGTTTCACCTCAGGATACTGGTGCTAGGTATAAATTTGACAAGTTTGCAGAAGAGCTGCCTCTGAAAATGTAGAAATTAAAGATGTTCCTACTCCTCTTTAACTACTCAATAATGGCATTTTCCCACTTTTGCTTTGGATGGGAGTCAAAGTGGGTCACATCAATGTGCCACCACACACCTGCCTCTCTCCTGGCCCCACCAACCAGGACATTGCCTTTAGGAGCACAGGATGTGGGATCTCATCCATCTGCTGTCTCAGTGAAACTTCTTACCTGCAGGACAGAGGGGCAGTCAGTTGCTGTGACTGCTGTGCCACTGGAGAGGGGTTTTGAATGAATATAGGCGGAAGAAACAGAAACAAGTGAGTACAACAAAAGGCTTTGCTACTGAGCATTTCATGGAGTGTAACTGCATATAATTTAGCTGTACATTAATTTCTGCATTATCTCTCTGAAACATTGAGTATAAGTGAACAGTCGAGTGGCAATATCACCATCTATCAGTTCATATATTTTCCATTTCAGCATTTCCCAGTTTAGCATTTACCACAATTGCTAATTCATTTTGTGTGTGCTTCACTATGCATGACCAGCTACATATGAGGTGTACCATGGCAAATATTCTTTTGGATACAGTTTCTTGGTAAACTTTGAGACAAGACCTGTGGCAGAAATAATGTCAAATGTAGTTAGGAAAAAAAAAGCCCTCATGTTTTTGGGCACAAATCTGTCAATATTTTGAATTCACACTAATTTTTAATGATGGGGGTTTTTTAAAAACAAGTTCTAACACAATAAGAAGTTTAACCTCATCTGGAAAACCCACAGCAAGAATCTGTTGGCATGAGACCTGGGAAACCCACTGCCTCTGCTGCAATTCCCATTTAGGATTTCATTTTCCTCTTTTGGTCAGTCAGAAATCATTTGATTTTCAGATCTTCTGGTTATGTTACATGGCTAAAATCACAGAGCAGGTGTACATTTACAGTCCATAAGAAACTTAACCGATACTGTGAAATGCAGTGCAAATACTTTTAAAGCCAAAGGCAGTTTTTGATCCTATCTATATAATATAAACTGACATGGCAAAATTATTTACCTCTATCACATCCTGGAGTTATGGCATCAAAGAGGAAGTGAGCTGCTTGGATATTTTACTTGTATCAATAAACCATTTGGATTTTCTTCTGTTTAACTCTGAATTTCCTTCTTCAAAAATGATTGATTTGGAAATGCTGCTGTTTTCCTTTCAAGTTACATTGGTCTGACTTTCTTCCTAATGTTTTTCTTTAGGAATAATGGTGTAAAATTCATATCAGCCAGAGTGAAGGGGAATCTAGCAATTCTTCATACATAATCATTAATAATGCATTTCTCTACATTCTTAAGGGATCATATTTCCATATGCAGTTGCAATTAATTCAAAACAACAGTATAGTGAAAGAAAAACCCTGATGAAACCCACAACAGACCCTCCTATCCTCAGGGCTCTTGTCCAAATAGATACAACCATTACATATGAGAACTTGTGTGTTTTATAGCAGATGATAATGCTGAATTGACAAGTGAGTGAGCACAAATATTATCAACAAAACTACAGACGAGAAGGTCCCTTCAGTTGTCAAATAAACCTACCCTGAGATGTTGATTGCAGTGTATGTTCAGCTCAGGTCTTGTGTCCTGGTGAACAGAAAGGATCTTCTGTTCAGCATTGTGTCAACTATACACAACTCTTGTAATCAAGGAGGAAAAATCCCAACAAAATAGCAGCAACTTTCACAGGAGGGATGTAATGGGAAGAAATTTTTTAATCTATCCTCTATGTTGATTGCACAGGGAGACTTGTTATTAAATTTTGTGGTAATAAAATGGGCTCCAGTATGCTTTTCATGTGTGTGGCTACATCATAGTCACTGCCTAGCTGCAGATGAGGGTCCACCAAATGCATAGGGATAATTTAACTTAAGTGAATATCTGTGTTTAGTTGGGAACTCATGTAAAGAAGTGGTTTTGCCCATATTTTGCCATTGCAGATTTATTTATAGACAAGTGTAACACAGTGAAAAACATAAGCACAAAACCAGACTAATACGTCTCTTGATGTGATGCATCAAGATGATGCATCTTAACTCTTGAATTATGCATGTTAACTCTTGAATCACTATGGCTGAAATTAGTGGCTTTATGTTAGAAGTTTCATTTTACAGTCTGCCATTTATTTTGAGATATACAATTATGCATCCTAAACACGTCAGCTGTACTACCTGATTGGGTGTAGCCATATCAGTAAATACGTGGATGATACGACTTGACTACATTGTAATACTTTCTCTGAGGTAATATTGCTAATACTCTCTTCACAATCCTGTGTCTGAAAAGGTTTAAAGGCTTTCTTTCCTATTTGAATGTGCAGTGGATCCTGCTGACAGACTGCAATCCTGCTACCTTTGAAACACACACCACCCTAAGAGGCAGAGTTCAGTTCCCAAGGTTTCCAAACTTTTCCATGGTACTTTTAGCAGAGTCTTACAGACACTCTCAGCTCCTGAGAATGCTGTCCTAACAGCCTCTGAAGACTGCTGCAGGGGCTTGCACTGGTAAACAGCATTAGGCCTGACCAGCACTGCATGTTTTGAATGTGAGGCCAGTATGGAGCAGTGGGAGAAAGCCAGTGGCATGTTTAAAGTTCATTAACAAAAGCACAAAGTCAGAGGACTCCAGCATGGTTCCACAGAAGGGTTTGGATTGGGCCCTTGCATGAAGCCACCAATAGCTCTCCCTTAGCTCTGCTCTGCACTTGTTAGCGAGGACACCTTGCACCCCATGGTCAGCTGGTTTCTACAGGCTATCCCAGCAGATAAAACTGATAAAAAATTAGGATTGTAAATACTCCATGGAATCTAGTTGGTTAACAGATCATGATGTCAATGCAACATATGATGCTGGCGGTAACAATAAAACTGCAAATGCTGGCAGGTACTCGTATGGTATTTTGCAAAACATTCACATGCTTGTTTGCATGGTCTTTGCAGTATACTCGTTATATCAGTATATGTTCTATTTCTGTACATAAAAACATAAAATGCTCTTCATAAAATAGTTAAACCACAACGCCTAGTTCTCTTCGGCAAAGTTGAGTCTAAATCTCTACATTTTGTTACCACAGTAACATAATGTAGGTTTTACACTTTTACCAAAGTTTCTGTATTTGGTCTCATATTTTTCTTAGATTTTGAATACCATGTGAAAATGAAGAATATAAATATAGCACTGAATGGACTAATTATTTCCAGATAGTGTAGTAACTTGAGAGTGTGTTGTCTAAGAACAGCACTTTGCTAAATCACATTACTGAATTATTTAAAATTCGAGTCTTTCATATAATCGTATTTTGTGCCCTTTCAAGTTCCTTTGTTATCACAGCTCAAGCTGTAAAACCTTCTGCCTCTTCTACCTCTAGAGAACAGTCTCCACTAACATACAGAAAATTTAGAAGTACAGTAAATTGTGTTTTGAAAATACAAAATATCTAAAATCCAAAGATTTCAAGACAATTAGTATTTAGATAGAATAGGCACTTATTTAACAACAGTAAATCGCAAATAGTAAATAGCAAAAGATGAATGCAAACACAATCTGTACATTGTTTTTTGCATAGCATTTCTAGAAGTGTATTTTCAATAAAAATTTGTATTTTAAATATCCTTTCTTGCCAGTTTTAATGTGAACAAATATTGAAACATTTAATTAGATGTCATGAGATCATGCTGTATTATATAACTATGTTCTGTAAACATGCATTTCCCTCAACAGAAATACAACAGCCATAGAAATAAGAATAAATAGTGCTTACCTTCCTCCCTTAGAAAATATTCCCTAAAGGCAGAGTAAATCTGATTATAAAATTAAAAACAAGCCTGAAGTGTACAAGTCACACACATAAAAACAGCAGATACAGTCGCCTCCATGAAGAATGCCTGTTTCTATCCTTCTGTACATGTTTCTCACTTCTTCACATTCTAGTTATGCTACAAGGACTCAAACTATGCTTAAAATACTATTCTGCAGCATAGCTATAGGCACCAACATATTGCATAAATGGTACTTACTGTTCCAGAAGTCACGCATCATCCTATAGGAAATTTACGCCTCCAAATGGGGGATTTGTTACAACTGAGCAGATTGCAGCAAAACACAGCGCCTGGCTTGTCAGAGAAAGTTGTTACTTTCAGAGATCAGCACATATTCCTTCACAGAGCACAGTAGCTTTACATTTATGTATGTGTATGCTTACCTACACACACTCACACTCACGCACACAGGAGTCACAGCCTGTCTCTCACAACCACATGCTAATTGCTGAACGGGGGAAAATCTTGTTAGTATTACACGCGATTGCTTTTCTTGACCATGGCTTTTGCATACATTTTTCACGTAGTACGATCAAGACTGGTGATGCTACAAAGCACCTCTAACTCAGACAGGAGTAATTATTCACATAAGGCACCAAACTCATTTTGGCTTCCCCTGTGAGAGCACTGCAACGGCAGCAGCAGTGCAGGGTCCCTGTGCTGGCACTCGCTTGCTGCAGTCTTTGTGCATGAGTATACATTATAAACTAATTAGTAGCACAATGACATCCGATACCCAAGAAGTAGAGAAAATCATAGAGAATCAATCAGATCCTACAGCAGGCATGTAGATTGGCTGTAAAAATGTTTAACAGTAGGCACATTTTTTTCCTGTACTGTCAAAGTTTAAGGTACCAAAAGGAAGCACACACTAAGGCATTTTTGTTCCACTGTGATATTGATCCAATGCCAGACGTAGTGAAACACAATGGGCACACAGTCAGCCTTGGTAAATTAGGTAGATTAGAGATCATTTGATGGTATTCTATTGTTGCTATTGTAATCACAGTAATTTTCACTGGTAATGGTGCTTCGTGATGAAGTGCGGTTCTCACAGGATAATTGTGAAAGGTATCGAAAGATTCAGGGTGTAGCATCTGGTTTTAAAAGCTCTTCAGATTCAAATTGGCATTTTACTTTATCTTGAAAATTTATTAGAGATTCAGATCATGCCAGTTTAAATGGAAAGGTGAAAGCAGGGTAATTTCAATCTATGAATTATTCAGATTCAGACTGGTGAAATTGCCATCCATGAACTGATTCTCTGACAGTCTCTTTTGCAGAGCCTCCATTACGCTTGTCATTTTTATTTCTTTATCTACAATCTCTTTCTCAGTTACTGAGTTCGTCCCTTAGGGCTGTGCTTCACAAACCAAGTATTTAAAATTGGCAATAACCTAAATGTGTTGCTGTCTCGAATCGCAGTCTCCACAGGCTGTCTTTTCCAAATCATTAAAAGCCACATTCACGATGGTGTCTGTTAGGCTCTTCAATTAGATGAATTAAATTAAAAAAAATAATAAAAAGCCAGCAAAGAGAAGAGACCAGGGTGTCATATCGAAGAAGAGCTATGTTCCTGTAACAGTCCAGCAAAGAAAGTGGTGCTTTGTGCTGTTCCTTTGTTGTCAGTGTAACCCATTCTAGTTGCATAGCATCACGCAGAAAGAAGCAACTGTTAAAGCAGGCTGACTTCGTGCCCTGATTTCCAGCAGGAGCAGATAAGAACTGTGTTATAGACAGACTAATCCACGCAATTGTACAGTCAGAGACCAACCGCAATGAATAGCTTCTTACAGGCAAGAAAAACAGAAAGTAGTAGTAGTAGTAGTAGTAGTAGTAGTAGTAGTAATAGTAGTTGTAGCTGCAGTATTTGTAGTATTAGAAGGAGAAGCGACTGGATACCCGAAAGGGTTTCATTCTCTCAGACTCCAACTGATACAGATTGCAATCCCAGAGACTCTCCACTTGATGGCTGGTTGTGTCATTGCTAGTCGACTGCTGCCCTGTATCCAGAAGGACTGGGACTGATTTAGGTCAGAGAGTCTGGCTTCTTGTTTGAGCTTTGCTCTAACTGATGTAAGAAATTGCGGCAATCTGTATTACCAGTCTATCTGACCCTGGGATGCTGGCACAGCTTCGGCCGTGGAATACCTGCAAAAGGCCCCAGTCGGACAGACAGTGACAAGTACCATCTCCTTTGTCCTATTGCTGCAGGTACATCACCGTAGCATAAAGAAAAAAGCCCTCTTAGTACGCAAAGTGGGAAATCAGGCGTTCTTCCTCAGAGGCAATTTGGGTACAGAGCTCCAAGCAGTCCCTGCTCAGCTGAAAATGCTGCCAGGCTGAAGCCAACACATCCAAGCTGTGTCTGTTCCTATGCTAACACCAGGAATATTCCCCTCGTATGAAAAAGATAAGAATAAAAAAAATCTATGCTGCTTTGTGCCTGGTTCTATGCGTCTGCTTTGCCGCACTGCGACTAGAAAACTGCAGCAGTAAGAGCTCTGGCAGTTGCGATAATGTAGAAAGCAGCAGCTCTGTGACACAGCAGTCAGCTGACTCGCAGTGTTATCATTCAATGTCCTCTATAGAATAAGGCCACTTTCTAAGGTAGCACCAGGAGGATGACCTTGCATACAAAAACTGGGCTGGAAGGAGCGGCAAGACTTGTGTACACCTGAAAGTGATTTTGTGGTGATGTATAGCATTATCACTGGGAGTGTGTCAGTCTTTAATGGTCTCTTTTCCCTCTCTTCTTTCCTCCTTTGCCAAGCAGAACTTGTCATCTGTTGAGCAGTTTTTCTTCTGTCATGAAACAGTCAATATGGTCATGCACAGCTGATGATAACAATTATCATTAATAACATTGTTTAGGTAAACTGTTTTAAAAATATTGCTTTTAAACCACATTTCCACAAGAAATTGTGGAGTTTTATTAACTTCCCCTTCTCTGCAACTATGGATATGCTCCAGGAGAGAGAAAGTTATCAGGTGAAGACCCCTGAAAGGCAAATCCTAACTGGCAAGAGCATATTTCTGAGTTCTCATTGAAGCATCTGACTACCTAGACTGATTTTCACGGTTCTCTATAATTCCCAGCTAAATTCACTGGGAACAGCTGGTTGTCCCTGCCTCTGGGAAATCAGGAGGGGAGAACTTTAAAGTTACAGCTGGCAAATATGGGAACTTATTAGAGTTCTGAGTCAACAGGAGTCAAGTGCCCCACCACCACCTGGGGCTTTGAAAGTTCCCATGGGGAGCAACCAGGCAAGTTCTTGAAAACCTTCAGCATGTGTCTGTCTACTTAAATTTTACCTAAAGCTAGAGCAGGTTTGTCAGAAATGGCCATAAATCAACTTGCCAGTCACTTAGTGAAAGAATTTATATTACATTGCATTATCCTTGGCCGAGGACAGATCAGCTTCCACTCATCTTGGTGGATGTGTTGTATGTGCTCAGGCCAGAGCTAAACTGGCTCCAATAGCTACTGCTGTAGACAGTGCATTTCAGTGAGACACACTCTAAGTTCATTTTAAACTACCCAGAAAGTCTTATCCTGGAGTTTAGCAACAGCCAAGTAAGGAACAGGCATGATACACCAAGCTGGCATTTCCTGTGATTTCTATACTCATGCTAAATTACATAACCATTAAAATGGACATAATACAGAATTCTGTTAGAACACAGCAGTTTGCACCAAAACCTGAACAAACTGTAATAAAGCCATAAAACTGGTAAAAGTCGTGCTGTATCTTTAAAGTATGACTCCCTCGGACAACACAAAGAGCAGAGCACCCAAACAAAGGCTGTAGTCCATTGTTGGATTGCTTCAGGGGGAGGGATGTCTGATCTCATGTGCAGACGGTTAATGGATGAGTAATATAGCCACAGTCCTGTCTCTTCCTTAATCATTTTTTATTAAATGCCCTGAAGGCCACTATTCCTGCAATCAGCAAAATCAGCACAGACGTCTAGTGGGAAATGCCTGCGCTCTGCCCCCCTCCCTTTACAATCCCCAGACCATGCTCCTCGATTACAGGCTGTGCCTCCTCAGCCCCATACATTGGATGTTCAAGACTATCTTTTTATTTGTTCTTCTGGGATGTCCTATAGAAGACTTGGGAAGAAGCATGGAGTCTAATAAAACTCCTGGGAGCCAAGGATGCCGGTTTTCCTGCCTTACAGGATTTGCTGAGTGGCTACTGTTGCCGTGGCTGTGCAAAGGAAGGGTCTTTTTCTTCCGAGCTCTCCATAGCCACACTTTCTGGCTTCGAGATAAGCTGGATGGCTGTTCCTTCAGCGGTCCTTCAGCTGGGGCCTTTCAAGCCACAGCTCTTCCTAAGCGAAGGATGGTCTGTAGATGGCAGAATTCGTGTTTCCACCAACCATTAGGGCCTTTGGAGAGGGGAGGGCGGGAGGGAGCACTTCCCCAGTCACCAGCTCTGTGGGGCAGCTACAGCTATAGCAATCACAAATCCAAAATTTCCGGCACATCTTTTTCCCTGTAATCCTGTTGTCACTTTGCAGGTAGGTAGAGGCATTTTATTCCCCCAAAGCCCTATAGGCTGAAATATGTCTTGCAGCCTTTGCTGAGGAAAGGGTGAGGAGAGCCAGCAGTGCCTGGGGGGATCAGTGATGTGTGAAATGCAGGATGGGACATATCCACTGAGAACAGTTCAGAAGCTCTTTTAAAGCCCACATCAGGGTTTGTTTCTGAGATTGACTTTTCACTTTAGTTTTCTGGTGTTGATGAAGGCTAATGCAATTTCCTGCCATGTGTGCAGAGCTCCTTTTCTAGTCATTAACACACGCATTTCCCCCCATGAACAAGATCCTAATTTGGTTTTCTTGAAGACTGTTGCAGAAGGTTCAAAGTTGAGTGTTTTGATTAGTTCTTGGCTGTGTATCCATGTATTTGTACTGTGTTACACTGAATCATGTTACAGTATGTTTTGGGTAAGAAATCACACTTGGTCAAATTTGGGAAAAGAGATTGAAACTTTTACCTCATTTACCACTTAAGCACTCCAGGAATGGAACATATTTAAGTTTTGCCTCTTTTCTCCCCTTTTTCTTTTTTACTGACATGAAAATTGCATCCAAGCCCATAAACTGGATGCCAAGTTTCAACTGAACACAATTAGAAACAGCTTAAATATTAAACTGGAAGCTGAGGGGCCAATGACGTTTAAGGGACGTTCTCTCACAGGCTCTTAAACATAGCACTTCTGACAGAATGCTGTGTTAGAGATTAATTTTTAAGGCACCACCAAATATATCCCCCCATATAATCCTACATAAATTACAAACTCAGAATGTTTTGCAAGTATTTTGGATGCTGTGTTCCCCCTTCCTAAACATGTGCAACACCATATGCATTCAGCAGATATTATTTTAAATTCTGAGGGCATCACTGCAAATTAATAAGGCTGGTTTATGTTCTACACTCTTTCTATGTTTCTTATATTGCTTGTAGTTTTAGTCAATGCATATAATTAAATGCTATCTTTTCATCAAATAATATTTATTTCAAATGGACCTTTTCAGGTTTTTTCTTTTTATTTGTCAGATTTAAGTAAATCTGATTGTTTTGATTTTAATGATACTATTGTGTAAGCAAGTAACGGGGAATACATTAACCTACAGGTTTTTCATGTCCATTGTTTATTGACCTATTTTTTGTCACCACTTCCTAGTGCACAAACCTTCAGGTATTTAAAATGATATGCACATGCTGCATAAGAACTTCCCAACAGCTGGTTCTCTTAAGATTTCGGTGAAGTATCATATTGACCACTACCCTGGTTCTCTATATCTTCAATAAACTTCATGTAAATCGAGTCTACAGGGAGAAAAGAAACTCCAAAACTCTTGCTTTTCTTCCACAGAATTTGCCGAGGAACTGACTTTTCTAAAAACTAGAAAAGGCTTTCAGAATTAGTCCCTTAATACACTTTAAGAATGGCCTTATCAAATGGGACTCAAATTTGAGATACAGAATTAAACTTTTACAAGCTGCTTTCAGAAGACTAAGAGGGGCTAATTAAAAATATAACTCCTGTCACAGAAGTGAAAGAATCCTGTGTATTTCCCAATCCTGCTTCTGCAAATCCTTCCTGCTGAAACAGCTGAATTAGAACAAATTGCTTGTGTGTGAGTTACTTCAGCAATATGGTGGAAGAAAAAAAGAGCCGTGGGCCTCCTCAGCTATGTAGTAAATGGGAACTACCTCCATGTGGGTTTATAGATTTATAGCCAATGTGGAGACTTAAATGTGAAATCAGGGAAATTAAGTGAATTTGTGGGTCTCTCTGAGACTTGTGGCTTATAAGCTGTTAAAAAGATTATATTCAACCAGGTACAGGTACAGGTATATATTGATATATATATGTATATATCAATGCTAATTTCTGCTTTTAATAACCTTTTCTCATTCGAGTGATTAAAACACAAATGAGACTATGTGAAAAATAGAACAAATTGGTGACATGCACGAACCACTAACAATAACATGGACATTTTTTGATCCAAAGTGCAAGAGGATCACTGCGCAAGGTTGGTGAATAGGATGTGACAAGAATGTCAGTAAAGGACAGGCGCAAAGAGACATCTTGTTGTCTGTGACATATCATTGGTGTCAGTTCCTAATGATCTCCTTGACATGCTGAGTATATAGCTCAGAATGTATCAACATTACTTCTTTTTTCTATCATTACTATTGGAAGTCGGTTTAAACTTTCCGTGATAGAAACCAAGGCTTGTGCACAGGGGTGGTTGCGTGTATAGAGGAAGACTACAATTATACGTTTGACCTTATTTGGATGTGGTATTTGATAAATCTGGGATAATTAATCATGGAATAATCTATGAGATTATCCATTTGGGGCCTCTGTTTTTTCAGCTTTTGTTTGTGCTTCACTTGGTAGCTATGTTTTCTGAGAAAGACTGCAGTAGTGCCAGGGATGAATGAGGAAACAATCCTGGAGGGAAATAAAAAGTGAAAAAATATGGCATAAAGTAGGGGAACCTCTATAAAAGGACAGAACTGAGTGAGTGCACTGAATGTATTGGCCAAATGCAGCAGTTTGCAGATAAAGCCATTAATCTGCTACAGCCCACCCAGAAACTTGAAATTGTCCACAAACTTTCAGGAACCTAATTCTCTAATAAAAAAAAATTTCACACCTATATCCAGAGTCCCAAGCTGTCAGTGCTTACATGGTTGAGTATTTTTTTGTATTTGATAGGTAATGATTTTATTTAAAATTCTCATGCTCATAACAGATGCAGTTTTAATGATCACTCTATCATGCAATTGGAAAATAAATCAATATGTTGAGTTAAATTATTCAAATACACACAGCTAAAAATAAAAACTGAAATTAAACATTACAAATAGAAACAAACATGCAGGGAAGTGCTAAAATGAACGCAATCAGTTCCAGATTTAAACCAGCCTCCCCACTCTCACCCTCCCCCCTTTCCACTACTGGGTGGTCAGGGACTCATGGCAGTTACTAGTGGTTTTCTTTAGAGTCATTCCAGACTTCTATTTTCACTCATTTAAAAATGGGAAGAAACAGAGGTATTGACTTAATTTTCTACATGTTCTGCACTAGGTTTCAAAATTAAGGAAGCAGCCTCCTGAAATGATGGTGGAGTGTTCCTAATCAGTGGAGCAGCAGGAGTCTGGAGGAGGCTAACAGTATGGAGAACTTGGGCTAAAAAACCCCCAAAAGTTATTAATCCTGGGGACATATCTAACTAGGTTCATAGAGGGCAGTCTCTGACAGGCTGTGATGGGTGAGGGCTCCCAGGCATTAGCAAGTGATGCAGCCCTTGGCAGCTCACTGATAGAGCACAACATTTTATGCCAAGCACCTGGTACCTGCCCTGTACAAACTTTTGGGGCTTACTTGGTATAAAGCAGCTGAAAAATGTGCTTCAAACGAACTCTCTCGATCCAAGCGGAAGTGGTGGTAGAGCCATAGACAGAGGCTCTGTTCCCATCTTATGGTCTGTCATAAAACAGGACTAATTCAATGAAGCAGACAGTGGGGATCTGCTGTTCTAACCTCTACTCCCTTGACAGCCCTCATCTGCTGTGTGTCCTCAGTCAGGCCCTGTGTGATACAAAACTGCTTAATATTGTATCCAATGCCCAAAAGGATATCAGCACCTGTGCTTTTGGGCAAAATTTAAAAAAGAAATATGTGTAGCAATATTTAGATAATGCTATGTGGGTTGGTGAAAGGTAATCAACAGTTTGTTTTTTTTTCTGGTCCCATTCAGTTATTAAATCAGCTTTGAAAAGATACTGCGTTTATTCTCATTTTAACTTGCATATTTCTTTCTTTTCCCTTTCTCACAGCACAACTCTGATGGCCACTTGCCATTTCTGATTCTGAGGCACAACTGTGACTCGGTCTGATCTCCCCTGCCTAGAGGGGCAAGAGCTCAGCCTCTTGTCCCACCCATCCAGGTGTGTTGATTTGACAAGCCCCAGCTTGAAGTTCTCCTACTTCAAGTAGGAGAAGTGTGTGCAGTGCAAAGTTCAGGGTCTAAATACCCTGCCTTTCAGAGCATTAACAGAAGCACCTAGCTGTGAGGTAGCAAGGAGCTAATCCACGTCTCCTCCAAGGAACAGACCTGAGGGTCAAGGGAAAATGTCGTGAGACCCTGGCTTGGCTGCAGGCAAACGTGTTAAAGCCTTCTGCATAGTCTTCCTCTCTGGACAGAGGGCTCCCCATACCCTGGATGTCAGCTTAGCTTTCCTAAAACCAAAATACATATTTTTAATGAGCCTTAGCAAGCTTTCTCTGCAAATAATCTTTCTGACATTCTGGAGTAAGTAGGGCAATAAATCACAGTGTAATGCAGGTTTCGTGTTTGGTCTGCTGGGATCTGTGGAGCTGTGGCAACGCAGCCACTTAGTTGGAATTAACCAAATCATCAGTCTGCTCACTAGCTTAATGGAAACCATTTTACATGCAGATTTGTTATTTGTTCTTCTGTTGAACTGTAAGAACACTTGCACTTGTGAACTGCTTTTATACTACACACGGTGTAGCTCACTCTTCTGGAGCTGTGAAGTTGCTTGTAGAATTATTACTCAGAATTAATAAGATTACTAAAACTGGTTTCAATGCTCCTGAAGGCAACCACTATGATTTAGTTTTTAAATTAAGAGAAGATGGTGCACATAAGCTCCTGTATAAAGATATAAACATTTCTCTTGTGCAAGTGCACCCAAAGGTAACATCTAGAAGATAATCTTCCATACATGTATGTGGATTTTTGACAGGCCCACCTCATGCACATTTCATGGGTAAGACACATGGGCACACCTTCAAACACGTTCAGACTCGAGCACTTGGAACACCAGAGGCTCCCATGCAGATAAAGGCCATACACCCAACGACCTCTGTTTCATCCTTCACCCAGGAACTTTCCCCCATTTTAGGTAGGGGTAAACCGCATTTACATTTCATACTAAGACACAAATGCAGGCAGGCAAACTCCTCATTATCCATGCACAACAAGGAAATTGCAGATTGGTAGGTCTAGAGGCATGTATGTGTGGAAATACCACCCTAGAAATTCCCACTTTCTCATGCTTTGTTTTTCATCAACATTCTTCAGTCCAGAAGCAAAAACTGTGCCTGATGGACTCTCACCCACTCAGAGGAACTCTAATGCAATTATATTAAGTACATGGCAAGCACACATCACTTAGCAGACATGCACTTACATCCACATCTCATTCACCAGCCTTGTGAGAGTGCTTGACAGTCATTCAGAATTTACAGACTTCTTCACTTTACATTTTCAGTTTCGCTCTATTTAATGTGTCTGTATTTTAATATAGCCCCTGAAAATTAGTCATTCCTCTTTCTATCTGCAAATCAAATATAGCATGATCAAAAAGAAAACAGAATTTAAATCTCTTTCAGGAGAAATAAAAATGTGCCATTCTGTTTTGAAATTTAAAAAGAATAACAGTGGTTATATTTTCCCATTGACTTAACAGGGCCAGGATTTGATGTGTGGTATTTCCTTTGCTCTGCAGTGTGAGGATGGGAATTGTGTTTCTGTATGTCTTTGACTTAACACAGAATGCGGTGTATCTCTGATCTTATCTGCAACTATAATGTGCTGTTATGCTAAACAACAATATAATTAATGATTTAAAAAAAAAAAAAATCAGCAAATGAAGCTCAACCAGTTCTTCTAGTTGAACTATTAGATGCAATTAACATGCGCCTCAAATTTATCCCCTCATTCCTTTATGGTGTAGTTTAAAAACTGAACTAAATGGTTGCAAAAGTAACAGAAACCTCAATTTAAGTATATGCTTAAAACACTTTCCTTAAAGAGGTTTCTCTGATCTCTGTTAACTGTTTTCCTGAAAGTTCACTCATGTGAACTGTTTTTATTTGTTTTCCAGTTTGATCTCTTTAGTTCTGTGGTCCATGAGCAAGTTTTGGGCTGGTGAGTTGCTGTATGGTTCTTATTTATTTGGTAATAAGTTTAGGCAATTGAGCATGTTGAGTTAGGGACTGAAATTCTAAGTTAGAAATACAGTATCCATCTAGGGCAGTGTAAACAAAGTTGTATACATTTACCATATAATTAAATTAGTCATAATGCATTTTAAAAATATTATACCAATGCTTCTGAAAGATATTATAAAATTAATTTAATCAGTGTAAATTAGGTGATTCCAATACTTATGAATTAATAACTCTTCCTACTGTGAGATACTGTCTTAATTTTCTTGTTGCCATACTTACAACTCCTTAGGCTGAAAGGTTTCATGGCACACATCTAGCTCAGGCTGGCATTTTACTGAGAAGTTGTAGTTAAGTCCATTTTGATACTGTGACCAAGAAAGAACATGCCTTATCCACATTAGGAGTGCCACCACATTTTACAAGCAGCTCTTTTGGGAAGCCACTTTGTTGAAGCGTGGACTGAAAATCTAGGAGTTCATAGAACAGCATCACTGTGAAAATTTGACATAATGCGAGCAAATTATGAATATTTGAAATATCCAAGCTCACGTGTTTGGAGTTTAAGGTCCAGTTTAAGGTCTAATTTTCAGTATTGTGGAAAATTAGGAGCTGCCCACCAGGCTCTGCTTGATCCATCTCCAGAGTGACTGATGGTGCTCCATCCTCTTGCAATTCTGGGTATGTGGCTGGCCTTTGCACATGTCATTCCATGATCTAGCCTGAGGCTTCAGCATTTCCCTGTATTTGCAATTTGTGACCACTGAAGACTGCTGCAATACCAAGAGGAGAGTCATACTACTTGAAAAGAGAAAAGCTTTTTCTTATATAATAAAAATGCATATATTAAGTAAATACAAAAAGTGTTTTTACAGAATGCCAAGCTTGAGGTTAAAATAAAAGAAATTCATTACTAATATATCCGATATTACTTTGTTGTTGTTGTTGTTACTATTGTTGGCTATATACTAATATAGCCAACATTTTAAATTGTTTTAAGTAGTTCTGCTCTCACCACATAATTTCATTGTACAGAACTTTGTATTTAATAATTAGTTCTCAATTTGCTCACAGCTGTTTTATAGCCATTTAATCTTTTGATAACTCCATTTTTAGCTTAGCTCTTTTAGAGCTGTTTTCCCCATTTGCTCTTTATTTTAAGTAGGTAGAAGTCCAATCCTCTCTTAGACTTTAAACTGCCATGTTAAAGAAACCAATCTCTTTGGCCTCCATATAGCCATCAGATATTTCTACTCCCTTGGAAAGTGATTATTCTCTAAACCTACCCTAAGCTGAATTCATCTTTTCTGAAAAATGAATTACCAGTGTGCCAGGTTTCTCACTGGCATCTTACAAGGGCCTTGTATAACAGTATTAATGTTTTGCAAAATCTCTGTTGAAAAAAAATGAGATTGATCTTAGAACCATTATGATGTATGAAATGATTAAATTTATGGCTTTCTGTGGCTGCTGCACCTTGACAGAAACTAACCTTGCTGTGACAGACTTGTATATCCAGAATGCTCTGTCTGCCTTTGTCATTTATAATCACTGCACACTTATCCCACAGTAATAATGACTGCTGGTAGCCTCTACCTGCTTGGACTTGCACTTTGTATTTTGTAGCCCTTTTCTCCTGCCCCATTCCTATGGCAACCCAGTTCTCTTTGTGAGTTATCCCAGTCCTGCTCTCTATGAGTTATGAGCAGATTTCCTTAATGTGCTTCCAAATCATAAATGAAAATTCTACATGAAAACAATGTCAGGAGCAATCCTTGTCGACTCCACGATGAGCTTCCCTCCAGCTCAGACCTTCCTTTTTCAGCAGCCCCCAGAGCTGATCTCTCTGCCCCCATGCCTCACCAACCTCACAAATAAAATTTCCCCATCTTCTCCAGTTTAATTAATTATTTCCTGTGCAGCACTATATCACTTTATTGACCTCTAAAACCTTATTTTTGTTTTTCTAGAGAATTTTTTACTTTATCATATGCAGCCTTTGAGTTACTCAGCCATAAGACACCTTTTGTAGAGCCAACAGTGTTTGTCCCATCTACCATCTGTACATTATACTGCCTAGACTGATGAGGATCAAAGACATTTCTTTTTACCACCTTGATCTAATTTTGTTCTAAAAACTCAGTTATTACTAGGGTTACCAAAGGTACCAATGGTCTCATCTGTGCCTTCTGTGTCTCATGTGTTTAGACTTGTGTCAAAACTGAAGGTCGTTTCCTGGCTTCAATGGATCATCCTGTCTTTCCCTGTCTGAGTTTATGCCCAGCAGAGGACTTTGGCTTACAATATGAAGTCTCGAGTCTGGAGCACAAACAGAAGGGACCCTGCTGTGGGATACCTGTGAGGTTTGTTAGAGTTTACAGACCACTGAGAGCCACATTTTCTCCTGCATGCTACTGCGGGCAACAAATGGTGCTGCACAGTCCAGGGGGAACTGATGCTCTCCAGCAGGTTTGCTGTGAATGGAAAGGGAAGTTCCTGCATCCTTCAAATAACAGCACTCACTTCCCTTAGCTGAGGCTAATGCTTAAATTTATGCCCACTTGCTGCAGAGGCAGCATCTGAGACTTGTAACATGTAGCTTGTATCTTTTTAAGGCCTGAAATCGAGGTGCATCGTAATAAATCTAGGAAGGAAAAAAAGCATTTCTTACCCCTTCTCATAAATCTCTCCCCTAAGCCAAGAGACAGAAGATTACTCCTAAAATCTAAAATTCTGTACTTCAACAAAACTGTCTGTAACTGAACATAACATTTTTGAGGATAAAAAAACAACAACAAAAAAGTCAGTTGTGTTTAGTTGCTCTGAAACCTGACAGAACATGATTTTAGAAGCATATTCTGAGTTATATATGCTCACCTGTAGACTGTCGTGAACATTCACTACTTGGGTGACTGAAGTGCCATTATTAAAATAATGGTGTGCTTAGTCATTAGAAACCAAAATGAATCCAACACCATTTTGAGTTCTAAACTGGCAAATTTGCAGAAAGCCCTCAAACTGACTTGAGAAGTCATCTTGGGAGCGGGGCACTCCCTCCCTAATCCACCTGCAGGGAGAAAGGCTCAACCCTGGCAGAGTAAAGTCATGCAGGTTCTGAACTGATGAACTCCCAGGGCCAAAACAACTCTATGTTGTTTTGTGTACCTACAATGAAAGGGCAAAAGCCAAAAGTTTCATGGCACAGCAAAGCCAAGTCAGTTCAGGGTTGCTGCTGCAGCCACAGTGGTGTATGGGCTTGGAGGACTGACTGCGTGATATTAGGAGTCAGACCATGCTCTGCACTGCAAAAGGTAAAAACAAAATATAACACTCCCCAGAGAACACATCAGATTAGGCAGTCTTATGAAGTTGTGTCCCACATTAGGAAGTTGCCCACATTCAATTAGTAAAAGAATAGACAGACACAAAGAGGGTATGAACACTGCACTTCTCTCCAACACTGCACCCATTTCAGCTGTGCACTCACCTGTGTTTCTGAAACTTCAGTGGATTACCTTTCACTGTCTTCAGAGCGCTGCAGTCAAAAATAGTAATATAACAAGGAAGTACGTAGAATCCTGATACCCAGAGACCTTTGATGGCACCTGAGCCTCAGCACTTCCTTGGCAAACAGCCAAAAGGTTCTCTCTCCTTGCTTTGGGAGAAAAAGAAGCAGCATGAAAACATGACCCAAGTGTTAAAGTTGCTGAGATGCATGCCTTGGTCAGCAAGCATATATCATGGGCTTTAGAAGACTCCAACATCTTGCCCCAGCTTCCAGACAAGAGGTGGATGTCCAGTGGGGAACAGCCTGGCTGGGAGTGGTAGTACTCCTGCACTTTTGTGGTCTGTTTCCCTTCAGTGTGAGGCTGCTGGGAACCTCTGATGCCCTGAACTTCTCTACAGGGTGTCCCACTCCACAGGGTGACCTGGGCAGAGAACAGCAGCATTTGCCTAAACATCCTCCTGCCTCAGCATCAAAATAGGTCACTGCTCCTGTGCTTTTCTTCTTTGGTTTGCTGGGCAGTAAAAGATTGAAATCACATTTGTGGACCTGGAGATAAGGAGATAAGGATGGGCCAGAGATAAGGAAAGCATGTTATAGCCCTTGCTGCTGTTAAGAGCAGGTCTTGGTCTTAGAGAAAAGTGAAAAAAGAGAAGGTTCAAGTCCCACACTGGTGATGAGAGGCCAAATGCACCCCCATTCCCATCCGACAGTGCAGACTGTGAGTGAACTCACTCGGAGTGATTTACTTAGCATCACAGCAGTTAGACACAGGTTAGTACCTCCTGCCTTAGCACAGGTAACCAAGCATAAGCAGTCAACTATGCAAATACTCACTACATGAAAGTTAAGTACGGATTTGACAAGTAAATCAGGAAAGGCAGCAACATTACCTTCCAAAAACTAAAGCTCCTTAAGCTGGAAGCTTAAAAATTGTTATTATGGCCCTATTTCCTTAACTGTAAATTCATACATTTTTACAATGTATTACTCAATTCTGCCTCCAATCTCAGTGACAGAGTAACTGATGTACATAGAGGTGGAGAGATTTTAGCCTTAGCTGGAGAAATCTTCCTATCTACAATAATGTGATGAGCAAAAAGGAGGATGAACACCAGAGCCTTTGAAGAGAGGCCAGTGGTGAGAAAAGGTCAGTTTTTGCAAAATCTTGGCATGCATCCAATCACTATTTATATCAAATCACAAAATACTTTAAAACCTTCATCTTAGATGCTCAATCTATGAAAAACTGCTAACTGGCTTTTTTAGCAAAGATCTTATTTTTAATGTTTTAGACAGCAGTGCAAATATAATGATAGGATTAAGAATCAGAGCAATAAAAATGTATTAAAAAGTGAAAATGTAATTCAGAATAAAAAGTCAGAGGGAATTCCAATCCACTTCAAAACAATGTGTGCAGAGATGAGGGCTATTCTGAATATTATTCCCTGCAATTATTTCTTCAGGTCCATTAAATTCATACATTCAACCGTTTCAAATTACTATGCATATATATAGTGCTCCATGCCAACGATAAGACACTGCTGGTTGTGCATTTTAAAACCATCATCATGATCAAAATTTGAAATTCTTTTCTCCTTTTTTTCCTTTTTTAACTTCTTGGTTTGGTTTTTTTTTAACTCATTTACATTTGCAACTTCACTTCTTTCAGGAACACCTGACTCACACACATGGAAACGTGTTAATAGCTGTGCTCTTTACTATTAAAACTCCTTTTGCTGGCAAGCAGATTTGAAGATAAATTTAAGCAAAATATATATAGCTATCAAGGAATTATTTACTTTATCACTCTTTATCTAACACAAAATGGTCTTGATGTAAGTGAAGGCAAAAACCCAAAAACAACACAACCAAGACTGTCACACATTACAAAAACTGGAAAAGACTCATTAGTAAGGATCATATACATTTATTTTAAACAGCATCTTTATTTTTGTACCAGAATATGGAAAGCTTTGTAGGTTATATGATTTATTTAGTTGGCTCACTTCTGTATATATATCTATGCACCCTGGTGTCCACAGTGTGAGCCAAAGAGCTAAGAAGGGAACTTAATACTTATTTTTTTTATGACCAGTATTTAAAACTCAGCTTATACAGATTGTGTTTGATTATTTGGAAAGGCTGATAGTGAATCTATCACATGACTCAATGGAACTAAACAGGCAAAAATGAGTCCTCATCAATGACAGATCAGTCCTTAAAATGGAAAAAAATATACTTGAAAAACCCTGTGTTTTATAGTAAATTAGAAACCCAGAGAGCACACTACTTTCTAGTTTCTAAATCCCTAGAAAAGGAAATGGACAAAATGAAAACAAAATGGGTTCTCTGAAAGACGTTGTCATTTTCTTCTGAAGTAGCTCTAAGTAAGTAACAAAAAGCCACACACAAAAAAATTAAATGTAAATTCAACATCTAGGACAGTTTACAAATCACTTCTGTGGCCTCAAAGCAGGATAAAAGGAAATAAATATACTTCATGGTTGGTAACCTATTAACTGACACCAACTGTTGCAGCTGCGAATAAAACAAATTCTTGATAAGATTAGATATGTTGTTTGCACCTGGCCATCTGTAAATTGCTGCTTACCATAAGAATCACATGCTTTCTCCTAGTCACTGTGATAAATGCAGAGTAACTGTTGTTGGTGGGGTGTTTTTTTTCTTTCCTTTGGTAAATAACAGAGGAAATAATACGGAAATACTGGTATGCAGTGGATTTGTTTTTCTATAGTTTGTGCAAAGTTTGCCCTGGCGTTTTCCTGCTTTTACAAGAGAAGGAGCAAATCAAATAAATGAGGCTGTATCTCACCAGTGTGGACAGAATAAGTCATCTAAATGTGTTTGTTTCAGATGGAGAGAGGAAATAATCCTCCGTAGTGAATTTGCCCTCAGGGCTGCAAAGGCCTTGCAAGACTTCCTATGGTTTTGAACAAAACTGCAGCGTAGGTTGACTTACCAGCAGCTGGAGAGAGTCACTCACATCTCCCGAGTAACAGATGATGCCGTTGGTGATGATGATGATGGTTATCCCTTATTTTCTCGCTAGAAAACCACACAAGAACATTGCACGTGTGGTGTTCGGCTGCTGCCTTGGCTACTTGTGAGTGGGTGTCCAAATGCTGAGCACAAGAGAGTGGCTGTGAAGAGCAGCACGGGGCTGTTGCACAGACCAAGGCATGCAGAGCTTCTGTCACCTCCCAGAAAGCAACTGTCCCCCTCCACACACCACTGCTGAGGTTGGCGTCTGCTCAGGGAGGGCAGCAAGCCCGACCAGGCCCAGGGAACACATCCAGGGCTGGGGAACACCCTGTTCCTCTCCAGTGAGGCAGTGCCATGAGCTCGTGGGTGCCTGGCCACCCTTCCCGGGGCCAGGACAGTGGAGTACCACAGCCCAGAGCAGCAGGATGTTTTGCTGCTTTATCATGGGAAGATGCTGCCTGAGAGGTGTCTTGAAGGATCACCAGCCCTGGGTAGACTTGCCAAATGTGCAACCAGACCTAGCAGTCACAAGTCAATTTGAAGAATCAAAAGCCAGAATGATCAATAAGGAGTGCTTAATGATTAATAAGGAATGCTCTGAATACAGAACCTTTTCTCACTCCAGTTCCCCCTGGACTTTCTTCTTCCAGCTACATTCTATCCTCTATTAACTAAACCTTAAAAAACTGCTCAACCATACTGCTGAAAATGTACCTGTGCTATAATTTGTCTTTGTTTCAAATGACAGTATCAGCTATACAAGTCTCTCATCTAAGTAATGGCATATCACAGCAGCCAGCATGAATGTTACAGCCCTCATTAAACAACAGATTCCACTGCTCCTGTCACTGTCTGCTTAATATAGTGCTGTTGCCCTGTGTTCCAAAAGAAGAACAATTGCAAGGGGGGAAAGAAAGTAAAAAAATAGAAAAAAAAAAAAAGTAAATACAATTAAATGTTTGAGTTGAAGTCAGCATGGCTGTGAGATAGCTGAGTGTCAGATATACTTTCATGGCTGGATTTGCTTAGAAATCTGTGAACAATCCCAAGAGCAGTCAGACTCCACTTCTGCTCCCCTAGTTTGCAGTAATTTTGGCATTACATGTTGAGCTTTTCTGAGAAGCAGCTTCAAGCCTGTTTAACACCAGGATGTACAGCAGCATGCATTTTGAAACCTCAGTTACTGAATATAGATATGCAGCCTATAAGATTACAAAATACATCAGCATATATCTATGTAAGAACAGCAGAACTTCTTCCATTTATAGAACTAAAGATGGTAATATATATCTAGGATAAGAAAATGGAAAAATAAAAATAGATTACTTGAGAAAGTTTAAATTATTAATGATTTTTATCTTCATCAGTAGGTGGTCAATTTTTCTGCTTACTTACTCTGTATGATTCTGAAGATGAAATCAATAAACCACACATAGGTAAATTTTTGCAAAGCTGGATGAAATTAGAGCTGTGCTCTGGGTGAATGCTGCTTAAATTTCCTCTATGTGATTAATAACAAATTAGTGCAGAAGTTATACTGGAGGCTGAGAACAGGGGAAAAGTTCAAGACACCAGAAGCTGTGGGCTGGTGAAGTTATGCAAAGGACCCAAAAACCTGCTGGTGCCTGCTTGGTAGAGTCTTACCCCCAAGATGGAATGGGGAGAAGATTTGTGTACAGGGAGCAGCAGGACAAGAGCTGGGCAGCACCACAGCCCATTCCCAGCTGCTGTGTAAATACCTCAGAGAGCTGGAGCCACCCTTGAATCACTGCTGATGGGATGTATTAAACAAGGGTAAGAACCTAAAAAGCTATTATTGTTTCTGGTGCCTGAGATGGCTCATTTACAATTAGCTCAGGTATTTTAACACCACACCACAGTCTGCAGTGTATAACTATCCTACAAAGCAAGTGTCTCCAGTGTGTATTTCTGTAGGAACTTGATACACTTCTGTCTTTTTTAGCCCTGTAGACTAAATATTGGGGTTTTTTCCCCCCAGTGGTCTCACTATTTTTCTCAGCCAGTGATTCTTTTTTCCTCTTGACAAGGTCCTACACAGAAGTCTTCAGTACAGTGGCTGTGCATATGCTCGTGCTTGTTTTAGAAAAACATGCCGTGGTGCCTCAGAGCTGTTCCTTGACAGTCACACACCTCCAGAATGAGCCTTACTTAATGCACCAGGTATGAGATACACAAGATACAGCCTTGTGTCCTTGTTATTTCCACACCCCGTGAAACATCAACACTGTGTCCATATAACACCCGTGCCGCCCCAGCAGAGGATTTATCTGGTGCTTTATGTCACAGGGGTGAGAGCCTGAGGAAAACCCTAAGATCTTCACTGAAACAAAGTGCCTCAACACCCCCGCCCTGGGGCACGTGTGGGCAGCGGCTGGTTATTCCAGCCCCGGGGCTGGAACAGTCCATGTGTGGGGATGCTACAGCATCACCCACCAGCACCTTACCTTCCACCTCAGAGCCTCCACAAAGACCAGTTACCAGGATGAGGGCATGAAGGAGTAGATCTCAAGCCCCTGGCTGAAAGCAGGTTTGATGAAGTATAAGCAGTGTTGGTGAAAATCCTGACTTTCTGTATTATCTGGGAGATACTTGGGTTGTAAGGCCATTACAAAGCATCTAATGGTATAAAACTTATCAACAGCTCTGAGCAGACTACTAATTTGCAGAAGTCATCCCCATCCTGAACTGCCCATCAGCTTTGCATTTAAATAAGCATTAAAAAAAAAAGAAAGCAAATTGAATTAAATGAGAATAAGAGCAGACTATTTGGATGTGCACAGTCTTTCCTAAATATGGCAACATTTTCTGACTTATCAAAAAGATTTATACTTCCAATTTCAAAGGCAGTCCCAAAAAAACCAAACAAATGCTTTATTAGGTAATCTTTCTTTGAGCTTTGATTAGCAGAAATGCAATATTTGTCACATTTTTCAACTACTACATTTATAACCCATGAAATTACTAGACTAGCATACTCTCATACAATTTAAATAACATAGTAATTTTATAAAGCAAAATTAAACAGTTCAGGGGTTTTTTTTATTAATTTCCAATACTTAGTTAAGACACCAGACTCATGTTATTGGTGGAAACATAGGAGCTCATGATTAAAATTTTGGAATAAGACATAAAAAATGCCTGATTCTTGTCATGTATAATATTCTAGTCTCCTGATGTTCCATGTGGTCAATTTATTTCTCATAGCAATTAATCTACACTTAAATACAAACTCTATAAAGCAATGCAAATTCAGACATCCTGCCTCACTTGAGCACACCTGCACATTGAGATAACTCCTATCTACACCTCTGGAGTGTGACAGCTAGATCAGGATTACCTAGGGTAGTGTAAAATTCAACCAGCTTCTTCTGACATTCTGTTCAAAAAGGTACAATTCTTAGAGAAAACAAGGTTTTGAAAATGTATTTAGTGTTTGAAATAAATATTAATGTTTTATATCAAACTAGTAAACTTATTCTGCATATATAGCCTAAGGTAGGTCACGGAGATTATAGAAGAGACCCTGGCAAGTACAGAGCGGTATCATTTGAGCAATCTATTCAGGAAAGATTAAAAATCAAAATCTACTTACTAGTTGTCTCACCAGCACCATCATTAAGAACGATTATATAGAAGGAAACTAGGACAAAAGCCAGACTTCTATTTGTCCAGAACACAAAAGAAAGAAAAAAATTACCTTTTTTCTCTCATTCATTTTAGATTTAAATTTATTTTGCCTCTTCCCACCAGAAACTGCTGTAGCTTTTTTGATCTGTGCATCAGAAGCATCAAATCAGAGAAATTAAATAAAATTTGTTTGATGAGAATTAATCCGTTAATGTCTGAAGACTATGGGGCTGAATGAAGGAAGTGGATTTTTGATTACAAAGGCAATTTTATGATAAGAAAGACTAAACACTCTCTAAGGTCGTAAATGAAGGACCATTCTTTGGCTACCTCTGCCAGAATATCTTCGAGTACATGGATAACCCCAACTGCCTGCAGGTTGCCAAAGGAATTTTCTTTACTTAGAGCTGGATCCTGTGGATAAGCACTTGTTAATAACCCAGCGCTTGCGAAAGAAAGAAAGGGCCATTTTCACAGCTAAATAGTATGCAAGATATTTTTCCTTTTTTTTTTTTTAAATTTAATTTAATTATCTTGAATATATCACTCAAGAAATGATCTCACAAAAACTGAGTTAGAAATGCTAAGACCTACATTTTACAAAACCCCTTTTCCTATGTGCACAGGGAATGCCTTATGCCTCCTTTCCAGGAGTGCTAAATATAAGCAACATTTTGCTTAATACAAGGAGACATTTATACACCAAATTTAATAGCACACAACATCCCACTTAAAGATCTTTAGAAACAACCCTCATTTAATTCAATGCACAATGGTTTTGCAGCTCCCTTTTATCAATGATGCTAAAGTCCGGGTGACATCAGGATGTTGTGGAAGTGGGCACAAATATTACTTCATTCTTGGTACTATGTGGGCTTCTGCTGAACTGCCTGCTTGCAGCTGTTTGCTCTTTCATAGAGGTGGCAGGAAAAGATGAACTGAACGTTACACGGCTGGTGGTGATAAGGTTGTAGGAGAAGGCAGGGGAAGGTGAGAGCAAGCAGGAAGGAGAGCACAGATGGCTGGGAGGGAGCGTAAGGGGCAGAGGAGAGGAACACGTTCAAAAAGTGCAGTGGTCCAAAGAAGTGGGGCACTCCTTCCCTGACCCTCCTGCAGAGAGGAAGGACAGGCCCTGGCAGAGCTGGCTGCAGGCACTGCCAGCCGCTGCTCCCCTCCGCTGGCTCTCCTCTTGGGCTCCCCTTCCCGGGGTGGCCTTCACGCAGCTGCAGCTCATGCATATGCAATCTGCTGCTACATATGCAGCAGACCGGTAATTCCTCTTCAACCTTGTGGCTTTTCACTTTGCAGAAAAGGCTTGCCAAAACGTCTTTTAAAATGAACTAAAAGCTCTTCTTACATGAAGCTGTTAAAAACAAACCAAAAAAGTTTACTAAATCTTACAGGACTGAATAAGGGATGCAATTCTCCTTTTAAGTAAATGCCAACAATGTGCTTTTCAAGTTTCTTTTTTATTATTATTTTAACAGAGCTTTTTGAACTTGTGTTACTCTTCGAGAACAAGTTTAAACCCAAAAAGTCACCAAAATGGATAAAAGATAAAAAGTATTGTCATATTTTCTTAGTAAAATCACTGGAGAGGTGTTCCTACCTTCCCAAACCAAACATTTCCATATAAGTGATAAATATCTGAATTAATATAAATATGTCTATGCAAATGTATTCTTACGTACTTAAAGTATTAAATGAGCTAGAAATGTGTTGGCATTCTCATAACAGGAGCGCTGGGTGTCTAAGGCTTGTATTCAAGTAAAATGCAAGGGAACATACAGTTTGGAAGGAAACAATACCATACAACTTTAGACAACAGATTTTCACTCCTAAGTAAATAATATCCTCCATAAAACACTTCCCAGTAATAAAAGTTCTTCTCCACAAAGCTATCGGAGAGAGTTCAAAGCCTTTATGAATCACGTTAAATAAAGGTACACTGTGAATCGGAGTGAGGCAATTGTACAATGGAGTTTTCTTCTTGCAAACAGGACGAAGAAGGAGGGCCCACTTTCATGTCTCAGTTTACACCGCTGATCCTTAAGCACGCTCTTCTTTGATCTTTGATGAATATCTGTTATCATCATGTTATTTTAAAAGCCATGGCTTCTTTTTTCCCCCCCCTTAATGGCAATCTACTTTATTTTCTTTGGATCAAAATAGGCAATAGAAAGGTGGTGGGGAATGTGTTTTTCCAGCAGCATACCTCTGCTCTGGCCTTGTCATTTGCAGTTCAAGAAAGCTAAAATCACCCCAATACACCTATTTCAAATGCGGCACAGAATGTCAGGAAAAATATATGTTACAGAAGTGAATTTTGGTCGCAGAGAGGAAAACACTCAGAAATAATACAGGGGTTTTTTTCAAGAAAAATAAGATGCCACCCTTGTGGATGCTTATCACGGGGGCACGGGAAGCAAGACGTCCGTGCATCGCCTTTCATTCATTCTCTGCAGCATGTCCCGTAGGGTCGCTGGACCACCCGCGGATGGCACTGCTCAGGACGCGCCCGGGTGAGAGCCCTGCTCCTCCCGGGCAGCTGAACACGGCCCACGCGGGTTCAGTGCCGCGGGGCTCTTGGGGGGCGGCGGGGGGCGCGGAGAGCCGTGCCCTGCCGGGCAGCCCCCTTCCGCGGAGCACCCACCGCGCGGCTCCGCGCATCCCTGCGAGCCGGGGGCTGGGCGAGCGCGGCGGGGAGCCTGCTTGGGTCACAGCGCGGGATTAACCCGCGTGTTAATGAACCCGAGCTCGCCGGCTCCCGGCGGCTGCGGGGCGCGGAAGGCTGCGGGGGGTAAAAGGCAGCCGGAGCAGCTGCGGGGGCTTCTGGCTGCGCAGCGCCAGGGCAGGGGAGCGCTCTGCGCCGGCGAGGGCACGCAGGAACACGCTCACGGGAGGGAAGGTCTGCTCCCGAGAGCTCCGCCGGAGCAGCATTTCCCACAGCCTGCGGAGCCGGGGGTGTGGAAAAGATCAGCTGCAAGGGCTGCAGTTAAAGGAGCCTGTGCGCTGCTAATCTTCAGTTTAAAAAAGGAGAAAGGGGTGGAAAGAACGGTGCTAAATCTGCGTGTCCTGAAGACATTTTAACCGGTGGGGACTACGTGCTGATTCACACATAAAACCTGCAATCAATCATAGAATCACAGATTCACAGAACGGTTTGGTCGAAAGGGACCTTAAACATCACCTAGCCCAACCCCCCTGCCATGGGCAGGGGTACCGCCCACTAGATCATGTTGCTCAGGGCCTCATCCAACCTCGTTTTGAACACTTCCAGGGATGGGAATGCTGGAATCTATGCTTGCGGTGCCCAGTCCTGCAGTAGATTTGTCCAGAGCATTGCTCCTGAGCAATCTCCCTCGCTCCATGTGCAAAGCGAGCTGCAGGTCCCGGAGTGTGTGAGGAGGGTGTTATCAGTGCCCCTGCCCTTAACCCCGCATCGGGCTTTGGCAGCAATCGCACGCTGTTCCGGCGGCGCACAGCTGACTGCGTGGGCACTGCCGCTCTTTGATGCAAACCCACTGAATTTCAGTCAGAAACCTGCAGCGTTATGCTGCTCCGTAAAACCACAGGGGAAAAAAATAATTTAAAAAATAATATTCGCTGGTTCACTAGCTCCGCGTTTTCCCACGTCTGGCAGAAGAGGCTCAGCGCTGCCACCTCGCGTCCCGTGCCGCATCCCCGGCCTCGTCGAGCCTGCAGGAAATAGAATGGAATTTCAAGGCTTTTTAAGTTGTAAAAAGCGGAGAAGTCTTGCCAATGCTCTTAAAACTTCATTTCTAGACGGAAGCTGAATGCTCGCACTTTATGCCTAGGCTTAAAAATTTGGGGGAACTGGAAGGTACTTCCAGTCCACCACTGGAGGATTAGGGATGGAAGCAATTAACTTTGAGGAAACAGCTAAGAAATTGCAGTAAAATGCTTTTATAGAGTTTCACATCGTGTTCTTATGCTTGCTTTATTAAGCAGCCCTAAATTTCACTTTTGTGAAGTTTTCTTTCAGGAAATAATACTCTTTTGTCCATCCCACATACTTTCCGAACCAAGATTAAATTGATGTGGCTGCTTTGATCAGGAAGACACTTAACTCCTCACCTGGAGATGAATTACATTCATGGTGGTCAAGACCTTGCAGAACTTAACACAACCAAGTGAAAAGCTTCTCAAGCTTTTTCTTTCTTTGTTTGCCTATCCGTTTGGTTTTTGTTTGTTTTGCTTTGTGTCTAGAAACATGAGAATATTTTACTTGCTTTGTAGTTTAAACAAATTGATATTTATATGTAAAATATGACAGTTGGGGGTTGAAATCCTCCTGGATACCGTGCTGACAGGTGGAGCAGCCAGCAGCTACTGACTGCTCCCAGTCCCAGTTTTTCACACTGCTGTACTTGAATACCAAGAGTGTAAGCAAAAGCCAGTGCTTACTCCTGACACCAAACCCACTGCGAGCCTCCGTTTCTGTAGATGTAGGTGCTATAGGATAGAAGAGATTTGATCTCAGCTCTGGGCTGCAGGGGAAAAACACAGCATGATTTACTACTTATTAAGTGTAAAGGTGAGAAACTCCACTGATGCCACTGGATGTCGTAAACCTAGAGGAAAGCAGTATTTTATCCAGTCTTGACCAGAGGCTGTATGAGGAACCAATGTATTATTTTTGCAAGCAAACCTACAATTCAATTTGTATCTTTGTAAACAGTCTCAGTAATGTAGGTGGCCTACCCAGGGAGGTACCGAGAATTCAGGATTTATCTCAGCACTTCACAGCAGTGTACTTTGAGTCCAGTGTGAGATCTTAATATTCAAAGCCTGTTCTCAAGCCAGCGAGAAACTCTGCGGAAGGATCCTACCACAAATTTTCTTGCAAAAATGTGTAATTTATTTTTAGACCTCTATCTTAGATATTTTAGCTGTATTCAACCATTATTTTGCTTCTGATTTAAAAGGTGTTTTTAACTGGTGTTGTGTGGAACAAAAATTTTTACAGCTGTTTTGCCTAACAGCTTTTCCCTGCCCTCATGAATGATTTGAGGAACCTTTGGGAAGTAACATTGCCATTGTTTTTATGGTCTTACTGTCTCTCCCTTTTACCTGAATATGGGAGGTGGGGGGGTTGATGCCACAATGCCTTAAGGGGTACTCTACAATGCCTCACCATGCTGCCCTGCTTTCCTTTACTATTGACCATGGCAGGGCAGAGGGAGGGGCACATGAGATCAAACAGCAATCCCCGAAAAGCACCTTGCACCCTAGGAAGGGCTCCGCAGGGGGGGGCCCTGCTCGGCGGGGCGGACTGGCACAGGCACGGCAGCACCTCCGCCCCAGGGTCGGTACCTGCCTGCCGGCTGCGCACCGCTTCTTCCTCCCGCGGCCCCTCCCGCTCTCTGGGGAGCCGGCGGGGCCGAGCCGGCACCCCCAGCCACAGCCTCTCCCCGGGATCGGCATCGGGCATCGCGGCGGGACTGAGGCGTGGGGGAGCGGCAGGTAGCGAAAGGCAGGAGAGGGGCCAGAGGGTAAAAAGGCGATAAGGGCAACACCTCTTCCTCGCTCCGCGCCGGGGAATTTGGGATGGGTGGCAGCGGTTGCTCAGCGCCGTGACCAGCCCGGGGCCCGGCGCTCGGCGGGAGGTGCCGCCGCCTGTCCCGTCCCACCCCCTGCGCCGCTCCGCTCCGGCTCCGTGGCGGAGGGGGCGTGACGGCAGCGCCTCGCGGGCGCTTCTCCAGGAGTGGCGACCCCTCCGTGACACTCCGCGTGTGGGCGTGGGGACGGGCACGGGGCGCCCTGCGGCATCCCCCGGGCAGCGCTGCCCGCTGGGCGTGCGGCGGCTCCGGGGCGGCAGGAACACCCTGGCGGCCCTTTGTGCGGGCAGGTGTCCCCGCTCGCCGCCCCGCAGCCACGGCGCGCGGAGGCGGGACGGCTTGATTCCCCTCTCTCCCTTTTTTTTTTCTCCTTTTTTTTTCTTTTAATTATTTGTAATATAATGATTTTTGCTGATTTCCTGCTTTTTTTCCCCCGGCAGGGAGGAGGGGAGGGAGGAGCGCGGCCGGGGGGCGGGGGATAGAGGGGTCGCGGGCACGTGCGCGGCGAGGCGCGGGGCGGCGCGCGGAGCTGCCCTCCTGCCCCTTTTAAAAAGTTCGCCCCGCCGCCGGGAATGAGGTCAGCGCGGGCGCTTCCCATTGCACGCGGCCATTATTACCGCTCCGCGCCGGCCGCCAATCCCGGGGAGGCGGGCGGGGCTTGGCACGCGGAGGGCGTTGGATACAGCGCGCGATTGGCCGCGGGGCGGGCTGCGAAAGGATAAAGCGGCGCGGGGCGGGCGCGGGGTCCGCTCTCAGCTGCGGCCGGCGGAGCGCGGCGTGCGGGGGGCGCGGGGCAGCGCCCGGCGGGCGGGCGAGCGCGGGGGGCGGCGGCGGCTCCGCGGGGCTCCGCGCGCGCGGAGCGGCAGCAGCAGCACCACCGCCGTCGGCAGAGGAGGAGGAGAAGGAGGACGGGGCTGGGCGCCCGGCTCGCCGCTCTTCCTGCCAGGGACGTACACACTCGTTCATGCACGAGCGCTTTTTTTTTTTTTTTTTTAACGGCGATTTTTTCAATTATTTTTAATTTCCTTCTTATTTCTTTTTTTATTTTTTTTTTTCCCTTATCCCGAGGGGTTTCCTTTTCGCTCGGTACCTCGCAACTGCCAAATCCAACCTGCACAAACTCTTGGCCGCCGACCCCGCCGCCACCACGGGTCCTGGAGCCGGAATTTTCGGGGCTTCGGGGGCGCGTCGCCTCCCCCCTCCCCCGCGGCGGTGCACGCTGGCCGTGCCCAGCGCTGAGAGACTTTCGGCGGCAGGCGTGCCGCTCTCCTGAAACGCCTGGGGCAGGCTGAACGCACTTGTGAACTGGACCAGCTGCTTCAGGGAGGGGGGAAACCCGATGTGGTGAGGAAAAAAGCAGACCGACACCCCCCTCCAAAAAACAAACCAAAACAAAAAAGCCCAAAACACCCCAAGAAAAAAAAGCAAACTTGGACGAGCGGCTCGCGGCGCTGCTTTTGCAGAAACTCTTGTGTGACCGCGGGCGGCCCCGCTGCTGCTGCCGCCTCGAGGGGGAGAGGACCGCGCCGCCGGGGACGAGGCGCCGGTGTGGAAGTACAAGTGGTGCGGGGAGCGGGGGTGCGGCCGCGGGGGGCTGCGCCGTCCCGGTGCCGCTGTGAGAAGTTGCGCGCCCTGCCCCGCGCCGGAGCGGCGCTGAGCTCTGGAGCGGCGCTGAGCCCCGGCGAGCCCCCGCCGCCGCCGCCGCGATGGTGCAGCAGACCAACACGGCGGAGAACACGGAGGCGCTGCTGGCCGCCGAGACCTCCGACTCCGGGGCCGGCATCGAACTGGGCATCGCCTCCTCCCCCACGCCCGGTTCTACCGCCTCTACGGGGGGCAAGGCGGATGACCCGAGCTGGTGCAAGACGCCCAGCGGGCACATAAAGCGGCCCATGAATGCCTTCATGGTGTGGTCCCAGATCGAGCGGCGAAAGATCATGGAGCAGTCCCCCGACATGCACAACGCCGAGATCTCCAAGCGCCTGGGCAAGCGCTGGAAGCTGCTCAAGGACAGCGACAAGATCCCCTTCATCCGGGAGGCGGAGCGGCTGCGCCTCAAGCACATGGCGGACTACCCCGACTACAAGTACCGGCCCAGGAAGAAGGTGAAGTCGGGCAACAGCTCCGCCAAGCCCGGCGACAAGGCGGACAAGGGCGGCGGGGGCGGCGCCGGCGGGGGCAGCGCGGGCGGCGGCTCCGGCGGCCCCGCGGCCCCCGCCAAGCCCGCCCCGAAGAAGGGCGGCGGCGGCGGCTCCAAGCCCTCCCCCGCGGGCGGCGGCGGCGGCGCGGGCGGCAAGCCCCACGGCAAGGCGGCGGGGGGCAAGGCCGCCCCCTTCCCCGGGGAGCCGTCGGCCGCGCTGCTGCCGCCGGAGCACCAGGCGCTGTACAAGCCCCGGGGGGCGGCGGGCACGCCCTCGGGACCCGGCAAGCCGCTGGCCGAGAAGAAGCTGAAGCGGGTCTACATCTTCGGGAGTGGGCAGGCGGCGGCCGCCTCCGCCTCCCCCGGCGGCGCCGTGCCCGGCAGCCCCACGCTGAGCAGCTCGGCGGAGGCCGGAGACCCCTTGAGCCTGTACGAGGAGGGGGGCGGCGGCGCGGGCCGGCCCGACGGGGACTGCGGCGGCGTCGCCTGCCCCTCGCCCTCCGGCTCCGGCTCGCCTTCGGATCACCGCAGCTACACCAGCTTGCGCGCCTCCTCCCCTGCCCCCTCGACGGCGCATTCCTCCTCCGCGTCCTCCCACTCCTCCTCCTCTTCCTCCTCCGGCTCCTCTTCGTCGGACGACGAGTTTGAGGACGACCTCTTGGACCTGAACCCCAGCCCCGGCTTTGAGAGCATGTCCCTAGGCAGCTTCAGCTCCTCGGTGCTCGACCGGGACCTGGATTTTAACTTCGAGCCCGGCTCGGGCTCGCACTTTGAATTCCCGGACTATTGCACGCCGGAGGTAAGTGAGATGATCTCGGGGGACTGGCTGGAGTCCAGCATTTCCAACCTGGTCTTCACTTACTGAGGCGAGAGCCGGGCCCTGCTGGAGGAGGCACCGGCGCGCGTGGCTGTCGGCAGGACTCGCCCACCCCGCCGGGCGCTTTTGTGTCTTTTTCTGTTTTGTTTGGTGTTTGTGTTTTGGGTTTTTTAGGGGGGGAGGAGGTGTTTTGTTTGTTTCTGGGAAGGGGTTGTTGAGAGACTGCTTCTTGTGCTCGGGGAAGGAGCGGGATCGCCCTCTCCTTGCGGAAAGGCCAGCAGTCCCCTTCCTCCGGCTGCAGACGGACCCGCACACACCCCCTCCGAGAGAGGAGCCTGACGGTGCTTTTTGAGAGACTGGCGGCAGCGAAACGCTGTCCTTTTCCCCTTTTTTATTTCCTGAAAAGAGAGACAAAGAAAGGAGGAGGGAGGGGGAAACCACACACACCTCTGGGTTCTTTGTTGTTGCCCATTTTATACAAATAAAGAGGAGGGGGAGCGATGCAACCGTTGTGCTGAGCGCACACTGGATGTCTTGAGCATTCGCCCTTTCCTGTGAAAGAGCGATCAGAACTGCTTGGAAAAAAAGAAGAGAAAATCCACCTAAATGCTTTGCAAGGTTCACATTTGTGGGGAAAAATACTGTCCCGGTTTCTTCTGCGGTGAGAGGAAGCAACAATGCTGGGAGGTGGAGGAGGAGGAGGAGGCGGATGGAGCTGGACTGAGATCCTAGTTAAGCGGAGAAGAGCCAGACTTACACTTGAGAGCTGTCTTGGAAATATGGTGGGGGGAAATAATAATAAACTGAAATGGATTTGCACGTACATTTGAGGTGGTGGCAGCGCTTTTCTCAGTCACCTCATGTAATATGTAGAGAGAAAAATAAGGCTGAAACTTCAAGAACACTGAAAACTTCTGAAAACAGAGACCGAATGGGAACAGTTTCTGTCATGATGTGGTACAGGGGAAACGGAGGGCGATGGCTTTTGGAAAAAAAAAAAACCAGACCCGAAAATACAAAAAAAAAGTAGTTTTTTTCTTCTTACTCAGAATCGTGATGGTGTTGGATTATTTCACTGGTGGGGTTTAATATAGCATGTTATACTGTCTATCTTTTCAAGATTTCTGTAAGACTGTTGAACAGTTTAAAAAAAACAAAACTAGTGTTAGGATAATATAAAAGCAGATAGATGGCGCTATGTTTGATTCCTACAAAAATATCACCAGCTTTTTTTCATTAACTCTTTAAAGGATTCAAACGCAACTCAAATCTGTGCTGGACTTTAAAAAAACGAAAATTCAGGACCAAATTTTTTCTCAGAGTATGTATGTGTTTGTTCCTTATAGCTGTAAATGAAAAGACTGTTTTTTCTCACCGATGCTCCATCCTCGGTTTTTTTTTTTTTTCCTTGTAAATGTAATCGGATGCCATTTTATAAGTGGACGTATTTATACTGGCCAAACATTTTTGACTTTGTATTTCTTTGTCCTTTTTTGGTAGTTCTCGTTGTTACCCGCACCATTTTTATGTCTCCTTCACTGAAGGGCTAGAGTTTTAACTTTTAATTTTTTATATTTAAATGTAGACTTTTGACACTTTTAAAAACAAAAAGAGAAGAGAGATGAAAACGTTTGATTATTTTCTCAGTGTATTTTTGTAAAAAATATATAAAGGGGGTGTAAATCGGTGTAAATCGCTGTTTGGATTTCCTGATTTTAACAACAGGGCCGCTGGTTATTATCTCACACGCGTGTGCGCGCTCACGCTCACTCACTCTCACACACCCACGAATCAGCCCCTATTTTGTCCATGTTTACACTCCAATCTGCAGGCATCTTAAAGTGACAGCATCCCTCACCGCCCCGCGCTGCCCGCTCCGCAGCCCCCGCCTGTCCGCGCAGGGGGCGGGAGGGGCCGGGCGAGGGATTGACACTGTATGCTACCGTTTTGGGGAGCCATCTGTCCCCGGATGAAGTGAAGCAACTGGTGCATTGACACAGAAGGGATCCTGTACCTTTAACTTGTAAACCACATCTTTTGCACTTTTTTTCTAAGCAAAAACGTGCCGTTTAAACCACTGGATCTATCGAAATGCCGGTTTGAGTTCGCGACACTATGTACTGCGTTTTTCATTCTTGTATTTGACTATTTAATCCTTTCTATTTGTCGCTAAATATAATTGTTTTAGTCTCTTATGGCATGATGATAGCATATGTATTCAGGTTTATAGCTGTTGTGTTTAAGATGAAGAAAGTGAAAACATCTTTGTACATTTAAGTCTGTATTATAATAAGCAAAAAAGATTGTGTGTTTATGTATGTTAATATAACATGACAGGCACTAGGACGTCTGCCTAATGAGGTGGTTCCGTTAAGGGTTTAACTTTTTTGTTCTTTTTTTTGTTCTTTTTTTGGTCATCCATCCTGTGCAATATGCTGTGTAGATTTTTTTTTTTTTTTTTGGATCTACGATCACCCACAACAAAACGTGGGGAAAGGAAAAAAAAAGAAAAAACATGCCAGCTAACCATGTCAAGTTCACTGCCTGTCAGATTGTTGATATACCTTCTGTAAATAACCTCTCTTTTTTTTTGTTTTGTTTTGTTGGGTTTTTTTTTCCTTTTTTTTTTTTTCTTCGGGAAGGAAATAAAATCAGCTGGAACTGAACCCTAACACTGGGCTGCTCTTGTCATCATTGCTCCGCTCGCAGCCTCTCGGGGCAGCTGTGTCTCGTCTCTCCGGGCGGCAGCGGCCGGGAGGGGCAGGGAGGGAGGGAGGCAGGGAGGGGCGGCCGCGCTGCCGCACCGCCCACGGGCCGGGGCTGGGCTGGGCGGCTACCGCGCATCTCGGTCTCCTGGAGCCTTTCCTCCGGGGCAGCTCGACCTGGCCTAGCGTGGGTGGAGATGGTTTTCTCTTATTGCCCTTCCCCTTCTTTTTTTCCTTTCCGCCGTGGCGTTTGGGGTGAGAACGGCCGGACGAAGGAGCGAGCGGCAGTGGGGCCTCGCCGCCCACCCCCATCCAAAGTAGTTTCCTCGGGGCGCTTTAATGAGGACTTCCTAAGGCAGAGCGTTTGCAAACGCCTGGCCGCCAGCCGTGGGGATTCTCGGGACGAGGGTCTCGGGGTTCGGGGCTCTGTCCTTGTCCCCCGTTCCCCGCTGGCCGCCAGACGGGGGCGACCCGTCCGGGGCTCAGGCCGGTGACCCCGCTGGGTTTGGACGTCCTGGGCACCTCCTGCCTTCCCTTCCTGCCCACCAATATGCATCGTACCTCGAGCAGTGTTTTGTAAACCGATTAAAGCATCCCACTGACATAATGGTTTCACTTAGCTGTTAATTTACAGCTGGCTTTGAGCCACGAACTCTTTTTTCCATGAAAAGGCAGCAGCAAACGAAAAGAGCCGTGGGCAGCGGCTGTTTTGCAAAGCCACCAGCGCAGGAGGTTAATGTTTGCTCTGCCTTATCCCCGTGAATTCCTGGGTTGTATTTGCCTTGCAAGAAACTCCCATCAGCAGCTCTACACCACTCATTGCCTGGAAGCTTTCCCGGTTACCCCCTTTGCATATAGCCTTTCCTGTCCAGGGCCACTTGCAAAACCGATGTCGCTGCCTGTGGCCTTGCGTGTCCCCCGGAGCATCCCTGCTGGGGCAGGGGGATAGGCACTGGGGGTGGACAGGCAGCCCAGCGGAGGGGTGTGCCCAGACCTGCCTGGCCGGGGCACCTTGCTGTGTCCAGGCTATGTGGTTAGTGAAAACTTCCTCTTGGCTCTGGGCGCTGGTCAGAATCAGCGGAGAAAGCGGCCAGGGGTGGTGATGGGACAGGCAACAACATCCAGCTACATCCACTGGCAAGCACCAGGCCTGGGACTGCATCCCTCCCTGTGCCTGGCTCTGGTGCCTGCTGCCACTCCAGGCCCCCTGGCCGTTGGCTACAGTTGAGGGGTTTTATGGTTTCCTGCCTATGTGGTTTTTGTTCTCCATTATAATAAAGTCCAGTGTTAGCAAATGGATTGTTTCTCTGGGCAATCTTTGGTGACACAAGTTATTGCTTCCAGATAGCTATGGGAAGTCATGCTACACAACAGTTAAATATGTGCATGTATACATAAATGGTAAGCATTTCTATGTTCCTTGCTGCTTGCAATAGGACAAGTGTCTCACTACAGGAAGTACCCAGAACAAAGCCACACAAGGATATATCACCAAAGATACTCCTCCCCCACCCACCCCCTTTTTGCTTTGGAAAGAAAAGTAGTAGCCCTTTAGCAGATGTGAAAGAAAGCACATTTACTGAAAAGATTTTTTAATGAAGGTCAATGTAAGAGAAAAGCAGATTTTAGGAATCACAACTGGTGTTTGACTGTAGAATTGCCTAACACTGGATCATCTCTTGAATGTGGGCCATAGTGGTAGATGCCTATGAAGAGGTGTATTTCCCCAGCATTGTGGAATCTCTGACTCGAGATTGTTGTAGCTGTCATTCCCTCCTACTGCCCTGCCACCACTGCCAGAGCTTCTGCCAAAGCTGCTCTGAGAGGCCCCAGTCCTGCTCCTGGCTGGTGTAACCATGCTTCAGCACACAAGGGAGAGAAAAATTGCTGTGTCTTCACCCTGGTAGTCAGCATTTTAGAGATTTCTACAGTCACACACAGTCATTGTCACCAGTGAATCCCAATCCACTAATTATTTATTCTGTCCTCCATCGCATTCCCTTCCTGCTTGTGGCCTCTGCAACATCTTGTGGTAATGCTGAGGGAATTCGTTTGTGTGCTGAGTGAAAAAATGAAGTTTCTATTTTCTGTTTTAACTTTGGTATAAATAATTTGGTTTGCTCTTGTACTGTGACAATTTTGTCTCTTCATCTTTGCTAAGACACTCATTTTTATAACTCTGCTGTTTCTCCATCAGTTCATCTCACAGTGCACAGAGATATAGAAAAAATTGAACTAGAAGGTTTAAATGAAAAAATCAGCATAATAGGCTGCATATGTTTGTCGCTGAAATTTATTTTTAATAGATCATGCTTCTTTGTTAATCATTAATTTACCTGCAAATTAGATGAAGACTGTTCACCTCAAGAGTGTATATATAATTTTCAGTAATCAGATCTGCCTCCCCTGTGTATCATTTCATTTCCTTCCCATCCTTGTGAAGCAGTGTGTGATGTGATTGCATACACAGACAGCATTGTATTTTCTTTCTTTTCCAGCACCAAAATAGGGTTCCCAGAGAGTCAACAATGCTGAACACATTTGCAAGCTTTGTGCTCCTGTGTTATGCTTCCAGCAGAAATGGCCTGTCTGAGTGGAAAGGACAGTATGGAGCCAGAGGCCTCCCCAGCCTCCCTGCTAGCTGTCCTGACATACACACTTACATCATACATGACAGAGGATCAGCCATGTGAGTGCGGAGACTTCACGCTGGCTGGCCCCTTCCTTGCCACACCTGCTTCCACAACAAAGTGGAAAAAAGCAGATTAGAGCTTAACCCTCCTCCCCAGGGCTCTTTTATTCTGGATGTTGGATCTACTTATTAAATGTACCTATTAGGGTTATTTTTTTTTCATGTAGAATAACTCCATAAACGTCTCTGATAAGCTTTGAAGACATTAACAAGGTATTACAATGAGACCTCCTGGGTCTACACATGTTGCGATCATCTTAATATGCCAGAGTTCAAAAATTATTATCCATCTCCCGTCATTTCAACTGCTCCCCTCCAGGACCCTCAAATGAGCTCTAAACATAAGGTAGATTTTTGTCACGAACATGAGGAAAATAGATGAGGTTGTCTCCAAGATGGGTGTACCATGGTACAAAAGATGACTTATTCAGGTTTTAGTAATTTCCTGGTCAGTAACTGCTCTGTTTTGTGCATTGTACATAAACATTGCAAGGCAACGAGTAGCATTCACTGAACCTATAGCAACCAACCTATAGAACACCAACAGAATGAAATCCCCTGGACAGGTATAACTCAAAGCATGGCTAATAATGAATCTTTGGCCAGATTATACGAGTCTGAGTCACTTCCTATGCCTTTTTTTTCCTACCAGTACACTAACTCCCCATGTAATAGCTCCTCCGTGTTTCTTGCAAACAAAGCTTAACTGTCCTAGAAGGGAAAAGAGCATCCTGAAACCGCAAATGGCTCCTGTTAGATCTTCCCTTCTAAGTGAGTTTATTTGAACCAAAGGACTATATAACAGTGGACCCAGAACATTACGTCTTGCCTTCTTCCCAGACCCCCTTTTTCTCATGTTTAAGCATTTATCTCCTTCCTTTGCAAAAGGCACATTGCATTTCCAGTAGATTGGAAAGAATCTAATTTAAGATGTATCCAAGATGTACCCATGCTGCATTACCATCCTGAACTTAGACCAAGGCTTTCAGATGAAGTACCCCTGCACATTGACTCAAAAATAGCACCAGTCTGGGTACAAACTGTGATTGTGTTTCTGAAAGCTAAATGAAAACAGCTGGTATCTAACTGAATAATTTAAAAGGCACTTGCTCAGGTTGACTGTTGTGAAGAAGTGAAATTGCTATGAAACTAGACAAGATCTGACTGCATGAACTCAGCACAGCTCACCGAAACCTTTACACTCAGGTTCAAGTCTGACCACATCTTTCAAATAGTCACATTCTTGATGTGTCAGAGAAAACAGGACAGAGTGACTCTTTGCTGTAGCAGCCTGCCTGAAGTTTGTGACTACTTGCACCTCATGGTCTGTCCCTCTCAAGGAAGTGAAGCAAATATCCAAATCTTTCCAGGCCCCTGGAACTGCTGAAGGCATAATTCGTGCCACAGTGGGATGGGTTGCCAATGAGGGTCCATTGGCCAGGCATAAAGTGACTGCTGGGCTGTTGACAGTGAGTGAGACAGGAGACGGTGGGACCCAGTGACTGGCAAAGGGAATTGCAGTTTGAAGGTGGGTCTGGGCATTTCTCCAGATTTGAACACCTGGAACTGGAGTGATTTATTTCCATGAAAGCAAATTCAGATGTCTTCAGGCTCATCAGACTTTTTGATAGAGACTGTTGTCATTCAGAAATGTGGCATTTGATGTGATTCTGATGCCATCAATTCAGACTTACTCAGGGGACCAAGAAAGGCAAAATTATTTTTCATTATGTGTGGAAGTTCCTGTTTACACATAAATATCTATGTGCTGTAATTGTTTATAGTTTTAAGGCTTAGTTATAAAGGAGGGGAAATATTTTCTGTAAATAAGAAAACAACATGATTATTTTCAAATGAAAGAACTTGCATAGTTCCAGCTGTAGGGGAAAAACAAGAGGTACAGTGGATAAAACAGGCAGTCGGAAACAGGCATCTTCAGATTAATTTGTGTTCTTCCTGCAAACTTTGTCCAAGACTTAACGTCATTTGGAAAATCTTATTAGGCTGCTTTCCTCTGGATTGGTTTAAATGTTTTTTTGTGGGTTTGGTTTTTTTCTTTTTTGGTTGGTGGGTTTTTCTTATAACTAATAAATTTAAAATGTTTCTAGGAAGCAGGGTAAAGGAGCAGAGTAGGACTACATCTATACATTCTTATTTAAAAAAATAAAGAAGGAATCCTGAGTATTTTAAAAATATTTGGTTTTGTTCTCTTGTATCAACTTTGGGGGAAAGAAAGTGTGTAAATGTTCTTTGACTGAGCTCCCCTTACTTTTAGCACGAAGTCTTATGAACTGAGTCCTTTGCTTTCCTATCTTGAACTGAAAATGTATATTAGTGCTCTGGAGCTGTTTGCAAATGGAGAGTCATAAATTCCGGCTCAGCTTATCTAAATGGTGTACTTCATGTAGTTCTAAAACACTGTATTATCACAGTGAAAGATACACACCAGGAATTAGACTTTGACTGACGTATTCAGTGATAATTAAATAAAGGAAGCTTCCTAATTCCATTAACAAATTGTTCCAGGTTTAGATAGAAATGAAATCACAGTGCCTCCTCCTCTTCTATTGTATTATTATTGTTGTTATGTTGGTGCCCTTAATCCTAGATCAGCAGCTCATGTCCTTGATGCACTATTAGTGCAGGACAAAAAGAGAAGGTCCACTTTAGATTGCTTATTATTTAAATGTAGGACAGAAAAGCAGCCATGGATATGAGGAGAAAACAAACTACTATTACCATCTGGCAGCACTGATCTCACTACAAAAGCAGCCTGAGTTAGCTGCTCTTTCGTTTTTTGTAGGTGTCACAGATGAAAACAGGTATTTATGAGGGGTTTGGAAGAGAAGACATAAATTTGCACCTGTGAACAAGAACCTCTTCCAAAGTATATCTCCTGATAAAAGAACATACAAAACATAACAAGTAAACAGTTAAGAAGTTGGGATCATGAGGTGAATGTGTCCAACTCTTCACTGCTGCATGAGAACAATAAGATAGTTGATAAGCATATGGTGGAGCTGGAAAGAACCACAGCATAAACTTACTTGTGAAAAAAGACTCGTGCCCAAGAGCATGAATCAGGTTGTCATGGTGTAGCCCATGGGCCATGAAAATGGTCACTGAATTAGAAAGTCCAGATACATGGGAAGAAGAGGAGGAAAACCTACTGCAGTAGCAGGGACCCATGGGGATGTGAACTTCAAGAAAAAAGTAGAAAAAACACAGTACTGTTAAAGCATAGCCTGGGTATTAAAAGAGAAATACTGCTGGTGATTGAAAAGAAACTGGGTTTTTAAGGGAGCAGTTGTGAAAGAGGTAGGAGGAAGGCTTTAAGAGCCTAGTGGAGATAGAAAATTGTATTTTCGTTAAATTCTGGCAGAGCATACAACCTGGGTATCCACAGGCAATGTCAGAGACAAAGGATAGGTTTTAATTGCTTGAGAGGTGAGGATATCAGCAGATCATTGTGTCAGCCAATGGAACCTGGTTTCTACACATCCATATGTTAGGAGAGCTCCTGCTGCAGCCTATCTGGCAGGGCCTGGAGCACATTAGCTTCATGCCTCTGGCCAGCCCTATCTGGAGCTCTCACCCAGCCCTCGTTTGAACTGAGCTCGTTTAAACTGAAGTCCGAGCCTTCATCCTTTCTCCTGGGCATCTCCCTGTGCAAAACCTGTAGAAATGTAGTGTCTTTTGATTTCAGCTTCCCTCTATAAGAGTTATGGTTGGCTGGGTGGATGGATGAATTGATGAAGACAAGTGTTTGACACCTCTTCAGGAAAGCAAGTTAAAAAGGCAAGTCCAAAGAGCCTTTTGCCTAGAGACATTCCCTGCTGGTGAAATGGGTTTTGGAAGCATTTGAGAGTTGTGCTTGTGCTACTCTGAGTGACACTGGCACAAGAGAGGATCTGGTGTCCTGTGGCCTTACAGGTTAGATGTGGGCTTTTTGTAGCCTCCTCTGAAGGATGTTGGATGCTAAATGGCAGATCTAAAGGCTTTTGTGGCTCTGTCTTTTACTGGCAGGTCTGTTGGTGATCTAAAACTCAGTTAATTCTAAATTTCTCTGTAATGTTATGAAATATGGGAATCGTATGCAAAAATGAGAAATATTATTAATTAAAATATAAAATTATCATTTAATATTATTTCTTGGTAAATAAAGTTGTGCCATTGGTATGCTAAAGTGTAGTTAATGCTCCTCTTGTCATAAATGAATTATAAACTTGCAGAGCAAAGTGTACTCATAAGGAAATATCCACATGTGCACATTTACAAATAATTTTTTCATCAGGGGCTCTGAGAACAACAATGATGACAAACAAAATGGGCTGGTTTCACATCAAGGGGATAGATTTAGATCAAAGTCATTTAAATTGCCAATTTTAATCATGATTTAAATTGTCAAGTTGGAAACCTTGATTTAAATAATTGATTTTCATCTTGTTTTGCATTTGTGCTTCCTACGTATTTTTCTAAATAAGGGCTGATTCTCATTGGCTGTTGTAATTCAACATTTCCTTTTGCTAACCATTAGGCTAAAGTACATATTACGTCTGCATATATTTAAGTAGTTTAACATATATTTACACAGATTCTTAATTTATACACTTTTATTATGCTAGAAAAATTATTAATGAATATTTTCTGAGTTTCTAAATGATGTTTATTTTTCCTCATGCATTCATTCAAACTGTATTTGGATGGTAATTAGACTTTCATTAAAAATACATAGAATCTGGGGGGGAAGGGGATGTTAGTTAGAATATGCTGGGTAGCTAAAAAGTAGTTTTGTTAGAATGTGTTGCCATTAAAAAGCAAGGTCTAGATCTGCTGTGGACTTTAGACTTGTAGCTCTGGTAAGTTATTTTAGCAGGGCTTTAGTTGCAGCATTACCCAGCCAGGAAAGGCTACATTGCCTTAACCTACACACACCTCTTTAAGAGTGCAGAGATGCTGTGTTGAAGCTGAGGTCTGTGCCAGGAGAAAGAAGAGTAAACCACCATGGACAGGAGCTCCTGCAAGGTCCATGGTGACTTTTCCAGCTGACCTGGTGCCAGTGGAGAGGTGAGGTCACCAGCCATCTTGAGCCTCCAGGACAAGGACAAAGAATTCTGGTTCAGAGCTTGCTTGGAGGCAGCTTCTAACAGTGGTTTTGACAAAAGTGGGTTATTTCTACCCCCTCACTGTTGTGGAGTTTAATGCCAAAGTGCTTTTGCAAGGGTGTGCCCTAACAGGCTGTTGGATTGGCTGGATAGTCTGTGTCTGGTGAGCTGAACTGCCATTGTGTCTTCCAGTATTTTAGAGACAGATTTCAGTGTCTTATAAGGTGTCTTAGCCTGACTGAACAGGGAAAAAATGGACCATTCTACTTTTAATCCCTGTTGCTTCATTTGTGTATCCTGTGCTTTCCTGGAAGAACTGATCACTGGAGAATGTTCTTGATTTGTTGTGCTGGGAAGTGTAAGTTATTTAATTTTTGATACTGAACAAGGCATTTGTACTTATTAATCAGCAAAAATGCAGCCAAATATTGTGATACTTCTTTTTCTTTTTTTTTAGAGTTAAATACATGTACAGTGTATTTAACATTCTTTTCTGTATAGAGTAATGAGGAAGACACAATTTTTCCTTTGCTAACTGTGATATCTTGAACATCTTGATTTTATAAACTAGGTAGTAAAGAAAAAAAAATTTTAACCTTTCATCCTGATGACGAAAGATTACTTGTGAGTGTGGGCTGGTTAATCACTGTCTGTTCCTTCAGGCAGTGAAGCTACTGCCTGAAGTGGCAGTAGGAAACTTTCAATGAAACTATTTGGAAGGTCTGTGTGACCCTCAGTGTCACCCTCATTTTTACATGTGATAAAAAGCAAAGGGGCCCTAACTATATTCTGAAACATGGAAGATGTATACAAAGTAGATGTTCTGAATTATAACACCTCAAAGTTAAATAATAGTTGATTGAAGCTTCTCCTAAAATTAACCTTCTAAAATCTCTTGGTCCTCTAAAACTGCTTGACCAAGGTAGTTTTAGGTATGAATAAGGTAACAAATTGCCAGACACTTTTTTTTTTTTTTAAAAATAAAAGACTTAACCTCTAACTCTTGATTTCCACTTAAGTAAGTTTGACTTTTTTCCTATTAAAATTTTTGATGTAACAAACATAGAAAATGTAACACAGTTCTAATTAAGTCCTGTCTCATCTGAGTCTTATCTGGCCATCCATGCTTAAAATGTTGCTCAGGTTTAAAGGCACTAAGCACTTAAAACAGCCAACTGTGCTAATTGAAATAAATGGACTATTAATTCATCCCTTGCAGAACAAGGTCCTCATCTCACATATTTGTGTTAGCATTTCTGTCATTGTTGTTCCAAGTGTCTGGTAGTGCCTTGTTGCTGTAAAGGCAGGGCACATAATGCCTGAACCTTCAATCTCAAACATGCAGCAAATATAGAAAGGGGCACATAGAAAAGCACCTAAGAAACCAAGACAAAATTACACTTTATATGGTGATAAAAATGATGTTAACAAGATTGTCTTTATGTGTTATAGCCATGACTAAGTCTATCAAATTTGAGGATGGTGGGGTTTTTTTTCTTTTTTTTTTTTTTTTAATACTTTGTAGAGGAATAAATATAGTCCTTTTAACTTCAAAACATCCCTTTCCTCTGATCCTCAAGTAGCTGCTCTTGGAAAATGTCTTGCCTTTTTGCTCAAGATCTTGATTTTTCTCCAGCCCTGCATATCTTTTTGTGCAATACCACAGAGCTCTCACTAACAGTGTTTCTTTTCCTCTCACTTTCTTTAGTTCAAAAGTTGTTCCCAAATATTTCTCTGCAACAAATTAACATACCCAATGGGCATGAGTTATAGTGATAGAAACTCACAAGATCTTCTGCACAGGTGGAATATAAATTCCTTTAATATGTACACAAATAGAAGTTAGGAAATGTTTAAAATTCTGAGAGTACTATGCTTGTAGGTTGAGTTTTGATTAACAGCTGATAAACAGTTCTCTAAGGTTTCCTGCCATGTATAATAATATTGAGATGAAGGAGGACATAAGTTACTTTAGGCCTTGTCCATTTCACTAGATATCATATCAGAGATTAGATTTAATTTCATCCTTCATGCAAAGAATTTTTTAATATAGTAGCCATTCAGCTTAAAGGAGAGATTAGTATATTATTTATAGTAATAAGTGTTGAATTGGATAATGTGTTACCTTGTCGCTGTTGAGCCGCTAGCTGAGAGGAAAACCCAGGTTCTCAGGCAAGGAAAGAGAAAAGTGCGTTTATTATTTTGATTTCCATATATATAGAGTTTTCAGAGGTCACCCAGATTGGTCAGCCAGAAACCTCCCCCTAGGCCTAATTGACCAGGTCTGAACTGCCCTAATCTCGAGACGCTGTTTGCAAAACATCCAAACTTTATCTTTGTTTATGAAACGTAGCAAAATGTTCTCACGAGAAAGACCTGTGCTAGCCACAGCACCTCTGATGCTATCATAGAAATTACTTACTCTGATCAAATACTTCTTATTATTGTTCAGTGGAATATAAGTATGTCCTAGAAACTGCATTCATAAAATAAAGGGGTTTGAACTATTTAAATAGGTTATAATGAAAAGTAAACAAAATAATGTTGCCCTTAATTAAGAAGAAAAAAGGACTACTTTTAATTCTGCTATAGAAGTCTTGTTTAATAAGTGAAACAACGCAAATTTCTCAAACACACCCAAACCCAAACTGAACATTTTGTATTTGATAGCAAAGGCAACAGTGGAGAAAGACCACAGAAACCTCTCAAGGCAATGAAGTTTTGTGTTCTATCCCTGTCATCTTATTTTGGTTTGAAGCTGGGTTTGAGTTGACAGTAGCTTTTCAAAATGGCATAAATTATGAATAAATACCTTAATCCTCCACTCCTGGAGGTGAACAGCTTTGCCTGACAAAGGCTGTGCAGGCTCAGGAGGAGTAAGAAGTGATCCCCATTGCAGCTCTACCTTGTACTTCCTGCACAGCTAAAGGCCTTTTGTGCTCTATTTGTTCTATTCTGCACTTCAGCTGAAATGCCATGAGACCCAAAAATCACTTAAATAGCAGCATCAGACGTGAGAAAATGAAGATTGGCTCACATGTTAATTAGTTAGCTTCACCTTATCATCCACAATACAACCTAGGGTTGTGAAAATATGCCTTGGTGTTTCTGGCTGGTTTTAATACTTCATAATTTTCTAAAGAGGACCCCCAAAGTGATATTTTATGAAATTTGATGCAACGTGCACTGAACTCAAGCAGAAAAGGCACCAGTGATTTAAATCTGCTTCAGGTCCCATAGTGGGACCTCAAGTAATGTGCTAGTCAGGTATTCCCCTTCGGAAATCATTCTCTTCTACTACTGAACTTCTGTACTTTGTTTAGTGGGGCTTGTTTATGCATATATGTTCTGATTTTAAAGGTATTTTTTGTCAGTAAAAGCTGAGACAATTCTCTTCACCAATGATTGGAAAACTGAGGAATAATTTAGTACAAGAAGAACCTCCTTCAGGACCTGAAGGATGTAGTATAAACCACCTGACAGTTCCAGCTGGGTCTATGTGACTCAGCAGGGAAGAGGGTGATGTGAACTAGCTTAAAGTAAGAAGTACAGGAGTGCTCAGAAAGGGAAATATTTTTTTTTCTTATTAATAGATTCTACTGCACAATTTAAGCCACAGATGTCAGTGGTTGGTCCTCTTCCAGAGAGGAGCAGGTCACAATCCCATGACTCCAAGAGTCCTTGTCATTACCTTTCAAAATACAAATAAATGAACTTTATCCCGCAACGTTATCCTAGAATAACACCCAATTTCTGCCGTCTGATCAGCTCTGTGAACTCATGCACAGAATTAACCTGAATGCTGACCACACTGGTAGGTAGCAGTGCCAGGACCAGCCTGCAGGCTGGGGACATCCTGCAGCATCAGTGTGCTGGCATTCACAGGCTGTGACTGGCCACTGTTGTCCCTCCTTCTCCAAGGTCACCTGCCTTTCCCTGCAGCGAAGGTGTGTGGGCTCGGGGTGGCTGTAGGCTGTGTGAGCAGAGCCAGGTACTCACTGGGGAGCACTGGGTTGGACCTTCTTCTGCAAAGGTCTGCACAGGCTTGCAATGGCACTGTGTGATGGGGAGGACAGTGAAGGATGTCATGTGTGAGACCCTCTAATGCAGGAAGACTTGAAGAATCAGTCCTGACTGCCAGGAAGGGTGGGCACGATGGGTTTCAGATGTTTATCAGTAAATCCCATTTCTCTGCTTTGTGCTCAGAATGCCCCTCCAGGAGGACACCCTCCTCTAGGCACCAAAAGGTAACAGCAGCGTTTCCCCATGGAAGAGAATTGCCTAAGGCAAATTAATCACATTGCATGCTAACTCTTTAGTCCTTCTCAGAAGTTCTGTTTCTGAATTTGGAGATAATTTAAGAAGTTCGAGATGTTTGGGCTGCAGTTACATCTAAGTACTTCTCTGCCTTGTAAGTTCTGATAATTTTCTTACAAAATAATTTCTGTGTTTCTTGACTATTCGGATTTTGTGTGTGAACACAATGTTTTATATGCAGAGATCAGCACAGGCCTGGCTAAGAATCTAATTTGTCTACAGTTTATTTACTATCTGTTATCCAACTAGGTGTTTAGTCTCATGGAGTGAAATGTTTCCTGTTTATAGAAAGCCATGTTGTCTGTGGTCACTTCAAATGACATTTCCCTCTTCAGATACTCATATTTATTTATAATTCAAAATCAAGAATGCTTTAAAATGTTTAATATTTAAAAATGTTATGACACTAAAGAACATTCTTTCCTTGATGATAGAACAAGGAAAGTATCTATTTTCATACTGATTTGAACTTCAGAATTTTTATTTTTCTTGGAATTCTTTACTAGAATAATAACTTGATTTTTACTGGGTATATAAATATAATATTGATTTAATTTTCAGAAAGAAATGCCGGAAATGAACAATGTAACTAGACATTTTCTAACTAAAATAGATTAAAAGAGATAGTCTGGTGGCTGGATAAGATATGGTGGCTGGAAGCTCAGCATCAGTAGGTTAATAACGACTCTGCAGCCTCTGATTGTAGTTAGTTATTGATATGATTTCCATGAATTTCAGTTTTTCACAGATATTTGTTCATTTTATGTGATTAATATAATGACCTAAACTTTCCATGTGTAGCTGTCTAAAAAAACTTATTAATTTTTTTTTTTTCCAAATCCAGTGGTTTCCCTTCAATTCATATTCTGAATTTGCAGAAACTTTTCCTGGAGTGGAACTTTCAGTTTCTGTTTGTCAATGAAGATGGGAGAAATTGGGTTACGTTGCTTTGTTATTTTGTGGTTTTAATTGTCTGTGGCAATGGAAGTGCAGACCTTATGGACTGTTATTTGATGTAATGTTAGATGATTTAAGAGCAAAGGAAATTTCCCAGAAGTCATTCCAGTGCTTTTAAACCGACCTTTTCAGTAGAGTGTGTCTGCATGAAACAAACTACCACATGAAATACTCTCAGTGTTTTTGATATCTGCATCCAGGTGTTTCTGATAGATGCCTTAGAATATGAAATCTGCATATTCAGCCATCACTAAAGCTGATAAATTGCTGAAGCTGCTCTCACACGCACATCGCATACTTAGGTGGCTTAGTGAATGAATAATGCAAACCAGAGGTTTCTAGAGTTTTCACCAAAGAAAAGAGGAATGAGGCTCCCTATCAATATTTAAGGCCTGACTCTTCTTCATCTCAGATAATTTGTGAGCATTTATATCTGTGTGAAGTAAGCTTAAGAAGAATTAAAAAAAAAAAACCTGCTCCAATGGAATTTACATGGCTCAGGAGGCTCATAATAGGATGAGTGTCAGAAGTCATTACAATCTGATGGCCAGTTGGTGACCTATGAAATGAACTGGTGATGGGAACCACCAGTTGCCACCAAGATGTGGTTATGTATTGCACCAGTGAAGCCAATTCAGTATCCTGCAATGATGGAAACCAGAGTTTTTCTTTTTCTTAAGGAATATCTTATTTCTCGCTGCCCAGCCTGTACTAAACAGTGTGCAGTTGAGTTTTATCCATTAATAGGAGATTTTCTTAGAATTACAGTCTTGGTAGCTGATCCTTTAAATCTGCAGAGACAACCAGCTGCAGCCTTTAGGTAGTAATTTCTCCCCTGCCTGGATTTTATCTAGTAAATATTTGCCTCTTTTTATGCATATGGTGATTCTCCCCAGGCTTTTCCTGTCTACACCAAGGACACAGCCTCTCCTTATCCTCTCCCACACTTTATTTCACTTTGTAAAAATAAAAAATATTTTAAAAAATTGATCACTCACTCTGTGAATGTATTATTGAAAATATTTATGTGTAGTTGGAGTCTAATATAAAATACCAATTGACCTATGGAACCCATACCTTACCTCTTGTCTGTGAAGGCAGAATCTGAAAACATAGTGTGCTCATGTGTAATAAATACAGAATTTGTAATCTGAACTTACAGGCAGAGGTTACTGACAGATTATGCATCTCTCAAATCTGATTCCAAACAGTCGCATATTATCAATGACATTTTCCTTTCATGACACCTCTGGCATTGTGTGAAGTGCAAATTTGAAGAGAAGAGGCTTATTTGAGCGTTTTTATTTTTTAATTTGACACTTTTTCTTAAAAATAACAGGTCAGAAAAAAAAATATGAGGGGGGAAAAGAGACAGGGGATAAGTTTTAATGTTTCAAGCTGTTGCCTTTGGAACTTAGAACAGAACTTGACTGAGACATCCAAAGTTACAGCTTACATGTATTAATCAGACACATATGCATGAAGTCACTTGTGTGGGAGATTGCATGAGTGGGGCTGGAGAAAGCACTGACCTCATATTGTGTTTGCATGTAGGTAGATATTATCAGTACTGGTGTCAATGATTTTTCAGTCATTCCACTGACAGCTGGATTGAATGTCTACTTAAAAATCATAGGTTTAAGGAAAATGATCTCCTGTTTTACCAATACTGACAAATATACACCTCAGCTTTCTTGAGGGAGCACAAGCAGTCTCTCATTGAGACTGTATATATCTTCTTACTCATGGAATACAGAGATAAATTCAACTTTCATCAGACTGACATTGTTATTACATGTATTTCATTCATACCAAGTAACCTTTATCAAGACTGGACTCCTCCAGATGCTGGTTTTCAGTGCACAGTTTGTAGTTTAGTCTTTATTAAAAAAAGGGTATGCTTTGAAAAATGTTAGCAGGGTAGTGCATTGGGTTCGCACGGCCAGATTTCAGTACCAGGACAGGGACTAAAGGGGTGCCCTCTTTGAGAAGCCACCAGAAGCTTCCTCCATGTCCAGCAGAGCCAATGCCAGCCAGCTCCAAGACAGACCCACTGCTGGCCGAGGCTGGGCTGATCATAAATGGTTGTAAATGCCTCTGTGATAACATATTTTAGAAGAAAAAAAGTTATTGTGCATAAAAATGTAATTGTGGCCAGAGAAAAGCAGAGTGAGAATATGTGAGGGGAGCAATTCCATGGACACCAAAGTCACTGAAGAAAGAGGGGGTGGAGGTGGTCCAGGCACCAGGTCCAGGCACCCCTGCAGCCCCTGGTGCAGACCATGGGGAAGCAGCTGTGTCTTTGCAGCCCATGGAGATCCATGGAGAGGCAGAGATCCACCTGCAGCCCATGGAGGAGACCCACGCTGCAGCAGGTGGATGCTTGAGAGGAGGCTGTGACCCCGAGGGAGGCCTCTGCTGGAGCAGGTTCCTGGCAGGGACCTGCAGATCTGTAAAGAGAGAAGCCCACGCTGGAGCAGGTTTCCTGGTAGGACTTGTGACCCTCTGGGGGACCCATGTTGAAACAGGCTGTGCCTGAAGGACTGCACCCTGTGGAAGAGTGACCCACGTTGCAGTAATTCATGGAGAACCATTGCCTGTGAGGTGGACTCACATTGGAGAAGTTCATGGAGAACTGAAGGACCCCACATTGGAGCAGGGGAGGGACTCTTCTCCCTGAGCAGTGGAAGAAATGACGTGTGATGAACTGACCATAACCCCCATTCCCTGTCTCCTTGCACCACTGCAGTAGGAGGTACAGCTTGGGAAGGAGGGACCAGTGGGGGGAAGGTGGTTTTAAGATTTATTTTAATTCTCATTATCCTACTCTGATTTTGTTAGTAATAAATTCAATTAATAGCCCAATTTTGAGTATGTTTTGCCCTTGACAGTATTTGGTCTCTCACCTTATCTCAATCCACGAACCCTTAATTATATTTTCTTTCCCCTGTCCAGTTGTGGAGGGAGGGGAGTGATAGAAAAGCTTTGGTAGGTGCCTAGTGTCCAACCAGGGTCAAACTACTACAGTCTTTTTGGTGCCAAAACCTGGGATCATGAAGATTTTGAGATAAAGATAGTAACTAGGAGAAGTAACAGGCAAAACAAGATATTAACTGTGTTAGAGACTGGAATGATCATGAAGAGCTTTTGTCATAATTGTGGTAAGTGACAGCAGGTAGATTTAGTGTAAATTGGTTTTGTGATTATGTTATTTTGATCTTTGTGTGGGGAATTTTTGTTTTGTTTGCTTGGTTTTGTTGCTGTGAGTGAAGATTGTGTGATGAACGTGGATTTTAATGATAAATCTTAAATATATGGATCCCAGAGGTGAGGGATGGAAGGTGGTACATAATTTTGTGTAAAATAGTGACAAAAGAGAAATAAAGTGGTAAGACTGAATAGCTACCCTTTTATGAATATGGATCTACTACTGAAAGTATTCTGTATTAGTCAAAGGCACACATTTTTGAATAACTCACAAACAGAATAGGGTTGCATCTTTCCACATGAGGTTTCATTCGAAAAATTTGAAAGCAGCGGCAGTGTTGAGACTGATAATCATATTGACCCAAAGGACCAAAATGGCAATTATAGAGGTCATAGGCAAAGGAACAAAGAACAGTAATAGGGGTCACAGGCAAATGGAAAACCAGACAGTTAGTTTATCTCACATCTATATTTACTATGCTGGTTTACCAGAGCTGTATAGTATTTCTGTGCTTAGGGTGACCTTGATATTTCTTGCAAAAACAAATTAAATTCCATCATCCTTCAGAATGGTGGGTGTATGTCCACATTTTTGCCATACCTATTTCTGTGTGGAAAGGGTCAAACTCATAAGACCCAAAGATACAGTAGGTCAACCCTTACACAGGCTAAAATCAAAGCAGGGAGGCTGGCTGGTTTGCTGGATCTGTGGCAGAGAACTTGGTATTATGCAGGATGGACAAACCCTGTTGTGCTGGCATGGGTGGAATTGCAGTGCAGTCTTGTGGTGTCCTGGGCAGCCTTGTGCTTGGAGGAGGCTTTGCCTGCTTGCATGGCCTCTGACAGGATGGTGGAGTCTGTCTATCATCCTCTTCCCTTTCCTCAGCTCTCCACTTGCTCCCTTCTTCATCTGGCTCTTTCAAGATGTCCAAGAAGCAGTAGACCCCTCAGGGTGCACAAGCTTCCTGTGCCCTGGTGCTTGCTAGCACTGAGTATGTCCAGAGTCAGGAGAAGAGGAGCAGCTTTGCACTCTCTGGCCTGGTTCTTTCTCCTGTCTCTTTGTGCCTGCAGGGGAAGTGTGTGCTGTCTCATAGGTTTTTGGTTTTTTTTTGAGGGCTGCAGATGGTGTAACCGTACCCACATAAAGCAGAAGTGCCTTTTTTTTTGTAAGACTGGCTATGGTTGTGGAGATGGGGAAGTCCCAAATTAGATTTTGTGCTGACCACAAAAACCTCTGTCTGTGTATCTCTGGTCATATAATGAAGGCACAAAGATATATTATTAAGCTACAAACAGGTTTTTCATAGGAAAACAAGGTGCACAAAGGCCTGTTAAACAAGGCCAAGGTTGTAAATAGGATTAAAATCTTTTTCCTGGCATTGTCCTGTATATTCTCTATTTGTGGGAATTTAAAAAAAGGATTTTATAGTCTCCCTGCTTCTCAGATATTCAGGTGGCTACTCAATAAGTTTTATGAACCAAAGAGTTCATATTGACAACACTTCTAGTCCAGCACCTTTGTCAATATTGTGGGGTGATTTCTTAAATCACAAAATGATGAGCTGGAAAGGCTGACATTTTCACAATAAACCAGAGAGGAAGACAGTAAATTAAATCAGTTGAAATGCAACTAGAAATGACTTGAACATTGTTTGGGGGTCGGAAGAATGGATATTATCAAATTTTTTTAATTTGCTTGGGAATTATTTGTTTCTCTAGGGACTCTTGTATAAGATCTGTTATTAAAACCATAGACTCTGGAGGAAAAGGTGAAAGAAAAAGAATGGAGTCAGGTCTGTGTCAGATTATCGATTTGCCAAATAAAAAGGGTGGGTTTGGATAAAAAAAAATCCAACAACACCCCCCCCACACCAAATCCCAACACAATAAGATATAAATGGAGGTGACAAGGAGGCTGTGGTCTACGTATCTAAAAAAAAAAGTTATGTTTATGGGGTCTACAAGCTAAGACTCTCCTTGGCTTGATCAAAATGGAGATTTTATGGAAAAGAACACCAGAGAGGATCTCACTACCCTTTTGCTGGCTTAGGAGAAAACACTAGGAAAATACAGCTGGTTGCAAATAAATTACAAATTGTATTTTCTTTCTCTAGAGTACTGATGTTGTGAACAACCTTTAGGTGATTTTTATAAAGAGCTGGAAAGCTCATGGCTTTCTACCCTTTTGGAATAATATAGTTTGGGTTGGGTTTTTGTTTTTATTTTGTTTTGGGTTTTTCCTTCCCCTCAAAAAAGAAACATTCTATGAATTTGATGGGTATGTGTCTACAGAGAAGAATATATTCATGCCAAAACAATTCTTTCATTTGCAAGTTTTTCTTTCTTGGTCTTTACATTTACAGGAGTGGATTGACCTATTGATTTGATTCACACTTCTACAAAAGGTGGTAGTGGTGAAATCAGCATCTGCATATAGAAAAATAAAATGAGAAGCAAAAATATTTGTTAGGACAGCAAAACTCGGCAGGTCCTCTGACTTATCCCCTAAAAGACCACTTTTTGCTGATTATCTACTGCATTGCTCATCTTCCTACACATGTCAACATCCAGAAGCTCACAGAAAAGCCAGAACTTTCAGATGTTCTTGGAGGGTGAGTGGTAATTCACTTCTCAGGGAAGCAGGGTCAAGCAACACTGAACCTTATGTGCAGTTTTTTTTCTCACAGTGAAAGCAAAGACAGTTACTGTAGCTGATGTATCCCAACTTTTCTATGAGTTCTGTGAGTTTAAAACTGATGTTTCAAAATAGAAAGAACTGAAACCAACCCTCCCCTTCTGGGGCACTCTGTGATAAGGGGAGCAAGATATAATCAGCACCCAGCTCCCTGCTGCAGGCTGGGCTGCTGTTCATTTTGATCTGCATGGTAGGTGCTTACAGCAGCTACATGAAACACAGGGTTTGGGGAATTCCAGTCTTCACACCACTGTTGTGGCACTGACATGTTCTTTGTCCTTAGTGGCCATTGTCCTTAGTGGGACAGCCAAATGTTGAATGAGTGCTACAGCCCCAGAAACCCACTCAGCTGGCAAACTTCAAGCAATTGTATGTTTTCTTGGTAAATGTAATGGAACCTAAACAAGTTAATGTAAGTAATCCCTCAAAGAGATTAAAACAATCCTGTAAGTACATTATCTCTGCAGGAAGGTTTCCTGTCCTGTGCAGCCAGTCTTGCTTTGAGGCCCCCATTTATAAAATTAGCTATACACTAATTTAATGTGGTGGCAAGACATGAAATAAATTTAAAAAGTAACTAGAAACTAGAGCCAAACAAATTTTGATTTAAAGTGAAGTCCAGCACTTGTTTTTGTTTTGTTGTTTTCTTTTTTTTTGTGGCTAGGGTTATAGTTGGCTTTGTTCTTAAGAGAAGTGGTAGACCGTGTGTCACATAATGTCTTAGCAAAATGGAACACATTTCTGGATGGACTTCAGAGGAATAGGGACAAGCAGGATAAATACAGAAGAAGCTGGATCACATTTCCTGTCTAGTTTGACCTTTTCTATGATGATTTAATGAACTTTTGTGATCCTAAAAGTCCTGAATTTGTGTCTAGAGTTAATTTTGATGAAGCCTTTCCTCGAGGAGGCTTGGGAAGCAGAGTAAAAGTCCTATGGAGAGAGAAAGAGCTCAGATAGCTGAAAGAATTAAGAAAAATGTGGTTGTGCAGTGTGGGAATCAAGGATTTAAAAACCAAACACAGGTCGTATAGGCCACTTGTTCCCATTATTTGGGAACCAGAAGAGACTAGGTCACTGCATTTGGAAATGTTTTAATATTGGCACTCTATGGGAAATTTCTTCACTGTTGTGGTGTTCTTCAAGCCAGATCCGTCAGCATGTGGAGCTGTCAATTAATCTGTATTCTGACCCATCCTACATCCACAGAAATTTAAATACAAAGGCAAAAAAGGAATTACAGATGAAGGAACAGTGCTTTAGATTCATTATCCTTATCCTTAGTTCTCCTTGAGTTTAATCCCATGTCAGGCTTTCCACTATTTTTTAAGGGATGAATGTCAGGCAAAATGGAGTATTGTAATCTGTGTTGCTCTGTTTGCCCTTTTTTCATGTTGGCACAATGTTGGCAATAGATTCCCATAATTTCCATGTCATTCCAGGATTTATTAAACTGATCATCACTGTGATATGAAGTATCAAGTACTTTCTAATATTATGTTGCAAGGCATCTGGGGCTAAGGATTCAGTGTTTATTGGAGCTAGGTGCTGCCCAAAGACCAAAAAGTAGGTTGTTTTCTGAGTTCAATATTTGTCTTTCCACTTACAGAACACAGGCGTCATTTTTAGTATATTTTGTCTCATATTTAGAAATATTATAATGTCTACTGACAGGCCTATGAACATTATTAGGATATGCTTCATTCCCCACTTGCTGTAAAATTATTGGAATTTCATCCATTCAAGATGTGGATTTTTATGTAATGTTTTTGACTTTTCCAAATAATTTTATACATTATATAATTTCTACTTCATGTTAATTATCATAAACTGCATCTTATTTAATCGCCTCTTATGTATTCCTTTTTCCTGTTTAATGCTTTTCTTTACCTGGCCAATGAACCACAAGGGAATTTCAACCAAACTTTGTCTCGATGGCAGATGGCCACTTATCCATTGAATAAGCCCTTCTATAAGACACAATAGCTTTTATTGAAATGTTTCTGACATTTTTGTCCTTTCAAACAATTTTTCTATTTTTCTCATCCTTGCCGGGTTAGGTCTTCACTAGATATTATCAACGGTGACTCTCCTCTTTGTGTGTGTATTGAATGTGATCCATGATTACAGAATCACAGATGATTACCAAGGCAACTGGTGACCTCTGGTTGAATGATTAGTTAATCTTTATCACTCATAATGAAGTAATAATATAGGCACATACCTTTTTTAAATACCACCGTACCAGAGAATTACTATGTATATGATTAGATATTTTTAGAAGCTTTTGGCCTCCAGCTTCCAAGGGAAGAAAGAGAAGTGCACATGGGTGATCCTGCCCCACAAACTCTGACTCAGCAGGCAGGCCATGGGGCAAGTCAACATCTTTACAAATTCTCAGCAACTGACACCTTTATGCAACATGTCTTTGATGTCTGCCAAAGCCAAAATCCCATGACAAAAGGAGCTACCTGTACAATTTGTGTTCTTCCAGAGAAAGCCACTGAGAGTAGCCCTCTGTAAGATGTTTGCTGGCTGTGCCACAATCCTCCACTGGATTTGGGGATCACCTGGGAAAGAAGCACAGCAAAAACTATATATGTGTTACCAGAAGAGTACATGTTTGCTGTACTTCAGTGTGTCCTTAAGAAAGTGCATGTGAAAACCAGAGAAAATAAGGATGAAAGTAAGGAAAAGGCTATGGTGCAGTCAACATTCCTCTTCCACCATGAAACCAAAGGATTAAGGAAACAAAAGTGCAGAGGTGGAAAGAGAAACATGGACAAAACAACCATGGAGATAGTGTAGATGAAGAGAATAAAAATCTGTGAAAAGTCAGAAATGGATGGAAGGGAGAAACAGTGAAAATACTTGAGGAGGAAATTGTAAGTGTAAAGATCATTGCTCCAGAGCACTCAATGCAGAAGGGCAGAAGAAGGTGAAATGAATAGCAAAGAATGACAACAAAGATGCACTTCTCCTGCCTGGTGTTACACTAGGATATGTATTATCATTTCACCTCAGAAATCTATAACGAAAAACAACAGCAATATACATTGCAGCAGAATGTAGGAGGACAATGGCTGAGAGCAATATAAACCACAGGCAGGAATGGAAGAGCTGGGGGCAGTTCCTCTAGAGCATGAGGATAAAAAGGTTGATCCTGGGAGAGGAGTTGCAAAATGTTTTGAAGAAGAAAATTTAGAGGCTGACAGCATGGGGTAGGAGGGAATGGTTTGAACAAGCCTCAAAGCTAGGGAAGATGGGCGGGGGGAAGGAACTGGAAGAAGGACAAGTTGAGGTTGTTAGCATGAAATGAACTGAAGGAAAATAGGAAGAGTCACAGATGGGCAGGGACTGTAGGAGCTGTCAACAGGACGCCAAAGGCTACATAGTGTGCCCTTTCCATCCTCTTCTTCCTTCTAAAAACCCCCACATCTCAAGATCATCCTCTGTTTTCTGACTGAAAAACTAGCCCTGCCATGCCAAGTGTACGCTGCTATTAACTACCATTTCCTAGTAACTTCTTCAAGGTTCCCCTCGCTTTTAAGGAAAAAAAAAAAAAAAAAAAGAAAGTAAGCAGCACTGGGGACACCTTTCGGGCCCTGGGGGAAAGATGTCACCGTGTGCACAAACGCACAAGACCCCCACGCGTGCTGTGGACGCCCACGCAGTGCACACACGCACTCCACGCCGCCCTTCCACGGGCACACCCTCGGACAGACAATGAGCAGCGGGTCCGTGTCGTGGCCCCCGCAGCCGGCGGCACCTCCCGGCAGCGTTCCCGCCCAGCCGGCAGCCCCGGGCCCGCTGCCCCGACGTGGGGGTCCCGCTCCCGGCGCGCCGCCTCGCTTCCCCCGTCCTTGCCGAGCGCGGGGCCGGCTCGCTGGGATGCTAGGTGGGCACCAAGAAGTTAGCGATAGCGGGGGCGGGCGGGGCGGGGGCGGCAGGGCAGCTCTCCCCCGCTTTTGTTTAGCGCCGGGGAGCGGACCCTCGGCGGGGCCGAGCCGGGGGATCGCGCTCCGGTCCGCAGCGTGAGTCTGTCCCGCGGCCCCGCCGTCGCCACAGGGCCGGGGGTGGGAAGGAGGAGGAGGAGGGCTGAAGCGGAAGGTATCTCTTCGGCCTCACTCTCTCGGTCCAAGGTGAGTTGCAGCGCTGCTCCGCGCTCCTTTTGTCTCGGTGCGAGGCCGCCGCGCACCCCGGCCCCGCCCCGCCAAACTTTCGGCGGGGACCTGGGCGCCCCGACGGCTGCCCGCGGAGCCGCGGCCGCCCGTTCCGCCAGAGACGCGCCGGGGCTGCCGGCCGGTGTCCCCGTGGGGGCTGCCGGAGGGCAGGTGAAGGGGCCGTGGGATGAGGGCTGTCCCCTCCTTCCCTTGTAGTTTCTTTGGGACGGATGCGGTCGGCCCCATCTTTGCGCTTTACGCAACAGGTAGGGATGCCAGGAGCTGGCGGCTGCGGCACGGAGCCCCGGCCAGGAGCTTTCGGGGGGCTTTTTTTGTTACGTTCTCTGGAAAAGTGCGAAGAGGAGGGGGAGGAGAGCCAACAGTTTTCCGAAGTTCTCCTTCGGTTGTTTATTTGTGTACTTCCCGTGTCCATGAAAAAAGGGTTCGTTTCGCAACTCCGGAGTTTTATATTGTTTTCAATTTACTTTTCACCCCCCCCCCCCTTTTCTTTCTTTTAAAGTTATTTTTCTTTATGTCGTGCTTTTGCCCGTCTCATTCCGGCAGATCAAGCTGTCCGAAAGCAGATCCCCAGAGGCTTGTCCTCACTGACAGTCGGGGGAATCCAAACAAAGAGGTGCATCTACCGGAAATAATGATTTGAGAGATGGTTCTCTCCCTTTCCAGCCCCCACTCCCCCGCCTTGAATTAAATTGTTTTCTTTTTCTGGGAGGTTCAGTTCGAGGGAAGTTTTGCGCCGGAGCCGGGCTCGGGGCTGAGGAGGGATGGAGCAGACGGAAAGTTGCGGTGGTGGGAGGAGGCGGGGGGCGAGGGCAGTACGGGACCCCGGAGGCGCCCGGACCGCGGGGGGAGCAGGGGCGCGGGGGACCTGCCGCCGCTGCCGGCTCTTTGTCTGCTCGGGCAACTTGAACAAAAGGAGAAACTCGGATGAACTCTCCATCTCTCCCTCGCCTCTCCCGGGTTAACTCATCTTCGGCAACTTTATCCGAAGAGATTTACTCAACTTTCTTCGAGCTCTCCCGACGCTTAAAAGCAAAGAGCCCCGCCGTAGACTTCTGAGGAAATCTGGTTTCACAGTTTAGAGAAAGGAGAAGGTACGTTCGGATTTGGGGTTTATTGTTCTTTCCCGGCTCCCTCTCCGCCCCCCCTCTCCGCCCTGGTCTCCCGGGTCTGGGAGCGCAGCGGAGGCGGCTGCGCGCCAGCCCAGCCTTTCCTTTGTACTTTTGGGAGCCCATGCAGGTATTTTTGGGGAGGGTAAGGCAGTCATTCCGCCCGAGCTCCCGTAATGCGGGGGGCACTACTCGGGGGGGGGGGGGGGGTCTTGCCTCCTTCTTTTGCCTTTTTGCCTGCTTTGTGTTTTATTTTAGATTTTAGAGGTTTTAACCTTTTTTTTTTTTTTCTTTTTTTTTTTTCTTTCGTGGGGTAGGGAAGTGGACTCGGAGGGCTTTCTGGATCGGGCTGTGTTTTTAAGAGCTGGGACAGAGGAAAGCTGAAGACGGGGAAAACTTGACAGGATTGTAGGGAGTCCTGGCGGCCCTGGCCAGGGAGCGGGGGGCTAGTGAAGGCCGTGGGGCTGGACAGGGCAGCGCGCAGCAGGGGCAAGGTGGGGGCTCCGCCGTGTGCCAGCTTGGGCCGCGGGGGCCGAGACACCACACAGGGTAACACATTGCCCCTGTGGGACCATCCCAGGGAACCAAGCCACACAAAAGTGCCGAGGGACAATTTTAGGAGCAGAGGGACGGACCAGAGGGAGGACTTTGTTCTTCCGAACGCATTGATCATAGCTAAGGGGAGAGTGGGAACGGTCAGTCCAGGCTGGGCTTCTCCTGCCCAGTGCAATTCCCTTCGCCCCTTTGGAAATGCAATAGTTGCCTTGGGTTTTGTTCCATTCCGTTTGGTTCACGCTTCTAGAGCAAGCATCGCAACTCCAGAAAACTTACTTGTGTGCTCTTTGTACTTTTCATAATTATCTTGATCAATTTAGTGTCTTATTATTTCCCCGTCCGCTTTTTCTGTGCTCTGTAATAACCGTTCATTTTTTTTTTCCATCCTAGTCCCCTACTTTCTTGTGTTTTCTTAAACACAAGAAAATTGTGTTTAAGAAAACACAAATTGTCCCAATTTCTTACTTGTCCTTCTCTCTCCTTAGATCTACCCATTTCAGAATTTCTGAAGTCTCTACTTTTTCACATTCTATTGTTACTCATTCTCCTCCTTCCTGATCCCTTCCCAGCTACTCTTCTACCTTTATGCTTGCTTGTATTTCTCATGAAAAACTCCTTTTGCCAGGATCTTTCCGTTCCCTTATGCATAGATACTCTTGTTTCTCTTGATGTGAAGCAAACATAAAGCTTCCTCTTGTTCTCTCCTAAACTTATTTTTCTGTGGACTGCCCTACACCCAGGTTACCCAGTTACACAGATGGAACTTCTAGCCATAATTCTTGTTCACCAGGATTCACCTTCTGCTTTCTTCTTGTCTTCGTCTCTATGTACATGCATCTTCCAGTTTCTAAAAGCTTCTTCTAGCTCCTCTCTGTCATCCTTAGTGTGGAAGTTTTTTCCCTTTCTCCCACTCCTTCTTGGCAGACCCGATGCTGTTCTTCACGTCATTGTTCCCCTTGTGCAGAGTACTCAAACTCTTCTTTCTGTTCCTCAGAGTACCTTCCCCAATGTAACTAAAGTTTGCTTTTTGTACCTCTGAAGGCATTGCACAGAGGGAGTACCTGAGTAGACTGACATGGGTTTCGCTGCTTTGGCTTCTTGCTGGGCCAAATGCCATCCGTGATGCTCATAGTTCAGGTCCCAACTGAAGCAGCAAATCTGCCGGTGGAGGTGCTGTGGGGGGATCTTGTGACAGGGCTAAGGAGGCAGAAGTGATCACATATGTTTCCCACAAAAGGGTTGATGAGTTTTATTTTTGCTGTTTGGTTTTTTTTTAATTGACTTACTGTTTTCATTAGTTTTGAAATACCTGCCAAGACAGTTGAAGAGCCTTTATGTTACCTTTCTTTCCTGTCACTTCAGTGCTTTCTGGAATGTAAGACTGTGCAATCTGTTGAGCTATATGAAAGCTTTTTTCTTAAACCTTTTTCTGTTACTCTCCAGCCCGGTGATGTTTTAAAGTGAAATACCATCAGTGGGCTTTGAGTTTAGGATGTTTCTAAATCTGTGAAGAAATATGTGTTTGAGATTACTCAGAAGAACATAACTTTATATTTGTGTGTTAGTCCCTGAGTGGTGTGCCAGAGTTACTGTGCCGAACTAACACTTCTTCCTTGTATTTGAACAGGTCACAACATGATTGTTGGGAAATGGGGTGGTTGCCAGAACATTGGTCTGTGATGGGTGCCATCTTGCATTACTCTTCGAATAGTGGAATACAGCTTGGGATTCTTCAGGGCTGCTTAACATGGTTTAAACTGGACCATACAGCTACTTAACATCTTAACTGTTTGGATTCATGCTAATGGTTAATGGTCTCCTGGAGGAAGTGGAAGATCCCCATGCTGAAACTTGTGGATACTGTGGAACATGCTGCTGAGACCCATTTGGATTATATCACCCTCTGACACCAAGGTTTTGCAGCTGATGAAAGGTATGCTTCTCTGGTGCAAACATACTCTGTCTCATACACCAAAATACTGAGCAAATTGTCTTTGTTTTAAACAAACTTACTTTGTAGCCTTTTCTTTTTCTTTTTTTTTTTTTGTTTTGTCTAGCTGCTTATACCTACCAATAGTTTTGAGTGGTGTAATCTGAGAGAAATGTCTTAGTAATGGTTTGACAATGTTTATATCTTAAATGTAAAAGGAAGAATCAAATGTGAAAGATTTTTTTTCATAATTAACTTATATTTTCAAGGTAATGAATTCATAGAATCTGTGAGTGCTTAGCAGCTCTAGAAAATGAGACTACTTAACTTTTAAGAAAAACAAGTTAAAAACAATTTAAACAAAGCATTTTCTGCAGTTCTGATCTTCCAAATAGCCGAGGTTGTTTGAAGACATTACTATTTTGAACTCAAGATAGCAACCTTCTATTATTTAACCTCTCTTCCTCCAGACAGCAAGAAAAATCTTAAGGATGGCTTGCGTGAGGAAGAGAGACCAAACAAAAGTATTCCAGTTCAAAATTCAAGAAATTATTTTGTTTCATATGTTTTTAAAGTTTTGATGTAAGGCTTCTTGCAGAGCGTGTTTGCATCCTGAATGTCCTAGTAATGTGAAAGTCTACTGGATGCAGTTCAGTGCTCAGTCTTCTTCTTATTGAATGAGGTAATCAGTGTACAAAACTTAACTGGAAACTAGCAGAGAAAACAAGTGGTTAAAGAGTTATTAATGAATAACAAATTATTCTTTAATCTAGACGAAGTGTTAATCCAATAGTGAGGAAATCAGTGAGCTCCTTAGGGAACTGTGCTAATGGCAAAGCAAATTTTAAAATAATTTAAAATCTGGATTAAATTTAAGGATTTAAAATCCTTTTATACCTGTTCTGTGCACTTCTTCATTATAGCTGAACATGAATGACATGAAAATAGTCAGTTTTGCTTCATGTTTCAGCTCAACTGATTGGTTTTAGCCTAAACCATATGTAGGGCAGACAAGTATTCATAATCTTAAGAAAAGTGCTGAGCTGGCTGGCCTACTTTAGAGCAAAACAGAAATCTGAACGAATAATCACTTGTGATCCTTTCCCGTTGTAAACAGAGGTACAAGAAGCAATACAGTTCTAATTTCCTGGTTCTGCCTGTGTTTTAATAAAGACCTACTCTTAATTTTCTTGATTATTGTGGGTAAGCTTTTTGTTGCATACTGGATGCAATTAATGTACATTTAGATTTATGGTCTTAACATTGTTCTACATTTATACTATTTTTGAACTTTGCATGACTGAAGCTAGCCATATGAAAGTCTTTAATTTGAAGTCTCAGAAATGGAAAGTCTTGGGCTGTTTGTGGAAAGAGAAAACAAAGAATAATAAATGGATTGTGCGGATAAAAATATTTAGAGCTGCTATCTAGTGTCATCTTCGAAAAGAAGCCCAGTTACTATGTTTCTGTATTTAAAGAAAATCAAAACTGCCATCCTTTTTTGTTTCTGTGGGGATTTTATTATAGTTGAGTTTCTTCTCAGGCACTTGACACCTTTTAGGAAAACTAAACTGAACATAGAGATACACTTAATTTATAAAAATAGCATGAAAGCTATTAATTTTCATCAACACTGAAAATTGAGGGGAATTTTTACTTGTAATTAATAGGATATAGAAACTACTCCTTAGCTTAATCTAAGAGTTTGCGTAGATTGAATTTTATCATTGCCATAATATTCTGGGTATATTATGCAAATTATTAGATATACTTGCATTTGTTTATACCTGGAGTATTTCAAACATTAATAACTCAGTGACAAGCTGTTAAGATTTACAGTTTATCTGTCTTCAAATTTCTTTGGACTATCTCCAATTAAATGCAAAGAATCATTCTCCTATTGGGAGATGAAATCTGCAGAGAGAGGAAAAGCAGGGCCAGACAGAAAGTGTTCAGCGTGGTTGTTCCCAGCTGGGAGGTATGCTGTGCTGGTAGAAGATGAGACTCTTTTGGAGCTTGCAGAGAAATGGGGGAAATGCTTGCTGGGGGCCCTGGTTGGAGTGTTCCTGTACCTTTCTCCTGGGGGCAGTCCCAGCAAAGGGGTCAGATGCAGCAGGGGTTGGGTGGAGGCTGAGGACTGCGGGGAAGGAGCAGCACCTGGGCCCTGGGAGGGATGATGGGGAGCACCTGCCTTACTTGGGGTGGGAGGGAGCCTTGCTGCTCTCAGGGGGGCTGGTTGTGAGGAGCTGCTGCTTCAGAGGAGAGTTTCAGGTATGCGAGCCTGAAGTGTGCGAAGGAAGTTGTTTCTTTGATTTCTCTTTGCTTGTAGTTTGGCCATTTCTTGCTTTGCTTGTGACAGTCCTGGAGGGTGATTGAAATCCTTGCATGTGTCTAGGGTGATGTATTTTTGGGGGAGAGTTCTGAACTTCCCCTCACATGCTTACCCTGGAATTGTAGTCTGGTAGCAGAATTTACACCAAATTAAACCAAATCCAGACAGTTTGAAGAGTGATTCCTCCTATGAACTGTGTTCTCTGTTAAGAAAGTCTTCTAGCCAATGTACTTGGTTGCTTGAGAAAGTGCTTTGCTCTGTGTAACTGAAGTGAGAGTGAACATGAGAGCCTCTCAGGTCAACCTAGCCTGAGTATGGAAGAGATTTAAGAGGCTGCAAGGAGTGCTTTTACAGTGTGGTGTGTGTGTGGGCAGGTGAGTTGCACTGTTGGAGTTGTGCATTGTGAAGAATGGGCAAAGGAGAACAGGGCAGGTTTTCTTACTGGCAGATTTTTAGGTGGAAGAGGAGATGGATAGGAAGCCACTCCACATACCATTAACATTTAGGAAGGAAGAAAGGAATATGTGAGAAGGACTTATTTCTTTGACTGTTCCTTCCCTTTGGTTGGAGTGTTTTTCTGGATGGATGAACTCCAGAATTCCCAAGTGAGGTAGAAATTTCTGTTGACCCATGTGCAGCCCACCTGGGGGGTTCCTGATACAAAATGGAGATGGGATGCTTTCCTGAGGGCCTGCTGCCTTTCACCCCCTCCTGTGGGAGGCCCCACTCCTGGCAATGAAGGACAAAGCAACCTTTTCCTCTGGAGGCTTCACCAGTGTCCTCCTCAGTATTTAGAGGCACAGTTTGATTCTTGAGTAAAATTTTGTAAGAAAGCTTTTATACATAGGATTGTTAGTCCTTGAAAGGGCTCCCAAGCAGTCCAAAGAGTATTGGGCAACTGTGAAGTGGCTGGCATGGTAAATAGTCACTTCATGATCTTCACTGAGAAAGTGAGATGGAAGCTGTAGGACAGGACACGTTACTAGAATGAAGTTGTCCTTGCATCTTTGGTTCCGTTGAAAATACTATTGATAACTGTGTCTGGATTTTTTTCCCCAGCTCAAGGCTGGTTGAATCTCATGTGCGGAATCATATAGCTTACTGTAGTAGAAATTATAATTGAAAATGTGATTTTTTTTTTTTTTTTAATTTTTCTGCTTTCACTGGTTTGTCACCTTATTGTGCAACTTGAGGTACAGTACTCTTACAGAAGCAATATAGGCATTGGAGTACCGTTTGTTTCTTTTCTTATATAAGCAAATTTTTATGAGAGCTACAAGAAAGTCAACCAAGGCTGGGAAGAGAGAGTTTCCAATTGAAATCTGGGTGTGGATTTACACAAACCACAATTCCCCCACACCTTATATTACAATTATGATTGAGAAATAATTGCATGAAAACTTATAATGAAAATGAAGCTTCCAACACGTGACCTGCTTTTCTGTAAAATGCTCTCAGTTATGTCAGGGCAGAAGCATATGGTGTCTGGAATACTTTTCTGTTTCTTGATTGGATTTATTTTATGTAGCAAGAAGCTTTCCAACTCACTAATGGATTCTATTTCTGTTCTTTTTTTTTTTTTTACTTGTATTGTCATAACATGAAATTTATCACAAACTATTTGTGAAGCTTGAGGTAGAGTGCTATTGTGCTTGATACCTTGACCTTTCCTTGATTGAAATGTATAGATGTGTCTGGGTTTGGTAGGGGGAAATGGATAAACTAGGGGCTCTTAGAATATTTTAACACAAAGTTAGTTGTGGCCTTTGAGGACAAGGACAGTACTTCCCCTGAAAGATTATGAGACTGCTACAGGTGTGGATTCTGTATTTAAATGCATGAATATTGTAGATTAGTGAGAACAAATTGTGTTTGATTCTGTACAAAGAAGAAAGAAAAAACTCCTACCGAGTCCAGGTGGGTTTGCCACTGCTAAAAATAGAGAAATTTTTTTATACTTGTAAACTAAAATTAAACTACAGTCCTTCTATTTAAGAACAAGGTTGCCATTCTGTGAAACAGCATTTTGATACATCTTAAAACTTCCAGGATAGTTTTCTGTCACTTTTCTGTGGGTTTGGGTTTTTTTTCTGTTTTTTTTTTTTTTTTTGGGGGGGGGGTGTTTTTTGTTTTGTTTTTGTTTTAAATGTTTTTTTTAAGCCTTAAGTCCCACGTGGGGTAATGAATCTGGTGTTGCTCTGGATGTTGGCATTACTTCTCTGTCAGAGATAAAGGAGAGCACTGAAGTAGAACCACCAATGTTTTCATGGAATTTCTCTCAGGCATGGGAGGTGGGTGGGCATGGAGGGAGGAATCATGTGATTGCCATAAAAATGAATAAGTGGGCAATGGGAGCAGGTATTCTAGGCTGATAAGGATGGAATCTCCTTGGTTGCGAGCCAGTGATGATTGGTGATGAAAGGAAGTGGTGAGACATTTTGAAAACAAGGGCTAGTCACTAGTGATGGATGGGATAGAGAAAAGAGAGGTGGATTTTGTGAGAATGGATGAGAAGCTGTTTGTCATAATTTATGTGTCAGGAGGCCTGTGCCATCAGAGCATTTCTAATAGGAAAACATAGTGAGATCTTTAAATGCATGTGGCATAAGTTATAAATATCTCAGCGATCAGTAGTATTGGCTTCTTTTTGGTGTATGATAAAATTGTGCTGTTTAATGCTGTGAAAGGAAATAAAGTTAAGTTTAACTTTTGAATTAAATTACTCCCCAAATAAGTGCAGTCTTCAATTGTGGATACAAGTTACTGTCTTCCATTTCTCTTTGCAACACTGTTCAATGCAAAATTAATTCGGGCAATGTTACACATTTTGTTTTCAGATTATCTCAGAGGTGAGACTTTGTGTGGCTGCTCATTTAGTCAACTTTCAGAATGTGAAAATGTGTTTTTGGTTGGTAACAATGTTGATCTGTGCATATCCTCGGAAAATAATGAAATTGTGAGAGCTCCAGAGTCCCTAAGAAGGTTCCCTAGATTATGCAGCAAATACTGAGGTGTATCTAAGGAACTTGATGCTTCTGGTGCAGGCTGCTGTGGTGCTATGCAGGGTATTAAATTAGGCCTGTAAGCTACTTTGTGTAATTGTGTTACTGTACTTCATCTGTCCATTGTTGCTTCTCTGCTGGGCTTGGTATGATGTGGCTTCAGCTTTGCTAGTGCTGGAGCTGCCCTGAGTTGGTGGTAGCTCAGGGGGCTTTTCCTTGGGCTCCCCTGGGGCTCTGTGTGAACATGGCCCATGAACAAGTTGTGTCTTGTACAGAGGCTGTTGTTTTAACGCTTTGGGCTTCAAACATTGAGAGAGACGCTCTCTTGCTCATCTTAGAAAAGATGCTTTGCCTTTTTGTTGAAAAGATGGATAAGCTAGCACACCTTTTGTCATCTGTGTCTGGGGCTTTATTTTGCCATATTCAAAGTTTTATCATGCCATGTAGCCAGTAGCTTTATTCATTCGAGCTCCTGGGCTGGACTTGTGGATTATGTGTAGGCATGGCTCCTCACTGAAAATCAGGCACTGGAAAGAAGGGTGGTGCAGGTACACAACTTCATGTTTTCAGTGTCTGGCTTTTAAAATTTTTTTTTAAAATTTATTGAAATTGCACTTGAAAAAGAAGGAATGAAAGAATGTAACTCTAACACCAAAGTCTTGTTCTTTATCATGCAGTTGCCTCTCAGCTTCAGGATTTGTATACATTATTTTTATAGCCTTATATCTATGCATTATGTGGCTTTACAGCTTTCCTTTTGTATCTGGTTAAAATCTATGTCAGAGATCATGGCAGGGTTTGACATACATCCCCTGCAGGAATTCCAGAACTTGGGCAGTGCAGGAAGGGGTCTATAGCCTAGTGTATATTCCTGACAGAATTTCACCTAGTAATAGGACTGGAAAGAAAGTTTTAAAGGCAACCATAAGAGAAGTTGCTCCCTCTTCCCAAAGAAACAAATGAACAATTTGCTTAAAGTCCACTGAGATCGGTCTTGGACCACACAATACATCTAGATGGAAGATTATTTTGATACTAGTTTATTTTAAATGCCTTATTTAATAAAACTCATAATTAACACCTTCCTTGTATTCATTGTTGTGTGTAGTAGCACAGAATTAATACCTGAAATATTTTCGTCAGCCAGTTTGGGTTATCCAGAGCACTTTTTTTCCTTTTTAGCCACCAACTTGAGCTGTTGTGTCTAAATCCAGTCACCCAGGTCAATTTTTCACAGAGCCAGATAATAATTGCTGTTTACTATAGTGGTGATGCTGATGACTGGAGTTTTTGGAAAAGCAATTTAAGAGACCAGAGATACCTGTGTGTGTATACACATACATTGTGTGTTTATATTTTACGTATAAACATATATAGGCTCATACACATGCATACCATGGAGTCCAAACCCAAAGGTGTGCCTGAGCCAGTTTCATGAAGGAGACAAGTGATTTCTTTCCTCTGTTTGGAGCAATGTCTTGCTCTTTTCCAAGCCTTGCTTCTTGTTGTCTTTCATTGCTGTCTTCAATGCTGTCTTCCCTCTTTGATTTGGATTTTTAGCTAGTCAAAATGAAACGTGTCCTATTCCAGTTTAACAGTTTGTTTCTTAAAACAAATCCATCCTGTGTGCATATTCTGATGACTTAAAAAATATATAATGGAAAAGTGTCAGTAACAATCAGGCAAATACTGAAAGAATTCACTGTAATCAGTTGTAAAACACTTTCAGTCTCAGGCATACTGCTTACTCTTCCCCTTCACCCCTCCAAAAGGTACTGAAGAGCAATAAGGCACAGCTGAAATGTACCTTTGACAAGCACTTAAAAAAATTGGTTTCTCCAACTGGTAATCAATACAGCTGAATTTTTGATGTGATTATTTTAAATGTATATATATATGTATGTACCCCCTATATATGTTGGTTTTGTGGAATTCATTGCTTTAAATTATGCACAGTGTAATACTTGAAATGGCTAGAAGTGATTATTTTAATTTTTTTCTTTAACATCTTCAGTAGTAATTGTTTTGAGTGCTATCAAAACTATGTGTGGAATGTTACTTGTGGACTTCATGCAGGGTAGATGTATTAGGGGATCTCTGTTTGAGACAGTGAAAGGATGTTTGCAAAGGAAGACCAGAACCATTCCCAGATTGATTTCTTTGCATTTGCAAATGCAAAGAAATCAATCTGCTGCTTTGACCTTGGATTGTGTGTTGCAGTTGAAATAGTTTTTTTTTTTTTTCCCTGAACACTGTTGCAAAAGGCAGTAAGTTAAGATATGACAGATCAGAGAGAATAAGGCAGTAAAGAGGCAGAATATGAATTCATTCTTTTGTTGAGGTTGTTGCTCAGGGTTATTACATATCTTGAGCATTCTTTTATAGCATTGGTGCAGTCCTGTGAAGCACAGTTGGGCTGGCCGATGAATTTGTAGGAGAGCATATCGCAGATGTTGAAAAATGTCACTATTAAAAATAAGAATTTGCACACATGCTGTAGTCTGGCAGATAGTTTCTGAAAATGAGGTGGAGGGGAACTCTTCTGTTTTGTTGCCCTGCTGTATCAGAAATTATCTGAGTGATGGTTGCTGGATTAAAGCAGTGTATTTTTTAGGCTTCTGGTTGCTTAGTGTGAACAGTGCTGTGCAAACACCCCAGGAGCTGCCAGGAGCCATTTTGCACCTGACATATTCCCTTGTTGTTTTCTACCCTGGGCAGTGGTTTGTGTCCACGATTTGTGTAAGAGGAGCAGGGTGTCTTTATTCTTAAATTTTTTCTCTGAATGCTCCCTGGCTGAAGAGAGATATGAAGAAGACCTGGTTATTTCAGGTCAGTGCCTGGATTAACTTCTTGGCTAAAACTTGGTATGGGTCATGTACTGCTATCACCGCAGAACAGAGTAAGTCAAATAGGATATCTCTAGTTCTGTTTAGGTAAGATCAATTTCTTCTACGATAAACAAAAAGAGAATCTCAGTGGAGAGGTGGGTGTTGAATGTAATATAATAACCACTTGCCAGAGAGATACTTGATAGTAGTTAGCTTCTGAGGGAGTAATAGCCACTTAGTGTGTCTCTAAAGAGAACCAGGGTGCACCCACTGGAAGGATATTGGTGTATCTGTTGGACAACATTTTTATTTGGTGAGTTTTTTGCTTAATCTACCTATTGTAAAAATAGGTGTTAAATATGAGAGATACAGACTCTAAAGAGTATTGCCACAAACAGCTGATGCCTGCATTTGGGTGTAGAGCCATACTTGCTGTACGGCAGAGCTGGCAAAATCTGTAGGCATTACTGGCTGAAGGGGAACAAACAATTCATTAAACATAATAGAGCATTTAATGTCTCATAGTTTTTGTAAGGTTCTTGTTCTGTCTGGGCTCTTTAATTCTTTGATTTAGAATTGATATGCTAGCTGCACATGCCTTATTATTTTATGTTGAAATGAGTAGAAACTGTGTTTTAAAAATGCAGCATAATAATTCTGAACCAGTTAATTTTAAAAGGAAATCTTATAATTCAAGGGTCAGCATCTTTTGTTTGGTGAAAATTATCAGTATAGAAGCTCTCTGTATCTTTAACTGAAATGGTTTCTAATTTATGCTTGATTCTTCTGCTAGGTTAATGTTAATTAGTTTAACATATCACTCATAAAAGATGTCATAGTTGAGTCATTGTGTAGGTAACAAATCTTGCACTGGCTAGCAATGAAGAAATATTACCTCTATTAAAACCCACACTTAAACCGTGGAGTCAGTAAGGGCTCATGACATTTTGCAGTTATCCAGCTTAATGCATTTTAATGCCTTCGGTGGTGTGAGATTTTTTCTTTGGGAGGCTGTGTGGGGGATAAGCAAGTGAGGCAGAGCTTTCAAATTATGCCGTCAGTATAAAGTGTAGCCTGTGCCAAGTGAGAAACCCAGTAGAAATGCTGGCTCAGGCTGAGGTTGGGACCGGATACTGTAATACCAATTTAACCTTAAAAAACCCACAACTGTCCAGTATTGGGTTACCCAAAGAAAGCACACATAAACAGTGGTAAAAATGCTCAAATCTGCTTACATTTAGAGCCCAAGTAATTAGATATTAACAACACAGTTAAGTATTCATGCTTGTAATTAGCTAAGTAGTTTCATCCATCTCTGCCTTGAGAGAAGCATTAGAACTGGGCCTGTAGTGGAAAAGCAAATTTCAGTAGTGATTGTGTAGTGGTTAGTGTGACTCCATAATACTTTATTTCAAAATAATCCCCCAGCCTCTTGGAGGAGGTGGTGCTGTGGTGCTGCCAACACAGCTGTGAGCCTGCACTGACTCCAATCATTCTGCTCAGCTGGTACAGGTATTCCAGAGTATGGGATGGGCAAAGCCAATTAGTCTGGTCAAACCTCTAGCCAAAAGCTGCTGCCCACATTTATTTGTTTGTTTAAACCATTAACATCTGAATGAGCAATGAAATAAGTGTTTGAGGATGCTGTTGCTTCCTCTGCCTGGGTGAGAAGAAGGTGTTGGATCTTGAAGGTTGGTGGAGTTTCACTTGAACAGCACAAGCAGGCATGGTCAAGGGCTTTGAATCCGGAATATTAATGTAAAGAAGTTCAAACCTGCTCCAATTGCTAAAGGTTGTAAGCACTTACGTGGCGCAGCAGCAAGGCCAGTCACTCCAGTATGTGACAGGGAATGTCTGAAACTTTGGAGGGCACCTCCAAAGTAATGAACCAGATGTGTTTTCTTGCAAACTGTGTTTGGTTCCCTGTGCAGCAGATTACTGTAGCTTTGTGGCAGGTAAACATGGTGAGGCTGATCGGATAAAAGAAGGGTTATCGCTACTTAAGAATGTAAACAGCTAGCATGTTCTAGCATCTCACAGTCTGAACATCAAAAGAAACTAGGTTACCTCTTTAATATTTTCAAGTATCCTGCTAAATTTGGTGTTTCAGATCTGGGAAATGGCAACTTTGGAGCAGGTGGAGCTCGCAGAAGAACAGGAGTCGAGTGTTCTTCTTCTGCCTCTTTTCAAGTTATGTGCATTTGAGCTCCCTTGGACTACTTGTACTTCTGTACCACAGTAGAAGGTGAATCTGGTGATTATTTGTAGTGTAAGGTTTCAATGAATTCTGTTAATAAAAATATACTGTTCTTTCACATCCTGCTGTACAGCTCATAACACTGGTGTATTTGCTGAGTGTCCCAGCATAATTAGGTGAAGACATAAGACAACTATCCCTCTGAAGTGACTACAGTCTTCAGTATGTCACCCTGCCCTTTTAATGAGATAATCGCTGTTGTGTATAAAACTCTGAACATTAGGTGTTCTCCAGCTAAAGGAGACCTCTTTCTATGAACAGGTTGCTCTTAAGGTGATGTTTTTGTGAGACAGCTCTATTTTAGCTTCCTTAGCCACTTGTTCATTCATTTGTTTGCAATTATAAATTCTGGTTTCCATGAGAGGTGAAAAATTGCAGCAAACAAGCGACTTCTTTCTGAATTTGCTTTTCACCTTGGATTTGCATTAAGCTTTCAGACTTCCTTTAATTTTAACCATGAAAACTGAATATATTACAGTAATTTTATTAACATCAAAAGGCTTCAAATTGTTCACATGTAGCTCTTAAAATTTGTAAAGCAGCAGTTTAAGACTTTGAAATTCTTAACAGATGCTCAGCTATGTTCTCAGTATTTGAGCTTAAAGCAGAAAGAATTTAACTCAATTATAATAATGTAAACCTTTCCACTTTGCTTTGCATAATTAAATATTTTCACTTACATAGCACAGAAGTTTAACATTCTAAACAGGGTAGATAAGCAGAAGAAAAAGGCAGACAAAGATGCATCTTTAATGCATGCAGAGTAGTAATGCACATGCTGGTAATCTTACTGTGCTTATTAATAATAACTTTAACTAGAAATCCATATGCAAATGTCTGTGAATATGGATTGTATTTAATATGTGTATCTTTTTTTTAATTGTGTGCATCTTCGGAAGTATGTAGTAAGGTACATTAAAACTGGATCAGGAATACAGTAACCTTGACACCTTCTACTTCTTGTTTTACAGTATTAACTAGTGGAACAGGTCAGAGGAAAATTAAGGTATCCATTTATTTATTTGGCCAACTTCTGTGGATGCAGGAAATGGCTTGAGTGTGCCTCTGTGGAGTCTGTCATCCTACTGATGTAGGAAAAACTACACTAGAGGTGGTTATTACTATCACTTTGGATGATGCTGTGTCTCAGATTCACCAGCCTGCTGTCAGAGTAGCATTCTGTGGTATAATAGGAAGCATCATGTGTTTTGGGGGCTACATAATAGACCCAGGATGTGCAAATAAACCCCTGCACTTCCCTAAATTACTGCTGTCTGTCAGGTCCAGGTCAGCAAGATGTATCAGGCTGAGAGGAATCTTTGCTGGTTTTGAAGCAATTTAGTGCAACTTCTGTTGGCTAGTTTAATGTCACTCTTGAATCTTCTTGAAAGTGGGAGGATCAGGGATGTTCCCCTGTAATAAAATAGTTTTGATTCTTATGTTCCTGAATTCTTAAATTGTATAATGTATTACAGATTATGTCACATAACATGTGGAATATATGTGTGCTAAATGAGAGGTTTGGTTTTTTTTTTTTTTTTTTTGTAATGCCTTTTGTTTGCTTACCCTTTAGCTTCACCAGGTGATTGGCTTGCTCTGGTCTAGTATCTTACATCAAAGGAGTTTGGAGGTTTCCTTTTGTTTTATGTTTATTACATGCTGCAAATCTCAAAATTTAAGTGCCAATATATAGGATACATGCAGTAATTCTATATGTTACAACTAAGAGAAGATGGATTTTTAAAAAAACATAGATGACATTAAACGCTACTTCCCACGTATGGATTTTGGGGCATATATCAAACCACAAAAAACAAAATGGAAGCCTAAGCAAAAGGGAGAACATCTGTGTGTATGTTTGTGTGTGCATGCATTGCAGGGTAGGGAGTGGGGCAGGGGCCCTGAAAGGACATTTGTGTGTTTACCTTAAATATTTTATTTACATTTTCTTTAGGGCTCCTTAGGTAGTGAGCTTTGGAAAAATTGTTTCAGTGGCACTTATATTTCTATACAATGAAATGTATACAATGCCAATGCCAATTGTCTAGGTTTCTTCCATTTGCACAAAGATTTTCTAGTGCACTATAAAACCTTCTGTCATGTTTTTGGCTTTGTTTGATGGCAATGAAGATAAGAGAGCAGAATATAGCTGAAAATGAGAATTTAATTTCCATTGTAGGAAAATTTCTTGTCCTAAAGCTGCTTCTGACAGCCATTCTTTTAATATTAGTGGCTGCTTGCTAACTACAAATCTAAGGGTGTAGTTTACTTGTTTAAAGAACAAGTAAACCTACAAGAACCTCATTAACTTTGACTTTCATATAATCCCAAAAACTTGTAACAATACATGTGCTCTTGTTTTTTTTTTTTCTCTTGCCTCTGATCACAGTCTTAGATGTACTAAAAAGTCTTTAGGACCTCTGAGCACTCTAAAAGTAATTTTATTGGTAGAAAGGCAACTAAAGGCTGAGTGTGGTATTTTCTTGTTTTTTCCTTATTGCTCATTTTTCTTTAGCTGTGAAGTATTTTGCCCTTTTTCTGTTCCATTCTTGCTTCATTAGACTTGTGCTACTTTTCTGAAGGGTTATGAGAAGTCCTCATTATGAAGTAGCTGTTTAGCTTAGGAAAATGTAGTATTCTCTAGGTTTTTGTATTGTTTTTAGGAGGAAAAAAAGGGAATGTGTTTGTTATTACCGAATACATGTAGTTGAATCTATTGGAGAGGGGTCAGTATTGTAGTCAGATAAGTTATTTTTATATATGAGGAGTAAACATAGTTCTGTGTTTTTGGTTTCTCAACTGTATGTCTTAGGTGTGTTGCCTTCCAGCTGGTTTTCTGTTATCGTATTATCTCTGGCTCTGTTTCTGTTAATTTACTCCTGGATTTTACCATACTGGGGCATCTCCTGGGAGATACGGAATTGTTTCAGTTTGTGAGGTTAGGCACTTACCACTTTCTGTGTGTAGGTAGGATGAGGTAGGATTTGAATTCTTTCGGTAGAGAATCCTGTGCACAGAGCTCTAAGTAGAAGGTAGGAAAATACGTTTCTTGCTTGCTGGATTTTGTTCACAATTAGCTTATGTTATGTGGCTTAATTTACTACAGAAGTAGTGTTGCTGCTTTACTAAGCCTGTCTTTCTCCCTAAAAGTCATTGTGTGCCTATTTAAAAGCTAAACAAAAACCACCTTTACCTCACATTCCGAAAATAATAGTGGAATATTAGGTCTGGGGTTCTCTGGAGTGCAAGCACTTATTTGTGTGTTAGGTTCAGTTTTCTTTTTTTTTTTTCCCCCAAAGGTTTAGGAGGTGTTTGTGCACTTTCCTCTTCCCAAGTCATTAGTGAGTGATTTGTGGATGATTGGGTCCAAGTTAAACTATTCACCTGTAATCTCTGGGGATTAGAATTCCTAGGTGTTTTAATACCTGTAACTGTCATTAGAAACTGCAGTGAGTAAGCAAGTCCTGATTTATGCACATTCAGTTAATCTTAATGCCTGGGATTTGTTCCAGTAAATTCACACATCTGGGTGAGTGCCCAAGGTTTTCAAAGAATTTTTATAATTTGCGTTTTGACCTTTGAGGGCTGGAGAGTACAACTAGGGTATCATCCACATAAAACAGTTCTTCTGGGGGCCCTATTTTAGTATATTTTAATATCTTTCAGACCATGCCTCTGACTATGTTGAAGAGGGGCAGGGGGAGCAAATGTTCTTGTTCTATTCTTGGTCTTGAAAAGTATGGGGTGGGGGGGGAAGGGTGTTTGGGTTTTATTTTTTTTTTGGAATGCAGTTTGAAAAACAGATCCCTCCACAGCAGTTTAATCCAATTGAGAGTTGGTCAGTGTATCTCATTTTCCTAAGAACTCTGATGGGATAATCCCAGGTAACCCCATCATAAGCTCTTCTCAGCATCTGGCAATACCCCTGATGAGTGCTGTGATACTGCAGGTTGCTTGGTTAGTTGCTTGAGGTTATCTACTCCAGGTCTGGCTGCAAGAAATCTAACCCAATGTATTTTAATATTTCTGAGTGCAAATTTATTAATCTTAAAAAGCAGATGGTGGTAGGGGAAGCTTGGCTTGAATCTCTCTTTGGTGGGATTTTGGCTGCACACTGAAGGAGTGAAGTATTACCACAGTAGAGGAAAGCCATGGTAGGAAATGGTTTAAAGTGGACACATCAGTCCATGGGAGCATGATCCTTCTCATAAAATTGTGATTCATTTGAAACATGTTGAATTGATGGCACCTATCCCTGTCTGGATTCTGGTTGACATAACTTTTTCTTCATGACTGCGAGAAATAGACATCCCCTCCCTGAGTGCATTGTGGGAGGGGTAAAAACATTTGCTTTGCTTTCAGCATTGCCTAGGGCTTTCCTGTATTGCTTCTGCTGCTGGATCCTTTCCTCCTCTGGACTGAGTGATGCTTCTGAAATGCAGGACACTGAAGTCCCAGGAAGGATCCTCCTTCCCTCTGTACCAGTTGTGTCAGTTGGAATGGGAATATCGTTTGGGGGGGTCTGTCTCTGTAGAGTATCTGAGTTGAGAGTTTTACATCCCTCTCTGAGATTTTTCTTCCTTGCCTGTGTGGTGGGAATTTGACTTTTTTTTCCCCATCAGTTCTGATAATTTTGCTGTAAGAGGTAACACACAAGGGAGGACTGTCTATCGTTTCTATGTGGAAGCTGTTCAATCATCATACCAGGATTTTTAGTTTCAGTTTGGGTCCTTTGGCAAGTTTCAACTTGTGTACTCTATGATCAGGATTTCTGAATGTTGCATGTGCTATGTTGTGTTGTTTTGGGTTTTGTTGGTTAGTTGGTGTCTATGTTTTTGTTTGGTTGGGTTTTTTTATTTGTTTGTTTTTTATGTTTTGGTTAGATATTTTTTTGCTCTCCCCATTCCTTTCCTTTTGTAATATCATTGTTGGAACTGGAATCCTTGAAAGTCTCCTGTTTGCTGAGAAAGAAATCCACAAATTTAGTACCTGGGAGAAACAAGCTATCAATTTCTCCCTACCTTTCCCTGTCCTTTGGGTGGGGAAGTTTCAGTGAACATCTGCATTGGCTTGACATTGCATTGTCTACTTCACTATAATTTTTGCCTTGTTATTTGTATCTACAGCTAATCTGAATGTGTGAATATGAAATGATATTTTGCCTACCTACAAAAGGGAAGATTTTACAGTATTGGTAAGGAGGGGGAAGAAGTCAGGGGCAGGAATAATGATTCTTAGTCAAAGTTTTGTCTCTTGGATGTAAAAAGTTAAAACAAATGCATTAGAACTTATTTTTTTCATGGTACATTCAAGTGCAAGAATATGCACAGAAACAATGGCTATGTAATTGGTAGCTCAGAGGCTTTATTGTAATGGGTATAAGTGGTTTGATTCAAGGCTATTATGCTCAAGATCCTCACTGAGCTGTTTTGGGCACTTCAGGAAGCCTGTGGGAACAGGAAGGGTTTGTATTTGTGCTTTCACAGTTTCCAGTGATTTATGGCTTGTGAGTTTTGAGCTTACCTGAGTCAAAAGTGTCTTTGTAGTTAATAATCGTTTGAGGATTTTTATTCCCATCACTTTTGGAACCAATCAGGACTGGTAGTATTCACTGCACCCAGTGGTGCTGACTTCCACAATGGACTTCATGTGAGGAAATCTAATTTTGTTTGATTTGAACCTGCTATGAGCTGGTTCTTCCAATGCCCCTTTGCTGTTGTAATAGTAAAGGTAATTGTTTCCTGCTTGCCTTACCCTGACAGCAAGAATCTTGCAGAAGAAGAAATGATGTTTATGTAGAGAAACAGCTTTATTTTTTTTTTGTTGGCATATTCCATATGCATTCCATAATAATGGTAATTAATAAAATTTTGTTTTTCCTTTTGGACTGCTACAAAGAATGAAATTATCTATTAAAATAATCTATTGTTGCCTCAAAACTTTGTTCCTTATTGGTAGGACTCATGGCTGTCTATGTAAAGGGAATACTAGGTGTTCCATGTCATCCTCTCACTCCACATCTGTGTTTTGTTGTTTTTTATTCAGTTTCACCAAAACTTAAATGCTGTAGTCACCGAAGATGCTGATAACATTTTTCAGAGGTTAAAGAAACACCCATAAAAATAAAACTGAAAAGGCATAGCCCTTCCAGAGGTGTCTCAGCTCACAGTGCAGACCAAAGAGGAGCTGGAAGGGCTCATTACCCTGGGAGTCAGCAAGTACAAGAATCTGTAGAGTAGAGGTAGTCTGTCCTCATCACTGGCTAAAATACAGAAACTGTTTTTTATTTTTGTACCTAGTATAAATAAATAAAAAGGAATATTGTTTACTACTTAGAGAACAGGGGATTTTAAACAAATCTTCTGATTGTTGAGTTATTACTATTTTGACAAGTATTTGTAGCAGAAAATTGGTGTATGTTTTTTTGCATGTTTTTTGCTACATTTTTATTAAAAAGAAACCTTAATTTCTCTGGCAGCCATACATTTTTGGCTCCTGAGGGTTTCCCAGAAAAAAAATTAAAATAATTCTCCTGATGAACCCACCTAAACTTTTCATATAGCTAAAACATCCTGAGGACGGAGAAAGAAAGCAACTAGATGCTTCAAGTGCAGTTGGAAAGAGCTAGTGGGGCTGCCCTAAAACTATGCCAAAGTCAATGAAAATACCTTATTTCTTTGTTAGCTGAGCAAGATGTATAGCTACAGCATGATAAGATGGAGGCTGCTGTCATCATGCCTGGACACAGACTCAACAGACAAGGAGGAGTTCAGGTATTAATGAGAACTGTGATGTAGCAGCTGAGAGGAGAGGCATTAGGAACAGGGAGCATTCCTGTTCCTAATTCCAATATTACAGATATTGGAAGCATTTTTTTGTCAGCTTTCAGTTATGGTTTGCAAATTGCATAGAGACCCAGGTGATATGTGATAGTATCAGAAGTGCTTTCCATTGATTCCTGGGGGAAAAAAAAAAAGGTAAAAGTCAGTCAGATTGTGTGTTCTATCCTGTTTAAAAGAAAAACTAGAAATTTCACCTTTGGTTTGGTTAAATGTGGGCTTCAACCACTAGATCTGCTTCAGAGATGTATACAGAGGACAGCCAGACAGTGTTCTCCTATCCTTTATTACCAGTTTAACTATCTCCATTTTAGGCTATATATATATATAAAAAAATATATATATATAAATATATATTTATATATAGATAAAGACATTTGAATTGTGATTAAGATGTTAAACATTGAAGAAGTAGTATAAAAGTCACTTAGGGTTGAGAAGGTAACAAGAAGATCAGAGCTCTTCTGAACTGGTTTCAGAGGATGGTATGGCCAAAGAAGCCAATTCTTCTTGCATAATCCAGAATTAAAACACAAGCCTTGCCAAAGAGCCCATCTTGGTCATACAGGGAAAACCAGAGCCCTGTGAGCAAAGTAGGCATGAGTTAGCTAAATGGCTGTTGCTAGAAGTGTTTTTCCCTTGTAGAGATGGCACAGCTGGTTATAATGTGTATAAATTGTGTTGTAAATTCAGTGAATTTGAGTTTCAGACACTGTGGATTTAAATATATAATGTTTAGACTTCAGTAGCTATGTCTAACAGGTTGGTGCATCTATGTAAAAATTAAGAAGTACCTTTAAAAAGAATGTGGAACCAGACTGATCTTGTATTAGTCACGTTAAATTATTGAACAGCATCAACAGGGCATGGGCCATCACCTGCTGGCACTCTCTCCAAGAAGTGGCAGAAGAAACTTTGTCTGCACTCTTAAGAACTGAAGTTAGTCACCAGGGGCTTTTAGATGCATAAAGAGAAATGTAAGGCAAAACTGTCCTTGTGTTTCCACTACATTATGAAAATTATACGTTGCCTTGCTATAAATGGAAGCTGTGGTTTCCAAGATGCAACACAGGGGATCTTTTAAGACTCTCTTATTAGTTGCATGGATCAGTTTAGGAAAATAGGCATCATCTCTCCAAACCCTAAACAGCAGGAAAGAGCTGTTGATCCAGTTATTTTGCCCACGGAGGCCTTGAGGAATAGCGGTAACAAATTAGGAAATAAAAAGAGAGAGTGCTGGTGGATTTCTGTTGTGCACGACCAGTCCATGATTTCCATCACGGTAGGAGATGCAGGGGTCTGTTTGTTGCACATTGCACTTCAAAACCAAACATTGGTTATAAGTGCTAAAGGCTGTCTGTCAGTGATGATGGTTGAATAGTGTGTGTTTGCCTTGAGAAGACTGATGAAGGAAACTATACAGACTTCGGCATGAACTTCTCAGAATTAGTTATACTTTGAAGTGATGAGATTAGCATGCCTGATATTTGCTTTCTGTCAAGCAGGTTTTTGAATGACAAGCCCTTTGTGCTCTGTAGGATAGCCTTTATTTTGAATGAATGAGTTTGCAGTGCCCCCACAGACATCAACCCCTGGCTCACTTGCTTTGCAGATTCCATGAGCACAGCTCACTCGGTGAGAGCTGTAAGACTGTGCTCATTTGTAAATAAATATATTGAGTTCCAGGAATCATTTGCACAGGTATTTGGTTTCTAATGTTTTTCTTTATTCTTTGGTAGCTGATAGGCTCAGGTAATTATGTGCAGAACTCAGCAAGGGAAGCTAAATTTCTCTGGGTCATATTAGACTGGGGTTTGGTAGCTAGGAAAATGAGTCTGTTTTGGGTTAATGGATTTTAGAAGAATAGCTTACCTACGTTTATTGTGCTACCTGTTTTTCCTTTTTCTTTTTCTTTTTTTCCCCCTCTCTGATGATTCTGAAACAGAAGAGCAAGTCCCGGGCATGTGGCCCTTTCCCCATAGTACTCAACTCCAAGTGTAAATGTTATCCTCCAGGCTATGTTGGGGGGCCTGCCTGAGAGAAGTGGCTGCTTTCAAAATTCTTGTTAGGGAAAGGGATGGATGGCTTTGCTGCAAGCTGCCCTCTCCCCTTCAGGGTGAGCCTGGGAAGGACAGGGCTTCTGAGAAGCTGTCAGCACTTGATAGCTGTGTGCTGGATCATTGGAGCAATGCTGAAAGGAGAAAATGGGAATAATCCAGAGACCTGGCTGTTCAAACAGTACCTGCTAAATGTGCTGAAATGCAGGTAGAACCAGGCATGTCTGACGAATCATGCCTTGTCCGTGATATCAAATGGGAGTTGAATATTGCATAGCTATCAGATTTATTAAGAGCTCTTTTCTTGTTCAGTGAATATTAAAGAATGATACTTCTTGTGTTGAATAAAGGATAATCTGTTGATAACAGTATTTTTGAATCCAAAGATATCAGGACTGCATTTTGAAAGGTGATGCTTCCTAAGAAACAGATCAGTTGAAAGAATAATATTTTTTCTAATTTCTCTTCAGTGAAGAAATGCAGAGATATAGTTGAGCATTTTTAAAAGCAATATATTTATTGAGTTATAATTGATTTCTCCATCCAGTTAAAAATACCCAGTGACCCTTTGTGTAAGCATTTAAAAAAAAAAAAAAAAGCACTTTTAAAGAAGTCCAAATCTGAAGTTAATTTTTTATAGTCGTGCCATACTGTGTGACTGGTGTGTTTAACATATACATCAATGTACTATCCCAGTAAGTGATCATTCTTTCATCACTAACTCTATCTTTTTGTATTCACACAGTGCTTTATTTCTTAACTTTACAGTTAATGCTTAAATAATCTAGTAGGGTATTTCTACTTGTCAGTCCTTTCCCTTGTCTAAGAAGAGCAATATACTTTGCAAGCAAACCCATTTAAATTGAAATGAAGTCTGTCCTCTGTTTCCAGCATTACTCTGTATCTAGGTGGAACCTTTACATGTTGACATGTGTCTGAGATTAGAAATTGTGACATGGTGTAATTAAGTTTACATCTCTGCAGCTGGATCTGGCGTTAAAATGGAGATCTTTCTTTTCTATGTATGAAGGATAAAATAGATCCTCTGATATATAACTCAGGCAAAAAAAGTATTTCTGGAGAATATAGAAATCTAGTGATTTACTTGAGCTACAATTTATGTACTTTTAAATAGAGGTCATTAAAGCTGTTTAGAAGATGAGTCAGACTTCTGGTTCAAAGTGTTGTCTAAGAAATTTACCTATCTCCCACTAAGAAACAGCTTCTAAATGCAATGGCCTTAATTTATTGTGTGCTCTTGTGCAATGGAAAAATTTTCTCTGCAGAAGGTGACAAAATGTTTTAGCTCAGCATTTGAAAGAGGAATTAATTCTTTACTTAAAAACATCTGTCCTTTCATGTGTTTTCCACATGCCACAGTAATCTTGCTGTCACCTCGTGCTCTGCCATAAAAGAGGAGTGTTTTTATTTTTAGAAGCACGGTGTGATGATTTGAGCCGTGGTACAACTGGAGGATCTCCTACTGCTTCTACACCAGTTTAGAGTGGTGCTGCTGAAGGAGAGGAGGTGCCAGGCGCTGCTGGAGGCTGTGGGGTGGCTTGAGGGGCTTCCCCTGGGGAGCAGGGCAGTCCCCAAAGCTGCTGCTGCCCTCCAGGCTGGCCTGGGCCAGGCTCTGCTCTGCTCTGCTGTGGGCTGGGAGGACTGTCAGCTTTTTGTGTGGTGTCTGCGCTGCCCCTGACAGCTGCACTGTGTCCCACCGCACGTGAGGAGCTTAGCGAGAGGCTCGTCTGGGGGAGATTAAAGATGGGCTATGGCCTGGGCCTGGGTGGCCTGGGCGAGAGAAGATCCCAGCTCCGCATCATCTGCCTCCTTGCTGAAACGTGAGCTGTAGGACCTAGGAAACAAATGTACTTCTCATTTTGTTGATCTGGTGATTTTTATTTGTGCAGACCTTGAAGGAAAATCCTGCAGAGAGCACATGAAACCTCCCCTTGTTCCCTTGCAGCCTGCTGGGCACAGGCCTCTGGAGCTTGTTTTGTGATGGAGTAACTGAGAGCCTGCCTTTACCATGTCTGCAGACAAAGAAGGACACTTAGACATCATATAATGGCTGTAGTGCAAATGGTCTCAGTGGAGGATTGCAGTGCTATGAGTGAAGTCAAGATATTAAATGTGTTTGTGCTGTCATGGAGACATGGGTGGACTGGCTTACGTATTCTGGCTTCACCTTGTTTAGCATGTAAATACAGCTACTCTGTGTTTTTGTTACTTACATTAGCTTTGTGTTTGACTAGTTTTGGTTTGTCAGTACAAAACAAGAGAAATGATGATGTTGTTTCAATTGCTTCCACTCTAGGGAAATATTTCCATGTTGGAAAAGCAAAAAGGCTAAATTGGTGTAAGGGTAGGAATAAATGTTAAGCAGAGAAGCAGGATGGGGAACTGTTGGTTCTGAGGTTTGGGTGATTTTTGAGCAAAATGGTTGGGCAGGCTTAATTTCTTCCAGTTTCTTTTAAATGCCCAAATGTGCCAATAAAACCACAACAGTTGATTCGATGAACAAGGAAATAAATGCTGTAAAATCAATATTTACACTTTTATTTAGAAATAAAAGCAAAATTTGTTATTTGCAAAGGCCTGTTTCTGAAAGACTTGGGTTGAAAATATTTTTATTTTGGAAAAGCATGTGATAGTTCAGTATTTTCTTGAAATAGCAAGGAACTTAAAACTGGCTGGAGACAGTTTTAAGGCATGAGTTTATTTAGGCTTGAGGAAATTACACTAACTTAAAAAATAAATTCAAATGTCCTGTTGAACTTGGAGAGAAAAATCAGCTCACTGAGTGGCGGGAGGCTGCTGGATTTATGCCTGAGGTGTGAGCCTTTGACAAAGCCAGCCTGGTCATATAGAGGAAATATTCTCTTTCTATTTAGTTCAGTAGAGTAACTATTCCATTCAAAATTAAGAGCAAATTGGAAGAGAAGACAGGAGTGCTTGTTTTCTATCTTCTGGCATAAGACAGCAGTGGATGTAGTAGGTGAGGATGTACTAATTCTAAACATTGTGGTGCATGGTCACCAACAGAGTCAATCACATTGATTAAATATAAATAGAATTTATGGCAAAGTGCTGGAGCTAATGTAAGGATAATAGTTAATTTCAAATGAAAAATTCTTGAAGATCACTAACACAGGATTTTTTTTTTCTTAAGGAAAAAACAAAACATAAATAAAAAGGCAACCAATTTTTTTTTTTTTTTTACATTGACACAAATGGTGATTTAAACTGTTGTAAGTTTCCTCATTTAAATAGTGTGATGAAGGTGTCTGGGAAGGATTTTTCCTTTTTATTTATTTTTATTAATATTAGGAAAAAAAATACATTGGGCCATAGATAAGCACTATTTCTTCCTTTGTGTTTAGCTGCATTTTCTCATCTTCCCCTTGAAGTTAGAGACCTGTTTCAGTGTGTCCAGAGATGAACATTGTATCTCTATTTTGAAATTTCTTGTGGAAGCTTGTGAACTTAGTGGCATTAATATTAGTGTAAGAGTAAAGGATCTGTACAAATATTTGAAGCTCTAAACCTAATTTATTTCTCTCTGGCATCCAAGTTTTCATCTGTGGCATGAAGGCTTTCTGTGGGTGTGTTTTTCCTTCAGTTCTACTTTGTCAATCAAAGGCTTTCTTTTTGCTTTAGCAACATTTTATCTATTAAGTAATGATATGTTTTCTTTTGAATGGTTCTTTAATTTTTCCATACTTCAGGAACAGAAACAGTAGGCAGAAGGCAACAGTTTACAAGGAAACTTTTAGAGTGTTTTTTAAACGGAGAATACAACAACTGGTTTCTCCCAGCAAAACCTCTAGGTAGTCTTTTTTTCCTGTTGTCTGTTTTGCTCTCTTTCTTTCCTTCAATACACAAAAGGTGAGACAAAATCACACACACACACAAGCACGCACACACATGCACTCTCCCCTTTTCTGATTCCAAATAAAAGGAGAACCTATTCATCTTTATTTCTGAATCTGTTACCTTGGTGCATGCTGATAGACCTGTCCATGAAGTTAAGTGTCAAGAAACTAATTTTAACAAAATTTAAATATGTGGTTACATTTAGTCCTACTAAGGCCAATACTGAGGTCTACATTTTGTTCTGAATATAAAGTGCTTTACTGAGTTGGTGTATGTGATGTAAAGTGTCTGGCATTTGTCATGGGTGGTAGATGCATGTGTTCTCTGTCTAGAAATTGTATTTCTGATACTCTGCTGATTGCAAATGTGATTCTAACAGTTTGGTGTATATTTAGCTATTCTGCACACTACAAAGAAGGAAATGTTAGTAATTCAAAAGATAAAGTACTGAAAATAATTTTGTATTGAATGGATGTAGCAGTAAGTTTGAAGGCTTGTAAACCTATCTTTTTTAGTAACCAGTTATATTCTTAAGTGTTAGTCTAGATACTGTTAAAATGTTTCAATGATGAAATTATAAAAACATTTGTTGATGGCAAGTCAAACCAGAAACTTCACGTTGCTTTTTAGATATCAACTTATTCCTTGGTAGACTTTTTTTTCCCTTTATCACAAAGAAGAAGTGAGAACCAGATTAGGTTTAATGAAGCACACAATAATCTACTGAGCAATTCTGCTTCTTGCATCTCTATTATATGGGTATGGCCTGTACTCAATATGGATTCAAAATGCAGTGCAGAGCTGTACCCAGAGCCTGTGCTTTCTGCGTGGGAAGAGTTTCCCTGTCTGTACTAGCCAGGAAGATGACTATATTTCATAGTTACTAGTTGTTGCTTTGGGCTCTTGGCAAAGTATCAGGGTAGCTTCTGCTGGTATAATGTTTGGAAGTGTCTCTCTTGCAAGAAGATATTTTGGCACCTTATTATGTGTGGTTTGGTCCAGCAGAAGAGCATGTGGGACGTGTAGTCTTCAAATGGAAGTGCTGTAGGAGTATTTATTTTAATCAGTTTTTAAACATTCATCATAGCATGGCTAAAAATACCTGCCTACTTCAGTAGAGTGAAGAACAGCACTGTAAATATAAATGTAGGTGGTGTGAATGGCTGAGAACTGGGTAATGTTTGCTGTAGGCTTCTTTGGGCTGTTTTTTGCGAAAGAACGAAACACATGTGAACAACAGGCCATAGAATTTATTTTTTATTTGTGTGTTTATAAATAGCTGGATTTGGAATACAAAAAAGATAATGAACCAACACTGTGTTTTATTTGTTATGTTGGATAAGGTCAGGAGCGTGAACCGTTCAGATCTGACTCACTCTGACTGCACTGAATATGAGGAAACTACAAAGGCAGTTTTAAAACATGTGGCTACAAATAACTTGTCAGTGTTTGGTGATGCAGAGTCCACATAAATCTCTACATCTGGAACGTGTGAACCCACGTGTATCTCGTGTTAATTATCCTGTTTGACATTTCCAAAGCTAAAGAAGAATAATGGTTAGTTATGAATCATATCTTGCCATGCTGAAGTGCCAAGCTTCGTTTTATTGCGATAGAGATTAAGGCCAACAGAGTCGTAACCAGTCTCAGCATCACAGTTTTCGCTACTGTCAAACTGCTGATGCAGCATTTGCTTAATATAAATGAACCTTTGCACCTCTATAAAGTGCGTTAAACCTAGGAAAAATTTATGCCTTATCAAAAGGTTAATCCTGACAAATTATTGTAAATTATCTCCTGTCTGTGCGCTGCAGGTGCAGTGAAAATAATTCTGTGCTGCGCAGGCCAGTGCCTGTTTTAGTGGATTGGAGTGTGTTGCTGTAGGTGCCAGCAGCACTGGGGTGGTTGTCAGGAACAGGTTCATCTCACAGCCCTCTTGATGGGTCAGGTCTTGGAGTACCAGTTCTGCATGGGCTAACAAGCTTCATTTCTGCTGCTCAGTTTTGGATGGACTGTGTACCAGCCTTGTTTCAGCGAAGTGTGGAAAACATATGCTTAAATAACTTCAGAATTCAATGGCATGAAAATGATTCAATGAATCAGGACCCCAGGTTGAGTGGGATTTTGGTTGGTTGGTTGGTTTGGTTTTCTTTTCTTTTAGGATAGCATCCACTTTCTCTGCAAACTGCTGCAATCTTAGGCCCACTATTAATGCAGTGGGGGGAAAAAGTTGTCTCTGAAGCAGTGAGTGCTGGGTAGTCTTTCACTGTCACAAAACCAATCCAGATTCAGGTGTTTAAGCATTGTGTGCTTAGCCAACCTCATAGTTCAGATTTAAGGAAGTTCATGAGCTCCAATACCTGTCACTTCCTTTAATTTCTATTTTCACTGGGAAAGATGAAGAAGTCTAACTGAAAACTGTATTTTTAATTGAATTTTAAAGTTTATGCAAAGGTGCAGCCTTGTGCCTGTAAAAATTGCATCTGCATTAACGTTTTATAGAAATATGTTGTATTTCTATTACAACATATAAAGTATTTGTATTAGTATGAGATGGGATACATCACATGGGGATAAATTTCTGCAAATGGGGTGGGGGGATTTATGGTAGTTTTCTTGCAGCTGTAGGGGCATACAATCCTGAGCAGGATGCTGTGCTTGCTCCAAGTCATGTAAGCAGCTGCCAGACTCTTGGGCAACACAATGGGTTAATAAGTAATGTAACTTCCACCTCAGCACTGTCCTGTGCCTTATGCTGATAAGCATTAACTAACCATTACACAAGGATACCCTCTCAAAAACGTTACAACACCGGATTTTTTGGTGGTGTTTGTTAATAACGCCTTTGGCAAGTGTGAGACCTGCTTGTTATATAGCTTGGAAATGCAGGTGTTCACTGTCTCAGCACTACCCTTACCATTTCTTCCCTCTTTCTGAGGCAAGAAGGATGTTTGTTAGAGGTGTGATATGTTTTGACAAAAGCTTTCCTTTATCGTCATGCAGCCAATAGGACCCAGAGTATGTCCAGCAGATGTCTGCAAATCTGAACGACAGAATCAGAGCTATGGCCTCAGTTTTCCTGTGAAATACATCCTTTTGAAGCAAATGTTAGGTTCACTGCTCTTTCAGTACAGAAACAGTCAAGGCCCCATTTCCCACCTTCCTGCAGAGTGCTTCCTTCACCCACTCCCATGGTCTGTTTTTGTGGGGTGTCATTTTGCTGAGGGGGTTTCAGTCTGCGGAAGGGAGAGGGAGAGAGAGCTCCTACCGTGGTGCAGGCCTGCATTCCCAGGGCCTGCTATCGTCAACTCTTCCTCTCCAGCAAACCCCCCTCTCTCTCTCTCTCTCTCTCTCCCTCTCGTTATTTATTTCTTATAGAACAACTTTTTCAGCATTTTGCTCCTTGCCAGTGTGACTGGTGATGTCTCCTTCTCTTTTGCAGTGCCTTATTTTCCTCCCTGTCCTCTTGATTGAAGCTCTCTCTTTAACCTCTTATTGTATCTACCCAATTCCATAAATTCTTTTTCTGAATTCCTATTCCTTCCCCACAAAAAGCCCCTTATTGTCAAAGGGGAATGCATTTTTGCCTGACCTCTGGACAGCTGTTCTATTCAAAACCTCTCCCCTGGAGTAAGAGGCATCCCACAATTCATTGCTTTTTTTTCTTTGCCATGGTAAAAGCTAAAAGAATGTTTAACAAAGACCTACAATTGGTGATGGGGGTGGGAAATGGGAGTGTAACTTAATAGTTTCAGAAAACTGATGAATAATATAAGCCTTTAAAGAACCTTTTTGAAAGCGTTATCCCTGTTCGTAAGCAGCTGGTAAAGCAATAAACTAGCAGGATTTGATACAAATATCTTATTTGGACCTCAGTGGCAAGTAATATATTTTAATTATTTAATATTTCAAAGATTTTTTTCAGTGCAAGGTGGCATGAAATTAAAGCACATATTACACATTGTGGGTTGATAATGGCTAGGCGAATGATGGATTGTATTGCATTTTGGAGATTTTGGAGCCAGAAATGTCATACAAATACAAATTGAGGGCAACACATTTAGAAAAAATGGGTTTTTTAGTTGCATTTATCCCCTAAAGCCATTACGTTTTCTTTTAAAGATTTGTAAATGTTTGATAAACACGACTTTGGTCATGGGAAGCATTTGTGATGTGGATTTGGATCCTAGTCTGAACAAATTTGTTACAGAGTGCTGTGCTGAAATTGGTGTTTTAAAGGAATGCAGTCGAGTTAAAGTTACAGTTTTGTGTTGGTTTAAATGTTAAAAATCATTTTGACTTCCTCTCACTTTTAGTGTAGTGTTATGTCAAAGCAAGACGAGGAATAAAATGCTCTGTTCTAAGTCTTTTGCTAGTTGAACTGGCACCTTTGACAGCCTTTCCTGCACGGTGAGTCCCACTGTTTTCTCACAGTGGTCACTTGCTTTTTTTGTCTGAGAGGCCTTTTCATGGGGGCGGGAGCCTGGTGACAAATGCTTCTGGTTTTGAATGCATTTAATTTCAAGTGCAAAGCTGCGCTGTTGCAGCTTTACATGTCAAACCGTGCGGGCGATGAGACTGCCATTTTGAAATGCCGGTGCTTCTCATCTCTCGGACGCCGCATTCCTATCCCTGTGCGGTGCCACATGCACGTACAACACACCTTCGGTTCTTGGGAGGCTCTTGGAGCGCTGCAACTGCCTGATGCTTTCCTCGCTGCTATGTTCATCTGAAGCCCCTTCTCTCTGTTTTTACCTCTCACCCTTGCCCATGTACCCAGCGTACCTGGGTCTGGCGCAGGAGCCTGGCCCAAGCCTCACGGCTGTGCTTTATTACCAATGGATTCCCCTCCAAAGGAGTCACTGCGCTGCATTGCCAGAGCCCTTTGCTTCCCGAAGGGCGGGAGGGCGGACAAAGGATCCCCCAGCCAGCCTGGGATTGCCTGGACCCGGGCATATGCATATGAATGGGGCTGTACATCTGCATTTGCTCCAACCGTTACTCCATTGTCACCGATTCGTGTAATGAAGAGTCCCCGGCTATTCATTAACGTGCGTGGCTTCATAAACATCTCTGCTGCAGAGTTCTTAGCCACTGCTATTTCTGTGGTAGAAACAATAAATGAAGAATAATTTTTAAATTTTATGTAACAATAGTTATTATTAAACAACTATGTATTTAATTATAAATTTAATTTTCAATTTTTATTATTGTTTATTTAATAACTAGTCAATACATAGAAAAGCTATAAACCAGAGTGGAGAGAGTCACGCAAAACAGCCATTGTGAAGTTACGCATTTCAAAACTGTCCTCTGGTGTTGTGGTGATGGTGATGATTTTTTCACCAGTGATGAAGCAAGCATTTCAGTGAAAGCCAGGCTTTTCCAATAGCGAGTCCTGTTTGTTGCGCTGATCTCTGGTGTATTTGCAGGTACATGGCTCACATCACTTAATTTCTTTGAGTAAGCTTGTTCAGCAATTTTGCAAATCAAGTCCAAGGTATCTTTTGTGTTTTCCTGTTGCAAGGTAGTGTGAGGAAGCCTATTTATGCTGCAAAGGTTTGAAGCGTGTTAGAGTTCTATTTGGTGGTGGTTACGTGGAGCCTTGCATTGTGTCCCACACCAGCAGCCCCTGCCTAGAGACTGAGAAGGAGCTTTGTGAAAGATGACAGTAGGCTACCAGATGCATTCAAAGCAAGGGCTGCTGAGCATTACCCCATCTGCTTTGAGCAGAGCAGCAGGGTTTTTAATGCCCACGTATTCATTATATAGAGGGAGTGGCTACATGTTTAATACAGATCCTCATTAATTTTGTGTAGCCCACTGGAGTTCTCTAGTGTAAGTATGAAGAAATAACCAGGGCGCTTTTTTTTTTTTTTTTTTTTTTTTCCTCCTTTCAGGCTGTAATAGGAAGCCTTTAGGAACCCTGTAAATGTTACCCTACCTGTGCAACAAGGACCTGCATGTCAGGCAGGGGACTGGAGGCACCAGGCAATTTGGTGAAATTATATTCTTTCTGTGCTGCATGAGAGTGCTGGGCCAGCTGGTGCCAGGTGGCCCGCTGCTGGAGTAGCAGGGGATGTGAAATATAAGGCCTGGCTTTCAGTGGCAAGTATCTATCCTCCTAGCCTTGCAGTCTCTGCAGGGCAGCTGTCTCCTCTCCAGTGAGTGCCAGATTTGCATGGTTTGAGTTCCGAGTAGTCTTGTAGGGATTTGGAAAAATGTGTGACCATCCCCCAGAGACGTAATAGCAGCCTCTGACATGCAAATTCAAATCTCACCATCTCATTTTCTGATTGGTGCCAAAGTCTTTCAGGTCTCAGCATGTAGGCACTAGTTGTGCTGCAGTGTGGCATTCACATGCTTACGGTGTTAGTCACTTCCAGAGTCACTGTAGTGAAAGAAATAACCACAGAGCTGATGCAAGAAGAGATGCTCTTGTGAATTTTCTAACATTACAAATAGTAGAGAGATATTGAAACATAGCAAGAGACACTTTTCCATCTTTCCCTATCTTTAAAAGGTGGGGGTTTTATTTTTTTTCCCCTCCCCTGTGATTCAGGGGAAAAAAAATGCAGGATATATCTCAAATATTGAATTAAAGTACCAAATAATTTGTGTGATAGCTGGAGATCTTACAGCTCTCTATCACAGATTTTTTTTTTTCCCTCTCTTCTCACTGCCTATTGAGATTGTTGTAACTGAGGCAGTAAAATTACGTCTGCCGTGAAAGACCTGGAGTTTTGAAGCCTTTGGGTAGGACACCAGAATCAGGTTGTGAATTCCTTGTTTAGTCTTTATTCCTGACCTCTAAAGCAACCGAGGCGGAGGAGGGGCGTGCTGGCTCCTAGAGCTCACAGGTCCAGATCCGTTCAGTGCTTCCCTGTAGATGCTAACCTGCTCTCACTGCTTGGATGTATGATGATAGAGATACCAATGTTGCAAACCCCAGGTGTTGAAGAGTTCTTGACTTCCTTTTACTTCTCACTTTGGATAGTAGTACCTGCAGAAGGAAAACTGGTTGTCTAGTAGCGTGCCTGCTGGCATGTGAGTGTAGATTGTAGGGCAAACAAATGTAGATTGCCAGCTTTTAAAGTGAGGTGCTGAATAAACAAAGTTGGATTTATGTTCTCTTATTTTAAAAATGCTATTAATTTCCTGTAAGGTGAATAAATATAAAATCCAGGCAATTACTTTCTGTCCTAGCACATTGCGTTATGGTTTAAATGAATACATTGAGGGTGAACAGTGGTGAGGGTGGCAAGGGCATTTGTTCTTTTCCACTGTCTCAGCTACACAGATGGCAGTCCTTGGGCAGGAATGGGATGGGAGAGGATGGTGTCCTACCCCCTGGCAGAAAACTGCTGCAGCTTCCTTGTCAAAGCCCTCATTTACTGCTATAAACCTCTTCCTCTCCCCTCCTTTATAGGGAGAGACAAGCTTTCAGGCTTTGTCTGCTGAATGCTCCAAATGATTCTTGTAGTAAGACAACTTATGTGAGTAGTGCTGCTTGTCTGCACATGGCACAACATATATGATGAAAGTAAGAGAGAAAAAACCCTGGGAAATGGCATGAGTTGAGGTCTGTTTGCACACAAGCAGTGTGCAAAGGTATTAAAGAAAATTGCACTGAAGCAAGTTTCAGCTGCTAGGTGGATGATGCAGGCTGTGGTCTTTATCAGTCTTTATCAGGGACTAACCTAAAAATTAGGCATAGTATAAGCTTACCCTTAGGTAAGCCTTTTGATTTCTGTGCATACTGTGGAATAGGTATTTACATTTTGTTGTTCCCTTGTTGTTCCTTATTTACACTTACATTTCCGTGTTTTGTGAATACAGGTCACAACCATAGACTATTTCACACTGCTTTTAATCATGAAAAATGCATGACAAACCTTGAGAAGACTGTCTCTCTGTATAGTAAGTGTTACTGGTAATAAGCAAAAAAAGATACTTCAATCCCTTTTGTCCCTTTGTATTGGGGTGGGAGGAGAATAGAACATTAGATGAATTTTATAAGATCTTTATTGTGTCTGATGTCTGTAAATCTATGATGCTGGTTGGCTGGAGTGCAAGTCAGTCCATTAAAGAAATGTCAAGTGTAATTTTGGAAGAGATATGTTTTAAGACAATACATGCATAAAAAATAGCATAAGGAATTTGCCTCTGGGTTGCTGTGAGGGTAACACATTAATTGTCACAGATGAAGAGGTAGACCTCCCTTGGAGCTCATGATTTTGCTGTTCATGATTTATGAGTCTTGCCACTCATTAGAGGGGGACACGTGTTATTCTCATAGCATTCCAAAGATGATCTGTCTTTCCTTAATCTGCTGGCAACAAACTTGTAACTTTCTGAGATCTATCAGTGCCTTAATATTACTTCTCCCAAACCATGCTTTCATTTGGTTTCTAATTGAGCAGCAAGTGCAGCTGGGTTTTTAGTTCTCTCTTTTTTTTTTTTCCTTGTGAGAACCGTTGCTTTATGACAAATACTGATTTTTTTTTTTTTTTTTTTTTTTTTTTTTTTTTCCCCTCTTTCTGTCAGGATGCATTGAAATGCAGACAGTTAAACCACTGGTTCTTGTATAGTACATAATAAATCATATCTTGTCTATTTTTTTCCTTTATACTTCCTGTTCAGTTTGTTCAGTTCAGCTTGGTGGTGAGATCAGCTAGATGATGCTGTTGTAGCAGAAGCAAGATGGTGATGCTGGGGAAAGTACTCCCCCTCCCCCACAAACATTTATTGCAGCTCAGGTTGTTTCTCTGCCAGTATTCATCTTGGTCTGCACTTTTTTTTTTTTAAATTATTTTTTTTTTTTTCCCCACTCTACATAAGCATGCTTTGCTTATTAGTTGAGAAATGCTGCTCTTGTCCTGAAGGTGATGGTGGCCCTCACCTGTGTGTTTAACTACAGGAAGAAAAAGAGATGTTGTACAAGGAAGAGAAATGAAAGTCTTTCACATGGCCCTTCTCTCCAAGCCTTGACAAAGACTGCCTGGTGATGTTTCCCTGCCTCGTCTAGGCATTTCTGTTCAAATTCTACCATTATAGCAGAATGCATTGAATTTTAGATGTATAGGGCACTAAGATAAAAAAACCTTAAGCATAAGAATATAGTGCCCAGGCACATCTTTGTTCATTGTGCTGCCTCCAAAACCAAACCTGAAGTTTTTCTTGTTGCTATAAGATGTTCTTGTTTAGTAATGTGTTAAATAGGGTGTCATATGTTTTTTCACTCATAAGGTCAGGTGTGATTGAAATGCTGTTATTGATTCTTTACACAATTTTTTTTCGCTACATAGACTAGGAGTCAAGCAAGATTGAGGTAATTTTTCAGTAATTACCCATCACCAAAAGACATGTCCTGCTAACTTTGTTCTTCAAGTACATTTGAAATATCCTTCTGTATCATATATTGATTTTTGTATATACTGCACTCTGCATGACAATCAAATTAATCCGCTTCAGAAGTAAAGTCTAAATAATAAGATCTTTATTCCTGAAATAGTCCTATGGATTCTGCATACCATCATGTGGTTTATCTGGTGGTCTTGTGCCACTACAGAAGTGAGAGCATCTCTGGGCCTGTATGGCTGTGCATATGGGACCTACCTCATGAACATTATGTCCAATCGACTTTCCCCCTGGAAGGGAGAGGGTAAGGTGCCACAGGCTGAATATTCATCTTGGGGCTGGAACTTGCCCCAGACAACTCTGTCTTTTGCCTGTTTGTTAGTGATTTATTCCATCCCTTCAGTAGCCTTAATGTGGTTTGAGTGTTTGTAGGAGTTTGTGTTTATTTATTTAACGTCTGGCTTGTGTAGCTCCTCACCTCTTTGCCAGAGTCAAAAAAGGAGCTGTGCAACTTTTCATCAGTAGTTTTCATACAGTCAGTATAAAAGCCACCAGACTTCAAGAATATTTCATGGTTTTGAGACGGTACCTGTCAATTCAAACGTGCATCGTCTGTGTGTTATTTCCAGGAGAGATTTATTTTTAAACTATATGCCATTCTTCTGAAACAGAACACCCATAACAATGTTTTTGTGCCTGTATGTGTGGAGAAGAGCAAAAGTTGTAATTGTGCATTTTCCTGATGCTGCAGGTTCCTGTAAAGGTGCTGAGTCCAGCATGGTCAAATTGCTTGTGACTGATTGATCAGTGGTATTTTTTAGCCCTTTGTTAATTTTCAAGGATTTTAAAGCATGCGTTTGGGTTTCTTTTTTTTTTTTTTCCTTCTAGCTGATGATGGTAATTCATGTCACATTATTTCAGTCATTTCTATCTTACTGTTTTACTGTAGAGTATTTCTAGAAATTCTGATGTTCTTGTGTTTTTTCAGATACATAAACTTAGCTTTATTTACTGCAGGTCTGTAATATGTTTCCATTTTATTTCTGCTTTTGTATGACTTCCTTTTTTTTAATCAGATAAAACATATATACCATGTTTGGTTTATCAAACTTGATTTTTGAAATGCTGGTATATTCCAGGAGCTTTCAAAACATGCTGTAAGGTGATACTACTACTCTTCATTTCTAAAGCTGAAACTTCTTCCTTTTTTCAGTCAGTGGAGTGACTGGTGGACTTGATGGTATGTGTGTCTTGCTATTTGGACTGTAGTTTCCCTTCTGTTTTCCAAGGATTTTTTTATATTTTTGTTTTTCTTTTTTAGAATACTTTGAACATGTTTATTGTATTTCTTGCTGTAAACTAATCAGAAATCATTCACTGTTGCAAGCACAGTCATAGCATAAGAATAGAAAAATAACTCCAGAAAACCGCAAAATCCACTTTAAACGCAGTGACTGTGACTGATTAGCATTCACTTAATGGCTGTAAAAGAACTTGTTTTCTCTAAAACGTTGCTAAAATTCATACTAATAATCTGTTGTGTTTTACAAATGGTATTCCCCAATTTAATGCTCCCATTAAAACCATGCACTGCTTGTGCCTCCCTCACCTTCCCCCATCCTCTGTGGCAGCTTGGAGAGGAGAACTGGAGGCACAAAAGGAAGAGATCATGGGCTGAGATAAGAACAATTTAGTGGAAACAGCAATGAGATAAGAAAAGGAGTAGTATCAGCAACAATATTAATAACAAAAGTGTACGAAAGAGGGAGAGTGATTCACAGGCAAAATGCTCCCCAAGCCAACCTGACCTGACAGCAGCCATACCACCCTGACCACTCCATCCAGCTTGGAAGTGGGACCATCCCACTGCTCCTTCTGCCAAGGTTACTCATCCAGAAGGAGTCCCTCCTTGCTGGAAGAGACTCCCTACTTCCCACCCCTGGCAGTGATGTGAGGTGGTATGGAATAACCTCCCAATCCCAGCCACATTTCCTCGTGACTACTGCAAACATTAACCTTGTTTTGGCTGGAGCCAGGACATCTGTTAAACCCGACTGAACCACGTGGGCAATTTAGAGAAGACTTTTTCATTGGCTCTCTCAGAAAAAGAAGAAATATGTTTAAGATTATGAAAAAGGTGCCTTCAGTGTACAGAAAATTGAGATGTGCTTGCCAAATAACTTAAAAATGTGAAACTGAATAAAAACATGTAATAAAATCTAGGCAATTGCAGAAAAAGATTTAATGGCCAGAAAAGCCAAGCTGTTTTCAGAATTGTATGAAATACAGTAAGTAACTGACTCTGCATCTACCTAATGCTCTTATCACAATTGCATATCAGACTGATACTAATCACTTCAGTTTCCCTTGATAGCTAATACAACATCACAAAATACAGCACTTCATGCTATGTTAGTGCTTACTCTGTTAATAAGTCTTGCTTATATTGTCCATTACCAGTTAAATAGACTAAAACTGATTTTCTGCCACAAAGCATTTTCCAGTCAAAATAGAACTCTTTAGCTGATGTTACATTTAGCATAAGCTGTTTCCTAAGTTCTTAAAACACATCTAAAGTACTGGCTTATACATGGAGAATATGCATAGAGAAGATGTGTTAGTAGAATTGCACCCTACTCTTGACCTTGGCTTAATCACAAGGTAGAGTTTCCAGTATAAGTGAAACCATAGTTTTCACTCTTAAGTGGCAAGAGGTGGTCATCCACGACAGTGCAAGAGACTGACATGAGTTCCAGGTTTGTTTCTGTGCCTTATGCTTAAGGCAGTGATAATGGAACTGTTCTGGCCTAAATGAGTGGGGCTCTCATCTTCATTTATATGCTTAATTTTAGAACTGCATGTAGTCAGGCTTACTTGTATGGAAATGCTCTGTTTGTGAACTTAATTTTTTTAATTTAGTACAACCAAACATTTTGTGATCTTGTGTATTGTTATTTATAGGCACTGGGAGTCTTTGTCATGGGCAGAGATGCAGTTTTGGTAGAACTTTGCAAACTTAAAGGTAACTCTTGCCCCACAGAGTTTACAGTGTAAGTGTTGTTGCTGCATTTGTAACTGCTTTGGAGGTTGCCAGAAAAGGGGCTATTCTGTGTTTGTGCAGAGGGGCTTCTTGAAGAGTCCAGTCTTCTGCAAATGCCAGACTCCACTCACAAACACTTCTGTGCAAGATAATGATTTTGTTCCACCCCTTCCCTCCTGAAAGCAACCAGTACACCATGAAAAATGCAAAAACCTAACCAAAATTAGGGCTAATTTTAACTCTCTGCTGGTTTTTTTTTCCTGCTTGTTTCTGTCTCTTTCTGTTTGTTACAAAGCCCAGGAAATAACTTGCCGTGAAGCAGTGCACTCAAAAATTTGCAACCAAGCATAAAGCTTTGCCACCTCCTAAGGTGCGGGTGCCACCCCAGTTCCCAGGGTGGCTGTGCTGCCAAGCCAGCTGTACCTGCAGTACATCTCAGGATGGACTGGCAAGATAAATTTCTTAACCGTTCAATTGCTCTGACTTAGAGCAGCCTTGGGATTTGCAGTCCCTCATCCTTTCGAGTTTCTAGTGCTGTGCTCTTTTTCTGCAGCTTCAGGAGGGAAGGTGTCTCAGTTTCAGGGTTATGGAGAGCTGGCAGAAGTTTGCAGGGTAGTAGCAGCACAGGTTTTCAGTCTTACACAGTTGCTGCTGTGAGGCATGTGTGATGGATATTAATGCCACTGTTAAACTGTTGTCTTATGCTAGAAGCAGAGGCCAAAATACTCGTTTTCTGTCTAGAAGACCTATGTGTTCTCTGCTTGGTCATCTGAGTGGATGACATACAGTTATAAAACTTTCATTTGAAAATACCATCAGATCATATTTATGTTACTGATGATGGTATTTATATGCTGTATCTCTTCAAAGGGGTTTGTGACCTACGTTCTCAAGGAGGTGGGAGAAGTCTGTGTCACAGGAACTCAACAATAATTCCAGTTCATCACCAGCAGCAGTGCTCCTCATAGTGTTAGGGGGTAGCAGATAGTTCTGTGGAGCAATGCTTTTAGGATTTAATCTTTAAAAATAGAGTAAGAGAATTTAAGGGGTGGTGGTGGGGAAACAAAGCTCTATATAAACACAATATAAAAAAGACATTACACTATTAGAGAGTGTCAAAGGAATGCCATAAGGATGGGGAATGGCCTTGAGGGGAAGCCCTAAGAGGAATGCCTGAGGTCACTTGGGTCTGTCAGCCTGGAGAGGAGGAGTCTGAGGGGAGACCTCATAGCAGTTACAACTTCCTTGTGAGGAGAAGAGGAGGGGCAGGCACTGACCTCTTCATTTTGATGACCAGAGGATAGGACTTGAGGAAACAGCATGAAGCTGAGTTGGGGAGGTTTAGGTTGGATATCAGGAAGAGGTTTTTCACCCAGAGGGTGGTTGGGCACTGGCACAGGCTCTCCAGGGCAGGGAAGTGGTCAGATGACCGAGCCTGACACAGTTCAAGGAGCATTTGGAGAATGCTCTCAGACACATGGTGTGACTGTTGAAGTGTCCTGTGCAGGGCCAGGAGTTGGACTTGATGATCCTGATGGGTCCCTTCCAACTCAGGGTATTCTACGATTCTGTAAGGTGAACTAGACTGTGTTATCACAAGAATTAGTATTTGCTTCAGGGCACTTGTTATTCATTGTGTATTTTAATTACATGTTGAGAAAGGCTTGTAAAGTGAGGAACCACACAATAGAGAAGCCATAGATTTTTGTTCAACTGAAAATTCCCTTTCGCAAATGTAACGAGTGTATTTCTTTTGAAACAACTGTGTCTTTGAACTGATCATCAGTGTTAGTAGGTAAAGCTGTGTATTTATGTAGCACATGGAGAAGAAATAGCATGCAGAATAATGTTAGGTTGATTATGCGTTGCTTTGCTTACTGCTACCCAGCTCATTTCTTGACCATTTTTTTAAAGACTTAGCTGCTTGAATATTTGTTATAAAATGAGAACTTCATCTTTTTCTTCTAGAAGTATGATCACAAAATTTTCATGTGGCATAAACCACATTTTACCTTCTGCGTATTTATTAGAGACCATGCTCTAAAATGTCAAGGTAATGAGGCAGGAAGAGAGACTGTGCGAACAAGGAGGAGGCAGGATGAGGTGTGAACTAAAGGTGCTAACTTTCTGAACTAAGAAACCCTTCAGCCTCATGTGAAGGCAGGGATGGACCCATACCTTTGTATAATACAGGTCATAAATGGGGACTAAGTCTTCAGTTCTGTTTCATCTCTTTTTCTCTGAGGATAAGTTCATTAAAATCATTCTGGATCACAGATTTTTTTATGTACACTAAGCTTGTCTTGAAAGAGTTCTCATGCAGATGCAAAGGTTAGAGCTGAGTAATGAGCAGAGCTGAGTCTGCTTGAGCATTTTATGTTCCCATAGAGGTTTTGTCTCCTTTGCTGCAGATTTGGATCTCAACTTTCCACATGGTAGGCAGAAATTGTATGGGTGGCATTTGTTTTTGCTTTGAGACTTGGCTGTGCTTTATTCGGCTTGTTTCCTACCTCTGCTCTTGATTTCTGCATCAAGCACATCACTAGTGTTATTGGGTCTGAACTCTAACATATTCCTTTTCTCATTATAATTTCTATCTTTAAAATCCCTTTGCTACCCTTGCAAATTCAATCAGTGCAAAACTATATTTATTGAAAAATAATAATGACGCTCAACACATAATATGGACTCTCACTCTTGTGGTTGGGTGGACCTGAGGTACAAAGATCTCCACACAACATTTTTTTCTTTTTTCTCAATTATGCTTTTGTTTTCCTATTCTCTTTTGCCAAACTGTTGGCACTCCAGTTTCAATGTAGGGCTAGATACATCTTTAATTTCCAAATATTTGATGGTGTTTCCATATCTTAACTGTGGTGTTTTGCAGCCTTTCATATTGACAGCTCACTGTTTTGTATAAATTAGCAGGGGAAACCTACATACTTTGGCAAGTCAGAGAAAGGTAAATTGTGTTTTGACAGTTGTACAGACTTTGAAAGATGCTTTGGAACATGGTGAATTTTAATGACTGAGATGGTTAAGGCAGCTCATAGCTCATCTGATTGCTTCAGACTCCCTACCTCCAGCCCTGCAAGTGCAACTTTATTAGTTTGCAGGAATCTGTTGTTTTAAAGTTTCCTCTGCAACTCTGAGTGCAGTATGCAAATTGAGATTTTCTACCTCAGGAAGTAGGGGGATTCCAAATTTACATATGTCACCCTGAAGCTGAATGAATAACTTTGACTTTTTGTTTGATTTTTGTGGTCTTTCTTGATTGTGAGCCTGAATGCATATTGTGTGTGTGGATGAATTGCAGGCACCAGAGTTAAACTCTTGTTTCTCTTCGGGTGCAGTATTGCTGTCGCAATTTTTATATTACTGATTTTAAAATAAGTTGCATTCAGGAAAAAGTAGTTGATTCATGGGTGTGATACATTTCATGAGAACTCAGTGTATGGCCATCCTACTAGTACACAGTCTGCCAGTTCTATATTTTCCTTATCTAACTGCTTGAAAAAGACTAATTTACTGCCATTTTTTTTTTCTCACTTCCATAAAGAAACATTTCCATTTCTGGTCTAGTTAATGAAGGAAACACATTATTTCCTAAGAAAATAACTGCTAGATACCTCTGATGTCCTGGTATCAGGTCAGTATGCTTAGTTGACTGTGACAATAGGGGACAACTTGTCAATCCTGTTTGAAAATTTGAGTTTGAGCATTGGCAGTCATCTTTGTGGAGGTCCCAAAGGAAGCTGCTCAACATTTTGTTTGATAAATTTTCCTGTAGCCTTTTGCACAGAGAGGTACTTATGATTTCATGAAAATGAATATATAAGCCCATAATATGTGATTCATAGTTAAAAAGAAAAAATAGTCTTATATTCTTCTCAGCCCCAAAGCAAAAAATATTGCATAGGCTGATGCCCCTAAATGAGGAAAATGAAGGCAGAGTGAAAATTAGACCAGCTCCCAATAGTTTCCTCATGCTTTTACCAACTTTTTTTAGCATCTTTAAATTCTAAGTGTGAACATGTTTTATTTAAGAACGTGTGACAGAAGGCATAGGCTTTTCTTTCTGTTTTCTAGCAACCCACACTTTTCAGATGCTTGTGGATATTAGTATGAAGTGTAGTTTCCATAGTAGGAAAGTAATTCCCAGCAGTGTTTGAGGGAAGGAGTGGAGAAAGGATCTGGATTTATGTATTCCATTTGAGCTGAGTTTCTGAGTTCTCCTTCTTGTTTAGCTAAAATAGGTGTCATTTTTTCAGTTCATCAAAGTAACTTTCATTCATCCCATAATGATCCAAAGGGTGCAATGCTTTGCAATCGAAGTTACAAGTTGCAGTCATTCATTGCTATGTTAACAGTTCAGGAGTGAAGTCAGAGCGCTGGGAATTGGTTTGTGTTGTGGGAAAAGCCTGAGAGCCCAATTGGAATTCATTTCAGATAACACTAAGTCAAAAGACTGTCATCCATAGTATTTTCAGCACTTCATCTCTCGGTCCCTGCTCCATCAAGGGGGCATAGTGGAGCTGATCTGAAATAAAACTCCTGAAACATGCTGTGTGCCAAATGTTGAGCTCTTAAGATCAACCATGTTGCGCCACTCATCTGCTTCCAGTGCGCAGCCTGATGAGATAATGGAGAAGTAGCCAGGAGGCTGCCTGAGTGGTCTAGAAATAGAGTGAGAGGAGCAATATAGATTGAAATTTCTTCTCTAGCTTGGACGAACTCTCTGGGAAAGTTTGTTTTTTCTGGACTTTATGGAGATTTTTGTCAAGTTGTAAGAGTACTTCACTTGGAATACCACTTTGGCTTTCAGTAATATTTAAATTAAACAAGACTTCTTTTTATTTGAAATTACTAGATTGTGAAGTTTCTGGAACTCCTCTCAGTGAATTTTGGCAGTTGCCAGCTGGCTTCTCTTCTGTGATGGTGGATATAATGTGTTTTACTTCTGACTTTTTAAAGTTCATTACAGAATTGAGCAGTTTAAAATTTAACACCATTGCTGCTACAGTAATGCAGATAAAACACCAAATATTCATTATTAATAACCACTTAAGCACAGTTAGCATTCCTCTTGCTTTGATATCAGGTAAGACTGTCACGCAAAGCTTGCCTTTAATGCATTCTTGCATCAGCTGTTTCAAAGCCTTCTGGTTATGAGCAGTGCTTTTTGTTGGTTTTGTGAGTCCAGATACCAATATAAACAAGTGTACTTCTGTTGAGCTCATGACCCCAGTCATAACTGCTGTGACCCTGCTTGGGGGTCGTGACCCCTTGTTTGGGATTAGCTGCGTTGGAACAATCTCAAAGAGTTGTCCTATGCTTATACATCAGGGAGCAAATGCAAGTAACTGTCAAGAAAGCAGTGAAACAGATTAATCATGCAGAGGCATTAAAAAATAGCAGTAGCTTCTGCATGTTCACTGTCTTAGAAACAAATTCTGTTTTACTCCCCATGGATTATATACCTTCTGTTTAAGAATAAAATACCAAGAACCCGCGGATCGTAAACACATTTACAAAAATACACAAAAATCAACCAGTGCTAATTTCATGCAAATGCCTATATTTCCTTTGGAAAGTAAAATAAAGGCTTTAAAGTGAACATCATGTACACAAGCCATTTCCTCTCACTCTTGCTCAAATTCACTAGCCTTCCAAAAACAGGGATGCTGTCTCATGTTGAGAATTTGTGTCAAAGTTCAGCCTGAAAAGGCTCATATTATAATCCTTAGACTAGTGATTTTGAATGAAGATAGTGATGGCACTGCCTTTTTAATATCCATGAATGTAATTTTTCTGTCTTTTTGAAGGAATAAACTTGAGTATATTGTTCCAACATCTAATTTCTGCTGTAATTTTCATACTGTAGTAAAGATTCAGTAAGTGCAGCTCTCTTGGTCCGTGGGTGTAGTTTAGCCCTATTCTGGATTAATTTACGTGCTCAGCCTTTTTTAAGTTAATGAGGCTTTGTTACTTGAGAAGGGTGACTGTGTCAGTGTCTAGGGAAAAGCTCTTCTTCTGAAACAGAAAATTTAACACTGATTCAGGTCGGTGATGCTGCTTGTATTATTTCATATGCCTGTCTGTATTAGTGGCACTGCTGGACAGGCTTTGCCTTGGCTCTTATAGATGTGGATGAAGGCCTATACTTCCTTTTCCAGAGGTGCAGGAAACTCAGTTCAGTCACCCTGCTCTCCATGCTGGGACTGGCAATGTGTCTTGGAGCTGAGGACAAGGAGTTCACCCCCATACTTGGTCATTACACTCATAGGAAGGACATGGACATGTTGGAGTGAGCCCAGAGGAGTCTGCCAAGATGATCAGAGAGAGAGATGGAACACTTCTTATACAAGGAAAGGCTGAGAGAATTGGGCATGTTCAGCCTGGAAAAGGGAAGACCTAATTGTGGCCTTCCAGTACCTTCCGCCTGAACAGAGCCTACAAAAAAGATGGAAACGGACTTTTTACAAGGGTAAGTAGTGACAAGATAAGGAGGAATGCATTCAAACTGTAAGAGAGTAGGTTTAGATTAAATATTAGGAAATAATTCTTTAGTATGAAGGTGGTGAGACAGTGATATGCGATGCCCAGAGAAGTTGTGGAAACTCCATCTCTGGTAGTGTTTGAGGCCAGGCTGGATGAGACTAAGCAGACTGGTCTAGTGGAAGGTGTCCCTGCCCATGGTAGTGGTGCTGGAATCAGACGGTATTTAAGATTTCCTCCAACCCAAACCATTCTATGATTCTGTGACCTCTGACTTGTATGCGGGGATAGGATGGATGTAGGGCTAGTATCTTTTGACTCTTCTGAAGATCACCTCTGACAGTAATGTGTTGCATTGCTCTAGTTTTTGTTCAGCTTCTCAAAATAATCAGTGATACTGGCATTCAAGAGTTTCCTTTGTGCTTGTTACTCTGTTGAAGGCAGCATTTTCAGATGAGACCTTTCATTCATCCTTTTATAACTTGTCCATCTTTTCCAAGCCAGCTGTTGTAGTGTGCATGTCCTTTTGAGTCTGTAGTTGCTCCACAGAGATCCACTGACTGGCACTTGAGTTTGCGATTGAGAGATTTTAACAGGTCCAAAACCATCAGGTTTATAGGACTCTAGAGTAGTTAAAATGTCTCCTAGGAAAAATATTAGCACTTCAGGGCTTTCAGTCTTGAGCATTACTAAATGTCTTTTGCGCAGTGCATGGGGTTTAGGGTGCTATTTACTAAGTGTCTTTCTGAATATTGAGGGCTTTGTCTTGGTGCTTGCTTGTTTTGTAATTGTCTGATTTCTTAACATGTTCTAATTTGAATTTGTTTGTTAGACTGCCTTTGCAAACCTCTAATAATTTTCACTGTTACCTGTTAAAATTACAGGGCAATTATAGCTGTGGTGGAAAAAAATAACGTGCATTATTATGATGCCTCTCTCATGATGTAATCCTGCTAATATAATTACTCCAGTGATATTGAAGTAAATACTTTGGGTGTCAAATGCAGCTGATCACAGTTAGAAGAGAGAGAACAAGCCTGCTGAGATGCAGCACTGGCGTTACTGGGTTTGCCTTGGCTTTATTTCTTTTCTTTCATCAAGCAGAAAATATTTAGTCAAATATTCTTTTATGCCTTGGCAAGTGTTTTGTCATAAACTCAGATTTCTGTGCTTGGGGTAAAATAGCTGTTTGTACCCAAAGCCTCCATTCTAAGAGAGAACTGCTGAAGGGGCAGAAAGCTTCCTCATGTAAGTCTCATGGGTACTTTATTACATACCTACACTGGCTTGTAGGGGCAGGTGTCTTTGGTAGAAGTAAAACAGGAGCTGTAGTAAATCAGTACATTGCACTAATTAAACGTTAATGACATTAGTTTCTTCCATTTCTGGACGACTGCAAGCATTGCGTCTTTGGTACACTGAAATACGATGCCCATGTGTTGACAGGAAATGTTAACATTCTGGTTTTGGGGAAAAACTAAATTATTTATTTATTTAATATTATCTGCATGATTTGTAGGCAGTTGTTTTCATTGTGCGCTAGTTTCTTTGGGAATTTAAAGATTGCAACATTCTTGAAGATATTTAGGAAACACTTCGCTTAGCCCAAAATGGTCTTCTGATAGATGTTCGCCGTTGTTGGGTCTACAAAGCAATTTAAATAGGTAGCCCTCCTCCTAAGAATTTTAAAGACATCGGAAGGTCCTCTGGCATTCATATAGGTCTTCTGGAAAGGAAAAATATACAGTGGAATTTTTTTTTTCAGTTTCTGGTGAATGAGCTGCACAGACAGTTATGGAAAGAGGTGCTGCTAATAGCCTAATGAAATACTGGGTAACATTTACTCTCTTTCGCAAGGAGAGTCAGAATGTCTATCAAAACAAATTTTATCTGAGGCTATAATGGCAATTTAGACAATTTCAGTTAATGGAACAAGGTGATAATATGTGATTATGCTGCCTGTGTGTGAAGAGGTGGTTACCTTTTTTTATAAAGTAACAGCAGTAGAAAAAAAACCCGGTGTGTGTGGTTATAAATATGACAGTTAAATATAAAATTGCCTGTAGAATCTGTTGATATTTCCTCTCTTGGCCTCTGTAAGTGGCTCTTGGCAGAGTTTTAAGAGGATGAAAAAATTACTTTATGGACTTAAAGTTCACATTCTGTCTTCTGAGAGCAATTGATGTCTGAAGAGTGAGAAAGGAAGCACACGGCCTTTAATTTTGATAAAGACTTGTCCTTGTTTTAAGTAATTCTATGAGTGGAATTTTAGAGACCTGATATAACTTGAGACAGAGATAGGCATAAAAATTCTTCCTTCCTACCATCAGTTGTCTCGACAAAATAAAATCCTGTAGAGATACTAAAATAATAAAAAATGGAGATAGATACTTTTTCCTGTATTTCCAAAAAAGCTAGAGATGCAAGTGATAAATGTCTTTGAGCACTTTTCACTTTGAAAATATTTTAGGTTGTAAGACAAGGTCTAGTCTATGCCCAGTCAAGGCAATTGCATTTGTATGTGATTATGGAAAAAGGTAATGCCTTCCCAGAATCTGAAAATTAAATACAACAGATAAGAGGCTCTGAGGACAGTCCATTTCAAAACTTGTGGCTTTCAGTCCCAGCTTTGTTTCTCTTTTTCTGTGTTGCTGTCGGGAGTACAAACTATTAATTTGTTGACTCTTGTTGCCTTCAGTGGTGGTTGCTGCATTTTCCCAGGAGTACCTGTATGGCTCGTGAATGTATTTAGAGCCAAACCTCTGGAAATCCCTGAAGGCTAAGACTGGGAATCTTGAGCTAGTCTGGGAGCAAGTGGAATATATGTTGCACCTACTGATCTGCTCTTGGTTGGGCATCCTACTCTGAGTATTCACACATAAGCTGGAGCTTCTGCTGCTTTCACTCTGTCCCACACAATAGCAACCCCAGTGGCATTTCCTGGTGAGCTGGAGACAGGAGAAACTTATAATTGTTGCCAGGACATCGTTAGCATTGCCAGGAACTGCAATCAAATAAGGTTCAAGGTTTCATACTAATGTGATGGATGCGGTACTTGTGGCTTAGATTGAGGAGGGAGGTTGATTTTTGGGCTTGGTTTTCCAAATGTTTCCTCTGTTCTTATCTGTGTGGTTTCTCTTGTGCCAGTTCCTTTCCACGTGGACACAGATCTCTTGCTGTTCTGTTGACATTTTCATGATGGGTTGGGTGTGCTCACTAACAAGGAGAGATAAATCTGGGTGGTGTGTGTTAGTATATTGCTACCAGATGTGACATCCAGCAGCTGGACAATAGCATCCAGAAATCTGAGGGTGGAGTAGAGTATCAAAGGCTCCTCCTTCCCTCTGCCCTTCCTCTGCAAAACAGCAGCTGTCAGTGTTTGGTGGGTTGTGTGCCTATGTGTTTTTGTTTTGGTTTGGTTTTTTTATTGGTTGTTTGGTGCTTTTTGTTTTGTTTGTGCAGGTTTTTTTTACCTTGCTTCCCCACCTCCTCCATCCCACCATACATTAATTTTGGAGCATAGGATGGTTGACAGCTCTCTGATTTTATTCTTTCTTCAAATACCTTGTTAGATGCTGTGGTGTGTAGATTAGGGTTTTTTTGTCTCCATTTGAGGTAACTAAGGTGTTGGGGTGGGAATAGGTGAGTGCTCAGAGTCACAGATCGAAAAATTAATGGAACAAAAAGGAAAAGGCATGGAAAGGTTGATGTACCTGCAGCTCCAGGCTGTCATGTAAATTCAAGCACCAGAGGTCCTTACCTCTAACTGAACAAGATTTGGAAGTGTCACCCACAGTGATCTGGGCAAGTGTACTTTCTCAGGAACTCTTAACATGTGATAAAAACTTTGTCATCCTTATAGAAGCAGAGATCCTGAATTTCTTTCCTTAGAACAGAAGAGCATGAATATGACCTTGCTGGTCAAATTTAATCACAATCCTGGAATCAGCTTATGTGTGTTAATGTTGTTTATGATGTAAGTATAGAGCAGATAAGTAACACACTGGGGTTTTCTTTGTGTGAGGCTTTTAGCTTGCAGAAGTTAGTGGTCAGTCCATTTCCTTTAATGACAAATCAGTTTTGTGTTGATGATTTTGGTTTAGATAAAAATATCGCAGCATAAGCAAAGGAATAGCCAAGCTTTTAATATAAAACTATGTGCTTAGGTAAGGAAAACATTTACTCTTCTATTAAAGCTCATTTGGAAACTGTTGAATAATTATTGTGATTTGTCGAGGGACACACTATACCTTCTATGATAAGAACAAATAAAGCAAAGTTGCAATGTCATTGTTGCACAACATGTGCTATGTGCAGTGAGTGGGATACCAAAGCAAGAGTCTTAGCTGTAAGAATTCATTCCATTGCAATGACAAAACAAGTGATAGTCACAGCTCTTCAATTAGCTGTAGGAGTGTCAGTCTGTGTTCAGTGATAAGTATTCACAACTGGGTTGTCCATGTGGATTTCTGTATATTAACTCAAATGTAGTGTTTTGCTTTGGCATTTATACCTAAGTTTCTTTTAAAGTAAATGCCATTTGCTAAAAATAACCATACGACTGTTCCCTCTTCACTTTATAGTTTTTTCCCCACATTAAATAGTACTAACTCAAAAAGTTGGGTAGCAAGTCTGTTCTTCTAAGGTAATACAGACAAGTTTGGGCTAAAAAACCCCTCAGAACACCCCAGAAATCCCAAGTGTCTGAACAAGAACTTTACTCTAGTCAGCAGTCACATCAGTGACCAGTATGTGAGGAGTGCATTTCAGTATTTGTGTTACTCTGCTAAGCACTTTTTCCTGACAAGTAATTACTTGAATTTAGTTGTTGTAGCAGAGTGAATGTTGGTTTGGTGCCTTCCTGTGTTAAATTAAAATAGTAACAAGTGATTTTTTTTTTTTTTGGTACATTCTAGACTTTGGTAGCTGCTGATAGAACATTTTTTAGATGTGCTTAACAAGGTAGCAATGTCAACACACACTCTAAAAATGGGAAATGTATTGCAGAATTGAATGTGGGGTTTTTTTTTAGTGTACTAGGGGAAGTGATCTCCTAAATGGTTGTTAAACTGTAAACTGTAAGAGTTGTGAAGAGAATCAACAGCTAAGCGAAGTATTTTCATGCTTTTCTCTTCAATGAAGTTGTTGTCGTGCCCCAAGCTGATGTGGTGGCTTGAGTGATGGTATCATGTCTGCTAATGCCAACCAACTAATGTCGATGTAGAAGCTGCTAGGTGCTGCTGGTTGTTATACCCCTCTCCCAGGGTCACTGCAGAGACCAGGGCTTGGGAATGAGTCTGAACTGTGTCGGTGTCCAGTGTCTTTAGCTTGAAGAGTAGCTGGTGTTGATGGACACATGCAGCTGCTTCCAGGGCTTGGCTTGCTGGTCCAGCAAGTGGTAGCAGGCAAGAAAGGAGGAGGAGGAGTGTGGGAGAGGTACTAAAGCCTAACACACTGCAGCTGTTTAAGTGAGTGCATGTTAAAAGCTCTTAAAGTTAAAAAGGCAGGTCACTGCAGTGGGTGGTGTGCCCGTGGTTTTCCCACATTGAAACACCTCTCACCCTACAGTGGTCAGGATGAATGTCCTCTATATGGAGTGCTTCCTAGGAACAAAGCTGAGGCCTGAAGTATATGATGTCCAGTGTAGCTGTTCTATCACTTGTTTGTCACCAGAGACCACAGTCAGACATGGACTGAATATGATATGGATGACCAGAGGGAGCTAAAGCAGATAGAGCAAAGCTCATTTAGAAAGTGGAATTACAAATGCTCCTCAGCCTGCTCCTAGATACCTTGTGCAGTCACAAATTGCTCGACAGTTATGCCAGAGGCAGAAAGAACAATTTTGTGGTTACAACACACTGCTATAAACTTCCTGTTTGTCTCGATCTCCTGTTCTTCTGTGTCCCCTTATGGAGCAGAGGTGATCATACCTTTCCCCTTCCTAGCCTGTTTTGCCAGCTCTCTGGGGCAGGGAGTGTTGTTGGCTCTGTCTGTAGTACAACTGGGCTCTTGTGATCACTCAGTGTTGCACTCCCACCTGACAACTTGGAGCAAAAGCAGACTGTCCAGCCAGCTAGTGAGCCTGGCACGGAGAGTGTTTGCGTGAGAAAGGGAAGTGTCACAGTGTCACCTGCAGAAGCACATGCAGCCTGGGAAGCAAGCGTTGCATGTGTGGTGACAGCTGTGACACTGCCAGTTGAAGCAACGGGGTGGGACAGCACGCAGGACTGTGATGCTGTGGAGAACAGATGCAGGTTCTTGAAGACAGGTAGGAGAGGGAGGATTGAGGGAGTTTCACTACTGCAAGTGCAGGAGCAGTTTGAATGTATGGAGCTATTCTGTAGAACAGATGACAGGCAGGTAGGAAGCTTGTGGGTCATGATCTGGAATAGATGACTAAAAGGGGATTATGCTTAGAGTTTCTTACAGATCACCTGATGGTGAGGAGGAAACAAACCAAATTGTTAGAAAATTTGAGGAAGTCTCCGTCTCACAACGTGTGGTTCTTTTGAGTGACTTCAAGGTCTTTGACATCTGCTGGAAGAGTGATATGGTTGGATGCAAATTAGCCAGGACTTTTTTGAGGATATCAAGTTTAATTTCTTGATACAGGCCTTGGAGGGGTCAAACAGATATGACATCTGATTGCATCTGCTATTCACAAAGTAGGCAGATGTGATTGAGAGAGTGATAATGGCACCCTTGGCTGTAGCTACCATGAAATAGAGAAGTTCAAGGTCATTAAGGGCATGAGAAACACAAGGAGCTGGGTGACAGACTCTGGACTTCAGGAATGCAGGCTTCTGGAAATAGTGAAATTCTAAAACACACAGGAATTCACAAAAGCTAGCCAGGTCTTGAAGGAAAATGCCTTTGAAGTGCAGGAGCAGCCTTTACTTAGAAAACAAAATTATGTATTAGAAGACCAGACTGGCTAGGCAGGAAGCACATGATAGAGCTCCAGTGCAAAAAGGAGGAGGAAGCAGTAAAAGACGAACTCAAAAACATCATCCAAGGGCTGCTGTTACAAAAGCTCAGCTGGTGTTGGTATGTACAAATGAAAAGGGGAAAAGGGCTGCAGAAGAGTTTCTACCACTTAGGCTCTCAGGAAAAGATTGAGTGAGGAAAGTGTGGATCTGTGGCTGAGTGGGACAGGGAGCAGTGGGCACAGGTAAGGCTGAGGTACTTGTGCCTTGTGCACTTCAGTTTTCACCAATGAGATCTCACAAGCCTCTGTACTTAGTGAAGGAGTTCAGGGAGGACAAGAAGTCTCTCTTGGGCCAAGAAATGTTGTGGGTTATTGTGGCTAGCACAGGTTCTTCCCGTGGGAACATTTTGCTATATTTCATAAACAAGATAAAGTTTGGATGTTTTGCAAACAGTTTCTCCGGATTGAGTCAGTTCGGGCTTGGCCAATTGGGCCCAGGGGGAGGTCTCGGGCTGACCAATCTGGGGCACTTCTGTAGACTCTATATATATGGAATTCAAAACAATAAAGTTCCTTTTCTCCTCTCTTCGCTTGTCTGAGAACTTGGGTCAGTCCTCAGCTAGCCGCTCAACAGCGACAGGTTATTTGAGAGTTCAGCAAGCCCAGGGAGACTGTGCCATCTCCACCCCTTGAGGTTTTCAAGACCTAGCTGGATAAAGACCTGAGCAAACAGATCCAATGGATGGCACTGCTTTCAGGAGGAGGCTGAACCTGACCTCTGAAGGTTCCTTCTAGCCTGAACAGGTCTGTGGTCCTGTATAATGTATGTTGGGAGGATTGTCCTCAACCATTTAGCTCACTTTTTGAATTTTGAAGTGTGTGTTGTAACTCCATATGTAGGAGATAAATTGCTTTATCTCTGCGTGTAGGAGGATGCTAATTTTATAGCATGTCAGGGTGTCTGCCCTTCCCTTGGAGAAGCTGTGCCATAGTGTGTGAAGTTAAGCATAGTTGTAGTAATCCTTTAGAGTAGTGTGTACCCTGGTTTCTTGAGTGGTGGGGTCAGTTCAGTGGGAGGCTGTTCTGCGTAGTCACCTCAGACTCCAAAACCCGGTGGGGTGCTGAGGATGGCTCCATGTGGAACCTCTCCGCTTGTGCTTATGACCACTTGTCAATAAAAGATCGCTTAAAGCTGCTAGCAGGAGTTATCCTGCTTAAAACACATCTCATGGGACCAGTCCAAGTGTGAGGAGGGGAGTGCTGCTCACCTGTCTCTCCTTTGAGCCTCACCTGTGTGACACTGTAGTCATTTTGCTTCTTCTCCTGAACTTCTGCTCCCCTGTATTTGTGAGAAGCTACTGATTTGACGCAAAGGACCATGTTTCAGTGATGAATGGGGCTGGTACTGATAGTTTGCTTGTAAAATGCTTTGGGAGTCTTCCCAGAGAGGCTCTGGGAAGACAGTGAGAAGATGAAGTGTGAATCACTGTTATGCCTTCTCTTGCCAAACTTCCCAGGCTGAGGCCAGGGGGCCTAAATTCCAAGTGGTTCCAGTTTTCTCAATGGGCTTGTGAAGAACTGATACTATTTTTTGTGTGGGTAACTATGAAGAAGTTACACAGATCAGGCTAATGAACTGTTCTAATTTCAAGATAGTTTCTAGAAGCTACTTTTAAATTGCAGGACCTTTAAAGACCTTTTGTAGAATTGTGTATTAATATAAGGAGCTCTCCCACCCACCAAGGGAAGGATGGAAGAGGAAGAATGGGGTCAGGTCTCCTTTGGGACTACAGCATTCTTGCCTTCCTGCAGTGCAACAAAAAACTTAAGTGTCTTTTTCTTGTGCCAACTCTTTCTTCACATGCTGAATTGTTCACTTTTTTTTTTTGGAATGTTGTTCAGCTGTCTGTGATGTTAACTGTCAGTGTTTCCTGATAAATTTGAAAGCATTGTATTTGCTAATATATTTTTAAATATTTCGTTCCTCATGTGTGTAATTATAGTCTTGGGAATTTTCTTCAGCATTCTGCTAATGCCTTTAATATTTGTTTTATTCTTCAAAAATTCGTAACGGATGTATTTCCTGGTTTTGAAGTCTGTAATAGGAAGAAAGGAATCACAGTTTTCCCATCTCAGCGATAGCCTGAAGCAGGATGTATGGCATACAACAGACTTTCACAAGGAGGAGGAAATTAACTGGCTACAAATTAGGGAAAGTTCACGAGAAGCCATTACTCTTCATTTATTTTTAAGTGAAGCTTTGAATCTCTAGGCAAAAGACAAATTATATAGTAAATGGAGTCCCCATGCATATGAATGCGCAGTGTTTAGATATCTGTGTTGACTGTGACAGTGGTAAGATTGTGCAGCTTCATATATTAACAGTGTTATCGTTGAGCACTGTCTCATCTCCTTCCTTTTTTTTTTTGAGAAATGGTGTTTTGGTGCTATTAAATGAAGTACTGATGAATGTTTCCATGGCCAGATTCTGCTTGTTTGCAAGTGGTTTGTGGTGGGAGTGTACATAATTTACCCCGATATGTCCTGTCAGCTTTTTTGTCCTTATTCTTTTCAGTGCCTGGAAAAGTGAGATAAAGCAGCTTATCTTCTCTGAGACCTGTGCTGCATTCAAAGTGGCTTCAGAAAAGAAAATGAACCTTCAACAATTTTTCTAAAGTTAATATAGACTAATAACAAAAAAACATGGTCAGAAGAGTTACTGTTAATAAGGCTTGAAATTTGCTTTACTCTGAAGAATCTGCAGGCCAGTGGAGGGAGAGAAAAAGTTGAACCTCTAGAATGGCCTAGTACTTTGGGGAAAAAAACCTTTCTTTTTAGGTAAACTTCAGTTGCAACATTTCTTTTCCATAGTTTACTGATTCTGTAATGTAGACTATCTCTAGACAATGCATTGAAATCTGTATGATAAAAAAATCTACTTCAGCTGTTATTTTTCCTCATCGGGGACACCTCCCCTCCCCCTTTGAACCACCTTGGAGTTGAATATAGCGTTGAATTCAGTGTAGTAATGCTTACCGTAACAGTGCTGTTCTTCTCTAATTTATGCTATTTTATAGTCAGTAACACAGAATTTATCCATGGGATGCTACAGGTAGATATAATTAGCTTAGCTTGAAGGCATTATTCTCTGTTGCACTACATTTGTTTTGACAGGTGACATAAGCAAAAGAGCTCTTCAAAAGTAGGAGATTCATATTTTAAAAATTGCTTTTGTCCACTTCCTGGCTGCATGCTTTTCCTTTCTTCTTATCCAAATCCCATTAAGAGTATGTTGTATGATGCCGTCATCCTTTCTTGCAACTTTCTGTGCCTAATTCCTTACTTTTAAAAAGGTACTAATATTTCCTCTTTCTTCCTTGGTATCTTTCCTCCTTATTTTTGCTGTGCTACCTATTTTTGTATTGACAATCTGAAGTTGCTCCCCAGATTAGAATTTGTATTGCTGATTGCCTGGGAACAGAATGGGTGCTGTTCTGATGGGTTCTGTTTAAATAATGGTTGAATATTAATTCCATTGTTTTTCTATAAGCAGCAGAATTTAGTCAAAGATCCATGAAGCAGGGGATTGCAGTGAGAATGGTTTCCTGAACCATTCAATTTTAATAACAATAAAGTGATGGTATACAAATCTTAATATGTATACAGTTTGCTAAATTTTTGTGCTGTCCTGTTAGTAGAATTAGGAAAAAGACCACATTACTGGTGACATGTGGTCTGTAGAAATATCTAACACAGAGTAAAAGATTTCATGGAGATCTTATTCAAGGTGAGTGAAAATATTTTTAGCAGTAATACTTCTTTTTGAGGCTCTTGTTTTGCTTGCTCTGTGTTCAGCATATACGAGTAAGTGGAGCTTGGCTTCTTGAGGTTGTGTTCCTTCTCTGCCACGTATTGTCAGGTGTAAACTCCTGACATCTCCATGGGAAATTCTGGAGAGCAGCTGGGAATGCCCAAAGGAAGCCAGCTGATGCTCCTATTGATTTACTTTCCAATACCTGGCTCCTTTAGAAGTGAAATATGTCCGATAAACGTGAGAAAGAATTCATTCCTGTAGCCATGTTGTCAGCTGGAAGGAACATAAGAAGAGTAAAATTTCAACAAATCTCTCACTTACAGAACTTGGCCTGTCAGAGCTTATAAATGAGATTCACTGGGAAAGCTGTTGCCAAATTCACATTGAATACTTTCAGTTTGAGGGACTGTAATGTGTACAATCATCTCAACTGAAGTTATAGGCTGTTTTGGTCTTGATTTTGTGATTTTCCTTTTTATTTTTGGGGTAGTGGTGGTGTAAATCATTATAGTAAAATAATGCAATCAAAATGATTTTACTGCTTGATGAAACAAGACTTGTTAATGAAAAACCTGAACTGTTAAATGAAATGTGCTTTTTATACGTACTTATACATTAAAAGAGTTTATATATGGGATTTTTTAATAAAATTGAGAACAGGATGCTTGTGCTTATTGATTTCCAGTCTTTGCTGTCTAATGGGTTACTGGTGGAACAAGTGACACACTGAGTAATATCACACGAATGCATGCCTTCATTTTTACCTCTTTTAACATCCTGTGGCCCAGCACAATGTGAGCATCTCATAGGAGACTTGCTTCCTACCACATGTGGGTTGGCCGTCACGGTGGTTGGTTGTGAAGTGGCTGTAAAGCTGCCAGGGTGCCAGTTCTACATTTAGCCCAGACATGCAGGGAGGTACCTGTCCTAAGGGCTTTGTTCTTTCCCTCATATTAGTTTTATTAGTTTATATATTTTGACTTTTAACTATCACAGGATTAAAAGCTATAAGCAGTTTGATAGTGGAAACCATGTTGACATCTCCCTAGGGAGTGTCCTGACTTGATAAACCATGGTGTTTTTCCCTGGCTGAGTTAATCCTGGGTGCTGTTCTGTAAAGTGGCGCAATACAAAAAAGTGCTCTTCTCGTGTATTTGTGTGGGTCTGATGTCCCTCAGGTAGAGGAGGACTGTGGGGTTGAGAAGCTGATGTGGCATATGTGAGCCACAAGTGGCCCATGGAGCACACTTAGTGTTTCTCCCTGTCAGTAGGACTGTTTCTGTGGGTTTTTTCTTTTGGGTGGGGTTTTTTTTTTGAGGGGGAGAAGGTGCAAAGTGGTGATTTTTTTTTTTAAATTTTAATTTTTATTTTAAATTTGTTTTTGTTTGGGGATTGTCTGTCATGAAAACGGTTCAAGTTGCTGCCATGTTTTTCCTGGAGCCCAGGGTATGGCTTGCCAGCATGTGTTGAACAGTTTTACACCTCGCCACTGGTGAGATTCCATTTTACCCCTTCCTACTTCTGGCCACAGGCTCCAACAGGTTCCCTTTGTCCGGGGCTTCTCTTGCTCTCTCCTAGCCACCTTGTGGTATGAAGTGTGTGAAAAGGCAAGAAAGCAGGTCTTCTTGGTGTGTGGAAAGTTAATGGTGAAAATACACACATCTATGGGCTGCCAGGCACAGTAGGTGATAGGTACATGGTACACACCAAGCCTTTTTATTTTGTCAAGATTCATTCTAGGTACACAAGCCCACCCTCTGCAGATTTCCAAAGTGTTTTTTCCAGTGGCTTGGCTGAAGAAGCTTGTGCAAAGCATTCCAGTAAACCTGTGAGTCAGAGAATTTGACACAGAGAATTTGACCACAGCTTTTCTTGGGATCTGGAGGTGAATGATCAACAGCTAAACCCTCTTGAAATGTTTTTCTTTGATAAGAGTGTGAGCTCAGTTTGGCAGAGATGTTGAACAGGCACAGAGTGTATTTTTAGTGGGATGGCTGTGAAATGAGGAAGGTTGGCTGGAAAGGATGCAAATACATAAGTGACATGGGTCAAAACCTGACACACTGCACTTTGTTTTGTATTCATAGCATGTAGCATTGACTGGCTGTTTCAGGCCACACTACTTCTTTTTTTTTTTCTTCCCCTGAGGTTGCTCACAACTTTAGACATTACTGTACACTGCAACCATTTGCCAGTAATTTTTGCAGAGGGATGTGGTCAATGCTTCTGCTCTGTGCCATAGTGCTGTTCCCCAGGGCTGAGTACTGAAGCCACTCCTGTTTAATATCTTTATGATGAGCCTGAGAACGGGACTGAGGGCACCCTTAGTCAGTTTGCAAATGGCAACAAGCTGGACAGGAATGTTGATCTTGGAGGGTAGGAAGGTTCTGCTGAGGAATCTGGAGAGGCTGGATTGATGGCCCAAGGCCAATTGTAGGAGGCTTAATAAGGTGAAGTGCTGAGTCCTGCACTTGGTTCAGAAGAAGTCCTTGCAGCACTTAAGCCTGAGGGAATGTGGCTGGAGAGATGCCCAGCAGAAAAGGACCTGGGGGTGCTGGTCAACAGCAGCTGAACATGAGCCAGCAGTGCCCAGGGGGTCAAAAGCCCAATGGCATCGTCACCTGGATCAGCAATAGTGTGGCCAGCAGGACCAGGACAGTGACCATCCCTCTGTACTTGATGGTGGTGAGGCCACACCTCGAATCCTGTGCTCAGTTTTGGGCCATTCACTTCAAGAAAGATATTGAGGGGCTGGAGCATGTCCAGAGAAGGGCAGTGGAGCTGGGGGAGGGTCTGGAACACAAGCTGTATGAGGAACGACTGAGGGAGCTGGGGATGTTTAGCCTGGAGAAAAGGGGGCTCAGGCAAAACCTCATCACACTCTACAACTGCCTGAAAAAAGGTTGTAGGGAGGTGGGGGTTGTTCTCTCCTCCCAAGGGACAAGTGACAGGACAGGAGGAAATAGCCTCAAGTTGTGCCAGGAGAGATTTAGATTGGATATTCAAAAAATTTCTTCATAGAAAGGGTAGTGTTTGAATCACCACCCCTGGAGGTATTTAAAACATGTATAGATCTGGGACATGGTTTAATGGGGAACTTGGCAGTGTTAGGTTAACATTTGTATTTGATGATCTTAAATGTCCTTTCCAACCTAAAGGATTGTATGATTCTATAAATATTTACAGTTCAGAATAAGAGAAGAAATGAGTGTGTCCAATTCAACCAAGAAAATACTGGTTTTCCTCTGTGGTAAAGAAAAGTGAAAAAATCTTGCAACCTTCAGGTTTTCTTTTATCTGTTACACAAAGACCTGCTTACTCAATTTTTTCTTTCTTTTTCTTTTCCTCCCAGGATTTAGCAGCCCTGTCAGGCTTTCTGGCTGTGTGTCAGTATACTGGCTTGTAGACACAAACGGTATCAGGCTTTACAGGTGCAGGAGACACTGTAGCATTAATGCAACATGGTTGTAAACACAAATAGGGTTTTATCTGTGTCTCCTTTTAATGATTTTTCTTGAATATGGCTTGCTTTAAAATAGCAGTTCAGGTCCCCTGTGTGAGTTTTGACACTGGGGCTCAGCTGAAGAAATATATTATCTTTCAATAGGATGGGTTTTGAGGAGAGTAAAATGCCAGTAGAATAAATAAGTAAATACTGGAGAAAACAAACAAACAACACTGCCCCCTCACCCCTCATGGTGAAAGATTCAACCCAGAAAAGAAGCATGTTTAAAGGATGGGTAGGTGGGGAAAACCAAGACAGTTTAAATGTGTGGCTTCTCTGATTTGATGCATTGCTTCCTTTTCCTCCTCCCACTATGACTTCTTGTCTTTTAACATTAACCTCCAGTCTCAGTGTAGTGAATGTTTTGCTCTGTAAGTCCTGCTCCTGCCCTTGCTCCCCTGCTGAGCTCAGTGCTGACAGCTGGGTGAAATTCAGTGTGATTTGGAGTTGGGAAGTGCTGTATCAGCACATGGGAGATCAAGGTTTTTAGTAAATTTTTTTTCTTGCTTGTAGAGGGGAATTAGTGAGCTCCCAAATTCACCAGATTTATTGGAAATCTGTGCCTGCTGAATGTATTTATTCCCCCATGTTGCTGGCTGTACTCTTGACAGGTGCTGAGAGGAGATTTATAGAAACAGCAAATATTTGCTAGAGTGGGTGAAATATCTGAGGATTATTTAGATGTGACTCTTTATCATCATCTCTCATAGTTCTAGTTCAATAATTTAAATGGAGAGGTTCGAGTCTTTGGAAATTTTTAATCTACTTCTCTGTTGGATTTTTATACAGGTTTCATGACTAAATCTTACTACCAATGGACTAGTACAAAGCTGATACACAGACTTTGAGAGTAATTTTATTTTCTGGTTTTTGGTTTTGATGAAGTAATATTATGGGGAGAGAAGAAAATGTCTGCAGAAGGGTGCTGCTCAGCACAATAGAGAAATTTGTGTTGTGCTCCTCTAAATCAAAGGAATCCTGGAAAAACTCCTGAAGAAGAATTTTTGTATTAGTTCCTCTGTTCATATTTCTGCAGGACTCCTTTTTGCAGAACTTACATTTTTTGTTAAGTATTTCTGTAGATAAGTTGTACACCACTAGTTTTTAGAGGAGATACAAGAGAACGAGCAAATAAAAGGAGAACAGATAACTCCTAGATACTCAGATCAAAATTTTAGAAGGGAACAACAATAAAAGCAAATCATTAACCTTCCTTCAGGTTTCCAGTGAAATACATAATAATCAATATTAGCTTTGCAGTTATTTGAGATGCTGACAACTATGTGCTGTCAAATATGTGCTGTCATGCACCAAGCCTAGAAGAAAGGTTCAGAACTGGTGCCCTGTATGGAAAAGTCTGCTCCATTTCCAGGGCTATGGTTATTCTTATCTGTTGGCAAGTTCTCCTACCTTTATCACTTTGCCTGACCTTTATTTTGACTGTTCAGGGAAGTAGGTAATTGCTGAGGTAGCAAAGTCCAGAACTGGTAAAACCATCTTTGCAATTTGCCCATGATACTCAGCAGACCACTGAGGCTGGCTGTGGCTCTGTGCCACCTGTTCTTGGGTTTCTTAGCACAAGAACAGCTGCTTTTGCAGCTGCTTGGTCTTTCTGGCACCCCTGGCAGGGCTAGAGTTTATCAGAACCAAGTAGCTGAACTTCATTTGGTTAAGATGATACTGGCTGGGTCATAGGAAATTATTAGTCAGAGAAATAACAAGTTTCTTCCTGATTACTCTGACTGCTTTGCATTTTCTTTTCCCATCCCACAAGTTTTCCATCTAAAGGTGCACTGCTTGGAACATTGTCCAGTGAAGTGCTTCAAAGGCACAGGGCCTATTATTGTGTCCTTCTAGCCCTTCCTTGGTGAAGAGGCTGAGCTGATTTTGCTTCCTTACAAGCCTTGACACAAGCTCTTGCCATTTGATATTACATTAATGTTCTCCATCTGGGGGGAGATGATTTCCACAGGAGCTGATGATATTGTAAAAAATGCTTATTATTTACAAGTCCATGTGGTGTGGTTTTTATTTTCTGTTTGTTTTGTGGGGATTTTTTTTTCTGTCTACTTCTGCGTGTCATTCAAGGTAGATTTTAAAACTGCTCTCCCTTGCTCTGCTGCTCTTACTGCAAGATGGCTTCGGTGTCTGAGAGCTCATTTCAGCTGGAGGTAGTATGGCTTTATGGATGTCATATTCTAGAATTTGCTTTTCTTTTTTTCTTAGGCTTGGGGAGAGCAGATATTTGTTGACCTTCATGGCCTGTTTCAAAGCCTACTGCCTGGAGGGAGTGGAGTGTGTTTGAGGCTTTGAGTTTCTGGGAGCACCAGTCACATTGGTTCAGTTGATGCATGGATGTGTCTTTGCAGTAATTTTTATACATGCACCTTGTTCATGGCAGGTATGCTCGTAGACCCTGAAGGAACAATGCTCTGTAAATGGCTGTCTTTCAAAATATTTTTGATTGACTGATTGCTAAGTGATTATTGTAGGAAAATTGGAAAATATCAAACCCAATAGGAAATTAATAAAAAGAGATATGATTTAATGAGAAATTGCAGATGTGGAAATTTGACTGACACCCCCAGCAACATTGGACTTCCATGTCAGTTTTGTAGTTACATAAAAGAATTCAAATGCATTAAAGAAATGAGATGTGTTCTTGCTCTCAATTAGGGTATTGCATTTCTCCTGTTTCCATATATCTTCAAGTTCAGCTACAGCTTCCATTTCAATCCTTGGAAAGTTCAAGTTGCGATACATATTGAATATGCAAACGTATCTCTTTATTTTGCTGTCTGTTGATCTGACCAAACTAGCACTGGGCGAAGTACTCTTTTGTCAAAAACGACATTCCATGTTAACTTTTGCCAGAAGGCAGTCAGATTTGTGTAGTGTTCTGTGTGATGTGTTGTTGGGTAAGGATTACCGGAATGGTTTGGTTTGCAACAAGGAGCTGTCCCTAATATTAATTTACATCACCAACACCATCAGCCCCTCCCCCCAGTGTACAGATGTACATATTTAGAGAGGCCAGTAAAGCAAAAGTTTTCTATGAATGTGTTTTTGTACATAGATGGAGGGGATAGGTAGAAGGTGAAATGAGTATGGTTCTAAACCTAGCTTTGTCTAACAAACTGTTATGTTTTGGTTATGAAAGGAGTGAAGTGTGGAGAAAAATATTACGGGTACTGCAACTATAATAAAACAGACAGGAACGTAGAAAAAGATATTGCTCCAAAGGGGCTGCTAGTGCATCTTTATTTCTCTTGTTTAATAGTGCATTGTGAAGAAGAGACATTATAACTTATGTTTATGGAAAAAATCTATCTATACTAACTTTTTCTGAACCCCATGGCCTCATGCTTGGCAGGAAATGTGTGGGAGAAGATGCAGCAGATTGTTTTGCTTGGAGGAGTAGCCAGAGCCCACTGAGAGCATCAGAAATACTCTGGAAGTCACCACGCTGAGCCTGTGCCCTGTGGAGGCTTTCAGCTTGACTACCTCAACCTGTGTTGTTTGTGTGATGACAGAAATGGCCAGGTAGTGGTTGTCTCACCTTTCCTCTCTGCTTCTAAAATTGTGTCATTTACAGCTCTTCAGTCTGCTTCATCACTTAGCACTGTGGGAGACACTTCAGTCCAGTGCAGCTGGACTTCCCTTTCTCTTCACACAATGAGAGAAAAAGTGCATCTAGAGGAATTGCTTTAGTTGAGTTGGTAGGCCATGTAGATGTAAATCGAAGTTATTCTGGGCTGGGAGCAGCTGAGGAGGGGATCCCTCCCGCCTGGTCGTGCTGTCCCTGTGCCTGGCTGCCAGCACTCCCGAATCAGGCCACAGCCACAGTGAAATTCCAGAAGTCATTCTTGTATGCATGGCAAACTCATTTTTGGTTGCCTGGGCTGAGTTCCCTTTGGCTGAGCTTCTGTCCTCTTTTACAGTTTCAACACTTCATAGCCTTGAGACATTGTCTTCTTCCTAATTAATCTCTTCATTCTTTGTAGAGTCTGGACTTCCTCTCAATATCCTGTTTGAAGTGTTTATTCATCTGGGCAAGCTTCCAATCTTTCCTTACCATTTTTTCCCTTCCTGCTTGGAATGGGAGTGTGAATAACATTTGTGTTTTTCAAGTGAGGTATTTCTGTGTTTAAGCTGAAGTGTTTGAGGACAGCCTTGGTAATTTCCTTGGTTTCTCAAAATTTACCGTTCTGAGATCCTGAAGTCCCCATTGCATTTACTTTTGTCTGTTTGATCCTTCTCGCTAAATTGACATATGCAGCAATTTTTGGCAGTCAACTTTTCTATCCAGTCTTTGCTTTTCACTGAAGCAGTGGCTACAATAGGCTTATCTAATTTTTTTCTTGTTTATGAAAATAAGTCTCCTCAATAATAGGGAGAAAACAGCACTCAGACTTTTTTTGGGGGAGCATTTATCAAACAAGGTAAAAGAAGTAGCAAATTGTAGTGTTGAAAAAGGAGTTTGTCCCATATAGAAGTCATCATTGTTCAGTGGAATCCTGTGCATTTCCAGTTTGTATATATCCACTCACCTTACTAGTTGCAGCAGGCCTGGAGTCACTCAGTGTTAGAAGAGTCTACAGATTAGCCTAGACCTTTGGGCACCTGATCTGTGGCCTTTTGGTGCATTATAGGGATCTTCCAAACAGTTGCCATCAGGCTTTTGCATTCACATGCTGGTAGCCTGCCTGAGGACTAGGGACTACTCTTGGCAATTCATTGGCTGAAGAGTCAGAGCAAAGAGAGGAGAGAAAAACTGTGTGATAGAGATAGGACGTATGGAATCGTTTTTGTGCTTTCTTAGTGAGTACCTCCCTCTTTCTCATGTGTGTAAGAGTTATCCATGCCTTAAATAAGTGCATTATTTTTTAGGTTAGCAAATATCCTGTATTTATTTTAACCTAGTAATTTTAGGGCTAAGCTTAATACACTGACACCACAGGAAATAGGATGCATGTGGCCTACATCTGGGTGATAGTGGCTTGTTAATAAAACCATGATCAAGAATTGTGCCAACTTTTCCTCAGTGTCCATTTTTTTCCCCTGTGTGTGCATTCAAACCTGAGTGCACATCCCCTTGATGAGGATGTTTGCTCTGTGCCTGTCATGTAGATTTATCTAAGCATAATAAAAGCGCACAATAAAAATTACACAGTAAGAGGAATACTATTAAGTGCACAAAGCTGGAAATGCAAAAAGGTTGAAAGTTTAGAAATTTGGCCCACAACATGCACCAGAAACGTCTTTGTGTGGGTTTTGTCCCCTTTCTTCCTTTGGAGATGTAGAATGCCTGTACAGAAAACCTCTTGCTCCTTGCATTTCATTCCTTTCCATTACTGAAATAAATCCAAGTTCTCTTAGTTCACATGAAATGGATGCAGTCCAGGGAGATCATTGCCCTGTTCTCATTATTAATCTAGAAGGTTTCATACTTGCAGCATGTCACTGTGCTGTCAAGAATACAGAGAGGGCAGAGGCATCTGCCTGGGGGCTGGGGAGAGGTGGAATTCCTCCCCCGGTACCCAGCAGCCTCTTCAGGGGTGATTTCATGCGGATTTGAGCACAAGCTAGAGCAAAGCCAGCCCAGCCCGAGCCGTTCTCACGGGGAGTCCATGTGGCAAGGGAAGGAGAGGCGCTGGGCTGGATCTGCTGTGGGATGTTCCGCCGAGCTCTGCTGCTTCCATCACCAGTCCCTGACCCGGCGGGCAATTCCAGTTGGAGGTGATGAGACCTACCCAAAACTGAGTCACACTGTATTTCAATTAAAATAAATATTTAGTGAGCGTCTTTCTGTAGGACCCTCTTGTGTGAAGCTTATTAAATGTCAGTGTTTAACTGGAGTGCAAACACAGCTGTAATTAGAAAGGATGTTTTTGCTTAAAGCTGTATGCTATTGCCAACTGGGGTTTGTAACTCCATTTTTAATGGCTTTTCCCAGTTGACCTGGTCTGAAGATTCCCAAACCACGATCCCATAGATCACTTCAGGTCTGCAGGGAACTGACACACTGTGGCAGCTGCTCTCAGGCTTCTTGCCAGAGATCAAATCATGCAAAAAGCAGCTAAAACCACTCTGAATGCTTCCCCTGCCACTTCCCCTTCTCTCTCAGGGCCCCCCTCCCTCCCCCTAGTAAGCAAGTGCTGTCTAATTCCTGCTACTTATTTGTGAGTGGGAGGCGGGATTCTCAAGGACATCAACACTCTGGAGAAGTGGTCACTAGTAGCTCTTTCTTTAGGAGTCATTGCTATTTCTTTCCTTGTGATTTTTCAAAATAAATGATAATTTATGTGTGTTGGTGTTGGATTAATACTTACTCTTACCCTCCAAGGACTGATAGCTAGGTGACTTCTGGTGTAGAAACTAACATTTCTGGTGGTCAAAATACATGGAATGTTCTATATATGGAATGCATGCTTGGACATACAGAAGATGGATGGTTTTACCTTATGGAAAGGTTTATTATTTTGTGAATCTCAAGTATGGCTGCATATTTAATTCATATTGATTTTGTTGGTGTCTTATGAATTTTCTTATTACTGTTTTAGTCTCTTAAGATTGAAGAATGCTTTCTTCTAAATAAAAGGTTAATTCTTTTTCTGTGGCTCAGGAAAGGAGATTTTTGAATTGTGAGAATATTTTTTTATCTCATTGACAAGGATGTTGGGATGAAACAAATGCTTCTTTAAAAGACAGCAGCTGGTTCCAGCCTCCAGGTTTGAAGTATTTCCAGTCTCATCTGCTTGGAAGCAGCTGGAAGCAAGCCTATATGGGTTGCTTATTTAAGAGGTTAATGTACTTTCTATGGGGAATGCAGAACTGGATCTCACAGAAAGGAATATATTAATGTTGTCAGTGATGAGTTTTCATAAATTGAATTTGCACCAAGGGCCTTTGAAAAAGTGCTTTACTTTGAAAGTAATTTTGATATTCTGCAAACAAAAATAACAAATGTTTAACCATAGCCAGATTGCAGTTGTAAATGGCAGTTTAGCTTTTTCAGATTTGTCAGTTGATTTAGGGTTTTTTAGATGAATTTGAAGCAAATATCCCAATAAAAGGAAATTTTCGGGGGAGGAGAGTTATTTTACATTCTGGTTACTGGCAAGGGAAGGAATGCTTTTGCATAGCCAAAATCTCACAGAAGGCCTTTCTTATTCATGGGGAGTGTGTGTGTGTGTGTGTGTGTGTGTGTGTGTGTGTACACAGCATCTATGTATTTGTGTACATATATATATTATAATTTTCTGTGCAACTGTTATCTAGCACCATATAAGTCTAGCAGAAAAAAGATTCAGTTTGAAAGATAAGCATTCAGTCTCTTCATTGGGATGATATGTGTTGTTCAGCTGATATATTGCTTTACAGAGAATATGTTGTGAGTGAGAAGGGATTATTTTCACTTGAACTGTTCTTGTGATGGAGGGAAGATGAGGCAGCAGCAAAGTGGGTCACGGTGAATCCCTCATTCTTTGTATAGAATTTGAAAAAAATGGAAATACAGTGAGAAATCAACAAGTTTATCCTCTTCTTGCTGGGTACACATTCTGTACTTTCAGATTTTAATAAAACTGATAATTCTGGAGTGTATCTTTCTGAAATTCTCAGCAGTTAACATGCATTCAAGATATTTCCTTTAGGAAAGTTTTCCTCTTTCCATATGCTAAGAAGGGAGCTGTGAGCAGCACTGTATTAAAGGGAGAGCAGTGCCTGGTTCCAGAATGGCAGTGACAGACATTGTGGGGGGAAAAAAGGTGACAGTAGTGTTTCCCCAGTACTCTTTCTGCTCACGTGGCGTGACACTTTATGTTACAATAACCTGCTTAAAAAAAATTAATTGTCAAAAAACGTCCTAAACATTGTGAAATGTAGTTCAAGATATGTTTATGCTTAAGATGTTGGTAAGACTTCTATTTATTTTCTGACAGTTCCTTGAATATTATTGCTAAATGTGTAAATAAGTCCTGTCAGATGATCTGTAGCATGGAGTGATGGTAGCTGAAGATGTAAAATAATGTATCAATTTGCCTTTTTGCAAACCTAAATGCACCCCACAGCAAACTTCCTCTTGGTGGTGTTTTGAGCTTGCAGGTTTGAGTGGCCCCAGATTTTTTTTTTTTTTTTGCACATGTATTTTTGCCTGGTTATCAGTGGATTCCAGGAGTCTGTGTCCTCCTATTGTTGGCTACTTGAGTCAGGGCATTGCAGTACATACACCTTTAGGCAGTTTCCTACCTTTGGGTCATTTGACACCCAGAACCTTCTTGCATGAGACAATATGTGAGCTGTGATATATTAACTATATCATACAGTCCTTCTCACACTTCAAAGAAAATAACAGGGGTTGCCACTATGGATCAAATATTCATTGCCCTGATTTGCAAAATATGTTCTTTGACTGCAGCATTCATTTCTGTGTAGCTCTTTCACATTGCTACCTTCTCTCACTTTTGGCATGACCTATATTATATGTCTATATGGCTCTGTTTTGCTGCAGAAATTCTGTGTCTAGCAGCCTATTTGTCCTCCTCTCTTCAAGAACCTTGGTTTTCTGTACTGTGAGAGACCTTAGGGACACTTCTGTTTGTGTGTCTCTAGAGTATGGTTTTCTAAAACCACAAACAAAGAAAACCCAGCCCGAGCATGCAGGTGCCTCAGCAAATAAGTGATCAAAGAATTTCATATTGTGAAGAGATGCTGTCAAATCAGAAGGTGTAGGAAAAGGAGAATGTTTTTAAAAGGCCTCAATCTAGGATGTTTTTTTCCTCAGGACATATCCTTTAATTTTCTGAAAAGTTTTAGAACACTTAAACAGTGCAACTTTTTCCTAATCTTTCCTGTATTATATTGACAGTTTGTGAGATGGGCAGGAGTTCTATAGGTGGGCCACAGAGCTTCCAGATATTGATCTGTGTTTCTACTCTGTTTTTTTTTTTTTCTTGAGAGTAATGGGAGAAATGTGCTTTGCTACTTTCATATGAATGTGAAGGAAAAAACAAAGCAGCCAGTATGAGATGGATATGTGTCCATATGTCTTGATTAGTGCATCTTCCAGTTTCTTTTATGAGAATGCTCCACCATGAGCATTATTTCAGTGTCTCTGTCTTTTCAGTTAGTGATTGTAATTAATAATTTACTGCTGTTATGATATATCATAGCAGTGCACTTCTGAGTGTTCTTTTAAAAATTATTTTGAAATACAGCTGTGGGATGATAAAAATGCTAATAAATGAGTATAAGACAAACTACATGGGGCAGTTTGAAATATCTAAAATCTACAGGTTGTTTTATATAATGTATAATTATGCTGAGAGTATAATTTTTTTGTGTCTGAAGGATTTCCTAGGGTTGCATAACTTGGTAGTAAAAAGACATTAAACTGGAATTACATCCAGGTTTTCTTTAGAAGTAACCCATACTGCACTTCAGATTCCTTCAGAATGAAAACTTCCTTGCAAACTAGAAATTAAAATGCTCACAGAAATGGGAGTAGAGGGGAGATAAAAAGGGGCTGTAAAGTTCTATTTCATGACAGTGTGAAGTAAATAGGAGCCAAATACAGTATTGGATCATGATAAGGGGACAGCTAATACCTTTTTAGCTGTACTGCTCAATCTGTACCTTTTTTAGAGTGGAGATATTCAAAGTTGTGGGAGGCATAACCTACTTCAGGATAGAAGGCAGCATCCCTCTGGCACTGAATTGTCACCTGTGCAACAGAACTTTTTATAATGTTCCATTTGCACCTGGGATGATGACTGGGGTGACAGACTCTTCCCAAAACATGGTTCTGGGATTCCAGAAACCTGAGGCAGCTTCTCCTCAGTGCTTGGTCTGGGGTTCAACATGCTAGTCCTGCGTAGTGTGTGATCTTGTTAACACAGCGTGATTATTCTTAGAAGGAACCATGTCAGTCACAGGTTGATGTGTCTCCTGGACATGCCTGTTTAGGAGAGGTTTCAAAATTTAGGGTAGTACTGCCTGTTTATCTGAGAGATGTGTCATTTTTAGAATTCTTGTCTAAACATTAAAATTATTTTCTGCTTGTTTTGGTTTCACTCTGCTAAACTGATGAATATAATCCTTTATTAGAAGTTGATTAATCAACATTTTAACATACTGTTTAGATTAAAGCAGTTTTATATTTCATCAGGAAAATATTACGTAATGATTATATTTGGATCTCATCTTCTTTTTCTTTTGCCCTGCTAGAATTATTCTGTGGTGGCCTTTAAACAAGGGATCTTGTTAGATTCTCACTGGGTGGCCAAAAAGCAGATTATAAAAGTTATAAAGATTCATGTTTGTTTTGGGTGGAGGCTTCAAAGGCTCACAGGCTTCCTTACACAAGGATGCAGTCAGGAAATGTGAAGGCAGGAAAAAAAGATCGTGGATCTGTTTTGTATAAAAAGGGGGTCGTAAAGCCACTGTCCTTGCTTAGCCTCAATAGAAAGGCAGCGTAGTCATGGATTTCTTTGCACTATATGTCTTTGATGTTTCTGTTAGTTGCAGCCAATAAAGCTTCTTTCTTTTCTTTACATGTATGCCTTAGTAATGTAAAATGCAGTGACATATTCATAAGGCAAATTGTAAACACTGTGCTAAAGCTTAGTGACTTAATGCCTGTAGTTTTGAGGTGCTGGATGATGGGATGTATTCCAGTCCATATGTTCTGCAGATTGCAATTAGTAAAAGCCTCCTGCTGCTATGTGGGATAAAGTGTGAGTTAGGATTTAAAGCGCTATATTTTTTTTCTTTGATAAGTTACTGAAGGAATTGCCTCATCAGGCCCTTCCAGTACTAAAGATAACTCACTCATGTGGCTTTCCCAGGCTGGTCTGTATCTGGAGGCTTGTGATATTGTTGTATATCACCCATGTTAGTAATTTTATTAGATGATGTTAAGATATGGCTGTAAATCAGAGTTCTAACATGATATTATGAATGTCTGTAGGAACACAGGTTTTTATATACCGTGTCAGACTCTTAACGCTTAAATGATGGTGCACAGATATGTACCAAGGATGGATGAAAATAAAAGAAACTATTTCTTGTCCTATTCAATCGACTCCTTTCATGAAGAAAGGAAGGAAATGCTTAGTGTTGATATGCAGTTACTTATATATGCTGTCAGAGGTGTTATCTGCTGTGTTTTAAACATCTAGGAGTCTTGGTCAAGAAAAAAGGTCTTGTCCTTGTGTTTTCTAGTTGTAAATATTTTTCCTACCCCTGATGTTCCCACCTCTCCACCCCCTCACTTTTCTTTTAGGAGGCTTCCACTTAATGAAGCTGCACACAGGAAGTGATTCAGATTGTAGAATGGACACAGGCAACATGCATATGCATGAGAAGATGCTGTGAGATAGTCAGGGCTTTGAAAGAAAGTCACCATGGAGCAGTAATCCTACAGAGGAGTGACTCAGGAGGACTCAGTGTCCTTGAGTTGCTTCTTTGAAATTGTTGCCCTTTGTCAATATTTGCCTGTGTAGGCATTATTGATTGGGTTATTTATGTTCATGAATAGGTTAAACTTTACATCGCTTTTGTGGTGAGGTAGCTCTTTGTTTCAGTGGGGAGCTGAAGTTACAGAATGCCCAAGCAGTGTTTCAGTTTGCCATTGGGGGCATGCTGCAGAGATGTTTTGACTGTTTGTGAGCTCCCTCTGGGTCTGTGGGAACCACGATTTAGGGAAAAGAGAGGGTTCTTATCCCAGCGCTAGGACAGGATATAGCTAGGGGCTCCTCTAGGTCAGGATATGATGTGCAGCTGAGCTCAGTATTGGGATGTAGCCTAAAACTGACTTGGCCAAGGCTGCCTGGGCAGGCAGCTGAGATCTCTTCCTGCTGCTGCTGCTTGGACAAATGATTACGTGACAGAAACTGACCAATCCAGGACATGTTCATTTAAAATCATAACTGTAAGTCAGTCCCCCACTGATTTAATCAAACTGAAGCTGAGGAGTGGCAGCAGATACTGCAGTGTTACAAACTGCTCAGAACCCAAGCTGGTCCTGCACTTTGGCACAACCCCCTGCAGCATTACAGGTTGGGGACAGTGGCTGGACACCAGCCAGGCAGAAAAGGACCTGGGTACTGATTGACAGCAGCTGAACGTGAGTCACCAGGTGCCCGCATGGCCAAGAAGCCAATGCCATCCTGGCCTATATCAGGAGTAGTGTGGCCATCAGGACCAAGGCAGTGATTCTTCCCCTGTACTTGGCACTGGTGAGGCCACACCTTGAGTGCTGTCCCCTGTTCTGGGCCCCCCAGTTTAGGAAGGATGTCGAGCTGCTTGAGTCTGTCCAGAGAAGGGCAATAAGGCTGGTGAAAGGTCTGGAGCACAAGTCCTGTGAAGAGCAGTTTAGGGAGTGGGGTTGTTTAGTCTGGAGAAAAGGAGGCTCAGGGGGACCTTTTCACTCTCTCTAGAGCAGCCTGAAAGGAGAGTGTAGCCAGATGGAGGTCGGTCTCTAGTCCCGTGTAGCCATGGGCAGGACAAGAGGACACAGTCTTAAGCTGTGCCAGGGGAGGTTTTAGTTGGACATTAGGAAAAATTTCTTCACAGAAACAGTGTTTGGGCATTGGAATGAGCTGCCCAGGGACATGGCAGAGTCACTGCCCCTGGAGGTGTTTAAGAAAAGACTGAATGTGGCATTAACTGATTCTGTGATTCTGTGGTTAACTGAGTGTTGAACAGCACTACATGGGAAAAAGCAAGCAAACTTAGTTTTCTTGGCAATAGTTACCCTTGTTTTCCATTTCAGAAGGATCTAGAGCTCTGTGAAATATAACTAGAGATTGCTGTTACAAGTCAGCTTCCCAAGACCTCTTATGCTCAGCACTGACTCTTAAATTGGCTCCAAAACCTCTAAAAATAGATTTACAGTGTGATTGTTGCAAGATTAATGTTATGGATTCTAAGGATGTAAATTATAGTTTGGTTTGGGAAGGTTTGCTTGTATAAATCTCTCTTAAATACCTTCAAGCAAATATTAAGGGGGTGGCGGATCTTCTGGTTTTGGGTTTCTATTGGAGTACTTGTTCCAAGAACTGACTTCAGTTGGACTCTAGTGGCAGAAGGTGAAACCTGACATAATTTCCACTAAGGGTTGAGAAAATCAAACCAGTTTTGGAATCCAGACCCAAATCTGAGAACTCTCTTAAGGTTGTCAGTCTAAAGGTGTTCCATTAATTCAATGGTCATCCTTGCCACAATGAATTTGCAGACGAGCAGCCTTACAAATGGAAGCTGTAAAAACCATTACAACAGCAAAAATCAGTTTTGTCACTGAAGCAGCAGGTGTTCGGACAGCCTTTCTTTTCTGTGGTCCTGCCTCAGAGCTGCTGCTGTAAACCTGAGAAAACTCTGATTGATATTTACACTTAGGCATCCTTATGTTGCTGTGATGGTACCCAGGGACAGTTGTCTGGTGGTGTTTGATATAATATAAACTATGGTAATATGAACATGTCGCTGTTTCTAGTTATTCATGGAAGTAACTGATTTTATCAGAGATTGGAGTGATATCTTTTAAAAAAGCAATGATTCTCCATTCTGAATTTGCTACCACTATAATTAAATTAAGTATATATGTTCTTAGATCTAATAAAACTAAGTATTTGCTTTTTGAATCTGAAGGTATTCTCTTGTTCCAGAAGTGTCATAAAGCTTTTAGAGCAGGTGTTTAAGTGAGTTACTGTTTAAAGATACATAGACAAAAATAATAAATACTGTTTGATATCTTATTTACTATTTCTTGTGGTTCCTCTTTAGAAACTTGAATACAGTGTTTTCTTACCTATCAATGCTTTTTCACTTGTTTTTGTATCAAGACAATAGACTCTATTTCTACTCTCTTTTTGAAGAAGTTAAAACTTCTGTGTGTTGTCAGAGGCATAGGCATTTTCTCAAGTCTGGGTTCTTCAGTTATTTTGTAGCGAATGTTGCAATGTCACTGAATGGCTACAGTTATTCACAGGAATTGTAACCAATAGGAAAAAACCAAATCAATGTTTTTGCATTGTTGCTGCATTTTGGAAAAAAGATTTTTGGCTGTGTAGAAAAGGTGTATGTAATAAGCTCTAAATTTTAAGTATAGTGAGAAGAATATAAGAGGAAATTGCCTGTATTTTTATGAGCATGACTCATAAGGGATATGTTTGCTGTGGTTAATATTCAGTGGGTTTTGCCCTCCTGAAATACAGTGTCCTGTGCACAAAACTCCATCACTTGGCTGATCTTTGGCCTTGTCTCGTTTTTTGGTTGATCTCCACTGTCTTTAGTCAGAGGCAGCTGTATTTTCCTAGTGCACACCAGGGGTAAATACTGCCCCAATGCACTCAGGCCAGATTCCCTCCCTGTTTTATGTCTGTACTGCACCATGTAGTGGACTTGGGGATGCTCTCAAACCCCACCTAAACTCCTGCTTTTGGAACCAGCTGAAATCTGACTGCTTTAGTAGATGTTTTGGCAAGCACATGGAAGCTGTACTTGCTGATTGCACTGTCAGTGATGACAGTCTTGCAATCCCAAACCTGAGTGTTTGTGCAGTCCCATGGGACACCATGCTTAGATGCTTTCTGGCTGTTCAGTCCTGATGTGTGCTGGGCCTTGGCATGCAGTGTGGGCATGCTTCCTGCTGTCTCAGGTGACTAGGTGCAGCCAAAAGTGGGGTCTCAGGAGGAGGACAACTGAGAAAGTACAAAAGGGATTGGTGGGAACAACACAGGAGCTCCCTCTTGCTTTCCTTGAAGTGGACATTAATGTTGTTTAGAGACAAAAAACCCAAACAGTGCGATAACAACAAAAAGCTACTGGCACACCTTTGCTGAATCCAGCAGGAAAAGAAAATGTAACAGATGCTTGACATCTTCAGTAACTTCAATAATTTAGTAGAAGAATGCAGTAGATACATATGTTTCTATGCTGCCTGTGTGAGGTACTGGTGTTGGTACTGGTATTATTTCTGTTCTGTGTAATCCCTGATATTTTCTAATGTGCAACTATCACTAGTTAAGAAAACTAAAAGCAAGTTAATTATAGAACTAAAGCCATCTGGTAGTTCAGACAGAAAAGTTAGATAATTACCTGTTCTTGTCAAGGGACTGTGATTAAAATAGGCCATCTTCATAATAGTGACTAGTTTGCAAGGGACTTCCTGGAAGCCACCTGGGATAATGATAATGAAAAGAACAAAATTAAAAAGGAGGGGGAGGGGGTGCCATTATAGCTCATGATGACTGTTGTAAATGAATTAAGTCAGCTTTCAACTTGAAGGCTGCTTGTTATTTTGGTACTTTGGAAAGAAACAAAGATTGAGTTTTCTGACTGTTTGGCAGTGTGATGCCACTAGATCATCAGCCAGGTTACTGCTGGAGATCCTTATTAACATTTCTGTGTCAAGCTCTGGTTTCATCGCTCACATCCTTATTAACTTGTGAGTGCTGTTGGCACAGCTCATCTTCAAAGGCCACTCTCATCTGTGTAATCTGATGGCTCCTGCTCAGGTAATTTGCTCCTTTTGGGGAATTAGCACTATTAAGAAACAGTAGAAGAGAAAGAACATCAGAACAGCATTACTGCATCATTCTTTGGCAGCTGATGATTGCAATATACCTAACAATGTTAGTGTAATATGAATTTATATTGATATACCTCTTAAGGAATAAGCTGTTTAGCAAGTAATGCTTAGAAGGGAGCCTCTTGGTGTAGTGGGAGGAAGGATCTGTTTAGCTTTGTCAGCTCCAGCCCACCCTCCAGCACTAGTGTGGAGGGGCTCACTGTTCTCTTTGGCCTTTACTGCTGAAATCTTGTCCTCCTCGGTGGCTAGCACAGGTCTTTCCCATGAGAATTTTCTCCTGTGTTTTATAAACAAAGATAAAGTTTGGATGTTATTAAAAATAGTGTCTCGAGATTTGGACAGTTCAGGCCTGGCCAATCAGGCCTAGGGGGAGGTTTCTGACTGACCAATCTGGGTGACCTCTGAAAAGTCTGTATAAGTTGGAATCAAAATAATAAAGTTCTCTTTTCTTGCCATGCTGAGAATCCGGGTCTTTTCTCTGCTAGCGGCTCAACAGCGACACTCCTCATGCAAGAAGACAGCAGCAGGGAAATCTCCAAAGGCTGCATAGCACTTGCTCTTTCCTACATGTGGATTCCTTAGTGTATGCCCTATGCCAATGTGATAATTTTAATCAGTGAAGTCTGACCTGAATCATCTAAGTAGTGTCTCTTTGTGGACACACTGCTGATGGCAGCTATTCTAAACACACTAGTAGGATAAAATAAATGTGCAATGAGAATGCCCCATCATTGGTATGATGTAATTAAATGCCTTTTCCCTTCATATGAATAAAAATCCTATATCTAAATAAAATTAATTGAAATTTATTCTGCTTTTTTTAAAAAAAAATTTAATTGACAGTTGCTACTTACTTAACAATTCTAGTAAAGAGCTGTTCATGCTATTTCAGAGGCTTGTAAGAATTACAGTGTGACTGTAATGCTTTCTCATGTAGAATATGCTGGAAATCTATTGAAAATATCACCAAGGTCAGTACTTAAATTAAAATGTGGGCAAGAATTAAAAGTACTCTGGGTTTTCTGTGCTTAGATTCTCTTGAAAAAAAGATTCTTCTAAATTATTTTCATTAAATGGAGCTTTTATGTCTCTTTATTCCTTGATTAGGAAAGCAATGATTTGAAAAATTCAAGATATTGAGGTCTCAAAAGTGTCAGGGATGCTCAGCTTCAGAAAGCATAAGTAAACATTTCAGTGCAATATGCTCAAAATAAATTGCTGTGAATGCTTGTGGATATACAAATATTTCTGATCAGTTTAATGGGTCATACTTTCATATAATTAGAAGGGTGCTGACTGTACTCATGCATGATCAAGTTAATAATGTCTCAATGCATTCTGTATGAAACAGTAACGTGATGCATCTGGTGAATGCTTATCTGAGGCTTCTTGTAAGAAGTGTTGAATCTGAACACTGTCTTACGAATTTTCTTTTCCTTTTTTATTTTATATTGAGAAAATTAAACTATTAAAAACTGCTTTTGAAGTACTTTCTTGAAAACCATCAAAAGCAGAAAATCCAGATTTTAGATTCCAAATGCAGGTTGTCACTCATGTTTTAAATTCTGCCCGCTCATGACCTATTTCAACATCTACACTTGGTGACCTGATGGCCATGCTTCTGCTTTGTAACATTTTTTTTTTGGTGACAGTCTTTTCCATTATGCCCACTCAAACTGACTTTCCAGCATTATTCACACTTTTATTGTTATTTACTTACATGGAAGAAAATGGACTGAGAAATTGACAACCAAGGTGAAGCACAAATAGGCTTTTCACTTGGTAGTGTTATAACTGTATTCAGATAATTCTTGCAAATGAATAAATTACTGTCAAAGGTATGAGATAATAGCCTGGGTGGCTGTGGTTGAGCATTGTGAATTCTGAATGATCTCTTGGTGGCAGTTCATTGGAGTAAAGTTTAATCTGGTTTTAGAATTCAGATTTTTTTAGTTTTTAAGACCTAAAGTTTTTATGTGGTATGACAAACCACCAGAATTTTTCTCCCACCCAAGTTGTATCCCTCTAATGTGCCAGAGTTTTTTCATATCTGCTCTTTGAGTGTCTGATTATAGATTTTTGTTTTGTCCTGTGCTTTGTATGAGTTGGTGAAATTCAGATTTTCCTGTAGATAAGCCTTTGGCTTTTCAGTTGCTTCTGCCTTGCAAAGAAATTAATTTCTTCAAGCCAGTGAGTCTGCAGCTCCAGCTGTGACTGTAGATGAATGTTCTTGCAGGGTCATGTACTGTAGCTCTGAACCTAAATAAAAGGATTAACAAGAGTTCACTTGGAGGAAAAACACTTAATTTCACTATAATAACTATGAGAATCCATAGGGAAAACCAATAAAGCTTTACTATTAAAATTGTTAACAAATGATTATTCCACCCTGACCCTCTTTTCTTTCTGTTACTGTACTTTTGGAACTGTAACAAATGATGGGATTGACCTAGTTCATGGTAGTGCTTTAGTCCTTGGCCTACAAATGATCTTTTTCTTGTAAAATAATTCCTAGTGTCATTCTTTTCAGAAGCGATGGTGGTATTTATGAAGGAAACAATGTTTTCTGATGCATTTCATACAATCTGCTGCCCCAAAACTCTGCTTGGTGTGAAGGAAGAAGGGGCATCATGTAGACAGTGATACTGGGACCGAGCCTGGCAACCATCAATACCCAGCTGATACATCTCATTGCCCCAGAAGGGCATGACTGATTGCCACAGCAAGAACACACTGCTTTTAGTGATTCCTGGCAGAGAAGGAGGATATCTAGTCTCACTTTTGGTTGTATATATAGACCTCATTGTCTCATCTCCAAGCAGCACCTCTGCTCAGGAATGGGGAAGAGCAGAGGGGCTTCCTCACTCAGGGATATCTCAGCTGGCTGTTGATGACTGTGGTACAGCTGCTTTCCACTCAAGCAAGTGGTGTGAAGGGCAAAGCCACTGCTCAGGGCAATGGTCTGAGCCTTCAGGGCTCTTCTGTCTCCCATGGAGATGCAAGGAGAGGGCGGAAGGATTTTGATCATAGTGATCTTGACTCTCTCTCCCCAGCATTTTTGGACTGCCAGCCTCCAGCAGCACTATTATCTGAGTAGACAAGACAACACTTGTATCTGTTTCATTGGGAAGGAAATCAGGTAATTACAATTTAATAACGTGATTGTCCTCATCAGCTTATGAAATCAAACAGACAAAAGCTGTGTAATTTTAAAGGATGAATCTTGATATTAGCTTTATCTTTTGCTTCATTTGAGCTTTGGAGGTGATGAGAAAGTCCTGGTTGGTAGGTTGGTGACCATTATGAGCCCCGGTCTGAAAAATGCCACAGTGCCCATCTGGGTTACCTGCTGGGAGCTTCTGATGTTGAAGCCAAGGCATGAAGGCAGGTGCATGAATAGGTCTCCCCAAAAATGGTCCAGGTTCTGCTTGAACACACACTTAGCACCAAGAATTGGAAAGCATTTTGGATTCTGTCTTGTGCTTTTGTGTTCCTTACTTTTGCTTCAAAGATTTTGCCCCTTTGAGACATGTTTATGTGCCTAGTATATATTTGCAAAGAAATATAACTTGTAAAAGTATTCATCAATGTGTCTTTCATCAGTAGGTCATCTGATACATTTTTCTTTTTTTGGAGAAAAGAAAAAATTATGGTTAACATTGTGCTGCATTTCAACAATGTTTTTCATTTGTGACCAGATGAGAATCACACTCAACTTTGACTGTTGACCTACTCTGTTTCTCTCCAGTTTTCTGGCTTGCATGCTCAGGAATGTGGTTTTTGGGTTTTTTCTCCCCCTCTTCATGATTATTTTGTGCAGCACCTTCTGAAACTGTAAGGACTACCAGCAGTCCATAGGGATGGCCTAGGAGCCACAGTCTGAATAGAATTCCACACAAACTTTAGTTCTTCGCTATACTCTTGCTCCAGCACTCTTTGAGCCAGAGGTTTTTTATCGTCTATTGCTTAATAATTAATGTGACATTAATTAGTCACAAGTGGCAACTGTCCTTTAAGGTAACGAATTGCAGTTAAATAAATTAGGTATGCTCTTCTATCAACTAATTTTTTGACAGGTTGGTTTGATTTTTTTTTTTTTTTTTTTAAATGGCTCTGTGTTCAGGTAAGCAGCCTGTACTTTAGAGATATCTCTGTTTTTCCTACATTCTTCAGTGATGGGCCTCCTTGGGCCTCCTTGCAGAAATTGCAGATTCTGTTGGAAGAGACTTGGATTTTAAAAGCCTGTTTTGTGAGAACAGTTGGCTGATATTCTGGCTGGATTTTCATACCTTAGAGTTATAAGGTGAAAATTATAGATCAAAGCCACTGCAAGTAATGGTTCGTCTCTCAGGTGTCTCTATGTATGTTAGGTCTTTCATTGGTTCATTGTTGGGTTCACACAAACAGGATTTAAACATGGATAGGGAACTGTAATTTAGGGTGAAAAGAAACAAATTAGAAAAGTGAATATTAGATAAAACATTTTATATTTTGTTGAGAACGAGATGAGTACTTGTGTGTGTATCTTGTAAGCTTTGTCTCCTAATAAATGAAGTGCAGTAAAACACAATTGTAGCCATGTCCTGAGTGATGCTTAGCTAAGCCTCACTTACTGGAGTGGGCAGCTGGACTGTCCATGAGAAGCAACTGCATTGAAGCAGCAGAAACCAGAATGTTCTTCCATGTGCTACAGATTGCTGGAAATTGAATGGGACCTATGTGGAGACTGCATTGTGTACCTCAGATCTGATGGAAGATAGTTTTGTAATGTGCAAAAGGGAGGAAATGTGTGATGTAGATGTAATTCACAATATAATAGGATGTCCTTTGTAAAAGCAGACCCATCTGAGTGCTTTTATGAAGAAGGACATTTCCTGTGTCCTAGAAACCATGTTTTTGTCCATGAAGTTTATGGTGCTATGCTTGCAGACATGGGAGTTAACTGCAGTACATGAAATCTTAAAGGTTAATTTCCTGACTGCATCATTACTCTGTTAATCAAGCAGATGCATGTAACACTAACGGTGCATATTTTTTCCAATTTGGTATTTGATTTCTAATACGAAGACTTTGCAGAGATACTATTTAACTGGTGTAAGTTGCAGAGCTATTTAATGTACTCGTGTTGTGGCTCTAAAGTCAAAATGCAGTGCTAAACAAAGCTGTGTCCAGAATTTTAAAATATTCTTTGTACTTGGACACTTAAACAGAGCTTTCCAACTGAAAATAAAGAAAAAATGTTAAGGAAAGATATATTTCACATTTAACCTAAGTAATTTTTTCTATAAAAGGCAACCATAATTTGGAAACGTTATTTCTTTTTCTGTGAGAATAAAAAAACTTCTCTAGAATTAGTGTGAATTAATATCAACAAGGGAATATGTAGATGCAGCATGGGTGCCAAATCATTAAACTGACTGTGGATTACTGTTTCTCTTTTTATTCTTCTATTTTTACATGTCATGTTGATTTTTCCATCTATATTTAGTTTTGTTAGTAATTGTGTTACGTGTGGTTCTGATTCTGCCTCAGCAGAATGTATAACAACTTTGAATGCATGGAGAAAGTCTAAAAAAATATTACATTTAAAATAATGAATTATTGGAACTAAAATAAACCTTGGAAATTCAGTGTCACACTGAATTCTGAAGTATTATTGTTCTATTTGTAATGGATTTGGTGGCTTTTATATTGTGTAACATGCTATTTCTTTTTAAACACTTAGGAGTTCACCAGATCTCTTTGTTCTGTGGTTGCTGAAGCATTATCCTGGGACAGCAGTAATGATAGATGGATGAACAGAACATACTTCAGGTAAGAAATCAGATGTATGCCATTTGGTGTGGCTGTTCATTAACTTTCCTCACATTGTTTCGGTTCAATTATGGCAGACTTTAATGTTACACCACTAAAATTTACTGAATATAAAATATAAATCTCTTGTCTACATGAATGTTTACATATATCTCTCTGTAAATCAGCGTCAGCAGGTTTTTTGTTTTTCTTCCAGATTTTGTAACCCTGGTAACAGATGCTACTGCTGCTATTACAGTCTTTACCCTTGCTACTGTATAAATTTCCATAAGAATTTTATTTCACATTAGCAGTTACAAGTATAGGTCTGAATATAAGGATAATTTCATCATTTCTTGAGTGGTTTAGGTAACTAAACTTGTTCTTTAAGGCTGTGCCAATTCAGTATATAGTTGTCAAGTTGTTGATACCCTTGGCAGTTAATTCAAGCTTGTTAAAGCCTGCATAAAGGCAGGCAAAAGTTGATACTGATTTTAAGCTTTCTGTGCACCTGAGGATCAAATTTGTTGTGCTGGAGGGTATAGCTGCTAGACAGCCAGTGCTGGGAAGTTAAGGTGGGTACTGCTGTTTCAGCTAAAAGTGAGAGACTTGAGCTTATATGTAAGTGCTGTTTTAAGTCACACGTGGGTTTTAGTATCTTTGGGCTTCCAATTGCCCTCTTCTTTCCTTCCTTTGTAAGAACATTGTGAAGATAGGCACAGTGAAGGCTGTGTTGTGTTCAGGCTGGAGCCAGATGTGCAGGTACAGTGTTAAAGAGGTGTCTTAAGGCAAATTCACAAAATAAACAAAGGAATGACCCTGGAGTTTACTTTATTCTCCAACTTGCAGGGTGCAAGAGCATAAACATAGCAAACACATCAAAATGTCAGTGTCTGTAGATCAAGGACCAGGTTAGGCCTAGAGCTTTAGGGAAGGCGCAGTAGCCTCCTGTCCCATGGAGTGACTGACTGACAGCTGATGCCAAGAGAGGAGAGTGGAGCATGTGGTGGCTTTCCAGATCAACCTCTCATGGTCCACAGATGAAGGACATCTGAGTCAGTGCTGAATAGTCTTGGCTATGTTTTCTGTTTCTGTGAATTTGTGAGGTTATGTTTTGACCCCAGGTGGATTTTTAGGCTCTGCAACTTTATACTGTTCAGGATTCCCCAGCTGAATTCCAGGAGGGAGAAAGCCAGTAGTCCCTGAAGTTAATTTTGAACCTCCTACTTGCTAATTTCATTTAACCTGGGGACTGAGTTGTCACGCCAGGAGACTCAGAGTTGAGCTGCGCCTTTTCTGCTCCGGTGGGGTGGTAGGCAAGAATGATGGGTGTGAAGCTTTAAAGAGAGCTTAAAAAGCAGCTTGACTAAAATCTCCATGAAGTGAAATGAAACTGCAGGATGTCTGTGGCCCTCCCACTGCTACTGCCTTCCTAATGAATAGGTTTGAGGCAGCTGCTCAGACCTGTTTTGCTTTTCTCTTTTAGTCTATTTCCCATGATTTTAATAGTAATTTGGGCTTTATGTTCTATACCTCCTAGAGTTACAGAAACCAGCAGAGAAGATGCTATGTCATCTAAGCTGTTAAGCAGTCATCCTGCCATTTTTTTTTTTTCCTGACAGGATTCAAGATTGTGTGGAAGAAACTACTGTAAATTTAAAATATCCTGGGGATACACACTCAATGGGTTGAGCCTCCCAGAAAGACATTAAAATATAGGACCATTAATCAGAACTGAACTATATTTTTTCTTGTTGTTGTTCTTTTGCACATTTAAAACATTGCTTTTGGGTTCGCAGGAGCTTTAGATGGGCTAAAAGGAAAAAAAAGGAATTGCCCAAAATCATTGCCCTGAGTACCTGACTGTGCATATTGCACCTGATGTGTCATGGCTAGGGAAGGAAGTGTGAATATTGCATAAATTTACCTGACTTGCTTAGATGGAGTCTCAGAAAAGCACTATGCAATATATATGACATTAACTATTATGATAGGGTTGCTGAACTGGAAAAGGCTGAAGGTGGGCTTCTCTGAAAAGGTAAAATCTGAATGTGCTAACTACAGGATTCAGAGTGCAACACTTTTAAGTGTAAAGGCATTTCAAATTCTGTAAAAGCAAGCAGAAACCAAAACAGCTCTTAGCTAAAATCTTAGACCCAGCTGAAGGAGAATAATTTAATTATACTGATTGTCCTTCTTGGCAGAGAATATTTGGGAGACAGAATTTATGCAGCTGGATAGAAGTTTGGTTTATTTTTGCTCTCAATTTTTGTTTTTGTTAAAAACAGTGGATATCTTGGACTTAATATATGATTGCAGAACCAGCTGAATGTTGTACACTGTTTTCTATCCCAAGTGCGCCCTTATTTTCCCTTCTGTGTCTATATTTGGGGCTAAATCCTTGTGAGATACAGGGCAAATTGGATGTAGCATATCATATAAGGCTATTTCACTTGAAGATGACTTCACTGTGTGCATTCTGATGACACATGGAAAAGCACATAAAAGACTGCCAAGCCAGCTTGCGCACTTAAAGGAAACTGTTGGGCACCTGTTCCTCAAGTCCCCAGAAAATGGGCAAAGTTTTTCCCCTGAATCCCTTTTGTGAGGCTGATGGACACTGAACTTGCTTGTTGTACAAAATATTTAATGGAGAACCAAAAGAAGGAACCTTGAATGAAAAAGCTTTGCAATACTAGAACTGTGAGTGAACTGTTTCCTTGCTGTTTTAAGCCTTCAAAGGGAGATATGGTTGGGAGACGGGCAATTCTGCTTTGTTTTCCTGTACAAGAAGGAGTGGCTGAGAAAAATGTGGTGAGAGAGTTTGGAATTGGAGAGAGTGAGTTGGACAATTTGATTGGACTAAAAAGAATAAGGTGTATCCACAGATTCTCTGGATGCATGTGAATATGTGGAGGTGAATTGTTTCTTGCCAGAGATGTGTATAAAATTGTAAAAACAAAGCAGGTTTTTTAATTTTTTTTTTCTGTAGCAGGATATAACTGGATTGTTAATTTTGGCAGGACTCTTAACATCTGAATGCTTCTTGAAACTCTGACAATGTTTTTGTAGAGCTGATTCTGGAACGGGAATAAATGAGAAATTTTTCTATCGTCTCCCTCCTGTTAATTAGATGAAATAGTAAGTTTTATATTTGTCCAGAAAGTGGTCAAAACAAACAAGAAATTGAGATTGGAGGAGCCAAACAAGGATAAATAATGAGCCAATTTCTCAAACTGGCATTGACATACCAAGAGTTTGGAAAAAGTATGCTTGCAAGCTTCCTTTATTATTATAACCTCTTGAACAGAATAGTCCCGTCCAAACAGCTATAAACGCTTTCCAATAGAGAAGTTTATGACCTAGTTTCTGACTGAAACACAGTATCACAGTGTGTGGAAAGAACTTTAAGTGAACATGCTGGTGGCAGTGCCTCTAGCACAGTGCATTAGAAACTCGATGTATTGCCTTTTGCAAACACTTGTTAATTAGAGTCAAGTGGAGTGAATTTGAAAATTGTTTGCCTTTTTTTTGGTAGGTGTGGACACTTAAATGCTTCGGTTGGCATGCAGAATTTTTATACGATATCTGAATTTTTTAACAGAGCAGTGTTTGGAAAAATGATCGTTTTAGGATTATCTCAACAGGAATTCAGCAATTATAGGATATCTTTCTAGATTCTGTGTTTGGAGCAGTGAAGAGAAAATAAAGGTGCATTTAATCTGTTCACAGTTATAAATCTGTTCTGGAGAGACAGGGATAATTTTGATTAGACCTCATTCCATTCCTGTGAAGAGCAGGGCAAGGACATGATGAGAGTGTGCTCAGAGGAGGTTGAAAAAAAAATACTTAATTTGGGATTTGCACATCCTGTTCTCTTCAGCTGGAGAAATGCAGCCATGCAGGAGGTGTCAGGCCAGGCCACGTTTCAATTAGCTGCTCTGGTGAGAGGCTGGCAGACACACGCCTTCTGTGCTGGGGGGGAAGCAATGCATCAGTAGAGAAGACCAGCTGTTGCAAGTTGGGGGGTTTGGTTTGTTTCCTTTTCTTGCCTTTCCTGTGACTCACTGGTGTAACTGAAACTGAGGGAGCTGTGCTGATCTCCATCAGCTGCAGCTGTGGCCAATACCAATCATCCCTTTCTTCTGCTTTTCCAAGGAGCTTGGGAGTGATCTTGAAAGCACAGATCATTCATGTCAAGAAGAGTTTTTGAATGTCGTTGAAATACATTAAATGATACTTGGTTAGCATGGAAAGAGCTGTAGTTAAAATTCTTGCAGTGTTTCAATTATAATTCCTTTATTGTTTCAGTTGCTTATAACTTCCTGAAACGCTCATGTCTCAAGCTGAAATTTTCCAGACTTGATCTTGGCCTGACAGTGACCTTTCTTCTCCTTTCTTCTTTGTTTCTCTTTTCTCTATGGTATTAAATGAATATGGCTTAGGCATTTTCATTTACAGTTAGAAGAAAGTAGCAGCAAAATACATTATAGCTATTGCATTAAAGCTCTGAGACTGAATAGCTCAAGCAGTGCAGCTGTTAAAAAAATGGTGAAAATCATCAAAAGTACTTATCGAATCTTAACAGAATCTGTGAGAGGGAGCACTCAGAGAAATACCAGCTTTAGGTCTTGAACTTTCTCTCCATCATGCACATGCATTACTCTCCTTCATAATTATACTGCTGTTTTTCCTGATCAGTGCTTAGCTGAATGAAAAAGTAGTCCTTGGTGAAAGAGCAGATGTGTTTTTCAGTGTTTTCTATGACCCTGGCAAGACAGGGCTTTGGGAATTCAGGCAAGCAGTGTGCAATGGGAGCCTTCTGGGGCATTTCTCCTGTCCCACAGTTCAGGTTGAAAATGCTGAAGCTTCCAGAAACTCTTCTCCCCAAAAAATTGTTTGTTTTAACACAAATTTTAAAAATACTTTTTGATCAGCTCTACTCAAGCTGTTGGCTGTAGTAGTTTAAATCAGAACCCAAATGTGTTAGGGGATGGATCTTAAACCTGGGATGGAAATGATGGAAATAAATTGTTAATTGCTTTCCTTTAAATTAATGCTGATATCGTGTGTATTTATTAACTTATGTAAAGGCCACTGGTGATGGTGGTGATACTGCTAAAAAGCAAATTATGGGGTTTGACTTCTTCACTTATAATGTGTGTTTCAAGAACAAAATAGTCATGTGCTTGCCTCTTGGCTTCGACACAAGCTCGCTTTGCCTTAAAGGAGGACTGTGGGTTTTGCCAAGAAGAATCATTGTGAGTGTGTCTAAAAAGAAATATAAGAAACTTTTCATTTCTAGAATTGGCTTCTCATGGTCTCTTCTGCTCCCCGGGAAATATCACTTCACGTGCATCCATGAATCATCTCTGTTTCTATTGTTAAATGGCTGGGTATTCCCAGTGATGTAGTCAAGTGCCTCACTCTAGGAGCTGCAGGGCAGCAGCAGAAAGCGGGTGAGAACTGAGCTGCCAGTGGACCTGGCAGAGGTTCCCTGTGCTCTTCTGCCCTCTAATTTGCATTTTGAGTGAATTCCCTAACTCTCAACTTCCTGTGTGATATCACAACTCTCTGATCTTGTAGAGGACTGTAGAAACTTCATTTATTGCTTGTCATAAACTTGTATTTATCACCTGCAAGGCTGTCCCTTTCAGGAGCTCGGGAGTGCTGTTCAGGCACTGCTTCAGCAGCATTAGGTAAAAGTAAGATAAAAGCAAAATGTAAAGCTGCTAGGTAAGGTGTCCATGGCATAAGCACAATTTTCTGTTGCCAGAGAAAACTTACTTCTTGTTGGAGAATAGTACTATATGTATGCTTTTTTTTTCCTTCAAGTTTTAAAGGTCTCAGGATTTAAGGCTTGGTCAATAGGTACAAAAGTTCTATCACAACCACTTTCACCTTTAAACATTAATCAAAATGTATCTTCTGCACCACAGTGTGAAACAACTATCTTGAAGTTACATTGATCTGTCATAAAAAGCAGAATCTAATACCAGAACTTTAAAGAAAACTGCTCTATGTCTCTAGTTTATGTCTTCAGAATGGGAGGAATTGTTTTCTTTAAATCAGCCACCAGATTTTGGTTCAACCTGTTGTTCTTTTGATGACCACCTTTTCAAGTGTGCTGTCTTTCTAGCCTGTCCCTGAGTGAGTCACAAACTTCATAACTGTGTAAAGGACATCTGAAAAATTGGGAGGCTTGTTTTCCAGGGAGAGCCTTGGATTCTAAATTCTTCCAGGCCTCCTGATGTGGCAAATTGTTAAAGTAGAATTTCTTGGGAGAGGTACAGTAGTAAATTTCAGATTCAGGAATTAAAATACAGCCTTGTCCTTAAATCTGGCTTTGATGGTCCTAATGAGGAAGAACAATGCATGCTTTGGTGTTGGCAGCAGGTAGTGAGAACCGCTGCAAATTTTGTGGGTACACGACAGTCAGTGTGCAAGGAGCTTTAGGTGAAGTGATGAAACTTCCTTGGAAATGACAAATTTCTCTTTCTGTGGTGAAGATTTCCTTGTTATTTCAGTCTCATTAAAGCTACTGATTTAGGTTTGCTCTCTTCTGTGTTGTCTTTGGTTTTATACTTTCATTTACATTCTTAAATGACAAATTATTGAAGAATAAGCATATATTTCTACCACAGATATTAAAATAAAAACTCAGTTATTGGTGAATACAAAAATCTGTTGTTTTGATATTTTTGGCCCATTTCTGTCTAAACATTGCTCTTGGATGGATGTGCTCTTTCAAGTGTACAGCTAGGTGTCGGTTCTTTAGTCAACTGTGGGATATTTATAGTGGATTTCTAATACGAGCATAAAACTAATTTTATCATGTTGGCTTTCTGTTCAGTGGTTTCTGTATTGGTTTTTCCCTCATTATCTACACTTTAATTGTAGGTATAAGTATTCAGCCAGTCAGAATGTGCTCTGGAGTTTGAAACTTTAGTAACAAAAGTCTTTCTGTCTTGGGGTATTTAAAAACTGACCTTTAACCTGTTGAATCAAATTAAATGGGGATTGATAGCCTTAATTCACTTTCTTTTTTTTTTTTTTTTTTGCTTTCAGCTAATTTATTATTAAATAGTCTATGATGATGAGTATGTTGGAAAAAATCAGTTTAACTCTTGAAATGCCAATCTGGAAATCAGCTTTGCTTTGTCACTTCCCCAGCCCCCATGTGTCTCCTCTTATATTTGGGGTCTATAACTTAATGAAAGACACACCAGACACGTAACTCTGTAAATGCAGCATAGGCAGAAAAAGCTCCCTGAGAGAGCTGAAGCAACTCCCACACAGTAAATTCATGACTTGCTGAGCACTGCTTGCTGCTGTTCTGCTGAAGGAGGGATCAGAATAGCTTTTTTTTTTTTTTTTTTTGTGCCTGGATAATTGTGTGAATGTGCCCCATGCGCCTGACCTCCCTCCCCCACCTTCCCAGGGCCCTCAAAAGTAACCATAATCCTTACGCCTCCTGCTTCCTTGCCAGAAAAACACATCAGCTCTTAGTTTGGAAAACATCCTGCTTTGCAGATGTGCTGTGTTCCAGGGAGGATGGTCCTCTCTTGGGCTCTGAGCTCCTCAGATCAGCCCTCTTGAAAATTATTAATTCTGGTTACATTGCTGCTCTGCATACAGTCAGGGAGGTCTCTTCTTGTCTTATTTCAGGCACCACTGCAGGAGGGCTGTGTTGCACATCTTGTAGCACTGGTTTTGGTCTTTGGGCACATGTGGTGGCTCTCAGGTTTAGTTTCTAAAAACTAAACTTGAAAGTTTAAACGTCTTTTAGAATGTTTACAATTCAACGGTGTTTTTTTTTTTTTTAAACAATTTTTTAGGCGTTGCAATTAGCACATGGACCTCCTAGCAGGGAGGGGTTAAACTGAGGTGGAAATGCTTATATTTTACAAAGAATGAAAGAGGATAGTGCTTATTGCTTTGTTGGAGGAGAGACAAGGGTATGTACCCTTATGTATCATGGTTTGGAGCAGGCTGAATGGAAAAGCTGAGCCTCTGCTGTGTGTCCCAGCTCTGATCAGTGCTGCATTTGCCTGAGATGTCTCTGTAAAAAGTAACAATATGTCTGTGAATGTAAACGGGGAAAGGCAGCACGGCGTCATGCGGTCAGGAAATCTTCAGGCACAGAGTCACCAGTGAGGTGGTAGACCTAAGGAAACTGGCAATCAGGAAGCCAAGAAGTAGGAATTTAGGCATGGTCAGAGCAAGACTGAGCAGGAATATTGTCTGGTCAGCAGTCTGGCATTGCTGCTGTCTGATGGAAGTGGTGTATGCTCGATTCACTCCAGCACCAATCCTTTCTTTGCTTTCCCAGGACAGAAATATCTGCGTGAGAGATTTCCGTGTGCGATTGAATCGCTCTGCTTGGACCACCCTTGGGCAGGCAGACTGCAGTCAGTCGAATCTATGTTGGTGGCAGCACAGAGTCTCTGCCATCTGTAGGTTCAGATATGCCAGAGATTAGGCCTGTTTCAAGCTGTCTCTTTTATGACCATACCCTTTGTCTGATCCCAAACATTAAGAGATTAGGTTTCTTGAAATATCAGCAATTGTTGGCCCCCCTGGCTGGAGCAAACCACTTAGCCCACAGATGTGGGAAGGCTTGAATAGGTTTTCAACATGAAAGGAATGTTGAGTTCCCAAGATGTATAATTTATACAGAGGAATAGCTTTTCACCTGCAGAGTGTTGGTAAATGCTGTTTTTTGTACTTTGGTCAAGGGCATGCACTGATAAGCTGGGGGAAAGAAATGCAGTGAACATAGATGTTTCTTCTATGGAATGAATACAGTAAAAATAAGAACATGCATCAGAGACGGAAAGTGCTGACTACTCAGAGCTTTCCACATGCATACTAGTTTAAAACTTTCATCTCATTTTCTTTGGGGACTGTATTGCAAGTTTTGAGCATTGTATGTTTCAAAACAGAGCCTTTATCATAAGTAAAAGTTGAGTATTTGCTACTCCAAGATCTCTTAAAAATCCAGAAATGGCAGGTAAAGCAGGGAGTCTTTGATTCACACGCTGTATTTCCTGAGGATGAGTCTGAAAATAAGCAAAAATGTGGTTTTCATGCTTTGGGAATCTAGAATTTTGTGAAGCTTTGGAAAAGGTGTACAAAATGTAGCACACAAGCTTTTGTTTGTTCAAAAGGGACCACTGCCCATCTCCACTGCTTTGTAATGGTAAACACTGAACTTCAGTACAAGCAAACACTGCCACCATAAAGAAAAAGGCCATGCTCCAGGTCCTGTATCTATCTGAAACTAGTTCCAGGATCTGGGTGCATGAGTCCTTCCTGCAGTGCAGGTCCCTGGCACAGGGCTGGGTACTTCCATGGTTTTATGCTCCAAGCCAGGATCTAGACCTAAATGTGCTTGAATCTCCACATTTGGGTTGTAGAGATGTTCATGGTAAATCTTAGTGTGGGTCAAACATGTATGTGACTTATTAGGAAAATGTCCAGTAATTTCAGATTTGCTTTGAGTAGCTTTCATATTTTGGTTAACTCTCTTATTTCCCTGTTTAGACAGTTCTTACTGAAAAATCTCCCTAACGTGGCATAAAATACTGTCTTTTTTGTATTACACACTTTTCATAAGGAGCTCTGTAGTATGTACTCTGAGTACAATGATGCATTCTTCTCTTTGTTCATGGAATCACAGAATGCTTTGGGTTGGAAGGGACATGTAAAGATATCATTTAGACCAACTTCCCTGCCGCAAGCAGCATCATCTTTCACTAGATCACGTTGCACAAAACCCTGTGCAACCTGAATTTGAACACTTTCATGGGACAAAAAATGGATTGCATTAGGTCCTTTGCGTATTCTCCACATTAAGGAAATAATTTACATTATCACATATAGCTGTTTTGAATTTGACTGAACTGAAGAGAACATTTGTTATGTAAATGTTGGCAAAATGGATGTGAACATTTTACATATATGTAGCTTGTCTTATTTTTCCTAGTTAACATGCAAAGGCATATTTTGCTCTTAGAAAAAACATTTTTGGCCAAGCTCTACTTTTTCAAATTCACAGAAGTGTAAAAACCAGTTTTGTTGATCTCTCTGTGATAAGTTAAAATTTTTGGTTATACAGCTGAGAGGAGACTGACCCATAATGATCTAAAAAGTGTACATTTTATTCTTTTTAAAATATCTCAAACTTCCAGAAATTGCCATTTTAAATCCACTTCATTTTTTTAATCTGCAAATCCTTCCACATAATATACTTTAAGAGAGCTGTGATTGCCTTCTCCTGCTTGCAGCTGTTCCCATTTTCTTGAAATGTAGACTCATTGAAGTATTTGGTATAGACATCACTGGTTTAATTCAAGGGGAACTTGCTCACTAATCTGTCAGTGTTAACCACAGACAAGGTGTAAGTACACACATACCTTTAGTATGTGATACACACCATTTAGAAGTGACTTCATCATGTGGTTTGGTCTACAAAGCCAAGGAGGAGAACAAGGCTGTTTTTGCAGGAAGATCTCACCAAAAGCAATTATCTAAAACTCCAATTCCACTAACAGCTTGTAGCTGGCTGTCTGGGGAGGTAACTCAGCAGTTAAGCCAAGCAAAACAAGGAATGGATTGCAGCAGTTTTTTTGCACTTGAAATTGTTCTGTTTAACTTGCACTGGAAGGGGTGATCTCCAAAACCCATTGTCTGACATAGATTCTTGAACTTAAGGAATAGCTTTTATTAGGACCCTGAAATTCAACCCGCACATTAGGAGGCTGGGATTTTCTGGGGATGCTATGCTGTAGGAACTGGGTTCTTGACTGGAAAACCTTTTGTGTGTTTACACAGGAGGGATGGGGATGCAAGGAATCTTAACTCCAAATAAATCAGTCTTCTTGAGAAGAAAATGTTTATTGAAGTTGGCTTTAATGTAGGTGCCATAGCAGGAGAAGTGCAGTGGCATTTCAGCATAACACTGAGCACGATGCTGTGCAGCTTCTCTCTCATCTGTGTGGTTGCTGTGGGTGTGCTGTGTTGCTGCAGCCAAGGTCAGGTGTGGGTCATGGTGGGGTGTGTCTGTGTACAGACATTCTATAGCAGTGTACAGCAGAAGCATCTGTGAGCTTTACCATTATCACATAAAGATTTGAAATACCCACTAGGCTTAAAAAAAAAGCACACTCTTTCTCATAGCATTGGCTATTCAAGTGTGTAATGGATATTTCTAACTGCAATAGGAAAGCATATTCAGTAATTAAGACACAGAGCAGAAAAATTAGTCAAATTTGGCACAAATGCCTGAGAAAGTGTCTGCTTTAGCTGTAGATATAAATGAAGCACCAGCCAAAATTACTTTCAAAGGCTTTAATTACATCTGTTTTAATTTAGCATGTAAAATGCAGGATATTATTTTTTAATATAAATTTAATTCATGGTTAATCTGCAGATTGCAATATCCTTCCAGCAGAAATGATGTACTTGGACTGTGATAACTGAAAACTTCCCTCTCAAGATGTTTGGTTAGTCTGTCACAGGGCCTGCTGTCCAGAAGCACATGTTCTCTGTGTATGTACAGCTGCTTCTTGGGGATCATTTAACAAAAAACCCCAATACTCTTTTGGTTTTAATGTAAGCGCATTATTGTACAATAAGCTGTTCGTAGTGGAGATATATAAATCAGACATCAAAATATTGTATCTTTCTCATGGTATTTTTTTATGAAGTGCACACAGTAGGCATGGAGATAGTGCTTCTCAAACTATTCCAGAGCTTGTTGCTTATAAATGGGAAAAGTTACATGCTTGAAATAATCAAAGTTTTTTCACTAATTATCCTATTCCAAACGTGAAAGGGACCTTATGTGTGTGTGAATAATTAGTTCACATACTCTGTACTGTTCAATGGTTGTGGGTGTCATGTGCCAGTAAAGAGGGAGTTCAGGATTCTTCTGATAAGAGAGAGTGCAGGTTCCAGGCAAGGGAGAGACTGGCAGTCACGCAAACCCAGCTGCTCATGGAAATAATTTTAAGGGTGTCATTTAAAAAATTAGAGCTGCCATGTAAATTAGCAGATTCAAACGGTCCAGATCCAAAGGATGTGGGAAGATTATCTGAATGGATTCCAAACACAACTGGCCATTATATTGAATGAGTTGTGAAACAAATAGTGAATTGAGCAAGAGAAGCAGGAAAAAAAGGTCATCTTTTGTCCTCCCTCTCAAACAAGCAGAGGAAGGGCAACCAGACATCAAACTCGATGTGTCTCAGTCTACATGTAAACACATACACCAATTTTTTTCTAATATCTAACCTAAACCTCCCCTGATACAGCTTCATGCCATTCCTGTGGGTCCTGTCACTGGTCACCACAGAGAAGAGATCAGTGTCTGCCCCTCCTCTTCCCCTCACGAGGGAGTTGTAGACTGCAATGAGGTCTCCTCTCAGTCTGCTCCAGGCTGAGCAGACCAAGTGACCTCAGACACTCCTCATACAGCTTCCTCTCAAGGCCCTTCACCATTCTTATGGCCCTCCTTTGGACACTTTCTAACAGTTTAATATCCTTTTTATATTGTGGCACCCAAAGCTGCCCCAGCACTCAAGGTGAGGCTGCCCCAGTGCAGAGCAGAGCAGGACATCGCCCTTGGGCTGGCGATGCTGTGCTGATGCCCCCCATGACAGGGTTGTCCCTCCTGACTGCCAGGACACTGGTCACAGCACCAAGCCTGACAGAGTTCAAGAGGCCTTTGGACAATGCTCTCCGGCACAGGGTGGGACTCTGGGCTTGTCCTGTGCAGGGCCAGGAGTTGGACTTGATCATCCTTTTGGGTCCTACCAACTCAGCATATTCTGTGATTCTGTGCATATGTGAGTAAGAGAAACATGAATTAAAAGCTGCATATCTGGGTAACAGAATCATGGGTCTTAAATAATTTAGTTATGTAAATTTGGAAATTGGGCCAGAAAAACTGGAAAGCCTTATTTTGTCAAAATTATCACATTGATAGGAGGAGGAGACTGAAGTTCATGAAGTGTAGCTTTATTTTGGAGGAGTAACACACAATATTTTCTTGAGAAATCTTACTTTAAATATCAGTTAAATTGGATAGTTCATGAAAATTGTCACACTGAAATTGAAATTGGTGAAAAATAATAAGAAAAGAATCCTCTCAAATCCAGAAACAGATGGCAGTAACAATATACAAGGTTAGGGAATGATATCAGTAGGCACTGTCCATCATAATTGAATATAACTTAATGTAGGGATGTAGCATGCAGATGAGTAGTGACAAACTCTGACCTTTCTTCTAATGAAGATTGTATTTTCTCCTGCACACAAGGATAATCAGCTCTTCACAAACAACTTATCTTGCTGTGAGCAGGATCTGAGGCTGTATGGTTTTAGCAGAGTATTGAGTTTTGTCGGAGGAGTGGCTGCATCTCTCTGAGGAGGGGTTGGTCCATTTTGTGTGTGGGCATGTTAGAAGTATTACATTTTAAATGCCTTCTGCAAAACTTTGCTCAACTAGTGATGCAGTACTGGAAATCTTTATTGTAAGATCTCTCCTCCACAAATAACAGGCTTGAGAAAGCCGAGTTTCTCATTTAACTGCTTCATGTGATTACCATGCTAGGTGTTTAAGTGTGTAAGAAAATCCCCCAGAATACCAGGACACTTCTGATAAAATCTTAAGCATGTGGCAGTGCTGTCTTTTGATGCATCTTTTATCCCATGATGTACCTGTTAGGGTAGGAACAGTGACGAGTGTGAATTTATTTGACTTTCCACCTTCTCAGCATTTCAGTAGCTGCAGGTGGCATCACTATGATAGCAGACCATCATTGCTTTGTTGTGGCTTTAAAAACATCAGTCAAAATGTAGCATGTTACCACTAGCTGTCTTCCACAGCTGCCAGGACTTCCTTTACTCTTGTCTTTGCCTGCAGGTAAGTGACAGCAAACTTCTCTTGTGGTTCACAATGCAAAGAAGAGACTCTGCTCTGCAAAACAGAGAAGATTCCTTGGGTTTGCTGGTGGTTCTGTGCTTTGTTTTCTCGAGACACTTGGTCAAAATAGAGACCACTGATTGACTTTTCACAGCTTGCTTAATTATGAAACCAAGGAAATTCTGGATACATGCTTCAGTTTCTTGGTTGTATCTTAGGAACTTTGAGTTCACTTGGATTATGGAGATTTAGAAATCTGGAAGTGTGTGCTACTTGGGAAGATGCTATTTGTTAAAGATAGACAGTGACAGTAGAAAACATAATATCTCTCTGGCTGTCAAACACATCTTTGACTTAAAACTAGTTCCTAGGTCTAATAGCAAAACCTACCTGCCTTTTCATACTCTAACGCCTACATTCTTAATAGACTGCCTTCAAGCAGCCACTGTAATATTGCTACAGCCTCAGGCAGGACCCTCAAAAAGGCACAGATTGGAGAAAAGAATATACATAGACAATAATTTTAAAGCCTGTTCCCTCCAAAAGATAACAAACAAACCCCATGATGTATTTGAAACTAACTAGGAAAAAATTGTTGCTCAGAGAAGACCCAAAGGAATCATGAAATACCATTAAGCCCCCCCGCCCAACAATAAATATTCTGCAGTCAGTGTCCCCAGAAGAAAAGGAATAAAACAGCAGTTTTAAAGTAGTAGGAGAAACAGAAAGAAATCATCTGCGGGCTAGAAGGTTTGACTCTGCAAATAAACTTGTAAGTGCTGTTTGCAGATGCCCCAAGCCTTGGCTGTCTGGTATGCAAGGAATACCCCTGATTATATGAGAAGAGGGATGACTCCTTCCCATTTTTTAGGCCAAAGGATCCTGAATTTTCAGTGCCAAATATATAATGTCACTGCGTGATCTGCTAGACTTTTTTTTCTGTAATAGCATACACTGTGAATTTCCTGCAGCCTTCCCATTTAATAGCCTTACAGCTTAAAATGCCACCACAGAGTAAAACAAAATGTCACAAGCACTCCTCTTTCTTCTCCCTCCTTCCCCTGATGCCTTGAAAGGGTGATCTGCCATTGCTGTGAAAGTATGATGAAAAATATGGGATAATCTGTTGCAATATTGGAATTTTTACTATTAAATGCCTCTCAAAGATCCTCAGGCTCAAAGGTTTCATTGTCATGTTGTGTCTTTACCTTGCTTTACCTAGGATTGCCTTATCACCTGCTGTACACATAGGAGAACACTACTCCCAAGATTTTTAAGTAAAAGCAAGTAACTTCACAATGATTATCAGCTGTGTCTTCTGGTTATATTGAATGTTCTGTGTATTTATTTAAGAAGCACAATCTCGTATCATAGTAACAGTATTATGGAAGAATGTGTTAGAATAGTTGCAGGGTACCCGAGAACTGCTGAGGAAATCTTGCCTGATTTTTTCATTTCTCAATTATCAGGATATTTTCTTAGTGCGAAAGAAGTTGCTGCTGCTACCTAAATAGAGAATAGCTTGTTGATGTTAATGATCTCTCAGAGCATAGATTATAAACAGAAGGAAATCTGAAATAAACAGACTATAAACAGAAAGAAATCTTCTGGCCGCATTATCCAAGAAATAACCAATGGCTAGTTACAATAACTGCTGAGGCTCCTATTTTAGGGCTCTTGTGGCTGTGGTGGTATTTTGTTATTTTGCCCTAATACATTATTTTAGAGATACTTATCTGCAGCTCTGCAGAAGTGGAAGGCTGCTTTATGTAAACCAACACTGTTTCATTGTCCATTGCTCTTGCTTGAATTCAGTCTTTGAACTTACCTCATTTCCTTTGTGTTTAATGCCACCAAATGCAAAGGGGACAGGGTTGATCTCCAGTGTCAGGTACCTCTGTTGCTAGAGGAGGCAAAAACCAGAGGATTGCAGGATGTGAGGGAGCTTCTTCCTCACAAAACTTGCTTACCAGAAATACCTGCATGGAGATATTTAAAAGATGTGTAGGTGTGGCACTCAGGGACATGGTTTAGGGTTGGACTTGGAAGTTCCTGGCTAATGGTTGGACTCTATGGTTTTAAAGATCATATCATTTAAACCTAAATGATTGATTCTGAACTTCTGGATCAGAATGCCCTTCAAATTGCAGGAAGATGTTGATGGTGTGTAGCAATGTTCACTGGTGGTAGTCTCTAACTTCTGCCTTCCTGCATTGATCTTGTTGGATACATAATTAGTTAAGATCATGGTTGGCATAATTCCTGTTGCCTTCTGCATGCTATTATCTTACAGTAAGCTCTGCCTTTGCTGTGTGCCTCATGTCAGCTTGGGATCTGAGCAGAGATAAACGCAGGTGACCAAAATGGTAAAATTCTGATGTTGTTTGCCCTTCCCTTCCCTTTGCCCTCCCTTCCCCTGGGGAGACTTTCTTTTCAGCTGGAAAATCCCCCTGTGAGACTTCTCCTTCATCTCAGTTGCTTCCAGCTCAGTGCATAAACCCAAACCGGTGTTTTCAAGTTCGGAGCAGCATTCTACTGAGGCTAACCCAGCCTCCTGCTGGGTGGGCAGCTGCCGGGAACAAGGGTGGGCAGTGTCCAGGGAATAACCATGGCAGTCTTCTGCATTGGTACTGCCTGGATTCATCTGTGACTGTCTTCAGCAGTTCATCACAGGAATACAATATTCTGAAACTTGTCAGCTGTCCCAAAAGAAGAGAACACAAACAAATCACAGCTGCACAGCATGTTTGGAAAATCATGGAAGTGCCAACACTTCAGGACTACATTTTTTTTTCATTCCATTTTAATTTTTTTTTCCAAAACATCTTAGAAAATATTGATTTAGGGGTGAGCAAATAGGTTTGACTGAAATAAGAAGTAATCCATGCTTTTCACATTTTTTGAACTTTGAGATTTATGCTTTTGGGGTTTGTTGTCCTTGAATAGTTGGATATGGGAATCAAAATTTTCTTTCTCATACTTTCTGAAATACTTCAACATTTTCCTTTTATTTCTTATTTCTCAGTAGTCCTGAGCTTGATTAAGACTATCAAGACTTGATCAATTTTCTGGTGCGGTCACAAGCAGTTCAAAATATTCTCCTGGTTTTAACTACTTCATAAAGTTTTGTAAACTATAGATCTCCATGTCTGGCTTTAGACTAGGTGATTTTTGGTCAGATAACACAATTCATGAATACATCATAAATACAAGCATCCTGTTGGTTACCAGCATTTCTTACTTACTCTAGTGCTTTTTATTTGCATAGAAAGCAACTTACTGGTTTAATGTGGTACTGCCTGGGTACTTGTTACAGAAGAACCTTAAACTGTTTTGGTTTTTTTTTTTTTTTTTGGTTTCTTATAGAAAAGAGAATGTAGGTTTACAATAATTTAATAGGTTAAATTACTAACCTGAAGTAATCTAAAGTACTATTGAATTAAAAAGTAACTGTTTAAGGAACGGAAAGAAGAGAAAGAGGATTTATCTTTCTCTTATATCATTCCTTAGGTCAGTTGGGTTTTTTTCTTGTGTTTTGGGAATTTCTTTCCTTCTCTCCCAGTATATATGAAACCTTTTTAATTTATGGGATGAAGCATAATTTTTATAAAATTATCATCTCTGTCTGTAAAGTTATATTCTGGCTTTGTTCCATTTGTTTTCACATCTGTTGAGTCTGCTGAGCACAGACAAATACAGGCGAGACACGAAACCTTTGCTTGCAGTAACTCTGTCAGTGCAGGTCACTTGCTTATTCTGTATTTATCTGTTCATTTCTCTCAGAGCTCATTAATCTGTCAGCATGACACAATCCTTCCAATGAGATTGTGCCAAATGTTACAGTAGCACACCAGCAGAAACCTGCATGCCATTTTTTTTCCCAGTGATTAAATATGATCATTTTCCTGTCATGTACTATGTCCAGTGCACTTGAGATTCATCAGTGTTTTGGGTTTTTAAGGAAAAGGAAATAGCATAGCCATTCCACAGTATTGACTGAAAACTTCGTTTAGTCTTTACATACGGCCTGGCCCTCTACCCTGCAGCCTTTTGCTCTTAAGCAGAAGGAGAATAGTGCTGAGAGCACAGGATAAGCCTGACTGGGAGGGAGAGCTCAGCACACAGGACTCCAGTGGTATTTAAGACTTAGCTTCAGAGCTCCTCAAGAATTACTGCTGCTTATGACTGTTTGGCCTGGCGGACTGTCAGAGCTATTAACTTCAGAATAACATGCCCTCAAATAAAATGCAGTGGCTAGGGAGGAGGGGAGGGAAGGAGCTTTTTTCCATTTCTTAAAATAATGCCTTGTTATCTTAATCTATGGAAAGAGAAAAGGCTGCTTCAAGTATAGATCTTCTGTAATTCCCGGTGATGTATAAAAATAGCTGTGAATGTGGAGCTTCCAGGGGAACTTTGGGATCCAGTTTTGGCTTCTTGAAGTATTCAATGCCTCATAATACTGCAGAAGGAGCTTGCTTTGGGCTGGCCCTTGCAGCCATGTCCCTGGTCTGAATTCCTTCAGATCATACTGGGTTGTTTTTTTTCTCCTTCCTAATTCCAATGTATGTGTTGTTCTTCTGTTCATATGCTGTTTATTAAAAACAAAATAAAAAAATTTCCTCCTCCTGTGCTGCATAAAATACTGTGTTTACCTGTAAGCTTCTGGAGCTTCACTTTCATATGCTGTATTTTTTGTGAGCATGTGTTCAGAAATTACTCCTGCAGAGTGTTTTGATTATTTGTGAATCTCTCCATTTTGCTTTGAAAGCACCCTGGCATCATTTGTGTGGTCATTTTGGATGGCAGTGACATTTATTAATATGGAATCTGAAGTACAAGGAATATTTTCTTGCAATTGAGACAGGCAGATCAAAACGTCCTTTATTAATGTCAGGATTTACCCCAAAACAAGCAGCTGTTTGACTTCAGCTGAAAGTGTGAGAAGTTTTGGTCACCTCTTTCCTGGCATTGACAGCATTTTTGGACTTCGGGCAGAGAAATGGAGTACAATTTGAATGTATGAAGGAGGATACAGAAAAAACCCCAACCAATCAAGCAAAAAAACCAGCCCAGCAAAACCAAAGTAGGCTTTTATGAGTCTGATTCTTTGCTCTTTATGCTGCCTGTCCACTTCTTTTTATCTAAGCAATGATTTTGTGAGGTTTATATTAAAAATACTTTTTTTTTTTCTTTTTCTTTTTCCAGTCCTATGGTTATGTCTGCTTGCTCTGCTGTCTCCCAGGAGTGCTCTTTTTCTCTTGCGAACTTCTTCCTGTTCTTTCATTAACGTGCATTTCCTTTCCCACTTCCTGCTTAGAATTACAATTCCTAGGTGTCTTAAAATCCCATTTTCTTTTCCTTGTTTCTCCTTACCTTTTATTTCTAACATTCTTCAAGCTGTATATTCATTTTTCTTTCTGTCCTCTGGTCATATGACTTGGTTAGGTTGTCCTCTTCACCGTACATTTCCAAAATAGTCAACCTGCTAAAAAAACCAAACCCAAAACAACACCCAAACCTGGGGCATCCTACTGATCAGGTACTTCAGGTTCTTGACAAAGTGGGAACGGCTGTGCATCTGTAAAGTCTTTGGCTTCAAACCTGAGTGAATACAATTACAGAAATCTTTCCTGTCGGACTTCTAAATGCATGAAATCTTAAGCCCCTAGGAATAGTTTAACAGCAGACAATCAATATATTAGAGGCGTGTCACCTGTGCTGTTAGCTATAGCTGTTACTGTGTCAGCATTTCCATTATAAATTTTGGCTTTCAAGGGTTTATAACTTTGCCATTAAAATTCATTGCTGACTGAAACTTGGCATTCAAGGACTAAGCCTGGAGCAAACTCCCCCTTCCCCCCTCGAAAGTAACTTTCAGCCCAAAGGAATGTGATGTAAACCATTAGTTTAATGATTAGAAAGGCAGTGCTATTGCTATCAAAAAAATACTTAATTTACTTATTTTTCAGCCTTCACTGGGGACTTATAGTTCAGGTATTCTAGAATGGGAGATCGAATGAACTAATAAAAAAATTAAGAAAACAAAACACCTTCTTAATAATGCTGTTATGATATCTCTTGGAACGCATTTCAGTAATTATTTATTTCACAGCTCTGCGGCTACAAAATAAAAATTTTATACGTGAAGCCAACTGAATATGCATTATTATATGCCTTAAGAAAAATGAAAGAACATTGTTATAGAAATCAGGAGGCTGAAGAGACCAGGCTCTTGGGTGCAGGATGCTGAATGCTTCAAACCTGCTTCAGCTGGATGAAGAAGGATGGAGTGTCCCTGGGGGAGCTGTAGGCAGAGGTGTTTTCAGCTGATGACTTGCACCAGAGAGGCTGCCTTGCTCATCTGTCATTGCAGGGGAGATGCCTCATTTCTGGGCAGATGAAGTTGAGACAAGCAGGATCCTGTTCTTAATGAGGTAATTTAGGTCACCCAGCAACTACCTGATGTGGGGCGAATTTCTTGTGTGGAATTGCCCATGGGCAAGTATCTATCCTCGCAGCCTGCTGCCAGAGCACTTGGTATTATTTGGCACCTTTTCTTCTTGTCCTTGCAGGAAAGTCTTAATGGGAAGATAACCCTTTCCTTCTCCTAAAAGTAGATAGCAGGATCCATCCTGCTGCTATGTTTGGGAGTTAAACATGCAGCTGTTCCTGAGTAAGCTTCTGTCTGTGGGGCTTCTCTTGCATATCTTGCCAACTCTGATGCCACTTGTGAAGTGAAAAATGCTAACAGCAGCAGTGTTGGGAAAGAAAAAGGTCTAGGAAAAAAAAGAGTACCTAGTGGCAGAAGAGTGTGTTTTGATCACAGTAATTTGCCTTTAAAGATGTACTACATAATGCTCCATCTTGGAAGTTTAGAGGGTCAAATATTTGATACCCAACCCATGTAAAGTTGATTACATATACAAGGTGTTGATTTCAATGGGTAGAGGGAGAAAAACCGACCAGCAGAATTGCCAGTGTTTCCTCTTATAAGCATTGAATTCTAGTAACTAAAATACAACAGGAAGTTTGTATTTTGAGTCTGAAGATGACTGGCTTATGAGAACAAACTGTGTTAGAAGTGATTCTGGCAATGGTTTCTCACTTGACCTTTAGGTAGCTTTTGTTTTCTGGTGGAGAGGGGTTTATAGGATGAAAATCTAGTGCTTGCTCTATGAGAAGGCAGCTGTGTGGGTGCCAGTCACACAAACCCAGCAGGACCAGCCGCCGAGTCACTTATTCCAGCCCCACTAGGCTGAAGGCAGGGCGAGTGGGATGGCTGGTGAGTCACCCAGGCAGCAGGGGAGGCACCGGGAGCTTCGCTGCATCTGCTCTTGTCTGTCTGAGCCCAGAGAGAACCGTCGGAGGCTTCCCTCCTCCTCTGGAGTGTCTGCCCACGCAGCGCTGCTGGTTTTGGGTGCCTTGCATGGCTGCCATGCGGTGAGCCTGCCAAGGAGCCACATGAGGAGGGAGTGTGTGTCACTGCTTTCTGGCGAGGCAGTGCCAGAGCACGTGTGTGCTGCTCAACTTCTGGCGTGGTAGAGAGGTTTCGGCGGCTGGCGCGCCTCCAGACAGGCTTGCCAACACTTGTTCAGTAGCTGTCCTTCAGGGACCTGTTATGGATAAACAGCTGGATAAATTGCTTATTTTTTTTCCTGTCTCTGAATGCTGATACTGTAACACACACCCTCAGATTGGCCTAGCTAATATTAGAAAATGACTGGGTAAAAGGATGAGAAGATTTACGGATGCTTTTTGAAATGAACTGAGGCATACTTTTGTAAGAATGTAAATTGCCTTCCTACTGTTCATATTGTTTTTTGTTTTAGAGTGGGTGTCTATGATATAACCCAGAACTACTTCTCTCAAGCAGTCTTTCCCTTCTTTCTCCTCCAACACAGCAAGTGTTTGAAGACCTGTGTTGGTCTCTTTGGGGTGTGTGTACACGTGAGAGCTGCAGAAGGCAGGTTTGCCAGCAGAATCTTATTTTATCATGTGATTTAAATCAGAGGCATTTTCAATCAGAGTTTATAGAAGCTGGTTTGAATCATTATAAATAAAAGAACTGAGATTCTGCTCTGGTAGTATAACTTAAAATAATAATGACCATGATTCTTTATTTTTTCCAGTGTCAGAGCAACTGTGCAGCCGCATGGCCAGGCTTCCTGTCTCTTCTGAAGGCTTGTTCAGGAAATGGCAAAATGCACAAAAAGGGTCTTTGTCATTGAAAAAGTTTGTTATTGTGCAGTTGAAGTACAGCTGTTACATATTTCCTTACATAAATTTGGAACCTTCCTGAAGTTTCAGTCCTCTAATTATTCCGCCCAGGTCACTGGTCTATAGTGTCTATATTTAGCATATTGCAAAAGTTTTCTGGTCCTCCAAAGAATGAAAAGCCTTTCTGTGAAACCCTTCTCCATCTGTATTAACTACGGATTTTCTGTTGGGCTAAATAATATGAAAAGCGAATACTGGAGGGTTTTACAGAAAAGTTTGAATGCATGAACTACACCACTGTTTTGATATTTTGCAGATTTCTGCAGGTTATGAGAACTATAGCACATGTACTCCCCCTCTCTCTCTCGGAAATACCCAAACAAATAAACCAACCCCACAATTCTCTTCCTTCCCACTCACTCCATTCCTGCACTGCCCCCCCCCCCCCCCCCCGAAAAAACAATCCCAGAAAAAACAGAAACAAAATTTCCCCTTCCCCAGAAGTCAGGGAAACCATGCCCTATTTATCAGAGGTTGTCTTATCAAAAGGCTGTAACGTATAGCAAGACGTCCTGCCCTTCCTCTACTGAAATTTAATTCATCATTAGAAAATAGTAGTCCAAGTGTTCTAGCCTAAATTTACTTAATTTACTTACTTAATTCACAAATGCATTTATTGATACTTCAACAGTTCTGGAAGAGACACAAGTTAGAGGGATGAATGCAGAACTGTGGTCTTTTGGTGGAAGTTGTTCTGATCAGTAAGGCAGGGAATGGTAAGTTTGTCTTTCCCTTGTTTTAAGGTCTTGCCTTTCTGTTGTACTCTGAGAGTTAGAACTACAATGTTCTTGCTATTCACTTTTCAGATAGAGGTGTTTGCAGATGACTTTGTAAGGAAGCTTTGAACTCAGATATAATGATAGATTCTATGTGAAGAACATTGTGAGATTTTATGTACCAACATTTATAAGATAGTATAAAATACTAAGAATTATAAAACACTGAGGTAAAATGCATTGGTCTTTAAATTGTTTTTGGCTGTAAGTGCATACTGAACACAGTTCTGATCACTGAACATGTTTTTTTTCCTTTTAGGAAACTACAGAAGCTGTATAGCTATTTTGTTCAGTCTTCAGTAAACCAGCTTTTGCACTTTCACCGTTACGTTTTAGAATTTTGGCTATTTTGGAGAATAAGAATAGAGAAGGGCTGTGAGCATGTTGAAAATAGTATATCTGTATAACTTTCTCTAATTGATATTATAAATCATCATGATTGTTTAGGTTTAGCTCCCCCCTGTATGAGTGGACCTTGTTGGTAATGCATCTTCCTGAAGACGAGCTGGTGATTTCTGAGAAAGTAGCTATATCCTTAGGAAGCAGAGGGTTGGAAAACTGGCTTTTACTGTATTTCCATGTGCCGTTAGAAACTAATTCCTTTCTTGCAGTGAATTTCCATGTTATCTAACATCTCCCTTGTGGGGTTTAGGCTGTAACTCTAGGCCCTGCCACCTGATATGCATTTTCCATTTTTCCCCCTCTAGCTTATTTTTAAAAGCATCCCGCTTTATTCTGTAATACTCTGTGTATGGTGCTGAATGGCTGTCTTGCGGACACAGTTAGGTAAAGTTTCTGTACCTTTATCCATGAACCGTTCCCACAAAGGATATAAAGAGAGAGACTGGTAGGAGACTGGAATTTCCCTTCCTGCAGCAATAAAGCTATCTTGATGGGCTATAATGTGGGCTCCTGGACTAGGAGAGAATGTCCTGGAGGAAAGAAGGCAATTACATCTTTGGCATTAATATATATTTTAATCACAACATGATGCAGTTCAGTTGTATTTGGTTATAATGCAGTGCTATTTACATGTAATGAATATATGTATTATCATAGCCCGGGAATAGGCATAGCTGAACAAAAAGTAGTTAAATGGCAGAGCCAGCTCACTAGGTTTTTGCTCTGAGCAATATAGTACAAGTAAAATGAGCTGGGTTTGATTTAGTGGCACAGGAATAAAGTACTGGCCAATAAAAACTGTGTTTTTGCATTATGTGTTTTGCCTTTTAAGTCAGCTCATTAGCTTTATATTTATACAGCACCCTCTGCTCCTTTGAGCCATGTTAATTATAAGGTGGTGCATAACGTAATCAGAATGCTTATACATGGATTTTGCATGAATGGAGAAACAGTGTGTTTCAAAGTACCTCTATCAGATATGTTTGAAGTTAGCTTTGACCATTTCTTTTTCCCTTTGTAAATTTGCTAAATGTGTTGGTGAAAAGGGGACACCAGTGTGAGAGGTGCTAGTTCAGCTCAAAGGTGAACTGAGCTCAGCCTCATGTTTGCTTCCAGATACAGCTGCTTCCTCAGAAACCCTGCTCTTGTGGTAAAGGTTTGAAAATTGAAAAAGGAGTCTATTGTTAAGCTTGTGTATGCCCAGAGTGTGTGTGTGTGCGCCTGGGCACATACCTTCACACACAAATGCCTCCAGGTGGTCAGTTCATGGGCACGTTTATGGGAAAGGAGAGCGGCAGGTTGGTTTTGGCTTTGCTTGGCACCAAGAGGAGCTTCAGGACTTTTACTTTTCCTAGGAACACCACTTCCAATCAGCGAAGGAAAACCCCTGCATCACCCCTGGTATGTGATTTTGGCAAGCTGCCTAAGGTCCAGCCTTCAGCAGCAGCCAGCTTGGGAGCACAGGGACCCTGACAATTACAGATGTGCAGATTGTTGCCCTTTGCTGTGCCTCCAGCTGTGCCAGGGTGCTGATGTGTGTTGGGAGCTGGAGCCTGGTGTGGGCTGCCCAAACTCTTCTGGCTGCACCTGCCTGAGATTGTGTGCTGGGTCAGGGAGGTACAGGCTGCACTTCTTGCATTATAGAAGCTTTTTCCCCTCAAAAGAAGATGTCAGAGGAGGCAGTGATGTTGGAGGAAGAGGAACAGTACTTCACTTGTTCAGACAGTTTAAAATGCCTTAGATGGAAATGACAATTGCCTTTGTTTTTTTTAGTGACAACAAAAGCCTTGACCCAATGTTTGACCCTACCTGTTTTTTTCTCACGTGTCTCCATCTCCCTGCCAAGGAAGAGCTGAGCTGAAGCCCTGGGCTTCCTACAGGTTTTCAGGAAGCAGTGACATGTAAATCCAGCTGCTCTCCCTGGCTTTCCATGTATTGTTTCTGGATTTGTCAGAGAACACACCGAGATGAGAGACTGCTATGTTTTATTTTATTTATTTTATTTTTTTCTTTTTCTTTTCTCTCTTTTTTTTTTTTTTTTTTTTTTTTTTGGTCAGGTTTGATGCTGGATGGAAACAGTTGCTATATTTAGAATATGATGGGGAAGAAAAACACAGCTTAGGGTTAACACCCTCCTGGTGTTTATCCATAAATATGGAATAGTGCAAGAACACCCGATACATATGGAGCACTGTGATTGGCTGCTACTGATGTCATTCTGATGTCACTCAGAAGTGATCAGTATGTCACCCAGCAGATGAACAGATCAGCTTTCCTTATTTGTATGTATAAATTTCATTTCATGGCAGCACGTTTTTATGGCATTATTGCACTTCTTGAGTTTTGGAGGACATCTAGGCCTTTTCTTGAGCCTGTCAATATTTTGTCTCAGCATAGATAAATGTGCACCTGTGCCCTCCCTCTCTGTTTTTTTCCTCTTTACAATGATGTGTAATCAGTTGACCATCCTCTGAATTAATTGCTAATAAAATAGATGGGAGATCTAAATTGGTGTTTACGCCTCAGCTGCTGTGATTGCAAGCTTAAAGGAGTGTATATTTGGGAGGAGGGATAGATGCAGATGAGTGGAATAAAAGGTAGCTTTGTGGAAATATTCAGGTTTCCATCCATCCGTTCTTCTTGAATCTAGGTCAGCGTATGAGTATTACACTGTTTTTCTACCCAGTGCTGAATTGTAAGATTATGAATGTATTTCGAGGTTATTTTATTAAGCATGATAAAATTCCATGACATGCAGGTCAAATCAGTCAATACTTCTAACACTTTTGAATGGAAATAGAAATTCCAAGAATTGACAGTATGCTCTTAATAAAGGATGCTAAGGGAACAGGAGGAAAAAAAAAAAGGGAAAACCTCTTAAGTTTTGGGATTAGTTGGACTTTTTCACATTCTATGCCTCTTGCTCTAATCTAGCAATAGCATTGTTTTTTTCCAAAAGTTTGGAAACACTATTTTTGAACAAATCTTCAGATAGAATGAATTTGGTTGTATAAATAAAACATATTGGGAAAGGGTTACTGCAATACTTTTCTTCCATTTTTAATAAAATCTCCCCTTCTGTAATCCCTCTCCTCCAAATGACCAGAAGTGACTCTTCAGCTGATGCTGTAGCCTCTTGCATAGTTGTAGGAGTTGTATTTCCAAGGGACTAAAAAAATCATGGCTAACTCAACTCACATGATTGCTCAGGAATATTTTGAATGCTGTCATGTTATAGATTCTTTTTAGGTTTAGCAAAATTGAGCCAACCTTACTGATGCCTTAGAAAATTTCTTAGTGCCAGATCTCTTCTGCCTGTATACTTCTGAATAGCAAATGGCCAGTTACCATGAACTTGCTGATTCAAAAGGAGGTGAAAAAGTAATTACAAACTGCATGGGGGATATTTCCGAGTTACAGTCTAGATTTACGTCTGTCAAGCTGTAGCTCTTGGGTGAGCTGTAACCGACAGTGATCCAAATATACACAAGAATTTCACACACAGATTTTTGCAGGTGGTGCCTTGGACAAGTTTAGCAACCTAAATCAATATTATTGCTTATTCTTTCCAGCTGGGAAGGCACTGCTTTGCTCTTTCTTCTGCTGCCTTTTCTTCCTCCCTCCTCCTCCTGCTGCTGCTGTTTGTTCTGGTGAAAGCTGTTTCAGCCTGAGCTGTCAGGGCTATCACTCACTATCAGGATACTTAATCCCACGCAGGTGCAGTTTGAGCCTCTACAGAGGGCCTCAAGGTCATGCTGGCTGCAAAGCCAGACCCTTGTGGATGGCTGGGGGGGAGGCGTGACAGTCATTAACATTTCACATCTGGAGGTTCCATGCTCCTCTCTGCCATTTCTTCTTTCTCCTCTTCCTCTCTCTCCCCCACCCTTTCATAGCCTGTCACAAAGCTTTCCTGCAGCACTGCAGTAGCTCTGGGTAGCTGTAGAGGTGAATATTGCTTTGAAAGGAAGCAGTTAAGTGAGGGTTGTTTATACTTTTTATGTAAAAATGTAGGCAACTGAAAGGAAATTATAGATAAGTAGACATCTTATCTTTCATTGATGTTGGTGGTCCAACCTTTAAGCCAGTTCTTTTATTTGTTTCCTCTCTCTACTGGGTGATTTTAAGCCTACTTATTAAAAAAAAAAAAAAAAAAAAAAGGCAGGATGTTGCCACTGGCTCCAAATAGAGCCGTTCCTCTTCTGAAAGGTTGAATTTGCCAGACTCCTCCACCTCATTCCAGTCCTAGTGATCCATTCTTTCCCAATCCTTGTGTTAAAAGCTGCTTATGTTTTTTCTGTTTTTTTCCCCAGAGAGGTCCTCTCTATTATGGTGCAGTAACGGTGCTGTGAGCGGTTTCAGCTGCCATGTCTCCTTTACACACCCCTCCCCTTAAAAACACCGGAGACAGCCTGCACAGGGATATCTTAGGAGAAAAGACTTGAGAGAGAGAGAATTTAGGAAGCATTGGCAAGGGAAGCAAATGAGCTGTGATTAAAGAGAATCTGGGCACTGAATAAAGGATCCTTAAAACCCTTTAACTTAATACAAGTCTTCAAGAAAGTTGGCTAGGCTTTTAGGGGAGGATTTCTAACCTCAGTCATTGCAGCTAAGAACTGCTGCTTCCCCTGTGGCTTCAGACTGGAGCAAGGATTTCCACAATTACGCTGTGAACAGGAGCACGAACCTATATTTAGGACACAACACTTCGTGGTAAAAAGCTATATATGGCATATGAGCACCCACTTAGGATCTAAAAATACACATTGCAGCCCAGTTTGCCTTTGAATGAAGTCATGCTTAGAAATGCAGTGTTTAAGCATAGTTTGATTTCCCACCTCTCTGCCCACCTCTATCGTCCCCCCTCTTCTCCCCCAACATTATTATTATGTTTTAAAAGACTTCATTCATTGAAAAATTGCCTATTCAGATTTTCAGCATGTGGCTGCCTCTACATGAGGTCACAAGCGACCTGTACCTCATTCTGGGAAGGTTTTATGTGAATTTATTTCTGTCAGGGTTTTCATTTATTTCAGGCCAAAACGACCCACTTTTTCTCCCCAGTCTCCAAACTTTCTGTGTGGTAAAAAAGGAGGAAACAAATTATGTCAAAAATGGCAGTATAGTATAGTGTTGCCCTTAAACAACTGTATATGTTACAGGGGGTGGAGGAGAGTAGTTGCTTTCTGCACTTGCCAGTTTTCATTTAGTTTTGAAATATTTCTCGGCTGGTGAAGAGAATGAAATGAAGTCCCTATAACCTTCTTTTAAATGGGAAGGAATGTTGCCACTGATTTGGGTTACCATGCAAAATTTCATGAAAGCTTTTTGAATCTGCCCCTCTGCAAGAGGGTTTCTGTGCCTCTGCCCACTCCCCCCCCCCATCCCCCCCTCTTGCGGTGTCAGTGGCAGGGTTTCCTTATTGGGGGTTGAGATGGTCAGACCTTCCCATGAGGGCAGGTAAGGCATGGAGAAAGACTAAGACAAACTCTCTGGTTGCTGTGAGATGTATTGTACATTGATGTCTTGAACGTGCAGTGTGGACATGTACTGTGTGCACTTCATTTTTGCTATATTGGATATCGTTGCCTTATTCTGCCAGCTCCTTTTCTTCAGAGGTTTTTTCCTTCAAGAATGCAGAAAGCAATCTCTTACATGCAGTGCACTTGGGATATTGAATGAGTTATCTTAGTTGGTTCTTGCTTCAAAGTATCCTTGTTTAGATTCAGAGGGGGAATAATGGAATCTTAATTCCTTCAATTTGAAAGCGTTAGGATTAAAAAAGAAGATACTCTGTTTGTTGATGTTCTTCATTCTTTCAGAGCTGCCGCCAGCAGCATCTCTCCAACTTGATCATTCTTCAAGAGAAAGCTGCAAATGAAATACCGCCAGCCTTCAAAAATGAAGCTATGTTAAAGGAAGAAGGTGGTTTTTTTTTCTCTCTCTCTCTCTCTCTCTCTTTTTATCTATAAAGCAGAATGTTCTGCCTGTTCTTTGAAACAGTTATTCCAGTGGTAAGGATATAATTATATAGCTCCTCAGATTCTTATGTAAATGCATTCAATAACACATTTTGGAAACTGGGCTTCTGTTAGTCTTCATTGCCTCATGCATTTTGTTCAAACTAGAAATGCTCTTTTAACTTTGTCTCTTCAAAAAGAGCAGGGGAAGAAAACTGTTTTTCACTAACAATATTATATATTGGTGATGCTGATAGATTTAAAAAAAATTTACTGAGGAGATGGGAAAAAAAAATCATCATGGAAATATTGCAATGGGGGCCACAGTTGGAATTGTGTATAAGGATTTTTTGAGGTTGGAACAGAAGTTTCCAGGCACACCTGGAGTGTGGATTATGGGTGGCATAGGCAGTGGTATTTGTTCTGCTTTTTGCAAAGATGGGGACACAGACCTTATTCCTATGTAGGCCGAGGCTGGTTGTATGCAGTTCCCAGACCTGCATGTCAAAACCTGATCCTTGCTCTTTGTTGGAGAGCGGAAATGAAGTTCTTGCTCTAGATATACATTTGAAGAAGATTGTGTACTGCATTTTGGGAATTTTTTGATTAGAGAAGAAAGAAAATATATAGACTTTCAATTTGAGTTCAGCTTTTCAGGAGATCTGTTGCTTTCCCCTGGTATTTAAATATGTTGCAACTTTATGAAAGCTTTCCATGTATTTATTTCTGCTTTTGAGACCATTTAAGTATGCATTCTGAGGCTTCCGGGGTCTCTTGGCATGACTTTTTCCAGCTCATAATTTACTACAGTGCCAAGTTATCCTCAGGTACCCCATCTTGCTTGATTGCTTTCTATATTCATACTTGGAGTGAGAAGAAAATTCCCTGCCCCAGTCAACTTTTGGCAGTTGATCATTTTATTTAAAATGCTTCCATATATCTGGAAGAGATGTCATTTTGCAGATGATCGATTGTGTATATGTAATACCAGAATACTTATTTAGGTGAAGTGTGTATCACCATGAAGAAAAATAAACTTACTGTAGTTATGAATTTCAGGTCTGTACATAAGAGGGTTTAACCAACAGAAAATCATCCTGATTCCAAGTGCTGTTGTAGGCACTGAGAATCAACTTGCAGAATTATATGGTCTATTACATGAACATGTTAAAACTGACAATACTATCAAGTGGCCTATAATATCTCTTAAAGTTGAATTTAGATTTGAATTTTTATAACTTCTTGGAGGTTATAAAAAACAATGGAAAAATCAATGCTCAGCTCGTTGGTGAACTGAGTTGACAAAGGAGTTTGAAATCCAATGTCATCTGTTTTACTACATCCTGCCTTAAAACAACACGTAAAGACTGTGTCAGTCTCAAAGCACCACTTGATATATATTAGTTGCCAAAGAACAATCCATTCTTGAATCCTGCTATTTGTATTTCCTGGGAAATACAATCTCACCTAATACAAAGGAAAATGTTACGCATGGATTAAAACTGCATTGGGATGTGATAGATCTTTGGATCTGCAAGCATAATATTTTTGGGGAAGTGATAATATATCAAAGAGAAAATTAATTATGTAGGGGTTTTTCCTAACACCTGGAGCTCATGCTGTTGCTGCTTCTGCTGCTGGGTGGCTGTTTTTTTTCATAAGTCACTCTGTAAGAAAAAAGTCAAATTGAATGAAATGATGGAAGAAAGAAGTCATGGCTAGAAAGGAGGAAAGCAACATCTAAATATTTAACTACCACCCAACAAGTTCAGAATCTTCAGGAATTTCCTTCTTCCTTGGTGTATTTCCTTGGCTTACAGTTTGGGAAAGAAATCTGCATAGATACCTGGAGTTGAAAATTGGGAGTATCATCCTATGTTCTGAATGTCATAAAAAGAGCTCCAGAACAACGTCCCTCCCACCCCTCAAAAAGCAAACAAAAGCCACCACCACCACCAAAAAACCAAACCCAACCAACCAACCAACCAAAAAACCCCACCACAACTAATTGAAATAAACCAAAAATCTATCTAATAATGTGCTTTATGATTTCATCTCTGACTTTAATGGAGGCCTTTTATTCACCCCTGGGACTTTCTTCAACAAATGCAAATGAGGCCATTCAGTGAGATCTGTGATCAGGATATTTTCTTTCCATTGTATTTTGATCCTGCCAGCTCTCATTTTGGCGTTTGACCTGCACAGGCCAGTGCTGCAGAGCTACTGTTTGTAGCACCTTTTTTTTGAACCATGGTGAGGGATTTAGAAGGATGGGAGGGATGTTAATTCCTAAATAGGTGCCTCTTTCAGCAATATTAATGAGATATGAAGTATGTGGCAGCATTATTTTGCATATATTTTATTTATTCTGAGTTGGGGACCACAGAGTTCTCAGCAGGAGTGTCGTCACCTTTTATACCCATAATAACCACCATTTACAAATTATTTTTGCATGCTATTTGACTTCTGAAGGTGCTGAAGAATCAAGGTCTAATAAAGTAATGAAATAAAACTTCTAATACTGTATGTTTATTTTCTCTGCTTGGGTTGTTCAGCAGACAGTTTATTTAGTAGGACAGTTATTGAGTCTAACACATTTTTGGGTCAGTGCTGACTGGGTGATTAGTTGCTCTTGTTATCAAATATATTTCAATGAAAGTAAAAGCAACAATCAAGGACTGAGATGGCTTTTTTAAGGGACTCCTCTGTTGTCATATTTTCTGTGACATTTTTCACAATTAGATGTATTATCTGGCTTTTATTATCACAGAGAATATAAATGATGATCTTTGGTTTTACCATGTGCATTGTTGGTCCCTGTGAGAATACTACCATAAATGCATTCATTTATTTCAGCCAGGTTAGTGTAGTCTTTGCTTGTGTATGGAAAGAAAATGCTCACAAATGTCTTTTGTAGTGGAACATGGGAGTTTTAAAAAATTTGTTATGACTGAGAGTGAGGAGGGAATGTTATATTTGTAACTCCTTCCTGCTGCTAGAATAAACACCTGGCTTTATCAAAGCATTTGTTCTAATCAGCAAGAGATGTTTATCTACAAAAAAATGTTCTCCAGTCTTATGCATTGTCAAAGAATTGTATATCTCTACAATGTGTGTAGGAAACACTCTTCCACTGCCTGAGATAAATGTCCTGCGTTTCACCCCCAGATTCCTGTATAGGGATTATTCTGTGCTCCTGTGGGAGACGAGTTAGGAAAAAGGTACTAGTTTATTGTCATTCTTTCTGGAATTTTTCTCTTAACATCACATTAAATCTGTAATCTTGTGTTAAACTGTGAAATTTTTCATGCTGCTAGACCAGCTTTCCTTCTTCATCATTCCAATATGTTTCCTACTGATAGATGTGGTTCCATGGAGTCAATTCTGAAGAAATGTTGAGATAAAGGAATCTGATTCCTTAGCAAGACCAGTATAAAATGATACAAACCACTGTTTAGCTATATTAATGTAATTGCTGTCTTCATAAATCACATATTAAGTGTGATTAGAAAAAATGAATCTAATAAAATCTAATATATGACATTTCTATTTACAGTCATCGCAGTTATACATTAGTTTCACTAATCATAAGCTGACAGCTTTAATTTTTGATGGAAGACCCCCTCATACCAAACTCTACTGCTTTATGCTTCTCTTGTGCTTCTAGTGGGCGATATCCCCAGTGGTTGCTTAGAATTGCTTTGAGATTTGTGTCAGCCTCCTTGCCTGCCCCCCTTCTTGTCCCACATTGCCACTGGTATGAGGTTGCTGATAAGATCTCCCAGGTAGTGTTTTTTTCCAGGCTGAGCAGTCTCAGCTTTCTTGATCGCCCTCATATGACAGAGGTTTTCGTTTTATGAATGGAACAGGAAGGAAAGGCACTAAAGATGCTAAAGAAGTTGGAATTTTGAGCCAGTTCTGGGTGTAAGGAGGCAGACAGAGGACAAAGCCAAAGGTGACACCTTGGCATCATGAGAAAGAAGTGACTGAAAGACGAGAAGGTGAAGGGCAGCTGCGTGTTCCCTGGTGTATCAGGGTGTGTTTTGATTGACCTGCAAGAAGTTCCCTTGGGGAATTCGGCATTCAAATGTCTCTAACTTGACATTGTTTGTAGTGTTGTGTTATGTTGTCTCAACTCTGCTGTATGTTTGCAAACTCAGGTTTGCAACTTGCTGCAGCCTTGTCCCATAGCAGTGTAGCTCCCTCTTTCCCTGTAAGTTTGGATGATGCTCAGAATACACCTGCAGGGAAATGTTTAATCTCCCCAGTAAGGGAAATGGGATGTATGAAGATTTAACATAATAGAATGGAGAACAGAATGAAGTCTAGGCTGAAAGAAGAATGGGCTGAGACTAAATGCAGACATTTTGGGTTCTGGTAAAAATACTGTTTCTTAATATATAAAAGAAAAAAATGAACGTTTACATAGAAAACAAATGTATTTTGTGAAAAGCATTGCTTACAAATAAGCTTATTTTTCTGTTAGAGTCAGAAGTCTATTTCTGCTCATCCTATTTTAATCTCTATTTCCTGTTTGTTTTCACCATTTGTACACTGGGAAGGAAGCTACTGTGTCTTACAGATTTTCCACACTACTGTTTCTATTTCTGCTATGAGAAATTAGCCTTTAAAGCAGTGTAGCAAAAGACATTTTTGCAGTGTTTTTGGCAGACTGCAAAGAAGGTGGAACCAATATGGAAAACACAGACAAGAGTAATTTTTTTTTTTCATAAAGTTTCTTGACAAGTAGGAAATGAAATAGAAATTGTGTGTTACAGAAGGCTTTTCACTGTGTTGCAATTGTGATAAGCCCTGGACAACACATGGTAAAAAGATGATGCCTTAGAAGGAATGTTTCCACTAAAACTTGTTCTTGTTTTGGGCAGGAAGCTTACGCTAATATAGTTTTAAATCTTAGCATTCATATGTATGTGTGTGTGTGTGTATACATATATATGCATGTATATATTCAGTATTGAAATTCTTTGCTGAAAAATATTTTGGCTTTTAAGAAGTAATATTTTCAAGCAATGTATTTAATCATTTTACCTGCTGGCTTACCTTTACCCTGTCAGGCAGTTTGGATTAAGGAATTTGACTGCTTCTGCTTAATGGCTTTTTTCCTGCTCTTGCAGGACAGTGCTTTTTTTGTTCGGGCTCTTAGCACCTTAGGTGAAAAATATAAAATTCCTGAAAACCTGTCTTTCTACTTACTGAAGCAGTTTGTGAAAATATTACTTTTCACTGTAATGTTTTATAATTATAGTGTATTTGCTTTCTCCCCACTTTCTCAAACAAATAATTTCTTCTGTAGGGGAATACCTTTAGTGATAAATGTGCTGGGATTTTTGTGTGGTAACAGGTCTTTGATCATCTTGACTCTGTGAGGAACAGCTAGAGAAGCACGTACCTCAGGGCTGAAATTTGTATGGAGCAGGCTTGCCGTATTTTTTCTGGTTTTGGGCTTAGCTAGGGCCTGTGAATTAGCAGCAAATCTGGGTGCCATCTGGACTTGCTCTCTCTGCTCAGGCAAGATCTGGGAATCCTGCATCACTCCTAGAGGGAGTGTTATTTCCCATCCCCCCACCCCCCCTTCTAATTGCAGTGTGGGACAACCCCAAGTTTTTCCCAGGACTGTGAAAACACAAAGTCTGCCTTTCCCAAAATCTTTTGAGGTTGCCCTTTTTTTTTTTTTCCTGAGGAAGGCCATGAAAATCACTGCATAATGGGTTTGGTTAAAACATTAATGTCAGATGTGACTTGAATAAACCCTGGAGCTAACCTCACATGAAGCCTACTTGTTTAACTGAATGAAGAATTAATAAAATGATAAGTTGGTTTCACTGAGGTTTTCTAATCACTTGAAAATGTTTGTTTATTCCTGGAATCATAATGAATAATTGCAGAGAATCCATTTGAACACTACTGTATTTTCTCCTCCCAAATTGCAAAATCATAAATGCAAGGATAGCACATACAGAAAAGAGACAGAGTCCAAGTATGTAGCTACTGGGGGAAAAAAAAAATTAAACCCTCCAATATTCACCTTTTCCTGAATGTTTGCTTTGGATTCAGGGTTATATTAGATCCTATTGTGTGTTTGTCAACTCATTCTATGTTGCAAGCATGAATATGCTAAATACTTAGCATTGATTTGCCCAGTGCAGCTGAGGACTTACTTCCTTGAGAAAATGGTGGTAGAAGTATGTTTCTGTTCTGTTGAAAGAAATCAGCATTTGTCATTTACATATGGAAATGTTGTTATTCCAGACACTTTCAACCATATCCATTTTCTGCAGAAGACTGAGTTGCAGAGGGGAAAGGCATTGATTGAGAAAGCATGACAGTGAAGAGTGCCATGTCTGTTTTTCTCCTCCTCTCAGCCCCTCCCCAAAGTTTCACAAATTAATAATCGTTTATTGGTTATCTGCTTGCAAAAATGGCGTTGATACAAAGCACTTAACTTTACCTGTAAAGTAAATTATGTGTGGATGGCAGTGGGTAAAGTTTATTATACTATTTATTATACGACCTTATTACCATAATTGCCTTTTGTAACATGGTTTACAGTGGATTTTTAAATTATGACCCCTCATGATAATCCAAACAACACAAAAGAAAAATACATTTCTACTGCTGAGGACAAAGTCAGAGAATTTTTGACTTGCCTCACTGAATGTGTTTTGCTTGGCTTTCCCCTGAAGTGGGGCACTGGGATAATCACAGTCTGGAGCAGCTGCCCTCTTACTCAAATTGGGAGCGGGGGTTGCAGGTCTAAATTCCGTATTTGATGGAAATTCAGCAAAAGTGGTTTTGGTAATAAGCCTATAGAAATATTTCGTGCAGTCATGGTACTTACCTTAGCCTTTTGATACTTTGTTATAATTTATGATGGTGGAAATTTATACATTTGGACTCCTAGAGCATCCAAAACATGGTGTATATTTGCTCAATTTCAATGTCATGTGTGGTTTGGAAGAAAATGGTTCAAGTGTTTACTTTCAGTGTGCTAATGTAGCATGCTCGTTCTGGTATGATAATCTTATCATACTGATGTGTGAAGTGTCAAAATGATGGGCGAAGGTTTTCCTGTAATCTGAAGGGTCATGTTTAGGTTTTTAATTTTTCAGAGGTTCCTCTGTCTTTTCAAATGTCTGACACCGTCTTTTAGTGGGACAGCACTGTTGGTTTCCTTCGCAGCAAGAAAGCTTTGTATGCTGCCACCACCACTAATGTATGCCACTGAGCTGGGTGCTGGGTATTAGAGATGTGATCTGCTGACAGTCTCGGGCAGGAGGCTTTTCCAGACACAGAATACTAATTGTCAAAATGAAAGGCAGTGGTTTTTGCTACCTCTTTCCTAACACTTGATGGACTCTTTTGTGACTGACCAATGCGATTGCACTCAAAGCAAAGATGTTGCAATTTGTCACTGAGCTTTGGGAATGGGGGCTGATGCAGCAAACATGACAGAAAATAAAACGTTCTGTAGCAATAAAGTCCACTTGATAAGCTTTAAGTGGTAACTTAGTGATCCACCAGTTTTTTACCAAGACTTGGAATGTTGTAGCTTACATTAGCTTTCCTCTTGACAAAGACCTGAGGTGAAAGAGTTGTCTATTTGCCAATATCTTGTTTTCTTAGGAGACTCTTGCCTAAAATTGTGTGTATTTGGTGGTGATTATTTAGTATTCAAAGCTATTAATTTGGGATTGATGAGACACTAATAAATTAAATATTATTAGCTATCATCTGAGGATAAGCTAGAATTATGGCAAAAGGAACAGATCAGCCAAGCTTCCTCTGGCTTCTATTTTTAGGACTTGAGTTTTCATCTGTTTGGAAAATTTCTGTTGTTGCTCTGACTTTCATTGTTTGATTTACAAGTTTATGCTGTTGCCTGTTGAGTTTCTATGCCCATGAGTTAATTTATCTTCCTTTGCATTCTTCAGGTGGTTAAAGACAGAGTGAGTCAGTGTTTTGCAGGTGAAGGTTGAGACAAGTCCTGGATAAAATAATAATAAAGGCTCTGTCTAGATTTTTATCTCTGTGCAGCAGAGGCAGACAGTTGAGAGAAGGAGATGAATCTGGGTGGTCTTGGTGTTGGTGACTGCCATGAGCATGGATGTTCCCAGCTGGGGGACAGGGAGAAAAAAAAAGATCCTGAAATTATGAAATGAGTGTATTGAATAACAGTGTTTTGCTCTGCAAGAAACCTGTCTTGTTTGAAAAGTAATCCAGCCAGCTATTTTAGCATTGCTTATCTTAAAAGCAGCAGCAGGTAACACTAATGCAGTCAGGAGTACCTTGTTTGCTGTGGGGGTAGAAAATCTATTCTGCAGGAGTAAAAACCTTCTGGGAAGTCAAGCCACAACACCCCTCCCATACATTTATTTGTCTTTTAGCAAATGGGATTATGGAAAAGTGCATTACTGGAGCTGTAACTGAAGTGATTTCATAGTTTATTTTTAGGGACTTTCGATTGAAAGTTGCTAATTGAGGGTGGGGGTGAGAAGGGAAGGTTTGCTTGAAGTTGGGTTAAGTCAAGGTTATCTGTATTTGTCTCAAGCCCGGAAGAGCTGGCAGGAGAATTGACTAAACTTTGTGAACTTGCACAGACCTGACCCTTAACACACTCGCACACTCTCTCTCTCTCACACAAATGCACCCTTGAACACTTTCTCAGCCTTCCACTCCAGCCAATTTCTCTAACAGGCATACCACAATCCTTTCCAGCCCACACTGGGAGGATATGAAAAAATTTTTATCCTAAATTTCCTGCTCCCTCCTCCTCTTTAACTTTCCCATCCACCCTCTGCATGTTCCCATTGTGGGGAAGGATGAATGCTGTTTTCTCTTATCTCTTTGACTATGAGGGTAGTTTCACAACTGCTCCATGTTTCAGTTTTTCACCTACCACAGACTTAATGTATTAAAGTGGGCCAAATCTGGCACTCCTTATCCCAGAGAAATGTTTTATTGAAGTCTTTGGGAGCTTTGCCTGGGACTCTATGAGATTGCAGGCAGTGGTATTTAAAAGAGGCTTCCACAGTCACTTGATTTGATTGAAGTAACTTTTTTTTTTTTTTTTTTAAATGGAGGTAGCTTAATCAAGGCAATGCTTTCAAGTCTGAAATCATCTCTTATGAAGTTACCTGGGAAGAGGTTTGAAATACCTCTCTTAATGTTTTCACATCTCCACACATCAATTCCCAGTCATTTCTACTCCCTGCCTTCTGTTTGAAGGCAAACCCTAAGAGAGATGTCATTTATTTTACTTTCCCGCTTCAAGGTTAGGCTGGACAGTCTTGAGTTCTGAAAGGAGAAGTTAGGGCAGCTTGTTATCGGGTGTAACTGATGCTCTGCAAGTAATGTGATGAAAGAAACAGTCTAGCTGAGATTCTGACTTTATAACAGTAATAAAAGTCTTCAGGGTGGGAGAGGGGATTTAAACCCCCTTTACATGCACAGACTTACACCTGCATTCTCTCTGTGATTGATGAAACAGTAGCAGAATAAAAATTGCCTCTTTTGGGGAGGGCAAGTTCATACAGTTTTTGATCCACTGGGGGCAAAATAGTATCAGGGTGAATTGCCAATGAAGAGGGAATTGGTCTGTGGAGTTAGCTGTGATAGCCCCACATATTTCTGGGCAGGAAACACACTTCTGACCATATAGCATCGCTTTTGCTAGGAAACCCATAGAAGGGAGTAAACCTATTAACTGTAGGGTTTTTCTATATTTATAGTAAGAAGATGATAGATGTATTTCTCTTAAGACTTCAGAGAAAGAAAATGAAAGGGTGGAAGTTAAACTCTCAGAACCCACCAAAATACCCATATGTGAGCTCCTGAATAGGGTGTGCAGTGTGTTCTGTGCAGGGAGGTGTTGTTGTAATCAAGGGAAATGTAGGGAATTGAAGTATGGCAGGTATACTGGATTTCCATTAAGCAGTTAAAAAAGATTATCAAAATAAAGCCTTCTCTAAAAGTGAAAGAAATTAGGAAATTGTGCCTTCACTGACTAGATATTTGTTTCTGTCTGAGGCATCATTCGTTATAAGATTATAAGAAAGGCCATGCTAGTAGCCTGCTCTTTCACCCTCTGCTTCTTCACTGATGCTGATGTCCCAGGTGTCTTTGCAAGAGCCTCATGCTCAGGTCAGAGCTGCAGATCTGGCCTCCTTATCTGTTGCTGCATGTGGATTGCAGCAGGAGATTTACCATCTAGGATATGAGCTCCTTTTTTTTTCCTCAATCTCAGAAGAAATCTAAAAATTTGGTACAGTATTTGTAGCTGGAGAGAAATGGAAGAGCAAATTACTTTTAGTTGGACTGCAGAGAGGCCACAAAATCCTACAGCATTTAGTGAAAAGTTTTTGTGGTGGGAGGAAGTGGAGGCAGAGGCTGAGGATTCAGCCCAGTGAAGAAGCCACAACATTGCAGCTGAGGCAGGTTGGTGTAATGGCTCCTGTAATCTCCCTGTGCTGTATGCTTTTCCAGCTTAGCTTAAAAAAGGCTTCCCTCTAACTAGTGGGTGTCCCAAAACTGCTTTAATCCTTCTTGTTGTTTTTTCCTGTGGAAACCTTGTTGGGTCTCTCTGTAGTTTGCTGACTCCACCAGTCCTCTTGGCATTGCTGTCTTGTCCCTGACCACTCGGTGACTTGCTCCCGGTAGTACTTGTCTTCACAGCTCGTGCAATGAGTGTGTGACTGGAAGAGTGTTCTTGTCCACTTACCTGTGTGTTTCACTGAAGTCCATGATGGTCTGTTGAAGTTACCAGAACTATACTACAAAAATGTGCTACATTTATTTATTTATTTATTAATGGGTCTTTTCATAGTGTGTACATGTAAGAAGGAGCTGGGGCAAATGCTTAATAGCACAATAAGGGAAAAAATACTCTTCAAACAGGTTGTATTTTTTTTTTTTTTTTTAAATCATATCTGTCTTTTGAAGTTTAATCTGTGCCAAGATTACTATTCGTGGTTTCCGTATGTACTTGCATTTTGCTATTTCATCTCCAAAGAAGTTCGTTGGTTTTTTTCCAACTGTTTCACAGTTATGTTATATTTTCCCTTTTTTTCTACCTGAAAACAAAAGTTCTGTTTTTGACTTGTCTTCATATTTTTTTTAAAACGATGGAAACAGAGCTGAATGTTTTGGACTAGTGGTTGAATTTCTGTTGTTCAGCTCTTTTTTGTGATACTCACTTTTACAGGGCGATTTGTGCAACAATTAACATTCCTCCAGGCGGAGAAGAGCTCTAATGGAAGGTCTCTGAGCTGAGAGAGCAGCAGAAGTGGTTTGGGAGTAGAAAGATTAAACGGTGAGGTTAAACAGGTCAAACGAGAAGTAACAGTCAGTTGGAAAAAGTGCATAATACAGGGGATTAGACAAAGGGATGAAGTTTAATGGCCAGGTTTTGCAATGAGGTTGTTACTTTTGTGTAGGCAAATTGTCTTTGTTTTGACATCAGTATACAGAAATTTGGCTTTGTCCCTGAAGCTCAAAATGTTATTTTGTAGAAAAACAAAAAGCCTGATTTCTTGCATATTGCCTTCCCACATACCTCTCACTTAGTGAACTTCTAGCTCTCTGTGGAGGTAGTTCCTTTCAGACTTCCATTCACTGAGCAAGTAAATTCCTTCTGTTGGCAAAGGCAGGTAATGGTTTGCAATCTGCCTGTGCTTTCTCACAGGTGCACACAAACTCAGTTTCAACAGTAAGATATCATAAATGTTATCAGCATGTTTTTCCTTTTGCCATGTACAAGCAGAATCCAAGATCAGATAATGGAAATGTCATGTTGACCTGTGGCTGCCTCTGAAATATTTTTGACTCTTGGCTTCATGAGTTAGTTGTCTTTATCTACTGAGACAGATTTCTTCTCTGTGATGGTGAAACCAATTTTTCCATCATGCATTAGTAGAAATGAATGCTGTGGAAGCATTCTCTATGACTCTTGACTAAGAATTGTTCTACTATGCACGACTTGAAAAAATACCAATAAGCTAAATGTTTTTGGTACACTTTGTGGCTGAAATGCATTAACAGTAGATTCCAGGAAGGAGCAAAGTTGAAATGTGTGTTGCACATTTTTCTCTTATTCTTTGTAGATGACTTCACCATATTAAAAGGTAACAGGCAAACAAAGAGCATGAACGTGTTCTCTGTGTGACACAAGAGTGAGAACTGGAAGGCGTAGGCTGGATGGGACTTCTTGATTTCTCTCTGAGAGGAGCTATGACAAGCCCAGAGGAAGTTTCGCACAGGGTATTCAGGGGTTTTGCTACAGATCACCTCAGTGGGATGTAGTATTACTACTTCTCCCTAGTGAACAGAAGCAAGAATTGGTTACTTTTCTAAAATTCATTGAGCCTTTGTGATTTGTAATTCTATGCTAATGGTTTTCCATTTTGCGCAGAATCATCTTTCCTTGACTTGTTATGTATAATGATAATGAATAATGAGGAAATGGCTTCACAGGTGATAAAGGACATGACAAAAGTCCTGCTGTGAATTAACAGTGAGCTAAATTGTGTTCAAATCATCAGCTTTGGGCACAGCTCTCCTGCTGTGTTTCATCCTTCCTTCCTCCATTCGCTTCTTTCTGATAGGTTTTGCAGCCTGGTCTTTGCCAAGAAAGCATAAGGCGTTGGAAGGAAAGTGGAGTTAATTGTATTTAATGGTGGGTCAGGAAGGGAGGAGGAGAGATAAGGTTTTTATATCAAGAGTCAGCACCAGGACTGAATATACACATGTTCTTAAGTCTGTTTTACTAAAATAATTTCAAAAGCAATTCCTTCAGAAATATTGGTCATCTTGGCAAAGTACCATATTTTTTTTGAAATGTGAACTCTGGAGGACCTAACACTGGGCCTGTTAAAAAACCCTTCCCCCCTCCTCCCCACGCCTTCCTTGTATCTTTATCCTTCTTTGTCCCCTAAACCACTGACTGATAAGTAAAAGCCTCAGAACTGGCTGTTCCTGCCTTGGTGGTTGGAATAGCTTTTCCTTTTTGCAAGGAAAGGTTTATGGGGAGTTTAGGACCTGTGATGGCTTGCTGAGCCATCTCTGAGCAAATCGGTGCTTTTATGTAGTGTAAGACAGAAATATCAGCTGGGGTCCCTGAAGTGTGACTGTACCACAGCTCAGAGGCAGCTGTTGGCAGTGCTGGAGCCGAGTCACTGCCCACTCAAAAATCAAGTCGTGTTCAATGCTAACTTCTAACCTGCCCCACACAGAACTGCAAACATTTCTCCACCCCTCCACTTGTGGGCTTTGGAGGTTTTGGTGGACCACAGAAGGATCGATGCCTGCTGTGCTGCTGCCGCTGCTCAGGCCACCTTTGATGAAACAAACTGCTTGGCACATGGTTCACATCTGTAGGACATTGCTTCTTGCAAACTGGGGGTGTCTGTCTCTAAATCCCCTCAGTTGTGTTCTCCCCAGGCCATGCCTCATCCTGTTTTGGGGAGCCAGGGAAACTGGTGGGAATCCGAGCATTTAGGCCATGTGTTTCCTCATCATCTCTTTGAATCTGTTACGTTTTCATGAAACATTTTTTCAGCTGATGAGTTTTTTGTTTTTGGTTTTTTTTTTTTCTAATGGGTGAGATTCCCATCAGAAAATACCCATCAGATTTGGGAAAGGAGTTACACAGAAATATATTGTTGTAATAATACCAGAGAAAATTTCCAAGCATGATCTGAATGCAAGGCTTGATTTCTTTTGCTATGGGTCAAAGGAGTGTAAACTGTCCCTTTCATCTGTGTAGTGTTGAATTCTGGGACAGAAATGCTTGGTATTTAGTATTTGGTATTTTATTTTAACTATTTTTGTGCTGAAAAATAATGACTGAAATAGTATCTATTTTGATAATAATGCAGTGTCTGTTCCAGTCTCAGAAATTACAAAGCTCTTGGCAGATGAAGGCTGCAAGTTTTTATCTCTGGCAATTTCTATTCTAGCTATGTAACTTATAGCAGAAGGTGGGATTCAGGATGACATAGGTTAAGAAGAATTTGATATATTAAGTATTGCAAGAGGCATTGTAGAGAATTTGCTTCAATTGTCACGGTTTTCAACGGGACGAAAATTAAATTTCCTTAGTTTTTAAGTTTATAACTCACAAGACTGTAGTTTAGTATCCTGAGGCTTTACTGAATATTTGATATCAAATACTATACAAAAATGATCTAGTAAAGAAACATTGGAAAAGAAGTTTTGAGTTATGCAGGGCAGCTTCCTTAAAAGTGTCAAAATGTATATTTCTAATTGTGTGTTGTTGAATTCTACCCCGTGTATTAGGTTGGCTATGGCAAAAACTTCTATGAAAACCTCATTTTTTCTTCTGAAACTGATTGTCTCTTCCAGAGCCCAAGACATTTTAATGATTTTTTTTGTACTTTATCTTTTAAAAAGATGATAGCTGAAGATAAGCCAGATTTATTCTTCCTTCCCAAATGAGTTGTGATTAACCTCATCATTTTACCTTCTTTCTGTGTAGCTGCTAATTTTTTTTGAGGGCTGTGTGTAGTGGACAAATTGTTGCCAGAATTAATTACATCTCTAAGGAAAGTTTATAGCTAAACAGAAGCTGTGGAAACAGAGGAACCTGTTTTGTTTTTGAAATCTGACCACTGATAATGTCTGGAAACCTGAAAGCTGTTGCACTGTACTTTTGTTTCTGTGCTCACTATATTCTTTAGTTCATATAATTATTTTTTTTTTAAAGAATGAAAACTGCAAGAATGCAATAGATTTTTTTTTTTTCCTTGTGTTTTCTTTCAGGGTTAAAAAGGAGTGCAAAAGATAACATTATGTATATTATATACAAAGATCCTTCTTCAAACACTTTGGAGCGGGATACTTTACTGGCCTGTGCTCAGAGTCATGGCTGAGCTACAACTTGATAGAATAAAGCATTTAAGAGCGCAGACATTGTTGGATGTCTTCTGCTGTCATCAGCAAAGGTAAAATATTATTTCCTTTATTAAGCCCTTGTCCATTGATAGTTGTTATTCAGATTATACCTAGCATATAAAAAAATTTTAACACGGAGCAAATACCACAACAGACATTTAGCTGGCAAGTAGTGGAGGTTGTGTAACTCTTCCCTACATGTGCAGGTCCTAGTTTTTAACTTGAAAGGAGCAATCTCTTGAGTTCTACTCACGGATATCTATTCTGCTGGCTTTAGTGACCTACTCTTGGTGAACTTTGATGTGAAGATATATTTAAAATATTTTTTCAGTCTTTTTTCAAATTTAAACGGAATTTCAGAGGGCAGTCTTGTTTTACAGTCAATGACCAGCATTACAATTAATTTTCAATTTTCAATGTGTGCATTTCCATGCATACTGTAGATTTGTTAAAAATAATCTTATCAAGAAGAAAGGAAAGGAGAGAAAGGAAAATAGATCACCCTTTTCCATTTTAAGGTGATTCTCATGCAAAGCCACATAATGCAAAGTTTTTGTCTATCTAGCCAAAGAGGTTGGATTGGCAATTCAGGGATGTGGCCAGCAATGAAGTGGCAGATAATGCAATGTATGCCCTTATTATAACTTCATAACAGGCCAACTTAAAAAACAGTGAGCAGCTGGGCATGCATGCCTTCCTTTCAGCTCTAAGCTTCCCTTGGAGAAGCCCAGGAGAAACATAGCTCTTCCTGCAGCAGTGGAGTTGAGTAAGTGGGACAGAGCAGTGCTGGCCAGGGGATACAGAGGACCCTGAGTGGATGGGGAAAGAGCCCCAGTGGGATGCTCTCAGGGCTGGGTTCCACACGCAGGTGCTGGCAGACAGGGCTCTAGTTACCTGCCTCAGCTCTCTCAGGAGCTGTGGCCCCCGTGCTTTGAAAGGCTAGATTAGGATACAGCATGTCTGCAGGAATGTATTTCTGGAAGTCATGAAATCTTGTTGGAATAGATGTATGTATTTTCCCCTTTGAAAGTGAGGTGGGGAGCAGGAGGGGGTAATGTTTTGGAATGCTGTGCTAAAAACCTAAGGCTAGCCAGGTGTAATGAAGTTTATGATGTCTGCCTGAAGGTATTTGCTGCCTACAGTGGCAGCTGTGAGGGGAAGATTACAGCTTTCATCTCACCTGCATGCAGAGGAGTGCAGTGGGAGAGAAGTCCTGCAGCCATGACTCACTTGAGCCCGAACTCTGTCAGCCCCCGTGCTTTATCTGTCTCTCAATCTGGCTCTGTCTCGAACCCGAACTTTGCACTGAGCCCCAGATGTGCTGCCCCAGCTGTAGCCCAGGTGAGAAGTTTCTTGTAGCCCTGTTTTCTTGGCACCTTGCCTGGGGCAGCCCCTCTCCAGCCACATCTGTGTGGGCCCTTGGGCTATCTCCTTCATCCTGAGCTCTGGTTTTATGCTGTGCCATGAGCCAAGGGTGTACATAACATGCCAGGGAAGTGGTCACAGCACCAAGCCTGGTGGGGTACAAGAAGCGTTTGGACAATGCTCTCGGACACATGCTGTGACTCTGGGATGGTGCTGTGCAGGGCCAGGAGCTGGACTCAATGATCCTTGTGGATCCCTTGCAACTCAGCATAATCTCTGTGTGATTCTTTGCTCTTATGGGAGATGGCAAAACAAAGTTATCTTGATGCTACATTTTCTCTGGGGTGGGGGATGAAGAGGTTTGTGCTGCCACTGTTCCTCCTCCTGTTCCATACCAGTGGGGGATGATATGGGTCACAGTATGAAATAGGGCACTGGGAGTGACTGTCATGGCATATGTGGGTTTTGGATTTATGTGACCCAGATTTTTAGGGTTTGCCTTCTACCCTGTTATATTTCTTGATGGTAAGCTGAGATGGGGGATTCAGACTCTCTTCTCCTCTGAGGTCCCTTTGGGTCACATTATTTACGGTCTTTATTGAGAAGGCAAGCCCCTAAACCTCCCTCCCTACCCCCATAAAACCATGCTGTGGCTGCACAGGACAGATTTGAAATGGGTATAAGTAAATATTCATTTTTTTTTTTTTTAACATTCTGAGGCTCAAATTGCCACTTCTCTGATAATATCCTGGGAAGAAATGCAGCCAAACTAGGTCATATCTACATTGTGTTGACTAAATGATATGATTTTACCTGTTAAAACAGCATTCAAAAGATCATTAGTGGTAGTGATGATTGAGAAAGTAATCTTTTGGGAAACCTTCTGGTTGTGGGGGCAGGCATAGCACTTTTTGGAGGAGGGAAGAACATCAAGACAGATTTTTTTTAGCAGGAAAACCTCACAATCAGTTGATCTTTAACTTACTCTAGTTCACAGTGTTTTTAAAGCAGAAATGGTGGTCTGCACCTCCCACCCCCCCCTTATGTGTGTGTGTGCACGTGGGTGTTTCTGCAAGTGCTGTGTTAAAAAGCAATTGGCATTTGCTGACTTTCTGCATCTGAAGCTGCTTCTTTTGGGAATTTGAACTGATTCTGTGCACCCTGGCACATGCCTGGCCTTGTCTGATCTTCATGCGCAGCCCTGTGTGCCCAGGGTGCAAAGGCAGGCTCCTGTCAAATGTGGTGCCGAGGCAGAGGGGCCATGGTGGAGGTTCCCCTGCACAGGCACTCCTTGTCTCCATCATGTGTGAAGCATTCCACATAACCCTAACAGAAGGCTGCCTGTCAGCTGCAGGCCTGGGGTGGGCAGGATCCTTACTTTCTGTGATTTCCTTCCATTAAAAACAGGGAAAAAGGGAATTTCACCATCTTGCCTGGCTAGTGGTATGATAGGTAGCTGGGTCTGTTTAGGCAGGACTGCATCCCATCCCTTCCCACGTGTGTTTACACAGACTCTTGTATGAACATTTTGTAGGAAGATCCTGTGGAAGAAGATGTACGGACATATGTATTTAAGCAGCTTGATTTAATCCACTGTGTTTTATTTGATTGGTTTGACGATTCCTCTCTTCCCTCATGTTTTCCCAAATGCTAGGCAGGCCCTGCATTTTTCTTTGCTATGTATGTTTGGCATATGTGTTTCAGATGACTTTGGCAGGCTTTTGAGAAGGATTGAGCTTCTGTGAGTATTCTGAAGTTTTTTCCCCTTATAGATAAAAGTATTAAAAAATACATACTCTTGGTTGCTTGGATAGTACAATTTACACAAAGAAGGGAATTTACTCTTCAGTATCTCATCCATGAATCTTGATTTAATTATTCAGTTAGCTACTCATGAAATATGGGCACATGGTTGCATAAAAAACAATAAAGCAAGCGTTCTATCTGGCCATCTCCAATAAAGATGGTATTGTTTTATGAATATGTTTAAATATATTATTTGATGAATGTGTTAAAAATAACAAAATTCTTCTTTTGCAGAGATTATGATAAAGGGAGTGTAATATGACTTGTGTGTACATGTTTTCTTGCACAAAAATGAGGCAGATACCTATAGTGTGCTGTTAGAATTTAGGGCCAGTTCAAGAAATCCAGGTGCCCTTCAGCTTCAGTGCACTCAAGCTTGAGAACAAACCTCTTATTAAAGAACTCATCTCTATTTGGAAGCTCATCCTTTCTTTTTTTTTTTTTTTTTTTTCTTAAACTCTTGAGCAACAAAGCATACATTTCAAGTGTTTTCTTCCAGAGCTATCTGAAACTTCTGCCTTTCTTTGTTCACTCCAGCTGTCAGCAGATTTCAAGGTGTGTGTCTCTGTGTTTGAAGGAGTTATCATAGATATTGGTGACAGCTGGGCTTTGAAATGTTCTTTGCAGTCAACACAAAGTACATGAGGAATGAGTCATGAACATTTACAGATCATACTTTGCTTCGTATGTAAGTCTTCTAATAATGAGCCTGCCTAATTGAGCTGGGGAAGCTCATGACTTCATCATGGTCCTCAAAAAATGATCCAGTTGCTAAAATAAAGGATCTGAGCAATGTTTTTTTAATGATGCTACGTTCAATTAATCAAATTAAGATTTTCATCTTTTCTGTCACTGCCAGAAGGGTCCAAATTAGCGTGATGTCCGCCCCCAAGGGGCTTCCATGGGTATCTTTCATTTGTGCAGTTTTACTTATTTAAATTAGAAAACATGAGGCTGTGCATTTTGAAGAAAGGACTTTCCAACTTTGAAGTTCAGTGATCTTTTCTCCATTACTAGTTTAATGCATTGTACATTCCCGCACAAGGTAACTGCAGCAAATTATGTTTAATCACATAGAATTAGAGAAATTTGTAATTTGTGTTTGTAGATGCTGTGTCTGCTCCAGGTGTAAACTGAACCACCAGAAATCTGCAAAGACAAAGCTCTCTGAGCCTTGTGCAGTTATTCTGGACTTGCTTCCAGCACATGTGGAAGAAATACTACTAAAAAAAGTGGAGGTGCACTTAGCACTCTTACATATGTGAAAGGTTATTGCTGACAAAATATCCTTTCTTTTATCCCTCTCAGGATTTTCAGAATGTTTTGTAAAAGTCAGCTTTTGTTTGACTTTCTGAGCACTGGAAGAATCTCTGATGCTGTTCACAGCGGTGAATGCCTGGATGTCACAAATTTGCCAGGCCTTAGTGTCTTCAGTTCATGTTGCATTGTTCAGTGTTACAGACTTGTAGTTTAAAACTTCCTGATTTCAGACTGTAATGTCTGCTTATGTTGATTTTCTTTCAAGGTTATACACACGCACACACAAATGCACGTGGTGTAATTGAGAAAACGGTATAATGTATAATAAAGCTGCATAAAAATGAATTATAAATGAAGGAATAAGAAATAAATGCATGAGAACATATTTTCATGAGAATTTACTTGCATGAGTGATGTACAAATATGGAGGTTTTTGTACCTAATTTTAGCTACCATGTTGAATCTTTTATTACGGTTTACTTAGTAGGGTTCAAGTCTTGGTCTTACCTTTTGGCTGTTGAAAATGCGATCTCTATCCTGCTGTAGCCCATGTTTCCAAGATGGGCAGCAGTCTCTGTGTGTGCCTTGGGGAGTAGCAGAGGGCACAATGTGAAGGTTTGCTGGGAGTGTTTCAGGGACGTCACTCACTGCCATTGCCCAGTGCATTTGTCCTGCGTTTAGACATGATTTGGGAAAATAAGTAGATGAACAGTGGAAGCTAGTGATTACAGAGAACAAGAAAATACACTCTCAAGAGTGGATTTGTCTTCTGCTGACACAACTCAGCTTCCTTTTTGTAGCATGAATGTTCAATAAATTTTATTTCTCAGGGCTGTGTTTTAAGACCACATTCCAGGTTGTGTTCCTGTTCAAGAAAATTTTTAGTGAGGAAGCATCCTGACTGAAATTTTGGACTTCGTCCAGTGACTGAAGAGCTTGTAATACCTAAATGGGATTTATTGTAAAGGAACAGGAAAAGTCCTGAAATATAAGACTATGTCGTTGTGTAAAAGCATTGTGTTTTCTGTCATCTTACAGTCATTTGACCTTGAATTGGAGCAATGTCTTTGACTTGAGTATCTGCAAAACATAATATAGTATAAACAAATTGTTTTAAAGCACCTATTACTATTACTATTTTACTTTTTAGCAGTGCATAACATAAAGTTACTAAGTGATTTCATCCCGTTTTTCTTTATTTCAGGCTTGAGTCACAGAGAAACGTGAGAATTTACACTTCTGAAGTAGGCATGAATGGGATTGAAGGGCTTACATGAAGGATTCTGAATTCCCCTTCTTCCTGCTCTGGGAAAGATGGGTGACTGAATTATGAAATAGTTTATAATTAACTCAGTCCTTACTTCAGAAGGTTTTTAGTCAAAACAGGAAGATACAATTCAGATGGCTGTATGTAAGAATGGAAGAAATTTCAGATACTATAGATAAATCTCCTAATTACAAACATCAGCCTTCAGAATTTGCTGTTCCAGTTTAGTAATAAGAGCATGTCCATTAAAAAATAGTGTGAGTTTTCTGTAAATCTCACCCCCTCCCACCCCCACCAACATTCTGATGTAAATGTTCTGTATTTGAAAGCTTTTAGCCCAATGCCAAAGAAATCTGAACTGACAAAATGAATTTAGCCTTTCTTGAACTGATTCTGAGTGAGGCTGTTACTGGAGAAAAGTGCAAAGTTGAGCTTTGTTAGACTCCTGCATGTATTTGTTAGTGAATCAGACAGGTCTGTAACAGCAGCAGATGTGTCCATATCACACCTGGGCTGCTCCTTAGCCTGTTATAGTGGAGCTGATGTGTTAGTTCCAGTGGCTGCAAATCCAGCTTGTGTAGCTTCCTGCCTCCCTCCCTTGCTGTATCCCTGCCCACAAAGGGGAGGAAAGAAACTCCAAGGCCAAACCCTGTAGGAGGATAAGTGGGACTTCATTTCAGGTTGTCTTTTCTCTGGTTCTGCCTGTAGATACATGGGACCATCATTAGAAAAAGGCACATGACCTTTCTGTGGAATTTACATCTTGACATTCTAATTGCTTTCAACTTAGTGAGTACATAACATCTATCACCTTCAGATACTGACCAATGAATAAGATCTGTGCTTCTTAGTACAACCTGTTCAAAGTGAAAAGATCCAAATCCTGTGGAGTTGAAATCCCGGGCTCTCACTTCTTCATCAATACACACAGGACCTTGTGTGTGGTCCTGTGCATGTAGCAGTGCTGAGCAGTGCATAACAGGATAAGCTTCCAGTTGCAGGTGTTGCTAACCAGACAGCTCTTTCACAAAGCTGTGATACAAGAAATATTTAAGAACTAGTAAAAATGAACCCTCATGCTGCCAGAGTGACAGCAGAATTTTTGTATTAGTTTAAACATTCTTGTAATTCTTGAATCTAGCTTAGATTAATTTTACCTAAATTGTGTTCAGGGCTGAAAATGAAGGCTGTGCCATCCAGAGCAGCTTGGGATGACCTTCATAGTCTTTTACTCTTGTACCTGGGAGCAGGCAACACCTAAAAGCAATAGGTGTGTCTGGACAGAATTCTCAGCTTCAGAGGGCCAGAACCAAGATGATGCCATGCTGCCCAAATACAACCCTGAAGCCAAAGGACATGCCTTGGATGGTGCAGGGAGTAAAGGCAATGATATTATTGTGTTAAAGATGTCAGGGACAATGTCTGAGGCTTTGCCTGAAGTGGAAATCTGCGGCAGGTGCAAATATATGCTGAAGAGGAGCAGGCTGCAGCAAGGTTCAGGAGTATCCCAGCACTTGGAGAGTGTAAAAGGGTAAGCAGCAGAGCAAAGAGGGTGTCAGTGTTGTATCAAAAGCATCTGGAGCTCAGTGGGAGAATGAGAAAAACAAATGGGGAATAGTAACTTGTGTGGCTTCTTCAGAACCGAGAGCAGGATGAAAGGATGCTGTGGAGAGTGAAGTGGGTGGGAATTTTTCTCTTCAACCATCTATACCAAACACTTTTTTTCCTCCAGAGATGCTTCTTGGTGGTCTGTATTTGAAACCAAGTATGAAGGAGGCTCCCCTGCAGTTGATGAGAGACAGGTGAAGAACAATTCAGGGAACCAGAAATCAGGCGTTTCTGAATAACAGAAAAGAGCAAAGGGGTGAGAAATGTGCAGGCAATAATGAGGAAACAAATGTTTTGAGGGGGAGTTTTGGAAGGTAATGGGAGAGCAGGGATCTTCATCAGGAAATACACAGTGGTGAGATTCAATTTGCAGCTTTCTTGGGTTTTTCCCACCAGTATGATGTAAATGGCAGCTCTTATTGGAGGGAAGGAAAAATCACTTTTCTCAGCAAGGAGATGGAGAAATCTCTCTGTGTTTGCTTGCATGCACAAAGAATGCTTTAATGTAAGTCTGGGAAAGCAATGGAAACATTTAGATAGTACTTCCTGTGTTTTCTATTATTTTTGAAGAGGGGGCTGCATATGGTCAAACAACCTGGGGTAACCATTGGCCTACAAACCCACACCTGAGTGCCTTGTGGTGCTTTCTGAAAATATGGGTATTTTTCCTTGTCTTTCAGATACTGACTTGCTTAGAAAAAGCCAATGTTTAAGGAATTTATTTGGAATTTTATCCTAGGAAGTCTAGCAATACGCTGGCCTGAATATTCACTGCTTGATGGTAAGATTAAAATGGTTGTGAATGATTTAAAGATTTGGGCTTTGCATGAGTAACATTTTTCCTGTAGTGGGTAGGGTGGCTGTCACTTGGCAAGACGTGACTCCTGCCTGAAACCAGAGCAGGTCTGGAGCTAACCTAATAGCTCATAAATTGGCATATTCTCTCAAAAAGGTGATTAGCTTGGCAAGGTATGGGCTGGTCTGTGCTTGTGGTTGTATTCACTTCTACCTTGTGTCCGCTTTTTCATCAGCTATAATTGTGCTTGCAAGGTGTTTGTGGTATATTTGTTTTACCAGGAGGAGACTGGAGGTGTCAGAGACATGTCAGAAAAGTACTTGTTACCCTCATCTTTCCTCATTCGGTCCCTACGTGGAGTCATATGGAGCTGGATGTCTCTTGTTTTAGCGATTGCTAAAATATGTTGATATTTGCTTCCATCAGGGCACTGTGTTCTCCTGGGCATCCCATTGCCTTCCTCTTTCCCCCTTTGCCTGTGTCAGTCTGAGGGTTTTGTGAGCTTGTCCTGGTTTCCCAGGCGCCTGGTGGTAATAAAAGGGAGGTGTTGCTGAGCAAACTATGGTACAGGCAGGCCTGGGATCCTCAGTGCCATGCAAAAGTGGAGGGAAGAGTGTGTCCGGCTGTAGCAATCCTGCTCTTTCCAGGAACATCACACTATGTATCCTAGGTGTACTATCCCATGGCTTTCCCACTGTTTGTCAGGGCTGGGGCTTGCAAGGCTGACACCAAAGCAACACTGCTGTGTGTTTGCAGTTTTCCATGCTGGATTCAAGTACTGGAAACTTCCATTTATGCCTGGGAGCTTTATACTCCTGTGCATGCTTGCTAAGGAGCTTGTCCTCCATATGAATTGCTTGGCCTTGTTATTCTCTGTCTGTTTCTAACCCTGTCTATTCATCAATTTTATTTTATTTTTTCAAAACAACTCAAAATATAGGTGAAGCAAACATTTTATTGTATCTGTAAAGATGCTGACCTAGCATCAAATGGAAGAGTATGATGAAGTAATAAATGTTTCAAGACCCTGGCCTTTTATCTCTGTTTTTTTTTTCTTTTTTTTAGTGTTTCTCAAACTTAAGTGATTGAAAAGTTTTCCAGATCTGATAACTGCAAAGATTTCAAGTGAAACTTTTGGCTCCTATCCCAGTATGAGATCATACAAAGTGATATTAGCTGAATTTGTAAGAGTTTGAAAAGAAAATGGAAACATATTACTGTTAGTGTCTCTCAGCTGTTTTTCAGCTATGCTGGACAAAGGTTTTCTCACTGTTAAAGTTCTGTGTACCATTTGAAATGTTTTCAAATACATGCATGTATATATATGTACATTTTTCTTTGCTAATATTGTATTTATACTCTTTGGATCTTTTATCCTTGCTAGCAGGACTCCTTGGATTCCATTTTAAATAAAAGTTTTCTAATGTAGTGTTGCTGAGAAAGCTCACTGTAAGAGTGAGGATGTACTGAATTCCTGTTGCTATTCCAGAATGACCTTAAAACAAAATTGAACTTGGCTATCTCTTCTCTAACCTTTTTGTCTGGTTTCTCTGATAGGAGACAGTGAAAGCAATGCTCCTTGAACATGTGTGTGTACCTAGTAAGGGTAAATGTTTGTCAGCTACATGTTTTGTGGGTTTCCTTCTACACAGAAGTAAAAAAAGATAAATAATGCCTTAAGTTAGGCATTTAGGTTGCTGAACAGGGCTGAACTTCAAGGGCTGAACTTGCAAACCGAAGCAATTGGAGGCTAGAAAATTCTACAGTTAAAGCTACTCATTCATCCCCTTGGTAAATATTCATTTTGATTGCCTTTAATTAGAGGATTGCGTGCTTCCCCCTCCCCCCTCACCCCCCAAGGCCTGCATATTGTTCAGCACACAGCATGGCAAATGCTTAATGAGTGGGTAGGTTGTTGATGTTTTGTTTCTCACCATTTCTTGTATGGCTTTATTTACTGCATGGTTGGCAGATGGTGTACTGAATGCAGAACTACTCATTTCCTCATGGAGATTTTCATGGCATTAACACCACAAAGAGTTACTTTACTGCATATTTTTCAGGGAATCTTAATTGGGAGTGCAAAGTAAGACAGACATGTATATGTAACCAAACTCTGAGCCTAGACAGTTAATTTTCTGGGAGGAGATGGTTACAGCTCAGTTTTCTCAGTGGAAGATCTTTCAGGTTGTACTGATTCCTTCCCCTACTCTTCTTTTTTGTAGCAGAAGGCAACAGTGGGTCAAAGCTCATGTAGGGGCACGAGGCAGCTCCATAACTCAAGGAGTTTGGTGGAAATGTTGTAAACAGCTATAACTTCCCTCCTTCTCACCAATATTTTCTTCTTGCCATTGTTGATTGTACAAGAGAACATAGAATTTCACATATCAGAAATCTCTTCTGTAATCAAAGGAGTGAATATTTTGTCCAGCAAGCTGGCTCAGCAACCTGCTTCCAGTATTCAGTGCACATTTGAGACCTGATGGAAATGAACAAAGCTTCAAAACCTACTATAAGCTACAGGAAGAGAACACCCTTCATCTGGTTTCTGTCTTGGAGACTGTAAGCTCTTCAGGCTGGAGCCTGTGCCTTCCCATATGTCGATAGAGTATTTCAAGCACTATAGCAGTATAAACAGCAGTGGATGAGGTCATCATATATCAAACAACATAATTAAATCAGTGCTTTATTCACTGTCTGTGTCTCATTATGGCTCCCTCCTAGGTCATTCAGCAGCCGTGGAGATCCTGTAAGAACTAGAATGTTGCAACAGGCCTCGCAGAAACATTTGCTTTGAAGTTGGTGCTATTCAGAGACCAGTCTTCATAAAAATGTACTTTTGTAAAATGTGGTCCTATTTTGAAAAAGCCATGTAAAAGGGAAACACTAACTATTGATTTTTTTTCATAAATTGTTATGCCCAAATGTCAGCTGCTGATCACGTGATTTTTATGGGATTTCTTGATTGATTAGAGGTCTGAAAGCAATCAAGTAGATGATGTATTATAAAAAACCAGGTTTCTCAGAGGGGAACATAAGCTTAAGTGCCTGCAAAGCAGCCAGATTTCAGGCATTAGCATGAAAGTGGCATTTTTTAAAGTTAAGTGATGCTTTGTTTTGGCCACTACTTTAAAGTGCATCCCCTGTAAAACAGTATAGAAAAATATTTTAGGGTACTCCTTCCCCCTTTCACAGTTCTGGTAACCACACTTTAAACCTTGTGTTATATCAACACCTATAAGTGTTTTATAGCAGTAGATCCTTATGTGTGTTTTACAAGGAAGTAGGCTACCAATTTTGTCTGAGCATTAAGGTACTTTGAAGTCTGAAGTCATAATAAGATATGCACGTAAGCCTCGTGCCTCACCAAGTATGATGCTGTGGGCATGTGTTATTGCTTACCTATGCCATAATTACTGTACACATGTAGCTACAGGAATATATCCATATGGTTTTCCTACTGTAAACTTTCAGGTGACTAGCTAATCTAGACCAGTACTCAGAAACAAGGGCTGGTCTGAGATCTTGGTAATTACAAAGCTGGCATACAAACTTCGACATTAAGGCTCTCCCAGATCCACTTGAAATCAGGTTACATTCATATTCTGTCTTGTTTTTTGAATAGCAGCCCAACAGCATGCAAAGTCATTATGTTGTTGCTTGACCTGCTCTGTTCCAGTCTTGCTGCCAAGGAAAAAAGAGGAAAAGGTACTCAGGACTTATGTTATCTTGGCTTTGCCATAAGTGAAGGAGATATTTTTCTTTTACTTTTTCTTTTTTTCTTTTTTTTCTTTTTTTTTCTTTTTTTTTCCTGGGGATTTCCTGAATTAATGAATATTGTCTGATGAATTTACTGAAATAATACATGTTCTTCCTGCCTGAAGTTTATCTGTCTCTGGTGCTGTTCCTCTCTACCAGTAATGAGAGCTCAGAACCATGAGTTGGTACCATGTGTTAAGGGATGCTCTTTGCTAAATTTGAGCCCAAAAGTAGGAAAGTGAAGAGAGATCAAAGGCAGCTCTTTAATGCTCTGCAGTACAGGTGGGGTCTAGAAATCAAATAGAGAAGCAGAGTTGTGCTGCTCAACCAAATGCCGTCATTGAGAGTGGAGGGCATCTGTCAGCTGGGCTGCCTCTGGGACTAGTTTGCACTCCAAAGCACTTCCACAAACCTGCTGCAAAGATGGGAGGTGGGGGATGATGGTGAGGAAGGACTTGCTGGATCCTGCTGGAGGTTAGAGTCAGTAGTTCCCGCTATGTACCTTCCCTGCTGGGAAGATTAGCCTGGCAGGGTAGGAAAGCTGAGGGAGGGGCAGAGAAGGCTACTTACCCCCAGGCTAAGGTGGAAATCACCTGGCTCCTTCTCAGCTAGTGTAACACCACCAAGGCGAAATGTCTGTCATTCTGCTTGAAGATGGGTGCCTTCACGTGGTTCTGGGGTGCTAGGGAGAAGTCAGTTCTGCTTAGTCTGCTCTTGAGAACCTTGCTGTTCCTAACCTTTCCTTGTTTTCCTCTCTGGTAACATCATCTGAGCAGGAGTTAAAAGAAGATCAGTGTCAGACAACAGAATTATAGGCTGCTCAATACATAAAATTTCTAGTCTTCAAAAAGTTACTTCAATTTTATTACGTTGTCTTAGTGGCTTGATTTTTGACTTGTTAGGCACTTGGTAAACCTCCTGATAGAAAGAACAGATGATTCTGTTAGTTTTGCATTGGGTTTTTTTTTCCTTTGTTCATGTTTTGCTATTCTTCTTTGATTATTTTTTAAAATAGCCAGAGTAAAACAGAAGTGGTAAACTTTAATTTAGAGGTGTTAGCAAGAGCTGGCTCACCCTGATAAGGGTCATCCAGGCTTCACTGCTTCCTTATTATAATCCACTACCCACTGTGGTTTATCCTTTCTGAATATTACTTCTGCTATACTTGCTATCATCTCTGTGCAGATGATAGCCTAATATTTGCAAATGATCTCAATATGATGAATGTCAAGCCAAAAAGTACTCTAAAAGCATACACCTATGAGAAGACAAGGACAGTACTGGCAAGCTTGTTAGGGCAAGTGGGAACAGGTGTTGGATGTAAAGAAAAAGTGTGCCCTTTGTTGGTTTTGGTTTTTTTTATTATTCCTTTGCTACAGGGGCACAATTCTCATTTGTGTTCGCAGTCATCTAGGCAAGCTGAGGTGTGTTGAGTGCAGGGCCTAATTGCTTGTGCACTGCATGCTGTGCCCACACAGCTTTTAACTGGGAGCCAGCTTGGAGCACAGGCAGAGCAAGCTCAGGTCTGTCCATACCTGCCTGCATTCAGAGATCCTTAGAAGAAAGCAGAGACACCCATTTTCTCCTTATTACTGCATTACACCAGAGGCAAATTCTCTAATTAAAGTTTGCAGTTAGCACGGTGCGTTATAACTGCTGTAAATTTTGATCACGTCAAGACTTCCTGGCGTTCGTAGGAGAGGCACAGAGAAGCCAGTGGGTGCAAACAAGGGCTCTGTGTAGTTTGCTACAGCAGCCCAGCCCTTATGTCCCATTCATGTTATTAAGGCACCACCTATGGTGCTTTGTACCAGGAAAATTACTAAATAGCTGAAGAGAAAATGTCACTAATGATGTATAGTGGAGGAATTAAGATCTGCCTTGTACTGAAAGAGGTTCTAGTTATATCCTGCTATCCACTAGGCTCCCATGGGAAAAGGTGCTCGACAAGGCTCAAAACAGCCTTGCTTGCTGTCTTTGCCCTAGTGCATTGCTTCTGTTCATCTGACACAGTAGGGAAAAACTGTGAACTAGGATAACAAGGATGGCAAGATTAAGAAATATGCATTTTTAATAAAGGCATTAGAGAATAGATTTGCATATCTTAAAACTAGAGAAATAGAAACTTGGAAAGTGAATAGTTTTCTGAATGGGTTCTAAAAATATTTATTTGCTATCCTACATTTTGCTGTTTCTACCACTGCATATAAAACAAGGAAGAATGTCCAGTTACTTTCCTTTCTGGGATGGGAGGACTTGATCACATGGGAGCTCTCAAAAGGAGTGCTGTCTGGCATGTAATTACCTTTTCCTTCTAGAAGGATGCTTTCCTCTTGGGCATGCTGGGCAGAAAGCGGTGGGTCTGGACATCAAGCATAGTTGGGCAGTCTGTGTTTGGGAGGGAGGAGCAGAATGGCACTGAGTTGATGGGATAGTATCCATGTGGAGCCCCTGCTTCCTGTCACACTGTATTTGACCTGACACAAGCAGCTGACATAACATCACTGAGGATGTTGCCAGAGTTTTGATCTTTTAATATTAAATTTGGGGAAAAAAGTTAATAACTGTTTTCTTCTTAAAAGGAAAGAGAAAAAAACCCAAAGGATCTTGGCTGGCTCTGCATGCCCTATAGGTATGTCTGGTTGTTTTTGATGAACAAGGTGCTGTCCTCCTGTTTACCTCTCTCAAAGGAAGTGTCTGTTGACATAGTCTGCATTTCAATCATCTTTATTATACAGCTCTCTGGGAAGCCTCCAGGGCAAGTCAAGCTAGCCCTGAAAGCAGCTTCTTGGTCACAAAGAGAGGAGTCGGAACAGACACCCACAGTTTGTATTTCTTTATTTGCAAAGATCTCTGCCCTGATAACCTCAGACCACAGAGCAGCTGTAGTTGGCTTAGTGTGGAGTGGTGTGAGAGGCACGGTGGGCAGGTCTCCCAGTGGCTGCTGTATCCACACTTGCACTGGAGCCGGGATGGACCTGGGTGTGCCGACAGTGCTGGCAGAGAGCTGGCTTCGTTGTCCAACCTAGTGGAGGCTGGAGTTTCCCTGCAGTGGGAGCTGCTGGGCTCAGAGACATCTTCCCCCCATCACTTCCCTCTGTGCCACAGGTTTTCTGTGCATGCTGTCACCAACTTGGTGCCCTTAGTGTGGCTCAAACATTCACAAGGCTTCACGTGCCATTGCCTGTGGCAGGCTTATTCACTGGATGGTATCCAAAGCATTGTGTGTTGTGGGCTTGTGTTGATGTCCAGACAGTTGGCCCCTGAGTTTGGTAGAGAACTGCTGTTGGTTGTGCCCTCAAAGCTGCCTGTTTTTAATAGAAGCATGAGGAGAGAATTTTACTTCAGATTGAAGTTTATGCATCAGAACTGAACCTTTGTGGGTAAACAAACTGTGGATGATTTCCATGATAGTAGTGTGTTTTATTACTCCACACTCATGTAAGTGTTTTGAATAGATGAAGGTAGCTTTGCCTGGCATTGATGTGATATTTTCCTCTAGTGCTCAATGATGAGCTTTAGATAGATTCTTGTGAAAAAGATGCTACACAAAGAGCATCCATCTTCTTGGCAAAAGGTGAGGCCCTGACTGGCCTCAATGTGCCCTCGAGGCCTCTTTCTCCAAACCTGTGCAGCTGCTGACACCTCTGAGGGGCTAAACCCATCCATCTTTTGGAAGAAGAATGGCTTTCTACTGCACTAATAGAGAGTGAATTATAAACTTTCCTCTCTCAAGTTTTCTGCCGTCTGGATGTGGGATTTATTTTATCTTCAATAGTTCCTACTTGAAGTCAGCTGCAATCTCTATCAAAAACTGTTACACAGAAAAGCTACAGATGGCTAAGAAACAATGTATGAGTGACCAGGTTGTCAAGCGTAAGGTGGTACTTGTGGTGCATGGGGAGCTGCCTAACAGCTGAATGGTCAAATATTTTTGTTTAATATCAATTAAAATAATTTGCAGCGTCATGCACCAATGATGAAAGCAGCTTGTGCCTTCATTGTAGCTGAAGATTTCAAGGGCCAAATTCACTGGAAATATAAACAGTGGTGCAAATTATATGTTAGAGCACAATTGTTTCCCTGCAGGCTATAAATAACTCCTGTTTTAAGACACTGGGGGTTATTTGTCTCCTGTGGGAGAGACTGTATTCTGTGGTGTAGCTGACCAGAAAATGGTTGTTAGTGATAAAGTGGTGTAATTTGCATTGATTTATTATTCATTGGCTGTGCAGATCAAGTGTAGCTTACTCAGCGAGAGGGATTAATACCAAATTCTTTTGTCGCTTAAACAAATATCCCTGCTGAGTATAAGTGAGAGATGCGATTGTAACAGAATGGTGTTTATCAGACACCTTCCAGCTTGTAACTCTCTCAAATCTGAATCAAACTTACTGAGACTTTGACTCCAGAGTTAATTTTGGCTTACCTGTGTAAACATGGGTTGATAACTATTGGAAGTAGATGCGTATAAAAAAATTTAAAAAGCAATTCCTTGACTTGGTCTATATTTCCCACATCATGTAACATGCACATCCTGCTTGGAAAGTTCTAATGCTTGTGTCTAGCAACCTGCACCCATAATAACAGGCCTTTTTTGGCTACTGTTTTCAATGTGGGCAAAATTAAGTTAAGGATAGGCCAAGATCATTCTTGTAAGGTTTTCTTCTGAAAATGTTGGCTTCAGAGCTTCCAGGTATTTTGAGAAATACTATAATTGATGTGAGAGTGATATTATCAATGCCTACTTTGATGTTCCTCTGAAAACTGTACCTCTTGGAAGAAAACTACTGACAAAGACTGTTTGGTTTCTCTTCTCTTGCTCCTCACATTTTAAACCAATTTTTTATTTCTGGTGGTTGTGGGAGAAAACCTGGAAATATTAATTAAAAAATTGGAGGAATATATTTCTTAAGTGTTATTTTAAAGTTAGTCTGGGGGGTAGGGAGGGTGTTTTATTTTCAGATTAATTGTCTTTAGGTGTGCATGGCCGCTGCTGCAGATGTGGAACCATCCCATCTTTCCCTGGACTGTTATCAGCACTGATTTCACAGTTTATTCTGCAATTCCACTGTGAGTTTGGCTGAGAAAAAAAATAAAATTAGTTACAACATGGGAGGTAAAGCAATGCTGGAGGAAATTCTTAGAGGCTTTCTGGTGATTCATTTTTCTTTGTACATTGACCGAGCATCAGTCTCACGCCACAAGTCCTCAGCTACAATCTGCCTTTGAATAAACACTCCCTGTCCTTCCATGGGCTGTTGCTGTTCACAACCTGGAATGAACTTGTGGAAAAGAGTGCTGTAACTATAAATGACTCTTTTTGGGCCAGTTGTTCTCGGAAAATCTGAACAAAATAATAATCATGGAACCTAACTGTTCTCCTAAAAGAAGCATGTCCTATCCATTTAAAACTGAACCATTTTGCAGCATATTCCTTCACATTTTTGCTAAAGGTTAACAAAATTGTTTAGACAGCTCTAGTTGGTGCACATCAATCTACTTTACAACCAGCTGATTAATGTGACTGATTTCTGCAGCAAATTTCTCTAATCACTTCTTATTTACAAACTGGGGTGGTTTTGCTTAAAACAGCTATGCTGTGAGTGTTCATCCATCTTAAAAGTTCATTCCTTGGCTGAAGTAAGTTTAGGAAACACAAGTCTAATGAACCTCTGTGACAAACGGTGCCCATAAAAGAAGAGGTCATATGCAACATCTCTGGTAGTGATAATCCCTCTTGTCATCTCCCACAGATGGAGTAAAAAAAAAAATTCTTCAAGTAAAGAGAAAGGAAATCATAGTGAGTATAGGGAAGTGCAAGTTATTCTGAAATCTGCAAGGAGCCGTGCAGGAAGCCGGGAAACTGTGGATTTTCATTGTCCAGGCTATTGGCTGACAGCTGGTGATGTGAAATAATCTACAGCTTTTTTTTTGAGAATTTATTTAAACCTCATAGGCTTACTCGACTGGGAATTACAGAGGTCTCCTCTTTAGAAATAAGTTAAATTATTCAGTCTTTCTTCAAGTGGAGTTAGGCACTGGGCCTATGTCTCTGCTGTGATACATTGTGCTTCATTACAGACTACAAGTGCTGAATCCCTCTGCGTGTTTATTCTGTTGGTAAATATCACCCTAACTGGTACTACACAAACTTCTTCCAATGGTAAACATAAGAAATATTCGGCAGCTGTGTCTCTGCAGGGAACTCAATTGGACAGAGTCCACAGGTATTGGGATGCTGTGTAAGCAAAGTCTATACTCTTTATGTTGACAAGCCAGTATAACTCCCTGGAATTTTAGCATGGCAGAAACAAGTCTCAAAGGTTTTAAATGCTCAGATCTGTTATGTAGGATGCCAGCAAAAATTGTGGCATGCTGCTGATTTGGGAAAAAAATCATATAAATGGATATGTGAATATTTAATTCAATATTTAAGGACTACTGAGAATATGTTCATCACCTTCACCATGCTTTTTATTTTTAAAGCAGGCTTCTTTGCCCTACACCTTTACGACCTGTTTCCATCTATCACTCTTTGTGTCTGTGAGGGTATTCTACACATGGCTTTCAGTGTAGGAGTAATTCTGCAGGTTTCCCTTTACTCTCTGTACCTTCTGTTCTGATGACTCAGATGTGTTTGTACATGAGTCCTGTCTGAAAAAAAAATGTGGTAATTCCTAGTGGTGATTTCACTTTTTTTTTTTTTTTTAAGACTTACGTTACCGATCAGAATTCTGACCAATATTACCTTCAGTTTGACTTTTCTTTTAGCTTCTCTCACAAAAAGAGTTATCTGGTGTTTTTTGGTACTTGTGGAGTTAGAAAAAAACTGCTATAGCTCTTGCCCCATCTCTCTTTGCCTTATGATTCTCTCATTCTGCCTTGTTACTTTTTCTGGTATTGGCATGTGTTCTTTCATCCTGTTACTGTCCCTTTAGACTATTTCTACAAAAAGTTTTCCAGCCATATTGCCTTTACTATTTTCTCTCAAGACTTCCCAATGCTTTGCACCACCTTAAACAAAAATGAACTTCATTTTAGAAGCACCTAACATTCTACCTCTATTCTATCTGTAATTTGTACAATTTTTGGAGACTGACTCTTGCTCTCCATCAGCCCATGGTGCCTTCCTCCTCACTTACTTACTACAATTTAAAGTGGAACTTCATTGGTTTTGATCTTTCTTAGGAAAAATACATCAAGATATGCAGATCCCTTCTCAGTTACACTTTTGCCATGATTTCTGCAGAAAATCTGGATTATGGTGGTCCGAATTCTCCCAGGTCCAGGAGAAAGCCTGTAAGTGAGATGGGCAGATGGGAGGAAAGCTTGTGCTGTGTTTTTTCTCGTTTACATTCAACAAATTAGAATATTTCTTAGGGGATGGTCTATGTCATTGTGTGGGGTGACAGTATGTTTTGCTGAGTCTGTTACAGAAGTTGAATATTTTAAGAAATGGTGGGCAAGGGTCTGAAGATGGTCATATGATATCCATGCTTGGCTTTAGTGTGCAGGACGTCAAGAAGGGAGAAGATACATTAATGGATAATGGAAGAAGAGTATAAGAAAAATTGATAGAAATTATAGTGATCTTAATTGGACCATCAGGTCATTTAACAAAAGTTTTGTGCTTAACTTGACAAGGTGTTTGGTAGTGGTCAGTTAGAAACAAGGAAAAGGTTTGTACTTAAATATCAGGTCACTAGGGAAGGGGAATCTAAACTACCTGTGAAGACAAATGTAGAGAACAATAGGTACATAGCAGAATAATATTCTTGCTGGAAAAGTGGCCCTTGCTGTGTTCAGGAAGAACAGCAGGAGAATGTAATAGACTGTCCGTGAGTGCAAAAGTGTGAAAGATTATTAAAAAAACAACCCCAAATCACCTTCCCTCCCCCCTTTTCCCTTCCCCACAAACCTAACAAGAAAGGATGTACTGAATAAAAGAGTATCTGTTCTTGTTTTAGCAGCTAATAATGAGATCATAGAAGAGCTAGACTTGGGAAGTAACTTCTGATCAATTGATAGGAATGGATTTAATTAAAATGAAGGGAGGATTAAAAGTTTGTCCTTAATTAAAATTTGTCTCTGAGAGGTAGCAAATGTGAGTTTGCCAAACTGCTAGCAATGCAAGTTGGCTGCACTGAGAACTCATGGACCTGAATAGTGCAGGTATTGGGAGCTTTTGCAAGTACTCCAGCAGTCTGTGTCCCAAGGATGGAGAAGTTGTCAGAGAAGGGTGAAAGAGTTGCCAGAATACAGGCTGAGTGGAAGCTAACAAGTGATGTTTAGACACATAGAAAAAGAACACTGTACCATGTAAATAAGTTTCAAATAGCAAGAGAACTACTGTGTAACGCTGCTGCTTGTGCAGGGATTAAGCATAATTTAAATGTGGTGTCTGTGTGAAAAAGCCAACCCCACCTCATGCCCCTCTGAAGAAACACACATGATGACCACTGGGAGAAAAAAATCTGAATGTGATGGAAGCAAAGCTTGAACGTGGCAGTGCTCCTGAATTGCATGGGAATAGATAAACTTTATAAATGCATGCTCAGAAGCTGAATGTATGAGCACAAGGATTTTTAGGAGATCCTTCAGTACCCACTGTCCACCTCTGGGCTCTGTGCTTTCTGTTTAATTAATTCCATCCATCTGCAACAGGAGTAGTTTTCTGGTCTTACGCTGCTTGGCATTGTGGTTCTTGAGTATCGTTGAACCAATTCAAGAAAATTTAAAGTATGTAAACTTTAGGAACAAGTTGAAGAAGAAGGTGTGAATAGAACATTAAATGTGATGCTATGTTAGGAAACTGAAGGGTTTTCTTGGAGGTTTTCTGACTGAACAGAGATGGGAACATGACTTCAGCCGTTGTACCTTTTCTGCCCTGTCAGAAGGCAGTGGCATTTTTGGGGCACTCAAGGGGAGAATGCCGTCAGACTGGTTAGAATAAACTACAGAGTGAGAGCTTTAAGCTGCTGAGACTGGAAGAAAGTGACTGACAGGGTACGACTGAACTTGATACTCAGGAGAGAAAGAAATATTACAAGTGACTTTAAATTTGCTGTTGTAAGCACTGAAATCCCAGAGTTGGCATCAGTTGTAGGGAGAACAGGAAGTTTTGTAGGGCAGGCATTTAGTGTTAGGGCAAGTTAATTTATGCTTGTGGCACAATGTAGAGTGAAAATTTGGGAGGTAAAATGACATTTGTGTTTAAGTGCAAAGGAGATGTCTTGGAAGGGGAAAAGGTATGTCTGACACCATGTCTAAAACATGGTTTCATAAGCTTCTCAATCTGATCTAGGGCTCCTGGTCTGTGCCCCTCTCCTATTCCTTCCACCTTAAACTGCTTTGGCAACCTTTAAATGCAACGTGAACCATCAGTGTGGAGGTGAGAGCTAAAGAGATCCCCTAATTGTGTTAGACTGGGGAGAATACCATGGCAGTGGCAGAGCTTTCAGAAGTCCCCATTGATGTAGTGTGTTGCCCAGAACAGAGAAGTAGCATTTACAGAAAAGACTGATTTGAAACTTCCGTGAGGATGAGATATCAGAGCAAGGATGATGATCAGCAATATAAAAGAATCAGAAGGGCCATGAAGGAGGGAGATCTTTCAGATTTGCCCAGGAAGAGATCATGAATTACTGTGGTGAAAACACTTTCATTCAAAGGGAAACGGCGGAAACTGGGCTGGACATGATCCAGCATAGAGTTGGAAGAGAGGAAGCGAGTGCATGTCTGTAGCCTATGCTTGCCACAAGTTTACAGACAAGGGAAAGGAAGAGCTGCTGAAATAGGTAGGGCTCACTTCTTGTGGGTAGTGGAAAGGGGGAACAGAGTGAGAGAAAGGTAAGTGGGGACTAGGCTTGGCTGAATCAGAAATGTGCAGTCAAAGACAAATAGAAGAGGTTAAAGAATTTCACATGAAGGTGGATAGTCTATAGGCCCTGTATGGTGATATTTTAGAAAACTGGATTTTTTGGTAGGAATTGGCAAAAACCAATGAGAAAACTGGAAGTTTCATGCTTAATGAAGTAGGAATTGGTAAATGAACTTTTTTCTCCAGTTAGCGGTAACTGATTTGCGGCAGCAAGGTGCAGCTTCTTTCCTTTGCCTCTTCTCCCCTGCACAGCTGCAGCAGCCAGCCAGGCACGGTGCCGATGTGTGCCTTGCTGCAGAGTGCGCTTGGCTCTGGAAGGAGAGCCATGCATCCAGACTTCAGGGGCTGCACAACCTAATTGTCTGGCTCTGCTCCAGCTGGTGATTGACCCAATAAACTCTAATGAATCTGGATTCCTGCAGTCTGATTTGCTTCCTCTCCCTGTTATGTGCCTTTGTCTGTCCATGAAGAGCTGAAACCTGAGTGCTGGCTTTCACGAAGGGAGTGAGAGAGGGGGAAGCAGGGGAAGAAAAAGCAGATAACAGCCGAATGTAATCAGTGTTTTATTACCATCCTCAGGAAGTGGGAATGGCTTAAAAAAAATAGTAGATTGAGGCAAGGAAAGTTAGTTATAGTGAGGTTATTTGACAGGAAATTACAAAATACAAACAGACAGAAGAAACACATTTTAAAACAGGGTAGGAAATCTCAAGTTACTTCACTGTGTATATTCAAAACCCTCAAAGCAAAGGCTGAAAATAGCAGTTTAAACAAAAGCTATCTTATCTGATACAGGCATTTCAAGCACAAAAGGAAATTTATATATTGGGTTGACAGTCTTAAAATAAACTGATTTTCTTGATACCACCATAGATTTAATTGTGGGAAAAAATTGGGTTCATTTGTATGACCTGCAGACACAGTAAATTCCCGTGTAAATTCATGCCTTTTCTTTCTTTATACATTTCTTGTCTCCTAAGCAGTGTTTATCAGTGTTTTCCAGAAATTGTAAAGGTAGATTTATGCATGTAGGACTAGACTGATAAATATGTGCATAATTTAAAGAATTCCATGCAGACCAGATACGATTCATTTCCTGTGCTACTGGATGGAAGCATATTAATGATACTTCAGCAGGTAGCATTCAGATTCAGAAAGCTTTTGGCAGAAATACATCGTTTTGGGATGAGGGTAGAATTTCCAGTCCTGGTGATCAGAATTATTATTTTATTAATTTCATTTTTAGTAGATTTGTGATAAGCTTTTGAACACTTGGTTTGTCTTTTCACTTTCTGTGTAGAAAGGGAATGATTCTCTTACTGCATCACCTTTATCCTGTTAAGATTTTGAATAAGCATTGCATCCATATAGAAGTGTCCTTCTAGTGAGATAGGATATATTATAGGGTTGAAACAATTTGATTTGCTGTGAGCGAGGGAGCAAGGGGAAGGGGAGGAAATAACTCAGTTGTGCCAATGATGTATTAGATTATCACAGTTCAGATCAAAGACTGAGAATGCTGTGGGACAAAGTATCTTGCTTGCTTTTGACTCAAGCAGTAAGAAGCATTAAGAGGTTTATAGGCACGCCTCTCTGGCTGCTCTGATTTGGAACTTTGTGCTGCCTCCAGCTTCTTGCTCAGCAGGCTGCACATCTAACAGTGTATTACAGTGCAGCAGCTGCATCTGCAACTTGGTACCTCTCCATTCCTGCTCAGCTGTGGGAGATGTGTACATTTGGGATTTTTTCCCCAGTTCATTTGTCTGCTGTGCCTGTAACTCCCTGTCGCTAACACTGCTGAGCCTTCATGAGTCAATGAACACAGCAAAATAAAGTCTGGTGGGAGAGCACTTGCTTACTGAATGCTGTGTTGGAAAGTAGTGAGGTGCACCATGGCTTTGTTCTGGCTAGGTTAGGTACATGCATATTTCCATCTGCACACGAATCTTCCCTTTTTCTAGGTGATCCAGGTGTGCCTGGAGATCTCTTAGGGACCAGACTTCTCAGAATTATCTGACCTCATGGGGCTCAGAGAGTATCACTGGGGTATAGCACAAAGATGAGTTCACATCAGTTTATGTTAAGGGACACAAGACTGTGAGGCCTGGTATTGTCTTTTTGCTGGAAAATCATGCTAGGAGTTCTGTAAAACTGTAGGGATCTGATGGGGGTTTTGCTCTGCTTAGCAAAGAAATATCAGTTGACAATGGGCTATGAGGATTCGGTTGCAATATAAATATTCTGAACTTGTGATCTCTGGGGTTTGCACTCAAAATAAATAGAAATGACACCTGTGCAGGAAAAAACCTGATGTTTTTTCTCTTGATTTATGTCTTATTTAAATGACCTCTTTAACAGGATTTCATAACTCAACCAGGTGACATCATGAGGGAAAGCTGTGGGAGGAAAGTAGCTTCCTCCTTTAAAATGGGTGAGTGTTGATGTCAATATGAATCACTAATCAAAAACAGTGAGCTTTTAAAAAAAGGAAGAAAATCAAAAGAGAAACAGCATTAAAATATCTTTCCAAAGTGCATATATTGAGTATATGGAAAAACAGGGAATAGAACCATTCTTGACTGACTCAGTTTTTGTTGTTATGTTTTGGAGTATTTTTCTCTTCTTTCTTTTTGTTTTCTGAAACTCTACAATTACTCCTTGATACAATTCTGAAATGTAGATGTGGTATTGTAGTAAAAAGAGATCAATAAAATGTAGTGTCTTATAGTTACCTCTCAGAATGCTGATCCAAGTATTGGGAACTTCTTTTTTTTCCCATTTGTTTTTTCAGCCACAATCAGTACTAACAGACATAGCTGATAGAAGATTTTCTTAGGGTTAAAGACCTTGCATCAAAATTAGCACCTCTGAAGAATTCTAAGATCATTTAGAAAAAATGTTGGCTGTTACTATGATGTGTCTTTTACAATCACCTTTCCTTTCTCATTTGAAAGTTTAGACATGTATGAATGCGATTTAAGGAGGTGCCAGGTGATCATGATGCAACATAATTTTCTTTCTGTCTTAGTGCCGTTTTACAGCTATTATTTTACATATGTAAAAAATGGAAAATCAAGTTCTGGAGATGGAAAGTTATTGCCTTTTAACAATCCCTATCAAAGGCAAATATTGTGACTAGGTAGCAACCATGTCCTCTGCTTAATGTATATTAATGGTAGCTTTAACTTCTTAGCTAAGGTAAAAAATAGCTGCCAAATTTAGGATACAACCATTTGAATAGTTTGCTGTTTTCACAATCATAATAATGGTAAAATAGAAGGACTCTTTTTTTTTTTTTTTTTTAAGAAAAAACCAGAAAACAGTATTTTACGTTAAACTGCAAAGTGGGGAGACCACTTTGGGAAAATTCTGTTTGCTGGTTTTGAAAGGTATGCACCTGAAGCTCATTGTGACTACTGAGTGCAAATAAAACTTAGGTCAAGAAACACAAAGTTATATTGTCTCCTGGCTTTGGTTATGTGCATTACTTGAGCAAGTCTGTGATGTCGAGTGTCTTTTCCCTGTGACAGAACAGAGACTGTGTGTGGGTTACTGACTTGAGACAAAATGGATGAGAACTGGGGTAAGGATCCAGCTTCCCCAACAGGATTCTTCATGCCTAATCCACTAAGTGTTCCAACCAAGAAGGGCCTACCAGCTGGATTTTGGGACTTTTAGGTCTGTTCAGCATTCCAAAATATGTCTCATTTATTTAACATGTGTCCCTGCATCTTCAAAACTCCGGTGTGGGTAAAGTTTTAACTAATTAACCAGTAACAGATGTAACGCACATTCATATCCAACCATATGTTATCCTTGTAGTTTATCTGTTCTTGTTTCCTTTGAAAACCATGAAGGCTGAACGTATATATTTACAAGTATATGGTTTTAGTTTTGCAACTTTTTTATAGTTTCCAAATATAGACAGTAGTGCAGTTTGTTTCAAGGTGTTTTGAATAGTACACCTGGCACGTTTCCACCATTTTTCTCATCAGTTACTGGCTGGCTTTTTAAAAAAAATTAATTTTAAACATGAAGTGAGTATTTTGCAAAGCACTTAATTCAGCTTCAGTCTAGGACTGTAGCCTCTAGATATTGGTTGATATTTGTGATCTTTGCACCTGGAGAAGAACATTTCTGTGAAGTCTTGCTGCTCCCTGTTACAAAAAACAAAGTGTCTTTCAAACACTCCCACTTTTAGGGAGTGGGGTGAAGAAAAATTTACAGTAAGACTGAATTTTGTTTTAAAGCTTCAGGAGAACAGAATATAGAGAAGATGCATAAAGATATTGTTAAAAATGTAAGATTTTTAGACCAGTCTAATTCCTGGTTTTTTTGGTGTGATTTGAGTGTTCATGGATTAGCACTGTTACTAGCTTCACAGTAACAAAAAAGCTTCTTCCTTCATGGGCTTACTCAGTAGGGCCACAGCCTTGCAACCTGTGATGGGACAGGAAGGTGTTTCTATTGTGAGACTGGCAATGCTTTTTTTGGTTTTTTTTTGTGTATAAGGCAGACAGAAGTCTCCTTTTTATTCCCTTCACCCTTTCATGTGAAAGCTCTGCAGTTTGGCCTGAGGGAAGGAGGCTACAAAAGAAGGTATCAAATTTTGCAGCCGTTCCTATAGTGTTGCTGTTACTCCTTGAACCTAGCCTGAGGGAGCCATTAGAGTGATCTTCTAGCAGCTGATGAGGGGAAGGGGAAGAATAAAGTTTCTGTAGCACTCAGTCTGTAACAGCCATAGGACCTGTGCTTCATGTTAAAACCCAGTTGCAAAATTACTGTATTCAAACTTAGTAACACTTAAGTTTTATATATTTGCCTATTGTTATGTAAGAGTTTTTGAAATAGTTTAATAAAAATCATATGATACTACTTAAAATCTTTTAACTGCCTACACCTTTTTTTTTCAAGTTAATAGCCCAGTATACAAATTGCTTTCTTATAATGTTGTTGGGTTTTTTCAAATATGGATTTTTAAATTAAATAGATAGAGACCAATGATCCTTTTCTATACCTGTGTTCTCTAGTTATCCCCCTATACAGAAGCTGATTTGCGTTATATGATGGTGTAACGCAAACCATAGCCTAAACAACATATCGAAGGGAATAGGTATATGTAATATAGAAGTTTAAAATGAGATGAATGCTACTGTCAGAGTAAGACTACATTAGAAAATGATTTTTTTATTACTGAATACCAGTGCACAGTGAAACTAATTACACAATTATGAACTAGCCCAGCATAGCAGGTGTTTGGATACTTTTAAGAAATTCTTTTGTTTACAAATGTTGTGATGATCATACAAATGTTGTGATGATCATGAACAGCAAATTCAGATTTCAGCACAAATGCAGACAGTTTTTACATGACTTATAACTATCAAATGCCTGAACTGCAGATTTTTTCTCTGAATGTACTAAACTGATTGGTGCTTCATAGGCAGTTACAGTGGAACTCGCATTTGCCAACATGCTTTTTGTCCATGCCCTTTTTTGTTCCAGTTAAAATTGCCTACTGATGACTCTTATGTAACCAGCTTACACTCTTGAGTCTTGAACTGCCTCACCTTTCCTTTCTTTCTCAAGCTTAAGCACACGTTTTAGTCTTTGGGATCTCAGTCTTATTGTAAAGCCCTCAATCACGTTTGCTGTATTAGCTTCTCCATTGTTCTTCTGGGTGGGAAATGCCGAGACCTGATTTCTTCTTGGGCTTGCTCACTGGTAACACATGTCAACTTTGTTTCTGAAACAGTCAGACATAAGAAGAAAATGGTGTTTGAAAAGTCCCCACAGTCTTCTAACAAGCCTAAAACTTGAAGAGGTGTTAGGAGTGTGTGTTGTATTAAAATTGGGCTGAGCTGAATTTTTGACATAAGTTTATTTCCCAAAGCAGATTTTATTTTTTTTATCTACTTAAGCCAAAGTGTCTTTCAGTTTAGTGTAATATGTAATGAGACAAAAAAAAAAGAAAGGTAGAACATTTTATATGAAGACACAGCTACTATGAGTGACATGTGTTAGTAAGAGTTGGGCATTAGCTCAAGTCCTGAGCTGAAATGACCATGTGGGTGTAGTTCTTCCACATGGTCTCCTCTCCAGCAGGTTTGGTGTCAGTGTGGTCTGGTGACTGGCCTGTGAGTTCAGCAGTGGTTAGCATTTTAAACTCAGCCCCTTTAAAACCAGTGACTGACAAAAATTGAAACTTTGGAGTCAAGTAAATGATAACATAAATGCCTGGAGACTGACTTGATGCGCCTCCCTGCTGAATTCCTTACAACTTTTTCTGCTAAACATTCTGTCTTCCCACAGGGGGAAAAAAACCTCCCACTAGACCTTGATTCAGGCTTAACTTGTATATACATCTGGTATGTGGCATTGATACTGTCAGCTATATGATAGACATTCCAGGTGATTTCAAAAGTCTTTCACAGAGAGTCACAAACCTAAAGTAGCCTGTTTCTGGTGTGGTAGCACCACTTCTTTTAGTGTTGAACCCCGTTTTCTTGAATGATGGGTGGGGACTCCTGCAAAGACTAGAGGAACCATTCTGGTTTGCAGCTAATTCGTTGGGATTACTGAATTCAGAGGGAGTTTTTCCAGACTGTCTGGAAAACTATGAAAAACACTGGCATCGTGTTTTTCAAAAAACAAGGAATGAAAGACACTGCACGTGTGAGTATGGGATGAACCCGCTTGCCCTTCCTCTATAATTTGAATTGGATTACAGTAATTAAATCAGATTTTTGAAGGCATGGAGGAAGGTGTCTTCCAATAATATGTTCACAGTTTGTAAGAGACCTTTTGCAGAACTGGGAACAGATTCTGGGTCCCTTCTGAAAGATTGGTGTTGGTCTATAACAAGCAGCCTGTTGGGTTACAGCTGCTGAACACAAAACGGGTGCTGCCCTGCATGTGGTAAGGCTATATCCAGCTGTATTTCTCATGGAAATACCATGGCTATTGGAATTGAAGCAGAAAACTTGTTATTTTTATAGTACAGTAATTGTGAAAGGATATTTTCCACCACAGCAGCTTTGTCTTCATGCCTGCCACTTAGGAAAGTTTAACACCATTTGAAACTGTTTTCACTTATGGAAAGGTAAACTCTGTGTAAGGATAGCCATTTATTGGGAAGGTAAGTAAGATGGCAGATGGTCTGGATGTATGATTTTGTCAGGTTTAGACACTGGGGAAAGGATCAAACTGTGGGAAAAGTTGTCATAATAGAAACTATACCTACAACTGGCACGTAGAGATTTTAGATTATACTTAAATGAGGTCAGATGTGTTTGACTGAATTGCAGCCAACAGGGAAAGATTAAATATGGTCCCTATTGTTTAAATACACACAATCTTAAGCCTTTTTTAATCTCTGATGGCATACTGTCTTGGTGTGCTACTTGCTGTGCAGTGAGTCTTTCTCCCTTGGGAGAAGAAACCAACTCCACCTCATTACACTCAGGCTGTTACAGAGAGCAGTAAGGACCCTCCGAGCCTCCTTTTCTCCAGGCTAAACACCCCCAGCTCTCTTGGCTGCTCCTCATCAGACTTGTGCTCCAGACACTTTCTCAGCTCTGTTGCCCTTCTCTGGACATGCTCCAGCTCCTCAATGGCTTTCTTGTAGTGAAGAGCCCAAAACTGGATACAGGACTTGAGGCACAGCCTCACCGGTGTTGAGTACAGAGGTACAATCACTGCCCTGGTCCTGCTGGCCACACTATTGCTGATACAGGCCAGGATGCCATTGGCCATTTGACCACCTGGGCACTGCTGGCTCATGTTCAGCTGCTATTGACCAGCACCTCCAGGTCCTTTTCTGCTGGTCAGCTCTCCAGCCACTCTGTCCTCAGCCTGTAGCACTGCCTAGGGTTGTTGTGGCCCCAAGGGCAAGACTCAAGGCTTCACCTTGTTGAACCTCATACAACTGTCCTCAGCCCATTGATCCAGCCTGTCCAGATCCCTCTGCAGAGCCTTCCTACTCTACCCCAGATCAAGACTCCTGCCCTGTCAGTGTGGTGTTGCCCTCAAACTGACTGAGGGTACCGTCAGTCCCATTCTCCAGGCTGTCAGTAAAGATACTAAACAGGACTGGCCCTTCCCCACCACTCTCTGGGCCTGACTACCTAGCTGGTGTTTTACTCTGTGAACAGTGCAGCCATCCAATCCAAAAGACTTTCTCCGAAAGAGTGATGTTGGAAAGTGTCAAAGACTTTACTAACATCCAGGTAGATGACATTCACAGCCTTTCCCTCATCCACCACGCAGGTCACCCTGTCACAGAAGGAGATAAGTGTGGCCAAGGAGGACCTGCCTCTCATAAACTCACGCTGGCTGGGCCTGATCTCTTGGTAGTCCTGCACATGTTGCATGATGACACTCAAGCTGATCTGCTCTATGACCTTCCCCAGCATCAAGGTCTGGCTGACAGACCTGTAGTTCCCCAGATCCTCCTTCTGGCCCTTCTTGTAGATGGATGTCGCATTTGCTAACATCCAGTCAATAGGAACTCCCCAGTTAGCAAGGCCTGCTGGTAAATGATGGAAAGTGGCTCAGTGAGCACCATCAGCTCCTTCAGTATTCTTGGGTGGATTCCATCTGGCTCCATGAATTCATGTGTCTGAATGGCATAGGAGATCACTGACCATTTCCCCTTGGATTATGGGGGCTTCATTCTGTTCCCTGTCCCTTGTCTTCAAACTGAGGGGGCTGGGCAGCCTGAGATCAACTGGTCTGATGGTTAAAGACTGAGGAAAGAAGGCATTAAGCAACACGGCCTTCTCCTCATCCTTTGTCTCTCTTTTCCACCCCCTGTCTAATGAAAATAGATATTCTCTGAAATGTGACGGTCTCTGAAAAAGCAGCACAGCACAAATCCTTATTGTGCATTGGTGCATCTGTTATATCTGAGGTTTTGCTGCTTATCTTCTTTTATATCTCTGCAGTGCAACAGCTTCTTCTAAGAATTTCTATCCTGCCACTGTCAACATTTTTGACTCATCACATCTAATGTGCAGTATAGTTTAAAACCAAAATGTTTTCATGTGATCAGGGAATTCTGATTGTCCTCATTTTCCAGGGGCCTGTTCTGAGACCACCTCTGGTTATGATCCACGTGTGCTACTGAAGCTGGCTTGAATGGTGTGACAAATGTAAGTATTTTGAAGTAACTTGGCCCTGCAAGCCTCCATTTGTGTATTTGGAATTAACAGATGCTTTAATATCCCTGTGTCATGCCCCTGCTTCTGTGATGTGCATACAATGATATCATTCATATCATCACACAAAGATGATGTGAAAATGAATCACTTAATGTTTGTAATGCATTCAGATGTTGTGATGAGCACTGTAGTAAAATCCACAAGCAAATGAATAATTCATTGTTCAAATCAGGCTTTGAACAGTACATGGTAAACAAGACATAGGACTTCACACTGAATAGTAAGAGTAAGGCCAAATAATTAATGATCAGTTGTTCAGTCATCACTGTTCATTCAGAGTATTGAAAGGGAATGGCATCTTGTGGAAAATGTTTGATCGTGTCCTAAGGGATTAGTGTATGATGGGAAAGAATAATAAAAACAGTTCATTTTTTTTCTTTTATTTTGTTCTTTCAGTGAACATCAGTATTAGTTATGATGTGTATTTTGGAACAAAAATGAGGTGTGTTAGACTTCCTAAACTGCCTTATTTTAAGTCTCTGTATCTCCTTTTGCAATGATGTGATAGTATTGGAGAATCCTAATCTCTTCTTTAATTCCATTTTCATAGTTTCCTGCTGCCCAGTGAATTCTTTTGGTCTTGGGTGTTTAAGCATCAAATGAAGGTGTAGCAACTTCTCTGTACACTGTGGAACAGTATCTGGATATATTTTTTAAATTTGGATCTTAAGAGCAGCTAATAGAAGAGGAGAGTGAAACTTTCTCCTGTGTACTGGCTGCAAGATAAAAGTTCAGTTCTGATGGAATCTCAGGTTCTGGAATAGCTTGTTCCTGGGTTCAACCTTGTGACCCTCCTTTCCATGATAACTCCGAATGTTTACATTTTGAAAAAGAAAACTGAGGGAGGTATTTGCAGCTAAACTACACAAAAATATGTCAATAATTCAGGCTGACTAATAGCTCCTCTAGTAACCAAAGTCACCTGCAATTTTTTGTAGTCCTACAGCATAAGCCATCCAGAACATATAATCAATTCCACTCTGCAGATGGAACTGATGTTTTTTTCCCAGGCATCTCCTCCCTACTTCCCTAAGCTGCATCTTTAAAAATCAATTTCATAATTTGATCAGTTTAAAATCATGAATACGCTGAGGTAATTATACCAAACTTCTAGCATTTCACTGCTTCCAGTGACAATAAATCTATTGGCAGTGCAGCATTAAAAATAAACCAGCATTTCCATGAAAACTGTTATAATTCACATTTGTAATTTTAAAGTACTTTTCCTGTATTTTTCAATATTTTAAGTGTAAGACCACTGAGCACAGAGATGTCCAAGAGACAGCCACAGCCCATGTTAATGCAATGACGTAACTCAGTGTGATAAATAGCAGTTATGTCACACTTGTTTTTGAAAACAAAACAAAATCATGTTTGAAAAGCAATTCTGTATTTCACACTTCTGGGACAATTTAGCAAAGTGCTGCTGCTTCATAATATTTGGGCAAATTTTGAGAGAAAAGCCTGCATAATAGCTGAGTGATTGGAATGAAGCACAGGATCGAATATAAAAGGATAAATCTGCATTTTGGTATGGTAGAGAAATACGAGCTGTAAGTACATTAGCAAGATGAGAAATGTGATGAAAGGAGGAAACTTTCTTTCCAAAGCTGGCAAAGAATAGCAAACACAATTTTTGTGTATGTAAACAGAATGTATGTTTGTAGTGTGTGTAAACAGAAAATTTGCACAGGATGAACTTTGGACCATCTTTTGCAAAGATGGGCCAAATTATTACACCTGTAGGCAGATACCTTCAGGGAGTTCTAAGCATAGTTTCACTGGCCTTCTACAAGAGATGAGTTTTGCATGTTAACTGATATCTGCTTCTTCGTCAGCATTTTCTTAAGGTCCTGCGTAATTGTTAACCTGAGTTGGTAGTAAATCCATTACTTCATCAACCTCACAGCCAGAGGTGGATTGCAAAAGTTTGCAGGTATTGGAAACTTATAATGAGACCTATAACTTGGAGACAGAAGCTGGTGAGTGTAGGCACCTGAAGTAGTGTGCAAATCTTCTGATGCCAAACAGGCCTGAGTTAGAAACTACTGAGTTAGTGCTTTCCATTTTTTACCCAGGGATCTCAAATCATGTTATACCTAATAAATTACTCTTGTCCACAGTGTGGATGATGTATGTAAGTTACTGTGAGCATATTTTAAGCCCGCACAGGCGGAAATATAAATCAGCTTGGTTTACACTGCATGCAGAAGTGGTGTCAGGAACAGAAACCAAAGGTCTTCTTTCTCCTCTTTGTCAGCTGACCCAGGAGTGTGAGAAAGCTCATTCACATGCACAGAATTCTGCCTGCTGTCAAAACTACTTCAGTCTTTAGCCTACTTCCCAAAGAAAACGAGACTTTTTTTTTTTTTTTTTGTCCCTCTGCACCTCTTCTGCTTCATCCCTCCACCCAATCACCTTTGATTGTCTTGGCCATAGGAGAATTCCATTTGGACAGAATTGGAAAGGGAAGCAATAAAAATATTGTGAAATATGGGACTGGCTAGAAGAGGAAGATAAACTAGTGCTTTCTGAGAGATGTGTGAGCCTACCAGATCTCTGCTCCGTCTGGCCTGAGAGCTTGGCTGAACTTCTTGAACCATAGCTCAGGCTTTGCCATAGCAGGGGTGCCTCTGTGCCCAGCTGGGGGTTAGCTGATGGAGGAGGGATGTGAGGAAATCTTTTGAAATGGTGTCACTGGAGTAAGTTACTTGGGGTTATAATTGGCCATAATAAGAGAAGCTTAGGTCTTATGCTGGCACTGTTTGCAGAAGAACTTTGAACTATTCCTTCTGCCTGTAAGAATACATTTAGCCTACTTGGGAATGTATTGTAATAATTTTGATCATCTTGGCAATTAAAAAAGGCATTTAATTTCCAACTAGAATTGATAAAATAGAAACTTATTTAAAGTATTGAACTCGAAGCCCCTTCAAGGGAGTGTTTCTTTAAATAAATACATAACAGCATCTCAAACTCCAAGAGGTTGTGGTTTTTTTTTAAAATTTTCTAAGTAAGTGTTCTTTGCAGTTATGTCTTTCATCTCATGGGAACTGTCTGCTCCTTGTTTTAATCCCAAAACATCATCAAAGTCAGTGGGAAAGAAGAAGAAAAAAACAGTATCTACGAACTCCAAAATAAAAGCTCAGTGTCCTGTGATTCAGCTGAGCAAAATCCTATCCTGGTAGTTCTACACTTTGTATAGAGAATTGTCAGAGTTGGAACTTTTAACTGCATTGGATATGGAATTCTTCTTTTCACCAATAACCACACACATGAAATGTGTGAGGAACATGTGGGGTGATGTTTAATTTTGTTCGCCTTTGGAGTACAAAATTGTAGCTATTTAGTGTAGAAGGAAATCAGAAATGCATATCAGAAATATTTCCCCAGTCTATTTGGAAAAGTTGAGACTGTTGTCCTTCCACTCCCCCAGCAAATCTGCTAACTAGATGTTCTGTTGTCTGAGTAAGCTCTCAAGGTCATCAAAGTAATATTTTTTTAAGCCTGTGGCCTTAGTATTCTTACAGATAATAGCATCAGGCCCATTATCTCCTACTCTTCAATTTTATTTTGGCTTCCTGCAATTTACATCCCATTGTCCAGTGATATTTTCTGCGTTCTTTTAAAGTAAATCAAATAACACTTCCGATGTTGGCTCTGGACTTAATAAAAATCAGACATGCAGCATTTGGGACTCTTAAAATAACACGTTTTAATACAAAGATGTGAGATATCTTTTGAAATCTGTGGTGGATGTTTATTTCCTGCTGGGCTTAATTTAGGAATCTAGTGCTAGCATTAAACCAGGGGGAAAAATGTTTGCTCTTTCATCTGTGTGCCACATCCCATCCAAAATCACAAACAGCTCCTTTAAATTTCTGATCTTTGTCCCTTGCTGGATGTGCATAATACACATGCCTGTCTGACATATGAGACAGCCAGAGCCTTAAGAAAAAGAATAAAATTGCTAAGCCTATGCTTCTTGTCTTAGGCCTCATAATCATTTGCATTTTGGGAGAATGACAAGTGTCCAAATCTGTTTTAATTTAATAAAGATGCAGCTTTTCCTTTTTTTGAAGAAACCTCTTTCTTACCAAGTCAAAAGTCCTGATTTTATTGGTAAAACAAAACACAGGTAAAAGTGCTTGGGGAATAAATAATTTTCCTATATCAGAGGACCATTTCCCTTTTTTTAATACTGCCTTGGAATACAGAAGTAAATACTTTCAGGAGTGTCAACTTAAAATTACAAAATTTACTAAGGGTCAAACCCAAGTGTGAATCTGCCTTGTAGCTCTTATAAACATTCATTATGTAGGTGTACACCATAACATGCAGAAGAACTTCTGGTTTTGTGCGAGCTGGTATGAAACTGTGTGGCTTCAGACATTTAACTGCTTGGATCACATCAAAGAACTGGGATCGGAGTTTAAAAGACATTTTCACTTTCTGTTTGATAAAAGTCTATCTTTGTTTGAAAAATCATCTCGCGCCCATTGTGCTCTAATAGAGATTACACATGAAAAGCATGTGTTAAAAGAAAGTTATTGAGTTGTGAAATGTAACATTGAAAAGTTGATGCTAGAATCAATATTGGTCCTGTAATCTCAGTGGGGATGTTGTATGTAGGCATTATGATACAGATTTTAATTATATGCTTGCATCTTTTTTCTCTGTAGTTTCTCTGCCTCATTTACATAAACATCCCTTCTCACCTCTTCCTCCCCTCAAAAGGAAAGCACTCTTTAAACTGACAAGCTATTTGATGTTTTGTTTTCCCTTTATGCATTATAAGAGCAAATTGCACTAACTGTATGCTGTTCCAGCCCTGATATGAGGGCAAAATAATTAATTCTTTCCTGCAATTCTCTGTGGTACTTCACCAGCTGAGGAGCAGTGATCCTCTATAACCTAACAGCAGCTTTTTAGTTGCAATTGCAAAGAAAACCCTGTCAGCACAAAGTTAGAGAATTTATGTATTGAAATTTAAGTTATTTTTACAAGGTGTCTGTGAACAGATTTAGATTTTCTACCAGGTAGAGAGATCTGAGAAGATTCTGTGTTTAAAAAATAGAAAGAAAAAGCAGGCATGTTCATAACTGGCAGGCATGTTGACTGTTCCTGATCCAAAGCAAGTATTTTCTAAGGCTTCCCAATGGAAAGGCTGCAGGATTTTATAATGTGTATTCTTCAATTCATTTGTTTGTGAAAACTAAAGTTTATGTTTATAGAAAAGAAAAATTTCAGGCCAAACAGTTTAATTTGCTGGAAAATAGGTCTTTGAAACTAAAAATATCTGACCCACTCAGTAATTGAGGGTGCTGCTTATCTAAAAGTCTTAGCTTTGTAAAAGACTAAGAAAGTGTACTAAACTTTGATTTTCTTCAAAATGTCCTGTTGTTAGCATGTTCAAAATATGCACATAGTGGGCAATAATCAGCTGTGCTATGCTGGTAAGACTATGCTGGTCAGATATGCCTTCTGTATTTCAGATTCCTGTCTGTGCCTTATATAATTGCCCTTTTAATTTTTTTAAAATGATGTTCAGTAATAGAAATAAACTAGAACTTAATCCAAAGCAACGTGAGTGTTCATTTTTAAAACGAGATTGTTTGCTCAGTGGTCTTCAAAGATGGCTTTGTCAAAAGGGATAACATGATTTTCAGGGTCTTTTCAAAGACCCTAATATCTAGTTCTTCATATCAAAGGAAGAAATTACGGAGTATTTATTTGGAGTAGATATTTTGCTTTCTCAAGCTTTATGTGTCTTCCAAAGCCTTGGTATTGACCTTAAGCAAAACGATGAAGTTTGAAAGGAGCAGATGCAGCTCAGCCTCAGTGGGAAGGGACTGCTCTCAACCATCTCTCCACCTGTCACTCCTGATAAAAAGTTGTTATAGCCATAGTATACTCCAAAAAATCCACTCACTCAGTGTCCTTATCTTTTGCCCCATACTGGGCACATATTATTTGACTCAGAGGTCAGAGTAAGTCCCAAATGCAAGACAGTGATGTCTTTTTGCAGTCTCTTTGATCCATTATTTTCTTTTCATTTACCAGAGACAGCTCAGTTGTAAGCACACACTGAGGTAGAGGAGAAGAAACTCAGTGATGATCTCAGTGATGTGATATTGTATCTCCCACACCATTTTGCTGGTCTTATTTTGGTATACTATGTTTGTCATTTATGTGAAGATGTGATTCCTCATGTTGACATTAAATCTCATGTAGGCAGCAATTCACTCATTTGGAGGTTGAGGTAGAAAGGTAAGCATCACCAAAGGGCTTTGTAGGAGCCATCTCTCTGTCTTATCTTACCCATAAGCTGTCACGAGATTAAATTGTTCTGATGATGAGATGCCATTAGTATATTACCTCCAATAAGGTCTTTATTTCATCAGCTGTGTCATCACTGGTACAAGAATGAAAATGAATGCCTAAGTGGTACACAGGCCAACTCAAAACACAAAATTAAACTTTTTATCTTCAAAAAACCCCAAACCACTTGCTCATAAAACAAACCATCCCACGATACATTCTAGTATTTTCTTTCTGAAGTATTAGTTCAGTAAAAACCTGTCCTTTTGATTGTCTTTGTAGGAAGATATACCAGAGGAAAAAGTTCAAAGCTGGTGGCAAAATTTTCAGAAATTACAACTGGATTGAAGGCTTCTAAGGCTAATGTTTTTATAAAAAGTTTGGACATTGAAGGCTGCTTCACTGACTTCCAGTGAGACAGTGTTTCTGAGCATGGGTCTGAAGAAGAGCCTTAAAAGCTAAAATGTTTCGGGAGCTTTTAAAATGCTACCTTCAATCTTTATGTGCTGTAATGGGGCCAAATTTTAGGCAATGGGAACAAAGGAAGTCCTAGTTGTGTGCATTCCTATTCTTAATTTAATTGGAGGCTATGAAAAATGAATCAAAGTGTGGAGAAAACACAAAGCTCTTATTAAATACACAAAACCAATACAAATATCTTCTCATAAAATAGTTTTATCTTCACCTTTTTCTTTTATTTTGAGAATTATCATAATATATAATGAGAATTGTATATGGAATTATCTTGTAATTGAGCTTCAACATCCCATGTGTAGATGAACTATATATGTCTGTGTTGCTGTAGTAGTTGCTCTGCAGCATTTCCTATACATAGAATGGGAAATATGCTGGCAAATTTAGCTCCTGTAAATGAAAAATACTTAGTTTTTGATGCGTGCTGACTAGAATTTTTTTTTTCATATTTTGTTTATTTGGGCATATTTGGGTTTATTGCACATTTTCTTAACCTAAAAATACCCCAAAACCCCACAACCTCAAGAAATCCACCATGAATTCTTAGGTTCAGTTCCACAAATATTTGTATTTTTGTCCTAGTAAGTTAATTTCTTTTCTTGTGCACTAGTAGTTGTTATGACATATCTTCTCTGTTCCAGGACTTCACTTCTCCTTTGTTGGATGTGTCTTATAAAACTCCAAAGAGAGCCGAGAACATACTTGACTCTGATACAGTGATATATATACAGCCAAATATGAGCAAAATGGAGCTTGCAATGGTTATGCTTCTGTATTTTACTGTGGTATTTATGTAACACTTCAGATTATTGTGCTAACATTTCAGATACTTCAGTTTCTCCTCATCACCATTATCCTTAAAATTGTTTTTGTGGATAGTGGGCCAGAAGCGGGAGATACAATGAAGCTTTTTATGTAATCCAAATAGCAGGGATGGTCCAGAGTAGGTCTCTACAGAGAAGGTGTTTGTTTTTCAGACCTGTACTTTCTTTAAATGTGCAAGTACAGCTCATGGTCACCTCTTGTCTCTCATGAAATACTCAATTCAAGTTTTTCAGTTCATGTGCAGAAACTGTCCATATGGGTATCTCTTTTACTTCATGGCTGGTTTTTAATGCACTGGTTTTGGCATGCTTTTGTTAATTTAAAATAAATTCTGATCTCTTCTTAATCTTTTATCACTAAATATATTTTACATGAAAATTTTTGAGAAATCTGAGTTCATGGCCAAAGTTATGATATGCCATGTTAAAATTCCAGATGCTTTGGATAGAATGTGCTGCTAAAAGTAGAGGTGTCTATGCTAGGTTCGATATGTGCCTTCAATGATGTGACATTGAAGGACACATAGAAGTCACCTTTAGATGTGCAGGATTGCTGTTGTGAGCAAAGAAATTAAATCTCTAGATTTTTGAGGCAAATTTCAATTCTGTGCATTGTTTGTCTGGTGCTTCTCAAACTTTTGCTTTGGAAATACAGAGGTTGCATATTTTGACTGAATATCTTACAGATTATGGGTAAAACATTAAATATGGTGTACTGGATGTTTGTTTTTTTATTGCCGTAAATTTACCTTTTCTTGATTTCTAAAGTTTATAACCTTTTTTTTGAGTTATTTTTGCCTTTCCAATAAAAAAATAGGGTTTAATAAAAAGTTTGATTACCACAGAAAAACTAAAATAAGAGAAGGTCAATTTACACATTTTTTGACCTAGCTATGTGAAGAGTATTTTAAAAAATACCATGGAAATATAAAATGAGTGAATCTGGCTGCAGCTTATTGTTTAATGGATATAAGAGAGACTTTAGGTTCAGTGTCATTAAGCAGTTTCCTGAAATGGGGATGTGGTTTGGAATGGTTGTTTATAAATATGCAGATGTACTTAAGCCCACTAACTGTCAATCATTTGCATGTTAATGAAGTGCTACTGCACTAAGCAGTGGACAGCCAGCTGGAGTTGTGGAGATAGGATTTATGCTGAGGATCTCAAGGAAACTGCCATGCCATGTAAATGGAAGGTATGGCTCCTATTGACTGGCAGCGATGTTGTTCACTACTGACACTTATTTTCTTGTACTCTATCAGATGCACAGTAAAAAACAAGTTCTTGCTATCTCCGACCCTTCTGTTTTTTTCACCAAAGCAAATCAGTTTTGAGGACAGAAATGAATACCCTTATTTCTCAGATAGACAGCAGAACTCATGCGGGAATAATTAAAAGTCTAATTCAGCTCTTTTAATGACATCAGCCCAATGATTCTTGGATTCAAAGTCCCGGATGAGTTCCTAAGCTTTTTAATGCTAAGCTTCTAGGCTGAAATAGTATGACTTTTAAATTTTGTTTTCATTGGAAGATCAAAGAAATTACTGCAGTATTAATTAACTGTGTGTATTTTGTTTGTGTAGCCCACTGAAAAAAGATTGTATATTTAATAGCATTCATTTGCTGGGTGAGATAAGAAAAGGAAAGAAGGCTAGAACATTGGGCCTATCAGAGGAATTGTCTGCAGGGGTGACAAAAGCTTCTAGAAGTTGGTCATCCATGTATGTATTCTCTAATAGTTTTTTCTGTTGGCTCTAGTCTGATAATCATGACATGAGCTTTTCTAATGGGGTGGATTCCAGGTGGTTTACTTGGTGTGACTGTTTGTTTTATCTCGTGCAGATATTAAGCACACGAAGATGTTTTGTTTTGTACAGAAGTTACAAATACATAGTTGGGAATGTAGAGGGGAATTACATGTTTCTACCTTAGGGTTTTCTTGGTAATGTAATAGCATCCATAACTTCCCCTTATGCAATGATACAATGGGGGAGTGCTGGTTGCCCTTTTATATGATTAAAAGCTGTAGTCCTTTGGTCAAGGCAGACCAGCCATCCCTTCTACCCATTCTTTGGTATATATATAAAATAAATAAAGGTTAAATGTAGCAAGCATCCAGGACCAATTTACTTTTTGCCTTAATCCTTTATCTGTATTAAGGCTGTAAATCTGCTCTGCCTCTGTCCTCAGATCCAGTCATTTCACCCCAGAGAGCAATCAGGTTGGTCAAACATGATTTACCCTTGGTCAGTTCATGCTGACTGTCCCCAGCTGTATTCAGAGATTGCTTCTCACAAAGCAGAGTGAGGCTGACCAGCTGGCAACTCACTATATTGTCCTTAAGCCTTTTCTGGAGGCGGGTGCAATGTCTGCCTTTCTCCAGGTGTGGGATATCTCTGCTGGTCTCTATGACTTTCCAAAGACAGGATAGAGTGGATGCACTACAACAGCAACCCTTTCTCTCAACACCCCTGGGTGCAGCCCAGCTCTGATGTCCTCACAGCTGCTGAGTTGCTGCTGTCCCAAAATGATGACTGCTTCTCTAGACTGAGGTGTAGAGCATGACTGAATGCACACTGTCAGAAAATGTCCTTGGTTTCCTCTTAGTTTCCTTCTCCTCTTGCTGTAAAGGAAGGGAACCACTTAGCCAATCACACAGTAAGATGGTGCTTCTTGGTCTGGCTTGCTCAGAAATAGGTCAAGGAGTTGTGCAAAGCAGCTGATGCATGCTCGGGAGAGAGACCTGTGATATTTTGCCAAGGGGGAGAAACGCTGGAGGAAACTGTGCCCCCTTCTACAGGTTTTTTTTTTGTAATGTAAAGGTATTAGTCATTAATTAAAAGAAGTTGTAGATCTTTGCTTGCTGGCTGGGGGCAGCACACCTGTGCGCTGGCTCCAGGGCGAGCTGGCTCTGGTTGTCTGCTGACTGCTGGCGGCCGCTCTGATCCTGTTTCTGCAGGAGCAAGTGTTGGATCAGCAAATGGGATGTATGTGAGAACAATAACGCACAAATATTGATTTACTGGCTACCTGAGCTATTTCTGTGGTTGCAAGCTGTCTGCCTTCAGCCACCTGCCTAATGCTGCATGTGAAGCATATCTCCCCTGCTCTGCCACCTTTTCCTTATTGCTTGCAGAGGACTAAGGAGTGTTTTAACACATGGCATGTGAGAAAGTGCATCCCCGCACTGCTACTGTGGGAGATGCTGGTCAGCCAGAGCTTAGCCCAAACTATTTCTTCCACTGCCACGAATGCCAAGACTGCGTGTTACATTTGTTAAGTCTTTGCAAACTCAGGACAAGGTCTGCCGTGGTGTCTGACATCTCCCAGAGGAGTGAGGAGCAGACAACAGAAGAGAACTGGGGAGGTGGTTGTCTTGTAATTTTCCACCCCCTGTTCCTTTCATTCTTTCTTTCTTCCTTAATAAAACCGCTACCCTTATCCCTTCATAATTAGTGCTGTGCAAAAGGTTAAATTCAGCCTGTGTCAGTTTGAGCAAAAGGGGGTAAAAAACCCCACTATGTTAATGAAATTATATTCTGTGTAATTTTAGAAGTCAGTCTTAAAGTCTGCTGATTTGGAATCATGTTTAAGTCCAGGCCTACAATAGAGTGGCAATTGTGCTTTAAAATTCTGACTTTACTGTTCCATGAATGCAGATTTACTCTCACTACTATCTAGATAACACCAGAATTGTCAGTTTTGATCTCACTACACAAGATGCTGATCGACAACCAGATTCTTTGTAATTAACCGCTTACTAGGGGGACTTTTACTTTTTTGTAAACCTAGACAGCTTTTTGTTTTGTATATCCCTAGACACTTTTGCATTTTGTGGTTTAATTACATTTTGAATAAAAAGGAATTTTAACTTTCCAGGGCAAAGGGTTAAAACAGACTTTGCACCTGCAAAGGGGAATTTAATGCTGTGCCTATCCAGCAGTAGAATGAAAATCCCAGAATGCTCTCATTGTCCTATTAAGAAACCTTTCCAGGGCTGAGTGAGCTCCTGAGTGTTATGCTTGTTTGCAAAAGCTTTCCTTCTGCCCTCCCTCTCTTTCCTTTTTATTATTAAATTACTTATTAATTACTCCCTGGATCCTAAGGCTCTTAAATACAGCTCATCAAAGAGCTCATGCCAGAGAAACCTTTGGCTTCTTAAATTTGTCCAGCTTCAAGTTGCTCCCATTGACAAACGTGCAGCTGGCTATTGATGTGGTGTGGGAAAGCCCCAGTGGAGCAACTTCTCCTTGAGAGCACAGCACAGGAACAGCAAGTGTCACAGAGACCTTCAGGCTGTTTCCACAAGCTGGAAGGGTTGCTTCTGCCATTTGGGATCTCTCTGTGGGCTTGGTACCTGCTTGTGTTGCCCTCGAGCTTCTTCCACACTGTTTTATTGCAGTGTGCTACTGACATTACTCTTGCTAGTGGAACTTGTTGCTTGTGGGATTTTTTAAGGTTCCTGGGTGCTACTGAGACAGCTGACAGACACTTTGACTGAAAATCTCCTTGCAAGTATTGGAGATCTTGTGATTGTTTGAGTTGTTTGCTTTACTTCAAAACCTTTGCTGTGCATCAAAATGAAAGGAATCCTTTTTGTCCTCAACATACTAATACTGCCTGGCAATTGTGGGCAGGACATAAACCCGTTAAAAGCCCTGAATTAGTTCTTAACCAGTGTTTATACAACAGCTCAATACAAATTATGTTTAAACATTAGCATAAAACAAAACTGCTATTTTCACTTCGACAAATTTGTGTGCGCTGTGGAAACCACAGGATTTGTAGGAGGAGGAGAATGCCTTGGAGAAGAATCCAGCATTAACTGGCCACTGGTTACTAAGAGGGTACACAAACCTCAGTGTCAGACTGCCTTTGTTTGTTGCTCCAGGAATCGTGGGCTGCTGAAGGTTTTTTTTAAGGAGCACTTTTCTTGGTTGCTTGCTCGCCTATAGGTGGTCTCCTCCACCACAAGCACCCTATTCTTGCCAGTCATCCCTTCAGGCTCAGCATGCTGGTGTAAGGCAAAGCAAGAAAACATATCCGCAGACTACAGCGTACTGCATCTCATAAGCAGTGGCCAGCAAACGAGCTCAAATCAGCCCTAATTTGTAAAAAGCTTGCCAAGCTAGGACTTGGTTCCTCAGGAGACAAGTTGCCTCTTTCTCACCAGCTGAAATTATGAGATACACCAGGGGCTGCTGTCCTGGATCGATTAAATGTGCTGATGCCCTGACACCCTTTGCAGACTTCAGACGTATTTAGTACTTAGGGCATGCTCCATACTGCTCTGTTTATCCTGAGCCTCCTGGAAACCATATGTCTGTGATTCATGGGGCATTGAGCCTCGGCTAATCAGCTATGTTGACAGGCAGGGTATATTTTATTTGGCTTAATGCAACCTTAATGTTGTTGTGCAGTTTCCACAATACTTTGTGCAGATATGCCCATGATCAGAGGAGCTTAAAGTGACTTGAAATTTGTCTCTGTCCAGTTCAGACTACATGACCTTTAAAGCGACTGTGAAGCAATATCTCTTCCTTTTTCCTCTGTGCCCCAAAGGCCAATCCAGGACAAGGAGGTTTTGAAGGGACACAAGAAAAACAGAGCCAAAGTAAACACCAGCACGGATAGAGGAGAGGAAGAAACAGAAATAGCAGTGGAAATCTGTCAGGTACAGAAAAGGCCCTTTTTGACATACTCTATTTCTGATAACACTTAGAGTACATTGAGTTAAACCAGTAAAAAAAGCCATTCTGACCCTGTGAGATGTTATGTTTGCATTTACAGTATATTCCTGCTGGGAAGATTATATTCAGCATTTGAACTATGGCAAACTGAAATTGTTTTGTAGGAACCATGTATTTTAACAAAGGTATTTTTTAAACTCTGAAACATCTTCCTACTTGTTCTCAACTAGGTTTATGTATTAAAAGAAAGAAAAGGGAAAAGGCAGTATGAGCATGCAGTCAGTGTGCTACAGAGTTGCCTAGATGACTGACCCTCCCTATGTGGCTGGTTACTTTCTGAGAGTATGTTGAACGCATGCTCTGGTGCTGTTCGGAGGCCCCATGAGAGGAAGGAGCTGATTGAAAGCTCTCAGTTAAGCTGAAGTGGGTGGACAAAGTGCTGGAATTGAACAGCTGCTATGAACCTGCTGAACTTTGTTGTTTATAAATTATTTTGCAAGCCATCTGGAACAAGAAGGGTGCCACAGTTTACAAAAGCTGTAGCTGAGGCTTTCAGGTTGAGCAGCAAGTGTGAAATATTATTAAGTGATTATCAGATTTTAAAGGCTTTTCTGAGTGGCTTAAAGAGAGATTCCTAGGTTAGAGAGGTTTTAACTGAAACATGTTACTGGCTTTTCTTCCCTCACGATGTGTTTATCTATGTTACCTTTGGGTCTCCTATTAAGTTCTTAACAATACCCAAGAATCCTACTGTGACTGAGTCTAGGACAAAATACCTATTAGATAAGAGGTTTGTTTGCTTCATGAGTAGGAGGTTGTACTGCTGTCCCTGACAAAGTATTCCACAGAAAACCTTCCTCATGTGCAGGGCTGATGTCAAATATGAAATTATTTATGTTTCAGGTGGAATGAAGCTACTTAATACATGAGCCCATTTCCCAAATCCTGCTACCAGTAGCTCCTGTTGGTGGGACAAGGGTGCAAGGGCCATGCAATATGGCCAAGCTGTAACTGGCAGCCTCCTGCTGGCCTGGCTTGCTCTGTCTTTTATGGACTTTTTCCTTGGTACCAGAACAGTGTCCATAGGTGCTACTGTAGCTGAATAAGGTATTGGCTGGATAAGGCGACGAGGCAGTATTTGGGAAACCTGGAGAACTGTGACTTTGCTGTCCCCAGCTGTGGCCTTCCCTGGATCCATGAGACTGAGACTCTTTGAGCTTTCCAACCTTCTGCTATTAGAACAGAAGAGAATTTTGCCTCTTTTCCTAATGCATTTCTCTTTGAAAGTCTTAGGGCAAATGTGCTGTGAGAGTGGCTCATACGTTTACCCTGTGAGCAAGTGGGGATGTACCTGAAATGGCTCAATGTGTGGGATGCTCAGCATGCTCTGACTAGGCATATAATGGGAAATGTCACAGGAGAGAGCCTGTAACCCACAAACCTCTGCTATTTCTGTGCTTTGTACATGGACGTGATGGTGTGCTGACACACACACATGTGTGTACATGTGCTGACACACGCCTTTTGAGTTAGGTGCACTGCAGCTTAAGCTCTTTCTGGAATGTTTCTAGTGAAGGTGGGGGAGTTGAAAGTCTCATAGATATTGGTCAGATATAAAGCATGGATTGACAACTGGAACTGATATTAGGAACAAAAATAACACAGTAAACCTGCATAGTTGTAGGAGCACCTTTTTCTTCTGTTGACCTAGGTGGAGAGCTTATGTGCTTGTTAATGTGAAGCAGGTGGCAATCACTGGAAAGCAGCAATAAAGAAGGTTTCTGGTCAATTGTTTTATAATGCTGAACAGGCAGTTTCCCAATATGACTCTGTATCTAATTTGTTGGCATTATGTATAGGGAATTAAATATGACTTGCCTTGCCTTGTGCTGGCTGCTTGAAATGCAGTCTCAAAATATGATGAAGTTGCTTATATTAATGGTATTTGTATTCTGTGTGTATGACAACTTCAATATGTTCTTATTGCAGCTTCAATATATTAACAGCCTATGAAAGGATTGCTAAAATATTATAGCTACTTTTCAGATTTGAGTTTCTGCTTTCCACTGAAAACTCATGTTTGTGTGCAGGATCTTCTGTTATGCATGAGGTGCTAAGGAGAAGATGGGAACCTTAAACCCAGAGCTGTTAAAACCAATGAAACCTGGGTTTCTGAGAACAGATGCTGATTCACATGAGTTCTGACTTCTACTTTGTCCCCTCACTTGGGGACCTAGAAAACAAGGCGTGTGTGCATGTATGTGTCTGCTCTCTAGCCTCTTTGTCCTTTTTCCCCAGATGGGTGTAATTTTCAAGTGTTCAGTGCTGCGGAGCTCTTTCTGCAGGCCTCTGTTCCATCGGGGCACTAAGTAGGTCTGCCTTGCGCATACCCTGCTGCTTATTTTCACAAATTCTGTGGGAACTCACTAGCTTTGGGACTCTGGGTCCTTTGTTAAATGTGTCTGAATTTATTCTACAAGTTCAAAAATTGCTGGGAACATGGGTGGACAGACTACCTTTGTTCATGTGTGCCCACAGGTAATGAGCACATATGCTTTGCGTGTGTAGGAGGAACATGTGTACTGATTACTGCTTTTTTTTTTTTTTTTTTTTTTTACTCTGTACAGCTGATGAAATTCCACCAGGTCTGAAAATTAAGTCCCACTTTAAGAAATAATTGATTTGCTTATTTTTTTTCCCAGGCATGTTATTTGTTTATTTATTTTGTTTCTCTCTAATCCATCCCTATAAGTGGTGTAAGAGAAATGCTGACACACTCTTGCCTCTGCTCTCACCAGTGGGTGCTACTCTAAAAGTATCTAATGATTTTAATGAATTTTGTGGCTGAAAGTTGGACACTGAAGCTTATTTAAAAGCATTCAACAGTGAAAAAAGGATAGGCCTTTATTGATATCTAGTCAAAAGTGAAGACTTAGCTGTAATTATTTACAAATCAATTAATGGACCTTTCCTCTAACACCCTATCAGTCAAAGACTGGCTAAGAGCAGAGGAGAGCATTGATAAGAATACACCATGAAACAAAATCAATTGGTTTTTGTCATTCTGACAGAAGTGAGCTCTACACGTGGATTAACCCAGAATGCAACAGGAAAATGTCCACAGGTTGGAAGATAACCTAATTTTGTAAAATCAAGGTTGTCATAAGAATCTTTCATAATTGATGGTGAGATTAGAATTTATCTAGCAGCCTGGTGGTAAAAATCAAAGCAGCTTCTGGTGCAACATTGCAAACAATTTAAAGCTAGGTTGGCTTCCTCAGATCTGGAATCTGTCCTTAATGTCAGCTAATTTAAAGAAAGTAGATACAGGGCATGAGCTTTGAGATCATACTTTTATGGCTGAGGTCATATGTTTATGACTGTAGTTGGCAGTTATATTATGCAGTCCTGAGGAAGTATTGGTTCATGTGTATTTCTGATGCTGTAGGACAGCTGCCAATATTTTTTCTATTACCTTTTTGAAAGATTTTTTTAAATTAATACATTCTTGTATACAAAATGTTTTGTTCATATTTTTTTGTTTGAATATGAAGCTGTGGTGGTATTTGGATCATAATCCTAGCCCTAGTATGGTTCTGCAAAACAACAACAGAAAAAACCCTTAATATTTCCTCAAAATGGTCTTTGAAAAAAGTCTGAAACCTTGTTGTAATTATAAGTAGAGCACTAAGATACTGTTGGAGTGATTTTTAATTAAATGATGAAACTTAAGACTATCAGTTTTAGCGAATCTTAATTCTTTGTGTGATCACATGATGTGAAATTCTCAAGAATTTTTCAGTCTTGTATCTAAATTTCTTCTCTTTGCTCTCAGCTCAGTAAGAGCAGTGCTCTGATTTCTGCCTCCAGCTGGGCAGTACATATTTCACAGCCTTATGATTAGCATGACTTTATTCCACTCAAGCATTCCTCATCAGTGTGCACTCTCCCCACAGTGGGCCTTCCCTAAGCTGCTTTAGGGAAATCCTAGTGAAAGACACTTCTGTGCACATGCTGCCCCTTCTCTCCATCCCTCCGACATGTTTTCTTGTTCATAGCTGTAATGCGCTTTTCTGCATTTCTGCAGGTTATTTTGCAAATCATCCAAGCAGTGTAGCAGTAGCACTTGTTTATTCAATTTTCAGCCAAAGATAATTCTAAAGATTGCACCTCCTCTGAGATTCAGTGCAACAACTCTTCTTCACCAGGCAGTGCAAATAGGCACTGGTGAGTACAAGGACAGGAATACCTGAGAATTATTTAAATAAACAGCAGGCCAAGCCTTAAAGCAAAACCCAAACAAAATACATTAATCAAAATGAGGATTATCAGTAATGTTTTGTGACCAAGACCAAAGGTCAGCACAGTAACCTTTCACTAATGCATCGTGCAGTCATGCAAAAGACCTGGTTTCTGTTCCCAGCTTGGTCTGAACAAACTTGTGTAGTTTGTTTAATCTCTAGAGGGAGAAAGCTTTGCATTGCTCATGGATTTCAAGAGTGATCATACAGATGGAAGTATGTGCCCTTTTGGTCCTGAAATGGGATGATGGTTCTTGGGAGTACAAGTTTTTAGGGAGTTTCAAGTGCTGGAAATATGCAATGAATGTTAGAAAGAAAGATACAGAGCTCTAGCTTTTAAAACATTTTGACACTGTAAACCCTCAAGAAAGTAAAAGTGTGTGTAGTGAGTCTGACAACTCCATGCTGAACATACATAATTCCCAAAGAAGCCTGCAGTGCTGAAAGGTGCTCTGTCTGTACCAATAGAGATGCTTAAGTTTTCAAGCTGCTAAAAAGAAAGGGACTTTCAGTGAAAATAAAATAACTACACTAAAAGAAGAAAAGTTAGGAAAGCTGTTGTTGCCCTGGTAACCATAACCCTGATATTCATTAGCATGGCAGTTGCTTTTAGTTTCTGACCTCTAAATGTTTCCCACTGCTTATTATTTGCAGTAGGAATTTAAAAGTTCTATAATCTCTGTTTCATCTTTATTTCATATTTATATACCTTTGATAGTTTTGTCCCCACCCTCACTGTGTTATTCAAAGAAAATCTTTTTCGCTTCTTTTTTGCACATGTTCATCTCTCCCTAAGTGGGGCAGAGTGGAAGGGGCAGATGAGGAATCACTGAACTGAAGTCAACATCCTAACATCTTCCCTGGAATAAATTCTTTCTAAGAAATAATAAACAATTGTCTTGTCTGCAAAAACCAGAACTCCTCGTTTAAACTTATTATACTTCTTATATATCAAAAGCACACAATGATGTAGACAAGCAGTAACATGAGAAAAATAAAGTAACTGTTGTTTCCAGCTCGTTTGACACAAACTATTTTTTTCAACATCAAAAGAACTCTGTGTGTGGTTTCTGACATATGTCATAGCCTTGACATTGTTTCAGAAGCATGCTAACCTTTGTTGGGATTATGACATACTTTCTGTTCTTTCTCCTTAAGATTTGGCTCATGGTCATGACATACCCTTTTTAAAGCTTTTTACAATATGTTTCCTGGGCAAGCACCAATTGTCTTACGGGAAAATTTGACTTTGGGTGAAAAGAAGGTGAGTGGAAGAAAAGGAGCTGAAAGTACAAAATTAGCTTCAAATCACTGCCTGCCACCATCTTGAACTATATTTTTCCACTTACCTTTGGAAAAGGAAGATTTGGAAATAGCACAGCAGCAGTAATCTGCAGTGACTATCTTGTATAGTAGAATTTTCCTTGGAGGTATACATGTTCTAGGTGATTTACTTTTTGCAGCTTAAAAGCGTGTTATTCTTCAAATACATTCTTTTGCCTGTTGCTTCATGGTAAATATTGTGGAATAAAACCCCTTGTGCCTCTGCAAAAAGATTCTTTTGAAGTATGTTTTCAAATCTTTCTAGTTCTATACTGCTTCTCTGTTTTCTGTGATTTCTAAAACACAGATTATGGGAAGGATGCTCTTACTGGCTACTTTAGATATTAGATGTAGCTCTTATTTCTTTTGTGGAAAGGAAAATCAAATTATCTAGCACCCTGTCCACTTGCATCTTGAAAACCTTCAGCAATGTGGACTCTGCTATGTCCCTGGAGAGGCTGGGCCACTGAATGGTTCTTGCTGCAAAAATCTAATTTCTTACATCTAGTAGCAATATTGGTAGCTAACATTGAAACTGTGTTTTGAGAAGTGGGGATTGTGACAGCTTTGTATGTGTAAGAGAGAGAGCAAGGAATTCCAGTGGAAGTAGATAACTGTGTTTGAGCAATGTTTGAGAGGAGGTTTCTTCTCCTTTTTTTGAGTGAAAATAAAAGATTTGAAGATCAATTCTAAATCTACCTTTGTTGTTTCAGAAATTGTTGGGCTGAGAAGGTTTTGCCTTGTCTTCACTCCATGTAAAATTAATCCTTAAGCTTTCAACCCTCAAAGTATTACATTAGACATCAAAAATATGTGTATATAGGACATGCTTTGATTTACCTTAAATCTGTATCCTTCTCATGCATCAAGCTAAACAGTCTGATAATATCACAGCACATCATGACAACATCAAACCCAGATGACCACATAGTTCTCTGTGACTCTAAGTACAGCTGGCATCTGCAAGATAACCATCCTCTTTTGTAATCATTATTTTCCCTGACATTTCACCCCAATTACTAAGAGAGTGTAAATTCCAAACAAACTCTAAGAAAGCTTCTCTGCCAACAACTGTATTATTCCAAATTTGAGCACCTAATTAAAATATTTTGGTATCCAAATTTGCAGATGAAGTCAACAGCTGTGGGGGTGTTGGACAGGATGATCTGCACAGGTCCCTTTCAACTCTAAAAATTCTGTGACTGTTTATTTTCTGTTTATTTCTGATGCAAAGGATACAGAATGTCTGAATACTGGGAATCCAGACACTGGTATTGATCACTTTAATTTGCTGTTCATGCAGCTGGCCACCTTTTGACAGACTTCTAGTTTTGTAGATTTAGATCTGTGCTTTCTCAAACCAAATTTGTTGGTTTGTCAACAGCATTAGGGACTTTTGTAACTAATGGTAATTCACATTGCACTCTCTGGGGATCCATTGTCTTACTTTCACAGCCTAGGGAAGAAATGTCACTGGCAACAGGTCAGAAAATTGAAATATAAACTTGTAACTTAAATACCATACAAGTGCAAACTGGTATTGGGTGATGGTAGGACCTGATCTTTTTTAGTAAATGAAGTAAGGAGGAAAAATACTATTATACAGGTTAAAAATAAAAGTGACCCTAATGATTAAGCATAGCTAGTATTTTATGAAATCTCTGTGAAATTTTATTATCTTTAACATCTCAATATTCACTTAAAAGCAGAGCCTAGTGTAAGGATAACTTCAAACAAATGGAACCCACTTTCCCTATTAAAAAGTTCTCTAATCGTATGTGCATTCTGTACAATGGTGCTATTAGTGATAGAAAAATTGTTTTCTTTACCTGAAATCCATTTGGGCAATGTTCTCTCTAGATCTTAGCTTCATCTTGACTGCTCAGCTCTGGTCAATAGGACAGACACTAATGCAGATGTGGGAGATGGGAACAGAGCACAAGTTTCTTAGAAAAAGGACAAAAATACCAGGTGAGGAGAAACGAAAAGAGTAGAAATTGAAGACAAAGTAGAAAGTAAGCAGGGAGTATGGAAAAGTGAAGGAGTAAATGAAAGGTCAAAAATGAAACTTAAAAATTCTGGTAAAGTATACCATAGGCTGCCTGTCATTTGGGGTCAGAGGAATATTTCAGTTGCTTATAGATGGACTGACAGACAATCTTATGAACTTTGATAACTCAAAAAGTCAAATTGAATGAAGAAACTTAGAACAAATATTAATCTTTGAGTTCAGGAAAATGTTACAAGCTGAAAACAGTTAAGGATTACAGATCCTTAAACTTGCTGAGATGTATATAAACTTCACAGAGTTTGTATAGCAATCCTATTTATCAATATTACAGGTTTATTTATTGTTGGCTTAAACTTTAGGTAGCAACCACATCAAGTAAGGGCGGTGTGCTCTTACTGTTGCTCATCATAGCCTTGCATAGGGGGAATGGAGGCTGGCAGACCTCTATGTGGTCAGTGCAGTGGTGGTATTTTTCATGTAGAATAATTCCATTTTGTTGCACTGTCAAAATATAAAAAGGCAAACATGACAAAATTTACCTACAACTGTGCAATGTGTTTTCACCCCACGTGACACATGTGAACAGGTGTACGGATAGGAATGTTAAAATAACAGGAGGAGAGGAGCCAGCTCAGCGCTAGTGCCTGTAACTCTGGCTGTGGCTATAAAAACAAATTAGTGTGGGGTGAGTTCATTATAAATTCAGTGTTGGTTACTGCCTCAGTACATGCTTTTGACCTATGGTTAATTTGAAGTAGTGCAAGGTGGTTCCCATGCACCAGAACTGCCTATCAGGGTAATTCCTGAGAGCACCTGCTGGCCTGTGAATTCAGGCATGAATTGTGCATGTGCCGTTATCATGGCAGAGAGAAAAATCAGCCTGGCATTCGAATGTGTTGCATGAATTGAATGAACAGATATGTTTCAAATTATGTTTTACAGCATAGTTCTGCCGTGACTGCACCATTTTGTTTTATTTTTTAAAATGGTGAATCAACCCTAAATTTCAAATGCAAAATAGGCAATAAGATTATTTGGCGTATATTTGGCTGTCAAAAACTGGTTAAGCTAGCTTTGGTCTAGCTCTTACTTTGTGCCCAGAAGTAACTTTGTAGACATAAATTAAAACATGCAAATACCTGTTTGATATGAGACTGTAGTAGGCAATTAGGTATCTTCTCTGGAAAAAACAGTCTGTAACTATTTCCTTGAGGAGAGGAATGAAAGTAGAGAGGGGTTTAGAAAGTAAGCAGCTACTGGTTTATATTATTCTAGGACACCATGCCAGTGCAAGCCATCTTAGGCTCAATCCCTGCATTCAGAAAATTGATTCACTCTGTAAGCTGGACCCGCACAAGGGTCAAGATCAGGAGATCTCGTTTTATCCCTGGGCAAGAAGATCATGTGCCCCATGACTTCCAGAGTTTTTTGTCCTTTCTGATAGTTTACCTAGGGATTCCTAGGAATGAATAAAGACACCACTGGTAGTGTGATCTTGTTATCTAAAGTGAATTGAAAGGTCTAAAATGCAATCATTGTAAGTTTTTGACAAATGTCATTATTTAAATATAAAGGCACGAAGGAATAAATTTTCAAAGCATTGCCTGGAGGACTGGCTATATTTCTTTCTTTGCTGTGAGAAGAGTAGTACATTTTAGACTTTATCCTGTATTTGAAAGAGCCCAGTAGATGAGATCTTAGGGCCTTTGAGTTTAGAAAACTTTGTTTTGGGAGGTCCAGGTTGAACTTTAAAAGCCATATATAGCCCTCAAAGCCTGGCCTGCATATTCAGTTTCCATGTCATTTCAAGGTGAGAAGAACATTTTTTTGCTCGCAGGCTTTTCATTAATGTTGAAGAGAAATCATGAGAACAATCAGCTCTCATGATGGTTTGAATTTCTTTTGGTAACAATTCATGTAAATAGATGTACATATGCAAGCTAGACATAGCTTTAGGGTGGCTGTTAAATTGTCAGTGTATGTGCCAGTTGCATTAAAATTGGACAGCTCTGACTTATGCGCATCACTGTTAGTTGTAAGAGTATCATTTAGAAATGCTACTTTTTCTGGAAGTAAGGGCTGGATGCCAAGTGGGTTGACTGTGAGTTTGGATTTGGGGTGGGGGGAGTTGTGCAAGTCATAGAAACCCAAAACCCTTTGTTTCTTATGAACTATTTTCAGCTCAGGATTGCTCTTAGATTATTATGCAAACAACTAAGCAATGTCTTTTAAGCAGCTGTATTAGCCATTCTCTTTGAAGCAGGTGTGCCATGCAAGTCTGTCAGATACAGAATCACAGACTGGCTTGGTTTGGATGGGATCTTAAAGATCGTCTAGTCCCAACTCTCCTGTCTTGAGCAGGGACACCTTTCACTAGACCAGGTTGCTCAAAATCCCATCCAGTCTGTCCTCGAACACTTCCATGGATGCGGCATCCAAAGCTTATCTGGACAACCTGTTCCAGTGCCTCAGAACTGAGTAAAGGTCTTCCTAATATCTAATCTAAACCTACTCTCTGCATCAGTGAGCTCTCTTGGTGTGCTCTTGACTGGTTGGGAGTGATGCTTGCTACTGCTACTTGCTTCATTTGGCTTAAAGCAGAGCTACTGTAATACAGGTCCCCTTTATTTGAGAAGACAGAAATGTAAGATAAGCTGAGCCCCATTTACCCTGAACACAGGGGACCACAATAAAGTAGAGAATATTTCTGCACCCACCACACCGAGTGCAAGAGCTACTTGCAGGTTGTTAAAGGGATCAAGGCTTCTCAGGTGAACACATTGCACACACAGCAAGGAGAATGTGCTGTTGGAATGAGGCAGTGAAAAACAATGTTGATTGCACAAATTATATGCATTTAAGCAGCAGTCAGGGTCATTTATCCCTGTTTACCATGGTGATCTTTACAGTAAAGGTGTAAATTTCATAGAATTTTAAGAAAATTTCCTGTTCACATTTATGCATTTAAGCTGTTTGTAAAGCAGTGTGTATGGAATTACACGGGCCACTAAGAAGCACTAAGACCTAAGCTGAGGATGGGAAACAGATCTGATGGAGCAGGCTAGGAGGGGAGAGTCAGTATTGTTCTTTGACTGTTCTTAAAAGGTGTGGATAGTAGGATTTTTAGAAAATATGAATTGAAAGAGGTGCTTTAACAGTGTTTTCCAAAGCATAAGGTCTGTGTACTTTTACCTGATGAAAATTTGCAGTACAGAGAATCAGGGTGAAAGAGGTGTTGAAATCCTTGGGAACAAACAAGTAAAAGACTGTCTAGGTGAATGTAGTCCTCTGTTTAAATCAGAGGTTGTTTATTGCAAGGTTGTATCCTCAAAGCAGCTGTTCACAATAGCTTGTTATACCAGTTCTACAAGATTTTCTGAAAGAAAAATCAAGATACGAAGCTTGCTGTTTGCTTGCCAAGGTTTGTTTCACATAAGAGTCCTGCATCTTTGCACCCTGTTCTGGGAGTCCTTTTGCTTTCAGAAGGAGTTCTCTTTCTCTCTCTTGAACAGGAATAAATCTGATTTGAGTCCAAAATATAGGGGAAAAAATATCTGTCTTTCATTTTCTTTTCCCTTTCAGATGCTGGGAGTTAGGGGGAAGGGAGAAAGGCTAGAAATTGAGAGATGTTAAGAGCAGACTTTAGAGCACGTTTAGCTATAATAGTTCTTATACACTCATGCATCTCTATACTTTTATTAGCAGCCCTCCATGAAACATGGAGATTAGCACTAGTCATGTGGAAGTGTTTAAAAATTCAAGCAGTGACAATAGGAAGTGTCAGACAGTAATGGAATAAGTGTGACAAAATTACAAAGACAGCAGCTATTCATTAATAAATTAGAACCTCACAGAGTTTTTTAAAACTGAAGGTGTCTAACTTGGAAATTATATTCTTCTGGATGCAACTTTATAATGTCCCTTTCACCCTGTTTGGTGGGAAAAAAATAATCCCTTTTTAATCACAGACCAAATCATGTGTTAATACTCCCCACTGCACATTTAGAAGTAAATTTAGTATGAAGAACTGAAGGCACAGCCACCTCCAAGGGACAGGTGGGGACCTGTGATGAGTAACCCTGGACATGAAGCTGTGCAGATGGGGTGAGGAAAAGGGTAAGCCTGGCATTCGGTGCCTTTCTCACGGTCTCTGCTTACCGAAAACAGTAGTGTCACACATGGGGTAGCCAAACATGATGTAAGAATGGACATGTCACAGCTTAGTAATTTTGGTGATGTTACCAGGAGGTTTGGGGTGGTGCTTCCTTGATTCTCAGCTGAGCACCTCAGTGCACAGGGCTCTGCATGGGTTTCCCTGGCACGGGGCTGTGACACAGGGTTTGGCAGGGGACAGCTTCGCCTCTCCCTCCTTCTCAGGCCACTGCACACACAACACCACCCAGATCTCTGCGTTCATGTTTTCAATTTAAAAGCATTCAGGGCCACCCAGTGCTTTGAGTGAGCAGCTGTAGTGGTGGGTCTCATACTGGCCAGAGAGGAGCGTGTTCTCAGTTATCCACATTATATATGGGTGGCCACGGGTCTCTTGGGAAAGTGCTTCCTTGCTGTCTGGAGGTGGCACCTATTGTCTGCCCTTCCAGCTTTGCTGCTTGAAATGCTTTTCTTCTGCTTCCTCTGTCTGCAAATCTGTGTGTGTTCAATGGTCTTGAAAAACCTCACATGGGAGAAAACCTTTTGAATCTGCTGCTCTGGTGTAGAGGGACCAGTTTAATGAGAAACACTTCTCTTTAAAAAGATTTTATTAAATAAAGTCCCTTGTTCCTTTCTCCATTCCCTGCCCCTTTTACTCCTTCCTCTTTCTCAGCTGAGGACTATAGGTGACTCTGGGATGTAATACATATTTTCTGATCAGCCCTCCAAAGGCTAAGTCCCCTGTTCTTCCATACAAGAATGCCATCTCTTATTAATTTATTTTTTTATGAACTGAGCTTATTAACCTGCCTTTCACTTTGTGTAGACTGTAATTAAAATATATGAAGAATTTGACTCTCAGTGTGCCCTTCTGGGTCTGTTGTGGGATCTGCCTTAGTAGTATATATCAAGAACACTGAAACATTGATTTTTATTTTTTTAAAGAAAGACTTGGGTCGTTTCACAGGGGGCAATCAGAGTCTTTGAATGAGTAGCCCAGGAATGCCTTCTACTCTGGGAAAGATTTGTGCAGCCATGGCAGGTACCTCTGGTAGGAAATGCAAAGAATGAGCTCAGATCACAGTCAGCTCTAGCAAAGTCATCACATTCCTGGTCTCCAAATAGCTATTTTATTTGGCAGCGGTTTGAATTTTCTTCCCCTCCTTTCTAGGAAAATTGATGAAGAAGGTAGAGGGAAGTGACATCCTTTGTGACCCTAACTGAAACATTACTAGGGAAAAGTGAAAGTTGTTCTGTGTAACCCATGAAGACAAATGTGGTGGGAGCCCAGGTAGACTGCTGGATTTTAGAAATCTGAGGTAGCCAATTTGTAAATGATAATTTGCTGGCAGTATTTGCAGGGGCTTTATTTTGTGGTGTGTTTAGTTTTGGTTTGGATTTTTTGTGTGTTTGTTTTGTTGTTAATTTGTTTGTTTGGGGTTTTTTTTGCAAATGTTTTCCTAATTTATTTTTAAATTTCAACCTATCTTTCTGCTATGATATGATTAGCTATGACTCAGCTTTTATTTTCTTGGAACTATCTAGCCATTTTCTGTGAAGGAATATACTGAAAGCAGAATCTATGTGTATTATATTGCTGAATTCTCCTCCAATGCAAATAAAGAGTTGAGAGAATTATTTTAAACACCACAATTTTTAAGCAAGTTTGATTGTTGGTAGCTGTGTCTGTGATACAGACAGATCAAAAGATGGCAATTTTCATTCTTTTAATTTAGTTATTCAGACGTGTGGTTGTTTTTGCATTTCTTTTTCCCTTTCTTTTTATGGTGACCTATCTGATTATCTCTGCGTCTTCCTCTTTACACTGCATTGCCCAGAGCCTGCTTTTTGCAACCCAGAATTCCTATACTGAAAGGTCAGGCTTGGTGTATTCACCATTGTAATCTCCCTATTGCCCTACTTTTAATCTCCCCATCGTCGAGGTTTTAAAAGCAAGAGTGATGTTTAGTTGATGAGAGAGTGGAAAAGGAGACATATTTACGATATATAGCGTCCAGTGTGGGCTGTCCAAATATGCAAAGTGCTAATTCGTTCACTTTTGGGGGTCAGAGTTAGAGGAGGGCTGGGTGGGTGCTGATTTCTTATCAACATCCTTTGGTCTTTGCTCCACTCCGTGGCTTGGGGTATCTGTGAGGCAACACAAAGTTTAAAGGGAGAAGATGTCTGCCTTTTCTGTTCAGCAGACTGAGCGTGGCCTTTCCTGATGCCGCTGTCTTCCCAGATGCAGCCAAACCGAGTGTGGTGAGTGGCTCTGGACCAGCCTGTCATTTGAGTCGAGCTGTGTCTGTGCACTCAAATAACATCTGGTATGTGCCTTAATTAATTAAATAGTATAATGTGTGCAAGGGAACCTCCTCCTCTTTCCTTGGATAGCGGCTTGCTCAGCTGATTTCTCATTTCAGAGGCCCAGTAAAACTGTTTCTTTTGATGCTATTCTCTCTCTTTCCCTTGTGCGGGGTAAGCTAGCTTCATTGTAAAGGCAGCGTAGCCAGGCAATTTCTTAGCTGTGGGTAAATAGCAGGACCTTTGAGTCGAGCCATTCCAGATGACCTAGGATGAATTGGGCTGCATTCCTAGCGAGGGCACCCCTTCTCCTAAACAGAAGAAAAGCCGCTTCTTAAGCACTCCCACTTATAACTTGGGGGCAGATGTTTTGCAGTGTTGGTTTTGCTGTGCTGAAAATATAGCATAAGGTTAGCAAAATATTTAAACTGTAACATAGTCACAGGCTGAGTGCACAGGGTTTACTTAGGGGAGGAGAATGCTATTTATGGAAGGCATGTGGTTTACTTCCTCCCCCTGAAGTGGGAATGTTTCTTTGGGGTTTGGCATGCTCTTCCATAGAGTATGTGAAAGAAAGAGAGCAAGGTTTTTGGGAACTTTCAATATATTCATGTCCACTTTCTCAGGCCAGGTGTGAGAATTTTCTGATTATTTTGTGCGTTCGTATTTTACCTGGTAGGTTTTCAGCAGTATTTTTAATCTTTTACAGTCAAACTATTTAATTTTCTTCCCTTTATAGTACTGGTACATTGATATTCTGAATTAAGTGCAAATTATGGGAGCCAATTAGGAGCAAAATGAGAAAAAGACATTACAGCTCTCGCAAATGCTTCATTATACTAAACTGCCAATTTTAAAATCCATTTCGCTGAGTTTAAAGTGAAATGTTTAAAGGAAATGTGGATAGCTGGAAAGGTTGCCACGCTGCTTAAAAAAAGATTATATGATGATATGAGATACTTGGTTGTCATTGTGTCAATTATGGCTCGTCAGGCAACATTAGTCTTTGATGTCTGGCATTTGTGTAAGACAGTTATATGAGAGAGCTAAAACGCCCTGAAAAGTATGTTTGTTACTTGGCAGGGTTGAGTAAGATATTCAGCTCTGGAAAAAGGTCTTCACAGTCCAATATTGTCAAGACAGGAAAATATTTTTATGACTGGAGAAAATATATCAAATCATTTCCTGATCCTGGGGAACGATTGGTCCTGCAATGGCCAGCCCAAACATGGGACTTTGAGAACAGCAACTTGATGTGCAGTGTAGAGTATTGCAGGCTCTTGCACAGAGTGCTGGATGGCCTAAATCTAGGAGCATGTGCTTGTCTCCAAGGGATGTCTCAAGCCGCTTGGCTGGAGTGAGGCAGGAAGGTGGCAGAACTAGGGGATGTCCTGTGCAACCTGAGTTTTCTGCCCTTCCATGAGCTTAGGAAATGTTGAGCTACACCCATGCTGGAGGTTTGAAACCCTCAGATTTTTGTTCAAACCATTAAGCTCTTTCATCTAATGAAAATCACTTTATTTTAAAATGGAAAACATTAAACCAAACAATAACTATTTTTTTTCCTAATGACTTTTTTGATCCAAGAGCTTTCAGAGTGCTTAGCCTTGCAACTTCAGATTTTTTTTTTTTTTTTAAATTGCCTTACAGAATCACAGGATGTTTCTGTGGTGAACATACATCTGTGCTGGCTTTTGCTGAGCTTTGGAAGTAGGTCAGGAATTAAAGCTCCGGCTTTGTGGTTCTGAGGAAAGCCCTTAAGAAACTCTCTCAGACATAAGAGGGTAAAGAGGGGTCACTGGAAATACTGTTTGACCATATATAGATGCCGTGGTCTCTGCAGTCTGCAAGCACGTATACATATACATGCTTGCAGACTGCAAGCATACATATACAACATACATATACAACCACATATATGTATGAGCTGCTGAAACTGGTGCTCTTCAAGGCTTGCTTAGACGGGACAGATTGCTGCAGGGAAAAAAAAGGTAGTCATGGGAAATCATTAAGAGAAATGCTCTGCCTTCACGTGGCGATGGTGGCTCCCCCTTACATGCCTTAAGCTTAGCTATATGTCCTAAGCTTAGTCTATTGTTTGGTGTAGCTGTGTGGAAAACCAGCCCTATGGGCGGCATGCATTCTGTGCGCGGTGTCATTGCCATGGAAACTGGCACCGAACCTCATTCACACATCAGGCCTGGCCCTCGATGGATGGAGGTCAGGCTGCTGACGGATGGAGGTCGGGCTCTGGCATCTGCACTCTGCTGCCCTGAGGTCTTTTGCAAGCCCTCCTAAGAGGGAGGTAGTGGGAAGAGGGATGGTGTCTCGCAGAAGGGAAGAGGAAAAAAATTGTTCAGGAAGCAAAAATGGCCAATGAAGTGTGAAAAATCAACTATTTTGTCCTGCTCTCAAATAGTACTCTCTTGCTGTAGTTTGTTAATTTTGGGGTTTATTTTGATTTCAGATTAACAGTGGGAATGAATAACTGCTGCAACATTAGTGGGAGGTGCTTGAGTAATTTCTTATTCCCTCACCCTGGGTCTCAGCAGGGCGGCACAGAGGAGCTCTGGGTGAGTGAGGCGTGCACTGAATGAGAAGCGTGTGAAGCACAGAGGTGGAGAACTTGGCATAGGGATTAAACCTGGACATGATTTCTGTAGGTTTCCTGCAACATTAAATTTATAAAAAAGTTCAAAGCCTTCGGTTAAAAAAATAAAAGCTAAAGTGAACGGAAATAAAACCAAATCCAACCTTTGGGGCAAATGGAATTCCCCTATATTTGTCTTTCCCTACCTGCTAGGAATGTTATGGCAGGATTACCAAATGTGAGGCTTTCTCTTTCCATCATTGTAGAAGTGAAAAAAAATGGGATGGGAGGAGAGGTGGTTTGGGTTTGTTTTTTTTCTTTTCTTCAAGACATTTTTCCTTTCCTTTGGCAAAAGCAACTTCTTCCATCTCTCCCTAAGTCCACTATTAGACCTGCGGGTGGCCTTTAAACAACCTCACCACAGTGTAGCTTTTTGCCATCTTAAAAACAGTACTTTCCAGGCATGCTGTGTAGGCTGCTTGCCTTCACAATATGCACAGTTTTTCATGGCTTCTGCACCCAGGTTAGGGAGTGCAGCTACTGCTTCCTGACCTCTCTTTCTCCCCTATTCCCCTTCCCAGAGCCTCAGTGCACACAGATTCAGCAGAGCTGGAAGAGCCCCCCAGCCCCTTAATACAGCCTGCAGATGAAGGAGGCAAATCACATTTTCAGCTGCTGTAAAGAAGTCTGATTTCTTTGTTGTGGACACTGCTGGGTGTGTTTTACTGGCAAAAGGTTAGCATGGCTGAAGGGTTAGAAACCTGAGCATGAAACAAACTGCAGGTTTAGAGGTTCTTCTCCCTCTCCGTGCCTCCTGCTCTTTTTCCTGAGGTTGCTAATCAACCCAAACTAGCTGGCATAGGAAAGATTAACATATTAACAAAATCTTTGCTATATATTTGTTTCTACTTCTGCTTTCCAAGCAACCTGTGGGGCCTGTGGGCAACATGCCATTCTGTCAAAATATTTTAAGCATTAAGCCATTTCTTTGGGAATTGCTATTTATCTGAAACTATACTACTGCACTTAATATCTAAGTGTGGTAAATTTATTTTTTACCTTTTATTACGTAAGAAATACTTTCAAATCTGAGAACCTGCCTCGCACAAATGTACAACTACACACTTAGGCTTGGCCCCTGAGAGGGGCTGCCTGGAGTCAGGTGGCTGTTCAACCACTTGCCAAGGGGAAATTTAGCACCAGTGCAAGGTGAAGCCCTGAGCTGGCTGGGGAGCTGCTCTGTGGCTGCTGCTTCCCTCTTGTGTGTTTCCTGCAGTGACTCCACTCCATGCCTCTTCCTGCAGGGAACACACCAAGGACACAGTACATGGAGGCAGAAAGAGGAGAAGTGAAGCTGGTGCTGCTAATGCTGTTCCTTGGCAAAGCAAACTGGTGTTTTCAGGACGCTTTGTGCTTGGTCAGTTTGAAGTCAGGTATGATGTGTTTGTGCTCACATTGTGGGATCCTTGGTGGCTTCATTTCAGGTCCTGCATTTCTTGAATAAACCAGGTGCTTGTAACTCCTTTATATCAGCATCTTCTGATGCTGCTCATAGGGGTGCAGCACATGCAGATCTCAAACTGTGGTCTCTTTGCCATACCCCTTCATATCTCCTCTGCTTGCCCTCTCTTGTGTCGCTAATGACAATGCGAGGGTGATGACAGTTCTGCAGCATTCCTGATTGTGCATGTGTGCCACAGTCTGCCACAATTGTCCATCCCCTAAGATCCCAGGCAGCAGAGTGACCTCATTGCCATGAAATCATTGAGCTGCAATACTGTATGGGTCCAGCTCCAGCATATTCAAGCCGTGTGTGGCTTATTGTCACGTAGGTATGTAATTGCTAACTGGGTCTTCGTGTGGTTGGTGTCCTGAAAATGAGTTGCTGTCATTTTCTCTGCAATTAGTCTCCTCTATAATTTAAAAGAAGTCTTCCCTTGAGGAAGGTTTTTCTTCATTTATTTTGTTAGTGGATACTTTTTTTTTTTAATCACAAACTTACTTCCCTGTAAAGAGCTTAGAAAAAAGAAATGGAGTTACAAAATTTAAATATTCCTGGTAAACATGAGGCTGAATATGTTCAAGTAAAAAAAAAAAAGTACAAAAAAAATCTGAAAGTCAACTTTGTTTCTGATCTTTTCTTGCAGCTTTTAAAATGTTTCTGCCAAGGGAAATGACCACAGTAGTGTATGACACTATGGAAAAAACAGCTGAATCTCTTTATATGTTGTTGTTTTTATAATATCTAGTCCTCTCTTTTGAAAACATAAGTCAGGGAAATGTGTGCATGGAAGTTCAGAAAAAAACCACCTGGACTCCTTTTAACATTAAAGTCTTTAGAATATATACAGATTACCTCGATAGACAAGCTTTGTTCTTTAAATGAATTGGTGAAATTTGGCATGCTTCTTAAAGAGGCCTTTTGCCAGTCTTTTCCCATATTCTTAGCTCATGCCTTTGCATAATGATGTGATCCATGGTGGGCAGGAATAATTCAGCCTAACGATGAATAATGGTAGCATTTGTGGTCAACTGGTCATGACATTCTCATTTGAGCATTTCTCTTTGGGAACTGCGTCTTCGAGTCATGAGACTTGCAGTAATGTCAAGAGCAAGAGCAGCACTGAATCAGGCTGGATGAGGGAGAAAAGGGACACTTGTTTTACAGGGTCCACTGTGGTGGAGGAGGGAATTAAAGAAAAAAAAGCCTTGCTTGAAATACTGGTAGCTTTACAATCATCTCTTTGTAACACTTCCTTCACTCCCAAGTCTTCTGTACTTCTGTGTTTAAATCAATGTATGTCTGCAGTTCTGCGCACAAGACCCACTGGAATCTCAGTGAGAGAAAAACAACCTGTAGGAAAGGAGGTGGTGGGAGTCGAGAAGGACAGGGAAAACAGCAAATTAGGAGGAATTTATTAGTAGCCTAAAATAAGCAAATGCAGAAAAGAGCAGATGCTTTAAAACATGATTGGATTGGACATGGTACTCCAGATTTGGATCCTCCTAGGCAGAGGAAGAAGGGGAGCATGTTAGGAAACCTGGGGATCAGGTTTGAATGGGGACAAGGTGTAACCACTGTCATGCCAAAATGACCTACTTCCATCATGCCTCCTGCACGTGTCCATCATTTCTAAGTCCTAGGCATTAGGTATATATGAAGGTTAATTATACTGAGATATATTATTCATTGATAAGTAGAATAGGATGTATGAAAAATGCAGATTTCCCCACTGCAACTAAAAAAGGCACTTGTGGTAGCTGTGTATAAAAATAGTCTGGACACTATAGCTTTGATTAAAGGTGGGTTTGAAGTACTATGATTGTGCTGATTAGTTGTGTGGGATGCATCTGCTTTCTGTTGAAGCAAAAAAAGTGTTTACAGGAAGATGAATAAATGGGAATGGAGTGTCTGTGATTCAAGGGAGAAGTATTATTAATGTTCCGATGACTGTTGCAAACTGAAAGTCCTGGAAGTTGGTTGTGGGCTTAGAAAACCACAACTACTCAGGCTTGGTTTAAATTAAGTCTCTCAGAATATGTTGAATGTATGAGTAGAAATCCAAATATTGTGGTGATAGAAGAGCTGACACTCTTTCCATCCTTCAGATGCCATTTACAGGACACTGGAGATCGTGCAAGAACCAGAAAGCTACACTGCTCTTCTGTGGTGTAAACTACTGCTGAAAATCATAAAGAAGAAAAGAAACTTGATTTACAGTATTGAATAAAGTGACATTAAGAGAACATATGCTTCCTTGTCACGTTACTTAAGAGATTCTGACAATGGATCCAAAGTAACTCCATCTTCAAAAGGGACAAAAGAAAATCACATCAAATCTGATAGATTTCTGATGTGTTCCTTTAGTTGTGGATTTCTACAAGGATTCTTCAAACAGAAAATAAATTATTATAAACAGAAATGGCCTTATTCAAGATGCCACAAATAAGGTAACAGAAGCATGTCAAAATGGTACCATTTGTTCTGAAATCTAACTGTTCTACAGCAGCTGAAAGGGTTGAAGCTAACCTTGTGCATCACAGATGTATTACAAATGACTGGTAATAATGACTCTAGTATTTAGCCCATGGTTTTCAGAACAGTTTGGAAAAGTATTTTCACACGGTTATGTGCCCAAAACTTTTTTTTTTTCCAAACTATCCTCTGCATTTTATTTACACCACGTAAGTTTGTATCCAGAGACTATAGACCAATTACCAGCCCAAAGTAAGCAGCAATGTTAGCTGGAGAAGAGGAAACAATAACCATGTTAAACTGGTAAAATATTTTCCTTCATTTGTTTGGCAATGCTTTATAAAAGTTCCACCTGAAAGTGAGGGCCCATATTGTTTGATTCTGTGCAAAAGCAGAGCACAGTGTACACACAGTAAAAATTTGACCTGAGAAAGTTATATAAAGAGTTGTAGGAAAAAGGAGAAGGAATAAAGATGTTGATTCTGTTACAATTAAAATAAAAGTATATGAAGTTTTGTTTAAATTCCTCTGATTTTGCTTTTTATTTGAGAAGGGTGTGAGAAGCTTGATTTCAATCTGCAGTAGCCTAAAGGAGCTGAATTATTTCAATATTCTTTTACTTTCAGGCTCTGTAATATGGTAGTCTATGATCAGAGAAGAATCACAGCCTAGAAATAGCAAATGTTCCCTTGACGAACACCACCAAAGTTTTTATTGACACCATGGAGCACTTTTCTTAAGCAGGCAATTTAACTTCTCAGAATAATATCTGTAATGATGGATGGTAACATTTACATGCGCAAAATGGGTATTTCAACACTTAGGATGAATTCAGAGCTGCTGAAGTGGGTTTAACTTCTTTGAAGTCAAATGATTTGCACATGCCTGTGTCATGGCCGAGTGTGATCTCCTCAGCTTTTCAAAGTTAGGTTGCTGAAGATACTGAAGCAACTGTTTTGGAAACATGCTTCCTAATCATAGCATTCCTTTTCCACTAAGCATGTGGCTTTGATCAATTATTAACCTGGCCTCAAACATATTTTCACTTTTCAAAACCTTTCTGTGTTCAGTTTGTGCCCAAACTGCATGTCCTTGGTACCAGCTTTTGCAGAAATTTGGAGGGAAGTTACTGCAGCAATTACGTGCAGCTCCAAAAGATGGAACATGAAGGAAACATTGTATTTGATTTTTTTATCTCATTTTATTTTGTGAGCGTTCACTGCATTAGAATATCCTCACCAGTAACCCTCCTGCAGTTATCAAATGTCTCAGCTTTGTTTCAGTGCTTAACCAGCTGTAAAAGATGTTTTATTGCCTTAAATATTCTTCCACTATAAAGCTCACCATTTAAGTAAATCACTTCAGTGTTGTATTATAGATGATTCTAACAAGGAGATTTTTATTTTTTCCAATTATAGTGACTAGTGGCCAGGTATGCAAAGGAAGCAGCATATTTGGAGCTGGCATCAACCTGTCCTGTAGTTATTTGAGAGGGGGTATGTACTCATTACCCCGTGAGTAATGCAGCAATCCACGTGCCCTGCTGCTGAGGACCAGCTGGCTGCTGTGTGCTATCAGAGCTGCTTGGCAGCAGGCACGGCTCATTAAGAGCCTAGTTGCAGGATATAACATCTTTGCAGTCAATTAACAATGCTGCTCTTTAAAAAGGTCCAGATCCTTCCTGATTCAGCAAAGCACTTCAATATACGTTCAAAGTTAAATGCTTGATTAAAGTTTTGTGTAATGAAGATGTGAGGTCTTGTGCTTGAGGTTAAACAGGTAGGCACATTCCCAAATCAGGGCCTGACATGTTACAGTTCTTAGAGGTTTCCAGGAATCTTGAATATCCTGAAATACTGACTATGCTGATTTCTAAGCTGAGTATAACCTAGAGCTGAAAAACAAAACCGCACCACGTGACTGTGAAGCATGCAGGAAAACCTTTTAAAATCTGTATCTGGTCATCACTGATCTGGTCAAGACTGGCTTGTCTTGTCAAAGAAATTCTAGCAGACTGTTTAGATTTTTGTAACCTTAAAATAAATTAAAGAAATGACAAAACCCTAGTCGTCTGGAAATGGTGAATACATATATATATATATATTTGGTAAAATGAATTTGTTCTTTGAAGAAAGAAGCAGTAAGTATAGTCAAATCGTTATGCACTTCCTGCCTGTAATATTTCTCATTGGATGGACAGAGTTATGTTTTGTAGCCTGCTTCCTGTGGTCATGTAAAGGAATGAGTATTAGGAGAACCAAACCAAAAACCAAAAAATTCAAACTTTTGCATTAGCATTTTATGTAACAATGTCTACCACTTTTCCATGCTTATTTTCTGTTGTATGACATCTGCTCACTGACTGCAATATCCTACTGATAAATCATTGCGGTAATAAGCAAATGTCTTTGCTCTAGTTCAGTGGGTCAACAGCAGAATCAAAGACAATCTCTCACTGATTGTGAGCTATTTATAAACATAACCACTCTGCTCCTTGTGGACTGGGTCTAAACACTACTATGAGATCCAGACTTGGTATTTTCTGTAACAGTATGCTGAATTGTCAGAGCTCGCTGTTTCATCTTCTACAATGTCTCATATCCCCAGTAATAAAATGCAAAGTTCCAGCTGATTGCAATGAGTGTAGATTCAAACCTCAAATAATTTTTAAAGCAACTTGTAAATATTTGGTGAAGCATCCTATGAATGTGGATTGTTCCATACTTCCTCTTATTTAGTTTGTTCTGTTAAAGAACAACTTTGAAATAAGTTGAAATAAGCTTTCTGATGTGTGTGATACCTTACTTGTATGTTTTCAACTTTTGTTTTCAGTCTGATTTGGGTTGAAGTGTTATTTTGGTTTTAATTTATTATTTGGACCTGAAACTTAAAATGAGAGAGCCAAAACAAACACATCTCTGTACAGACACTGACTAGAAGTAGCTGGAATTGTATCACAGTCTGTAAGGCAGGCACAGCACCTCCCGTTGAAGCACTGGAATGTCATCCATCCCCACGGAGCAGGTGCCAGTTGCCCTGGACACCTCTGGGCCTGGGGATAATGGCTTCTGGCAGCCCAAATGGTAGGGCAGGAGTCAGATCCTAGGGGTCTGTCTCTGCTTTCCACTCTCAGATTCACTGGGTCTGTTCATGGGTAAGATTTGGAGGTTTCCCAGATTATCATGGTTCAGATATATGGGGGAAATTTTGGGTTTAGCTGGTGCAGTGCTTGATCACCCCAGAGGTGCAGGCTCTGGAAGCAGTGAAATCCAGAGAGCTGAGGCAAACCCTGCTACAAGCCCAGCCCACAGAAATTTACATGAAATTTACATCGATCACAGCCCACCAGAAATTTACATGAAAGTTCAGTGAGAGCCCTGCCCTTTCTTTGCCTTTCCCCAGACATCTATGTTATTTCATTTTGGGAGCATTTTGGGTTCAGTGATGGACACCTCTTTAGGTGAAAGCATTTGCAGAAAAATATCCAGACCCTCCCAGGGGCGAGCCTGAGCTGGAAGGCTCCATCAGAAAATGGGCAAACTTTGGAATAGTTTGGACTACATGTGAACTTTGCCACTGATTAAATGTAAATAATCCTGCTTAGGCTCTAACAGTTGAATTGCAGCAGAGATTTTGAAAAGAAAGAACTTGGATCACAATTTTATGGCTATTTCTAAAATATTTTATTGGTGGTTTGTGACACCAGAGTATAAATTATGGAGCTCTAAAGAGTTGCATTGTGAAGGTTGTATCCTTTGCTTATGTACAAAACATAAATACTACTGTTTTGTTTTCAGGGAAATTAAATACATATTTTTAAAACTGCTGTGCTGTTTAGAAAGCCAAGTGGGTTAGTAAGAACACCTTACTAGTTTGCTTTTTTTTAGGTGTAGATACTGTATTTTTATGCGTTGGTACTGAGTAATTATTTTCAGTCAACTGATGTAGGTCAAACAATTGAAAAGAAGGAGGGGGGAATAAACGTATGTTGTATGCTTGCAAATACCACTGCAATGGAAGCAGTGCGTGTAACACTATGTGGATCAGAGAGGAAATGTCATCTATTAGATGAACTAATGGAGAAAAATATCTTTTGGAAGCACAAGCCATTTCTCAGGTCTGAGACAAACCTTATATAGTTTGTGTATAGATAGAATTGGCTTACACTGTGTGCATACACATACATACATGTCTACAAAAATGCTGTTCTATAGATGCAACAACAGCAAGCATATTGTCCCATTTGTATTGAAACTGTATGGCCATGTTATCCATTTTTAGAAGATAAATTGTAACAAATGAAAATGTTTAGTTTCCTACTACATTTTCAAAGCCAGCTTAAAGCTATGTAACTCAATAAATGTGTTGTATTTTGGAGTCCAAAGATCAATTCCTTTTGGATGTGACTTCATTGAGATTCACCAGTAGCTTACTCTGGCCTTTATCTCTTGGGGTATCCAATATTCCTTCAGATTTTGCTCCATCCCATGTCAAGATGACTCACTGTCATTTCTTTCCAGTGTCTCATGTTGAATGACCATGGGCAGAAAAAATGTTTTCAGCTGCTCCTTTTATTTAATGTTCTCGTTCCAGTAGACTCAGATAAATTTTTCAAAAGTTATGAAACAGTTATGTCTGGGAATTCTCCTATGTCCATGTTATTCTCCTGTGCCCAACCTTGGCACCAATGTCCTTTCCAAGTTCTGGAGAAAATGCTGATTTATATCTATTGGGATGAAACTGAGGTGTTATTCTCCTGTTCTCAAAGACTGGAAGGACTGGGAGGGGACATGAGTAGCCACAATGGTGTGAAATACATGTTTTTAATGTTTCTAAATTATTATTGTTCAAATTTCTTTTATGTAATATCTCTGTTCTTTTAGGAGATTCAGATGGATCATTCTTTACCAGCTGTCAAGGCCAACTTTACAGTCCTTGTTCTCAGCAGCATCCTCAGTGTTGTGGTGGTGGGGTGTCTTGGAAGGACTGTGCAGATCAAGCTTCACACTACCTCTGCACTTTGTGCTGTAAGTACACTAAATAATGTTGTGGCTACCACCTGACTTGTCCAAGGTGGTTAACTAGGAATGCTTTGACTTAACATCTGGAAAACTTACCATGATTTTGATGATTTTATGCTTTTTAGGTGGATTAAACTATTTACCTGCCTCAAATAAATAAGAAAGGTGCTTTTGTATTGATTTATTAGTCCCTGTAATCAGCATAAGTTTCCATGATTGTAGGATAAATGGGTATTTTTCCTGTAGTGGATTGCAAGCATACTGTAAACAACACAAAGGCTATATTTCACAGGCAGCATCTGATAAAAGTAATTCTGTTGCTGCTGTTCCTAACAAGAAAGGGAGGAGATTTTTTTACTTATTTTGAATCTCTCATAAGTCTAGTGGTAGCTCTGAATATACAGAGAGGGGTGTGGAAACAATGCTATGTATAGAGGTGTACATTTTCCAACTGTGAGAAAGATGTGTCTGCAACCTAACTGTACTCACTTCAGCTGAAATAAACACTTTTGGGAAGAATTTGGCTGAATGGTTATTTTTGGTTTGGCAAAGGGGAAACTGACTGAGTGACTGTTATTGCTCTGATGCCAATTACAGGAATGGACCAGCCTAGGGGCAATTTGCTGACTTTGTTTGAAAACAAAACTGGTCTTTCTGGGTCCAACCGTGATTTAGAAAGGGAGGGACTCTAAACCACTTTTTTTTTTTTTCTTTCTGTCATGGGTTTTAGACAGGACATTGCCAGGAGGATGCACGAAAAGAGGGCAACCAGGCTCCAAGCTTAAAGTTGCAAAAAAAGTGATTTAATTACCTAACAGAATTGGAGGATAGATGCAAGGCAAAAATAAACTTTTCATACATTATTTTGTTCACTCCCCCCTCCCTCTTATGAACCTATAGTATTCACCCCCTTTCCTCCTTTACAATCCACAAGCCGGGTAGGAAGGCAGGGTGTGGGGTCTCTTTTCAGTCCACAGAGCAGACTCTCAAATTTATTCATCACTACAATTCTTCTACTACAAATACTCTAATCTCTACTTGTTTCTCTCTCTCTCTCCAGACAGTTTACTGCTCTCACCCCCACCCTCTTAAGAAGCAGTCTCTGCACTCACCCCCCTTCCCTCTTTCCAAACCAGCAACACAGACAGGGGGCAGGGTGAGAGGGGTTCTCTGGTCAGTTCAATCAGGGAGAGGGGGTTCTCTACTTAGTCATGGGCTCCTTCCCACAAGAGACAGTCCTCTGGGAACTTCTTTGGCGTGGGTCCAATCTTACAAGCAACATCCCGCCCAAATTCTGCTGCAACATGAATTCTTTTGTCCATAAGGTGCTGTGCAGACTCTCCCAAGCCGAGGCCAGGCTGCTTCCATCCCAGGAGCAAGGCCTTTCTCTCCTTTGCAAGGCCTTTGCAGTTTTAACTCTTAGATGAGACTCCCACTGGTTCACAGTCTTTTCCAGGCATCCACCTGCTTCTCTGGCGTAGGCTGTGGGTGAATTTCTGCACTCCTGTGGACTCCATGGGCTGCAGTGGGAACCTCCTGCTCCCCCATGGCCTTCACCATGGCTAGCAGAGGGTTTTCAGCTCCAGCACCTGGAGCACCTCCTCCCCCACCTTCTCCACTGACCTTTGCGTCTCCATGCTGTTCTCCCTCACATATTTTCACCTCCACCTCCTCCTCCTCCAACTACAAAGAAGTGAAAGAAGTGCGTGTCTGCTTTGTTTTGAATTTTTCTTAAATATGTTTTCACAGAGGCGTAACCAGCACCTCCAATTGGCCCAAACTTGGCTGGCAGCATGTCCATCACCTTCAGAGCCATCAGAGATTGGCTCTGCTGGACTTGATGTAAAAACTTCCAGAACTTGCACTCAGGACACACAGGAGCCATCTTTGTGCCACTCCCCACCCCTCAGACGCCTCCCCAGGCCTACTACAACAGCTTCTGAGGGGTCCAAATTTCTCCTAGATGTTAAAAACACTTTACTGATGTTTTCGGCCAATCAAAACCACCACACTTTCTTTTTTTTTCTGTTTTGTTTTTCCTTTTAAAAAATAATTTTAAACTTTTTTTAAAAAAAGTTTCTTAGCTGAAAACATTATCTCAACTCCACATGGTGTGGGATTTAGGGAATTAACAGGATGATTCAGGCATACAATCCTCACATTCATTCTCACTCCTGAGAACTTTCCTTAAGGAATACAATTTCTTTCCTGCACTTGTTCGGAAACAAAACAAAATCAAACCCTTCTCCTTCTCTCCTTTTTTTTTTTTTTTTTTTTTTTTTTGTGACTGGCAAGTAGCACAACTAATAAACCTAATAAACCTAACATTAAGCTCCAGCAGATGCTGTAGGCGAATATAATCTCAGGATATGAGTGGTGTGATTGTGTGATTTCAGCAGGCATTTGCAGCACTCCTCCCTGTGAACTCCTGGCTGATATGTTGTCCCATCACTGCTTCCCTTTCCTCTCCCCTGCTCCATATGAAGATATGTGCTGGCAGGGTCTAAAGGGAGGTTCAGAGCGTTGTCTTTTCTTTTTTTTTTTTCCTTAGGGAGTGGGACAGAGGGTGTTGAGAGTGCTGCCATGTGTATTGTTTTGAATCTCAGTGAGAAGTCAGACCAAGGGCAATGCCTGAGCTCGGACATTGGGTACTAGCAAGTTCTGATCTTGCAGCCCCACTGTTCTCTTGATGTAACTCTGGCTTCCTTTTCCTATATGTGGGGAGAGGGGAAGGTCACATAAGCTGCAGTGAATTTCTGCAGCAGGAATTCAGAGTACTCAGATTGTGTGAAATTCCCAAGGTGAGCACCAGAAGAATTTTATGATGGATTGGTTTCCCACTCTTTCCCCTTTTGTTGCTCCTTATCAAAACCAAACAAACGCAAACAAAATACATCCTTTCATTTAAGCAGGAAATAAAGAAAGCTAGTGAAGCTTGGTGCTTGTCCATGCTGCAGTTTAGTTTAAATGCCCACAGGCACCTGTATTTTCTTGCGTTCTCCTTCCTAGTATTGCTTTCCTTGGTGCTTCTTGTGCAGATTTGTTTTAAAAATTCCTCTGCTGTAACATTTAATATTTTTTAAATTTACCGTCAGACTTTTTTCCACCTTGATCATTTTTCCTCACTACCCAGAAGCTTCTTTGTCCATTCCCTTGGTCCCTATTCTGCTCTTTGAATCAGGAAAATTCTCTTAGCTTGCTTTTGTATTTTCTGGTCCACAGTTGAATCAAATAGTACCAAACTTACTTGGTGATTTCTTGGTTTTCTTTTCTAATATATTTTTATTTCTTACTCCTAATATTTTTGTTTTATTTTTTTTTATTGCAGGCCTTCCCTGCGAAATTGAGGCCTTGTTGGTCAAACTGTCTGACCTCTGTCTTTGTTCATAGAGTCTCCATGGGCCTCTTCTAAAATTCACCTGAGTTCATTTGATTGTTTCAAGTTTCTCTGCACTTCCAATCCTATTTCACACCTGCTTTTCTTACTGTGTCTTCAGTTTGGGAGAACAGAGGAAATTTACTAAATATCTTGCAGCCTTTTTCCTCTCACTGTCACAGTCCTAGGCAACTAGATCAGCAGCTATATTACTGCATTCTAAAGACAAATCCAGCCTGAGAGGAGGATCAGAGTGGCTGCCTGCAGTATATTGCCTTTCACCACATTGTTGATTCCCATTTTTCTGAACCAGAGGCTGCCAAGCTCCTTGTCTCTGAGGTGCTTCTGTAGTCCTGTGTCTCTCCTACCTTTCCCTTGCTGATGTTTTGCCAGTGTTTAAATCCACATCCACCTGTGGTTTTGTTACACACAGACATGGAAACTCAGCCCAATCATTCCTTTTCATTCTTCAGTTTCCTTTTGTTTTGTCTCAAATATATTCAAGGGGGAAACAGGAGGAGCGATGGAAAAGGAAGGGTTCAGTCTAGACTTCCAAAGCAATTTCCTTTTCCCTACAGAGCACAGCTCATTTCCTTCCAGAGCGATGTGGCTGGGAAGTTGCACATTTCTTCTCAGCACTGACTTTCCTGAAATTTGTTGAGTCAAAGCACAGCTACTAGGTGGGATCCAGAGGACCATAAACAGGAGTGTGTGAGTGTTCTTGTCGCTGCCAAACAGGAGAATAAACAGAGATTAATATAGAAAGGAGAGGGCGGTCTAGATAAGCAGCCACAGGGTGGAAATGTTAAAAAAAATAGACAAATATCCATAGACACACCTGCACTTGGGCGTTTCTACACTGTGGGGCCTCATGGGGATATTTTTGCCATAAATGTCTCAAGGACAGAAAACTGAGCAATGTGGAAGTTGATGATTTTCCTTGAGGGTTAATTACAAGGTCTTGCCTTTGGGAAAAAAAAAATAGGTAATGGTTTATTGTTGTAAATTTAACTCTTTATACATTGCATATATCTCAAGGCAGGAGAGTTCTCTGTCTTTGAAATGCATTTATATTTGCTGGTTTTAATGCCATTTATTATGCCATTTAGTACTGTGGGATCCACTCTTACCAACTCTCTGTGTTTGCTTTAAATCAAACTAATAAATTGGTTTAAGTCAAATTAAAACCAGGCTGAAAGAGTAGCATAGTCATGACTGAGCAACATTCCTCCTCCAGGGAGTTCAAGATACTCTGTGCTTAAATTTTTTCAAATGAATTAAATACAGTTTGGAAAGGAAATGCTTTGAAAAAAAAAATAAAGAAGTGATGAGATCATAATCTGTCAACTCCATGGAGTTTCTAATATAGTTGGTGCCTTTATGTGTTTGTTTACTTAAAAGAAGAGATTTCTTCTGTGTTGAGAGTGTGTGGAGACATGAACAGGAAGATCAGCTGTAATCTTTGTGTTTGATGTAAGATAATTATTTCATCCATTCCATTAGGTTTTTGCTTAGTGAGACAATTTTCATGGTGTTTATTGTCCTGCCACCAGTAATTGCCGAGTAGTGTTTGAGTAGCTAATACTTGTTTCTGAGTTTGAAAAAGCTTGTAACTGATTTATTGTGTTAATTGTCAGAAAATGCACAATGAAACTTTAGAGAAGTACTTCCAAAGTACTAGGTATTGCAGTCACGCAGGAACTTGAATAGGTTGATTTTTTTTTTGGTAGATGAATAGATGAGGAAACTGCCTTTTCATTTTATCTCAAAAATTAAAGTTGAGCAAACTACAGGCAGAGGAGCTTTAAAAGATCTGCTTCTCAGACCGCTTGCTTTGAATTCCCAACTACAGAAAACCCTTCTGCTATTAGCCACAAGGTGAAACACCACAGTGTTTGCTGCTCTCCAGCTAAATGACACTTTTCCATGCAAAGGAAAACACCTGGCTTAGGAAGAGGTCGCGTAGGGCTAGGCATGCTGGCGGCACTGGTTACTGCATCCCCTCAATCACCCTTCACTTGATAGTGCCCGCATAGTGGGGCCTCATCATTTGGAGTTGCTGTCTAGCATTGGAGACTCTGTAAGGGCAAGAAAAAGACAATGCAATGGAATGTAATGATCTTTCTGTGGAACTCACACTGCAAATTATAGAACTTTTTTGTGAGACTAAAAGGTGCTTGCTTGCTTCAGTCGGGTTGCAGGAGGCCACACTTGTACAACTTTTCCATTTGCAGAGGTACCTGTGCAGTGAAAAGATGTAGCTGAAGGTCCTTGAATTAGTTATAACTTTATTATAATTCATCCAGCTGTGTTGGACTGGTTGGCTCAAGTTTTCAACAGCTGTAGCTGGCAGGGAAATTTGCACTCTGTTAAAGGGAGTTCTGGCAGTCCCAGGAAGTCAAGATGAAATGGAGATAAAAAGATGGTTATGACATTCTACTGATATCATCTGCCATTGAGAAATCACTGTGGGCTTTTTGATTATTCCTGAAATGTGCAGCTCTTTGGGGCTTGGAATTGTTTTTTTACATGTTTGCTGTCTTTTGTCAGTTCTAAACTTGTATTTATTAGGTTAGCTGAGGGTGAGAGGTAAAGGTGCTGCTGTCTTTGGCGGAGAATGGATACACAACAAATACAAATGATGTAGAAAATGCTATTTCGGTAGATATTATTGTGACATTATGAACTGCATAATGATATTGAGGAAACTACAATAGTAGGTAAACTTTTTTTCCCTGCCAGAAAAAAGCTAGGGCAGTATCTCAAACTTCTGAGTAATTTTTCATCTTGTTTTGCCAAATATGCACTCTAGTGGTACTTGGGATAGCAGAGGAAGGTTGACTCTTCAGGCACAAATTGAGGTTGAATGTGTTTGTACATGTAGATGTTCAGTGTTGCACAAAGCAGGGCAGTTCTGGAGAAAAAAGCAGCTGTGTTCCTGGAAAGCCAGGATTTGAAACTGTGCTATATTAAGTGCTGAATGAGGCAGATCAAAATACACAGAGGCGGCGATGGAAATTAAAAGAAGGAAAAAAGCAGGGTATCTAGCTTTGTTGCCTGCCATCTGGTAGGATTGCAGAGCCTGTGCTGTGTCCCAGGGTCTGTCAGTAGCATGTTGTATGACGTTAATAAAGAAACTGCATTTTAAAGTTCCCGAGGTCTTAGATTTGTAAAATGAGAACAAGAAGCAAGGTGCCCTGGGTTCTGTGTATTTTATACAGCACCTTTGCTAATGATAATAACAGTTTTAATGATAATAATTTATTTGTTCTCAACATAATGGTATTTCGGACACAATTATGTCTATTTTTCTGTGGACAGTGCTAAGATACATAAAGGTGCAAAAATATTGCAGTTTCTCTGAAGGTATTGCATAGGCACAACCTGTAAGGATTCTGGAGTTCTTTCCTTTTTTCTGGCGTGTAACAGAGCCCATAGCAGTAAAGTATTTCCAGATCAATGCTTTTCAGCAGAAGTGTTTAGCACTTTCCCAGGAAATGATCAACAAATAAAACACTCTGAGAAAGGAAGCTAGCATTTACTTTCTATCTTTGAAGGTGCCTTGTATTTTGCAAAACATGGTGGAAGGGGCTAGATCTCCCATAGCATTCCCATCTAAAAAGCAACGTATCTTACACTGAACTAATATTGGTGGAATATAATAGATAAGAAGAGTTGCATTTCGTATTTGTACCTTTGCATCTCAGTTGCTGTTGTTGTAGCTGACTGTGAGGCAGGATGGGCATGAAGATGCGTGGCCATCTCTTGGTATCAGGTCTTATCTCTTCACTAGTAATCCCTTTCCTGTCACTGTCTCATTTTCAATTTCACTGGCCCAAATAAAAAGAAGTACATTCACATTGAAAAACTTGAGTGTGTTCTTAGAACTCTCTAGATTTGGGGAAAAAAACGTAGCTGGCTCATTTAATGAACAACCCTTGATTGCAATCCTTATTTCAGAACCTGCCTTCTTTCAGCGCTGTGGTGAGCTCAAAGGGGCCAGACTTGGACAGAAAACTGTAATGCTCAGGGGAACGGGAAATGTGCATGTAAATTATATTTCTGGCTAGGGCTTTTTTTTTTTCCCTTCTTTGGTACAAATGTGTTGAATACTCACTGTCACTAAGTTGGTTGGAAGCAAATGAAATAACAAGGTTACACCACAGACAGAGCTTTTTCAATGTGAAGGAAGTCTTGGAGTTTCCTAAACACTTGCAGGAGGATTACTTTCTTCCTGAAACTTCAGGAAGTACGTGAAGACTTACTGGGCTGCGTATCCCTTGACTCTTGCTAACTTTACTTAAGGATTTAAGAGGTGCTAGAGAAATAAGTGTGATCAGAGAACCCCGATGCTTCTCAGAAAGTAGCTATTTTGAGATGTGACACTGTCCCTTTTGTGTCACCCTGGGAGCCCTGCTAAAGTAGGGAAGAGCAAATGCACTAAATGGGCTGAGGATGGATTATAAAGGTATGTCTTCCACATCACTAAATTATTTTCCTCTTTCCTATCTTTTCCCTTTATATCAGAAACATTGCTGGAAATACATCTGGGAAATTAGTAGAATGTTTGTTTTACTACTTTTCAAAGTGTTTTCATGGTTTTAGGTGAGTGTTTGACTTATGTTCATTGGCCCTTGCACAAGAGACTGAAAGCTATTTCCTTTTTCCTTAATTAGAACATGTGGAATATCAGGTTTCTGAGCAGTGAATTTCCTTTCAGGAGATGGGTGAGCATATGTGGTAGAAGTGGTTGTTTTTGTAAACTTGAGAAGTTGGTCCTTCTGTACTTTATAGATACTTAAGCTAAACTTGTACATTTGTACTTTTCATACAGACAGAAGTGCAATTTTTTTTCCTTTTTTCTTCTCCACCTCCTCTTTTTTATTTTTGGAATTAAATAGAGAAGTGGGAAGTTAGAAATATCTGAGGAAATTTCAAGGAGGGTGGCCATAGGAGTGTGGCAGCAACTGTGGGGAAGGCAACAGGCCAACCCTGTTTGTGTGTGTAACTTGATTTTGAGTCTGCAGAGCTGGTGCTGGTGAAAAAAAAAATAAAATGGAGAGATTGTGTGCTGTTTTTTAAGGTCATGTATTTTTATATCTGCTGGCTTGTCTGTGTGGGTGGGCAGGTATGAGTCTTGGTCTGTCTTCTTGTGCAATGTCAGAGGGAAGTTCAGGTCGGTGTGGTGCCGGGGCCAGCCCACATCCTCCACCCACACAGCCCCATGAACAGTGCACACATCAATCAGGGAAAACCCTCAGCCCCTGGCACCGTTGGAGCAGGTGTGTGAGCTCACAGTGACATCAGATGACTGTCACATTGCCGTGGGGCAACCACCGGTGCCTGGCGCTAGTTCTGGGTACATCAGGTCTACCTTCTGAAATAAATTATAGTCTGTGGTGCAAAACATACAGCCCAACACTCAGAACACCTATAACCATCCTTTTTCTCTCACAGGTGCTTTGGGGTAGAGCAGATGGAAAGAAGAACGAGGAGCATGATTTTACAAAATATTGGAGATCCCCATGCTCTTTTAGGAGTCAACCAGTTATAAACGCAAGGGAGAGAGGGAAAACCAAGGCTATGTCCAGCCAAAAGCAGAGTTGGCTAGATCAGTCATGACCAAAACTTATGAGAGTTTTTGAAGCAGAGACAGATGCTTTGCTGTGGGGAAAAATTCTTGCAAAGCTACTGCTTTCATGTCCATTTAATGTTGGGTGTTTTTAAGCACCAATAGTGCTCCTTGTTTTCATTCCCTAGAAGGTGAACCCAGAATAAATTCAGACTCACCCTACCCAGCCCTCTTTATTTCAGTGTCTCAATGTTTTGTAGTACATCAATATCTACCTCTAAATAAATTGACTGTATGTAGTGAAAATACTCTGCACCTTGTGCCCAGGTGAGTGTGGAAGGGCATCACTGGCTCAATTTGCCTTTGGGAATTCAGTAAAGTGTCTCTGGGTTGTATGAGCACATATGAGAGAAGAATTCAGTGTCAGCTTCTATTAATTCAGATAGGCTTTCTGTGTACACAGCCTTTACTTTGCTAAGTAGATGAAATATATTAGATCAAATTATTGGAACATGTGCCAGTTGGGCAGAGGAGGAGATCCAAGGACCATGGACATGGTAGGTGTATCCAGTCCTGGACATGCTCTTAAGACTATTGGCAGAATGATGTCTCCACTATTTGTGGGTGGAATCTTGACAGTTTAATGTCTCCAGAAATTAAGTTGAAGGTGTATTTCAACCTGCCTCTAGCAGTTTACCCTTGCAGTGCCTGAAGGACAGGATGCATGCATACCATCCTTCCAGATGAAGTCTGAAACTCAGCAAGAGATAGCAGGATTTTAAGGAAGAGCGGTGTTAATCACTATAGCAATCCTTTCTAAGGAGGAAAAAAAGCCTTTTTCATCCAGTAAAATACTCTAGGCTTCCTGATTAAGTGTATTCACAGACATAAAATTACAGGGTAAGGGCCTACTTGAGAACAAATTCCCCCTATATTGCCATGCCAACAGTGTTCACGGTGCTCCATTTCACCAACAGATAATAGCAGACATAGATGCCTAGACCCATGAAAGGAGGTGGCTTCAGTTCTGCTGTGCACGGTTTTTAGATACAGTAGAGCAATTCTGGCTTCTCCAAGGTATTTCCAGCTTTGAAACACTGTTTTATTTAGTGATGAAATGTAATGACTTAGCAAGTGTGTGATTGAATATTGCCACGAATGTAGCTTACATGGATAATGAGACCATCTTCAGCTGCATTACATAAGTTTTGGTTGGTATGACATCTGTGAAAGGGGTCTGAGTCTTTCTGGCTTTGGATGTGAACTCACCACCACTGAACTGTTGAGAAGAATCTCCCTGTAGGAAGTCTCCTCTTCCCCCACTCCTTTATTTTTCCTTTTCTGCTAATCTCTTGAAAACCAACTCCTAGATCAGCTGCTTCAGTTTCACGTTTTTTTGCTTTTCCTGTAAAAGCTGATCCCTGCTTGTTTCACGCTCAGGAGCCACGTGGGTAGTGGTGGCTCTGCTTTAAGGCACAGGAATTGCTTTCCATGCAATCAGATAACGTTGCATGGATGTTAATTGGCAGGCTGAAGCACAGGAAAATGACCATGCAATGATTACAAAAGAGATACAGCGTGCCTGCCTTTACCAGCTATGATTTGCTACTTTACCATACAAATGAGCTCTCTCAATCAAATTTTCACAGGGTGAGGGTGGAACAGGCTGGTACAGATGGTGGAAGAAATCAAGGGGGACGGAGAGAGGGAGAAGAAAAAAAGAAGGAAAATGTTGTCAGGCTTGATAGTATTAATGAAAACATAAAGAAAGAAAGGAGGAAACCAATGTTTGGAGAGCAAAGAGTGACCTGACAAATGTGACCTCTGTTTTTCCCAAGGGCTTTTGACTTTGAAACCAAAGCTGCCTTTAATGTTCACCAGGTGCCATCAGGGTGTTTTGATTGCCTTTATGGAAGAATTAGCCTCATAGCTTCAGCATCTGCACTTCAGTGAACTTCAGGGACAGGGTGTATTCTTTTTCAGATCATAATCCTTAAGGTTCAAAGGCCATGAGCAGCTCAATAATTAATTCTGTTACTTCCACAGGAGCCAACACAGACCAATACTTCACACCAGTTTTATCCCAGGAGTCTTTCCAGTCCCTGCTCAAACAGGTTCTACCTTAGCATCTCTGAACAGCCAACTGCAGCAACTAGAAAACGAGGCAGACACAGCACAGAAGAAAAGCTGGCATTAAGATTATTCCTCATGCTAAAATAATACTCTGAAGTTTGTATTTTGTCAGCTGGGATTATAGTTCAATTTCTTGGGAGAAGTGAGATGCTATTTTGCTCAAGATATATGGCTCTCTGTCCCTTGTTGTTATTGTTGGCACTTATCATCCTCTTTCTGGCTGTTTCCCCTCTGTGGGTAATTGTGCCTCTGATATTACAGAGATATCTCAGCCTTGCTTGTGACCTGAGAGTAGATTTTAGCTCTTCAGGTAATTGTCTTGTCCTGCAGATGATGGTTTTATAGGAATATTGCATATTGTTAATAAGAAGAAACAACTGACTGATTGGTGGGGTTTTTACTCCCCCTTCCCCTTTCCTCTGGGAGACCCAAGAGCCAACGATTTCTGGACAGCTCCCCCTCCTCCTGTGAAGCTCAGGGAATTCAAGCAGCTCATCTAATCCCATGGTGCAGAGGCTGTGTTGCAGCAGGGAGGAAGTTAGGATAGGCAACATATCCTCAACAAAAGAGTTTTTCTGGGAGAGTAACCTAGGGCTACCCAAGGGCCAACTCAGGATCATCAGATTGTGGGTCACTGGAGTTGTGGGGTGAGTAAGACTGCCTTGAGACGTCCTGTCCAGCGATGACTCTTCAGTATCTTTGATTTTCTCAGCCTAAGTACTGTAGCAAATAAGTGCTTTAAGAAGAGAATATATAATAGTATCTCTAACACGTCTAGTTGTACTGCAGGACCTCGTGGGTCCAGATGTGCAATAGGATGACCACTGCTTCAGCTTATCAGTCACCTTCTACACCCAACGTCTGTTCATTCTACCATCGCCTCCCATACCCAATCATCTGTTTTAGAGTCCATGTATTTCAAAGTATAGAACCAGAGTAACTTCAGCTAGAGATAGGCAAAGGGTTTAAAAGGGCCTGAAAAATTTGCACATTTGCAAACAAATGACTGCAAATGGTCATCATATTTGAAGAGTCATGGCAGTCCAGTGAAGTTGTCATTGACTGGAAAAGCGGAAACATAAAAGGGAAAAAAGGAGGACCTGGGGAACTACCAGACAGTCTCATCTTGGTGCCCTGCAAGATCGTGGGAAAGATACTTCTGGAAACTGTGCTAAGTCATGTGGAAAATAAAGAGGTGATTGATGACTGCCAACATGGCTTGACTAATGGCAAATCACGCCAGACAAATTTGGTGGCCTTTTGTGACAGGGTTACCATATTGGTGAATAAGGGAAGAGCAACTGATATCATCTACCTGGACTTGTGCAAAGCATTTCACAACACCACATAACATCCTTGTCTCTAAATTGGAGAGGCACAGATTGGATGGATGGATCACTTGGTGAATAAGGAATTGGCTTGGTGGTTCCACTCAAAGTGTTGCAATCAATGTCTCAATGTCCAAGTGGAGGACAGCGATGAGTGGTGCTCCTCAGGAGTCAGTATTGGGGCCAGCACTGTTTAACATCCTTGTCGGTGACATGGGCAGAGGGATTGGTGCACCATCAGCAAGTTTGCCATCAACACCAAACCATGCAGTGCAGTCAACATGCTGGAGGGAACGGATGCCACCCAGAGGGACCTTGACCAGCCCAAGAAGTGGGCCTTTGCTAACCTCAAAGTTCAACAAGGCCAAGTGTAAGGTCCTGCACCTGGATCGGGGCAATCCCAGACACAAATACAGGCTAAGTGGTTGGAGAATGGATTGAGAGCAGTCCTGAGGAAAATGGCTTGGGAGTGTTGGTTGACAGGAAGCTCAACCTGAGCCAGCAATGTGTGCATGCAGCCAGAAAGCCAAGCATATTCTGGTTGCGTCTAAAGAAGTGTGCACAGCAGATTAAAGGAGGTGATTCTGCCCCTCTGCTCTGCTCTGGTGAGACCCCACCTGGAGTGCTGCACCGAACTCTGGGGTCCCCAGCATAAGAATGTTACAGACCTGTTTGAGCAAGTGCAGAGGAGGGACACAAATATGGTCAGAGGGCTGGAACACCTATGAAGACAGGCTGAGAGGGTTGGGGCTGTTTAGCCTGGAGAAGGCCTCTGAAGAGACCTTAGAGCAGCCTTTCCGTACCTGAAAGGAGTCTGCAAGAGAGCTGGAGAGGGACTTTGTACAAGGGCCTTTAGTGATTGTACAATAGTGAATGGCTTCAAACTGAAGGAGGGTGGGTTTAGATTAGATATTAAGGAAGAAATTTTTTAATGAGAATGATGACACACTGGAACAAGCTGGCCAGAGAGGTGGTAGATGCCTCACTTCCATCAACATTCATGTTGAATGGGTCTTTGAGCGACCTGGTCTAGTGGAAAGTGTCCTTGCCCATGGCAGGGGTGTTGGAACTAGATGATCTTTAGGGACCCTTACAATCACAAATGCTTTATGATTCTGTGATCTGGAATGCTGATGTGCACGAAAGATCCAAGAGAGCTAGCATTCTCTAAACTGTACATGCTGATATTCGTAGTTGAGCTTCATATTGTGGCACAAATTGCATCTTTTCTTTATCTTTGTGTAAAAGCGCTCAATTTATACTGCAGTAGTGCTTCTTATTTTAAGTGAAAAATGACTGCATAAAGTTGTATTTGAATCCAGAGGGATAATTTTATTAATTAATAAATAATGATATTATGAAAATGAAACATACTGTCTTTTCCAATTTTTCTTTGAGGAGTGCACACTATAAAAGTGTGTGCACAAATAAATTGTTTCCTTATGTCTCTAAAAACATGTTGTAAATGTTTAATTTAATTTTAATGACACTGACAGTTTAGAAAGGAAATGCTATTCAAAGACAAGAAGTATAGCAGTTAGATTTTAATTTTATGAGTTTTAAATAGAATATTAGAAACATATTCTGGAGTCACGATATTAGCATGCAGATATATATAGATACATATTTTTGTCTTGTTAACATCAAAATATGTTTGGAAATTTTCTTGAAAATTTCCAATCCAGGTGAAAAATCTAGGTACCTGTTCTTTTTACTTCATGTTAGGATAAAAAGCTTGCAGTTGGTGAGTGGGCTTTCTCAATGCTACGAGCATAGCTGTGTGCTTTGGGGCCGATTATAATCACTAGGGAGATTGAAGTGTATTGAAAATTAGAAAATCTCGTCAAGCCTTTTAAGTGAATTGCTGAAGTCCTCTAAGAGGATTTCAGAATAAAGGTATCTGAATGCATTCACATGTGTGGGGAAACCTGAGCTCACATGCGCATTCCTGGGCCCTGGAGTAATTTCATGTAATACTAGCATGAACTAAGCCTGTGTCACTGTGAAGTGCATGTCGACTTGGATAGTGCCTTCCAAATCCATTCAGAGCCCTTTTTAGTGTAAGGACACTTCTGATGGAGAACATGGACTTTCTTCAATTGCACTGAGTGATTTTTAAGGATGCTTCAACATTGGGTACTGAATAATTGAGCCTGGAGAAGAGTGTTTCAAAGTAGATTTGAATGAATAAGAACTACTGGTCCATCTTGGAAATAATACTGACATGGGTTTTTTGTGTTTTAAGTTGTTTCTCATGCAATTAAAAATAATATTTTAGTATTTCTGAAGTTATGTCTAGTTTGTGTTCAAGAGGAAGCTGCTTCAATATTTGCAGCTGAAAGGTTCTCCTGCTTCAATCCCAAATTTAAGCTTCAGCTTCACTTCCTTATAGCATAGTTCTGGTTGTATTGTGAAATGAACAATTACTGATATAATCTTTACTACCTTTATTTCCTTCTGCACAAAGAATTTTTTTTCTCTGCTAGATGAAAATGAAGGTATAGTTAGAAAAAAATAAAGGTAGAAAACAATTCTTGTTATTTGCATTAAGAAATTATCAAATAATTCAAATACACACAAGGGGGAAAATTTTCTGAAATTTTGACTGTGCTTCTAAATGTCAGTCTTACTAGTTATTGGCATTGAATGTCTCTATGTTTGTAAGAGTGAACATAGTAAAGCTTACATACAGATATCCTGAAGTTTGTGTTCTGTATGTGTTTTGAGTGGTTGTTTTTGCATTTTACTACTGTTACAAATCAGCCCACAAAGTTATGAGTATAAGTAAAAGTTATAAGTAAGCCAACAAGTTTATGAGTTTGAGATCCTACACCTATAGATGTGTACACAATTTTTTCATTCAGTTTTTTGTGAAGTGGATATGAAATGGAATAATATAATGTTAAAGTTTGGAAGGGACCTTAGAGATCATCCAGTCCCATAGGCAGGGACTCCTTATGCTAGACCAGGTTGCTCAGGGCCTCATCCAACCTGGCCTTGAACACTTTCATGGGTCAGGCATCAACAGCTTCTCTGGGCAACCTGTTCCAGTGCCTCACCACCCTCACAGCAAATAATTCCTTCCTAATACCTAATTAAACCTGCCCTCTTTCAGTTTGAAATCATTGTCCCATGTCCTGTCACTATGTGCCTGTATAAAAAGTCCCTCTCCCTCCTTTTTATAAGCTCCCTTAAGGTATTGGAAGGCTGCAAAAAGATCTCCCTGGAGCCTCCTCTTCTCTGGGCTGAACAACCCCAACTCTCAGCCTTTCCTTGTAGGAGAGGTGTTCCAGCCCTCTGATCATCTGGCAATTCATCAATATGAATTGCCAATGAGTATTAGAATAGATCAAGTTTGCACAATCAATTATTTTGTGTCTTTGAGATATTGTGGATTTAACATATTTAATATACATAAAACATTACATTTGAAGAGATCTGTGGTGATTTTCTGTGCACATATCTGATACAAAAACTTTGTTGGCAAACAACAGCTCTTTTTTTCTTATTGTCCAGATATCCACAAATAAAGAACAAAAAGAGAGTGTTGATAATTATTATTTGTGTTTGCTCTATATACCTAATTTGTTTGCTCTATATACCTAAAATTTGTTCAAGTTGCCAATTTATTGCTAGTGACAACCTGCTTCCTGACCAGTAATTCCCCCTACAGTCTTAAGTGTGAAAAAGAAGATACCAGGATAGATGTAATTAAACTTCTGGAAGAGTTGTTCATTTTAGTAGCTGCTTCCTTTGAAAATTGCTTTAAGATTAGTGGGACATTAAGACCCCTAGAAGTGAAAACACATTTGATGACATGAGAACAGAGGCATGGTACTGCAGTGCTTACAGCAAAGATGGCTGGTGTGGGAGATGGCAGATTTCTTGGGGAGATATCTGTGCTGTAATTGCTGCATTCCAGGTGCAGCAGCTCAAGAAAATAAATCTCTGGATCATCCCTTTAAAAAAAAATTGTGGTGTCGAAGAACAGTGTTTGTGGTGTTGCAGCACAGTGTGATGTTTTAAACTCAGCTATTGACCTCGGAGTTCCTAGGGGAGGGAGAGTAAAAAAAGGTTGGATTGTGAAATACTGGCACACCTTTGGCTACAGCGTGCAGATGGGTGCAAATGTAATAATGTTGTAGCCATATGAAGAAGGGGCAGAGTAGATGGGTACATCTGCTGACAATCTTTCTTTTTAATTTGGAGCCACCTGAAGGCAATAAGTAGCTGGATAATAACTCGATCCCCATACGGCTTCCGATCTTTCAGATTAATAGTGTGCAGCAGGGGAAAGGAAAAAGGAGTCTACTTTTAACTCTGGCTTCTGTTTGCCTTTTTGTGAGCCTGAGAACATTTCCTGTCTGCTTGGTGATGGGAAATGTAACCAAAACAGGCACTGATGAGTAGTATTTCTCATGGCTGGCTTTTGACACAGGGTTTTCTGTACCACCTCAGAGATGCTGCAACATGCATGAAGGGGAAAGGAAGCCTGATCTTTACCATGCTTTGCAGTTAACTCACTTTAATATTTTACCTGGTTGGATTCTGAGTATGTGTTGTGTTGTATCTAAAATAAATTTCCCAGATATAATTCCTCAGATTCCAGTATCACAAAGAGCAGGTGAATATTGTCCAATAAAATGCATGTACTTCTATGAGACGCGTATTTTGTAATAAGGAGTTTTACTTTGGTCTAGAATTTATATATAGACTCTCTACTTATAGTTTACACATTTTTGCCTCTGAAACTTCCCATACTTTCCTTCCTGTCTGTGTTCTCATATTTCCTTTCTAAATTATAGATATGAGGGAACAACCATTTTTCTTGAAAAGGGCTTCACTTTTGGGGATAATCTATGGCAATTTTAAGAAAAGTCAGCAGTTCACAAGGGTGTTGCCAAACGTGGGATTATATGAAATGGGGCTTTAGGAAAAACAAACCAAAATCAACAGTCCTCAGAACCCTGCAATCTTGAGATGGATAGTACTAGGCAAAATGCCCATCCTGCTTGTTTTTCTAGGAGTGTTTTGTGCCAGATTATAGCTCTTGCCCTGTCTCTGTCAAAATAAGTTTTACAATGCACATTCACCTGCTGTATGAAGAGCGAGGAAATGAAAGGGAGATGACTGAGTGAAGAAAGGAACAACAGTGAGATAATTTGTACTTTGGCTATGTTTTTTGTACTTTTGCTGTGTTTAGTATTGATTCTACACTAAATCACTGTAAACACAGGTTAGGAGTGTAGACTGGGATGTCATATCAGTATTGGCACCTATACTAGAATCTGTTTCCATATAGGATCTTTAAATTGTTTTAATGAGAGGATGTGTAGATATGCACATGGAACAATTTGGGAAGGAGACAGTCAAGTCACCTCTTTTGACCTGTACAAAAAGATACCCTTCTATTTGTTGGAGATGAGAACTCAAAGGTTCAGTTTTGAAGGGACACAGGCACGGACAAGTGAAAGCTGGATTTCTGTGAAAAATTGTACTGAGGCTTTTTTGACTTCAAGAAAAGTGAGATACTGAGACATACTTCACTCTCCATTTTTCACTTCTTGTGCTTGCATCTAGAATATAAAGCCTAGGTTGCTCTTTATTGACTTTCTGTAATTTTTTTCTCCATCTTAGTGTCTTCTAGTTCAGCAGTGCATGGTAGATACAGTAGCACAGTAAAACCCTGGCTTCTCATGGGAGAATGTGCAGCAGGGGTGAGCAGATTCCAGAAATCCCAGTGGAAACAGCTGGGAACTCCATCCTCTGGACTCTGCTTTAGGATCTTAAAAATTATCTTGCTTTCCCTCAGTGGGATTTTAGGCCCTGCAGAAGTACATTACTTGTCCCTGCATAGGCAGTGTGCTCATAACATACAACAGCTCAGAAGTTTCTATGATGTTGTGAGTTGCATGTATGTGTACATACTTGTCTATCCATAATTGTTTTTAAAAGAGAAGGCTTGGTATTGTACTTTTGACATCTTTCTATTCCTCTAGATGCTGTTTCCAGGGTCAGTTTTTCTCTTATTACTTCATCTTTGGAGAATGCTGGGTAAGGATTACGTTTGATGTGGCTAATGTAACCTTGCTGTTCTAATGCTCTTCACAGGGCTGTATGATGGAGCTAAGCATAGCTTGTTTCACCAGATTGGGAAAGTAATGAAATTCTAGGCTGAAATAAGGATACTGTGATGTTGTTCCATGTTTGAGAGAGATTTGGTAGCTGTATTAAACCAAGGCTCTGCTTTGACAGTGGACAGAAAGACTGTTTCTGAACTAAGAAGTTAAACTTGCCTGGGAGTATTCTCTGGCGCTGAGGATAGGAACAGCCCATGATGAAGTCATACAACTCTTACTCTCCAAAAGAAGGTGACCACATCCAGTCTTATGGGATTTATCTCTGGGCTGTGTTTTTCCCCCATGGTGCCGGGGAATTGACCCAACCTGTGCCAAGAACTTGTCTAGTAACTGAACTGCAGAGACAATTAAAGTCTACTGTCTGGGTTTGCTTCTTGGCACTGTAGAAGCATTTGCTGATATAGAAGAAGCCAAAGAGGAGAGTTTGAGTGTTAATCTCTGGTTATGTTTATTAAGGATCAGCACTCCAGCTGATCCATCTCCTGCATTTGGAAACTCATTTTGTCTTATCACTGCTGAAGACTTTCGTATGGTCTTCCACTAAAATGACACACATGCTACTTCTGCATATCTCTTGGAGGGGAAAAATAATTTAAAAATGGCAAAAGCAGCCTTATATCAGTGGTAGTTGTACATGAGGCTCTGGGATGATAGAACTGAAAGAATTTGCCTTTTCCATGAGGTACCTTTTGCCCTTCCTATAAAATTTCAGGGGATGATAGTGATTTCAGCATAAGATAGAGTAAGCTCTTCTGTGTGCTTTGAGAGCATGGCTGGCGTGTATGTGGGTGTGTGTGCAGCATATTCACACACATACATGCATTGCCTACTTACAGAGCAGCTCTGTAGTATCTGTCTATGATTTTTGTGGTTAGCATTAAGTGACAGTGACAGGTCACGTACATGCTGGGGCTGGGGCCCAGCAGGAGGTGGTGCATGTGCACCTTCAGCATTAACACAATCGGCATCCGCTCAAGAGAAGGGTAGCTGGGCCTTTCCTTAGGAAACATATGCCAAAACTATTATCAGAGTCTACGTCATGGCCTGCAGCAAACTGGACAGGATGTTAATGCGGGGGGAATTGTGGAAGGAATCTGAATGCATCCCATATTATTGAAACAGAATGCTGAATAAACAGATTATTTCCATTACGGTGCCCTGTCAGCAATCTCAGTATTTTGATCTTTATCAGGCTTATGCTGATAAAGGTTTATTTTTCATTACTTAGTTGATACAGTTTTGGGGGTGTTTTAAATTCAATAAGTAAAAAAATAGATGCAAACATCTGGGAGGCTATAAAAGACTGTGGACCCAGGACAGCTCATTATTTCTCCTTGACGAAGAAATCTCTGGTGCATCCTGTGATGTCTGTGACAGTGTGTAATGAGGCACTCCACTATGTCAAACCCAGAGTCGTAATTCTGTCTTACCTGCTGCAGCAATGAGACTTTTTGAACTACTGAACTCAGCAGAAGTTATAGGTGTAAAGAAAATGGTGTGTGTTTTGCAACTATTTACAACAGGTGGAGGCCAAGGAGTTCAAATTGATTGATTTTTTTATTCAGGGACCTTGCTTCAGAATCCAGCTTGGAATTTGTGTCGATGATTCAGACAGTGCCTGCCACTAATTTAGTTTCATGTTTGGCAATTTTCTCCTGTAGCCATTGTTTGGCAGTTCAGTATTTTATTGCTTACTGTGTTTCTATTTGTTCTTCCTTTATCTTTTTCTTCCTGTCCCTCTCCCCCTCCCTGAAGGTTTGCTTGAGTAGCAAGAATGAGATAGCTAAAATAAATACCATTGGTGATAACGGCTGTCCATAGAAAGCAATTTTTTTAGATGTGTTTTAGAAAGCAAAATACCAAAGCAATATCAAAATATTTTTTTTTCCAAGATGCCAGCTGTTAAGTGTTTGCATTCTTATGGATTGATCATAAGTTCAACATTAACATTAGTTTGATGTTTCTTGAAATGTTAGGCTGTTTATACCTAAAATTAATTAAATATGGCCGATGTAATAGCAAGTTCATTTTATCATTAATTTTCAGCTGCCTTGTCTTACCCGGACAATGGATGTATTTTTTTCCTACATCTTAGCTAACCTGCAGTAACTAACATGAGGTAAGCTGTAGTTGTAATATGAGTTAGCAGGGTGACGTGGCTCTTGGCCTCTTTGGCAAAGTATTCACATACTCCTTTGTCTTTGTTACAGTTTTACCAAATGTCAGCTCATGTGTGCTAAGAATAGGTCTTGCTGCTCTCCGCCTCCACAGAAATGACCTCAGCCCTGACCTGCAGCTTCCCTGTCTTGGGTAGAGATGGTTCATGTGCCAGAGCCATTCCAGCCTCAGCTCCTTAGTCCCCTGAGGTGCAGATCTGTGCCCTGGTCTGCTAGAAAAGAGAGCTTTGGTGATGCAAACCTATAAAACAGCTCTCAACTGGCAGTCACTGTCACTCATTGTCAATCTCAGCTTGATTTGAGGAACCAGCTACTGGTAAAGGGATATTGAAAACATTTTTTGTTTGTTCTTAAATTTTCCTTTGCAGGGAAGGTAACTGTAAATATCAGGTACTTAAGAAAGGGAGAATTTGGATCTGATCTATTTGTTTATGTGCCATACCATCATTGCAGGTGACCTAGTTTAGGATTGTGATGAGATCTGAAGAGCAGAATATTGAAAATGTTGTTTGTGAGTGCCTGTGTGCCAGAACACTACAGGGTAAAATCATCTTAATGAGATGCTAGATCATCTATAGAATGCATCTCTCAGTAAATACAGTGGCTTTATGTTCCGTAAGACGAACGTAATGAGCTCTCACAGGAATGCACTTTCATAAGGCTGAAAAAAATAAGTAGATGCTTTAGTTCTTTCTAAGTGGACACTATTTTCTGTAGTATCCCACAGTTGCAGCTGTCATGGCAGTTGTTATTGTCAGCCTGCTCTAGATTCACATATGATGATGGAATATTGGACAAACTTCTGTGTAAATTTCTCCAGAAATAAAAGAACTTTTTTAGTTTGTTTGAAAAAAGTAAGCATGGAGATGTTCTTTTATTATTGTAAATCAAGATCCAGAACCTGAGAGTCCAAAATACTACTGTAGCTTCCATCTGCAAATCAAGGCCTGTCAGGTGGTATCACATCCACTCCCTTTCCAGCTTTATTTGACCCAAGAGAAAATTCGCTCAAATGCTTGCTAACCTTTACTGAGCAAGAGGAGTGACTTAATAAACATGATTTTCCCCTGGGGAGTTTTACTGCCTAGCCTAGGTTTAGGTTTCCCTCTTGACATTTTTCTACCCATATTCTGATTCCTCCAAAGAACACAGCAAAGAGACTAGTTGCATTGATGTTCCCCTGGAAGAAACACAATATTTGTTGACCAGAGCCTTAGCCAAACAATTACACTACGCATAAGCCAATAAGAAGGGCAGACTTTTACTGTTCTGAATGTGCTAGGGGAATGTCATAAACCATATGAGTTTTCATTGTCTCATTCTTTATAGGGAAAAGGTGAAGTATGGGCAGTGACGAGGAAACAGAATGTTTTTTGCTTTTCCTTAATGCATCCTGCTAGTAAATTTGTACTGACTGCAGTTCATGTTATAAAATGAATGAATAAAAGATGAATAAGGGCTATTTACAGAAGGGAAGTTGCCTTGCTTTATGTCTTCCCAACCTGATTCTGGTTGATGACATCCTCTAGTTAATTAATTTCTGTGAGTAAAACGGATAATAATCTGTTACTGTTTTTCAAAATATTAAAAAAAAATCTGTTTCCCACTTCCTGTGCTTGCTTAGAGTAGAATCCACATCTCTCAAATGGAATACATGCATGACTCTATTGATTTTTCTTCTCTTAGTCTACATCCATTAACCAAAATAAATTCCATATTGAAATAATAAATGTGTCTTGCCACCAGGAGAATGGCATTGCTTTCCTTCTCACTTTCAGAACTGGGGAATTACTTGTGCTTGCTTGTTTGATGTGTTAGCATTTCTTTGCAACTCATGTGTCACGTAAAAACCCCCCTTGATAGAAGTCCTCCACTTTTTAATTGTCCCACTGCTGCCTGAGTCCCTGTAAGTGAACATCTCAGTCCAAGGGTACACAGTAGAAACAGAGCTCATAGCCTATTTAACAGACTTGCAGGCTGAAGTAAATAACACAACTGCATCAATAGGAGGTGAAAATTCAGCCACAATTTTATAGATGGATTGGTCTGGCTGCTGCTAACATTTTTCTTGTTTTTAAAGCCTATGTTTTGAGATGCATATCAATGCATGTACGTATGCATACGCATGGATATGAGTGCTATATAAAACAGAAATTTTTTTGACTGGTTGGATACCTAATTCTCTACAGAAAACAGTTGTAATGAGCAGGAAGCCATCATTTGTCAAATAATTTTAGTTCAGTTTTGCATTATACCCTGATTTATATCTGCTTTACCTTCTGATCTATATACCACATTATGTTGCACATTACTTCTTAACAATCATGCAAACAGTACCCATCCCTGTACCACTATTGGACAGGAAATTTATAGAGTATGGGTCATTGTTATCCAAATAACATCATTGTTGTGATTTTAGTAAAAAAAAGTGAAATGTTAATATGGGCTGTTTTGGTATTTTTAAATTATTTGTTTGGCTTTCAAAGAGCATAGTTCAATTTTCTGGGCCAAAGGACTTACTTCATTCTTAATGTTTCATACTTCATTTTTTAAAGTGTTATCAAACTTGGAAAGAGCTTTTTTGGTTTCCTTGACTTAATATGCTTTAACTTCATACAGGTTTTTTCCTCCTATTATTCTTTCTTGGTAGGGTTACTTTACAGATAATTGGGAGCATTGTAGCTGAAGTTAATACTACATGGGGTGATCCCTTATTGCTTTAACTTTGATGTGAACAAAATTGGGGATTCTAGCTGATCATTTGCATAAATAGCACTTAACTTTTTTCTCCATAGCTTTTTCTAGTCAATGACTTGGAGGTAGACGCAGAAAAAAATGTCAGCTATCAAGTTCTGACTAATGCATTTTAGAACTCTGCTATGCATCCCCTAGTGTACATCACCTTCCCTTGATTAAGATTCATTTCCCATCATGCTACATTTTGATTAGCTTAAGGTGCATCAGAGTATAGATATACAATAATAAAATACTTTTAACATATGTTTTAGCTAAGGCATGTTAACAGCTCACTTTTAAATCTTTGTCTAGGTAAAGCCTATGGCACCATTCCACATTGACTTGTGTATAAATAAGGGAAGACCTTTAACTCCATCCTTGGATGCTCGGCCAGGCATCTGTCATTTTTTATGATTTATAGTCTAATGAACAATTTTGTGCCCTATGTGTTACCAGAAGAACTGAGTCTTTTCTTTTAGAGTTGTATGAGTAAGTGGAAAGTCACAAAACTGAGACTTTTGCAGGTGAATTATGGCTGATAATAAACTAAGGTTTAAATCAAAATATAAATTTGCTTGCTTGCAAAAGATAGAGTTACAAAATTTTTCTGGCAAATTGTTCTGTGCTTATTGTGTCTCGATTCCTGTACTGTTCACAATGTACGCTCTGTTTTCATTAACTATACATACCAAGTGTGCACATGATTTTTACTGTGAAACAGCATACATGCTACACAAAGATTTTGTATTTCCAAAATTCACATGGCAATGGTCTATTCTTCAGTATTTTGTGGCAATTTTATATCAGTATAAAATAATCCTGCTGCAACCTGTAATTAATTTCTTGCAAAGGATATTTCTGTCCCCCTCCCTGTTCATTTAGATGATGTTTAAGGGCCTCTATAATTATCTGAAGATACAATACACGTTAGAAGAGAAAATGAAGCAGGAGATGACACTGGCTCTTACCAAGGGCTGATCATGCTTCTGAGAGATAGGTCTTGGCAGTAAAGTACCTCAAGCCCTGAGGAAAGTTGAATGACTGTTGTTGATTTATAATATTTGATACACTGAAAAGAAGGAATTCTACCTTACATTATAACTCATGCCAATAACCGTTTACAAATCAGAATATAATGTACATTAAAATCTCAGAATTGGGATAATTTGATCAAAACCAATGCAAATGCCTTGTTATTGAATAGCAGTAATGAACAAAATAAGTGCAAGAACAGCTAAAGAAAAATATGTCTCTTTTTTTTTTCCCCCCAAAGAGAACTATTTGAATACACTTGCTGCTCATAGAGCATTATTGACATGACTTTTATTAACGGTGATAATCACTTCCCGCTCTGGTCCTAAAGCACCATGCTTTTAAAAGCCATCTCCCCTTCTGGACTGCTGAAGTAGGAAGGGATTCACAGAAGGTGCATGACACTAGAAATACTCTTATTTATAGGGCTGAAGAAGATCTCTTTTACACTTAGATAACCTGTTACACTTGGTAAGAGGTTTCGGTGAGTTAAATTGCTTCTGGGTTTTCCATCATGCTGTTAGTTAGTTAACATTATGAGAGAAAAGAAATGAGATACAATGGTGACAAGCAGCAAGTAAAAGACTTATTTAGTCTGCTATAATTGGAGACTATTATAGAGATTGTGAAAGGGAATAATATAGGGATTTTCCATTGAACAGTGTATTTAAAATCTTACAGGAGCAAACCCAAAGGATACATGAGTCAATGATAAACTGCATGGTCACCCACATATCTGAGATACTGTCCTGTCCCTTGAGGAGATCCAGTAATTTGAACTAAGCCCAAATACCTAATAACGATATATTTCTAAGTGACTCGTTAGTGCTCTGATAAAACGCAGGGTATACACATCACAGCAAGAGAAAATAAGGCAGTAAACTTATATAATATTCTTAAGCCCTCAGATAAATTTTGAATCAAATACTCCATTCTGTCACATTCTGTTCTCTATTACCAGGCTCGGCTTATTTCTTCTTTTGTTGTATTGACAGGATTAAGGAATAAATTTCGACTTGTTTTTACATGCATTTTGAAATAATAGTGATTATAACAAATCTTTAAGTAAAATACTGAGAAAACATTTTTGTATGTGCTTAAGAAAAGACATAGAGTTTATGACCTCTCTGTCATGCAGCTCAACACATCATGATATTATTTAGTCTTTCGTTACTGAGACGTACCGTAAAACCTTTGAATAGTGCAACCCATGGAAATCTGACAATGCTGGAATTAAGGCTGGACCAAGATATCTGACTGTGAAAAGAAAGAAAAAGATGAATCAGCATTTTGATGTAGTTGGAGGTGAGTGAAGATGGTAGGAGGAACCTTTGCCTTCCTCAGTTTTGTAGCTCTCCAGCCTGTGATGTGTGCTACAACGTACAGCTCTAGCTGCTTGTGAGCAGGACTCGCATAATGTAAACAAAAAGGGCAAGAAGGAACTACTGGCCAGTCAGCCTTACCTGAATCTCTGGAAAGGTGATGTAGCACCTCATTCCAGAGGACACATGGAGGACAAGAAGGTGATTAGGAATGGTCAGCATGGATACACTAAAGCTAGATCATGTTTGACCAACCTGATTGCCTTCTACGATGAACGAGCTACCTGGGTGGATGAAGGGTGAGCAGTGGATATTGCTAACCTTGACTTCAGCAAGGGTTTTCACACTGTCTCTCACAATATGCTTGTAGGCAAACTTTGGAAGTGCAGACTGGATGAGTGGACAGTGGGGTGGGTTAAGAACTGGCTGAGCAGCAGATCCCAGAGGATTGTGATCAGTGGCAGGGTTTAGTTGGAGGCCTGTCTTAAATGGTGTCCCCCAGGGTTCTGTACTGGGCCCAGTGTTGTTTAACTTATCCATCAGCCTCTTGGATGAAGGAGCAGATGCCTCCTCAGCAAGTTCCCTGATGACACAAAGCTGGGAGGAGTGGCAGATACCCCAGAGGCTGTGCAGCCCTTCAGAGGGACCTGGAGAGGTTGGAGAGATGAGCAGAGATGAGCCTTCTGAAATTCAACAAGGGCAAAGGCAGGGTCCTGTGCCTGGGAAAGAATAAGCACAGCACAGGCTGGTGACTGACCTGCTGGCAAGCAGCTCTGCAGAGAAGGACCTGTGGGTCCTGGTAGACAACAAACTGTCCATGAGCCAGCAGTGCTCTTGTGGCCAAGAAGGCCAATGGGATCCTGGGTTGCGTTTGGAAAAGCTTTGCCAGCAGGTCGAGGGAGGTGATCCTGCCCCTCTGCTCAGCCATGTAGAGACCACATCTGGAGTGCTATGTCCAGTTCTGGGCTCCTCAGGACATGAGAGACATGGAGCTCCTGGAGCAGGTCCAGTGGAGGGCAACAGTGTTGATCAAGGGACTGGAGCATCTCTTACAAGGAAGGGCTGAGGGAGCTGGGCCTGCTCAGCCTCAAGAAGAGGTGTCTGAGAGGGGACCTCATCAATGTCTATCAGTATCTGAAGGGAGAGTGTCAGGAGGATGGATCCAGGCTCTGCTCAGTGTCAAGCAACAGTACAAGAAGAAATGGGCAGAAACTGATGCACTGGAAGTTACATCTGAATATGAGGAAGAGCTTCTTTACTGTGCAGTGACCGAACACTGCAGCAGATTGCCCAGAGAGGCTGTGGAGTCTGCCTCACTGGAGAAGTTCCAGAACCATCAGGACATGATCCTGCGCCCTGTATTCTAAGATGACCCTGCTTGAGCCAGGAGATTGGACTGGATGTCCCACTGTGGTCCCTTCCAACAAGACCTGTTCTGTGATTCTTTGAAATAAAAAAATTATAGTAGAGTGGAAAAATAATCTTAACTTTTGAGTAATCTTAAACAATGCAGTACTATTAGTGGGCATCTAGGAACTGTACATTAAATACCTAACAAACATATTTCTTCTCAAATTTCAGTTAAAACTGAAGACTTTGCATCACTTGCAATTATTTTTACATTGCAGATTAATTAACTTAAATAGGGAGAAACAGTTTTAGAGCAACTGAAAACCTCACTATAATGTAAAGCAAACAAAATCTCATTTCTTGATAACCTGCACACCACATCTGCAGAGTTCTGTTTGGTATTTTGGGATACACTTTTGTGTCCCTAAGCCCCTTTGCTTTGTGTTTTTAACTCCAACATGACTTTGTGAGCTGGTGAAAGATACTAGTGCCTGATTAGGTACACAGTTATTCTCAGTCACAACAGCACAGTATCTTTTGAAATTCTAATGCTGGTAATCCAGAGTCCTATTACCAGTGCTATGCAATGTTATTTATTTATGCCATAAACTTTATCTTATAGAAGGAAAGTGATAAGTTTTATGTTTTGTTTTTTTCCTCTCCACTTTGAATTGGATGTTGGTGACCTTAGAAGTCAAGACCTTTTGACCCTGAGGAAAGAACTGAGGATTAGAGTACTAGCACATATTTCTCTGTTATATCTTCACCTCTGATGGTCCTCAGCTTGGGCTTTGCAGAACTTGGTCTCCTTTACACTATTTGCCCTAGTTTTTGTAATAAACGTCCCTGATATCTTCATTAGTGACTTCCAGGGAATTCTCTCAGTGCTCTGGAAGATTTCTTTTAATGGTAGTGGCATGTGCACATTGCTGCAGTCCACTAGGCCCAAGAACACATAGTTTAAAATTGAGGGCATTGTGCTCTGTCTTGCATGGTATTTTCCTGTAGGCTTTTTTCAAGCCACAACTAAAGTGTTTGTTGTTTCTAAAAACAATTTACAACTGTTCATGTTAGCAAATTTTTAAAAAAAGCGAGAGATGAGTGCTTACAAGATTCATTTCTTGGTCACACTAATTAGCTGTTTACAGACACTCCATTTTGGAACCTTATTGGACATCTTGCAGGCCAGAGATTAGATATTTAAAAGCACATGCATCATGTTGGGTGACAGGTATCAAAATTAAAGTTGATGGCATTGAGTCCCTTTAGGAATTGGTCTTCAGGTTCTCTTGACAGTTTCACTTTTAATGCTTCAATGTGGCTGAAAACTTGGATATAGTTTAGTGTCACTGAGACTTGGTTTGAGATACAGCTATTTAACCTTAGGCAATCGCAGAAAACTTTACAGTTCTTGGCTTCGTGAAGGATGATGATCTGCTGGGGAATGACTTATCAGTGAAAATGCAAAAGTGGCTGTAGTTCTGTTTGTCTGCCCAGTTTCCTTTAAATCTTCAGTCCTGTGAGTGATACATTATCAGGCCCATTCCAGTTTCCTGTTTATATAGGGTCTGGCTTTGATGCGAGTACAACAGATTAAGAAGCAGAAGCAGAGTTCCTGTTTTAGTACTTTCTCATCAAGATGTATATAAGTCCAATGACACTGTGCTGACAATTATTAAAAACATCAGACTGGCGAGCACATACTTTTACATCAGCACCAAAGATTTAAAGGCATACAACCTCAGCAGCAGCCCCACTACCTCATCTTTGATCAAAGCTACAGATTAGGAAGAAATTTTGCATTTTGTTTTACATGTGTTTTAAGCTAAGGAAAATCGTCCTGAAAAGGCTGATTTGTCTATACAAGAGAATTTAAATAAATAATTCCTGCATTAAATTAAATCCACAGTTTTTGTCTGAAGTTCATTTATCAACCAAAAGGATCTGGAAACTGTTGTTTGGCTTTTCTGGCAATTTCTTAGTTGCATTTTGTGTTACAAAGTCATGCTTTACTTACAGTTTCAATGTCTTTGGCAAAGTTTCTTGCAGTTATCTCTTACTATGCTTTTTTTTCTGATACACTATAGTTCTCCTCAGTATAGAGCTCTTCCTCCCTGGGATTCAGATGAGTAACCTGTTGCCTTGACTCTTCCAAATTATTTGTTTCGTAGCCCAAAATTTTGGTTTCAACGTGGAATCTGGCTGTTCCTTGTGTAATATTCTGTCCATGTGTTGCCTGGTACAGCAGTACACCTCCACCAGAGTAGCCTGTAAACTATGTACTCCTCTTATTCAAAGAAAGACAATATAAAAACTCTCATGGTGAAATAATAATAATAATAATCATTGTCATCATAATGATATAATTAATTGTGTTTGTAAATAAATTTAGTTTAAATGGTAAGTGTTAAGCCCATTGTCACAAAAGATGTGTAATTCAGAGTAAGCTTGTGAAAAATTCTGCAAGAAAGTGAGTTCTAAAGAAAGTCCCAGCTACTTGGAAGCTCATGCAGACAGGCCAGGACACTTTTTTCCCTTGGTCTGTGGCTTCTGTTGGGAAAAGCTTTGTGATGACACTGCCTGGCATTACCTTTTCTTGAATTAAGTTTCCAAGTTGAGTATAAATACAAGAGTGCGTATTGTAACACAACTTTGTTGTACTATCTATCCCAGGTAACCGTGGAAAACTCAGTTCTTTCCCCCAGAAATACTGGCTGTAAGACTCGGGTGCTTAGGATGCTCTTTTCAAGCTGCACTTTGTGTTAGCAAGTTTGCTAGTCTTCTAGTTTAATTTGTATGTGAACTTAGCACAACCTTTTACCTTTATGAGTTGGTGATGTCTTACAAACTCCTGTTATATTCTATCTGCCTTATTTGGGAGTTTCATCAAGAAATGCTAAATATATCTATGGATATGAATTCCATAATACACAATATAATCTAGAATCAGTACCTATGATAACGATAGCATGTTACCAATAAGAGAAAGCTTATACTTACAACTCTTTGAATAATCACTTTTCTCTCTACTTACATTTTAAATATAGAACTGGCTGTATTTAATTTATGCTCTGGTATTTATGCTGTTAATGACTATGTATTCCTTTCTGCTACTTATGACTGTGTAACTTACATTTACTTAATGATCCAGAATGTTTAGAAAATAGAAAAAACATAGTCTGGTATAAAAGTACTCTGATCAGAAAAGGTTTAATTGTCAAATGTTAAAACTAAATAAGAACTAATTGTGCATAATTAAACCAGGACTTGCTTTTACTAAGGTACATACATGCACATTGAAACTGCTGAACCCAGAGGTGGACTGGATTGTTATTATTTTATTAGTTTTGAAGTTATTAGCTTTTGAAAAAAAAAAAGAACTTAAAATGAGGAGAGTTTATTAAGCTGAATTTGCTATCTGAGGCACCATGACACTTCTTTCATGGAACATTCCTTCTCCTCACCCATCCCCAGTAAAATCAGTGTAATTTAGCTTTATTTTATACAGGGCCTCCACCTGATTTTTGTTTAAAACTCATGCTTACTGCATGTGCTTGTGGAACAATGGACCTTGAGTAGGCATGTGATGTGAAAGCTGATCTCATCATAGTAAATTCAGGTGATATGGCTGTTTTATAATCTCCCTACCAATGAAAAACATGTAAGGAATCTCTGTGAGGACATCATATTGTGGTGTTTATGTGTAATTAATCAAGAGACCTGAGAAAACAATATATGGGTCAGTATAATTCCTATATTTATTATTGCTCAAGTATCAGGATTTTGATTTTACTTTGTATGTCAAATTGCTTACCTGACATGTAGGGAACTTGCAAGATGACTGAAAAACCAAATTCCTCCAGACAAATCCGTACACCTCCTGTGCATTACACAAGTATATTCATGGGGATAAATGCCTTAGAGGGGCTTTAAACTGTATAAGGGAGCCTTATAGGATTTAAAAGCTGTAAAGTTGGTTAGCAGAGTTTATAGCCTACTTGGATGGCTATGGTCTGTATTTTTTTTCAGGCCAAGGTCAATTGTGCAAATGGTGCTGTAAAAACTGCCTGTGAAAAACTGAAAAGCATACTACTGACTGAGACAAGACACTTTCAACAAATATTTGTGTTTGCAAAGTAAACTTTTAGAGCTGGGGCAGAAAAGTGGAACACAACTTTTGCCAGATCTAGACTATAAATCTTGAGTATGGGTTGAAATTTTAATTTTTTTAAAATTCCTTTCTCATAATGTGACTCTTGAGAATTTTTTTTCACCTGTCTAGGAGTTATAGTTGGTGATGAAAAGAGGACATTTGCTTTCCTGAATTGTTTGAGCTAATGTCTCTGGGTGCAAAATGAGACTTCTTTTTCTGAAGTGATTGTATAAAAATTTCTACTTGCTGCCACTTACTGCCATAGTCACGAGGCCACTAGACACACAGCTTGTGACCAACTGCTTCCAAAAGGAATGGGAATGTCACAAGCCAATTATTGCAACATATAAATGACACAGTGAAACAAGACCATACCCGCATTCCATGAGTGTAATGAGGTGGGGGCTTTCCTTTGAAACTCTGTGGTTTTCTTCCTTAATTATCTGTTGTCTGTCTTCCACAAGGGAAGCCATTGGGCTTGGCTGGTCCTTGTGTGATGCCTGCAGGCAGCCACCAGCAGCAGGCACTGCCAGCATATTGTAGCCAGTGTTTAGAAATTCTAGTGCCACCACTTGGGACTGGGTAAACTGAACCTTCAGTTGTGTATCTGAATGCTACAGCCATCTAACCCTGCTTTTGAGGTCCTCTTCATCCTCTTGATACAAGTGCATGTTGAATTTCAGTCAGACGAGAAATGCAGACCTGTGAAGCTGGGCTTGTGCCAAGTCTTGTGTGGCATGCTCTAGGGCCAGGCTGGTACAGGGGTGCCCTCGGCCAGTGGGGAATGGCTGGAATGCTAAGTGAATACAGTCAGCATACAGGTAGTGTTTAGACCTGGTTTCATTTATTCCAATACGTATTTCCACCACAGCAGTGTTTTCTTCTGCTTTAAACCCAGCCCAGTCTCCGCGAAAGTCTCCAATATTACTTTTCTCCCTAATATGTGTGAGAGACTTCACAAAGAGAATGTGGTAGTTCCCAGGCTATCATAGTCCTTCCAAGAGGTGATTAATACAGTGGCCTTTCCCTAACCAGAGATGAACTTCTGCTCCTAACTCATGACCACTCACCACATTTGCTGTTCTCCCTATTTTCATGCAGAATGTAAATATCATGGCAATGTGCATGTAATAAAACTTGCAGATCTTTTAATAGTTCATATGGCATTATATACACAGAAATGGAGCAGCCAGCAGATAAGAAACATAACTATATAATAACATAATGCCATCACTACCAGAATGCTGTTGCTTAAATGGATTTAGCAGTGTGTAACACAAGTTCTTCCTGCACTAATCAGGCATTGTATCTTGAACACAACAATACAAAAATAAATAAAATAAGAATTTAGAAAGCCCAACCACAACAGCATACCACCTCTGTTTTTAACAGTGAGAGAGAGAAAGCTTTTCTAGTTGGCTGTTCTAGTTACTCAAGAAGGGTTTCAAGAAATTACAATTTTATTGTTTTAGGCAGGAGATAGAAACCAACAAATGGAACAGTCCCAACAGACTGCCCATAGAAGAAGAAAAAAAAATTGAAGTTTAAAATAGCATTTTAAAAAAGAAAAACAAATCACAAAGCTTATCAATCCCTTGCAACATACCTTTAGGCAGAGCTAAGGTCCTTTTTCCCCTGCCTAAGCCTTTTTCCAAGTAGGGAGGGGCAAAGTGGCAAGCAGAGTTTGGCAAACTATCCCATTGCTTTGGAGCACATTTTGCCCTCAGTTTCATAAGCATCATGAGCAGCTTCAGTTTTAAGCTTCAGGCTTTTGTACATGTAATTGGTATTTTAGTAATAAACATGACAAATAGGATATATTTAATTAGCAATAAGTTACTGAACTTTGTTATTGTGCAAAGGTATAGATGTAGAGATAGAGTTTTGCTTACTATTAAATATTCAAAGCCTGAGTTACATGGGATAGTTGGGATTTAAAGCATGGGATTTTTTTTTCCTCTTTCCTGGCTTTTACTGTAGGCTAGTGAAAAAACTTGGCAGTGTTTGTTTATCGTTTCTGGAATATGTCTAAACTTCCTAATGCACATGTTTTCCAGATGCTAAAATGAAGACACCTAGGGTTTGGGGTTTTTATTTCTATCCATCAGTGATGTTGTTGGAATGAGTGACATTCAGTCAGTAAGTTACATTTTCTTTTTTTCAAGGTATCCATAGGAGTATTGTATAGGGAAGAGAACTGCAAGTGTGTGAACTGCAGCTCATACGAGAACAATTGTCACAGCTCCTAATTCCAAGTGCAAGGCACTAGAATAAGCAGAGCTGGAATGAAATTAAAAAGAAAAAAAGAGTGGACTCTGACTTTAAATCAGTTAGCAGTACTGTGACCCTTGTAAGTATGAAATAACCCATAAAAGAACTTGCATTGCAACAACTATTTGGACAACTACATGGAATTAAGGTATTTGCATACCTCAGGAGGCTGCTAATTTCTAAGATGTATGTTTTGCTCTGCTTGAAGGCATATGTGCTCTTTTGCTGAGTGTTACTGTGCTGCATAATATTTGTCATGTTTGTTGGAAAAGTTTAATTGAGCAAATTAGCCAGGGACAAATATAAAATGTATTCTGTGATTAAGTTTTGGGTTTGTAGATACCAGCATTTTAAGTTCTAGACATAAAACTACGTAAAGCTCTCTAATGGCTCTTAAAGGAAACCACAGACTGTTTCTCAAGCTGGTTATACAAGGAGTCGCTCCAAGGGACTTGGTGCTGCAGCCCTTGAAGTCAATAGCTGAGCTCCCATAGATGTTTGTGGTGCAGGCACGGCGCTCTGCCTTGCACAGGAGCCAGATAAGTCAGCCCTCGTGCTCCGTCAGACAGTTCAAAGGGAGCAAAGCTGTCATCATCGCTGGCAAGCCCGAGGGGTAACGCGAGGACAGGGCGAGGCTGCCAGAGCATTCCCGGCGCTGAACTCTCCCAGGTCACTCCTCCAGCACTCGCTCCAGCGAGGCACAGGCAGCGGCTGGGATGAACACCCATCAGCCTCCTGGGGCTCTGGCTGCTGGGCTCTGAGCAGCACTGGCCTTCAGGGCTTGTGTCCTGGGAGCTGTGGGTTGTGTTTCCAAAGGCCAGATTCTCTTATGTGCTTATTCCATCTGAACTTTGGAAGTTTCAAGCATGTCCTGATGTGTTGGGGTATGTAGACACTGTGGAACTGTTGTTGGCCAAAGAGTGCTTGTGGTGCAGATGCAGGAATGCTGATACCATTTCTGCAAGGTCTTGTACCTGCATTTGAGGTGAAAGCTCACCGCCTGCTCTATGCACACACACCACCACAAAAGAAGGCCTGCTGAAAATGTACCTTAACTGCTGTCATACAGAACGGCCAAAAACCCAGCTCATGCATTTTCATTTAAATATAGTCTTCCTAGCCCATGTATTATTCAAAGGGACATTATCTTATGGAGAGTCCTATTATTCAACTGATTGCATTAAATGTGGGCATAAACCTTCAAGTTAAAGAAGTAGTTATTCTACTCCACCATGCCTATGCTGTCTAATCATTTATGAAAAAGTGTGTGTGTGTGTGTGTGTACACATGCCTGTGTGGCAATATGTGATCTCAGGGCCCGTGATAAATCCTGGAGCATTCACTACTGGTTCTGTGATAGGCAGGCTCACTCACGATATGCTTTTTTCTTTGACAGTGCCATGTAGCACTGCCTTGATTAATGTTATTACTCTAAGGAATATAATAAAAAAAAATCCAGTGGAGCAAGAAAATTATTGTTACAATAAAAGCCATTCAAATGAACATGCTTATTAACATACCTCTCAATTGCACAGAGACTAAGAGACACAGAGTGTGTTCTCCTCTTCCGTGTTGCTCTGCATATTTTGTCATTATGCTGCAGAGCTGTCGCGACTGCTGTCTCCTGGTTATGATTTTCAAATCCCAGTTGATGATTAATACCTTTGGCTCAGACAATTGTCAAAGGCCGGTGTTGTACCTGCATACATTTTCATGCTGCTCTGACAGCAGTGATGAGCATTGCAATGTGGAGAGGCATGGAGGGTGGAAGGGAACACAGAGAGAGGAAGAAAGAGGGTGTCATGCAAGAAATATTTTTTTCCATGCGTTTTCCAGGTTTGTCAGGTCAGCACTCAAAGCACACTAGAAAGCACACAGGCTAGAAAGCAATTCACATGAATGCCCTGCATTTCTGCAAGGCCTCTTATGCTGCCACCTTGTACTTACAAGCATCCTAAAGCCTCCTGTGAGGAGATTAAAAATCTAAGATTCATAGATAAATGGCATTCATTGACCTCAGGTAACAAGGAAGAGTGGACAAGGTACAGGATTTCATCCAGATTCTTCTGGAAACTATCTTTTCCAGGGAAGAATTATTCCCGGGCTGACTGTGTAGGGTAACACAAAATATGAAGAGAATGTAACATGTATGCCTTGTAGCAATGACAAAGTTAAATCTGCAAAACAACTGATGTATGCTCAAGGTACATAAATAAACACAAGTATAAAATTATTATGAAATTAATGAAAGTATTACGGGATCCCTGATATTCCTCCTTCTGTTTTCTAACACTGCTCTGGCTATCTCCTGTTTCTCTCATTTTCACCTGCTCTCCACATAGTCACCTTTCCTTTTGGTATTTTCTGTTCCACTGCAACATCCACCCATGCAAGCTCCCTTTTCCCTTAGTCCCAGTGCCTCTCGCCTGCCTGTTTGGGTCCTGCTCTCAAAGAGATAGCGTTTTCAAAGTTTTAGTTCATAGGTGATGGTCCAAAACAAGCCTAATGCACGCAAAGATCAGTTTGGAGAACCTGGATGTGCAGTGGTGTGCAGTGTTGCACACACTGGTGAACACTCAATACCTGGTGCTTGTATAACATTATATAAATGTGTCTGTGGAAAATACAGTGTCAGCCCCTTTTGGACTGGGATGCCGAGTGAGCTGGCTATTTGTGAACAATGCTGCTATGAGCCGTACCCTTCCCCTTTGTCACTGAGGATGTTTGCTCAGGTTGAAGTATTGTTTTGGTTTTGGCAGAGGCCGAAAGCAGGGAGCAGGAAGCGGCTGCACCCTGACGGCTGTCATTTCCCCTGCGCATGACTCCTGTTTACTGCCAGCTGCTTGCTTAGGGAAACACCACAGCACGGGCCTTGATACGGCTGGCTCTGCCGCTGACTCACAGCCACCCAGCTTTCTGTGGCTGCCTGCTCACTTGTGCTGCTCTCCACAAATGATAAGGTCGTGATAATTTTAAAAAAATTATCACAGGGTCTTTCACAACCCTCTGCTCGGATGAGGGGGTGTGTGTTCCCACGGAGTCAGTAAACGACGGCAGCCGGGAATGTCTCAAGTGGACGCTGGGCAGAGCTCTGATGCAGAAGCTGCTTTCTCAGCAGGATGCAAAGGAGATCCTGGTAGACAGATGGCTGGCTGCCCAGTTTGCAGTGTGTCCTTTCAGACCTCAGTCTCAGTTCTTCCCCCTGTAAAAGCATTCATTATGTTTTGTCACTCGATACATTAGTTTGTTTTAATGCACTGCAACCCCACATACATTTAGCAGCCTCTTTCTGCTTGTTTTATGGGGCTCCACTGTCTTTGGAAATGAATTAAAGCATATGAAAGACTTGGCAGTTTCATTAGAGAAGGATGGTTCAATCCAAATTAGTATAACTCATTTAAAATTGAAGTAAAATGTTTTAAGGAGAGTGATCTGATAAATATTGGCTTAAACTAATCGGATTTTCAATAGACAAATTACTGCATTTTTCTCATTACTTAGTTCTCTGTAAGGCTTTCACATAGTATGTGAGCGTTCAGTTCCCTGCCATGGAGCTGAGAAGGATGAGTGAAATCACTGACTGAAGATGCGTACCAGGTCTTTGGAGTCTGGATGGCTCGGGGATGCTGTGTGGCTCAGCCCTTCAGGCAGCTCAGTCTGTTAGTGAAGGGGTGCTGCCATTTTCCAGTGGTTTTCACACAGGTTTGCTGATCCATGCACGTGTGAGATGATCTGCAGGCTGTCACTGACCTCGTAAAAAAAGGTGCTCACCAGGATAAGCACAGCATAAAGCCTCTCGTGTTACTTGTAGAGTAGTCTGGGATATGTTTATTTGTGTGGGGTTTTTGTGGGGTTTGGTTTTTGTTGTTGCTTTTGTTTTGTTGTGTTGGTTTTTTGGGTTTTTTTTAAATTAGCAAAAGCAATGGTTATTTCTACTTAATTTCCAGAGGACAGGAAAGCATGCATGTCTTTCCAAAGTCAGCTTCCACATTACAGTAAGCTATTACTTACAACCAAATGTGATCTAAATAAATATGCAGTTGTTACATTTTTTGCTTTAAAAAGTATTATTATCTCCACTTGAATAATAGACAATAGAAAAATAGAAGAAAAGCAGGGATTTTTAAAACCTTATCTGATGTTGGGAGCACCATCATTTGATTCCTTCCAAAACATGTTTTCTGAAAAGAACTGGTGTGCATTTTATTCCTGGTATTCATTCAACAATTCTCCTTTCGTGAATGTCAAAGCCAATGTCCTATATAGAAAGGAGCTGCTCCTCAAAAAGGGATTCAGTAAGGTACAAGAACATGGGGCCTGAGAAGTGAAACACCTTCTTGTTCCTTAGTACTGAAATGTTTGTATGAGCAGCAGCAGTAACAATGTATTTTAGTGTGTGTGTGGGATGAAATTGCATGTGGATGGAATTAGATATTGACAATCACAATAGTGGGTATGCAAATAATACCATGATATTCCTCTGTCTAACTTCGTCTCAGGAAAAAAGCAGAGACAAAAAATGGAGTGGTGTAGTGAGGACCAGTGCTCCATTTATTTTTCTAATGCAAAGTCAATGCATGCCCTACAGCAGAGCATGTCTATGCGATATGTGTTCTCCCTGTTCAGGAGAGTCCGTAGCTGTCTGCATGGCTAAGGCATACAGGTATGGGTTTCTATAAGGCAGATTTGATGTATGTCATATGCAAGCTTGACCATCCCAGGTCCAGTATCCCAGCTGAAAATGGTTTCGCTCAGTGCACTGCATTTCCATGTGATTATGCTGGTGTGCTTATTTTTGTTACCTTTTGAAAAGATAATTTAAAATAGCTCTCTGTAGGGATGTTCTCTTTGCCTGTCTGCCTATCAATCTTTCTATCTGAATGCAGAAGTATTTGATTAGTGTATTTAAAGTAATAAAGATGTCAACAGTAGTGTCATATTGATTGATGTTAATTATAAGTCTTTAATGGCTCCTCTGGTTTGACCACTCTCCTTGCAGATTGTGATTTTATGGTTAAAATAATGCCCTCCTGGCCACACACTCAGTCATAAATTGTGGTCTATCTTTTTTTAATGACTTTGCATGCCGTGGTATAATCCAAATAACATACATTATCTTTGGTAAAAGGAAGGCAGTCACTTTCATAGAGGTGATGGATGAATTTATAAGGACTAGCTAACGGACTGGCTGGGATCACACCAGAGGCAAAGCTGATTGTTCTCGTGCGTTGCCATAAGCAGAAACAGTCGGCAGGCAGTCTTGGATAAGTGATGATTTTCATTCAATTCCTCTTTTTCCACTCCATATAGTCAGTAAATGTTAAAGAAAAGGCTGAGATGTGATTCCGTCTCATATCAAAAAGCTAACTCCTCAGTAATTATGTAAAAAATCCATAGGCATCTGTTGGCTAAGCTGTACTGAACAAAAAAGTAATGCAGAATCTTGCTTTGTGGGCGTTCTCTCTAAAGTAAAGAATGAACGCGTGTTTCCCCTTCGAGAGGTGTATTGCTTCAGCAAGGAAAATGCTATAGCACTGAGAGAGGTCTCACCATTTCTGGGGGAGTTGAATCATTTTACATGCATGTTAAAAGTGAAATATCAGGGGACCATGCAGGGATGTGTTCAGGGATGCCCACATACGTATGGATGTGTGGCGTGTTGCACATGTTCATTTTTAAATATATTCACTATAGCGATTCTGAAACACCACCTTATTGCTTCTATATCCATAATTGGCTTCGTGGAGCTCCAGCACAGCATGGAGAATCCCATCATGCTGTGTTCATACAGATAGGTGCACACAGAAGCTTTCAGAGCGATCTGTGCCCTACAGGGCCTGGGATATAACTAGTGAGCCAGGCTAAAAAGCTGGATGTTTCCTTGCTGTGGAAAAGTTGGGAATAGAAGTCAATTTGGAAAAGGCATGGTTACAGAAGGTAATTTCTTGGAACCCTAATCTTGGCCTTTACTGCTTGGTAGCTCACTGTATTTATACTGTGGTATGTGATCGACAGCAATAAAGTCTGAGGAAATTAATAGTAGGGCATGGGGATTTTGTTTGGTTTTGTTATTTTTGCTGGACTAAGATGGGACTCATAAAATTAGTTCTGGAAGAACTGTAGCACAAACAATGGTAAAATACATGACAAAATTTTGAAGCACCCTGTTGCAGACTGCAGTTGCAGTGCTGCCTTCTGTGAGCAGATGCCTTATACATCTGCTGCTTGGTGAGGTTGCTTTCTAAATAAACCTGATTACTATTTGTTTATTAAGGTAGAAAGCTGTATTACTTTTCCACAGAACAGCAGGATGGATATGCTTAAATGTAGCAAGAAAGCCAACAAATAAAAAAATATTCCCCCAAGCTCAGGACAGAGCAGGAAAGCAACGTTTGCATAAAAGGCTTTTAGTCACTTGCTACCTAATTTTACTAGTATTAATTTTTCTGACTCTAACAAAGCAGTGGTATTCCTTTGCCATATTGTGAAGTGTGTGCTTCCAGAGGTCACATCAGCTGGACAGCATCTGGGTGGCTGATGAGCTGTACTTGCAGCTTTGGAGTTGCTTTTGGTTCCATCATCAGGGATCCTGTTGATGGGTGTCTGTGGCACATTGCTCATGTGGATCTTTTGGGTTGGTTTTGTTTTCAGGTGGTGGTGTGTTTAAGTTGGGAGCTTTTTGGTGTTGGGTTTTGTTTTTTTATGGGTTGGTTTGGGTTTTTTTTGGTTTTTTTTTTTTTTTAATTTATTCTGTAATTGATCAGAATTTTTACCTCTGCAATATGTACTGGAGTTCAGCTCTGTGAAGTTTTCCCCCAGGTCCTCAAAGGGCAGGATTCCCTTGTCCCAGCCCCTCCACTTTTTTGTTTACAGTAAATTAACAGTAATTCCTATGTTGGTGATGAAATTAGAAAAGGAAAAAAAAAACAACAAAACACCACAGCAAACCCAACCCCAAGGCTTCAGTTAAAAAATGCAGGTTAATCCTCCACAGCTTTCAGAAGCATTTCTGTAGCATGCTACTAATTAAGATAAGGTTATCATTTTAAGTTATACCAGGAATGCAATTAGAGGTCTTGCTAAGAACTGTAGCAATCAATTTTATACAAATTATTCAGACCTGGTAAGGTAGAATGCAGTTTTAATAGGACAAGAGAACACACTGTGGTTTTATTAAATATAATATAGATTTAAATTACTGCTGAATGTTGTACTGCTGTGCATTCAGCAGGAATCCATGTATCCCTTTCTAAAATCTTTTCTTAGTTAGGATTAAGTCAAGCATTTTTTTTTCTCTCTTTTTCCATGCACAGTTTCTATTGATTTTTGATTTTGAAAAAGAGACGTTTAAATGGATGTACTGTATAAATTGGTGTAAATGAGTATTTGATATGCTTCCCAAATGATAAAAAGTTGACATGGACAAATGGGTACAAGTCGATGTCAGATGGCAATTTATGACCTAGATGTATGTATTTTCTGCAGATACTGTACACAGGGGATCAAACTCATCCCCAGTTCAGGTAAGGTAAAAAGGAGTGGGCAGGTGAGTGGGCTCTATTCCCAGCAAGCCCTCTGTGCACTAAACACTAAACAGGCTGGGATGTTTCCATATCTTTAAACTTTGGCCAAACCTCAAAAAAAAAAAAAAAAAAAAGTCTGTTAATGAAAGGACTAAACTTACCCATTTACACCTTTTTTTTAAAATCATTAAGATATAAGTGTTTCTGAGAAATAGTGTGCACCATAGACATGCAAACTGTAAAAGTGTGCTGTTGTGGAAGGATTTCACAGTGTTGTGCAAACAATGTAGTTGTTTTTATTTCTGCACGGTGTCCTTCTGGCTCTGTTTTCCAAGCAGAGAATGCTTGTTCTTTGCATTTTCCTGAAACATTTTCATCTTTAATATAATCACTTCTTCTTATCTTGCTCTGGTTGCCTCTTTCTTTTGTAGCTGTACAAACTTGTACTCCTTGAGTTATACTCGTGTTTTACAGATGTCCTTTCCAACATTTGTAAAAGTGGACAGCACTAAACTGCAGTTAATCTTCAGTGTCTGTGAGGACTTAATAATTTAAAAGCTCAAACATTAAAACTATGATTGTTTCTCAAGCGTGCTTAAAAACTCAGAAAATTCAGAAGAAAGCTTTATCTAAAAGGAAACAGAACACATGAAATGTGGGTATATTTACACTCCACCAGCCTTAAGTCTCTGATACAATAACTTGGTGATCTGTTAAAAAAATTGCCTGTAAATAAAGATTAGAGGAAAAGTATTTATACAAATGCATTAGATTATTTCTTGTTTCACCTTTTTTTTTCCAAAGAGATGTTAAGATGGTTATTTTTCTATTTTTAGATGTCTTTTATAAAAGAAAATTTTCATTAGAATTTGTTGCTTTGTTTCTCTTTAATGCACGCTAGAATCTTTTTCAGTGAGAATTGTGGAGTCTTCTACAGGGTGGGAAATGAAAAGCTCCAACTTCTGCCTCCAGCTGTTTTGCATGAGGCTGTCCATTTCAAATTAATTCTTTGCTGAAATCTTCAGCATGTGGGCCAAGAAGAAACATATTCAGCTGTCTGTGTTTATTTGAGTCACATTACTGTGCTTTCTGGAGCCCCTGTTACCTACAGGTTTTTATTATCTAAGCTGTACTTACTGGCCCCTCTGACCTGGAGGTAAGGCATCACTTGACTTTATATTAGCATGGATGATGCAGATAGTACCTCTTAGTTTTGGGGATGGTTTTTCTTTCAAATACAACCATAATCTAGGGTAACAAAGATTGCTTTTTAATCAGAAATCTTGTTAGGTTTGAAGGAATAATGTAAGGAAACAATAGTCATCGTGGTTTTGCATTTAATTAATTTAATTTGATGGTGTGTGCCTTGGTTTAACCTGAGTGAGGACTAAACATCACATCCTTCTCTTTTGGAGAAGGGGGTACTTGGTATTGCTACTCTTTTTATGAGGAAAACCTTTGTCTTCATTTTGCTAGCACAGAAAGCTGGGACAGGGAGGTAGAACTCTTTGGAGATGAAAAGGTGTCGCTCGTCAAGTAAAGGCCACAGAAACAGCTCAGATGAAAATCTGTGGTACCTGCAACCATATGCATCTATATGTGTGTCTATATGTTTGCCAGTTAGTGACTGCAGCTTCTGGCCATCCTCTGTAACAGAAGTACTCATTTTAAGTTGGTTATCCTAACAAAAAGAATTGGTGTTAGGGAAACATGGTCCAGCTGAGAGCTGATCTTCAGGATGGCCTGTTGCAAGCACAGCAAATGCAAACGTGTCTCTCATTCTCCACATTTGTTTAAAAATAGCAGGGGTTTGGTTTTGTTTTCTTTTCAGGACAGTTTTGTTGTTGTTGTTCGCAGAGTTTTTTTGTTGTTTCAGTTTGGGGTGGTTTTGGGTTTTAAGTGCTTTAAAAATGTAATTCTAGGAAAGAAAAGAATGTATCATTGCTACTCATTTTGAGACTAGTCTGTCTTCTGTCTGACTGGTAACTCTGTCAAGAATTTAATGTTTGGAAAATATTTCCATGTTGCAGTCCAATGCCCCTTAATTTCCAAGAAGTTGAAAAAGGTAATATTTTTCTCTCAAAAGAAATTGAGTTTGCACACAGTGCATCAGCAGCTTTGCAGTTGCTGTCAGTATAAATGAAAAGGCAGTCGCTTTGCACAGCAGAAAATATCAAGATATTTTGATACCATATGTGAAATTCAAATCCATTCAAGCCTGAAGATGTTTTTTGTTGGTTTGAGGAGGGCAAAGGCAACAGGAGCTTGAGTATGCTTTTTTGGAGAAGTAAATCAAGAAATTATGTCTTTTATTTAGGTAATGGAGTGAAGGTAGTTGGATTAAGAAGTCATAGTTTAGGGAAAAAAAACCAACCCTGCTTTCATGGAGATGATCCTCTGTAGGTTGAGGGCAGAAAGACGTAATTTAGCATTTGTGGCAATTAGATAATCATTGACACTAGTAAAGAATAAAGCAAAGGTGCTTTATGTTGTTTTCATTTCATTCTTAGGCTTGTTCAGGCTTATCCAGAGAACGTTCATTAGCAGTGGTCATAGGCCTTGTTAGTGCAACTGTAAACTTACAGGTGAAGGTTATTTTGGCATGCACAGAGGTAAAAGAATTTGTGTTTACAGAGGAATTCCTCTCTGCTAGATTAGAGGAAGGTAGGCCTTCATTAGCAATAAAACTTATGTGGGCTGATAGCATGGGTGGGTGTCAACTTCATTTATTGTTAAACTTAGCAGTAAACTATTAGGTTGTTTAAAATGTCTTTAACAATATCTCTAAATATTTAACATTGTAAGTACTTAACAATATCAGTGGAGTACAGCCTGTTTGTTGGGTCCAAATCTGGTGAATTGCAAGTTTTTCTAGTCTGGAGTCAAGCTTCACTGCTGACAGGTTTTGTTTTGAGATATTTTGAAGTGCTTGAAAGCACAGGATGGGATGTTGATGATGAGCAAAACCAAATATTCCAAAGCTGAATTTAGTAGTGGTTGTCAGAGTCAAAAGGACTAAATCAACTTTTAAATGGCAATTGAGTGCAGAGACATTACAAATGACTTCTTGGGGTTGGATGTAAAACGAGGAAACATTCAACCTGTTTGCCATAATTATTTTTAGAGCTCCTCAAAGTTTTTCACAATTTGTATAAAGTTAAACATGTCTGCAGTTCACAAATCAGTAATATGCATCTGAGGCTTTTATGTTGTTCAGTCAGAATAACATCTGCAGTCCTGACTCAGAAAAGGGTCTTTCCCAGCAAAGACCAGTGAGGAATGTGCTTGTGTCATACTGAAGAGAGTAGAATGTAAGCAAGGCCTTAGTATATGAGCTTAAATAGATCTAATTTTAGGGCTTTTGAGTAAGTTTGCTTTTCTTCAGTTTGTTCTTTGGACTTTGTTTTAATTTCTAATAATAATCAGGCTTCTAACCTTCTTTCCTAAGATCTGCTATTGCTTTGCTTTTAATTTTTTCCCATACCCCTGCCATGAGGCTGTAGTTCTGTCATGAATACTGTTTGGTTAGTACAGTAACAGACAAGATGGGCTGAAAACATTTGTTAAGGTAATCGAAAGATTAAGGTTTATAGGTCAACAGAAATATGCACCCAGTTACTTTTGTGTTCCAGATAATGACCTAGATTACACCATTTATGATATTGCGAACAGAGTTAAGTTAGAAGAACCTTTATAAGGCTTTGGGCACAAATACTTAAATGTGTCAAACACCAGTAGTGAAGTTGTTCCTCAGTAATGTGGACGTTTGTTCCGAGTCTCCACCTGTTTACAGTATTCAGTTTGGGATGCACTATGGTGTATTAACAAGACAGTTTTTACAGGCTTCCATTGTGATTGCAAATACTCCTCCTAGAACCTCAGCTTGGGGGCCTGGAGATGAAAATGAACATAGAACTTGTGTATAGTTAGGTAGTATTATAACCTCACATAGGGGCAGAAGGGGGTGAATTATGTTCACTAAAATAATATTTAGCGGTTCAGATGTAAAAAAAAAAAAAAAAAAGAAAGAAAAGAAATGATAACATTAGCAAATTTGAGTTCAAACCTGAGGAGAAGCAAAAAGCAACAGCTTGATGAACAAAATATATGGTTATAAATTCTGGCAGCAGTTCTTGGAAGTGGTAATGTTTTACAATGAAAATATCAATAGAAGTGTTATGGTTTGGGGAGAAGGACCCTTAGAAATGTCTAATGTTATTTTACTCTACATTTATAAAATGAGGTAAAATAAAACCAAGTAGAGATGGGAATGAGGCTTGACAGAGTCGAAAGTAACTGCTAAAAAGTGAGTAGAAGGCAATGTTAAAGTTAAGTGATGCTACTGGCTCTTCTCCCTACATCTTTACTCACCATTTTAGCCAGATACACACATTTCACTTATATATATTTATATATACACACACCTATATATTTATAGGTGTGTGTTGTATGCATAAGTATATAGGAAAACATATGTGTGTATATATATATATATATATATATGTAAAGTTTATATATTTCTATAGATACATGTATTAAAAAACAGTATGTGAGGTTGTATTTGCATGTATTTGCTGTACTGCCCAAATAGCAAAATGACGAGAGCATCAACCAGGGTTTGAACGTGTGGATATTCTCACTTCAGTGTTATGCTTTTGGTTTCTGGAAGCAGACGTCACACTTGCAGTTTGGTCCTTGACCTTCTATCACTTTTGGAGACGTGCCCTACAATCTTTGCTTACAGTAACAAGCATGGAAAAACTGACTTACTGACAGTAATGCTGAAGTCTAGGTTGAAACCACTCACAGGTGAAAAAACATAGTTCTTCCACTTTGAACTTGTAATGTGTTTGATGTAAAATACCCATCTAAAACTGGGCAGCCAAGGAAAGGAAACCAGTCTTTTGCCCAAGACCAAATACTAAGTGCCTTGTCAGCAGTTTCACTAAGGAGTTGGTTGTAATGTGTTTCTCTGTGTTTTACCTTGAGGAGCACAAAATCTATATTTAACCCCCACCCCAAAAAATTGGTTATTTATTTTTGTATAATATTAATTGCCTGAGCAGGATCATGAACTTGTAGCTATTGTATGTGCAACTCTGATCTCCACATAACCTTTTCATCACACAGCTTTCTCACAGGCAGGTAAAATACATGAGGGTTCATAGGTTGGTTTGAATGAGTCATAGAATCATTAACTGGTTAGGGTAGGAAGGGATCTTAAAGGTCATCCTGTTCCAACCCCCTGTGCCATGGGTAGGGACACCTTTCAGTACACTGGGCCACTCAGGGCCCCATCCAGCCTGGCCTCGAACACCTTCAGGGATGAGGCATCCACAGCTTCTCTGACCATCTTGTTCCAGTGCCTCACCACCCTCACAGTGCAGAACTGATAGGCTGCACAACTTCCTCCTTTCCTGAAATTTGCATTACTTTTCCTAGTGTTCTATGTTCATTAACCCAATGCTAATGACTATGAGACTTTTTCAGGAAATTAGAGTATTTACTTAGGAATTTTTGTATTCAGACTAGATTTTCTTCCCGAAATGCTGGTTTACTGAACAAAGCAACATTTGAGTTCTGGAGTCAAAATCAAGGTTTTGGTGCAGAATGAATGCAAATCTAATGGAAGATTCATGACACAGTTCAGTGATCATATTTTTGGTGATGTAGCTTAAGTGATGTGTTTTGTTGCAATTAAATATTCTAGAATTTTCTTGTAGTAGGGTTATTTTGCACTTTCAGGAAAATGAAAGGGAGTTATAAGATCACTGAAAATCCAATGACAAGTGAGTTAGTGAAGCATTCCTATTTTCCTACAAGTTGCATATTTTAACACATGCTTCCAAATACTTATTCAAATTTTATTTTCTTTTTACATCATTGCAATAACTACAGTCCTTTGTATTAACTTATGACCTGACCCATTTCACACTGCCAAGTGAGAGGAGTTTGGCCCCAGGACTAACTCACCTATTGGAAATAATTTTTAGTAAGTTAGAAGAATAATGGAAATTTTAACCTTAGGAAACTTTCTCAAATGCAGAGAAAATTGTATGTTTTTCAGTGTTTTTAATAATTTGGTTGCATTTACATCAATGTATCACATTCTGCTTAGTTAATTGCCCTATTTCTGCTCCCATCCAGGAGTCTCCTTTCTCACAGTTTGCAGAATTCCAACAGCTCCGACAGTTTGTGGAGCTCCAGCAGGAGAATGCTTAAGTTATGTAGACTCAGTCCGTTAAAGAAAGTAGGCCTTTTCTAGCATACTGCAATCAAACATGGGTGAATATTGAGAAAACATCACTGAAATTTTAAAGATAGCATTTGTACTCACACTGGCAACAGATTCTCAAATATGATTAAAGAGCTGGCAAATACAAGCATGTATGGCCAGTGCTGAAATACTTGAAACTTTGAGAGCATAATTGCAATAAACTGTCCATCACACATCCATAGAAAATTGAATGAATGTGGGAAATACTTCCAAGAGTAGTATTGAATAATCAGTGAATCAAAACAAATTGTTCTGGTTTCAGATGACTGCAAGAGAAAAGTGCCAAACTGTGGTGCTTTACCAGTTTCTTGTCGTGAAGGTCTCTGTGCTGAAAATACAAAACCAACATTTTCCTATTTTTTTTTTACATGCATTCACTTAGATGGTCTAGAAATATTCTGGTGTACTCTATTGAAAGTTCTGCTGAAAAGGTGGAATTGTGGTTATTTTTTATCTGGACAACTAAAGGGTATCTTTTTTTATGAGGAGGTAGATAGATGTCCATTCCAGGCACCATACAACTTAGCAAGGATATGCCAGGAGATGGCTTTGAAGAAGCCCATCAAGTAGCAAAGGAGTTTAGCTGTGGTCACACAAAACTCCTCAGAGGATATCTTACCTTATTAAAGAGGTACAGTGTAGAGAAACTACATTTTGGGACCTGAACTCTCAGATGGCATTGGCCTGAGTGTCTCTAGACTATGGCAGTGTGTCTAGCCATACCCTGTGGTCACTAAACTTCTACTGGTATTTTGTGTGACACGTTGGGCTCTTCATGCCTTGGCCAGTAGACAGTATGGCTCAGTACTTAGACACATGTGCAGCTCTGTGGTTTTTGCTCACTGACATATGTTTGTTTTGATTTGAGTCCATAAGGTTTGCACGCTTGAGGTTCACTTTGAGGTTTCAAGTTCAGTGCAACGTCAAGTTTTGCCTGGCTTTTGGGTTGAAACCTCAAGCCTAATGACAATTCTTTTTCCATCTGCAGATTACAGAGGGAAAGGTCATTGAAACTTGAATTCCAAAGCCTGATACTTGCTGAGAGCCATCAAATATTCAGGTGGACCATTTCTTGCAATTACATATTCCAATCAAATTAGCAACTCTGCATTTACTGATATACACAAGTGTGCCAGTGGTATTCTGCTTTAATTGAAACAATAGCATTTCTCCAAGTTTCTGCTGTTTTTCAGTTCCTGCTTCCTAGGTGGCACTAGTGTTTAGTGCTACGCAGTGGTAGCAGCTTTTGGTTATAATAAGGAAAAGTTAAATTTATGGTTGGTTTTGGTTTTTCTGTCCAGTCTCTGCAGTGCCTATTCTGTGTTTAATCAATGTGAAGTTCTGCTTCCTTTGACTTCAAGGAGTAAGACCCAAAATGGACTTTTCCCAAAAGGAAAAGCTGACACCCTAAAGGTTTCATTTTCCAAACACAGTTTTGTTTTCAGTGACATTCAATACATCACACTTGCTGGGATCCATGTTTCATTGCAGTACTGTACCAAGCAGAAACTTAGCCATACAAATAAGTATTTGGTACAAAAGCATCTGAACCTTACTCCACAAAATTCAGTAGCCTTTAAGCACTCATGAATTAAGACTATTTTGTGCTCTCTGTATATTGCTCTAATTGTTCATGTTCATCTAGAGTTTACTCAGCTGCTGAATCTTTGCTCCAAAGCCTGTCCCCTGTGGGCAGTTACATCAAATCCAAGGTAGCTAGTGTATCCCATTGTGCTTTAGCAGCACAAAGCTGCACTAATATGGAGCAGGATTAGTGGCCAAATGTTTGGGAACAGGTCTTCAAATCATGGCACCAAATTGGTCTTGGGAAAATTTTTAGTGATGACTTACCAAGGCAGCATACAAAATAATCCCAGTTCTTTCCATGTGTTTCAGTCTAAAAGCTTTCATGTGAACACAGGCAGTAATGATCTCAGCCCAAATTTACCTGTACCTTCAGCTGTTCTGTTTGGACACTTCCTAGTTCTCCATTCTCTGGAGGGGGGAGAAAATATGCTCTGGAGCTAAACTGAGAAAGTCATTTTAGACAGGTTAATTTAGAATCTGCTAGTGACTTACTTTGAGAGGTAACAATATTTAATAAAATACCTATGTTAGAGATTTGAGGAGGGAAGAAGGACAGTTACACATGCTGTTTACAAAGAGCCTAGTGGGGAGTTCATCTGAAGCGTAAGAATTACATTTGCAAGCACTCTGTGCATAAGGCTGTCTCTCACATAAAGCCTTTCTTCATCTAAGTATTTTTACATTTCTAAGGGAATTATGACTGGTCTTTGCAATTCTTGCCTCTTCCCTTCTGTCCCTCTTTATTGCCACGTAACACAGCTGGGTATCCCTGGGTCTTACTTAAAGCTACATACATTGTGTACTTGCATAGGAGGTTTTTCGCAATATCTTGGACATATATTTATAGATAATTTAGGGCCCATTTTCCAGGTCTGATTGAAAAATATGTCTTATTTATTCTGAATATACAAACATGCTCCAGGTACCATGTTGGTTCAGCCCTAATTCTTCTGACTTCCTAATGTAGTTCAGGTTTCATATGCAAATATCTTTGGGTTTTCTCCTGTTTCTCATGGGTAACACATGGTAGAACACTGGAATTGTTATCAGGGTGTTTCCTAGCATTTTAATGGTTTGGTTAATAGTTGAAAGGGAAGCATCTGGGGATTAAATGATAGTCAGGTGGTAACAGTTTGGAGGTGCTACTGATTTGAGCTTGGTTAAATTCATATGAAAAGTCTCTTCATTCCTTGGTGCCTTTCCAGTTTTTTTTTAGTGGCAGATCAAGGAAAATGTACTGAATTCAGAAGTGCAGTGAAGGCTGCCTATGTAAGAAATGCAGAAAGAATATTTATTTCTTGCACAGAAAGAATATTTATTTTCCCAGGGAGGGAGGTCAGCACTGGAAGAGGTTATGGAATCTCCATCTCTGAGAGTTCTCAGGATGAAGTTGTATCTGACCTGATGTTGTGTTGATGATATCCAAAGGTTTCACTAAGTTACCTCCAGACAAGCCTTCCAATCAACATATCTCATATTCTAAGTAAGAACAGATAAAAGGGCTACTGGTATCAAGTGGGAAAGATCATCAGGTCACAGAGTCAAGAACTGCAGCTCTGGCTTAGAAACTAATGAGAACAGATGAGAAGCTATTCACAGCCATGCTATTATAATTGTAGGTTAAAAACAACGGGACTGGTCACCAGGACAGCTCCTCTCATCTTGTAATCCAAAGCCCTGAAGGTATGTATTTTTCTGCACTCAGTTTCTGCCTCAGTGATGTTTATATTTTGGACTGAGAAAGTCATCCATAACCTGGATTTTCCATATTAGCAGATATTGCATCTGAAAATACAGTATTACATTGATTAGCTACAGTCAGAGTTTGGGTATACCTCTACCATTTTCCATGAAAGACATGCCAGTGCTGAAATTATTAACCCCAAAGGCGAAAATGCCCTTGGATGACTGTGGTAATCTTGTGATCTGTACAGCTGCTAGCGTTCAGGTCCTGCGCCTCTCCTGAACGCTAGCAGCATACTGAGGCTGAATGCTACTACTGGATTTTACGTGGAATTTAGGCAACTCCTAGGTGCAGCCCATTGCAAAACCTCTTTCTGAGAGGAGCCAATGAGAGCAAGCTACAACTGCCTTGTGCAAATTTTTGCAATCTGCTATTGCGTGAACAGTTGGGAAGGTTGAAATCAGCACAAAAGAGCAGTCAGGTTTTGCTCTGTTTATGCTTCCCTGGGTAAGGGCTAAGCATGTCTCTTCTGGGGGAAGTCTGTGCTTGATCTCCATTATGTAACTTCAGAGATTGCAATGTGATCCTGTGCAAAGCAGCTGTGTGGATTCACGGCAGTTCTCTTCCTACATTTCCCTGACACCGTGTACAGTTTCAGTGTAAAGAGCCAGGGAGTGCAGCGTTGCGAGGTGGTGCCCAGCTTTTGCAAACAAAGGGGATGGAAGACTCTGTGCCACCTGCTCTGTCACTTGAACAAATGTTAGGCATAAAACAAGCTACAGACTGCTAACTGTGTTTTGGATGATAACTTTGTGAGCAGCAATTCCGTCGATTATCAAGGTCAGCTTTTTTGCTTTTGTTTTTCGAGTGAACCAGTCCCTCAGTTCCAAGCTCCTATAGGCAAGATGGTAAAGCAGCCAAGGATGTTAACTGCTTGGTGCCCTGAGAGTAAACAGCATTGCGGAGCTGCATGCTCTCATTCGGGGGCTGCCAGAGGTGTCCAGATGTTTCTGCGTTAAACAGGGTGGCACAACACCTCTGCAAGAACTAGCAGGCAAGAGTGTTTGCTTCTTGGCTTGAATTGAAAGCTTTTGAGTCGGCAATATCAGGAAAAGGTTGCCACCTTCCGCAAACCAGAGAAAGCCTTGTTGTGTCCATACATGAGGAAAAAACTCTTCTGCTCATTTTTTCCTGATTATTTTGTGGACAGTGTGTTTACTGAAATTACCAGTTAAGGAAATGGTGAATGCCTCTGTGTTCCTTGCTGTAGTCGCACATTGAGTGTGGGGCTGAGTGGGAAAAGGAGTGGTCTTGGTAAACAGCTTGTTAGTCTCAAATAAATTATTCAGAACACAGGTTTGGATACAGATTGCAGGGAATGATAATGGAGATGGTTTTCTGAGTCTGTTCATGTTAGGGAGACATGGATTACGCTTTTCAGGAATTCACTTAAGTGCAATCAGTTTAGAATAACGTAGCCTGGAAGTAATATTGCTGCCATCCAGCTAGTTTCTGTGGAACAGCATTCTCCTGCCTCCTGAAGCATTGGGATTGAAGATGGATAGATATGGAGATATTTTTATTTTGGGCTGCCGATTTTTCTTCTTCTTTTTTTTTTTTTTCCAGGGAAATTCATTCTAACCACTAGAGAGGGGCATGTTTCAGTCGAGATATTTTTCCCCCCGCCAGTGAAATAGTGGACCACATCAGCATCAGATTTGGGTGCGTCATGTGGTTTCTCATGTGATGCTGGTCTCACTGCGCTTTGGAGAGTGAGCCTTTGTGACTCTGCACTCTTGGACAGTAGCATCCAGCAACACAGGATACTTTGGGGAGGGAAAGGAAAAGAGACAGCCTCCCGACAGAAAATCCCGAAAGCCCAGAAAAATAAAGTTACAACAATTTGTTATAGTTATTATTTCTTCTTAACTGTTTTGGCTTTTATTTTTAATTCTGGGTCTTCCCTTTTCTCCGTTCCTGCAGGCGTAAAGCTGCACCATTTGGAAGAAGCAAGACTGTCTTTCCTCACAGCTACGATGCTGCACCGCTTTTGACACAGCCTGCTTTTCCCCCCATTTACCTGGGTGGCTGCTGCTCTTTCTGCTGCTGCTGGGGCTGCTGCAGTCTTGCTGCCTGCGCTTCACCCTGGCTTGGCTGACTCGAAACTCTCTCATCTGCACAGTGCAAAGGAAGAACAGCGATGGAGCCGCGTATTTTTTTTATTGGTTCTGGAAGCAAAGGGTTGCGATATGTGATGATTTTGGGGTTTTCTTTGGCGGGGGGGAGGGAGGAGAAAGGAAGGGTGTTAATCTAGGATAGGGTAGGTGAAAGCTTAAAGAAATATTATGTAGAGTAATCCAGTGCTCGGCAAGGGCATCAGCAACAAGAATCCAGCCTCTGCTGCTCCAGAGGATTAACATGGGGAAGTCACAGTGCTGCAGTCGGGTTTCACCTCAGTGTTGTGCTGGTGATGGATAAATAAGGTATCGGTTGCATCTGCCTGTTAAGGCAAAGCCAAAGGAGAAGGAGAGAGTGAGCGAATGCAAATGCGAAGGAAGAAGAAACGCTACGTGCTGTTTGTCTGATTCTGTGGATTCTCATTGCAGAGAGGATGGCTTGATTAACAAAGCAATGTATGGATGGACTGTAAATCGACTGTAAATCGTAGCTTGAACATTCCTGGTGCTGTCAGGGAGTGAACTGATGAGTTAGGTGGCTGCAGGAATATCCCCAGGGAAAACAGCAGCCTCGCACTCTGTGTGTATATTTGTGTATGTACGTGCTGTTGTGTGTCTGTGTGAACATGTACAGAAATGAAAGAAAGACATTTCTGGCCAATTTACGGAGGACGTTTGTCAGTTTACTGGGTCAGACTTGATTGCAGCTTGTATTTTCAGCTCTAGCTCTACACCCATTTCCTGACTGAGGTGGCACTTTGTGAAAACAGATGGTAGGCAGTATTCTTTTAAGAAATGTGAAAGCAGATCATTTTTGCTTAACACCTTGAAGCACTGAGTCTTCTGCACTGTGCTGAGAGAAACCGTGGGGTTTCGTTTTCTCCGTCTTAAAATCTCTATAAACACAGCTGTATTCAGTATGGTGAAAAATTCTATACTGTAAATAGAAATGTGATCAATCTAATCAAAATAAATGCATCCCAGATGACTTCTAGACCAGCTGGCTACCACAGTCATCAGATGACTAAATCCTCAACTGAATATTTATATTCAGTGTTATACTTGCATCTTTTTCTATTTACTCTTTTTTTTTTAGATTTTCAAAATCAGCTTCTAATTGAAAAGAATTCTTCATATATTGAGAAAAGGCAATGCTTGCATTTGGCAATTGATTTCTGTGAAATGTACCTGGGTGTATTTTCTATTGAGGAACCGACTTGCGGTGGTTTCAGAGCAGGTAGACTTGTCACAGTACAGGCATATTTCATTTGGTAGGTAGCTCAGCTTGGCCATATCTGAACAATGCAGAAACAGGGAAAACAAGCGCTGCACTCAGCTAGCAGGGCTTGGCATGGATTCTAGCCGCTGCCTACTGAGAAAGAAGGGGTTTTTTCCTTTCCTTTTTTCCCTTTTATACAAAGCCATAGACCATAATGTCATCCTAAAATGTGTATGAGGGGATTTCCCAATAGTCATGGTGAGCTACCCTGCAAGACGCCTGTCTGGTCCTTCCACTGTTTATTCCCCAGCCTACAAAGGCAGCCCTGTGTGTTGAATTGTATTTAGCCAGCTGTTGGATAACATTCTTGTGCTGGGGGCTAAGGAGTCTTGTTACTCCCAAGCTGCAGTTTTCTGTTTGCTTAAAGAAAAATAACTTTGGCAATACAGCAGGCTCTGCAAAAGAGTTTATGCCACTCCTATACCTTTCTGAATCTGTTGTACGCTTCTAACTCGGGCATTTTAAAGCAAGCAAAGAGGGAGGAGGAGAGACTCTTAACTCACAGCTTCAAAGCTGCACAGACGAGCAAAATGTCAGCAGCTTGTAATTAGGAGCCCATGGTTGCGTCAGTGACCGTATCTCTCCAAGAATAGCTATGTGATGTGTGCCACAAAGTGAAGGAAGACTCTCATAACCTGGTTAACAAGCCTGGCTCAAACAAGAAGGAGCAAAATGGATTAATGAGTCTGCTCTGTTCCTCAGTCAGATGTGGATGGCTTACATGCACAAGGTTTGCTGAATTCTGCAGCAGTGAAGACTGAGTTACAGCGTGCATGCACCAAAAGTGCAAATCCTTCAGAAAAAAATGCAGATGAACAGTCTATCCTTGAAAATGTCTTTCCTAGGTTAGTCTTGTACAGGCAGCTGTATGACATGGAGGCATGCTCTGAAGGAAGAGACAGGCGAGATGCACAAAGCCGTTTAAAAGGAAAGGTGCAATTAAACACAAAGCAAGCCTGGTGAAATTCTGTTCTGGCATTGCAGATTTGATACTGAAATACCACCCCAGAGGAGACTGGCTGGGCTCTGGTGTGGTTTATATTAAGGCTTCTCTGGTTAAGAGCGATGGGGGAGGGTCAGGGCTTCCTGCAGCATCTTGCAGCCATGCAGAAGTCCCCAGGGCTGTGGGAAGCAGGAGGGATGGATGCAGCTATGTGCTCTTAAAGACACATGCTCGCCAAGGGGTTTTCTGACCTCTGCAATTATTTTTAGGTCTGTGAAGGCAACTCGGCAGTGCTTAAGCAGTGAGATTGCAGGGGGTGTTTAATCCGCTGTGACTGGCCTTTCTCTGTGTCATGGCTGGGAGATGACTACAGGGCTTTTATCAATACTCCTGCACCACATCCAGCCTGTATGTCTGTCACTGTTCCCAAATACCAGTTACTGGAGGTTTGGTGTGGCTCCCTGCTCCCAGCAGAAGTCACTTGCAGTTCAGCTCTGTTGTAGCTGCTCTTTAATTTACCAGGATAGGTAGATTATATTATGCAAACAGTGGGCATGGGTGGTTTTTGGTTTGGTTTTGGTTTGGGGTGTTGTTTTTTTTTTTTGGACTGTGAACACAAATTTGTAGGAGGAGGTGACTCTGTATATTAAACCAATAGCTCTTTGAATTGTGTGTAGTATAATTTAAATATACTTACTTTAATTAATGGAAGGTTACAAAAGCTGGCATTGTGTGGGGCTGTTTAATTTACATCTTAGGTTTAGTCAATGAGCATAACCTGCCTGATTAGAAAAGTGTATTCTGCACAGCCAACAGGGTGGAAGGCATTATTTTGTTTGTGTTAGTTCAAACAGCTGGTCATTAATGCAGGCCCCATCTCCAGAGTGAAGTGCTAGTGGACATGAATGGCTGCCTGATTAATACTGCCCCTCAACGGGTCCTTCATCCTGCAGCGATGCTCGCAGCAGAATAATGCAGCGGGATTTGATTGCGCTCTAACAGGGTAGTATGTCATTGTGTCACCCAGCGATCGAGGTTATTATGGGGTAGGGCAGACAGACGGGACAGTGGGGTTACTAGACCGTGGCATTTTTAGAAATGCAGGGCTGACCTACTTAGAGCTATTCTTGCTGGCTGGCAGCTGCCTGGTGCGGGGCTCCCCCGGATAGGCTGCGGCTGTTGCTAGGGGGAATTAGCATGAATTTTTCCACATACAGACTCAGTGATTGAATGATAAAAGCTGACTGGAATTAAAGAGATTCGGTTCAGTATTATGCAGATTTATCTCTCTCTTTTTTTTTTCTCTCTGTCAAATGCATAAAAAGGAGCAGAAAACAGTTTGTTTCCATTTATTTTTGACCTATTTTTTTTCCAGGGGAGGGCAGAAATGTTGTGAATTTTTGGTCATAATTTAATATTTAGGCCATTGAAATGATATGATAGTGGGCAAGCACCTTTAATGTATGGAAGATTAAAATGCTGCCTCTCTGGAATGGAATGAAATGAATATATTTTATGTTCTGGCCAGGCTGCCACCTCTTTCTATTTGAAGCCATGTCAGATTCCTTCGTCTGCAAAGGGGAAACATATACCAGGTTTTATTGCATAACATTACTCTTAGCTATTTTTAGCTAACTGTACTTCAAAAAATTAGTCCTGTTTCTGCTGGTGGATGAAATTAATTCCCAGGCTGTGCCTCATGTATGTGGAGACAGATGCCCAGGGTAGCTGTAGTGTTGTGTGTCATGTTCATCTGAAAAGGTGTTTACATACTGCAGGCTTATCAGCACTGCATACCTAGCAGAGTACTGATGTAATGTAATCAGATCAATTAGAGAACCTCTTCTGGATTTCAGAGTATTTTTCAGGCTCTGGTCTGAAGTTGGATTCTCTAGATGGCTTCTTTTATTTATCTACGTCTGCCTAAAACAGTGTTATCTTTTCAGAGAACTCTGTGCTCCCTTAGGAAGCAAATAAAAACAATAATCAGTGAAGAATCCTTTGATGTAATTATGAATATTTCCTTTGTTATTATCACTAATTATAGAAGATCTTTGTTTAAACCGTTATTTCCCTCTGTGTGATCTTTTACCATGAAAAGAAGTTCCAATTTAGTGCTATTAATTTTAAGTTAAATTTTCATGGCAATGCATCATAACATTGCTCTCGATGAAGTGGGAATTTTCAAAATAAGAGACAGTGGGGGATGGGATAGAAGCACCCACGTGTCTTTGGAATCACAAAATAAGAATGTGGGTTGGTGCTGAAAATTAGTGAACTCATTTTTGTCTGAAACAGTTTAATTTTAAACATTTGGATGAATGAGATACCTTTTACAGGGGTGTGAGCAGCTTGCACATCTGAGGTACCTTTTAGAGGAGTGTGAGCTGCTTGTGCATCTGTCTGGACAGCCAGCTGCCTCCCTGGAACCAGAGCTGTCCTGCCTTGGCCCCTGGAATTTATTGTGAAGGTATAAAGAAAAAGAAAGGGGAAATGGAGACATGACTTTGAATGCTTTTTGTGGCTGAGGCAAAGCATTCAGTTCCTATGGAGTTGAGTTTCCTATGTCTCTTTCCTGGCATTGATTCATTACTGAAACTCGCACCACTTCCTTCTCTGCTCCTTCCTGATGGTCTCATGGAGTGACAGACTTTTAGAGAAGTGAAAGTGAAGAGGGGCACTGTTTATCCCTGGTAATTGTGCTTGCCTTGTCTGTCCTTGGAGGTGACCCCAGAAAGTTTTGGTCCCTCTTCCCTCAGAAATATTCTCTTGATCAAAATCTGATGTCCTGCTCCACTTCCCTGCAGGATGCTAGACAACAGACACCCTTTGCCTACAATTGTCTCTTGAGGTTCTTTCTCTTGTTGGTTGTAGCCAGTTGTAGTTTCATTCAGTTCACCTGGGATATTAGCTGACTTGGGCTTCAGCAAACCAAAATAAGTTTGCAATACTACATTAATGCAGAACCCCATTTTCCAGGGAAAAAAATTGAGTGTTATCTTACTTTGGTATATTTGTGGTATAAAAGAGTGAGTTCAAAGATAAAGCATATACTTCATGGAAAAGAGTTGTGTCCTTGCTGTTTATCTGGGATTTCAACACAGTGACTGTTAATAACAAATTTCAAAGCAGACAGTTTAACAAACCATCAAGTGACATATTAAATGTAAAAAATGTAATGCACTTAGAAATTGTTTTCAGCACAAAGTTAACCCACTGAAAGTCCCTTCAGTTGAAATTATTCCAAACAAATGAATTTGTGAATGATGTGATCATAACACTTTGAGCAGCAGAATATGGAGTTAATGAAACAAACCCAAAATCTGAGCTCTGTGTTTGTGTACAATGCATAGGAAACAGGACACCGGAGTAGTTTGAAATATATGTTCGCATTGAAAATACTGTCAGTTGGGCACATTCTTTTGAAAAAAACATGTTAATTACTTTCTGATTATCTCCTCTGAGGTTTCTATTCTTTCTACAACTTACACCTCCTACCTTGAAGTTTCTTACCTACAAAAGATTGGGTTGTGTTTTTCAACATTCTTGTACCATGACCTCTCCTGTGAGCTGTGAAAGATCTATTATGCTGAGTTTCATGCTCTAGGGTGGCTAAGTGAATGCTGATTTACTGGGAGCATATGCAGGCAATAATTTCCCCCTCCCCCCCATCAAAATACTCAGAATCCTGCCTCCATTTGCAGCTGTGAGGTGGCTGCCCTGCTTGGTGTATTCCTGACTTCAAAGTCTTGGCCAGTCATGGATTTGCTGAGCATTTTGTGATTTTATGGAAACTTTCTGTTTTCTGAAAATGATCAGAGGATATGGGATATAGAGAAACTCATCTAGATTCCCATGCTACAAGGAGTGAGTTGACTCCCAGCCCTCATCTCCTGCAGGGCCATACAGATCAGTTCTTCTGCAGCAAATGTGTTTCAATTCCGATTTCAAACCAAAAGTACAAGGAATTGTCTCATATTTCTTAAAACACTGGCAGTTAGCACATTCTTTTTATTGCAATGCAGTAGAGAATACAAATGTTTTACAAATTAAAATAATCCTTACAAGATTTTTTTCTGTGATCCATTAACATGGAAACAAATTCTGTAACAAATGCTCCTGTAACAGCCAGGGGCAGCATTATTGTGGCTCCCACATTCCTGCTTTCCCTGCACCCATGCATGTGTGTGCCTGTGCACTCAGAATTGCTGCATCCATGTAGTGTGTGGGTGTGTATACAAGACACAAACATAACTTACACAAACATACCACTGAAGCACATAGCCTCTAATCACAGTTGTCTCAGTGTAGCACCAAAACCTGTGCCTCTAGATATATGATGCTGCTTTGTTTGTGATGAAAAGTGGCTTGACATTAAATGTAGGCAGGTCTGGTGTGTAGCACCAGCCATTGTGTTAATGCTGTCATCCCATACAACACTAGCAATGACAAAAAATAACATCATAATGTGTGATAGAAGGATAACAAGAAGGATAAGAAAAAGGCTAGTGTGGTGAAAAATGGGTTGTACCTAGATAGCTGTGTTTCAGAGCCACCCGTGCCTTTTGTAGCCATGTAAAATTAAATGTATTATGGGCTGTTTAAGACAGAGGGAGATACTTTATATTATCCCTAATTCTTCCCTCCTGCTCTTAGGCCACGCCTACTTCAAAAGTGAATCCAGACTCAGATCTTGACAGAGATCATGACCCTGTTGAAACCAATGGCTGTTTTATCCTGGAATTCAGTTGGGCCAGGCTTTCATCTCTGTTTTTTTCCCCTGAACATGTCTTTTTTCTATACTGCTCCTCCAAAGTGTGGTGTTTCTATTTCTACCTTTTTTTCCCCTCTCTGTTCCTCTGAAAATTCTTTGAAAGCTTACTTTTTTTTTGTTGAGCAATATACTATAAATTTGCTCGAGTAGGAGAAAATGTGGGGAAATATCACTTCACTGCTGAGCTAGTAAAGTTGGATTGCAGTGAGTCTATAATAATGTTTCCCCAAATACTTCTGCTTTCATCATAAAATGTCTTTAGATTATAATGAAATGGAACAGGCAGTGAACAAAACAAATATGCCAAGGAGAACCCAGTCTCTTAAAAGGCCGCAGAAACTCGGGTAATGAGATGGCTGGTGTCTTGACCTACAAAGCTAGGGCTCTTAGAAATGTCAAGGGAGGCAATACGAAACTATTTCAAACAAGAAATGCTTTCTAGCTCTCTAGCCATTTGTGCTGTTATCATCATTAAAGTTAACAGTGAATTAATTTATCTTTTTTTTCTTTTTGACACTTTAGTGTTGCATAAACAGTACTCACACCAATATTCAAAGAAGTTATTCATTTAGAGGTAGGTATACCATAATTACATGGGTTTGCCCATGGTTTCCTTTGTTATATGCAGACACAGTAATTAGACTCTTTTGAGGTCAAAATGTTTTTGATATTTCAAAGTTGAAGACATTTGAAATAATGGCACTGATCAGAGGACATTTGAGATAGATTGTGCACTATTTTATCTGTAGAAAACATGCAGAATGGGGGAGGTGGTGAATGGTGCTGCAGACTTGGTTTGGTTATGACTGAAAAAAATGGCTGATGGATCTTGATGTAAATCTCCTGCTCATGGCCTCTAGAGATGGCAATGTATTATAGATCTCAGCTGCAATTCCTGTGTATATGCTCTAATACACTTATACACTGTTTTAGCTGAAATAATTTTGTTGGTGTGTCATCTCTAGCAGCTCTTCATGTTACTCCTTTAAAACTAAAACCTACAATCGTTTACAACTGCAGATGAGGTTATGAGTTCAAGTGTTTTTTTCTTCCCCTTGCCATGGCTGGTAAGATTATATACCTTTGTGAGTTTTATGAATGCATGTTTTTTATAAAGAAACAGAAGTTCCAGCACACTTCAGTATCATTTTTGCTGTGTTACAGCCAGTGGGTCTTCTTTCCATCAAGTGTTTTATGTTAGCAGCCAGGGAATCACACACTTGCCTTCCAATTCAACTTTGGTTGCTTGGCATGATACCAAGTTTTTTGTGATTTTTGTGATTGTAAAGAGATGCTTGCAAACATCAAAAATAACCTCTTCTGGTGCCTATATTTGTATTATCTGTTCACATTTTGTATGAGTTTAGCTGAACATGAGACATGAAGATTAAGCACTGCCCTCTGAAATGTTTTCCCTTGTTTTATGACAATAATCCCTTTTGTTTTAGAAGCAAGTCAGTAACAGGCCAAGGAGCCCAAATGAACAGATAATGTTTGATTTCACAAACCAGGTATTCATGTTATGATGCATTCCTAAGAAGCAGGACAGGGTCCTAATGCTGTGCAGATCAACTTTGTCGTGTGTTTTCAAACAGTAGATCATCTGAAATCAGAGTTGTAATGCCAAGTGAAATCCTGGCCCTGGTGGAGCCATTGGAGAGCTGGGCTGACTGGGGCACTCCCACTTCAAAGAGTTTCCAAAGTTTCAAGTACTTGCCAGCATTTTGTTCCTTTCTTTGCTCAGCCCAACTGATGCTGTTTTCAGCTACATGGCAACTGTGAAGAGAGGTAATGCCCTGTGTTTATTTCAGCTCTCCCCCATAAACCTTGGCTTCTTGTTACCCTTTAGATAATCCTGAGTGTCTTATATTAGCATGGACATTAATAGGAGTCTGAAGCATGCAAAACAAAAATCATAAGGTGGCCAGGATTTTGGAGCAGCAGTGCTGTGTAGTTGAAGATTTCTGGATGGATTGGACATTTCTGTTGCAGAGAATGTTAAAAGAAATGCAAGGCAGTCAGAAGTTTTAGCTGTATTCCTTTGTTGCAAATGATGGAGACCAATAAATTCAGTTAAAGCTCTGAAATTTTTTTACACCATGGGTCTACAACTAGAAAAAAACACCCCTCTGTTCATCCACTAGATTCAGTTCTGCACAGGCCCCTCAGAGTTTACATCTTAGGTTGTCACACCTATTGCATGCAAATATTTTTAAACATTTGGTTCATCTTGTCATTGAGTCATAAGGGCTTAACATCCATGCTGACTTTTATGAGGTCTGTGATTATTGCTGGATTCTGGATGGCACCCATGCCTTCCTGATAGGCACTAGTTTATAATTTAATGTAAGCCTGCACATATGCATTTTCTTAGAAAGGATGAAATGGCTTTTTGTCACTCCTTAATCCTACGTCAAAGGGTAGAAAATGCAAGGTTTTTTCCCCTGTGAGCTGGCTGGACATCAGAGACTCCTCTCTCTTTGGGTCTCACAATCCTGCTTTGAAATGTCTTTTACAGAGATGAAAAGGGTGTAGTTGCAGCTTTAAACTCATGAACTTTGCACATTACTGAAATAAATAGTTCTCCCTTTTATTTTGGGGTCCATGTTGTGATAATACACAGAAGCAAAACAAAATATGGATGTCTTCTATTTTATTGTTTCCTTACATCCCACTCCCCCCTGTCCTTAACTTATTTTTGGGGTCTGGAAAGAAAAGCACACTGAAAAGCCCCAGTGTATTGATGTGTGAAATTGAAGGAGTTGCTCATTCTTATAATCCAGCCACTGTGCCCTTTGACAGGGTTAACATTAAATGAAATATACTGGAAAACATGCACCTAAGTACGAAAAATTCCTTAAATTCAGGGTGTGTTCATACAAAGTGAAGTTTCTACAGTGTGGAAATCATTAAACCTGATCCAGAAAAAATGTGAGGTGCCCCAGCCATTGAGATGTGAATCTCTTTAATCCACACAAGCATTAGAAAAATCTGAAACATGTGAAAGTTCAAAAGCTGCAAAGCCATTACATGACTTCTTATTCATTTCTCAAATATTGTAACTTTCTACTGAACTGTGAAAAGACTTCTTCTTGTATTTTTTTTCTTTTCATAAGCAATAGATCAGTCACTCACTAATATGTTACTGCACATTGTGAATCTGAAAGTTTCACTTGGTTATATCTACTTGGATATAAATTTTTGATTTATTTTAGACCATTTTATGTAGCATTTCAAAGGTTGGTAACTTGCAGCTATTCAGCAGTTGCTGTTAGGGAGGGGGAAAAGGGCAAGACTGAGTTCAATTTTTAATTTTTTTTTAACATCCCAAACAATTTCACAGTATATTTAGAGGTAACTTTAATGACTAGACCTAATTTTGCATGATATGTATGCGTGCTAATTAAAAACCAAACCAAACGAAAGTCTAACAAAACCAGTGCAACACAAAACACTTTCTTTTCATCTTAACTTTACATCTCTGACGTCCACCAAGAGGACCTTCAAATCTGGTGAAACCTTACTTCAGAGAAGAGAGTAAATTACTGTTTGCAAAAGGACAGACTTGGTTGGTAACAGAAATGCTGAGCCCAAGGATTTCCCACTACCAAAAACATCATAAAGTGCACATATGTCTAATTCCAAGGGCCAGAGTATTCATGCCTGGTCCCAGGCTGTTGCCCTGCTGCTGCGGTAGCCAAACCTCCTGCAGAGGCCTGGGCAGTCTGACAGATCTGGCTTTCCCTCTATGGGAGTATTCATTTGTTTTGCATCTGCAGTTGTAACATTCGGCTCATTTTTGATCCTTTTGCCCTTTCTGTGGTCAGTTATACAGCCCTAAAGATTTCAAATAGTTGTCTCCAACTTGGGTGTGAGTTGTGGTTTAGGCTGTTTGCTTAAATGGAGTACTTGTTGAGAAAAAGCTTCTGGGGAATGGAGGGAGTCCATATGTCTAATGTTTTTTTTCTAGGAGCTGCCAGGGATGTCCTGTTACACTACAGTGTCTGAAACAATAATAGATGTTCACATATAGGATAGCAGGCTTTCTTTAGGGTAAAAAAGAATAGAAAGTGTCACATTGAGTCGTTAATTAAAAATCAGCCACAAATTTTTGTCAGTGAAACTCCTGCAAGAAGGCAGTGTAATTGCTAAAACCAGTTGGAGTTGTATTTTAAGATGTAAGGCAGCTGTAGAACTTGACAAAGAGACTTTTTGAGTCCTCTCCCCACAAAAAAAAAATCAAAAAGACAGGGAGAGGCCTGTTTTCCACACAAAAATAGTTGGCAACCTGACTTTCATTGACTTGCCAAAAGAGGTATCAGAGGGGCTGAGGTAATCCACCAATTACTGAGGTGGTAAAGCAGAAAGGTGCAAGTGGGCTAGAGATGGGGGCAACTGCAGGAGAAGAAGGAAAGGTCAGCTGAGAACTCTGGGATCTCTGGAGGAGACCACATTCTCAAGCAATATTCATCATTTAGAATTATAAAACCTAAGTAAAACAAATGTCTCAAACCTGTGCCAAGACCCAAAGAGTTTGAAGGTAAACAATAGATAAGAATTAGCTGTATTCAGTCTGTCCTTTGCTGCCAAGGCCTCACAGCACAACAAAGGATTATTGATCAAAAAGGTCATGTAGAAGAGGGCAGGGTTTGAAGAAACTGAATTTAAAAAAAAAAATCCTAAATGAGACAAATGCAAAAATAGTAACTCAGAGATGAATGGAGTTCTGTACATCAGGCATTTCTCACATGCATTCATTTGTCTGCACTGATACAGTGAATATCTGTAATTTTCTTGGTTTGCAGTTACATCCCCCTATAGTCCCCAGAGCTTGAATTTGTGAGTAATTACATGAATCCCTCTAAATAAAGTGGGGAAAGTAACAAAAGAAAACGCAGTGCTGCACTTGGGTTTTCCCCTTGGTGCTCTTCTACTCTACAAATCTTGCACAGATACTTAAGGCTGCTCACATGTAAAATGGTAGCCAGTGGTGACTGACTTGTTATTGAAGTATTTAGGATGCACATGACAGCAGCAGCAGCTGCTAAGGGATATTATATTAAAAAGGTGCTGTTATCTGGATCTTCTTGACCAGAAAGGTTTTTGCCTTCCTGGAGGTTATGTGGTAAAGGGCAATAATTCTTTGTTGCTGAGATCTGCAAGTTGTCAGCCTCTCATATCCTGAAAAATATTAATAAAGGGCAATTTACTTATGTGAGTGCTGATGGAAAAAAGGCTTTAAAATACAAGAGATTCTAGTGTCATCTGCAGATGGCAATCTGCTATGTGTGTTTGTGTTTTGGGGGGCAAGCGGAAAAAGAGCATTCCCTGTGAATGACAAGTGCCAATCTCATAATGTCATATTACCATTGTGGATGAATAAAGAAAAAGGCCCATTATATTATAGCTAACTAGAAAGCAACTTAACAAAGAAATACAGTGTTTTTAGTGAGAGGAAGGATAGACTTGTGGTTAGGACATAGGAGTTGCTGATTCAAATTTTGGCTCTGCAAGAGACTTCCTTGGTGGCCTTGGGCGACTCACATACTGCCACGCTGCAAAATGGGAGTAGCACCCAAACTGGAGAGAGATTTCCTAGAGAGATTCCTTCCCATTTCAGCACTCAAATGGGAACCCAGGTGGAGAGATGTTGAAGATGTTGCAAAAAGATCTTTTGAAAATGTGCAATAAAAGTAGTAGCTACAGGCTTTGGACACTTTTTTCCTTCTTGTTTCTTTTCTATTTTCCTCCTTCCCCCCATTCACCTCCCCCCCCCCCCCCTTTTTTTTCTTCTTCTCTTTTTCCTAAGAAAGTCTGTCTCTGATGCTGGTTATTGAGCATTTGAGAATCTGATCCTTGACCTCCCTTGGGATTCTGACTCAGTCATTTTAGGGCCTGGTTTCCCTGCTTAAAATGGAGATAACAATGCTTTCTTTATCTTACTGCCTGCCAGTTTTGTCTGTTTAGACACTGAAGCACTGGGGAGAGGGATTGCCTTCTACAACATACAGGTATTTCACCCAAATCTTTGAGGGGGATTGAAAGAAATGGGAACTTCAGGCATTAGTGGGATGAAAAGAAGCACACAAATGTTGGTAAAAGCAGCCATTTAGATTTTTAATCTGTGATGAGCTCAATTCAGTAGTATTAAAGACTGGCTGTGCTTGTTATAGAAAGAGAAGACAATTTGGGTCAGAGCCAGGATTTCTTCAAGACTTGGGAATGTTGAGATTGAAACTTGTGGGCTGGGCACATCTCTAACCAGAGTTAGATTAGAGTCTGTATTGAAGTATGTTTTCAATTATATTCTGTTAGAAAAGTAACGCCGAAATTTATCTTAAGTTGTCACAGTGCTTCAAAGCATGGGCTTTTCCTCCCTCTAAGTCCTTGAACAGATGCAGGATGTGTTGAGGCAAAACTGTTTCCAATTAAGTTGATGCATTCTGTTCTTTAATGTTTCGGGACTTTAAGTTAAAGAAAAATCCTGTAGCCAGAGTTCAGAAGGATGATTCAGATAAAATTGCCTGGAAAGCAGTCATTTGCCTGAGTTTCTGTGGCTGTACCCTGTCGGGTCACCAGGGTGACACATAACCATGAACTTCACTGACATTTTGCTGACTAACATTGGCTGGAGATCCAGCTCTTCTCTGTGGCAGGTCACTGAATGTGAACGAGGGACTTGAAGCATCTGGATTAAGGGAAACAAGTTATTCTAGCAAATTTCTCTGTTGATTGCTTATGCTGTAAATTTTTGCTGCAGTAAATGTGACTTGTCTAGCTGAACAAGTTTTTGGAGTTCCAAGGGTTTTCCCCTGACTATCTGAAGCATTACTCTTCGTTACCCACCATTTTGTGGAGTGCTATGCTGAAAACTTCTATTGTGCTGAAGATTAAAAAGAGATTAAGGGGGTGTAATGGGCTTTTCAGGTAAGTGTATGTACAGACACAGCACATTAATTGTTCAGGTTCAGTTCTCCAACTCAATACAAATACTTGCATGTGTACATTTGACGTTCTTATTTGTCAATTCTTGGAGCTGCCTCTGCAGGTATCCCTGAACAACCTACTCTAGTAGCCTTCTGTATATTCTCTCTCATGCATGCTGCTGCCATTCCTGCAACCTGCTGGGCAAAGAATTCCCTGCTGAACCCTAGCTAGCCAGGTTATGCCAGAACTTCATTTTACTCACTGATGTCCAGTGCTTTGTAGTGCTCAATTCTGTTTTTCCTCCAGGACAAATTTAGGACCACTCAGAATACCTACTCAAGATGGCTTTTGCAAAGGTTAAATATATGTGGAAATGATGATGAAAATAAATCCCTGCATTTTCATGTACTAAATGAAGAATGAAACTCTTGTGACATATGAAAAAATGGTCAGTTTCTTACTTTGGTCACTATCCTGTTGCAAGAGTATGTGCGACTGACAGTCAGTGCTGAGTGAATTTTGGATTTTTTAAAATTTGATGAAAACATTTTGTTTTGTTCTTTTTTGTTTTTACTCTTTAAGAGATAGGTGTATTGTGGATAAAGATGGTGCTGAGGAAATTCTCCTAATGTTGTCCTCTTGGTTGGAGGAAGTTTGTGCAGGTATTCAGTAATGTGTTAACCATTCATAGGGAGATATAACAAAAATTCTTCATGAATTACTGAGTAGTTTGGTGGAAGATCAGAAAGTTTCTTCAGCTTCTCTTCACAAATATAATCTTATCTGTGTGACCCTGCAAAGTCTTTTCACCATTACTGCAATCTGTCAGTGTGTGCAGTGACAGGGGTTGTAAGAAGATAAAAGCTTGGATTTCAGTTTCCTACTTGTTTTTGATGTGTTTAACACATGTATTAAAAAATCAGGTAACAGAAGTTTAAGTATCAGGTTGGTAGTAAATGTGAAGCTGCTTACACTTGATTCTCTCAAAACTAGAACAATTTACTTTGGGATTCTTAAAAGATCAGTTTGAAATCTGGTACCTGAAAATACAAGAAAATATCTAACATAATATTAAGCCACACTGTAATTCAGAATGGTTTCTTTCTCTAGTCTTGAAGAGACAGGTCAAACCTCTCTTCCATCTAAAATTTTAGTTGCAAGCTGTTTTAAATAAACTTCCTGGACACAGAAGATACTGGAACTTTGATGTATTTTGATATATGCACCATGGGATAATTGGACTATTTCTGAATGATATTTGGTTATATTATCCATGACAAGTATGCTGTTTCCCTTGTCTGTGTTTATAATCTTAGCAGTGTGTTTTTATCATAGAAAGAGGATATGCTTTTCTCTTAGTATAAACAAGAAAACCCAAGAAAAATAACCCCAATTTGACATGGGTCCCCTTAGAAATTCGGGAAATATTATGTGTGCCCTCATAATGAGGGGTAAAAAAAGACATTAATTCTGCTTAGGGAAAAATGTGGAATATTAGATCTCATTCTGCAAATCTGGGCTCTGGACTGTGATGCCTAGGAGGGTGCAAATTTTATGTTCTGTGTAGAACTGCATACTGGTCACCACTTTGAATTAATTGTTGACCTGTCCACTTTCTAAACCATAGCAGAAATCTATTTCAGTGTGGTGTCAAGCTGGGGCTGTTTGAATGACCAGATTTTAAAAAAGAAAAAAAGAATTTAAACCTATAAAATGACAGAGTAGCAAAATCATTTGGTATACATGAATGAGTGCCCGTCTTAAAAAGAATGAAGGAATCTTCCAAACCAATGAAACAAAGATATTTTTATTTAAAGTGTAGCATATATTAAAGAGTTTAATTGACATGCCTTATTATTTACTCTGAGAATCTATTCTGAAATTATTGTGTTGCTCCTGTCAATTTACTAGTTTCCTCCAGACAAAGGACTTAATGACTTTCACAACAAACACTATGCATTGCCTGATAGATGCTTCATGGAGGAGTGCAACATGTTTACATCATCTTTTCCTGCCTACAAGCCTTAAAACTTATTTAGAGGAGAAACCACAGCTGCTTTTTTTCCCAAAGAGCATCAGTGTTTTTATGCCTGGCTATGTGACTCAGCTCTGGCACCAGTGACCTAGATCCTCGCCATAATGGGCATTATTTCAGCAGTCACAGCGCAGTCATTCGAGTGCTTCAGTTTTGCACAGCTGAGACCAAATACAGAGAGATGGTACAGTAGCAAGCAAGATCCCTAATACTCAGAACTGCTGTGCTGTGTTGACATATGGCTTGCGAGAGACAGTTTAAATATTATCAGTGGCTTTTCCAGTTTTGAGTAAATAGGGCACAATGTAAGTGGTAGGGATGAGATAGTGAAGTTGTGGATTTTGCAATTGCTTAGCTTAAATGAGACTATTTCCAGCAACAATTGACACTTATTTATATAAGAAAAAAGATAACTAAAACATTACAGACATGCTGCCTGGTCTCTCCTTTGACAGAAGGATAGCATTTTGATCCATTCCTTGTTGACTGGCATCATACACTTTTGCTCACCTACTGATTGCTGCTTACAGTGCTTATTCAATCTCAAGATAATTTTGACAGAAAAGCGTGTCTGTTGTGACAAAAGCACACTTGCACAAGGCATTTGTGGCCAACACAATATGAGTGTGATCATTGCCTGCTGACTTCAAGTGTAGCCAGAAAACACTGACTGGCATGTTGTCCCTCAGTGAGCTATTCAGGTTCCCAAAGTTACATATGCACCTGAAAAACTTTAATGGCTCAGGGAATAAATTATTTTCTTTCTTTCATCCTTTCTTTCTCCCCTTTCCCTCTTCACCCTCCATCTTGCTTTCCAAGGAATGTATATTGACTTTTTGTCCTAGATTGTCACTGAGACAATGATAAACAGAATGTCAGTGTGGCATTGTTTTGTAAAGGTCAGATTTTTTTATATTGTTTTTCTAACTGCTGCTCTCGGGTTTTGATCATTTAGGCTAAATACTTTCAGAGGTAGCATCTTAACATTTTAAGGTGCTTGAATAGTTGTATCAGTTTAGGAACTTAATTATTATCTTGCATTAAAAAATGCCTACCCTTTGACTGAGTTAGGACTGCATCTAAAGGACTAAAAATAGATCCATCAGTGCCTAAGGGCTTTAAGTTGAGTCTTTACATGAATTCATGGATGAGTTTACTTGGAAAACATTGACTGGCACTGGAAAACAGAAGCTGGACAAAATTAACAGCAAATCCTCTCAGCAAAGTAGATCTGTTGACTGTCAGCTGCCCTAGATTTTAGAGTGCAAAACCACTCAGACGGTTGCTGAGCATCAGTGGCTCAGAGAGTTGGGGAAATTAGCCTCTGGTTGTGAGCATAATTGGATTCCATTTGGAGAACTTTCAAACTTTTAATATTTTAAATATTTGAGTGAAGGAAAAGGGGTTTGTTTTCACTGCTGTATCTGGCCCGCTGGAGGGTATTTTCATTTTCTGGTTTTAATGCATGATTCTCCTCAGAGGATCTTAGCATACGTGCTGCTTTATAAAGGCCACATTTTGTTATCCTTACTGAAGGACCTACCTCCATCCACCTCTTTCCTTTTTGGAATGCCCTGTAAGTTGCGCAATAAAAACTGATACAGTGAGAGCAGGGACTCCAAATTTAGAAACAGATATTACCTCCAAACATGCCAAAAGCACATGTCCTGCTTCAACAGCCCTCCTTTTTATCATAGGTAAGGTTTCAGTAAGGTTTGAGTATCAGAAAAGTAAAACCAGGATTGTTAAAAAAAAAAGCCATAAAAACTCCCATTACTTCCTCTTGAGGTTCTTTAATGTTTCCTACATGTCTATAGAGGGCTTGTATTTGCAGCAAAAAGTCTACTTTCATCTCAGATATAGGGCTAAAAAAAGGTTTTATTCTTTTGTTTTTAACCTTCTAAAGTGAGTTAGTGGGAGATCTCTCTTTCTTCTATACCCCAAACCAATATAGATAATAATTCTCATTCTCTTTGATTGCTATTTCCAGTTCTTCATGAATAGCTGTTGATGATCCTTCAGTCCTATATTTGCATGGACCACTACCCATTCCCCATAAACTCCAAAGGATGTCTGTCAGGACACACATATTAGTTAGGCAGAATATTGTAAGCTTTGTCTCCAGAAACACCAGAGCCAGTTAGTCATACAATATTATGTGACTAAACTTTATAAGTTAAAAGAATATTCTCAATCATTTATGCTCAGAAAAAGAGAGGGTTTAAATACAAAGGCGAGTTAGATTTCCTGAGATCCAGAAGCGAAACATTCCACTTAGAAGTAACACAAATTCCTGCAATTAATAATTTAACTGAAAAGGCTCATATCCATGTGGATGTACATGCATGTGTATGCATCTTTATCTGTCTCTGAATTTCCTAGAAGTTGGTTTAGGTGTTTAGACTGGAACAAATCTGACTGTTAGAGAGCTCCTCTGTGTTTAGTGGGGCATTGCATGGCCACAAATTATAGTCAAAAAAGGTAAGACAAATCAGCACTTTGTTGATAACAAAAGAATTCAGATTTGATGTGACACATTGAGGTAGAAGAGCTGCATCTATTTGGGTGTTGGTGAAGCTATAAAATTCGGAGCACAATGTACTCCAAGGGAGAAGGAACAAAAACTAACTTGCACGCATAATGTTCACAATGATAAGTGAGGGATCGAGAAGGAAATATAAAGGAGAGAACTATGGAAGAGGTTTATGGCCCTGAAAAAGGATTTAAATGGATGTTCAGAATAATACATTTTTCTAGTTACACAATATAAACAGCAGAGGGAATTTTGAAAATTGGGTCCTAGGTATGTGGAAACTATTCCTGATTACTTTGATATAATTCATGCTATGTGGCCTAAATGAGGCTGTGATCGATATGCAGCCTGTGTCAGAAGGAGAGCTTTAATTATGTAAATCTGATTAAAAGCTACTGCATTGTAACAATGAAAATAACTAAAACATCAGTTAAAAAATGTAATGAATAATTTTTAAGTGCTGAAGATGTCAGGGTTAATTATTTGATTTTAAGGTCGAATTCCAAGTACACTCTATCATTCATATTCCCATTTTATGGAGAATTTGTTAAAAAAAATCAGAGAGGGGAGGAAATATGAGGGGAGAAAATTGGTGTTTCCAACAGAACCCATAAAACTGTGCACTTTTTTCCTACTTGAAATTAATCTTCCTTGATGTATAAGAGGTATTAAATTTTATTTCTAGACTTATCACACTCTACTTCCAGTGTAAAATTTTACATTCAGTATTCTCTCCAGACCTACATGAATACATTTCTCTTTACCCATCTCCATACATAGGACAATTAACAGTGCTTAGACTGACAGGGCATCAGTGTTTGCTCGGCAAGAACACCTATTCCCCCTAAACCCTTTCTTTCCTTTGTATCATCTTCCCTCTTGTACAGGGTAGTACCCTTTTCTAAAAGTAAGTTCTGTGAACAGTTTTGAGGAAAGTTTTGCTTCAATTTAATATTTTGATTTGAAATTAAAGGGTGTTTCTTCAAATTTCTTTTTCTTTGGGAGAATAGGTGAAGATTCCCCTGATCAATATTTGTGAGGCAGACTGACTTGGTGATGAAGCTGCTGATGTCACAGAAAAAGTGCCTGTTGGCAGAAATGCACCGAAGCTATTCTTTCAAAAGTCTACATGCACCTTAACTTCTGCAGATAAAACCAAGCTTTTCCGATGTTGCTAGATTCAAGAAAAATGAGGTGATTTTATTTCTTTTTGGTCAAATAAATGAAATATGCTCTTATATATATCTCAGTGAAGGTAAGTTGCTGTTTTTAGCAAAGATTTCACTAATATTAATAGAAACCTAAAGAAGAATTTGTGCTATTTTTAACATTGAGCCAAATTCCTTTCTGACTGTCCTCTGTAATAATTTTTGCTGCTTTTGCACCTCATTGCCCATTCCTGATTGCTATCAGATAGGCAATTCCTCCTTTTTTTCCCTACATACCCTTTAATCATTACCAACGCAAGTTAAAGCCCTTTTAAGCAGACTTTTCTTTCTAATTCTTCCAGCCAAGGTCTAAGGTAAAAAAAAAAAAGAAATAATTGTCATACAAGAAGTTGTGGTATTCACTGCAGCTGGCAATTTTGAAAAACCAAAGTTTAAGCATTTTAAAGTAAGAATATCCAGGTTTGTAGGGAACAGGCCCACAGGAATGCTCAATGTGATGTTTGCATCACTATTCACTCCAGAATGTTCAACACCTCTTACCTACAGAGAACCTGAGAATAAGAGAGCTGCCTGTCTCTAATGGCCTTTTCCTGATCATCTCCCACTTATCATTTTTAACAATATGACAGCCCAGACAGCTGTTTAGAGTAGAGTAATACTTCAGCTCCTGTTCAAAGCTTTCCTTCTCCCCTCAAGGCCCAAACTTGCCTGCTCTAATTTCATTGCCAGTGTCCAGTTTGGACTGGAAGTTTTTTATGGCAGAGGTAATATCTCCTTTTTAATGTCTACCTTGGATGTAAAGTTGAGGGCATAGATAATCATAACACTAGATACAAGGAAAAGAACTGTTCTGGCTTCATGTGTGTGAGAATTATTTGATGTTTATGGTTTACATCGGTGGTTGTCCATGATAAATATTGTTGGAGGGATTTCCAATTTTTATCAAGGTAGACAGAAATGGAGGAACTTTTTGTGACAGTCCGAGATGCTTTTCTTATGTAGATGACTTTTTCAACTCTAATGGTTAATTCTGGAATGGGAAGTGGTTTCTGCAGCTTAGATAATACCAAGTGGAACTTGGGTGATTTTTTTGCCTTTAACGTATGATTAGATGGATATGTTCAGTGTCTCAAAAATAGAGAGGAAAGAAAGGGTCTATCAACAAACTCAAGGACTGCAGCCCAGAAAATTCTTATTTTTAATCTGTTCTGTTGGTAACAGAATGTCTTATCAGTAGAGAGCAAAAGCAAAATATTGAATGCTTGTTTTACTGGAATACTTTTAAATAAACAAATATAGTATTAGTTTGTCTAAGCATTAATTATGATGTGCTAGCATATTAGAGTATGCATGCATTTCAGGATGACCACTCATGGACATTATCTGAAGGGCTTACAGGTTAATATTGCAGAGTGACTGAACTGAGAATGGTTTCATTGTAGTTGTTGCAGCTCAGTGTACAGGACTGGCTATAGGTTCAGGTGGAGGACAGGAGGAAGACAACTTGGTAAACTGCACATTAGACAAGTAATATATAAAGGAGGGCAGCCATGCAGGAAAACTGCTGAAATTAGCCTTCAGACAGGGACCCCTTAAATATCAGGGGAGGTTTTGAACGTGGGTGTTGGTGGTACTAGTACAGCATGTTAAACTGTCTCCAGCTCCTGATGGCAGTGTCTTACCTGTGAGATGTGGAAAATGACTCCATCACCCATGTGCTTGTAACACAGTGACTTGCAACACACCGAGCTGCCACTCTTTTGTAAGTGAGAAGTATCATTAAATGTGGTGAGCCAATTTTCCTCTTATAGATTCTTGGAGCAGCAGCTACAAATTCTGTTCTTGTGTGGCATGGGTGTGCAAATGGGTGTGCACTCTTTAACACCAAATATATCTATGCTTACCAAAGGCTGTATAAAAATTTGGGTTTTTTGACTGAGAAGTCATTTGCAGAACTTCTACCTGGATTACTTCAAAGGATAGAGCTGTCACTAATGAAATATTTTGTAAAAGCAAGTGCAAATTGCACCCTTTTGCAAGAGTCTGCTGGGTAATAGCAGAAACAGAACAATAGAAATGAAGCAGACCAGTGAGAGGAAGCAAACATTAATCTAACATGCTGAATTCTAGTGAGACAAGAGTAGCTTGCAGTATGAATGCTTCTCCTAATTTATTTCCTGTCTTATTCTCCCATTTTCCCCATTATTCTATAGGGAATCCCATTACTGATTTAGATCAGTAGCAAACTTCCCAAGGTATTTGTGCTGCTGTGTAACATCTTTTGTCAGCAGTATGGATGATGGGATTGAGTGCAACCTCTGCAAGTGTGCTGATAACAACAAGCTATTGACATTCTGTGGGGAAGGGATGCCATCCAGAGGCATCTTGGCAGGCTTTTAAGAGGTGGGTCTTTGCAAACCTCATGAAGTTCAACAAGGCCAAGGAATAGCTCTCAAAGTGTTTGCAAGGTCCTTGGGTTGGGGCAATCCCAAGTGCAAGTACAGGCTGGGAGGAGAACAGATTGAGAGCATCCCTGAGGAGAAGGACTTGGGGGTGTTGGTTGATGAGAAGCTCAACATGACCTGAGCTTCCAGCTCAAAAAGCAAAGCCTGTCCTGGGCTACACCAAAAGCAGTGTGGCCAGCAGATCAAGGGAGACAATCCTCCCACAATACTCTGCTCATGTGGACCCTACCTGGAGTGCTGGGTTCATCTCTTCGGCCCCCAAAGGACCTGTTGGAGTCCAGACGAGGGCCACAAGGATAATCAGAGGTCTGGAGCACCTCTCCTAGAAGAAAGGCTAAGAAAGTTGGGGGTCTTCAGCCTGGAGAAGAGAAGGCTCCAGGGAGACCTTATAGCAGCTTCCCAATGCCTAAAATGAATGGGTCTACAAGAAACATAGAGAGGGACTTTTTACAAGAGCATGTTGTGACAGGACAAGTAAATGAAGGAACAGCTCTCAAAGTGTTCACAAGCTTTAGAAAAACTGTATATGATTTTGCATATGGCTTGAGGAGTTAATGGTAGGTTTTCAGACAATATTGGTTCACAATGCCACTGCTGGAAAGTCTAAGTTTGATTTTTGCTGCTTAGAATTATTTTGAAACAAAGATGCTGTTAGGAATACTTCTTGTACAAGAGTCCTGAAGAATGAATTTCATCCATTCTAAATGTCATAGAAAATCAGTTTCTGTCTTTTTTCTGCCCTCAAAAATTCCTGGTTTCCTGGTAACTCTTAGTTTATTCTTTTAATCACTTCACACCATGGAGAGCTGATGGGTAGGGGTCTAGAATATTTCCCCATCCCCATAGGCACTTTCACAGTGCAGCTGTTGATCATGTGAACATATTCATGTTTCCTTTACAGCTGACACCCTGCAAATGTCTGGCATGCCTGGAGATGGCAAACATGTTCAGAGCAAAAGGAGCTTTATTCTTATAGGGATGGCATGTCAGTTTTCTGGAGGGCTAGGGAATTTGAAGTGAAAATAAGGATTTCTTCAATTGCCTTAAAACAATGCAGTCTATCAATGAATAAAAAGTAACTGCTTTGCGCTGAGGTATGGATCTAGGAATACAGACAACAGAAAACCAAATAAGTTTCTTTATTTTTATTCTCTTAGAAGCAAAGGACTTCAGAGCAATAAAGCTAAATGTTTCACAGATTTAAGATTTTTATATTGTCTCACCTCACTTTTTTTTCTTTTGGTAAGAGATGCCTCTTTAAAACTCTCTTTTGCTGTGAAGTTTAATAAAATTTTGACAGCTGTCAGACTATGGATGTGCTGAGAATGCTGCCTATCACACTGACCAACTGTGTCACTACTTCTTTGTTCTTCCATCTGTCTGTCTTTTTCTGTTTGTCATTTTCTGTCCCACTCTATTACTATAAGTGCTTTTCAGACAAGCATCATTTTTGCAAGGTGTTTTGTACAACACCTACACAATTGCTCCTGATGCATGTCATCCACTTGTATTTTTTCTATTTATTGAGTTCCCTTTTCTAGGTAAAAAAATCCTACAAGGTAAAAAGACATCAACCCCCTGCAAAACCAAATATATTAAATCTCTTATGAATACAATTATAAATTTGACAAGAGTCTAAAATGTTTAAAGCAGCATCTCCGAGGCATTAACTTCTGTCAGTGCTTGCTTCTTCACTTAAGCAGAGCTCACGCCTTTATGCAAGGATTGAACAATCCAGTCAAATAATTAACTATACCTTCTGTCATTTTTTTGAACCCTTTCATTTGAGGGTGCATGAATGTTTCCCTCTGTAACCTAGTGAACCTAATACATGACAGTGAATTGTCATTTGAGCTAATCTAACCATATTATTTTCTCTGTTTAAGGAAATAAGGCTACAAGGACATTTATTGCATATCAAATTATTCAGGTCTTTTGTCTTCAGTGAAGCTCATTTTAACAAAAATCTGATAAAGGAATAAATATGTAATGATGAGTAAAATAATGTGTACTGGATATAGATGACATTTCTAATTCTAATGTTAATGGACTTAGTACCAGAAGACAGACAGTTATGCTTCTGTATTCTACATTGCATAAAGCACCTGACAGAAATGTTAGGTTTATATGCCAGCAAAGTGGACATCTGTGTTCAAAGTTAAACCTTAAAACACATATCTGGTCCCAAAATCTTCTTTTCATTTGATGATACATGATCCGTCACCACCACTGAACTAGTGATCTTTCTCCATTTTTTTCAACAGGAAGGATTCAGTCTACTGTTGCCTTTCTGCTTTGCTGAAGCCCATCCTTTTTGGTACTTCTGACACCAGTACTCTCTCTCCTGCTGCTCCAGACAGTGAGATAGCTGACTGCTTCATAATTGCACCATCTACCTCCTTGAATCCTGACGATGTGTCATCCTTCCTACTGCCTCTCCGTGGGTGTATTCTTATCCTGTCCTAATGAGGCTATTCAAGATCAGATGAGCCTTAATATTTGGGAATAGTATTTTCTAGAGTCATATCAGGCACATAGGTACACGGACAAGTGGATTGCTTCTCCAGTGGATGTCTTGTCCTCAGAGCTACTGTCTTGGAAATAGTCCTCGATATTTCAAGCAGTATTTCCCCATTTCCTGGATATATTCTATTTGCCAGATACAACCCAGCTTCAGAATGGCCAGTTTCTAAGCACTCTGGCATGCTGTAGGACCTTAAAGACATAGGGAAATGGATTTTCTCCATTTGCAAAAGTTTGTATTTTGCTAAAATATTTGTTAAAAAACCCAAACCAAACCCACAAAGTACCCAAATCCTACCACTCCCAGCTCCCAACAACTTTCAGTACTAGAAACAAAGTACAATTCTTCTCTTAAATCATGGGAAATTTTACATTTCTTTCTTGTGGGTAGAAGTTTTAGAGAAGGAGGGAAAGGAATGGCAGAAGGATGTCAATCTCTGAATAAAAAATCCTCTTTCATATATAAAAAATTATTGAGAATGAAACTAATACATTTTACAAAGTCACTATGAAGCAGAAAGAACAACTGCAAAGTTGATCTGTAGAATATTAATAGTGACTCTTTTGTTTCATTTTGATTAATTTTTTTTTAATCAACAGCATGATAGAAGTATAAAAAAAAAGATTTTACTGCAAATACTAACATGTTAGGACTGATCTGTCTGTTGCTTGGAAGAGTGTAAAAACCCAAATGTATAATTTGGTATTTCACTATGAAATTCATACATACCTTTTTACATATTTTATAGCAAATATATATTTATACCTTTTTATATATATATATGTGTACGTATATGTGTGTATATATATATATGTAAGCATGAACTCTAGTTTGTATGTCCAATCCCACTTTTCTTAAATCATGTCATAGCTTTGAGGGAAAAAAATGTGGACAACTGAGAATTTGGAGGCTTGAACAAATCAGTAATAATGAGACAGTTTAATATTGTGCATTAATGAACTAGAATAAAAATAAATGTCTACTGAATAATAAAATTTGCATATAAATAAAAATAATAATAAAAAAATAAACATCAGCAAGTCCCACCCACACACCAGTGCATGAAAGTGAATGAAGCAGAGAGGACAGCAGTGCCCACAATGACATCCTGTAAGATGGTACTGCTTCACACTACATTCTGTCTCTGAGAAGTCATTTGATAACATTATGATTCAGTATCATAGTAATTCCTGTACATTATCATAGAAAGCTTTAAAAGCAATTATTTTGTCTTTCTTTCTGTCCACTTACTTTATATTCTATTTTGTATTAACGAGGATAGAATATTTTATACAGATTCATCAGGGAAAGGGCTATTTTTCTTTAAGGAGTTGGTCAGGTTGTCCAGGATTTTTTGTGTTCACAGAAACAGCACTTCTCTGCTTGTGTCTACATGAGATGAACTACATTGTGCATCCTTGTCTTCACCTTCATGTGGGGTTGTTACCTTCACCTCCCTCTGCCACTAACCTCAAGGCACATGCTGTCTCATATCCACATGCATTCTGTCATGACTCATTCTTTGAATAAAACCCATATTTGGAAGATGGGAGGTGAAGGGCTGGACTGAATTCTGTAGATACACATAGAGGAGGCAATCTTGCAGATTTCCCCTTTCCTGCATTCAAATGGTGGTTATAGGAAGCAGCTGCCTTGATTTCTTCCATTTGTGCAAGTCTGTGATTAGAGACATCTTGCAGGCAGTACTGCATTCAGCTCTAACTTCGTGGGAGCAGATTCTATCTACTGCAGCAGGTGTAACATGGATTCAGCAACAGGACCATGAAGCAGCTTGGATTGACTGCAGTTGGGTACTCCAAAATTAGGAACACTGTAAGAGATGTAACTTTGCCTCCAAAATTTCTCCATTTTCCCTCTGGGTCTGCTGTGGTGAGATTTGCTGCTCTCTGGAAGAATTTGAATTAATCTCAGGGCATGGTGCTTTTATTTGTGTGTCCGCTGTTTGGAAAAGACCATTAAACCCTTCTAATGAAATGAGTGCATATCAGTATTTTCACACAAAGACATTTCCAGAAGAGGTGCGTTTGCCATTTGAACTGCTGCTTAGGAAACCTCTTCAATATTTGCAAAGAACTCTACAGACATCTGTGGAGTCAAGAACTGAATTTTCACAATTTGAACTTGGAGTTTCTTGATTAAAATGTATTTCAATAGAAAAGAAATCTGCAGCGGCTGGCCCTCAATGACTGTTTTTCAAGGCTTGGTCTGCAGATCACCTAAACTTGCTTTTGCCTTGGCTTGCTCTTACGTGAGAGAATGGTTATCTTTGCACTATGGTTATGAAATTCCTTTGTAGACTGCTCTTCTGTGACAAGTTAATATTGTTGCCACTAGCCCAAAGGAGTGGCACAAGTTGAATCCAATGCTAGTGTCTGGTGGGTATCAAGATGGAGAACAATTTCAGAGCAGAACCTCATGTAGGTAGTGTTAGGAACAATATACATCAGATTTCTTTGTAACTTTGCTGTGAACCTCCAGGGGAGCTACACAATATTTGGGTTATCTGCAGAATACATTGAGAGAGAATATTAACTATTCTGAGGGAAGAATTCTGATCCCCACTTTACTCTGGCTGCACTGGCAAAGTTCTTTCTTCCCATGAGTCATCTACTCTACTCTACACCAATTTTTACTTAGCAGGTTGTGGCCTGGTCTCTGCTGCTGAAACCTGTGACACAGTTAGCTGGTACAAGGCAATATGGGATGCAATGAACAAAACTTTCCTGTTTTCTCTTTTCAAAAAGGTCACTGTCACTGCCAATGATGTTCTCCTCTGTATTTTTTATACACATGAATATCAAGTACTTACACTGGCATTCTCTGGAATTAAAATATGGTGTTGATTGTTTATGCCATGTTACATTAGCCATCCCACTGAGGTCAACAGGAGTATTCGCACAAGGAAGGAATTCAGGTCTGAGCCTTTGTTTCCTGTAGCATTCTTCTTTTAACCAAATGAAAATATTACTGTGCTTAGATTATGCTCAGTTGCAGCTGAGAGATGATTGTTTGTCTTTCAGATTCCATTCACATGACTATTTTTTCATAAGTGATATAGGTTAATTTATCCTACATGCTCTCACGACTATGTCATGTGAAAAGTAATAGCCAAATTTCCACAGCCAAATATCTGACACAAAAAGCATATGATGATCACGCACACACATGCTTAAAAATCCAAGAAATCACACCTCCCTAGTTGCTCATATCTTTCCCTTTCACTGTTTGTGTTGGTTTACTTTCAGTAAATACAACTGCAGATCTTTGGCCTGTTTCACATGCCAAATAAGGATAAGAACCCTCCATACAGGAACTCAGTTTTCAAATGTAAATGAGGCAGATACCTAAATCTCAACAGTTTCCTTATATAATATATATATTTGAACTGCCAGAGTATGCAGGTGTCTGTTCAAAGGGTAACTTGTACATACAATGACTGATTTATGACAATTAACCAATTCATGTGAGGAAACGAAAATAAGTTTAGCCCATGCACTTTGGCATGTACATGCTTTGCCAGGGTAATTGATGGAATGAATATTGACTATCTCATCTAAGGATGTTAAAATACAGAACTGCTAAAAGTCACTAAAGCAAAGGATTATATAATTTTTTTAAACTGACATCGTTTTGCTAGATTCTGACTTTTATTCTGTGTGCTGTCTTGCTCAACCCAAATATAATAGAAAAACTAGATTCTTATGGGTTTTTTTATTACACTGCAAATGCTGGGAAATTTTTAATGAGCTAGAGTTTAGATTAGTTTAGATTTGCAAGCATTACTCCATTTCCATCTGAATTAACATATAATACCATCTTTAATTCTGTATTTATCACAGGAAATTTTTTGCTTGAAAGATACACTTTTGGGAATATATTAATTGTCCTGTGCCATAATATCACTTCTGAAAGGATTAAATCTTTAAATATTAGAGTTCAGTAGGACTGCTCTTAATCTTTGCTGTAATAATAAATGCTGAATGTCAGACCTTTTCAAAGATCCAAATTGGAAACGTCGTTTATCTCACTAAAATGAGTGGAAGCTCCACATGTGTACATATGAAAGTGGGGAATTGTTATCCCAAATATAGCTTGAAAAGATAATTGGAAAGGATTAATTTACTTCATGTGGCTTCCAGGGAGATGAATAGTCCACTGTTTCCCAGGAAACAGAGAATTTGGAAGTCTTTTGCTGGTGCAGAATTGTCTTCAAAGCTTGCATTCTCAAGTATTTTTAGGTGTACCTGTCCTTGAAGAAGTGATTCAACCCGAAACCTCAGGTTTTCCCTGTTGGAAGCTTCTTCATACTGCTCCAGCCTTCTAATATGAAATTTTGAATATTAAATTTTTTTGTCACTTGGTTTATCATATTTTTGGAACAGAATTTCTTTCAATAAGTTAGGCATGTGTGTGTATATATATATACATGTATAAATATAGATACACACCGAGTTTTTGAAGACTTCCTCAATAGAATTAGGCCATGTAGTGGTTGGTTCAGATATGTTCTAGCTGGTACAGTTTCAGTCAGAGAGGCTCAGACAGAGAGGCTTTTTTCAGTCCTGTGTGGGAAGCTGTTTAATCAAGTTTCTGTACTCTTCATCTGCACCCACAGCTCTACCTGAGTTGCATTTTGCTTGCTTAGATTCCTCCTACTTGTGTAAAGCCTCTGGTTCAGCAGTCTAACATTGACCTATTTGACCATAGTTATTTCCTTTCAACTGCATGGCAGTTCCATAAAGGTACTGTGCAAGCAATTGCCTTTCCAGGGAATTGCCAGCTGGAGAGCAGCTGACATGAACCTTCTAGGAAAGCTGTGATATGGTGTAATATCCACATTCACCTGCAGCCATCAATTTTAAGGTGTTATCTCTGAAAAGCAGAGGGGATTGAGCGGATGTGCTGTGAAGGAATTAATGGAATATCCACTTTAATGCTCTCCTGAGAATGAAGGCATGGTCTGCAGAAATTCAGCCTGACCAGTGTGTTAATACTGTGGTGTTGTGTCAGCTGGACCTGAGGTGAGACTCTGCAGAGTCTCTGTGGTCCTCTGTGTGTGACTGTGCTTAGTGCCCTCTCAGCAAAGAGCTCCTCTAGAAACAAAATCTCCAGGACCTATATTTAGACATGTAGCTTCACGGGGCAAACTGTTTGTCTCTAGGGTTGCAGGGATATCGAATGGTGTGGGAACATCTACTGGTCTGGTTGATACTAAGGTGCAGCATTCAACTTTTACAGATGCAGATCAGATCTGCATTTCTCCCTCCATTATCTCTGCATGGGAATCTGCTTGAATGCAGAGAGTAGGTTGCTTATCAGCTGATATGGTGAGACATGGAGTCAGCCTCAGCTGCAGACTCAAGAAACCATGAAATAGATGAGTTTCATAAATAGTTTTGTGAGGCGGTATTAAAAAAAAAAATTGGCAGCTACCCAAGAGTGGCTATAGGACTGTGAAAGAAAGTCTTTCCACCTGTGAAACATCTGCAAAACATCAGTAGGTGATTTTTAAAATGTTCTTCAGTAGGAAAAGATAATTTGGATAGTTTGCTAATTTATTTAATTACTTAAGTACTATTTTTCAAATGCTGTCATGTATGATATTTACTCTGTTTTAGTTGTGTAGACTTCTTAGTCAATGGGTTTTTGTATTGCAGAGCCCTATCTTGAGCTGAAAGCTCAAGAATTTAAAAAATGTATCTTTTCACTCATTAAACACAGGAGGTTGTTAGGCAACCAATTTTGAGGAAATACAGGTAACTTTGTTTAGAATATCTTAGGTGATGCAAAGCCTACACTCATTCACAAAAACAGCTACACAGAGAATGAGAAATGCCTCAGATCCTCAGATATTCGTATCACCGAGTGCTAGGCATACGCCAGACCCATGTTTTACTGTGCCATCAGCAAACCACATTATGTATGGAAAGCTGACTGCTGCCTCTTGTTCACTGTAGGGGCTGCAGCTGTTCCTTCGCTCCTGTGCCCACTCCTGGTCTTCTCCTCTCGAGCGCCGCTTCACAAGGGTGGACACTGCACTTCCGTGTTTGTTGTCAATGCGCATGACTAAAGTTGCATTTTCGTATTTCAGTGCAGTCGAGGCCCCTTAAATCAGAGGGTTGCAAGTGTGAGAGAGAGATATGTTATTCCCTAATGGCTTATTACCATCCCATTTGCAATTCAGATCAGCTCTAAATTGACTGAAATTTTTAAACACATAGCAGGCAGTTTAAACTAATGATTGTCTGGAGGTTCACATCTGACACGAGCTAAGCTTCTGCTCAAAACAAATTGCAAATAATTCCTTCCTTAGAGTCAAAATGTCACTTTTTTACGCGGTGCATTGTTGCCAGATTTTGTCAGTTACATGAAAAGAAAAGCCACACCAAACCCCACAAAAAACCTGCTGAACGTTCTGAATTAGACAGCGGAGTGGCACTGGGGTTGCTCCCCGCCCCCCTTATTTACAATAATGTATATGTGTACATGGATCCCTGTAGCCTGATGGAAAATCCTTCCCCCTCCTCCAACTCCCAACTTCCACATGGCTGGAAAGGCAATGGGAGACCTGAGCTTCCAAACAACCCTCCCAGAGAGCGGGATGCCAAGGCCGCCAACCTCTTTGTCTCCATAGCTGCCAGGGTGAATCTCTGACTCCCCTTCATCCCAGACATTCTATCTTGGTCCTCCTCCCTGTTGTCAGCTTGCCTAGGCCCACACGGCCACAGTCCTGAATATGGGGGTGCCACGGGTGGCTGTGGTGTTGGAGGGACAATGAGCACTGCACAGAGCAGGCACCGCCTGCCCTGATGGACAGTGCTGAGCCTTGTGCTCTCCAATGCAAAATGCCCATTGCTGGCACAGAGCTGCAGAGATGCCTTTTCTTCAAGCCCTGGAGATGTAGTAAAATGGGCTTAATCCTTCATTGTTTCAATTTTTCAGCATCTTGCAATGGCTGCTTAAAACAGTATTTCAGGGTTTGAATTTAATTCCATCAGGACTTCGAAGTCCATAGGTTTGATGATGATAAAAAGGGAAGCTCTTTAAAAATATCCAGTGGGGTGGAAGTGGTCTGTTCAGTTTGTGATAGAAATTGAGTTTCCCTTGAAAGAAATAACCCATCTGAAGGGACTTGCTGGAGAAATCCTAATAACTTGCAACCCCATATAACTAAATGCAACTAGAGAAGTATCTGCTAATTTCTAAAGAGAAAGAGCTTCTCTAGAGAGAGAAAAAATCCACTTTTCTCTGATGGAATCCTTGAGTATTTCTGCTTTGTAGATGATAGATAAAGGGATAAGGTTTGGGACAGTGTCTCTTTTTTACCCACAGTGTTATTGGATCAGTTACGTTTGTTGGATGTTACTTGAAAGTCTGTATTACTTAGCTGTATTGCAGCTATTTTTGGACTCCAAGAAACAGGTTTGTTTTTCAAAAATTATGACAATAAACTCTCTTATGTTCATCAAGCTACTTGTTCAGTTGCTATTTATCTTTTCATCTTGACCTGTGTGTTGTTATACTTTGTACAACATTGCATTTCTCAAAAGCTTTTGTGTAGCACATGGTCATACTTAATGTTTTCTCAGTCTCTTTTCCTGCTGAGAAATATTTCTTGAAATGCTGTTAAAATGGTGGTTTGATACAAATTTTCTCCTGAGAGAAGGTATAGTGAAATGACATTCTTCTTATCTACTAAAATTGTAATTTCACTGAAAATTTTCTTTTTTTTTCTGAAAAATGTGGAATTCTGAATCCAGAGTGGGTTTCAGTCTATACATGGGAAGAAATCCTGAAACAGCATTTGATTGGCTTGATTAAGAATGTCTCTGGATCTGTGAGGAAGTTAAAATTGAAACCAAATGAAAGGACTTTGCTAAACGTCAACTTTCCTACTACATGTTCATTGCATGTAAAAAATTGCATTTCATGTTTGTTTGTTGTTTATTTTAACTGAAAGGAGATGGTAAATATAAAACCCCCCATTTCTTAAGATGTTCTTAACTTCGTGATCTTTTTGGGAATAGCTACCTGCTTGCAACTAGCTCTAGGAAAGAGTTGCATATGTGTTACATTATCCTTATGCCTTCAGTATGTACAGTTGGAATGTAATATACTTTACATTTAACAAAAACCAGCAACAACGAAGAAAAGGATCAGCTTACAGATTATGTATATGGATTGGTATAAAATAAGTTTCTCCTTTCAAAATAACCTTATGAGTTGCCACTTCCTTCCACTATATAAATCTATTTTCTTGAAGAGTAAATTTAAATGAAGTTTGCCCAGCTGCAATGAAGTATATATAATAGAAGTATTGCTGATTGATTTTAAGGTTCGAACTCAAACAAAATGGTCTTTCATCTCTGAGGCATGAAAAACCATTTTTCATCTTTTGATTTGCTGGGGGGAAGGAATGGCAACCAGTGAGACCCTGATAGGCTTGAGGAATGAACCTACGCAAACTTCAGGAGGTTCAAGAAGTCCAAGTGTGAGGTCCTGCTCCTGGGTCAGGGCAATCCCCAGCATCGATCCAGCCTGGGGGATGGATGGATTTAGGGCAGCACTGTATAGAAGGACTTGGGGATACTTGCGGTTTAAAAAATTGAATATGAGCTGGCAATGTGTACTTGTAACCCAGGAAGTCGTTCACAATCTGTATCAAAAAAACTTTGGCCACCAGGTCAAGAGAGGTGATTCTGTCCATTCTACTCTGCTCTTGTGAGATGCCACCTGGAGGACTGTGACCAGTTTTCAGGTGCCCAGTAGAAGTACTGATAGAGCCAACCCAAAACAGGGTCACAAAAATGGTCTGGTGGCTGGAACACCTCTCCTATGAAGAAAGGCTGTGCAGGTTGGGGATGTTAAGCCTCAAGAACACAAGGTTCCAGGGAGAACTTGTTGCCACTTTTCAGTATATAAATGGGGCGTCTTGTCCTGTAGTGACAAGGGACAACAGTTTTAGGCTGAAAGAGGGTAGATTTAGATTAAATAAAAGGAGGAAATTTTTTAAAAATAGGGTGAATTTTTAAAAATTTTAAAAAATAGGTGAAATGCTGAAATGTTGCTCAGAGAAGCTGTAGATGCTCTGTTATCACACGTGTTCAAGGTCAGGTTGAATGGAACATTGAGCAATCTGATCTAGACAATGTCCCAGTCCACTGTAGGGGGGTTTGACAAGATGATCTTTAAGGTCCCTTCCAACCTGGAGCATTTATGCTTCTATGATTCAGTGAATGCTTTGGAAGTGTTTCTTGACCATTTCTCTAAAATGTGTAGTACATGTTCAAGACTGTAGCACTACCATTCTACAGCTTTGCTCTGCTCTTTGCCCCCAGTCAGATTTATGCCATGACAATAAAATATATATTCCCCTTAATTTAGGCCAAGACAGGATTCATAATCCCTTTGATAAAAAGGCCATACCAGTTATGGCACGGCTTGATATTAAGGTGATATATAAATAATTACACAGGTACCTTTTCTCCCTCACGGCAGTCGCGTAGCTTTTTTTCCCTCTTCTTTGTTAAGACATGTACAAGGAGAGTTTTCTAGTGGACCAAACACATCTTGTGAAACAGTGTTGCTATATAACATTATTAAGAACTTCAGCACTTGTTATGGTATGAGTCTCTTTCGTCTTATATTCACCTAAACCTTACTTTCACTTAGATGGAATCTCAAGTGAAAATAAAAACAAATGTGTATCTTAACCTTCTTGAAAACCATTTCTGATGCTTTTGCTTTACATTTTTCATGGTGCCATCCATCAAAAGCTAATCTCTCAGTAAACTCAGCCTGTGCATTGCACTTTCTTCCATCACATGGCCTTGAGAGAGCCTGAGAGTATTTTCTAATACCATGAAGTATTTTCTACAACGAGATGATAAAGAACAGAATCTTTTTTATTTTCTCACTTTGACAGGGACACAGAGGAAAAAATTCCTTGCAAATAACACAAAAAACACTTTAGAGAAATGCTGAGCTGTTTATTGTGTTAGCATTGACATGAGGACCCACGGTCTCTATTGCATGGGCCTCATGAAGATACCATGCAAATCAAATCAATTCAAGTACCTTTTGTCATATTAAGTTATAGTACATGTACTGTAGATCCAGGATATTGGAACATCCAAAAGATTCTGAGGCTTTAGTTAGGCTTGGATAATCATCAAAAGCTTGGAAAGTTTTTTGTGCTATATGAACTATTTTTATCTGTGAAATCAGGCTGGAAATCTCCCAAGAATGGGTCCTGGGGAAGATTGTTGTTATTTCAATCATCTGGCTAAAGAAAGAGCCTATTGTCATGTGTGATTATTGGCCTAATCCTGCAAACCATGCACAATGCTTTCAAACAAGAAGTCAGTAAAGGTAAGCACAATAATATCTATATATATTTCAGGAGCTATTTCTACCTTAGCAATAGAGTGAAAACAACAGCAGACAGACAAACTAGTGTTACGTACCACACTTTCCTACTTGTTTGGATTATAAATAAACAGAGCAGGACCTTGCTGGGAAGGGCTCCTTTTTTCTTCTGTCTTAGTGTACAGTAACAGTGACTTGGTTGATGAGTGTGGGTCTAGTAATTCTGATAATACTGTCTAATTTATAGTATTCTCATTTGACACTGAAAGCTGGAGGGAGGTAATCACCTTGATAGTGAAAAATACTCCATTAGTGAATGGGAATATTTTTAGAGTTGGTAATTTAGTGCATGAATCAATTCCTGTTCATTGAGTGCACATGCATGTTGTCTATTCAGTATTTGCAAACTCCTTTGCAACATGTGGTATATGGTACAAATACTATGAGCTTTATAGCTTCCTTAATACGCTACAGTGGGTGCTCAGCATTTTTGATGACTCACACTATCACTTGTGAATTAATAAATGATTTGAACTCTTCAGTGTAATGAACCCTATAATTTATTAAAAAGGGAAAAGTGTTCCCATAATTAGTGTGGTGATGTTTGATGAGAAAATTCTGTTTTTGAGGGACTACTATTATTAAATTTTGTCTGTAAATACTGTTCATTTTTATGCTTGGCAAAAAATGGTAGCTGACTGAATGAAATGTAGAGAAGCATTTGTTTTAAAAGTGTTCTTTAACAAATTTTGTCTACTGTCTGCTATCATTCTTTTAAAAATGAAAATATTGAGAACACTGAAAATATAGGAAGTTGCAGTGAAGGGTTCTGTCCAAGGCATGTCTTCCCAAATCCCAGAATGGTAGCATGGGATTTGTAGATGATTAAAAGGGCATAAAAAAAGAATTAGTGACAATGTAAGCAACATGGTTTGTTACTTCCCTCAGTGCACATTAAAATTGTATGTTGGACGGTGAGCTCTGGATCCTTCAAAATGGCGTTGCATTTTTTGTATGCTCAAAAAGTCAAAGGGGAGAAGTCTCTGAATTCTTACTTTTTTCGCCAAAAATAAAGACAGTTTGTACTGCTTTCACTGTAAAGAAAAAAAGGACATAATTCAGAGGACATTAGGCGCCACTACTTGTCTGGTTTCATTTACTCCCCATAGTTGAATACAGGAAAGGAAATGAAAAATTACAAAGAAAAAATGTAATTTTTCCATAATGTTTAGTTAGGGGGGATATATCTAAACGCAACCTTAAAAATCCAATAATAATAGATATTAAAATGTTATCTGGTAGTCATTGAGTTGTTCGTAGAAAAAATTTGGAAAACCGCAGCTGACACACCTACTGTTTTCCAAGACTGATGTCAAATTTAGCTTCATTCCTAAAGATGGATATGCGCATGAAGAACTTCAAAAAGGTATCATTACATTTTAAAATTGTTGTTTTAAAACCTATTTTAGCACTTAATATAAACCTATGTGTAGTCAGTCTTAAATTTCAATTGAATTGAACATAGAGGCTCAAATTCAGTCTTCAGGATTTAACAAAGTAATTTGCAGCCCCATGTCATTAGGAGCTTGAGACAGAAATAGCCATATATGTTAATAGCTTTACAGATCAGCAAACCCAGTAGTTTCAGCAGGAACATGTATGCTGTGATGTTATTCCCACCCATGATTCTGCTACCAGGTTTCTTTAGTATATGGATATATGCATGAGTATGATTACTGAGTTTACATTTCTGACGTAATTTGTTTCCTGCATACATTTCATTTATAATAAACAGACTGTTTAAAATGCAGCCCTTAGAGAATTTCTGTTGTTCAGAAATTAAATTTAAAGGTATGTGTGGTTTCTATGCTGTGTATCCCTTTTTATTAGAATTGTGGATTGTCTTTGAAATAATATTGTAGAGATCAACTCTATTGTACAGATGAGTTGCCAAGTTATAATTAAACCATTGGAGGCTTTTTGTAGGATCTCAAATGAAAAGGAGGGGGAAAAAAAGGATAATAGATTATTGCTTTACTAGTTAAGCAGCTGATTCCAAATGACATATACGTTCCATAAAATCTTCCCTTATTGCTTTAAAATCATCCTCAAAATTATTTCTGTTTGCTCCAGTGGTTACCTATCATCTTAGAGTCTAGAAACAAGTCATGAATAGCAAGTCAGATTTCTATCTTATGTATCTCTGCTGCTCTGTTGTGTTCAGTGACAAATGCTCTCAGTGATGAATTGGTTTAAACTTCATACCATTTAGATTTGGTGTCACAAAGTGTTATATTAAATTTAGTGCCATCTATGGAAGCTTGAATGTAATTTTAAAAGGGAGCAGAATGGAGCCTGTATTTGAGCTAAGCAGACCTTTCCTTTCCATTCCTGTCACTAAATGATCTTAGATTAACAGGAGTAAAGATATGAACAGTTTTTTAAATATGATCAATTTGGGCATTGAATAAATAATTAGAAAAATAGCCATTTTTTGAAGTAGCCATGAGTTAATACGCTCGGAAAAAAATGCTTATTGGTACCAGTTTCTTTTGCTTTGAAAGAACATGCTTGTTTTAAGTTCAGCTTTATATAAAATATGTTTGGCTATGCAATTTTTTGCTGGACAAAAGACAGTAGTTGCTCGGGACTTACAAACATGGACTAATTAACAAAATATTAGAATCACAGAGTCATGGAATTATCCTGGTTTGGAAGGGGCCTTAAGGATCATCTTCAGACAAAGAGCCAACTCCCCTGCTGTGGTCAGGGACACATTTTGCTAGCTAGACCAGGCTGCTCTCAGCCCATCCTGGCCTTGAACACTGCCAGGGATGGGGTATCCACAGCTTCTCTAGGCAATGTGTTCCGGTGCATCACCGCCCTCACAGTAAAGAATTTCTTCCTAATATCTGTTGGTAAGATAAGTATGTATTGTTCCTACTAGCAGCCCTAAAAAATAGAATTTCCAGTTGGCCTACACTGTGGCTTGAACATTCAGAGTCTGCAGGGTTTGTCCACGACAGGCCACTTCACAGGGAAGGTGTAGCTCTGAATGTTTTCATGGGCTGCTATGTCTCTCTGTCTCTGTGACAGCTGTGATGACTCAGAATATTAACCAGATCACTTTTTAATACTACTTTAGCTAAGCAGCTGCAGAGTAGATAGCTCTTCAGTTGTTTAGAATCTTTTATTGTCATTCTCTTGTATCTTTCCTTATGAAATTAAAAAACTCATAATTGTGCTGTAATAGCCTGTAATAAAGCCAGTGCATGCAAGTTTTAAACAATTGTTTTAGCACTGTAATTTTTAAGCAGTAAATGAAACTCATTGTTTTAGATCTAGTCATGTAAGTGTAAAATTATGAATGTCTGCCCTATTAATCAAGTTGCTTTTGAATTCTAAAGAGATTCTAAGGTAGGAGTTTGCTCAGTGAGACATAATTGTTTTTCCAGCTCAATACAGGCTAGTCCCATTATTAATGTTTTCTTTTCAATAAGAACTCACACTGTAATTCTAAGCACTTATGATAATTACAAAGGACTTTTTCACCCCCCCCCCTTTCCTTTAAAATGCTTTTGCCCCCTCCATTGGCATTATAACAAAAAGTAGAATATTATAACCATTATAATTTCTAGTTGGGACACTTGCATTTTGCCTGGCAAATTTTACCCATTTTCTTCCCTGAGTGTGCTGTACAGCTGTGCATTGTTAAACTGCTGTTGCATACATCCCAGATTCTGTGCATTTTAGAGCTTATGAATTATGTCAGTTGTGACTGTCCTACAAGGAATTTGCTTACTGCAAAGGTGACTTTTAATAGATTAAAATTGGGCTTAGTGTATATTTACCCAGATAAAGCCTGAGGCAATCAATAATTGAAAACATGTAGAGATTAAAAGGCCATTATATATATACACAATTAGAAATGCAAGTATCATCATGTTCTTATAGAGATGGATAAAATGAGACCTTTTTAGCAGTTGGTATTATCTAATCTCTTACGTAAATACATATTATGGCTCTGCTTATTCTGTTATAGCAATGAAAGGCTTAAGCTCTCTAACCCATCTTTGGGTTTCATTCCTCCTCTGAGCTGGCTCCAACCTAGAGCAATTCAGCATGCTTGTCCAGTGGGAAGCCAACTCCATGAGGAACTGATTGGAAATTAAGTGACTGACTGCTAAAACTGTGTGATGAAGCCAAGGCTGATTTTATTTATTGCTAACAAAGACAATATATAGGTATAGTCAATGGCTTCAGCTGCAATTTGGTTTCTTACTTCCTGTGTGACTGTAAGCCAGATTTTTTCAAAAGCAGTCAGTTGTTTTGGTCTTTCCAAATTTTCAATGTGTAATCAAAGTGTTTTGAAATGAGTGCCCTAAAAGCTTTGTGACTCAACCCAAAGTGAATGGAGACGTTTTGGATTTAGGACAAAAGACACCTCATCTCAGCTGGTGCCTTTTCATGGCTTCGAATTTCTCCAACTAACTGCAATCACCACATTGCTTGTAAGGAATGAGAAAGGTAGATGGATATTATATGAATGCCCAACATTTCCTTTTGAGATCTACTGAAACCAGTTGATTCCTTTGCCCTCAGATAGTTACTTCAAATATAATGAACCTTCCCTTGGAAATGCCTTTTCTCTAAATAGTCAGTAGAGACATAGATAAATCTGTGTTTCCGTCCTTAAAATTCTGGATGTGTCTTCTCTCTCCATGAATTGCATGGGGAATCAATGGCTATGTTAGCCAGGATGGATTTCTTAACCTTTCTCTCTCCTACTCTGACAGTTTTTGTACAGAATAAAAGAATTGATCTAAACATTGGATTTCAGACCATACTTTCACTTCAGGGTGGTTTAGTGTAATAGGTGATTAATCTGCTTTTTTGTATCATTCCCTTTTGTCCCCCCTCTTTTTGGAGAGGATGTAAAGACCAGTGCAAGTAGGTATCCTGTCATCAGTAACTGGAGATTGAGACGCCGAAAGAGAAGTTACTATTAAATGTATAAACCACACCAGCTATTTTTTATCACTGATACCACTCTGTTATGTGCTTTTGGATTTAAAAACATTTTTATTTGTATCTGCATGACCTGTTTATCACTGAAATACTACTAGGGGAGGAGATTAGACAGAAAAGTGTATTCTTGTCATACAAGTAGTGGGTAATATTTTAAAGGACTGACACACGTGGTGCTAATATTTGCAGCCACAATTCATACAAACATGCCTGAAAGTTACTGATGATACAGGTGCTGCACATTGTGACTTCTCTTAAAGTGGCAAAGCATCAAGGACACACGATGAGTGATTTCAGTATGTGGTTAGGCCCATGAGTACTCAACAATTGTTATCGTGGATTAGCCGGCACTTCAGGACCTTGAGATAGTTGTCGATTTTGTGGGAATCTCGGCGGAGGCAGTGCAGCAGGTTGTAAAAGGCAAAGAGTCTGGAGTCCTCATCAGCAAGCTGCAGGGATGGAAGTCCATCCCACGGAGTGTAAATGTCATTTCCAACCTCCCCAGAATGAACCTAAAGACACAAAGTGATACTAGTAGTAAATGATAGTGAACCTGACTGGATGTAGAAGGCAGCACTGAAAATGATGGGCTTGAAGCATGCTAGTTGCTAGTGTATGGCTTCTGATGTGCTTTCTGTTGTGGCTCACACTATTCTGTACAATGGTCTACGTCCTCATTCAGATTTTGAATGAATTTGTCAGATTTTTCAGTTTATTTCCCTAAAACATGTAAAAAGCATAACTGTCTCAGTAGTGTTTTAAGAGAACTAGTGTGTTAACCAACCAATATTCAGGGGAACCTGACTTTTCAGAGAAATCAAACCTTCCTTCATGCATGGACTCATAAGGGACATCTCATTTTGGTTCCCCCCACCTTCAAAACTTTGTTAACACTTGTTCTTAGAAGTTTTTTGCATGCAACAAACAGATTTGTCTCAGCCCTTATCAGACAAATCTCTCAATAATACCTATTCAGGAGTACTTGGCTTCAGATTCCATTAAAAAAAAAAAAAAAAAAAAAGGCAGAGTGATACAATGACCTCTAATGTTATAAAGGTACATGTAGGACCTCATGTAGTGAGTTAGCATCTGAGGTGAACGTCTGTTTAGGTCTCCTTGTTTGAAGACAATAATTAATCTTCTCATATCACATAAATCTTTATCACATAAAGATCACATAAATCTTTCTCATATCACATAAACCTTCCACAGCAGGAAGGAGGTCTGTGCCTACTGGTGCTTGTGGACCATCCTTATTTCCCACCAGCTGTATCTTGTAAAGACACAGAGGAGAGTGTCTGTGGAGCTGCTGTCATTTGGTTTAAGCAAAAGACAAAAGAAAATAGGCCCACTATGACTCAAAAATGTGGTTTGACACTAATGAATATGCCAGTCTTATCTCTTTCTCTAAATAATGTGAATGAGAAGGTGGTGACAGGGCAACTGGAGCAGCACCTGACTTCTCACTCTTATCTTGGATCCTCACCTGCACCCTTTTTACACACAGATGTGTGTTAGAGATGTATTTGATTACACTGATAAATGCATTTGTAGCTTGGATGGTATAGGGTTTCTGGGTCAAGAGACACCTAACTGAAAGAGAGAGACCATGAGTCATCTAGTGGAAGGTGGTGGTGGCACTCATAGAGCTGTCAACTGCTCCGAGCAGTAAAGTCAGAACCTCTTGTCAACATCTAACTCACTGACAGAATGATAAATTCAGTGACTAACAGAGGCACCTTTAAAAATAAACAAGTTAGAGCTGATTTTAGTCAGTAAAGCTTTCAATTAGTTACTGATAACAAGAACTATTCAAGTATGGGTTTTGTGAGACAACAGCCTGGTTGTCTAAACTTACAAGTGTAGGGGGAACCAAGTCAGACACAGAGTCCAGAGGAGCCAGTGTGGTGTGAAAAGAAAAATGAAAAACACAAGGATTATTTTGCTGTATGCCCCATCTTTGGAATAGCCCAGACTCCCACAGCTTTTTAAACACAGTACTGCTTCCAAAAATTATGCTCAATAGCTATATGTATACAGATGCTTATACATATGCTGAAACATATATATAAAAATACGTACATATGGGAAAAATGAAGTTGCATCTTTAAACAATCAGGATTGCAAGCTGAAAATACTCAGATAGGATGACCATAGCCAGTTCTGACCTCTTGAAGCAGGACTGGGAGTATAATGGATTATTTTATGACAATCACGTCACATTATCTCTACAGAAAACCACATCACATTATCTCTTCAGAAATTGCAAGATAGCAGAAGAAAAGAAAGCTGAAAGAAGAAAGCTGAAAAGTTCTCAAACTCAACTATTTTGTCTTCCTTTTTTATCTTCACATCTTCTGTTTCCTTTCATATTCCAGGTAGGGATAGCCTATCACTGTATGAGTCTTCCATAAAGCAATAGCCTGGAAGGATGTTAAGGACCTAATACTTACCCGCCCAACTATTTTCTCCATTCCTTCTAGAAGCCGCTTGTTTTGTTCTTCAATCTCCACAGCCTTCCAGAGAATGGTTTCTGGAGCTTCTTTGATTCTTTGTACTTCAGAGGCCAAATGGATCAGGGGATCATTCCAGGAGCGCAGAACTCCAAGTATTAGATTCAGCAGGTCTTCATGCTGCTCACCCATAGTAAGGAAAGGCAGTTAAAAGAAGAAAGCTAAATTCTGGTGATGTTAGAAGACATTTAGAGCAGTGTCCTCAGACACTGTGATTTAGGAACTTATTCCAGGACCCATCACTGGATGTGCCCTATAGCCCTGTCTTAGATACTTCTATGCAATCGCATTTTTGAAGTTTGTCATTGTTGCCATCATGTTCTACAATATTTACGCAAGTAGTATTGTGGTGGAAAATATAATTGAATACTCTCAACATTAAAAGCTAGCAAGCATAACTATGTCTCATCTTTGTGAAAGCAAAACCAGAATTCTTTATCTGATTTTTAATGAACATTTTAAAATACAATGACTATTTTTATTTATTTATTTATTTATTTATTAAGTTTAATACTGACTGGAAGGTGCACATTATGGTAAACCACTAAATAGCTTTTATTGCCTCTACAGATCTGATCTGTCCTCCCCTTTGAAAAATAGTGCTTCCCGCAGTAGCTCTCTGGTTTTAAAAATTGTCCTTTCTTGTGGGCAGTAGGAATTCATAAAGCTTATGTTTAAGGTAGTGGTAGTATTAAACCTTTTCTTCTTTGCTAGATGCACAACCCAGGGCTGTGAATTCCATTGCTCCTGACAGAATTTCTGAATGACACACTGAGAGGCTGGTGATACTGTGGGATTGCAAAGATGCCAACACCACCATGAAACTGATAGAGATTTTGCTATAGAACAGCCCCCTTTAAGCCTCATCTCTGCTTAGATTTTTCTCCAGAGAATTTTCAAATCAGATATGTGAGCATAGGCTGAAGATTACCTTTATCTTCACTAAAATTTATAATTATTATAAATTATGTATGTCTGTAGTGTGTTTCTCTTTACATATATTCTGCAGATTTTCACAATAGTCTTTGTATTTGGATGATGATGTGACCACTTTTGCCTACTAGTAACAATGAGAATATCTATTCAACATTTTTTAGTAATGTCAGTGTTTTGAGTTACTGGAAAACGATTTACTTCTGTCTACACACAATGATGCATTTTTATGTTTGTAAACCTATTAATTGTTTATAAGATGTTTTAAGAAAATGTTTAAAGGTTGTAGTGTTCTTAGCACAGCACAAGCATGGTAATTGGCATTGCTCCATGAGGTAGTATTTTAACTGGAAATAAGATGCAGTGATTAAATATACCCTACAGGAAAAAGGAGTGTTGAAAGGCACTGGTACTTATATATACTGTATGGTTTGTAACTTACTATCAGCAAATGTTAAATCAGCTTTGGCTTTTTGGTGCTTTCCTCTTCCTGGTTTTTTTATTCTGGTTGAGCTGATCTCCCTCTCACTCTGACTGCTGCCTCACTATTCCACAACCCTCCTTCCGTGCCTTCCCTTGTCTGTCTTACAATGAATGACATTAGAAATGGGACTTACATGAATCTGCTGAGCCTGCTCCTTATCTTCAGGGGTGGTTAAGGAGGCAGTGTGGCAGCCATTGACAGCTTTTGCAATGAAACCCCGGCCCTGGGCATAGCGTTCATCCTGCAGATCAGCACGGACAGGCATTATTGAAACAGAAAGGTGAGAGCTTCACTCAAACTGTGTGTTGGGTAATTGTTGTTCCATGGCTTTTATCACTGCTGTTATGCTACAAAGGTCAAAAGTTTCTGGTGAGCCTCTAGAGTGGAACTGTCACCCAGCAAACACAAACTTGTCCCACAGATAAAGAATGATGGGAAAATGGTATCTTTTAATAGGAGTGCTGGGGATCTTAGCAATGGTCAGGACTATACACAGATTTGGTCACCACTGGGACTATCACTGTCTGTGCAGCAGTCATATTTGTTTACTTATTATATGTTAACATATGTTTGTGATTAAAAAGTATTAAATTGCAGTTTTATATTTTCTTGCTCTCAGGAAAAGAGTACTTACGAATTCATTGAACATTTCTGAAGAAAGGAAGTGGATGTAGTGTGAAAGTTTAACTGCTCGGTCAAAAAGTTCCTCGAGGGAAAGTTGGCAATTGACAGATCCTTTGGGGCAGATTGGCATAGAGGTCACTCCTTCCTTTGTCAGAAGCATGTTGGACACCAGAAGGACCACCAGCACCAAGCCTGTTCAAGTTTCAAACACAGCAAAATGGGCTCACATTGACTTGCAGGTGCATTTAGAAGCTGCTGTCAGAGCCAGATGCTGGGTGATTTAGGTTGTGCTGTCACACAGCTCAGAGTACCCCCTGTGCTGGCTTCTGAACAGCAGTGGAGGAGGGATACCCTGTAATTCTGTAATTCTTTTATCTTTTCTCCCCTCTCTCATCCTGAAGGTATAGCAGATCCTGTTACATAGCTTGAGGAGACAAGGTGAACTGTGCTGTAATGTACAGTGTATTCTGAAGCCTCTTACTATGTGTCTGACTTTATGACATAGTGATAAACAGAAAAAAAATGAACTCAAGCTTCTTCACAGTGCAAATATAGATACATAATTATATTTGCACAGATACATAAATTTGTAAAATAGATTGGTCTTTTCTTTCTTCTTTTTTTTTCTCCTCTTCCTCCCAGAGGTCCTTTTCTTCTTTGCAAACATTTGGAGTTAAAATTAATTTTTGTGGGAGGCTGGTTAGGTCACTCTTAAGGCTGTGATTGTCCTGGGAGTTCCTTCAAAAGATTTCCAGCAGCTGTGCTTCTTTGCTCTTTAGAGTTTAACCCTAAGTTTCCTACTTCTAAGAAATCAGTGATAGTTTTTGTCTTTTCTCCTGTGCTTCTGAACCTGATATAGAGAACTTCTCATTAGCTAAAGCACAAAACTTCATCTGTTTAAAACTTTTAACTTAACTGTTAAGTTTTTTTATTCAGTGAAATAAAATATAGCCAGAAAAACAATTGAAAATAATGAAAAGAAAATATTTGATAAATGAATGTACTTGTTCTGAGACTTTTGCTTCTGGAAATTCACCTATTACCTATATTGGTTCACTAGACTTATTTAAAATGCTAAATTAAAGTGTACTTCATACATCTGCAAAACTATCCCTAATTATATAATGTAATAAGTTTTTTTCTAGCTCTACATTCAAAAAAGGGGATTTACACAATATTGAAGTAAGCCTTCCTTCTCCCTCATGAGCATTGTACACACTGCACAGTGCAATTAGGAAAGTTTTCTGAAGGATAACTCTATGAATAAGAAAACCTGAGACTTGTTGCCTTGGAAAGTTGATGGCCATTATGAAAACAATAATTTCAAAATTACTACATCACTTCTAGACTTGTGGATAATGACTTCTAGTCACAGTCTTCTGAGTGGTGTAGCAGACCAGTCCAGATCCAAACTTTCATGTGCAGGTGTCACACTCCTCCAGCCAATTTTCTGTGACACTGCTCAGTGCAAAGGTACTCTTAGAAACCAAAAGGAATCAAGCTCCCTTCTTCAGGTTTAGCTTTTTCTGTAAAGCTATTTGGCTGGAAGACCTCTGTTTCTAGAGCTGTTAAATTTCAGTTGTCTCCTAATTCAATCTAAATGGAAAGAAATATAAAAATTATTAGCAGGTGAATGTCAAAAGTCTTACCTTTCAGTGAAGCCCCCTTGGTGCTCATGGTTGGCATCCTGTATGATGACTTGCTTTACCAGAAAGAAACCTCAATTCTTGCTGTTATTCTCCGCAGATACCCCTTTTATATACACCATCCAGGGTCCATTTTGCATACATGCAGCAGGTTGTGGAGTTTGCCTCGATAATTACAAACATCAAATTGCCTTTCTTCCACATTCATATTCAGTATTTTTTGGTTCTTTTTTTTTTTTAATTTTACCTGTGAGAGGGAATTTCATTAATAAGTTGAGCTGTAGGATCCCAAGTATGATTGAATGAAGAGAGTGCCAATATTTTTCCCTGAATGAGGTGAAAATGCCACTGATCCTAGAAATCTCCAGCTCCGAGACAGGTATTCTCATTGTTTCTAGCCTGCTGTTCTCACTCCCCACAATGGTCTCATCCTTCCTTGTTTCTTCAGCCATCTAAGCTTGATTATGTTAAAATTCTGGCTAAATGTGGGAGGAAAACAGTGGTTTACAATGCCCCCATCGAGAGAAATAGGATAAATTGTACTGAAATTTATCCCGAGTAAAGGGATTGGAGGCTCCTGGAAAGACAGGCGACTATCTGTAAAATTATAGGTATGACATTCCTGGTCAGTTAAAAAATATGTTGCACAGCACAAATCTTGGTACAGCTGATCCTCAGTCTGAGAGATGTTTGGAGAAATAGGGTCTGCTTTTATATTAAAAAAGTAATAATTTAGAATAATTGAAGAGGTATAAGTTTTGGTTACTGCTTAATCTGAAATGTCTCATGAATAAGTTAGCATTATTCAAAAAGAAACAAAGCCAACCTCTACAAAGCCATGAAATAATTTTCTGTGCTTGAAAACCCTCTGCGTAAAAGATGGGCATTTCCACCACAGGCAAAACACGTGCTGTCGTCAGCAGTGAGGTCTGTTCTCGAATCTTATGCATCTGTGGTAACCTACAAACCAGCCTCAACAGGTTGTCCCTGTTTTCTTGCGTGAAGTTCATCTGCATGAATATGTTAGCAAATATACAACCTTTCATCTGTTTCTCAGGTCCATTTACCCATGAAAAAGCTTTCCAAATTAGATGGTCATAATGAATAAAGTATGCAATGTTAATGAATTTTCTTGCCTTTAGACAACTTGTTCCATACCTGTGGAACGGGTAGACATACAACCTGGAATTCTTCATGATTTCATAACTATGGACATGATTCTTGAAGTAATGATGAACAAGGGAGAAGAAAGGTAGAATGTTTAGGGAAGGCATTCCTTGGGAAACAAGGTGCTTCAGCAATAAATCAGAACCGGTAAAAGGTGGTCTACCTCTGCTAAGTCTCTAGGATGTTTGCTAGAACAGTTTGTTCTACTTAGAGGCTGTATCTTGATTGGAAATTGAAGTCCTGCTGAGTAAATGAAGCAGTTGTTGTCTGCAGCAGTAAAAGTGGAAATTTGATGAATGCAGTAGGATTAGAATGGGACCACAGCCAAAACTCTAGAATGGATGGCAAGAAAAGCTGTCCTCCAAGTCACAATTAGTGGCTTATGAGCTTGATTTAATTCAGCTTCATTTGAAAACCTTCTCCAATGAGATTACAGGTGAAACTGAAAAATCCTGATATCTTACGACTTTAGAAGAGTCCTGTGAATTAGATGAATGAACAGCTCTCAACCCACCTGTTGCTTTTTCATTTACTAGTTTTCTTTTCTTGGTATTTTGAGGGTTTGATATTGTGGTCAAAATAAGGCACACAGTTAATATTAGGGACTAGATAACAAAGGCAGCAGGTAAACTCCCAAGGCTGTCTTTTCCATTTTTGGAGAGGGAGGCATGTCGCTGTTGAGCCGCTAGCTGAGAAATGACCCAGGTTCTCAGACAAGGAAAGAGAGAAGGTGTCTTTATTATTTTGATTTCCATATATATAGAGTCTTCAGAGGTCACCCAGATTGGTCAGCCCGAGACCTCCCCCTAGGCCCAACTGGCCAAGCCCGAATTGACCTAATCTGGAGACGTTTGCAAAACATCCAAACTTTATCTTGTTTATGAAATATAGCAAAATGTTCTCACGGGAAAAACCTGTGCTAGCCACAGCGGCCTCTCTGAAGCCTGACAACATTAGCTGAAGTCAATATCCTCATTTGATTTAGCTTGTAGAAAAACTCTCTCTTGCTGTGTAAATGTAGACAAGCTCCTTAAATGTAGATCACAGGAGAGTGGTTCATTTGAAACCATTGCATGTAGTTTTAATTAAAACATTCTACCACAAAATAATATACTTTAATTTTCTCTCGCACCTTTCATCCTCAAATACTCTACAGACATGAATGGATTAAAATTGTCAGCAATCAAGAATCCTAGGCAGGAGAGAAGACACTTTCCATAAAGTAGATAAGTATAAAGGTGAACTTCTTTCACCATGAGTGAGAACTGACATAGAGGTTAAGCAGTTTATTTGTGTCTGTGCAGGAAGTCTTGGGGGAAAAAATAAAATAAAATAAAATTCCTGATTCTCAGATCTGCACTTGAGATGAAGAACATAATTTCTTATTAGTTCCAAAATAGGAAAACAAGGGTGAGAGAAAGAAAAGAGAGGAAAAGTTACAATAACCAGAAATAAATAGATTAAAATATTAATTTTCTTTTATAAATTAGGAGTTTGGTTCTATTGAAAAGTTGAATAAAAACTTGCAAGTAGCTGAAAATGCTTCCTTCTACCTTTTGAAAGTGACCTGGCTTTATACACTCCAAAGAAGTATTATGGAACTTGGCATCCCATCGTCTCTGATTATTCTCTGAACCATGGAAAGGAAATTCATCCTGGTCCCCAACAGCCACCTAATTTTAACAATAGCTCAAGACAGCACTGTAAATAGCTGGACAGTTATCAGCATTTAGGGAAAAGTCTTGAGGAACTACAAGGCACAGCTGTGATTAGCAGCCTATTTCCATCTCCCTAGGTCTTTCACTTCTGCCTTAGAATTTTTTTTTTTTAAATTATCACATTTCTTTTATCTTCAAGATCTTTCCTGGCAAAAAAATGAGTAATTGTTACCACCCGGTGTAAACAGTATACCAAAAGCAGGACTTAGTATAGGCAGACTTTATTATATTGCTTTTAGCTCATTATTCATACTTCACAGGCATTACATGTGATGTATCAATATTACAGATAACATTTAGTGCTCATTTCTCAACATCCTCAACATCCATTTCCATCTCATATCATGTTTCAAACTATGAATTGGACTGTGGCATCTTGATTAAGAACTATTGATCAGTACTGGAAGATCAAATATTCCTATTCCATTTTATTTTATTTAAGTTTTTGAGATATGAAAAGTCTTGTGTCTGATTGATGGCTAATGCAGAAGAATGAAAAATCTTTTGTAATAGAATATCTCCTTGCAGAATACTTAAGTAGTTTAATAGAAGACAGGTAATATCACTTGATTTTGACTTTTACTTACTTGGAAGTATCTTTCTTTATTAACAGAACATTGGTTGATGCAGAAGTTTGAAATGCCAAATTTTTGTTAGGTTTTTAAAAGGTGATCCCCAAGTTATGTGTGCAGATCATGCAAAGCTGAATGTTCAGAAAAATATTCCTGTATGTGATCTAAATGACTGACTCTTTGGATACACAATGGAAAAGAAAAGGTCTGTGTATTCCTGTGTTCTTTTTTTCCACATGCAATGAGAAGTACAAGGAAGACCAAGGCCCCTCTGGAATTAAATCTGTCAAAGGATGTCAAGGAGAACAAGAGGGGCTTTTTCAAATACATGAATAATAAAGGAAAACTAAGGATAGCATGGGCCTGTTACCAAACGGAATGGACACCCTGGTAACAGAGGACACAGAGAAGGCAGAATTGCTGAATGCTGCCTTTGCATCAGGACAAGACCAGGAGTCCCTGACCTGGGAGACCAGGGCAGAGGACTGTTGGAAGGAAGACTTTCCTTTGCTCAAGGAGGATTGGGTTAGGCAACACTCAGACAAACTTGATATCTAGAAGTCCATGGGCCCTAATGGGATTTATCCATGAGTGCTGAGTGATTTGATGGACACCACAGCAAGCCCACTCACAATCACCTTTGAAAGTTCATGGCACTCAGGAGAGGTGCCTGAGGACTGGAAAAGAGCAAATGTTACTCTGGTTTCCAGAAAGGACAGTCAAGAGGACCCAAGGAACTACCAGCCTGTCAGCCTCACCTCAATCCCTGGAAAGGTGACGGAATGCCTCATTCCAGGGTCCATCTTTGTCCGCATGGAGGACAAGAAGGTGATTAGGAGTATGGATACAGTCAGCATTAGAGTATGGATACACTAAAGGTAAATCATGCTTGGCCAACCTAATCAGCTTCTATGATGAACCAACTGCCTTGATAAATTAGGGCGGAGCAGTGGATGTTTTGAAAAGCAGCTCTGTGGAGAAGGACCTGGGGGTCTTGTGTTTCTTTTGTAGAATATTTGCTAAGTTATCCTGTCAACCTAACTTAGTGGTTGGCTTTAAAAAGTTGCAAAACTGTTTTATCTGCATCAAAACCAAATCCTCAGAGCACTTTAAATTTTCATAAAATCATAAAACCATAGAATGGTTTGGGTTGGAAGGGACCTTAAAGTTCACATAGTTCCAAACACCCTGTCAGGGAGAGGGGCACCATTCACCAGACCAGGTTGCTCAGAGCCCTGTCCAAACATGTGGAAAATAGATTTGGAAGAGGAACATAAACAGAATATTTTTTCATTCTAGATAGTTTAAAATGAAAAATATTTTTTCTTTTATGATTACTCTCTATAATGTCCATGAAACATTTGTGCAAAATTTAAGTGATTTTCTAGGATTATGTTAAATGAGGGCTCTTTCTTCTCCCATCTACTTCATATGGGGAACAGGAGAATTTTAAAGGCATTCTCTCCAAATGTTTGTCTCAGCAAAACCAGAAAAATGGGGATTGAGTCCTTTCTTAGTGTGCTCTCTGCGTGCAGGCTGGTAAAAAATAGATAAGAACATAAGGGAAAATAATTCCATATGGTGGAAAAAAACAGGTGGAAATCTTTGGGAGATTTTCAGTTTACTTTTAATTCATGCACCAGTGTGGTTTCATAAAATTTCAGAAATAGACATAAAAATGAAACGGCTGAACATGTTTTAAAAATAATTTATCAACATTGCCACTATGAGGACATACATCTAAGTGCACCATGAAATATTAAGTGTGAATCCCAAGGAGAATTCCAGCTAATGATAGCAAAAACCCAGGGGACTTTTCAGAGAATGGAGTAAAAGCTGGCCAGTGTATATTGTTCCTTATACTTGAAGTTGTTTGAAGCCTGTGGCTCAGTGCTCACTAATGCTGTATCTGTGTATTATCAAATAACTTGGCAGTAAAAATTTGATCTGGATCACACATAACTGCATTATGGCACTTCAGCTGAATCATCAAGAGGCCACGTTATGGTACTTATCCTGGCCTGATACTTGATACCAGATATATCTGACTCTTGGAGGTCAGATGATAAGGATCTGACATCTGCTAGGACAGAGATGCACTACAAAACTTTTTCTGCAAATGTGAAGTGGCAGACTGAGCCCATGCTGGTTCAATGCTTAATGTCATGTGGTTGCAATATTTTTTATCCAATACCTTAAATCCAGTTTTCCTTTTTCAGAGGTGAAAACTAGAGATTTTGGAAGTGAAGACAAAGGGGAATCTCAACCCTCCAAAAAATCTTTAGAGTGGATTACTGGGACCATGGCTGTATAGTCCCAGTAATTGAGTAGCGACAGCTTCTGTCTATCCAGTTTGAGTCTTGTTCTGCTTCTGGGATGGTGGAATAACATGCTGTGCCATAGCTGGCCTAATTTCCAAAGCTGTGAGATATAGCCTAGACCAAATGAAGAAGTACGTATTTGTACACTGACTTATAAGATACAGTTACTGCTATAAAAACACCACTGTCTTAGATCTGCCTTAGCTAAAAGAAGAAGTATTTTTGATTCTGAGGCACACTGAACTCCAAAGACTGAAGACCTAGTGATTTAAATAATTTATATGTTTTTTCTTGTTTTCCCATACATTAGCTTTTATGTATGATTTGTTTCCCTTGACAATGTTCAGCTACAGTCATAGCTACAATCTTCTACAATCAAGTTATTTTCCATAAGATCCAGATTTCAGCTAATCATTCTTCAGGATAAAGTAGAATGAGTTGCAAGATTTTACTTAGGGTAGGCATTCCACTGTGGAATTTACTGGTGGCCTGGGTAATTACTGGTATTGGTTCAAGTATTGTATTTATGTAACACACTTCTAATAAAATGCAATAAACAGGAAAAAGTACCATCAGAAGGCTGAAATTTTCCTGCCAGTAAGTGGGGCATAGGAGAAAATGAGCCTGGTTTAAATATTTGCATATTTTTAATTCTATGGGTAAATGCATCACTGGAAAAATATTTCCTAAAGTGCTTTGTGGAGCTAGAGTCTGTAAAAGTAAGAGGATTTTTTTTTTCAATTGCAAATACATTGAAAGAGCACTGAAGTGTGCACAGAGATTTTGAGCACGTTTGTATAGGGAGGTATATCCACAGATTGTGGTAAGCATGCTTCTGTTTTAGCATGCAGTGTTTGATTTTAGTAATGGATAGTTACACAAAATGGCAAATGGACATTTTGTCCTGTCTTTTAGAAGAGCATTTCAAAAAGATGCATTTTTCCTCCTGATGTGAAATACATGTGAATGCTTGTTGGTCCCATAACTTCTGATATATATGTAAGAATTGAATGGAGAGTAAAAGGTGAGTAGAATTTGTGGGAGGGTGTGTTACTAGCTGAAAGCAAAATAACAGGCAGAGATCTATGCTGACATTTTTGCTTCTTTGGGAGAGTCTTACTTTTAGTTGTGCGTTTATCAGAGGGATCAATGCATATTACTGCTCAAAATCCCCCATTTTGTGATGGAATAGAAGTAATACTGAAACAAGGGGACCTTTACTTAATTGTCTTTAAGGAAGCATTCAATGTCAGAGTTTTCTCTGAGTGATTCTGAAACCTATCACATTTTCTTTTGTTCATTTTTTTTGTTACTGTCTCTAAACCTAATACATAAAACCCCCCAAACATACAAAACCCCAACAGACCCCGAAGGGATGGGATATATGTGTATTGGACATCTTCTGTTCCACAAGAAATTTGAAACCTCAAATATTATTTTGTATCTCACTAGAGTGTTTTTTCTATTCTACCTCATTCTGTAAATATTTTAGTTAAGCTTGTCATATTTGTTGAACCCAGGCTAGAAATTAATATTCACATAGATTTTTTTGAAAGACACGTGAAATTATTTTAGTAAAATGCATTCACCTACTTCTTAAACTAAAATATTTTATTTGAGGGGAAAATAGGGAAGTAGTTATTCAGTATATTCTGTGACTATATTTTAAAAAAAATTATATTACGTGGTAAAAAATTAATGGAAATAACCTACAGATATATACAGCAGGCACAGGTCGTGGTATGTTCTGTGCAGAGTTTGTCACCCATTCCAGGGTATCTGGCAGGATTTGCTTATATCTTCAAAACTTATAACTGATAGCTATGTTGGACATTAAGTAATATATGCAAAGAAGAAATAAATGATTGTCAATAAAAATGAAAACAGCTGAAGCTGTTTTAAAGGAAACATTTTTAAATAGAAATAGAAAAAATATAATCAAGAAAACTTTTTGGTAGCAAACATTTCTAACCAGTTCTTAAAAGGTCAAATACATTAAATTGCACACCTGCAGCACTTTTTTATGTTTAAAAATTCATTAAAAAAATATTGAAGGTGCATTTCTGTTCAATCTCTTCTCTAATGAATATATTTGCATATAATCACAGTTTGCTCCTTTAGAGCTTTCTTACTCATTTCCTAAGTCCTCAGTCTGTAACCTGATCTTGTGGGATTTGCAAAGCTGAGGCCAAAGTCACCATGGAAATGTCATGACACTGCCATTTTCGGAAGTGCCTGGTTATTGCAAGTGGCTGACACGGTGCAGCTTCATGGCTGACCAGGAGCAGGAACGTCAAACAAACTGCAACTTCTTTCGTTAGCCATGGGTTTTTGCGTAAACAGGAAGAGGTAAAAGAATTGTTGCCTGTTTTGTCTGTGTATTTTGCTTTAGTTTTTTGAAGTTTGATTATAAAATCAATCATTATTTGAGCTACTCTTCAAACACAGCTCTCCCCAAAGCTTGAAGGCTTTGATATTGTTACAGTCTTCCTTGGGAAAGAAATCAAAAAACACAAAAACAACAACCAAATAGGAGGGAGTGGAGTGCAGCAAAATCTTTTCATCACTTTCTCCTTATAGATTTTCTGATTTGGCTCTGGTTTCAAAGCTTGGGGCTAATATTCCCTGTGGAACGTATTTCAAGAGTGTTTGGCTTTACACCTGTGAAACACATCAATACCATCCCACCTTCTAGACATCAGAAAAGATAAAATTTTCCCAGTGAATAAAATTAACTTGTTTGTATCCTTTATAAAAATAAATATGCTTAATAGAGGTAGTTAATTTAAAAAATGTAGACTAAAAATAATCCTAATTAAAAGACTGAAGTTTTATCCAAATTATTATATTCTTTCCTTAAAAAAAACAAACCCAACAACCTGCCACAAATTCTGTTCAAAAATTCTGCTTTTCTGAGTATGTATCCTGTCAACCTCCTTAAAATTATGAGTTTTTAAATCAACTTTTAAAAAGTGAAGGGGACACCTGTATCAAAAGAATACATTTTTACATTCACATTTGCTGTGAGGGATGCAATCATAATAATAAAAATTTCTAATCTGATTTTTCTCTAAATCTTAAAATAAAAAAATATTTCAGTTATGTGTAGGTGAAAGGGAGCCAGGTTACAATTAAACATTATTGAAGAACAGAATTTCTCAGTTTTTGTATATTTACTTGTCCTCTTTATGACAGTGAAGCAAAAAGGTATTTCATGTTGGCTTGCAAAATTAAACCAGTGTGGTATCAGTTTGCAGCACATTTTGCCATTATGGCTCTTGAGTTCATGCATAGACATATCCTGTAGCTGGATCCATTATTTGCACATGGCTGTGAGATGACAATTCCAAATAATTGAATGGGGATGACAAGATAAAAGAAGGTTTTTTTCAGTTTACCCCAGACTTGTTCTGGAGAAAAAATAATTTTTAGGTAAATCAGTTAACGTAACTTGAAAATTCTTCCTGTTGTAGTCAGTTTGTCTTCCACAAAATCTTCCTTCTTGCATGGGTTGATGCATGGTCAGAAATCTATGCTGTTAAAAAAAAAACCAAGGTAAAAACAAACAAAACCCCCTTTTCATTTTAAGTACTGTCAGTAGAAATAAGCCCATTTACCTATTAGAAATAGTGATCATCACGAGAATAAAAAGGCAAAGTGTCCAGTCATTTTTACTGTGCTCCAGTTCTACTCTCTACCATGTATGAACAAGTATGTAGGATTTGTAACTACGCTGGCAGTAACAGAACCTGCAGGTATTTGCTTTAATAAAGACCTCATTAATCCCATAAAATCTTAGTGTGAGGTAGAGCTGCTGTTAACCACTCTCACTGGGATAGATGTGAAGAACCTTCAAAGCCTGTAAACATGCCAGCAGTAACTGACTATTCTTGTACATTCCCTCCAGCCACCTTTAACTTCACAAAGGTTTTTAATTTAGGTCCCTCATATCTTTGAAAGGCTTAAAAAAATTCTCCTTATCTTCTTTTTTTCCCCCTCTCTTTTCTTCTATTCAGAACATGAATCTGTGAGGAGGAAAAAAGACAACAAAAATCCTTGACATCTGGAGAGAATTTAAAATTGCTTTTTGCCTTCTGAAATGAAACCTGAAAGTTTTTTAAATAAGAGGAGTAAAAGGACCAATCAGCAAGAGATAGACCTAAGTCATCTGAAAGGCCCATGTCAGTGTTCAGTGCTCTCCACTGGAGATTTTGTGGAGGAATCTGATTAGTCTGAAAGTTTTTTTCCTATGAACATCAGTACAGAAAGGCCTGCTAGCCTCTGAATAAAAGCAGACACAATTGCTCTCACATTGTCCAGGGCTGCATTACACACACATGCCTCAAAATGACAGTGGAAGTAAAAGGTACATAGCTAGCACAAAATCCTTCAGAAAAATATACTGCTGGTGTTTCTGTTCTGTTTTCCATGAGGAGATGTCCCTAGTGTTTCTGTTTTACGATAAATGTAAGGTATTGGGGGATGAGTTCTAGCAGTTTGAAATAAAATCAGTAGTGCACGTGTTGCTATCTTTCCAAAACAGTTTTAACATTGTATCTTCTAATACCGTGGGAACTATGACTGTTTCTGTAACCCTAATGGAGTGTGACTTGCTTATATGCAAAGGCATAGGTCATGTGCATAAACTGCACATAGACTTAAGCTCTGTTCTGCATCCCTATTTTAATTCCTGCAGAATCATCCACACATCACATAGCCCTATTTAATTTGTACTGGCTTTAGTTTTCCTTTCTTAACTGTTACATGTGTTCTATTCGTGCCCTACTCTGACATCACATGAAAAACAAAAGGCTGTTCGACCTCCCAAAATCCATTAGTCTGCCACCTGTCTTCATGTATGTAGATGTAACGATGCACATACTTGCGTCATACAACTCACATACATACCTCATTTGCTGCTGGACAAATGGGCTTGATCAGTTCAGAAGTTTGTTTCACAGACACATCTAATCATATGCACGCTAGAAACATCCCATACCAGCATGTGTACATGCAAACCTAATTCTCAGGCCTACTGCGTGTAACGAGTTTCAGACTCAGTTAAAGGTGCAGGAAAAATTAGAAGACCACATTCCATGTAGATTTGTAATGCCTTTGACAGTGTAAGGTTCTACACAAATGATGGAATGAGGGACCTAGCTGCTCTCAACCTCCTTTCTTATTGCATTTTGTGTGGAATGGAAGACCAGCTAATCTCAGCACACTGTCAAGTGAGCTTGGATTATTTTTATCAATAGGTCATACACTTAGCATACATGATCCTATGGCCAGGGTTAGAGAAATGCCGTGGTCTACCCTGGGATGGTCCTGATGTGATGCTGAATTAGTGAAATCTGTGGAATGAAGTTTGGTACAGTTCCTCTTCTAAAACGCATCCCTGTAGATTTTGGGAAGAACTAAATTCCAGATCCTTATTTTGAATAACAGTGAAATGTACTGTTTTGAACATGGATAGGGTTTGGCAAAGAAAAGATGGAATTATAAGGAAACAAGTTTTTTTTTTTTGTCTTATTTATAATCTTGTTGCTAATGAGTATTGCTTGCATGAACATGGCAGGTAATAGGGAAATCATTTAACTGTCACTTTGATCCACTACTCAAGAACCTGAAACTTACTTTTTTTTTCTGGCAAAGCCTTCTTAACTCATTTTAAATTGTGATTTTTGTTCAGCAGTTTAGCTATTGGAAGTATTCTGTTGCTTATCCTGTTATTTTAAGTTTAGAAAAATCCACGTAGGGATTTAGCAAAGCTGAGAATAGTTATCTATCTCGTTGCTAGTAATGTTATCAGTCAAGTGGATCTTTATTATTAATAATGTATATATTTTCTTGGCAGGACAACAATTACATGTCACATTCCCTTGAAGTTGTTTGCTACCAGCAACTCTGGTATTTTTTGGAAAGGCTTTGTAATAAAGAAGAGGCATGTGTCATTCCCTCAGGGTGTCAGCCCTCTAGGTTGCTGGATAATTCTGGAAACAGTGAGTCTCATATCCAAGCCTAGTCCCACCAAGATCCAACCTGCATTCTGTGAGGTCTGAGACCCTGCTCAGATATTTTTTCACAGCATACAGTGGAATGAGAAGGGGTGCCTTATACATGCGTTTATTTATATATAAATGACTAAAGTCTATTTACAGGTGAAAACATAGGGATTAGATATTTTCATATACTTAATAGTTGATGCAAAATATTGGTGTGATGTTCTGCCCAGGGGACTCTGTAGCTTAGGGACTGACTTGCTGCAGTTGGAACCCAGGAATATTTTTCAGACAGGCTTAAGGGCCATCTGGTCTAGAGGTATTTAAGTTACTAGCACAGCCGTGGATGCCTACTGCCAAATCCAGATCTGGAATTCATTTTGAAATTTGACCATTCAGAGAAAGAGCAAGATAAAATTGCATCTGTCAATTGTTTTTAACTGTGAGTGAGTAATAATGAATACAGAGAAACCTGGTGGTCTGGCCTCGCTATGAAATGTAAGCATGAATTGTGTCACTGAGGAGTCTATAATTTCAACTTGCTTGTGGTAGTGTTGTCTTATGCTTATGAGCCCCTTTTGTTTAGCCTGAGAGCTATTTCTCCATAAGGTCTATAATCCTCGGAGACAGAGAATCAAGAGAGCAATACTGTAACACTCCTGAGTTAAGGGAAGTCTGGGTCGAGGTTTTGGAGGAGCTATGGTAGAAAACAGCTTCTTTGTCATGCTGGCCAATATGCTGCAAGATTTTAGCTGCTGAGTTTGCCATTGCTATCTAGCTTGTCTACCAATTGTCTGTTCTCCTGTTTCTCTTCCTCCAGTTCAACACAGAACCAGAGCTAGCTCTAGAGAGTGAGTGAATGAGTGAGGAGAGATGGAATCACCTTAATTACTTTGATGGCTGTAGACAGCAAATAGTTGCTGTGTTTCAATTTTATACCCATCAGCTGTCACCTAATTTAGTGAATACTCATTGATTTCCAGCAGAGAATTTTGAAATTATAATCAATATGAAGATGCCACAGAGGAATAATAATAAACTTCTTAGGAGTTGGAAATACATTTAATGAATCAGGAGATTGAGTAAATAATACCACATGTATGTGGTGAGAGCTGTCTGGATAACTGTGGTTGCAACTCCAAATAGTTCATAAACAGCCTACAAAATAAAAGACACAGATTTAGTCGTTATTATTGGAAGGTCTGCTCGTGGGACTATATCAAATGCAGTTACAACAGCATAAAACATGAGAAACATGAAAGCTCTTCTTGTTTCTCTTTTAAAAAAGTGGTAGCTTTTTTGATTTTTCTGTCAAAGCATGTATGTATTTGTATATGTAAGCAAAGACATTGGATGAAAGCGGATGAAAGAAAGCTGCAACAAAAAATAAGGAACACTTATTTCAGAGGAAAGGGTGCTGCCCAGTTGAGGGATTGACAGAAAGGCTTGGGTGGCTCTTGCTGGTATCTAAACCGCGGCTTCCGCCAGCTTCATGTCTGTGGGCCAGTGCCATACCTCATCAGCTAGCGTGGCTCAGGGCACAGGAGTGAATAATCTGAGCCCCAGAAGCTGCCAGAGCATTTAGACCAAGCTTGTGCTGTGTAATCCCAGCTCTGATACTGATATTTCTGTGTGGCCTTGATTACAGTCCACAACATTTTTGCCTCATTATCTTCATCAGTAAAATTGGGTAACATTTACCTGAGGGCTTCATGGGAAATTTACTAGTAACTAAGTCACATCTATGGAGCTGCAATGTGATTTTGTGTCCTGAATCTGATCAGACAACAATCTTACCCCTCAAGTGGCTGCAGATTTAACAACCTACCCTCACCCAGAGCTGTGACAGAGTTAAGCAGTTGTGTGTGATCTGTCTCTACCGAGCCATGTGTTGCGTGCTCTTTCTAAAGAAGAGAGGTGGTAATGGGCTAAAGAGTCCCATATGCCTGACTTAGGTAAAGCAAGTGAGTTAATGGTTCCACAGATGTTTCTGCAGCTCTCTCTCCATGCTGCCTTTCTGCAGGAGAACGTGTGGAGCAGAGCGAGCAGGCTGCTGTTGAGGGATTGGCTAGGTGACCTCTGAGGCCCTTCCAACCTGAGTTATTTTGTGATTGCATAATTTGAGGCATGTGCTAAAGTGGGCTGGTTTTAGAGGTGTAATTAGGAAACAAAGAAAGAGGCCAGAAATCTGTGACCATTTCTTCCGCTCTTGCTGCTTTGTCTTCTGTCAATTTGAGAAGATTAGAGGACCATGCAACTGTGTGTCTCTTGATTACAGAGCAGTACCTAAATGAGCAGTATCCGGCCTTTTTGCTGACTTCTGTTAACACTGGAGGAGGACTCTTTATGGCGGCTCTGCTCTTCTTACATCCCAGAAACTAGGGAAAGTTTGGTGCCTTCTGGAAGTGTACTGTTCACATGCTGCACGGTATACATGCATAGGTAAAACCCCTTTATGATCCTGCAAGCATAACAGCCACCAGCTGGTCCTGGCCACAAGAAAATCTCATTCTATGCCTGACAGCTGCCTTTCTCAGTGGCAATTCTCATACAGCAGAAGCATGGGTGCAGGGCAAGTGATTTGCACTGGTTTATTCCCAGCTGCCATCTTTCATGAAGACACCTTGGTCCTTGCTAAATACATGTCACCCGTGATTCATCCTACCGAGATCTCCTGCCTGTACCTGGCAGTCTCTGAGATTACCCCATAGGACTGATGAATTGCTCCTATGGAATGTTTGTAGCCCATGGGCTGTAGATTGAGGAGACTGATGACTAGACTGCCTCTATTACTGTAACTAATACTACTTTAAAGGCCCAAGCAGTGGCGAGAACAGATTCACTGAACGCTTGAACTCTTTGCACTCCTGAGCTATGCAACAGGCAGTGTTTAAAAATAGAAAGCATGGCTCCCCTGTGCAGCCCCTCTCCCAGTGATTCCTCCGGTGGATGAAGTCATGCCCACAGCTCGCTGGCCTGTGAGTGGGCAGCCTGTCTCCTGCAGCGTCAGCAGGAGCCAGCACGGCGAGCTTAAAAGGCTGTCAGGGGTTGGCAGGTCATCCGCCCAAAGGCAGGAAAGAAGGGGGAGGGAGGGAGAAAAATTGAAAAATAACCACAAAGAGAACAAGCTCTTTTTTGAAATTGGAAACTTTAAAGAAAAGATTTATGAACCTTTGGGTTTATGAAACCACCTGGTGCTTTGGAGTTTGCTGCTGGTTAAATTTGGCAGTTCAAAGTTTGGTGGTTGTTTTCCTCCATTAAAAAAAAAAAGACATTTAGAATAGTCTAATTCCACATGTGCGTTGATCTTTTAAAACTCACGCCCACTTAACTTTGAGCTCGACTTGTAAAAATCAGAAAGATTTAGGGGGGAAAGCCTGTTACTTTTTAAGGGCAGCTTTGCCATTTGTGGTGCACGTTGAGCAGCGTGGCCCCTGAACTCTGGCTTTGCCGTCTGCTCAGTTTCCTCGCGGGTGCGCAGTGTGACTTGTGCTGTGTTTTGACAGTTGGTGACCTGCGACCCCCAAACCATAAAATGTTTAGGCTGAGGACGTCTGAGAGGAGCTCTCAGACGTGATGGTTGGCGGCTTTTTTGAGACAGGCCCATCATCTTTCCCCCCAGCCCATATATAGCAGCGATGTGGAGCCTGTAGGTTTTGCTCACACAGCAATTTGAGTCAGAGACTTCCCCCCACGCCTTTGGTTCTGGGTTTCCAAAGAGAAGAGGGGTAAGAATGAGAAGTGGAGAGAATAAGCATCTCATTTTGCCTTTAGGCTTGGACTGTAAGTGAGCTTGTGGGTCTCAGCCATGATGCATGGCAGCAAAATGCAGTTTAAATTCTGCTTTTGCAGGAGTATCTGAAGCTAGTAGAGATTACCAGAGAGTTATGAAACCTGTCCTTCAGTACAGAAACAGCACCAATACAGCTTCATTTTTTTGTGGCTCGTTTCTTTCTGGTGTTTTATACTGACTGATTATCCCTTATTACAATATTTGTAGAGACAGATAGTTATTAGATTTGGATGAATCATTGAGAATGAACAATTTATTCAGCACGTTGCTTATTTTCCCTTCTTAAGTTTGCAATTAAAAACTGTGTTATTCTTAAATGCATTCATTACTTCAAAATTAGCTGTCAGTTACATGAGGGAATATTCTTGTTCTGAGTTAATTTGCAGTCATTTTCATGAAAAATATTGGTAATATCTGGCTAGCTTTGTGAGTCAGGGGAGGCTATCTCTGTTGTCCTTTTGGAGATGCAAATATTATAGCAGCAATAATGTTATTCTGGAACTTTGTGTTTCACTCTAAACAAATTTAATTTCAGGTTGTTAGGACTTAATTGTAGACTTCAAAACAGGGTGTAGAAGTGTTTATACATAACCAGGTATTTGAGATTAGAGTTATTCTCTTGTCAAGCTTTCATTAAATGTTTATAGAAAGTGAAGGATGCTGGCCTTTAAGGACTGATATATGAATGTGTATGAATGAGTGAAAACCTCAGTTTTATAACTGGTGAAAAATAGCATTTGTTTCTTCTTTCTTCTGTTAATTCTCCTTTGACATGGCCAACCTTGTAGCATAAATGAGAGATTTCTTATCACAGGCTCGTATCTGTCTATGGCAGGACCTGAAGGAGTCATTGCAGCTTAAGCAAAACTGAAGATTTTTGTTGCCAGTCAAAAAACAAACACAGCAGGTAGAGTTCACTCCTGTAGCCCAGCAAGAAGATTTAAAGAGCTGGTCTGTTTCTAGATTTGCCTTGTGACTTCTCACCCTCCTGTCAAAGGTCATGCTTGGCAGTATAACTTGTACTCTGGCTTATTAACTCCTACCATCACCTCAAATACCTGGCTCTGCAGTTTGAATTTGACTAGTTTGGAGCTTACTAACTCAGTTTCTAATTGCCAAGATCCATCTGTAAGAGATAAAAAATATGCAAGTGAAAAGTTTTAAATGGCATGGGATTAATTATTTTAGCACAGTGATATCATTAATTCACATGATAATTCTGTGTTTTTACTCTTCACTTGGCAGTTTATAGCTCCTGAAATAGAGCATTAAGTTCTCTGTCCTTCATTTTCAGAACAAATGTGAGTTTTGCTGCTTGTTCAGTCTTATGCCGAGTCTGCAATGAAAGTTATTTCTCCACAGGAATATGCTCCGTGGTAAAAGAACTGAACTGATTTCCTGGAGATCTAGCTTAAATTTCTGGCTCTTCCTTTATAGTTCCTGTGCAGGTTACTTCACCAGTTTCTGCTCTAGTTGGCTATGCACAGAGAAACTGACCTTATTGCTCTTCCGTGTCACCCTTTCTATTACTACTTAAAATTGAAAAATATTTAATCTGAGGATAACACGCACTGTATGCTGGTGTAGAGTTTAGCACACAGAAATTATGACCTTGTTTGGTGTCCTGCTCTTAATATTCCTAGGAGGTGGGCAGAATTATCCCCACTTTTCTGATGGGCCAGTAGAGGATAAGTAAGAGATTATTAAAAGTAGGGAGGTCGAAGGAAATCTATGTATGTTCTCTTCCAGTTTTTTGCTTTATGTGCATCTCAGGACATCTTTAGGCACAGACAAAAAGTGGGCATTCATCTTGGAGATCTGAGTACAGGCAGACAGACCTATGAGCCTTCCTCTTATCGTGAGGATAGCAGAAGTTAATTTGACCTATGTTGCTAATCCTTTCATCCAGTTCTGCTCACCTTAGCTCAACAGCAAAGTTACCTGTCTCAGAAAAGTACATATTCCCTATGGGCACATATTTTCTGCTGCAAAGGTTAGGTGGTTATACCTTTTCCCATTCACTTCCAGGACAGAATTGTGTATGTCAGTGCTTGGAAATATCAGAAGTATTATGTGGATGCTTTTGGTGTCATATTTTCATGTATAAATCTTGGTGCCACAGAAGGAAATACCTCTGCCCCTTCCAATTCTAAACAATTTAAGTGGAAGAAAACAGGGAAAAGTGAAAAGGGAAAACTGATTGGTATTGGAGGAAGTGCCCACATCTTCTGTGCTATCCTGGAAACTTGAACTAAAATTTCTGGCTATTTGGAGAAATGAGTTTTGTCATTTAGTTCCATAGGCCCAAGATATCATCCTCTGCTTATTCAGTTTCAGTTCCCTTGCATTAGACTATCAGGAGCCAACTGTGAAAGCAAATCTCTTGGCTGCTGGGGCTGTAGAGTAACCAAGGTATTACTCAAGAGGCTAAAGCTCTTTTGACTTTCAACCTCGGATCCATGAAAGTGATGTGAAAGGATGCTTGCTCCACCTGTGGCTAATTAACAAAGTCTAAGTGAAACAGAACCCAAGAACAGTAATAATTTATTTCCATTGCAAAAGTATGCAATGTCTCAAAAAAAAAAAAAAAAGGGAAAAAGAAAAAAAAAGGAGAAGACAAAAGAGATGCACCAGACAATAGCCTTGTTGGGAAATACAGTAACACAGTCACACTGAAGCATACAGTGCAAATTCCACACACACTGCTGGGGGTTCAGGTCAGAAGTGCAAGCATATGTGAAGAGCAGTGGGTGGAGAGAGGTCTGGAATGAAAAAATGTGTGCGTCCTGCCTCAATGTTAAGATTTGTGTGTTTCTCCTACTCACTCAAAAGCTGCTCCTGGGTGGTTCCTGGGATAACCCTGTGCCCCAGGCCCCTGACAGGATTTTTTTTGAGATCTATAAGTGGTTTAGATATACCCTATAGGCAGAGAGATATGTACCACATAGCTGTAACATATTACAGGAGTAATGCAACCAGAATATAAAGAAAAATAGTTATGTATTATTTTCTATTTAATTACCTCCTTAATTTTATTTTCCGTTACCTTGTTTTATAGAAGCAAGTATTCCTTTAATGTTTGCAAACTGAAATTAAGATATTGCAAAACATTTGACAACAGAATTCAAGCTGAATGCATTATATGTACATACAAAATTGATACAATAATATGGATTATAAAACTCTCTATGGCTTTACATAGTACACACATACACATACCTGCAGATATATCTGAAAATAAGTCAAAGACCTTTGGTCAGTATGATTCTGTTATATTAATATAGTAATGACTCTTGAAAAATTGTAAATGATGAGATAGAAGGCACAGATTTCATTGTCTCTTGGTATAACAGAGAGAATGATGTGAAACTATATTAAGAACATTGAGCTATGGACTAAAAAAATTATGGTGGGTATCTACCAGGATTTTCCAAGTTAATCTTATCTCTTTCTCACAGCTATGCTGATTATCATCAGTTTTCCTGAATTATTTGCCTTTCAAGATTATTTCCATTGGGGCATGATTAGTCTCTTTGCCTTTCAGTCCCTTCACCTAAGACCCAGCAGGGTCTGTTTCGTGGAATCTTTGAACTTGAGCTCATGGGATATGACTTTGAGAAGTGCAACTTCTTGTATATTTTCAGTATTGATATCTCCTAGAAATTTCCCTTTCCTGTTTTTCAATATAGTGCATGGTTTTGTTGCTCTTTGTTAATTGCTGTATCTATGGGCACTCATGGCTGATAAAAAAGTCATGTATGTTTATATTGTATATTTATATGCAATAAATGAAATGTCTCTCACTATACACTGGTTAATGAAAAATAATATTTATGAAGATGTACTGCAGTGGGGCAGCTCAACAGAAATTAAGCCATCACTTTATTTTTTCTTTGGGAATAAGTTTTACTAGACAGAGAGAAGAATCATTTATCTCTTACTTCACAGTCTCTGCAGGACCTAGCTTGGCTATTACAGTGGAGCAGTAAACTCTTGGACCAAACTATTTTCTATGATGAGCAGGTACAAATCATATTCAAGACAGCTGAGCTTTGTGCAGTAGTTGGTGAGAATATGACACTTTTATTTGGCTTTGTTCTCAGATTTGACAAATTAAGAAAAATAGTTTATTTTCTTACAGCAGATACATTAGGCATGTTTTGCAAAACTATACAGAGAAAAACAGTACCTCTGTAAAGGTGGTACTTCAGGGATCATGAAGATTTATGCCTATACATCTTGACTCGACAAGGAATTGATCATATATGCCATTATGTCCTGAATAAATGGCAGAGAGTCCATGTAACAAATGGCAACTACTCTTGCAGTTAAAAACATCCTCTTGCATGATAATTGGTTTCTTTTGATCAGTTTAGAATGCTTTCTACCCCACAGATACATACTAATAAAAAGAGCCAGTAAAATTTAACAATGACTGGTATAACCAAATAGTTATGTCTTATAAATCCTAATGCAGTCGTGGTAAATACAGGATTTGCCATCTGCTTTTGTTTATATCAGGTAAGTAGAGCTGAAATTTTCAAACTGTCATTTGTAGCTGAAGGAGAAATATTTACTCACATCATGCTGGCTCTTGTTCTGTTTCTCACTGAGAAAACCTGTGTGGAAAATGTAGATGAAGTGTAGGGTAAAGTTAGGCCACCTTAAAAAAAACCCCACAAAGCATTTAACTAGAAATTGTTTTATTTGTTATTATAAAAGGGAGGAGAGAACTGTTTGTGACAAGAGTTCCTCACTGATAGTGAACAGTGCATGCAAACAGTTTCCCCAGAAGAATCCATGGGAGTAAAAGTTTTGAAAGATCCTGAGCTGACTGATTTGAGCAATGGAGTCTCTGTTACAGTGTTTTTTCTTCTAAAGTTTCATTCTGACTACAGAATTGACGGTACATCACTGCAGTCAATTGAGGCTTAGCCAGCCTCATCTAGAGCTGACAACAGTGTTGAGTTTGCTGCTGAGTAGTCCATAGCTGGACTGAAAAGAGATCTGTGTTTTCCCTGAGCCATGTTATGGCACAGAATATCAGCTTTCATTGCACAAACTCAGACATGATGTGCTCTGTTGGGAAATTACGACTGCTGCCTATTTTACATATTCGAAGAAGCAAGGGTTTGAAATTGCCTTTGTATACAGAAATGCAGAAAGTATTTAGTCTCTGAACTATCACTTGTTGTACAAAGCATCAAGTCCCTTTCTAAGTTTTAGTGCAGCAACTAAATTTTTGTAGAGCATAAATCTTTCCTAGTTCCCACTGAAAAAAAAGACAGATTTTTGCTTCCACAGCCTGGCCTTTTACATTTGCTGTAATCTTAGTCTGTGTAAATTCAACAATGTAGTCTGAAAATTGATTATATTTCCTTATGATTCTCTGGGAAATAAGTACTACTGAGTATGTGTGGTTAGTCTCAGAATAATTTCATCTGATTTCAGGAAATTTGTCCCTGATCTGCATAATTTTAGTTGAGGATATAATGAGAATGTCTGATTAATGATGCAATTTCAATATTTCTCAAATTAGTTACTAGTATTTGAAAATGTGAAGAGCTAGAGTTGACTCAAGAGTTTCTAACCTAATACCTGTACAATAGGACAACTGATCACCTGCTAAATGTGGTATCATCAGCCATTGTGTCTGACGATGTTGTTGCCTCCAATTTATAAGTTGATAACATTGCTTATTCACTTACCTCTGAAGCATTCACACAAACCTTTTATTAGGAAAATTATGTTATTTTGATGCTACTAGATCTTCTTTCTGAATACAAATTATTGACCCACAACTACTTTAAAGAAACACAATCTTTCTAATCACTTACAAAAATACAGAAGTCTGCTCTTAAATTAGAGGATTAACAGGCTAGGATTGACTTTGCATATGGAATGGCAGGAGGGAAAGGGCAGCCTGAGTCATGTAACTGGCCTTGTTTATCTCAGTAAGAGAGAGAGAGGGGAAAATTTAATTTAGTGCATGCAATTTAGCATGCAAAAGGTCAAACTGGTGCATGCCTGCAGGTAGTTAATCAGAAAACTGCTATAGTTTCCAACCCAAACAATGTTAAGCAATAGAAATGTAAATATTGGCACTTGCTCTGTGAGGCTGATTTCAGCTGATATTCATAAACCCCTCTTCCTTCTGTCCTGAGTATTTTACATGATACAAATGGTTTCAATTAAAAAATATTGTGTCTCTCCATCCTCAGTTCTTTTATTGTCTCCAGTATGGTTGCAACAGAGTGTACAACGGAGCAGAAGTGCAGCTGAGGCAGGATGCCTCTTGGGCGGACTCAAGTTTGTTTTAATTAAATCTAAAAAAACCCCAACATTGTCGGGCACATGGCATGTGCCATCTGACAGTGGACAAAAAGCCTCAGGTCAGAGACAACTGAGATGGAACAGGGACTGTTGTATCATCTGCACGCAGCTCTTAGCCTAGGTGAGGGCAGTGTGTGTGTGCAGCAGTTGCTGGGAAGTTTTTGAAACAGAGCTTTTATCCTTTTTCCTCTAGTTTTTCCTCTAGTTTTCCCTTCTGCCTTGTATTTTACATTCTTTATCATTTTGAACTTCCACTCAGCACTTTCAACCCAATGCAGAAAATCATGGAGCAGTGCAGTGTCCTAGCTCGTTTTTGTGCCTGCTTTTTGTTTTATAGGCTAGTAACCTGGGAAACATATTTCTTTGCTTTTGTAAGATGCTGAACATCTTTTAGTTCTTTTCAATTTCCCAGATGTATGCTGCAATTAACCAAAAGATACCATTCTCCTGTCCCATTTTTCTTTTTATAAACACATGGAGTAACTTTTTTCCCCACACACAAGTTCTCATAGGAAAACTACTTTCCTTCTCACCATAATCTACATATACATTTCCATACATCTTGTAGTGCTGCTGTCTGACATTTAGTTGTGTTTTTTAAAAATATTAATTAACTAAAATCCCAAATAAATTGGAATCAAATAAAGTACTGCTGTTAAATCTTAGATCTGACTGGGACCCTAATGTGGCAAGCGTAGAATTCGCATTTCCCTCCCAGACGTCAGAAAATGGTTTCTTCATACAAAACCCCGAAGTCTTAGAGACAGTTGCACAAATGCAGCTGCTTTCTTATTTAGTGGAGCTACTCACAGGCAGCTTATTATTATAATTTTCTGAAGTCTTCCCTGGCTTACAGAATTGCTTCAGGACATAAAGTATTGATTTTGTTCTGAAAACTCATGTATGGTTTAGGTGCTGTCTGTCTATGAGCATCATCATTTCACATATTGAGTGCCTTGTGGGAGGTGCAGAGTTCCCTCCGCTCACGTTGTATTTAAGGTAAGTGTGAGGTAAATGAAAAGTCAGCAGAGACCTTGAGAAAGCCCCTCTTCTCTCCTAATGTACTTGAGTTTTGCTAGGCACTTGTAGTCTCCAAACATTTGGCAATGTAACCAGTCAGACATAATCTAATGTAAACCTCATTTACTTCTGCTCCCAGAAGGGAACAGATGAGGAAGCTGGAATAGTTTTAGTGTTCTTGAACTGTGTATGGATGTCAAAGAGACTGTACTATTGTTGGCTGTGGCAGGTTTTTATTTTGAAACGATGAAGATGTACCCAGAAGAGGGCACGTCTGGGTCTGTTTGATGACTGTAATGTACACTGGCTGGTAGAGAGCCAGCACCAGGGCTGTTCCTCTGCTCCTGGAGCAGGACTGAGCAGATGAAGCTTCATATCTCGGCTGAGCTGTGGGGCAGAGGCAGAGCACTCAAGGGAGCTGTGTGCTGACTCAGGCTGAGGAGTGGGAGTGCTGGCTGCGAAATGCTGCTGGCTGTTTCCTGCCCCACTGCTTGATTTTGCTTACTGCTGTATGGAGCAGAGAGGGCTGTACGCCCACCTCTTCCTCTGCCCTTCTTGAAATTTCCTACTGGTTACTTTACCAGTAGGAAAAAAATAATTAAATGACAATAATGTGAAGGAGGGAGACAACTAGATTGATAAATGCAACTTTCTATTTCCTTTTTATAAAGGTAGAGGGAATCCACTGGATTTGACCCAAAAGGGTTAGCAAGTATTGAATCTATTTTCTCTCCCCTGTTTAGTGAAAAAGTTTAATTTAATTTAATTGAAAATAGAAATGCAATTTCTTGATGGCATTTCCACTGTTGTTGTTGACTAGGAATCTATAATTCCATAAACACATAAAGGCTTTGGTCCAGCATCAGAGAACGTCTGTTCCAAGTTCCACAGAGGATGGAAAGAGAGCCCTGGACTGAGTGAGGGAGAAGCTGGAAAGGTAAAGTGACAGTACCAGACTATATTTGGTTCTGTTAATAGTCAAGTGCTGAAACTGAAGATCATAAATATCTTCTTGATTTAACTTAGGTGAAGAAATGTCAAGGAGAACGTGGGTATGTGTAAAATTAACCACATTTTTAAACTGGCAGAACTAGGGCTTAAGCCACACTCCATAGTACACCATGATCTTTTAATTACCTTTTCAGTGCCACTTTCTGTAGGTTTAAAGGCAAACTATGAATGCTGAATAAGAAAATGGTAACTTTGTGTAGTGTTCCTCAATTTACTTTTTCTTTTTTTTCATGCTGTAGGTTTCATAAACAGGAGAGACCTTTTGAAGATTCTAACAAGTTACACTGATGAAAGCAGATTTCAGTACACACAGCCAAATTTCCACATGAAGGTGCTCATTGTATTCCTGAATCCATAGCTCTTATAAAAGGCTTAAGTCACTCTTTCCAAGAAAGAAAAGATGAATTGTGAGTCACTTGCAAAGAAGTTATGAAGTCTTGATCTGTGAAGCACAGAGTTGTCACTTAAGGGTGTCACCTTCTCCTGAAGAGAGTCAGGGTTGAGGGTGCACTGTGCTGCTTAGGTTGTAGACAATATAACAAAGCTGTGACTGTTGAAGGATGCTGTAATGAGAACACATGGATAGGTCAAAAGATTAATCAGAAAGTTTATGAACAAGCCTTTTTCTCCTAATATTTCTCATCTTGTCTGAGAATGATCAGTTCCATAGGGAGCAGCACTTAAGGTAGAGTGTAATGTGTGGTTGTGGTTTTGTTCATGTAAATATGCAGAAGAGGGTAGTGGGTTCATTCACAACACATTTCTGCTCCTAGGAATACTAAGCAGCTAGGAAAAAAAAAACCCCAAAGCAATAACAACAACAAAACACCCTGCCTCTCCTTAAGCAAGCCACCAAGGATGTGGTCTTCTTGCTGATAGCTTGTCACTAAGGCCTGACAAAATTTACATACACATACATACAAAATCTCTACGTGGACTCCTTAACTTTGACTCCAACTGTGCTTTTGATGGCTGAATTACAGGATTAAATATGTTGGCAGTGAAGGCTGGAAAACTGGTCTGAGTCCTGAGAAGCTGCATGGTGGGAAATAAGGAAGACACCCCCCCCCTGCAGACCTGGGGAATGGTTCCAGGTGCCTGGTGGGACTTTAGACTGCCAGCTAAGGTAGCAATACATACATCAATATCAGTCTTCTCAAAGATGTTTAAATGGAAGGTGTGGTGGGAAGACCCACACAACTGTGCTTTGTAGCTTTCAAAGGAATTATTACCATGTCTGCCTCTGATATAGTCCAGTGCCAAAAGTAATCCCAAAGAGACCTCTAAGGACTTTAGAAGTGTGAGAGATTCATGTGGATTTGCTCATCATGGCAAATTCCACTTTTAAAATGTCCACTGCTGAACTTCTAAAGATCTGGTCTCCTAGTATGTGTTTGCCTCAGTACTATCAGTGAAAGAAACATACATTTGGAAAAAAAAAACCCAGCAAATTTGGTTAATATTGTGTGCCTATGATAGAGCTGACTTACCTAACATGCTTTTCCTAAATTTATGGTAGCAATGTTCCCAGATTGAAGCTCTCTCTAATTATAACAAGTAGATAAGCAGCCTTTTAGCAGGCTCCAGGAAAATGGTTCCCTAGCTGCTGCTCAGACCAGTTCTGTGGCTGATGGGCATATAAATGCCACAAGCAATTCATCTGAGATTTTTGAAACAGAATGCATTATGCTGGAGTTTGACTGATTGCCCAAAGAGATTTTTGTAAAACAGACAGTCTGTTTACCATCATTCTGATTATATTTTCAGTCATTTGACCAAATTCCTGGAAATCTTAGTGACTTGGAGAAAGGATAAGCAAAAAGCAAAAAAGCTTGAGCAATGCCCTAATAATTGAGCAAAAAGCTCAATTATTAGGGCATTTTATTTTCTTATTTGTTTGTTTTTATTACTACTGTATAGCACATAGTGCTTTACACGCTGTGTCTCTACTGTAGGAAGGTTAGAATTTTGATTCATTTGACATTATGACTCATTTAGCTGTGCTATGTATACTAGGATTAAAAACTGATGAGCAAAAAGGGCACAGAATTTGTGTACTTTTACTGCCTTCTGGCATTGCTTCTTTGGAAAATAGCTTGTTCTTATTAATAGCAGAAAACTGTAGTAAAATTGTCAAAAATAGATTCATATATTAGGACATGTCACACAGCAGAGAGTTCACCAAAGGAACTTCATGAAAAGAAATATTGAAGATCGTGGAAATTAATGTCTTAATCACAGCAGGTTTCTGTGTTTTAAAATATTATGTGAGTTCTGGTAAAATAAGAGTGGTCTGAAGTTTAAACTCTATCGTGGTGAGCCTTGAAGCAAAAATCTATACTCTGTCCTAAGACTAATCTAAAAGTAGATCTTGATGTGAATTGAGGTTCCATAGCTGAGTTAAGGTCAGTCAAAAATAAGGAGGAAAATACAAGCATAAACTCTCCCCGAAAAACAGAGAGAATGCAGTGGGTGTGCTCATACAGCCATTCTGAGGTGAAAATAATGGAAACCATTATGCTCTCAGGTTTTTTTTGCTACTTTCAGTGGAAGACTCTTCTTTCTAATTCAGTAAGAACTTGAAGGATTTTAATTATAAACAAGGAGAAAGAATTAGAAATAGGGTACAGCTTCAAGTTCGGGGAAGATAGAACATTTCTCAGAAAAAACTGAGGCTGCAACATGTTCATAAGAAATGCAGATAATGTGAGATAGAACAAAGATACACCTAACTGGAAAATAATGTTAATAACACCACAGAAGAATAAATATTTGAATGAGAATCCAGACATCAACTGACTCTTATCCAGTGTTAAATGGAAACACATGCTTTGTACTAGGAGCTAGATCCCTAGGGTGGGAGGAGGAGGTGGCAGGAAGCCCCAGGCTCCTTTTCATTTCAGTGTTATACTCAATCACAGCCACTGCCAAATTAGCCCATAAAAGTTGAGCCAATTCAAGACCATTCAGTTCAAGGCTGAAACATCTCTCTCTCTCCCTCCTCAACTTTGTTCATAAACATGCTGCAGTCAGGTGTTAATTACAATCCCCAGTAAAGCCTTGGAGCCCTGCAGATTCTCCTGGGGAAAATGACTGGACTCAGCACTTTGCAGATCTGTTTATTTTACTTTACTGCACTTTAGTTACCCCGGCTGGCTTGCTACAGACACAGGAGAGAAAAGCCCAGCCTACAGTGGAGTTCAGGGGAACCAAAGTGTATCCCTCTTCCCAACTGAGCGGCTTACATGAGAATTGTTTGCCCAAAGTGTGTTGGTTGGGTGTTGAAGTATTCTTTCTCTGGGGACCTGACCTTTCAATATCCTGAAAAGTCTGCTTCTTGCCAAGTCATTCCAAGCCATCTTCTCCCATGCCATGCTTTGCAGGCAAAAGGCACGTGTGAGAACATCTTGCCACATATTATTTATTTTTGCTAATAGTAAGAATTATTTGCTAATCTCTGATGACGTGATCGGCACTGAACAAGACAGAGAAAAGCACAGAGCATGCCCTGAGGAGTTTATAATTTTGAAGACAAACATAGATGAGACAACATGCACTTGGAAGACCCTGAAGTATGTGTTGACCTACTAAGAATTTAAAATGAAATAACTGGGAGTGGGAGATGATTTTTTTTTTTTCCTTATGCAGTCTGCTTTAAAGAACAGACTTTTTTACTTATGGTCTAGCAAGAAAATTTTGTCACGAAAAGTATACATGTCTTACCTTACTATTCCCTCCCTGGGAAATAAATTAGGCCATACTCTTACTTATGAAAATTGGCTGGCTATTGTTGAAGCAGATGGAACTCTGTTAAGTTACATCAGGTGGGCCCCTGACAAAAGAGGTACACAGGCACCTGCATGTTTTAAGATATGCCAAGCAAGTTAATTGTTCTGAGCTCACAGAAGGCTGAATATGAATTTGAGATCTTGGGTATCAGCTTGCTATTTCTTGGAATGTGCACTTTTCTTAGGCAGAGAAATGCTTTTGCTCGAGTGAGGAAAATCTCCAGATATGTATATATCACCTAAATATGCAACCCAGAACAACTGGTTCTTAAGTAAAATGTCTTTGGATGACAAATTAATTTCATGTCTAACAGTGGCTACCTAGGTGCACATGTAACAATTTAAAAAAAAATTATTTTGGGAAGCAATGCCTTCTTTCGTGTGACTTTGTTCCTGTTGTGGTTTTATAGGAACTGTTTTGACTGTTGACCAATGCCTTCTGGAAATCAGACAAATCCACAGCGCAAAGGTTTCTCTGTACAGGTAAATTACCAGCAGCAAACTAAGATGTGAAATGACGTTATGTGAAATGACTCTGCACTGAACCCTGCTGTGGATGCTGAGAGGGCACACTGAGGGTTCCTTTGTATGAAATGGCTTCCTCAACTGCATGTAAAAGTTCACAGGCAGGGGAGCAGCCAGCATGGTGTAAATTCATGTGGTAGCTTGTAAATTCACACCCTACCTTCTTTGTATAAGCAAACCAATAGTCAAGGCCTTGCATTCATCCCACTGGCATAAACCTGAATGAATAGATGAACCTTACACCTTGCCCTGAAGGCAAACATGTTTGGGCTAATGGGATGTGTAATGGAGGGAATGCTGTCAGGAGCCAGGGCACTGCAGTAGATGATCTTGGGAGAGTTAGTCAAAGTGCTTCAGTAAAAGTACTTCAGAAATTCTCTGTGGCCATGAGGGAGAGAGGACATTCTCAATGTCAGAGGGATAAGATCTCCTAGCACTCTGGAAGAATATGATTGTGATTTGAAATACAATTTCTTGCCTTGTGTGTCATTCCTTTCTGAATAGTTTGGAGGGAATCTTGTTGAATAGCAGATTTCTCTAACATTTTAGGCAGAATGAATACTAATTATTCATTATCTTTGGCAGTGAAAGTTATAGGAGTGCAGCTGAGCTCAGACCTGACAATTCTCATGTAGCTGAAAAGGAGACTTTCTCACAGCAACCCCTGGACCTTTCCTAAAAGTCCCCCTCTCTAATGAGTATTCCTCCAGGTTTCTCAATGAGATATTTAAAATCCTGTTTCAGGTACTTTGAACTGTTCTTCCAAAATGCCATCACTTGACAGCCCTCTAAGACACAGTCATCCAGTGCTGAGCTGATTTCCATCTGATGTAAAGTAGCAACAGTGATCTCATCCGCTCAGGTTTCACTGAAGGTCAAAAGCAGTCTAAAGATCGGGTGTGTTCTGCCTGAGAGGGATGAGCATCTCCCTTTTCTCCTGCCACTGTTATTTTGTGGGAATATACACAGAGCTATCTTTCACGTTTTTATTAGATTCTTATTTGAAAAGAGTGTGTTGTTACAAACACATATGAGCCATCAGGCTGTTTTCAACCTCTGTTGTTTGATGGCCTCAGGAATCCATTTGCAGGATGTGAATTTATCTAAACATAAGTATTTGCTGTGAAGTATTTATCTTTGTTCAGCTGTCTAAGAAATTGCACGTGCTCAAAAATCCACTCAGTTTTCAATGACTGGGGTTACAGAAGTTTTATTAAAAATATTTTCTTGTGGTTTGATAAGATGGTGTGAGAGAGGCATGAAAAAAGCATAGTGATTAAAATCACCTACCTGCAGCCCTGAACATAAGCCTACAAAAGGGAAGTGGTGCCGATTGCAGACTGGAGAGGTGACAAGCATGAAGTAGCCACTCTAGTAGTGGATTCAGAGTGCTGCTGTAGATTTCAAAATGGGCAAAGCACAAGAGCTGCTGAAGCCTGTGTATGTGGTTATTAGCTCATACCAAAGGCCACATCTTCAATGCTGTATTAGCCATGAGCCAGAATAATTCTTGCACAAATTTATGCTTTTCTATTTTGCAATCCAGCTTCATTTTGTGGTTTTCATTGTCCAACTCTGGAAATGTATATATAATCTGAGGAAGTTTCAGTTATCTTCTGTGCTCATGAGGCAAGCCCAGGGCACAATACATCTTAATTTTCTGAGATATTGCTCATGATTGGTTGAGTTCTGTGGAGACTTGTCTTATTTCCTCCCTCTGATAGAGATCTATCTTAAATAGCTATCTTGAACTGGATGGCCAGCAGTTTAGAAGAGGACCAGAGAATGAGCACAGACTGCACCATCATGCACTTTCTCAACATAGTGTACAAGAAGTATGTATGGATGTATGTATGGACTGCCATACTTATTCATTATTGGGCTGAATTCTGCTCATTTTATGTACCTGGGAATTTATGGTCAGTATTGGGCTCTGGCCTGTGTGCTGTGCAAAGAAAAGCCACACTATTTTAGCAGATGCTAAATAAGGCAGTCACATTGGTGATGGCTTGCCAGAACTGAAATGCTTCCCCGACCCCCAGGTTAGATTCTTGAGCCTCTAGTGCTACCTGCTCCAGAGATGTGTTTTATATCTTTCAAAGGACAGCCTAGGTATTATGTCAGCATTTGTCAACATAAGCCAGCAATAAACTCAGAGTTATGTAAGTTTGGGGTGCTGACCCACCGAGGGCTGCGATTCCACTATGCCGCAAGTAAAGGATGTCAGAATTTACAACTGTCTGCAGAGATGTTTCTCCACAAGGATCTATAAACAAAAATGCTCTATCATATGAAGAGTGCAGAACAAAAATTCTTTTCTCTTAGTAACTGAAGGATCTGTGACAATTCCTGTTCTAACCATTTGTCCTCTATCTCATGCTCTCAAATTCGTGACACAATCCTGAAAAAAAAAGAGAATGCTTTAGCTACTTGTGAAAGCACATTTCCCCCCCTGCATAAGCAGGATAGCACAGTCTAAACTTAGCTTCTGTCCTTGGGACATCTCTTCAAATCTCAGTTGCTTATGCACTGCCTGTGTTTCACAGCAACCCACAGCCCAGTTCTCCTGTCCTTGCTTCGCATGCTTGTGTTGGGGAGGTCTGAGGTGGTTTTAAATCAGAGCACAAGCAGCAAGAAAATGCCTTTTTTGTTGTGTTTTGGCATCTGGCAGATGTGAACTCCAATATGCTGTGGATAGCCTGGCATATGACAACAATGTTCAAGAGAACTCCAGGGACCTTTGCAATCACTACTCTTTGTTGACCTTTGTGAACAAGCAGGTTGTGTCTGACAGTTACATTAACAATGCATTTAAGCTTTAAGGGGTTTGTATTCCAAGTTAGTTTTAGGTAATTCCTACTACCTATTTAAAATATCTTCAGCGGTGTTAAATATTATTGTTTAATTGCTTAATATGTGAATTAGTCAATAAAATAATTTACTACATCACAACAGCTAGAGGCCAGCATAACATGGCTCAAAACACCTGGCCAAAGCCTTCACACAGCCTGGCCCCTGGGACATATTTCACTAAGAAAGGAAGCACTTGGCTGAAATGCCAGTATTATCCCTCAATCTTTCTGTGAATACCACAGTATTTGTAACTGGTATCTGGGTGACCATGGGGTACCTGAGAAGGGATATCAGTTTTAGCAAGTGAGGTCTTCATGCTCTCTAAACATTGTATTGTTAAACTCCTCAAGTATAGAAATGAAGTGCAGGCATATTGAACCCATTAGCTATGTGTGAATGGTTTGAACAGAAAATAGCCCACTTCAGTATTATTTTAAAATAAAGATGAAGTAATGTAATGCAATTATAAGAGCCTGAAATATGGCTGATTTATTGAGAAACACCATATTTGGCTTAGTGACACAGCTGAAAAAACCTTGGAAGTAAGAAACACAACAGGGACACTTCTAGTTTGAAAAATCACCTAACGTGAAATGCAGGTTTTGGAAATACTGGCACAACTTCTGTTTTATTCAAACATATGTGACTAAGTTAAAAATCTATAGGCAGAATCTGATCTTCTTATTTTTTTCGGCCTAGGGCACAGTTCTCAATTATACAGCTGGAAGTGGGGTTAAAGTGAGAATTCCCATGTTTGTCTAAAAATTAAATTGGCCCAGATGGAAAGAGTTGAAAGGAGTTGGTTTGTTCTTCATCTTTTGTTCTCTTGAGCACTCTGGATTCTAACTGGAAAAGAAATGGAAAAGGTGTAATGTGACCTGAAAGAAAAGCTGCTCCTGTGACACCTCCATACCACAGACGTTTAGTTTGCATTTTTTGATTACTTATGCAAACTCAAACTACATCGTGTGCAGCGTGCTCCTCCACAGAATTTTGAAGTCACTGAGAAATCATTGCAATGAGCTAGATGGGCCTTGGGCTTATTAGCAACCTTCTGTTGTAACTAATTCTTCCTGTGTTAAGCTCATGCCTTTCAACTAAAATTTGTATAGACTTAAAACATACAGCTAAAAGCTGAGCTTTTTGTTTTGCTTCTAGGCATTTTTAATAAGATTAAAAAGCTTAATAACAAAAGAAGAGATTGTATTTTAATTTTTTTTCCTCTGAAGCCCAAGGCTCGACACAGCAAGTCGTATTGTGGAGGTCTGGGTTCAGGTCGTTTGTGCTACTGGTTGAGAGTGTGAATTTGAAGGACTCTCCTGAAAGTGTACCATGATGGTAAGGCTGAAAGATGCAGCCATAATAGCATGTTAACATACATTTGAGGGTCAATATAATGTGTCTGCTCTGCTGGAAAATGATATACCCTTGCTGGTCAGTATTTTAATGGTAATTTTAAAGTCCTCGTAGAATGCTCTGTGACACAGTGTTTATGGTAGTCTGTGGGGGATTGTGGATTTAGGAATGAGGAACAGAATTCAGATATTTTGTTTCTTTGGAGAGTATACCAATTAAGAAAAAATAGGTGTATATCATCACACCATCTGTTCACTTTTTTTTCATCAGCTAAAACCTTTAAGCGAGTCACCTGGACAGACTCAATCACATTTTTTTTTCTTTTGCTTACAAGCCTGAAGACACAGTTGAATGTTTGAGATTTGTGCTTTTTTTCTATTTTACATTTCTGCTCTGGGCAAATGAAATTGTGGGTAGAATAAAGGAGGGATTTTGTGAGTTGAACTTGTGTAAATCCCGTGAGTTTCCTATGCAGTCTGATGTCAAATAGATGCTCAAGACAATCATAAAGTTTTTTGATATGTCCGCAGTGCAATCAGAGAGATAAGCAGGTATTCTGGGTGCTTTCTGAATTTTCTGCTGTGAAGTGAAATCTGTGCCACCAATAGTCTACCCTGTCAATGACAACTGATCCAGAAATCACCCTGTGTGCTATGACAGAGCCATGACTTTCTAAACTGAAAAGCATCAGGTTAATTGCCAGATTTTCTAAGTATTTCACAGATACCTTTCAAGCCTACTACTTACTTCCTTCTTAAGAGGCCTTGTGTTGACTAAATACATTTGTAATATTATCTAGTTGGATCACCCCTATGGCTTTCTATGCCCCCAGGTCAGCTAAGACAGTGTGGTAAAGGCTCAGGTGCTCTGGGCTCTTTCTGTGTTCAGTGGAGAATGATAATCTCAAGAGTCCTTCTGCTCAGGGTATTAGTGTGGCTTCTGGCTCAGATACCACTGTTTGTTGCCTGAACTAAGTAGGGTGACCCTAAGGCTCCATGTTTTGCTGTAAATAACACATAACTGATGCACAGTCTCTCATTAAAATCCATTTAGATGCTTCTCACATCAAAAAAGTGTAGTCCAAGTGCCAAGAACTAAAGCCTGCCCTTCTGTTGAAGGGTGTAAGTGGGGCAGAATATGGAGACAGTGGGTTTTAAAATATTGTCAGACTTCTTCTGGAAAAAATCTGCAGCTGTCTGTAGATTGTAGTCTTGTAGAACTTGTAGTCCCCTTTCACTCTGCTCAAAAATTATTTTTCTTCTGTCTAGCCATCTATTTACCTTTTTATCACCTCTTAAAAAATAAATTAAAAAGAAATCTAAGTAGCCACATTTTTCAAATGGTAAAATCCGTGAAGAGGATGTCTTTGCTTCATTGTTCCCTTCCTAATGGCTGTTTTTCCACACCACCATACCCTGTGACTTGGGAAAGGTAGAAGAAAAGGGAAAAAGAAAACATGTGTGCAGAGGATATACCCAGAAATCAGAACCATGCCATGTAAAATTGTTACAGCTGTTTCTGTTTTTATTGACTGTTTCTTTTGGATCCATTTCTCTGACAACTGCTGCTCATGTGAGCAGGAAGGCATGCAGCATGACATTGCTGTGGGCCGTGGGGTCCTAGGGCCAGGAGTAGGTGGAGAGGGGAGGGAAAGGAAGAGGGTGTGGTGGTGAGGACATTTATGTGGGACACATCAAAGCACATCCTTGTAATGTGTTACAGTAACCCAGGAAATTCAGTGCAGATGCACTGAATAACCTCATGGCAATCTGGGGTTTGCAACACTGTTACAGCAGCAGCAGCTGTCACGGTACTTGATTTTTCAAATTTCAGTGAGCCACTTCTCCCCCCTTCTCCCTCATATGAATCTGGTCTCTTTATTTCAGTTTGCTCCTGTGAGCAGCCTCACTACACAGTGTGTCATGCAAACGAAAGTTAAGTGTGCTACAAATGAGTTATCCTGGGCCTCTTATAAGCTGGGAAAGAGCAAAGAGTGATTGTTATAGCCTTTCTTGATTTGCTTGGGTATGACATTAAAGGGGCTGTTCAAACTTGGAAATGGTGAATTAGCTGATTCTCTATATAGAGGGAAATAGCAAGAGAGAAATTTTTCCATGTGAGTAGATATTAATCTTTTTTATGGACCATGTGAGGTATCTGCCTCTTTTGATAGAATCACTGTATGGAAGCTGAAAGATAGGAAATGCAATTTCAGGCGCTCAACTCAGTTCATTGACCAACAGGGGGAAAAAAGTCTAGAAAGAGCTCTGAAAAGCACAGCTGGCTTTTTTTCTCCCTGCTTTCTCTTTATTCTTTGGAATATCTCTGTTATAATCAGGCTCCTGTAGTAAATGGTCAGTTTGAAAGACAAAGATCTTGATTTGTTTTTGTTCCATATGGAAAATGCACATACACCCATTATGTTCTTATAAATGATTTGGAGTGTACACAGAACCTTAGTTTATCTTATGCAGCAATTGTGGAGCTATATCTCATGGATGCATGTGTCAGCGACTTAGGTCAACTATAAGGCTGTTTTTCAAAACAAAACAAAAAAACAATGTTAAGCTTTTATTTTGCTAATGAAATAAAAACCCAAAACTGTAAATGAAGAGAAAATTATAAACTGCATCTTGTGGTGTACATTCATTTGAGGTGAAAATAAAAAAGTAATATTATAAATAAATGCTTTATATTTTATTAAGCATTAGTTTTTGCTCAGCAATTTGTACGGAAACTCCTTCTCCCATCTGTCCTTGGTTTTCATCCATATGTGGAGCCTCGGTGTGTCCCTGATATTTGTCAATTTGTCAAAGCTTTGGCACAAGGTGGAGGAAAATAGACCAAAAACTAGAATCTTCAGTTAGAACACACTGATGTCACGTGGATTGGATTCAACTCCCAGAGTCAGTCATTCCTCTTCAGCTTTTGATTAGAAATTAAACTCAGACCTGAAGGGCATGTAGCTCTAAGGATCACTGCAGCTTTAGCTAAAATGAAGACCAGAACCATAAGCCTGTTTTGAAAGATGTTATACTTGACACAAATGTGAAGAACTGACAACAGCCAACTCTAGCAAAAGCAGCATCAAAATACAAAAATCAGTTCATTCACACTGCGACGACATGTGTTATCTATGTGTATAATGCAAGGGTTTCCTGAAATACATTTGTTTGCATCAAAAAATTAAGTTTACGCCAAGCAAAATGCCCCATAATATGCAGCAATGTGCTTTTTACCTGTGTCTACTTACCTGTGTTTTCCCTGTGACTTTTATTTCTAGAGGGCTTGTTTCTAATGAGTCAGTCTGAAGCAGTGGTGTTTTATGAGCAAGACAGTTGCAAAGTGAGATGCCTGTGAGTCCCTGCACTCAATGTAAATGCCCAGAGCAAACCACTAAGACAACACATGCATTCTTTTAAAAACTGGGAGCAGAACTGAGCTGTAAAAGCAACTACTGATGCATCTTTTGTGACCATGCATTTCCAGGCCATTGCCTTATTTGCTTAATGTTCTCCATACAGTTGATTGCAAAAAGTAGGTGGGGCATAGTACAAGAATTTTTTTTAATGAGATTTCTAGCAATTCTTGGTTAGGGATTATTCAGAAATACTAATATAATAGGGATTTTATTGGAATTTCGGGATGTTAGTTTTAGGTTACAGAGAAATATTTGAATAAACAAGTGAAAAGTTTGAATAAACAAATCAAATCCCCACCAGACATGAAATGACAACATCTTCTGAAGTTATTCTTGACAAAAAAACTGCTTGACAGTCATTGAGGTAACTTTCAAATTACCTTTATATAAACTGAATTTGATCATTCATTCCTAGCAAGAAATGCCTGCCACTCTGGAGATCATCACAATGATAGGATAAAAATATTAGAAATATGAGGATAAAATAAAAATGAGTGTATGTGAAAATCTGCTGTCTTTCCTTCATTCTCTCATGGACTTGTGGGATAGAATATTTTCCCATACACTCTGCAAATCCAAAGCCCACTGCCACTGGCTTGCAAGCACATACGTTGTTTTCTGTTGATCAGCAAAAATCTGCCTCTGGATTCTCTTCTTGTCTGGTTTGTGAATAAGACTAATGTCCAAAAGTGGTTAAAAAAAACCCCTTTAAAGATGTTGTTTTTTTTTTTTTTCCTGGAAAAAGAATTTCAAAGAAAAAAAGCCTTTGATCACTCAATGATGCTGGGGTTCACCCACTTACTTTTTTTAAAATTCCTAGCTTTCATTTCTCCCCACTCAGAATATACCAGGAAAATAGTTTCCGGTGTGCTTACAAACTGTGGGATTTTAATAATTCAGACAAAGATCTTTGTTTTCTGACTGATTTTTTCAGTATTTCCCCTCAGATTGTTATGACTCACCTTATGGTCTTTAGAATATTGTTATTTCCTTGCTTGCTATTTTTTTCCTAAGTTCCTTATGTATCTAAGTTGCAGTGAGTTACATACAACCTCTGCCTAGCCTTGGCTGAGTCGCTTTGAATGTTCCCATTTGGCTCTTTGTTGATTAGTATGTGACAATTTTATGCCATTGGTGCAACTTACAAAATTAACCAACCTTGTGTTCAATAATTAGGAATGAGGCTATCATGAGGTGAGTGAGCATCTCAGACAGTCTCATGTTAACAGAAATTAAATTTTCATGCCCAAATGATGCCTGATGGGTTTTTGTCCTTTTTCATTATACTTTTATTCTCTCTTTATATATATCCTTTTACCCTTCCCCATTCCTGTACTTTTTACTCCCTGTATCTTAACCCTACATGTTTATCACCCTAGTACCCTTGCCCTGCTCAGAATTCTTTGGAGAAGATGAAACATCCCCACAATCTCAAGAGCATGAGGCACCAACCTTGAACAGAGCTCCATCACTGAGACAAGTTTTGGTAAACTAAGTTGTAACCTTTCTGGGGGGAGGTAATTTTAATAAGGGGGCAATTACTTCATTTGTTAGACTTCTTATTGGAGACTTTTAGATAGGTATGCTAATCTAGGCTATCCATAAATTGTATACGAGGGATATCATCGGGGCTTGGTTGTTGGTGTGCATCTGGGATCCTATTAAACCAAGGTAATACCCTTTTCCTATACTATGTGTTTGCGTCTCAAAATTTTTACCAGTGATACAAGGCATCACAAATACCTAGGAGAATCTGAGGTCTAACCCTCAGCTTGCACCCTTTGGTTATTTTCTTCTCAAATCCTGTATTGCAGGTCAATAGAAGACTTTCTGAGAAAGAGAAAAATCTTACCTTTGCTCCTTTCTGGATCAGATGGCATTTTAAGGGAACTAAGGCAGCTTAATGGGTATAGAACAACAGGCATGGAGGGCAGGGAACAATGACAGGAGCCTGGTAGGATTCTATTAGAGTTTGTGGGAAGAGCCAAGTGGGAGATGTCAAATAAGCAGTTTATGTTTGACATGGAAAACACCAATGCAGAGTTCTTGAGAGATTAAAGCCAGCTTCTACACCACCTTTCACTGAAATGATGTGGATCCCTGTAAGTGAAAGAAGTGGGCAATTCCTGTCATGGAGGGGGAAAGTCAGGGACCAGTGAGGGCAGGGACTGATGCTGCATATGGCAGGAATGTTTCTTTGATCAATTAAGCTGGTGTCTCTGATACAAAAACTTCATAATCATATCTATATGATGGTTTCTTTATTTAATCTAAACAAGTACTGAATATGGGACAAAATATTTCTCGGTGACAATAGTTAAACATTCCTGATTTGCCATTCCTATATGCCTACATACAAATGTCGCTGTTTGTTCAAAGTCCATTCTCAACTGTACATTCTTTGCCATGGGAAAGGGCAAAAATGGGAGACCAATCCAAAAACTGTAATATATTTTCACAAACTCTGGAAGCCGTTACACTCTTGCTGCTCCCCCTCCCCCCACCTTCTGCCTTCCCCCCAGAAATTGTCTGTCTCTAATATAAAATCTGTATTTTGGGATTGCCTGAACAGCAACTCTAGGTACCTCCTGCTTCGTAAGCCCTGCAAAGTCACTGCAATTGTGACAAGATTGAACAAGGTTAACCATAAACCTGACCTTCAGCAGATTTGTGCTTTACTTCCTTAAATCCTCATTGCCAAGCTAATTGCCTAAGCAACTATTGGGTGCGAATTGCAAACAGAATATGTTAGATCTGGTTTCTTCTCTGTGTCAGAAAAATAAAAGAAAAAAAATTCAGTTTGTCTCAGTTTTTATTTTATGGTTCAAATAACATAGCTAAAATTTCTGTGGATTAGTCTTGGGGGCTAAACATTGAAAAGTTGGCTTCAGATTTGCTGAGGAATAAACATGATTGTTTTGATGGAAAAAACACTTTGATCAAGCTGGAGGATCAGTGCACAAAAGGTATAAACTGCAAAGGGAAGCAGAGAGAATTGTGACTGATGCTATTCAATCAATAAAGCCAATATTTGGGATAAAATAAGCCAATCAGAGTTAGAAATATTAAGGTAAGGGTGCAATCCAATTGGAATAGCATACTTGCATTGTAGAATGGAAGGAGGTCAATTTTCCTTCAAGGCCTCAATAACCTTGTGATTCTGTTCTATGGTGGCTTATTTATTTTTCATTCCCTTCCAACAGCTAGACTCCTTTTGAACAGAGTTGCAGCTTTTACTGCTGCCTTTTATACTGTGTTCCACAAGTTAATCCTTTCAAAACACATATTTTTTTCAGTCAGCCTCAGGCTACAACAGAATCTCAAAACTACAGTGGAATTATTTTAATCAGAAAAGCTTAAAACCTCTCTAACAAATTAGGAAAAAGAAGCCTGACATTTCATTTATTAAAATTGGGAATGGGGGATGATAATAATGATTTATGTTCCTTTTTTTTCCCTCCAGTTTGTTAATATAAATCAAATTCCAGAATTGAATTAATTTCTGGCACTCCCCACACTCATGTATTCAACAATATAACAGCCAGACAATGAGAGGACAATAAAATAATCCAGATGCCTTCTGTTCATGAAGAAAAGAGTGAATGTTCTCTTTTACATTTGCAACTAACTATATATGAATAAGATTAATTTTCTCTAAAAATAATGTCTGGGAGCTTTTTAGTTAAGGCTGGTTTTAAAATCTGAAGGTTATGAGATGTATCTTGACAGTACCTGTAAGCATGCCAGTAAGTGGCTAGTAGAGACATAAATTTTTGTTGGTATGCATTTTTGTCTATTTTTCAGCTTTGAAGACTGTTAAAAAAACATAAATGACACAAAAATCAACCTTTTTCTTTACTTTAAATCAACACACATACACTTTCCCAAACTTCTGGACACAAAAATTATTTCCCTGTGTTTATTGGTGCATCCCTTGTAGTATGTAATTTATGTGAGCTCATTTCTTTCTCCTAGCATTCCTCTTCAGTATACAAGGGGAGAAAAATGAGTGTGGAACTCAGCTGAAACTTTGTCTTTTTTATTTTAAGATTATTTCTTTTGGTATACATCCTGGACCTAGGACTGCTTTTGCTGCTGTGTTCCCTTGTGCTCTTAGAAGCCTTCTTAGCCCAGCCCTTCTACTGACATCTTTCCCTTTGTGAGATGATTGTGAACACTGCTCTACTACAGGGCAAAAGCAATTCTGTGAGCCTGCCTTATTTAGCACGAGAGCAACATGTAAATTGAGTATTTTGACTTATTCAATGTCTGTGACACAGCATATCAATGGGCCAATATTGAAATATGCTCTGCATTGTTGTTCCTAGTACTCAGAATACTTTCCATGACACTCCTGGATCAGCAGTTGTTTATCAGCCTGCCTGCTGCTGGAAGGACTAGAAGATTTTGCCCATTTATCACAGCTGTCTGAAGCAGATCTCAACTGCACTTCTTCTGTGTTTGTGTGCACATGTAAGAGAAGCAGGCATGGAAGGGAGAGGTGACTATGGTCACCTTTTACCCATTTGTGGAGGAATGGAATATTTCCTGACAACTCCAGTTACCATCTGAATCAGGTTTATTCTTGCTGTTAGACTTTTGATATACTGTTTTATGCAGAAAACATATTGCTCTGCATTTCTAAATCAGGTTTGAGGTGCGATATAAAATTCTCTTGGGGGCATTTTAAGGCAACAGTGTTTCCTTTTGTTGTAAGACTCATGGTAAGAAAAAAGGGTAATCATACCACAGGAATAGCTGTGTTACAGAATTCCTTCATGACATTAGATTCTGCTGAATTCCAAACCATAACTTATATCACACCTAAAGTCATTAAGTGTAGAGACAAATTACTTCAGAGAGGCAAACCCCTTTTCATTGGATTCTTCGTCTTTCATCTTACTGTTCTCTTTGCCATATGTGGTCTCTGGAATAATATCTAGGATTGCTATTTGAAAATGCTTCAGTTGGCTTGGTTTGAGAAACCTCCACTCTCATCTATTGTAACCAAATTTCTAAAATAAATTGTAGCCCTGTGGAGCCACAAGTGGAGAAAACAGCAGGCTTCAGATGACATTTTGATAGTTAAAGGGCCTATTGCTGTTGTATTACTTGGGCCACTGATTATTTCTGTTTCTTTATTTACAACTATAAAATTGTTAGCTTTGCAAAGGAGAACCTGCCTCAGGTGAAAAAATAACGATTCCTAGTTAAGGCTGGACCCAGAGGGAGTGAGAAATTCTCAGAGGAAACATAACCAGATTTTGTGCTGTACTTCAGCGCCCCACAGATCCAATCTAGTGTGCAGACAAATGGAGCTAAATACAGTGCTTAAATGTGCATATTAAACCCTTGCCAGAAGCTACAGTTATTAAATAATACCAGGAGCTCTCCCAGTCTTCTACTAACACAGTTGGAGCTGACTGCCAGGCTCATGCTTTCTGGGCAGATTATTTCAATCCTTTGGGAAAGGAGAGCCACTCTAAGAAGTTAATACCTCTGGGGCAGTATATTGGAAAGCTTCATTTGATCATCTGTGACATGTATGACAGTATCTCATTTTCAAGCTGAAAAAGTCCCATCCATGGGTATGCCACAACCAACATGCATAAATAAGACTCCAAATAGGAAAGGGAGAGTGGTGGGATATTAGAATGAGTGGCAAATGTTATCTGAAGCTCTTACTTGAATCCCACTATTAAAAAACATGCTGACAAAGCTTTCTGGGATAACTGTGGTACATTACTGGCTTATTTGATCTCTTTGGCTGAGTGGGTGACAATTATCAGCAGGCGAAAGGTGTCAGCAATCACAGTGTTTTAAACCTCTCAGGCCAGACTGGTAAAAGGACAGCTCCCTGAAGTCACAGTCCTCTCCATTGATTAACCGTGTCGTCAGTGTGAGCAGCACTAATTTGGTTGTGGCCTTTGTATGGAAAATCAACTCTTACTGCCAAAGACCCCTGAAAAACCTGTTGTATAATCCCAGTGATAGAGAAAAAAAAAAGGATGGAAATGTAGAAAGAAGCTTCTTCCACAGTTCACATCAGCTGTTAGGAGTTTTTATTGACAATTGCTGCAGATCTCCAGGTGCTGGAGCTGCACTGGAGAATGGCTGCTGTATGATAGGTTAGGCAAATTGAGATACAGAGCCAGACTGGGGCAATATTTTGCTAATCCTTGACTGTCTTGGACATCTGGTCCTTCTGGAGAAGGATATTATCACACATGTTTTTTATCAGTGAGACAGAATTGCTGGACTATACTGTTGATTCCAATTACAACACCGTGTTTGAAAAAGCATTTAAAAGCAGCACCTACTTCTCCCTGTTCCTTCAGCTCTCTAAACATTTCTGATACTGTTGGCTCTGAAATATGTTGAATAAGACAATGAGAAATAGCATTTCAAAATGCTTCATTGTGCAAAGTTTTTTGTGTTGGCTTTTTTTTTTTTTTTTTTTTTTTTAAATTTTCTCCCTAATGTAACCAGCAGAGCTGTGATTTTGTTTTCTTGGCAGCACAGCAGCTGATTCAAACTGAAATGAGAACATTGGGACTGCTAGGGCAAAAGTCAACAAGTATCTGCAATCTGTGATGAAGATTTCTTATCAGTAATGGGGACTAGATATTCCTGGCCTATTCCTCACTGAAACAAATACAATTCCAAGATGGACATTGCTTCTAAGGGCTGGTGTTCTTTCCTAATCCTTAATCCACAGAAAGGTTCCTGGTTTTAGGAAGGAAAGCCTTTTCCACAAGGTTTTCCTGCCTTTCCTAGAGCAGTATAGAAGATAATTTCTGTATTTGGCAATTGTGGCAATTGTGGGATACTTGCCAGCTCTGGTATGGCCTCTCGGGCTTCAGCAAAACCATTTTTCCGCCGTTATTCCTTTGTGAAGTAGATGTAATGGTACATCTGCTTTCCATGTTCCTTGGAAGACTTGATTGATGATTATAATGGGCTTTCTCAACTAGAATGCAAGAAAAAGCAGCAGTTTATTACAGTGATACCAGTTCAGGGGTCACTGCAACCTTCTCTTCTTCCAGGGTGAAGAAGAAATATACTGCTATAACAGCCCTTATCTGACCAGTATGCTCATTGTGTGCTGATTTAAAATATGCAGGCCTATCTTCATTGGAAAGGAGCAGAATTTTCAGCTGTTCAGGAGAAAGCCCTCTCTGTAGAATGAATTTTAGGAAGTACTAAACATCTTTGGATTTGTTTCTCACTGGGAAGTGGAGGGTTGACAGAGGTACTGAGAAGAAATGGCAAAGCTCCACTACAGCCAATTGTGCAAGGGAAAATTTGGTGCAATTTGGTCCAAAGCTCTCAAGGGTTGTATTGTCAAAATCAATTTAGGAAGAGAAAATAAGAAAAATGTATATAAAAATTATTAAAAGACCTCCAGAAAGACACATGTCTATGTTGAATAATAATATTACACAGTTACATTGCTGAAATAATAACAAATCAATGAAAGGAGCATTAAATATTTTTAAAAATGAATAATGTAGTAACATATCATGTAGCTTTAAAGTGTACTGACCTGGATATATCAAGCCTAAGCAATCATTTCTTGGCTCTTGTGAGATCATTGCTTGACTCTGAAATTAGAATAATTTCATGAGTGTGTGGAAACAAGAATGAGGTCACCTCCATCTTAATTAGAAAAGGATAGATCAAACATCCCAGGCATACTTTCTTGTTTGCTGTTGACTCACTTAGATTGGTATGATATAGTCCTGGGGCAGTATTTTATGATAGCCTATTTTGCTGCCATATGTATTATACTTCTTTTGCCTTTCTTTCTGACAATAATATAGGTTTAATCATGCTTACAAAACTGTTAAATTCATTCTGTTTCTATCTGAAAAAAGTGGAATGAGGTGAGCAAAACGTTCAGATAAATAACATTTAATGAAGGCTTTTTATAAGCCAGAGGTCTCAATAAAATTTTAAATCCTTTTAGTCAGCTATCCTTCTAATTACTTTTTATTTCTCCTTTGCTGGAAGAGCTTTCAGGCTGTGTTCAACGAACATTTGGGTCTTTATTTCACATTAATGTGTTCAATAAAATAAAATTATACAGTTGAGTAATATGGATCACAAACTAATTCATATAAACATTGATTGTTTCAGAGCACTGGGAAACTTCTTTGTCTTGGTCTGTATGACTGCATTTCAGTAGACCTGAAATATACTCAGTTGTTATGGCCAGGTTTTTAATTTTAAAAAACAGTGATATGGAAGACATTGATTGACAATTGTTTCTGCTGTGTTCCTCCTTCCTGGAGTAATGAAATAATTGCCTCAAATGAAATATGTGACTTCTATGTTTCCTATTTTGTTTACCAAGTGCCTGAGTCAGTACACTGACATCCAGTGATGATCCTTTAGTGACAACAGCATTGTATGAGTAATTTTTTGAGATAAAATTAAATACAAATACTCTTAAATTCACAATAAAATTAGAAAAAAGTATTATTTTTATTAAGTACAAGGCTGAGTCTTTGCACTTCAATGCCTTCTATGAACCTATAAGACATGCTGAAATTTCATGTCTCTATATCATGCTAAAATATAAATAAAGTGAGACTGAAAGACATGGGTATCATTTTTACATTGATGTATTGATGTTAGTGTGGTCAAGGTTTTTTGACAGCTGCTTATCAGTGGAATCTGAGTTGTGCTTATATCGGCAGTTGAGTCATTTGTCTTCAATGATATTCACAGATTCAGTATTCCATTGTTGCAGTGTGCTAGTAGGATTTGGGGTATGCATATTAGCATGGGCTGTATATGGTTTATGTTCTAGAAATCTCTCCCTAGCCTGGGTTTGTACCCTCCTCTGCCGTAAACTTATGGGTGTAACCCTTTTCCCCGCCTTATCTCCTCCCCTCTGGCTTTTCCTGGTTGGCTCCTCGGAGCTAACCACTCCCCTTTTCCCTTCCATTTTAAGCCCCTGCTGCCTTTGTTTGGGCATTCGCCTTCTCTGCTTCCTTGCCTGTCTCCATCCCTCTCTTCCCCATCCCTCTTCCTCTCCCCCCACGCTTTGCCCGTGGACCATAATAAATTCCCTGGAAATCTCAGATGGCAATCCTACACTTTCATCACGGTGCCTCTACAGCGACTCACGTCCCCAGTAGCTCCCCTGCTTGCTGCAGCCAGTGCACCCCCTGTGTGTTTCGGCCCCAGGCGGCTCCCCTCTGTGCGGTGTGGGGTGGCTGCCCGTGAATTGCAAGACTGCGCTGCTGCATTTCATCTTTATTTAAAGAGAGCAATTAGGAACCCTAATCCTAGGCCACAAAACATGGAAGTCAATCAGAATATTGAAGCTCCTGAATTTCCAAGTAGAGTGTATTATTTTGACAAGAGGTCAATGTTCACATTTAGTAGTCTTAGCAGAGCTATGATGAGAGCAAAACAACTATTTGGGTTCAAAATAATAGACAGGCTCATCTCCTTGATAACAATATGGTCATTGTCTCTGCTAAGCTAGAGCCCAGTTAAATTTTCAGTTAAAAACTTTTCCTGCTGCATGGAAAATACACAGTATGATAGCCAAAAGCCTTATCATCCACAAGCAGCAATGCTTCCAGGTGAATTGCTGTGAGCGAAAATCCTTCAAGTGCTAGGGTAAGCTTTTCTTGAGTTCTCACCAAGCTGGGTATCTGCACTTTGCAGATGGAGGAGGCAGGAATGAAATGCTGCAAATGGCCATGGACTGGATAGCAAAGCGATGAGGGAGATGAGGGAGAAAAAATCTAAACCCAGTCTTTAGAAGTGTGGATTTTGCTTTGGGTCCATCACTAATTAATTCCTGTGTGTTATGTAGAAATTGACTGGGAGGAAGATTATTGTAAAAACAAGGTAGCAGCTTTGGTGTTTGTTTTTTTTTAGTTGTGTTTGTTTGGTTTTTTGGGTTTTTTTTTCATTATGTTGTTTTGTATTGTTTTGGAGAAGGACTGTTGCCTTGAGTGTGGGTGGACAGATCTTATATGATTTGAGTAGATTCATTTTGTGTTTCTCTCATTTAAATGACATAAAATGGCAAGAGTCATAGGGCATAAATAAGAAGAAAGAATGAAAGCTTTTATATACCTTTCTGGAAGCATAAATTGCCCTAAAATGGAGTTTAATATTTGATTCAGACAGGCAGTTACTTGGAATAGTAAGCTGGATTGCTGCAATGTACTTAACAATCTTACAGGCTGGAGGGATGTCTTTGCATAGTGTTGAAACATAAATCAGGAAGAGAATGATTTTGAGGAAAAGGAGATCTGGGGTGAGCAAATCTTAACTTGCACAAACCTGTCAAAAATGTGTCTTATTGTCCAATATTATTGTCCTATGATTAATGTGAATTGGAAATACATTATTGTGTGTGGTACGTATGCATGCTGCAAATCCATTAAGAACAAGCCTTATATGATTTATTTGTATTAATGTCATATTAAATGCTAAAAATAGAGTTGATGTTAAAGCACAGGTGCAATTCAATAAAAACAAGGACAATTTGATTTAAGAAAGCCTTATATCAATTTTACTCACTCCCATCATAGTAGAAATGTAGCACCTACACTGGGGACTACACAGTGGTAGGCTGTTTTTCAGCTGTGCACCCAAAACAGGTAGGAGCACTTTGGTATGGCAAAGTTCTCAGAGAATTTAGTTTTCTGCAAATGCACAATCAGAAATTAGATCATATTCCTCCCCATTCTTCTTTTGTTTAATCCACATGTTTTTGCAGAACACAGTACAAATTTGAAGCACTGGATTTTTAAAGTTGTCTTGAAACCCATCTAAAATGTATCCTAATGACTGAGCATGTAAAATCACTTGTTTATGCAACATGCACTGCATTCCCAAGGGATGAAGCCTACACATTCCTACTGAGCCTTCTTTTTATATAACCAGCAAAATAAGGCAAAAGAGAAAGGCTGATCTGAAAGCGTTGTGCAAATATTAATGAATTTGTTCTCACAAATCCCCAGAGAAGTATTACTGTCATTTCAGGCATTTTATTAAATATATGTATGGGCCACACTGCATTTTTAAAGCTCCTTTTTTGTGGGATCTGACAAAATCTGCGAAGAGACTACTTTTTATGTAATGGTCCTTGCTCATTTCAAAAGTCACTTTTTTGTTCCCATTACGGGGGAAAATGACCTTTTTTTTTTTCTGTGAATTGTGGAAGAAGAACCAAAAGTGTTGAAGGACTATATGAAAGTCTCAGCTGAAAGGGAAATGAGAAAAGCAAGCCATTAAATCAGTTGATAGCTTAACAAAGCTGTGATACAACAAAGTAAAAAGGTTTGTGTTTAAGCCAAAATATAAAATCATTACTAAACACTTTTGCTAAGCAGTTTAATTTACGAGGGAGAGTAACTTTACAAAACCATACTCTGTAAGACTCAAAATACGACAGCAGTTTTTGAATGAACAAAAGAAGTACCAAGCCAGTAAATCCCCAGCCCAAAATATTCTGAATCCCGCAGCAACATGGCTTTAGTGTGGCATCTCGGTGATTTATAGTGTATGATTATAATCCTTTGGAATAAATTGGCACTGACTGCTGTAACATCTTAAAGCTATTCAGGCAGCACATAAAAATTAGAGAAGTTAAATCACAGCCTGTGTCCAAGATTTCAGCCAATATATATCTTTTAAAGTGGAGTATCTCTTTGGAGATAGGTAATTCAATTGAGAAAAAGTTCTTTTAGGACAAGATTTAGGGGTACATTGAAAACATTGAAGCTTTTCTTTGGTGTTAATTTTAATTATCTACAGAATCTCTCTGTGTCATCTCAGTCTTCATAAACACCTTTAAAGCAGACCTGGATATCTTTTTAGCTCAAGTGGGTTAGAATTAGGAGTTCCTCACTGAAGCTTTAAGGGTAGGAGCTGAGCCTAAATAAAAATAATAGCCCATGAAGTGTATTAGAGAGAAATGCAGGTGCACAAAAGTAGGGCTGAATGACATTTTCCAAGCCCTCAGAGGTCTTGTCCTGCCTCTGGCTGCCTGGTCATGAGGGTTGGGACTCTTGAGCTTTATCTACCAAATTTACACAAGCGTCTCAGATATCCAGTGATGCAAAAGTGGCATTAGATGCATGCATCTCAGATGCTAAATACCGGCCTTGGATGTACTGCTTATTAACATTATTGAGGGTAGTCTGCAAAAAAGACATTCAAGGCATTGAACTCTGGGCAAAAATATCAGTGGAGGCAGAGCTTCAGATGTCTGGCAGGAGCTGTGCAAATGCTGTTGGGTTGCTGTTATTTTGCTGTTCAGTGTTTCTGTGCATTCTCTTACTTGTAATGAGCTCTTAGGCACTAATAGTCACTTTCTATGGGATATGAGTTATTTGCTCCATCCATGGGGCATCAAACAGCACTATTAAAACAACAGTCTGTTTGCCAGGCCGCTTCAAGTCCAGAAGCAATTTAAGCTATTTTTGTATGGTCTGAAGCACAAACTAATGTCGTACACCAGAAGAAAGCAAGGCAGAGCTTGCACTGCACTCCAGGAAATGAGGTCCTGGGCAGTGCAACGCAGGGATATGACTATGACTATGCTCCCTAGAATGGGGAAGGTGAGAGGGAGTTGGAGGCTTGGCTAAAATGTGCTCTCCTGACTGTGCAATGGGCATTTCTGAATGCAGCCCAGTTCTCAGTCCATAACACACTTTTGTCCTGAACTTGCAGTAAAAGAGGTCTTGGTACAGTGAATTCCTCATTTACTGAAGTCATGACCTTCCAATGGCACAAAACCACTTATGATCTGGAATATTTCAAAGGGAAGGGTTGACAAATTATTTTAGTTTAATAAAAGTAAAGAAAAAAAAAGAAAGTAAAAAACCCTCATAAAATAACACACCAAACCAAAATAATCTTGTATCAAAACAGAAACAAACAGCTCAGGAATGAGTTTACATTAGCTCTATTCATGCAGTAATCTTCCACAGTGTGCTGAGGCCACTTGAACACTCCTTGCCCTAAAACTGATGACTAAGGCTTTCAAAATCTCTCAAGCAGTAATATATTTGTAACTTGAAATTTGGGGCAAGCTTCTACTGTCCATCTTTGTAGAGAAGCAATCAGGTATTTGCCGCTTCTGACAGAAGGCTCTTTATCTACTACCTCAGAGGAATAACCAAGGCCTCTGGTTACTCAATGTCACATGCTCCTGGTGCGCAAGAAAATAAGGTGTGTGTAGCAGCTCAACCACTATGCCTTGCACACAGGATTGGGTCCTCATTGCTTTTATGTGCTAGAAAATTCCTGAGTGGCTGTTTCTGCCACACAGACTTGCTCCTACTCTAGTGCAAAATGGGCTTGTCCTGGATGCAATTAACTGGCTGTTATGGCCTCAGACATAAGGGAACTCCTTCCCTGATTTTAAATGCAGCAAAAACAACTACTTTGCAGTAGAGAGAATGCAAAACAGAGTCATGCTCTGCCAAACCACCACTGCTGTAAAGTCCAGATTGTTGCATAAATGTCAGTAAATCCTGGGCTGCTCCAACTGTCTTTGAGGCTATGCTAGTTCAGGATCTAGCTACAGACAATCCCTCCCTTTCCCACCCCTTTGGTCACTGAGCAGAGCCAGGCTGAGGATGGATCTTTCTTTGTTTGGGAACTTATGCCCTTGAAATTGGTGTTTGCTTGGAAATAACAAGCAGTTTTTAACTTGAATATGCTGCTTAAAATACAGGAAGATTTCAGTATGCAGGAAAGCCACTGGGGAATTGGGTCTGGTGTTCAGTTTGGAAAGGAACAAGTGGGCTGCCCTGCTCTGATCACATCTCTTTAACAGAAGGTGTGGGAATGGGCTCCTACTCCTCTTTCCCTCCCCCTTCCCCCCACCCCCCTTCTTCTTTTGTACTGGATTCTTTATTTATTTTTTATTATTTTATTCCATTTCTGACAAGGTGTTAACTGATCTGATTCAGTCATGCTGCTGGACTCTGCTCAGGTCACAAGTGGGCCACAGGATTTTTGGGAACACTTCTCATACAGTTGGGGGCATTCCAAAATCATCCTGTGCCAAGTGGAAAATGAAGCTGTCATCAGTCCAGGGTCAGCTCAGCATAAGGGCAGAGGAGCTCCTTCCTCTTGCTCTATTTCCTTTTAGTCTGTGGTCCGTTTTTATTGCTGAAGAAAATTTTCAAGGGTAATGAAACCTCCATGCAGCACCTCTTGGTTTTGGATCTCAAATCTATAAAGGAAATTTCATATATTTGTGTGTTTGGCATGAATTTATTCCTTCAAGGAAAGACATTTATTAACTTCTTGGTGGTGATTTTACCTACACATTTTCTCTGGTGATCACAGACCTTTTATAGCAGAATTTTAGTGATATAAGCACCCAGCTGATGTGGGAATATGTTGGGAAATCCACTCTTTAACTAAAGAGCTATTCAAAGCTGCTTTATTCTTTCTTGCTTGTATTTTATTCAGAAACCATATTGGAGTAGGATGTGGTAGTCACTAGTCAGACATCGTGTTGCCTTTATTTCCTAATTAGTAGTCCAGCTGTGCAAATAATTGCCTTTTTTTTTTTTTTTTGGTTTGTTTATGTTTTGCTGGTTTAATCAAGGGTGTGGGGGACTGTTCCAGGTTAAACATTTGGTTTCATTTTAATTTGCTGTTGAATAAAAAGTAAAATGTTTTCAAAATCTTTTGAGACTAGAATCTTAATAGTCTGTTCTGAAAATCTCAAAATGAAATGTTTTGGCTTTTAGAGAATGTTTTTGACTGTAAAAATCTAATTTGCTTGATGTGTATTTGTGAAAAATTTGGGTAATATGAATTTATATTTTTTGGCAGACAAAAACCAGCTGAAATGTTTTCTTTAGCTCTAATTGCTCTTTTATATTGTACAACACATTCAAATAAATCTATTGCCCAATGTCTTCTCTCAAAAATTTTATCAAATCTGTACCTACAATAGAGTGTTTTTAAAGGTTTTTCTCTCCTCCAACCTCCTTTTTTTTTTCCTTGTTGAACTATTTGAAAATACATCTGCTAATATTTTCCAGGTTGGTACTAAAGCTGAAACAGCTGGTTAGAAACACCCTGCTTGTTTTTGTGTTCATCTCTGCACTCTGTTACACAAGGCAGCTTGAGCAGCCAGTAGCTGAAAGCCTGACCACTTGCTGAGATCCATCTTTCATTTATTTTATCTCCTTGCTGGCGTTTACGTCTGGTGACGTGGTAAGCTGAAGAAAGAAAGTTGAGAAGGTCAGTCTATTGTGTTGCCTCTGGAGCCTGTGTGTTTGCCCTTCCTGACTCTGTTTATTCTCTGAATCATTTGACATGCTGCACGTTCTGCTCTGACCTTCAGCCTATTGCTAGCTTCAGTGCCTTGCCTCAAGGCCACGTTTCTGCAATGCAAGGAGCAGACTCTGGGGTGTCTCATCCCAGATTAAAATCCCTATGACTCAAAGCTTCCATCCAGTTTAACCTCACATTACTGAATCAAAGTTGCTCAAAAACTTATTCCAGCTGAACTGTGTTCTGGCAAACTTCATGGTCCTCCTGCCTTGTGCCCCTACCAGCATCTGATTAAACCAGGACTGGCTACATCAGTGGAAAATGTGACAAGGCACTCAGCCCTGGTTGTGGTCACTTCCACTCATAGCTGGACCTGGCAAAGGCAGGCACAACCCACTGCCCCCTCTGGATTGCATGTGAAGGCCCAGCTGAACTGTTACCTCCATTCCCTTTTCAAATGGTCCCAAGCAGCACAGTCCCCTTAGAAAAATTCCAGTCACCATCCATGGAAGGCATGTGGATGTGGCACTTGGGGACACCAGCAAATCTGCAGATGACACCCAGCTGAGTGGTGAGATTGACATACCTGATGGATGGGATGCCATCCTCAGGGTGCTGGACAAACTCAAGGTGCATAAAGCACCTCTTCTCTAAGGAAAGGCTAAGAGAATTGGGATTTTTCAGCCCACAAAAGGCTTCAGAGTGCCCTAATTGAGGCTGTCTAGTATCTGAAGGGAGTGTACAAACGAGATGGAGAGAAACTTTTACAAGGGCATGTAGTGACAGGACAAGAAGAATGGCTTCAAACTGAGAGTAGGTTTAGATGAGATATTAGGAAGAAATTCTTTACTGTGAGAGTGGTGAGGCACTGGAAGGTGGATGCCCCGTCACTAAAGTGTTCAAGGTCATGTTGGATGGGGCTCTGAGCAATCTGTTCTAGTAAAAGGTGTCCTTGTCCCCACAGTGGGCGCAGGGTTGGAGCTGGATGATCAGTAAGATCCCTTCCAACCCAAGCCATTCTATGATTCTATGATTCTATGATTCTATGATTCTATGATTCTATGATTCTGTGACATGGTTTAGTGGTGAACATGGCCGTTCTGAGTCAAAGTTGAACTCAGTCTTAGAGGTCCTTCACAACCTTAATGATTCTGTGACTTTGTGATTCGATGACTGTACAATATGTCTGTGAAGGCTGAGCATTGTAACCAAACTCATGTATATTTACATGGCTCTTTAAGGATTTTTTTTTATATGCTTGTTTCAGATATTTTATTCTGTGTCAGAGATCTGGAGTAGAGAAATTAATACTGCTGGCAGATAGGTGAAAGAAATCAGCCTTCTACAATCTATGTTTTGATTTACTAATTCTCAGAAATTAAATGGCACTGTTTCACAATAAGCTAAAATACTATGCTAACACTCTTATAGAGAGATGCTGTTTGGAGCTTTTATTATAGAATGATTTTTGATTTTTTTTTAATTAGGGAACTCTGTGAAGCAAGCCTTTACACCTAAGAGGTGGGACAAAGGAAAACTCTCCTTGTCCAATATCTGGCCCTATTTGATGTTAGGAGAGATGTTTATTACAGTTACACAGCTTAGTCTTCTATACTGGGTCGATTTTGTTTGCTCCTGTGTTTTCTATGACTAGTAATGTGTGTTTCAATAACATCTACTGTCCTGTAATTACTGTGTGGGAGTTGGGTCTGCTAGAGATATTACATAGAAAAATCCCAGAGATACATGTCATCTGAAAACCCTGAAACATGGCAAGGATTGAATGATAAACCCAGGAACCTATTTTATGTGACCAGTCTTATATAATGACTATTGCACTGAATTACTTGTGCCTTATTGTGATAACAAGAGTGAAATATGCATATCCGAAAGGGAAAAGAAGTATAAAGATGTTGAAACAGAAAATATTTGTAAATAGGCAAATGCCACTGTCTCAGAAATCTTTCCTGTGCTAGCATGGTAGGGTGTTTTTTCATTTACTCATCTGTGGAAATGCAAGCCAATATTTAAAATACTTCTGAGAGCATTAACAAGGAGAACAAATAAATCATGTAATGTTTTGATTCAAACCAGGCTTTTATTTTGCACATCTATATCATAATTTGCTACGTATTTCTTTTATATTCCTACCTGGAAATGAACCTTAATGCCATGGGTTTCTAGTAACTATGTGAGATTTCAGACTTGCTAGAATCTAGCCATTCATGAGCCCTTCCCTTGCAGGTTTGTTTGTTCCTGTGCCATGCTCTGCTTCTGAGGTGCCTCTCCTCTGATGCAGACAGTGAGTGGGTATGGGAATGGACCTGAACTCATGCCATTTTATTACAGGGTAGAGAGAGCTCCTTCCCAGGCACCTGGCAGGAGGAGTGCTGTGGCAGTGCCATCTGTTTCAGTGCTGCCTGCTAGAATTCTCCCCTCGCTTGATGTGCCACTGCCATCTAATCAAGACAAGGAAGTGGTTAATGTTAAAGTGGCTGTCATGAAAAACACTCTCCAGCCTGAAGAGCTGTCAGAAGCCGTAGCCATGACTATTCAGCTGCTGGTCCTCTTGGTGTTTTTTTCCACACCTCCTTTTTGAAAGACTTTGCTGTCTGGCTGATCTATGAACCACTGTGTCTAAATACAGATCCATATGCTCAGAGAAACTGTTGTGCAACACTTTAGATAGACACTGGAAGCACAAGATAAATTCGTCTTAATACTTTTCAAGCCTTGTAACAGCTTCCTGAGGTATACACAGGAACTGATTACCTCATGCAAAGGCAAATGTGAACTCCCTCCCCATCTCCCATAAATAATTTTCCACACAACTGTAGACACTGACATATTTATCTCTTGGCCCCAAAGGCTGAGGTCTTTGGCAGTGGCTAGGAGTGAAAAATTTGAAGAAAAAAAAAGATGCAGAGTTCCTTTCCACCTCTTCCCCAGTTTACAAGGACTCATTTGGCTGCAGGCCACTGAGTGATGCTGAGCACGCCCTGCAGGCAATTAGTTCTTTCATATAAGTGAACTACAATTATATGGACACACAGTAAATTCATAATTTTACTGTCTTCTCCAGGCTATAGGGGCCCCAGTTTGTGTTTAGTGTTAGTGATAGCACTACCATTAAAATTTAGTGTATAGTTATTGTTAGTTTAATCAAGAAATGTGCTACGGAAAAGTCAGCTCATCGGGGGAAGTAGAAAGGTCTAAGCCAGGAGACTCCCTTGGTCCCTGCACTAGGGAAAAGACTACACAGCAAAGTAGGGATGGTTGTCTAGACATCCTTACAATAACTCGGATGTGAGGCTGAAAGTCAGCCTTTTCAACAGATCAAATCTTTTGATGTGTGGAGGTGGTACCGCCGACAAAATCATCAACACAGATCAATGCTTTTTTTGCAGCTTGATAAATCAGAATATAACAACTACTGGGAATGCAGTACCTGTGAATTCTTAATAAGTTAATCACTTAAAGTTAATATGTCTCTGATTGCACTTATTGCCAAAAAACTTAGGGGATATCTTCTGTGTGATGGTGTAGCATAACCTGACATGATGATGGCAGTGTAGCTGCCACTGGCTAGTTACTGCTTTACAATCACCAGGAACAACCAGGTGAAAAATATAAATTTTAAAAATGTAGCTTCCTTTCTAAGGATAAAAACAACGAATCTGTCACTGATTTGACTTGCTCTACTGAAGTTTTGAACTATTTTTAAGTGCAAGGTACTAGCACCTGTTAGAACCTTATCATATCCTTCCATCATATTAAGCCTTTTTCAAAGATGCCAAATGGGAGAACATCTGAGGCAATATTCACTAGTTTGCTACAGTGCATCTGATTTTCTGGAAAAGCCTCAACAACAAACCAAACAAACCCAAATCTTTTTTTCCTGTCTTGGTGACCTGCCTGCAAGTCTTGTTTTCAGCTTTTTACTGCTGGAACCATAAATGTAGGCTTCCTGCATCCCTTCATGGATCTGGGCAGCAGGTGGACAGGAAACCATCAGTGAGGAATGGGAAACAGAAGGATTAGGAAAGAACCAAGGTCTATTCAAGGGCGCTGTTGGGTGCAGCTAGAAGTGCTCCCCAGAGTGAGACAATCTTGTCTCTCAGTGGGCCTACATGGACAATACCACGGCAGTTAATGTGCTCTGCAATTAGGCTGAGTCACCAGGAAATTATAAACTGAAACTAGTGAAATTTTCTGTAATCATCACATTATCAATGGTTATCAGCCAGTGAGCCACATACATGTGTGACAGATGCATGTCATGTAAAGCAGATTAGGTTGGAATGAATAGTACTTTATGGTGGTGGAGAAATCTGAGGATGCAGGATAAGGATTTGAGAGCTGTTGCTAGAGTTTGCAGGATATCACAGGCATCTCCATTATGAAATGAACCAATTCTAATAATATTTTTCTCTTGTGCTTAACATGGATCCACTTGCAGTAGAAACCCTCGACAGAAAAAGGTCTTGGTCCTTCTTTGCTTCTGTTTTTGTAAACAGAGTCACTTGTCTGTTGCTTTTAAGATACTGTAGCAAATGGTGTGAGTACAGTTCAAAGTTGCTTGAGTGTTACATACTATTAAGTGTCAGAGAGTTAAAAGCATTGTAGCATCATCTAGAGGCCAGACATAAACTACAGTGCATTGTTAGTCCTTCAGTTGAGTGAAGCAAACAGATGGATGTTAAAAAGATAAGATTCCAAGCAGGATTTTCCAAAGAACATAACTACCAGAAAGTAGGTTTCCCAATTAGCTCCGTATGAGCAGAGTGACAGTGCATAAACATATATACTATATATTAGTAATTCTGTGCAGACAAATTTGCATTTTTCTCACGTGTGTGTAAATAAATCAAAGGTGGTAGAATAATATATAATCTAAGTTTCATCTATTTACAGATTTGATGGAGAGCTGACAAATGAAAAGACAAGTACATATGCCCTGTTTTGCAGGTGCAGTATATGACAGATTCAATTTGGGTAACAGCTACATGACCCAAGATTCTCATTTTATTTAATATATGAAGAATAAACTTGGTTGTTTCCATTTGCCAGTTGTAAACTTTGTCTTTTTCTGAATGTATTTAATAACCAGAGTACAAATGGCCTGTTTGAGAGTTTTATGAGGAATATTTTGCTGGCAAAATGCAGAAGTTTGAGAAATTTATGAGAAGAGTGTGGATATGTGGGGGCAGGAAGAGTTACTTCAATAAAGACAGGTAAAGGATTCCACTTCCACTGCTATGCAATGGGATTTGGAAGATTATCCCAAGACTAATTGTTTAAAAACAAGTTTCTAAAGCCAGCCTCTCTTCATTTAAATAGCTAACAGTGCTGTTCAAATGTCAAGAAGTTATATCATCTTCAATTTGTAGAATTAGAAACTGAGCTCTCTGCTGATTTATTCAAACTGATTTACTCAAATTGATACAATGAACAGTCATCATTGAAAATGAAGCTGATTCCCTTGTGTTTTATTCCTGTGTACAGAGTGAGGCCTGCTGGCCCCTCTAAGAAGAAGGTTCATGTGGCTGACCAAATTAATTGTCCACAGATGTATATGAGACTAGAAATACAGATGCAGGAGTACTGGACTGTTGTACAAATTTACTGCCCTTTAAATCCAGTGTTTCTTTCTGAGACATAATATCTTTCTCAAATCAGAAAATCTCCTGGGAAGCCAACACTGCAGATTGTTTCATTGCCCTGGCAAACTCCTGAGAAGATGGGCTTTTCCTTTTAGAGTGTGAGCAAACAAACAAAACAGGCCAGCTGACATAGTAACCAATGAGCCATCCCCAGATATGAGGAACTAGGGAGAGCAGAGGCAGACCAGCTGAGGTGCTCTCCCAAGCACTTTTTGCTCTGTGTGCTGTTGCAGTTTTGGTGAATGTCTCTGAAAGGATCAGTGGCAGGGGAGTTTCTTCCACCTAAACCTCAGCAGTCAACTGGGCATGTCAGTGTAGTAATAGGATTTTAGTTCCTTGGGAATCCACAGACCATTCTCTGAAATATCCCCCTCTCTAAATGCACAGTTTTCATCAAAACAAATGTCCTTTACTAATACTCTGTCTGCATCTCCCCAAAATGCAAGATTTTGGGCTCAGATTTCATGTGCAAAAACTTTTGGTTTGGGCTTCTTTCCCAGCAGGGATCTGTGGCTGTGGCTTTATGTATGTTTGTTGAGCAGCAGAGAGTTAGTTTATATCGTTTGTTGTCGCTGTTGAGCAGCTAGCTGAGGACTGACCCAAGTTCTCAGACAAGCGAAGAGAGGAGAAAAGGGACTTTATTGTTTTGAATTCCATATATATATAGAGTCTACAGAAGTGCCCCAGATTGGTCAGCCCGAGACCTCCCCCTAGGTACAATTGGCCAAGCCCGAACTCACTCAATCTGGAGAAACTGTTTGCAAAACATCCAAACTTTATCTTGTTTATGAAATATAGCAAAATGTTCCCACGGGAAGAACCTGTGCTAGCCACAGTTTGTGATCTTAATTTGCCTAAAACTATCCTGTCTCAAGTATTCATATAAAGTGTCTAAAAACATTTGAATCCAGCAAACTGAGATTATTAAACAAATAGTCATAGTTAAACTGTGGAGTTCAGGAGCCTGAGCTTGGGAAAGACAAAGAGCTTGTTACATATAATTAAATCTATTTATACTTCGAATGACACATGGAAATCTTCAGATATTCATGTTTAATCAGGTGTGTAAATACATTGAATTAAATAAAAAGTTGCTTAGGGTTCTTCTTTAACACATGGTCTATTTTTTTTGTATGTGGAATGCTAGTCAGAACATTAAAATAATAGTTTATTGTAGAGATATTTCTCCATATGTAGGGTTAATATGAGTACATTATGAAGTAAAATTAGAAGTAGAAATTAGATTCTAAAATTAACGTTTCACTGATTTTATCCCATATCTTTTTCTTTTCTTGGGACATTCCCTTGGAAAATTCCATAATTAACCCTTTGCCATTTCAAATTAGATTTTCTACTAAAAAGAACAACATTAAATTAAAACAATTAAAATGATAAAGCTCATCCAATAATACTTCCTAGACTAAGAATAGTAAAAGATAATACAGAGAAGCTAGGCAATTAAAAATGTATGTGCATTGGAAGTAAAGTAGTAAGAAGTACAAAGAGAAATGAAATAGCTGTTGCTGTTTCATATACACATGTATTTAAATTAATGCTTTCAAACTTATGTGAGGTCTATTGGTTTGAATTCTTTAACCCACTGTTTTGAAACCTTTATGTGGAAAAAACAAGATGGTTACATTTAATTTCTTCTTTTGTACTTCCTCTATCACTTTTCCATTGGAGATGAGCTGATTAGATCCTGCAGTGAAATTCTGATATTTGCCCGTGAGGGAAGTTTGAGCCTGTTTTTATGATGGCCTTAATCCTACTGTGCTGCAATCGGCTTGATCTTTGTGGAAATTATTGATTTGTAGCTTAAATTTTTATTCTGACTGTTTTGAGAAGATGGATGCAGGATTTTAGTCTCAGTGTTGAGATTTCCATGAAGAAGGATGCTGGAACCCCATTGGCAATTGGTTTTAACCACAAATTTACAATTACAGCTGTATATTATTTAGATGAATTATCATTTCAGAAGTGCCTGAAGCGCTGCTCAGGTTCAAGGGTTTCCTTTTGTTGGTTCCCTCCTGTGGGTTTCCTCATTAACAGCTCCAAGAATGAGTCATTAGTGGTGTCTAAAAATTTGGTCTTAGCAATGGGCCATGATGTGACTTTTCCGCAATCTGCACAGCCCTTTTTGATGTGCCCTAATATTATTTTTTCCTGCTACCCCAATGTATCTTGTATCTGTCAAAGTCAGTGGGTGGTAGAAGGGTTCTTGACTATTTGGACTAAAGGTTTGGACTAATAATATGTTTATGTGCAAATATTCTCATTGTGTTAAAAATAAATGAGAAAATGAAAGAAGCATGTTCATGCACACACAAGTACATGTACATTCATGCCCACATATGTACAAAGAAAATCACAAAGTTATGCATTCTGTACCTTGGAGTGCAGCTTGTTTGAGAGTGCAGTACTGGGGTACATTCTTAGAAAAGGACTGGCTTCAAGTTCAGTGAGTGGTAGGGGCACTGGAACTAAATGATCTTTAAGGTCTCTTCTAACCCAAACCTCCTATGATTCTATGAATGTGAAATCACTGAAAAAATGCTTTTCTCTTTTAGTAATGAAACTCTAGTCAGCTGATGATTTTCCTTAGACTTTTCTGATTTTATTTGAAAATGTCAGTGCCAGACTGTCACTGGATGTGATGTAACACATTGCTGATGAGACAAAAGCAAGTACTACCAGAGACAAGGACAGCAGCCTTCCAGAACAGAAACAGTGTAAACTCTCATTCTCAGTTCCTGCTGGCTTAAATGACTATTACATTTTTATTTACCTACTCTAATATTTTTGGCTATGTCATTTTTGAATACTATGAAATCTTTCTTCTCTACCTCCCCTAGGGTGTTTCTCTTTGCAGAAATTACATTCCTTAGTTTTACCACTTCAAATCCTACATGAGTTTAGCTAGACTGTGACTTCCTGGAGATGTTAATAATACTGGGAGGTCCTTGAATAGGTGTGTATTTTGGTGGGTTTTTCCTTAAGATTAGTGTAAAAGGTGGTTCTGAAACCTTCTTTAGGACCTCATTACCCAACAGGCTAGAACTGTAGAGCATGTAAATATATGTTTTAGTTCAGAACAAACTTTCCAATGTTGTTAAAACAATTAGATTAATATAGAACAACTGTAACATTGATGTGTAGAATGGCACTGATTCAAAAATGCTGTACCAGACCTTAGATGGTTATAAATAATATTCCCTTCTATACACACGCATACACAGAAAAAAAAGAAAAAAAAGAGAAAGAGTTCCAATAATTGGAGTATTTGGTTAAACAGCACAGACATATGCTACTGTACTTAGGGTGTTCCAAACTCAGAGGACACATACAACATTTTGAGTCTTGGGAACATTTTCAGAAAAAAAAATTACTTCAAATTGAGAGCCTAGCATTTCTATGTTCTCATCTTATTTTTTAGACATTTTATTTTTAGAAGTCCCTGTTTCCCTCTTAATGCAATTCTGCTGTCTCCAGCTAAAAGTACTTATGCAAGAAATGACTGTCCTGCTATCTGAAGTCCCTATGCAACAAGTTCAGTATAAATATTTCTCTTGCTATGCTTCAAGAGCAATAAAACCTGGCTGATGAGGCTATAAGCCAATCTTTAACTAGAATACATTTTCCCTTTGGGCATGGTTGCTTGCTGGTAGCTGCTAACAAATGGCCAAAAAGTCACATGCAGCTAAGTCAAAGTGAATCTGAAATTGGAAACATTTTAAAATTTTCCTGGTTCTTCCACACTATTTTCCTCCGAGAGTTTAAGTCATTTGAACACCATGTGGGCTGTGTATAGCACACTTGAGCATTGGTAACACTCCACACTGTGCACCCTTCATGGTGTCTCTAGCAAATAGGGAGAAGCAAATACAAAAGAGAGTATGTAGCTTTGGGGGTTTAACCTCAGTCATCAACCACTCATTCACTCCCACACCAGCTGGATCAGGGAGAGACTTGGAAGGGTTAAACCTGGAAAACTCGTGGATTGAGATAAAGATGGTTTAACAGGTAAAGCACAAGTCACCCACACAAGCAAAGCAATACAAGGAATTAATTCACTGCTTCCCATGGGCTTTTCAGCCGTCCCAGGAAAGCAGGGCCCCATCATGTGTAATGGCTACTTGGAAAGACAAATGCCATCACTCCAAACTCCTTCTCCTTCTTTCTCACACTTTACATATTAATTATTATGTCATATGGTCTGGAATATCCCTCCGGTCAGTTGCAGTCACCTGTCCTGGCTGAGTCTCCTCCCAGCCTCCCAAGCACGCCCATGTTTCATGACAGTGTGACAGTACAGAAAGCACAAAAGGCCTTGGCTTTGCATAAGCCCTGCACAGGAATAACAAAAACATCTCTATTAACAAAAACTACTCTATCATCATCACCGTTTTCAGCACAAATCCAAAACATATCCCCATACCAGCCACTGTGAAGAAAGTTAACTCTATCCCAGCCAAAACTAGCACAGTAGATTGTTTGAATGAATGTATTTTTCAACGGAGGCTTGCACCTGATGGAGGTGTTACTTGTACTAAAATGTGCTTGATGGTTGTGATCAATATTTGTAGGTATTGTCTTAAATAATGTTGCTTGTATGCCTAAGCAGAGCCTGTGTTTGGGCCTCTGGAGAAAAAAAAAGTTAGGTATTTCAAAGACATTTTTAGATATGGGTGTTGAATAGGGATGTGTCTTCCATTCCTTGATACCTGTTCTTGTAACTGAAGTCAAGTATTATCCATGAGAGCAGAAGTGGAAAGTTTTATCATGTTAGCACAGTATCATAGAGCAGGACTAAGGCTGTGAAGGACCCTTCATATTACTCCTAAACCATACCTGTGTACAGGTGGTCTAACTTTTTAAATGGTACTTCTAATTGAGATAAATGGATGAATTGATACTATCAATTAAATATTAGTTATGTGTAACAAAGTAAAAAGAATCAAAATTTCATGATACATCCATTCTTTTATGACAAATGAGTTAATAGAAAGCCAAATAGGACAGGAAAACTAGATTTTGTCTTATGGTAGAATAACATAACCTGAAGAATTATGCCTAAACTGATTTTTATAAGTTGCTAAACTTGATCAATACTATGTTTTGCAATATCTAGAGGCTGAAATAGAGACTTGTTAACATTTAAGATAGAAGGCATCTATTAGAATAATTCTTCATCTGAAGATTCTAGGACAAAAATAAAAGCGAAAGAGAATGGGACCAAAACTGTTAAATACATGAGTTGGATCATGCAATGGAAAACTACATAAAAACAGGGTCCTATTCTTATTGCTACATATCATTCCAAACATATGCTTTTTCCATTTCTGAGTTTTGTGTAATAAAATATTAATGGGGCAATGAAGTGACTCCTTGGAAAGGGAGGACGTTCCATATGAGAACTAACTTTAAAATGCTGTGAGACCTTGGGGGCAGTTTTGCCCTTGACTTCACATGAGCAGTAGGTCATGGACAAAACTTTTCCAAGAGCTGCATAGTTCAGGAATCTTTTTTGCATGAAACAATCTACAAGATCATGAATTTCCACTAGAAAAATGAGGAACAAAGTCTGCTAAAGCCTATAGGTATCAAGAGAGAGGTAAGCTCTTTTGCTTCTGGATATTGTGACAATGTATATCAGTGTAATTTCTGTCTTAGTACTACAACCTCTTGACCTGGTTCATTTCAGCCATGGATTGGGAATTAGCTTGCAAATATTGTTTAATATAGGTACACCATGTATCAGCATGCTTTGACCAAAGCCTGCAGCTCCACATGAACACGCATTCTGGTAAAATAAAAATAGCCTGTTCCTCTGGAATGTCATGCTTCTACCTGGGGATTAAAGATCTCTCTTTTTATTTTAGAGTCATTTAAATATCTTTATTGAGATCTGCTTAATCAAAAGATGGTACTAGACACTCAGGTTTTACTGATTGCATGCTGCTCTGCCTTGTCTCTACTGCAGAAGAAAAAAAAAGTCAAGATAGTTCCCATGGGAAATAAGATGTAAATTAACAGGAGTGAACCATTAGACCAGATTATATAAATTTACCATCTTTTGGAATTCCTAATATGTTCCTAAAAGATAAAAAGTCTATGGAGATGACTCTAGTTCTAGTCAGTTGATCATAATTGCCTCGTTATCATAATACTCCCTGTAGGGCCCTACCGTAGTCATAACCTGCGCTTTCTCTAACACAAAACTTGCATCCCTCAAAGGGTGCCTTCTATGCAGAGCTGCTGCTGTATCTAATCCTTCATCTCTGTGCATTATAGTGTTGGAGGATGATCCCAGACCTGCCATATAATGTAAAAAACTTTGAAGACTGAAAATGCCATTATCAAACTTTTAAATAGGAAAAGACATTCAGTATTCTTAAATACTTGAATTATGTGTTCTCATTATAGAAAGCAGGTATATGAATTGTACTTAACTGAGTGATTATTGTTTTAAAGAGATTATTTCTTCAGTAATGGCACCTTAAAAGCAATTTCCTAGGCTGGTTTTAACAACACTAGGTATAAATAGTAATCTAATTATACTTAGGAGAGGTTTATAGCTCTGATTATTCTCCCTTTAAAATTTCAAAGGGACTGACATGAGTAATCAACATATCCCATACCGTGAATTCATCTTGCTATTGTAAAAAAACACCTGCCAATTGCTTGTCTGCAGAATGATATGTGATGCTGCACAGGAATTAGTGATACATGTGCATAATGTATGCATTTTTTTCAATGCTAAACCATAAAACCAGAATGCTCCCTGATAGAAGAACTTAGATTTCTGGTACTATAGTTGTTTCTTTAATTTTGTTTCTTCAGATTGTTTTTTCGTTTGTTTCTTTCTGGATTTTCCAGCCAACTTATTATGCAGGGCATGGTGTCCCTATATGAATTATGCAACACCCAGACAAATGACACTAAAAGCACATTATTGAAGTTTCAAAGACAAGTATATTTATTTGGAAACACCAGACCTAAAGGTGCTGCCCTATGTACATGATGATGTTCTTCATTTGCATGATCCTTATTTACTTCTTGCATAGAATTCTAGTCTTATTGGCTACACTTCTACTAAATAAAAACAGGTAAAGTATATGGGTTTAAGCGTGGGATTACAGTTCTCCTTACATGATGCTCTTGGTATGTTTTTTTATTCCTGCCTGAGAACATCTGCACAGTCAATGCATGAACACGAGCTGGGAACCCAGGTCATTTCCTAATAGATAGTTTTGATGCAGGCAGCCTGTTTACTGGGTGAGAAGCAGAATTTATCCACGTAGATCTGGACTGTGCCGCTGTTAGTCCTCGGCCAAAGAACAGTCTTATTTGTTCAGTAACATAGGCACAGGTGCACACATTATTTTGGGGGATTAAAGAAGACTGCTACAGGAAAATACATTTGTTCATAGAATTCTGCTCTTCCTCATCTGCATTTGCTGCAAGAGTAGAATGTAAATGGGAAAACAAAAATAAAAGGACAGAACAGTCAGCTGCAGGAAATGAGAAATCCAGGAAAAAACTCCAATTAAGACAGTCTGCAAACTTTATGTCTTAATGTATCTGCCTGCGAGGCTTATATTAGACAAATATAGCCTTGATTGTAGCTTTGCCTTTTTCCTAGGTGTTTGACTTTGCAAATTTAACAAAAGTGTATTCATCATGTACATGTATAATGTCGCCTTTTTTTTGAAAATGGGACTAATTATCCCATTAATAATTGGTTAATCACAACGGTTAATCACAATGGTTAAGAGTGGTTAATCACAATGGTTTAGGCAAAATGCTCAGATTTCTGCTGCTTGAGTTACAGAATAATTGATTGTAAGTTGTTGTCCTATGTGAATGATCATTACAAGGTGACCATAAGGTATGTCGATAATATAATTTGCAATACTCAAACAAAGTGAGAGTATTGCAAATGATATTGCAAAGTGAGAGTATTGCTGTGCCTCACCTCAGGTTCTGCATATGCACATTTTCTGTTGGGTACAAATGTTTCTACCACTCCTTTTCCAGTTTGATGCCTTTTTCTCTGCTAAGCTCCTTCTGTCATGTCTCCATTTCCTTACCAGGCATCTTCTCCAATCTCAAGCTCTATTAGCTCATAAATGTAGCTCCCTCCCTGTTTTGCTTTCCCCCATTCTCAGTTTGTAATATATTTGCCTAGACATATCATTATGACTGTTTTTCTTGTGCCCCACTCCCCTGGTTTTGCTATTCAGTTTTTCCTCTTATCCTTCCTGCATTGAGATGAGATGATTTCCTGCCATACGCTGCTAGCAGGGGGATTACTGGGAAGGGTGGAGAGACAGGTTCTTGGTCACAGTTTCAACCATTACAGCAAAATTCTGGCTCTGCCAGCCACAGCAGCCTTCGGCTGGAGTGTATCCGTTCTGGTTGCACATGTGCAGCCCTGGGAGCCTGGGGATCTCTGAGGGAATGGAATATTCTCACTCATCCTCGGGGGGAGCCACATGCGCAGCCTAGGAAGCAGTCACTACTTAGAGCAGTGAGACCCTCAAGTACATTTCATGCAGAGAAGATCTTTATGGACTTTTAGCTGAGAGAATCTAATTCCTTTAAGACCATGTGTGAGCTGTGGTTTTTCTTTCCCCTCCATTCCCAGGCTCATATCTTTGTTGAAGCAACAAGAGCAAGTGCGGACCTTTTTAAAAAAACCAAATAGCCTCCAACACAAACGTATCCCCAGGGTTTTTTTAATATTGCAAATACTTTTCTTCATTGCTGGAAGCAGCTAAATATTTTTAGGGTAAATTCTCATTCCGTCCTTCCTGCGAGTAATGCAGGCTAGCATTTGCTGTGTTCCATTTGGGGAAAAAATTTTTTCCTGGCCTCCTCAGACCATCTCATAAACTTTTAAAGGGATTTAATTAAGTGACTTTGTTCTCATAATAAAATTACCTAACTTCCTTCGTGTCTTCCCATCTAACTTCAATGTGTTCTCAGGTTTCTTGTGTGCTGCCACTCTCTGGGCTGTGTGGTCATGAGTAGAGGTGATATATTGGTATGATTAAGTGAAATGTGTATAGTTGATTAGCTTTTCATTGGGCAGCCACCCAGAGCACTGAAACTGTAGAGTGGGAATGCAATACTGAGGAAAACTTTGTCTAGATATTCCAAAATGGAGAAAAGGAGCTGCCAAGTGTAAATTAAAACCATGTGGTCTGAATACTGAGGATAATTGTCTCCTTCATTCACCAGGTTTAGATATAGTCTGCATTGCTTAGATGTTTATTTTGTATCATATTCTGGTTCCACCATTAAGCTACTATGTGCAAGTCTCATCAAACATGCTTGTTGAATAGTCTTACCCTTGTGGAACAAATCTTCAGATCAATAGCTCTTCATATATAACTATAATTTATAGCTATTCATATACAACTATAATATAAAGATCTGTTTTTCTCTTCAAGTCAGTTTTATACTGCTGTCACTTTGCTGCATTCAGTGCTACATGTGGATGTAAATGAGACATGAACTATGCCAACTGCCCTTTCTGATAGAAAACCCTCTTTGCATTTACTCTTTCACCTCTCCAAACCTGCTTTGCTTTGGGAGAAAAAAGGTGGGCAAGGATACCAGCATCCCTGGATTGTAGCCATCCTACATGCTTCAACCCTTTATACTACTGAGGTTCAGTGGAGAGAAATCTTTGTTAAATGTTTTTAAAACTAAATTTCAGATGTCAAGGACACTGCATTCACACAAGAATGTGCACAAACACAGGCTTGTACATGTACAGGCACACACACACAGGAAGACATGCACATGCTCACACAGAACAAACACACATGGTCAAAGACTCAGAGAAACTGCCTGCCAGTTTTTATTTTAGCAGCTTCTAAGACTAGCAGAGAAACTCTTCTACAGCTCTGCTGACAAAAGATGCAGAGGACAATTCTGTTCTCCTAGACTTAGAGACACAACACCAAAAAGAGTCCATAAGATCTTGTTTATCCCAAATTTTAAGGATCTTATAGTGTTCTCATCCTTATATCTCTAGCCTCTTTTTTAAATTTTGGCACCTTATCATTAGAAACATTTTCCTAATATTTATTCTGTATCTTCACAACTGGAATTTAAAGCTATATTTTTGTCCTAGCCTTGGTGGAAAAAGAGAACAGATGGTTCTTCATGGCAATCTTTACCATATTTTAAGACAATCATGTTCTTCCCTCTTCTCTAGACTAAAGAACCCCATTATTTCTTTACAGTGCGTGTTCTCCTGTGGGCACCCAGGGGCTGCTGCCCTCCTAGAAGAGTGCTCCTGCAACTGACACAATACCCAGGAAAATGAAAAGTGAGAGGATTCCTTATGAGGAAGGTTGTGCTTCTTATAAAGGTACTATTTTACCTCTTTAATGGTGTATGTTTTTTGGGGGTTTTTTTGAAACAGCCTTAGTTGACTCATATGCAGTTTGAAATCCCTAAGATTCTTTTTTGCAAAGCTTCTGATCAGCAGGATTTCCCCCCTGTTATGTTTATAGAGTTGTTAATTCTGGCTTAAATGCAGGAATCTGCATTGCTTCTTTCCGACCTCAGCTGTTTATTAGAGTATTGCTCCAGTGGACAAAGACCTTTTCCATTCTAGTCTTGTCAGAAGTGCCTGCCTACTACCTACCCTGTTTGATGCTGTATTCAAAGGTCACAAAGGTTTTTTTACTCTATTTGCTAATGAAACTATAAAATACCATGGGCTTTAGGACGCCATGTTAAATAAATATGCCCTGTTTAATTGTGAATGCTGATATCAACATTTTAAAAACAATTTTCAGCCAACTGAAGACCCATCTCAGACTAATTTCGTTGGGCTGCATTTCCTAGCACACTTTTAAGAGTCTCCCTCACTAGAGATATTCAAGAACTGTCTGGATGCCACCCTGTGTCAGGTGCTCTACTAGGACAACCCTACTTGAACAGGGGCATAGGAACAGATGACCCACTGTGGTGCCTTCCATCCTTGTCCATTTTGTGATTTTCTGTGTGCTAAAAATAGTCAAAAATTCACATCACTAGAGGGGGAGAGTATGAATGTTCCGCCCAGGCTTAATGTCTCTTTTTTTCTCTTTGAATTAACAACTGAAAAACTTAAGATATTTACAGGACCCTATGAGAGTACAAAATGTAACAGGAGTGCTGAAGAAATTGTTATTTATTTTACATGAATCTTGGGTTTTACTAGTTTTTTCACATTGAAGTTCATTGCTAAATTATCTTTTTTGTAATAAACATTCTTCATACTGATATTAATAGTTTCAGGTCAGGTAACTGAAACTCTTTTGTGTTCAAATTCTTGTGCAGGTATAAATGAGGAAAGAATAAAACAGACTGCTTTTCTTTTTTAAAACACTCACATTTGCTTCTGGTATTATGAAATGCAGACCTTTTGTACTTAAATATACAAGTATCACCTGACATTTCATGCTACAGAAAACAGAAGCCTCTTGTTTGCACTTCAGGCTCATTTGCTGCCTATTGGAAAATCTGATTCAGCAAAATGAGATCTTGATTTGGTGAAGTGCCCTAATTTGTGCATCATTTAAGGTCTGGGAATAGGCCAATCTTCTCTGGTGGGGCTATTTGTATTTTTGAAGGATGTTATGTACATATTCCTTCATGTGCTTTGCTGTAGTCAACTTTTGTTCTCTTCAAATGAGGAAAGATGAGATTGAAATTGGTCATCTTGTTTATAAAGCAGACATTTGATTGTAGAAGTATTCTCACATTTTTTATGACTTTCAAATTTATATGAGTCTCCACCAAGAAGAGGCCAGTTCCTTTTGATGAAGTGAGCTCTGGAGGAAAAGGATAGGACAGTTTTAATTCTTTTGTTTTCTGAACCTCAAATTCTTTGTGTTGGTGCATAGCTCTTTCTTGGTTAGTTCTGTGGACGTGTAATCTCTAATGGGGAGGGTTAGTTTTCACATACTTTAGTGTATGTCCTCACTTTGCAACTTACCATACTCTGAGCCTGTCACATGGCTGGGGGAATGGTATGTTTACATTTGTTGGTTCCTGGGACTGAATTTCAGTGTGACTCAGAAATGCTTTGTCTACGGACTTTGAGTCATGGATAAAGTTTTTTTATGTCTGTCATGATCTTAAATTCCATTTTTTACTGATGGCTCAATGTTTTTGGAGAGCTAGAGATCCAGCATGAAGCAGAAATTTTAAGTGAGCTAGAGATTTGGGATGCAAGGCCTAGTAGTTTACTTCCTGCTATTCGTCAGATTAATATGTGCATAGAGATGATGTCATTATTTTAAATCTTGTTTGCTGTATTCTGTCATTCCATGGAGTGGGATTTTCAGATGCTGAGCTTTTCTTCTCCTCAAAGCTCTGAATCCATAGCATAGTTCGGGTTAAAAGTGAAGTTTAAAGGCCACCTACTCCACCCCCTGCAATGAACAGGGACATTTTCAACTGGATCAGGGTTGGTTGGAGCCCCATCCTACCTGGCCTTGAATGTTCCCAGGATGAACACCTACGACCCTTCTGGGCAACGTTACAGTGTTTCACCACCCTCACAATGAAAAATGTCTTCGTTTTATGTATTCTAAATCTATCCTCTTTTGGTTTAAAACCTTTTCCCTTTGTCTTATCACAACAAGCCCTGAATACAAACTGGAAGGTTTGCTCCAGATGCATATCAGCCGCAGTCCAGCCCCAAGTGGAATCAAGCCAGGGAATGGCCCTTTTGGCAGTGTTGAACAATGTACATGGAGGAGTCATTTGTTTCACGAGATTGGTTCAGGTCCGAAATAAAACCTGTGAACTGCATATAAGGTAGAGGTGTCAGCAGTGGCTGCCTTGATTATCTGCTCTGTCATACCACTTGATAGCATAGATATAACTGGTGACTGAAGCTTTCTTGTTCTTAGAAGCTTTTCTTTTGATGATTAAATCATGATCTTGTCCTGATACCTCTAAGAACCAATAAGCTTCTAGTAGTCACCATGTTTTCTTAACTAATAGCCAAGGGCAACATACTTTAGAAAGTTCAGATGATTTGAGACTGCTCACACATATCTAAAATGCTTCCAGGTAGGATCATGCAAGCCATAATATGTGAGTTAGCTTTAGCCACTCTCTGTTAAATCTATTAAACTTTTAGGTGCTCAAATCAACTTTGTCAAGATTATATCAGAGACTCTTCTTTAATCTTGTATTCTTGTCATTCCCTTTGGTCTCACTTGATTGATCTCTTTGAGGATTCTTCTTGAAGTTCTTAAATAGTTCATTATTCATGGGGTCAGACAGGCTTCTTCAAACAAGGGAGATCCCGCTTTCAGAACAGGGAATGTATGTAAGCATTAAGTGCTGCAGCAGTGGTCTTTTTTGTGCTGGAAATTAAATACCATTTTATAAGAAACTGCAATAAATGCTTTGCTCTATTTTAATCATGAAAGATGACAATGGTATGCTTTTTACATTTGAGTTATAATTAAGATGATGTTACATGTCTGGACTAGGTAGTATAGAGGATAGAACTGGAGCTTATAAATTTGTGATAGGGCTCACACTGTGCTGGGGCTTAGGCAGGAGGATGTGTATCTAAAGTAGAACAGTCATATGGCTTTCAAAGAAGAGGGAACTGGCTGCCCTACTTATGACCCTTTTCTGTTGGCTGGGTGAGAAGGAAAAGTAACTTATAAAGTCTACCTTTCTTACTTCAAAGTAGAAAGGAACTGGGAAAAGGACAGAAGAAGCAAAAAGAAACATAGAGATTAAAGGAAGCACCCAAATATATTCAAAGTGCTGATCCTTGCCTTCGGGAACTTGTTTTACTGCCTTGGTTAGCTGAATCATGAGGATGTTTTTATATATTCCCCCAAGATATTCAAGCTCTTAAAAATTCTTGGCAAAATTCCAGTTATTCTGCAGAAATACTTTCCACTCTGCCTCTAGAATTTCAGCATGGGATTTGCTGTCAGATTTTTAGGGCCTGATTCATTACAAATTTTCACATCTCTTTTGAGGGACACTTTGAGAATTTGCCGAGAGAGAGAGAGAAAGAGAGGATAATGTGGGGTAGCAGCAGGAGATGGAAATATCTCCACTTTGATTAGAGAAGAGAGGGAGAGGGGAATTTTCATAAGAAATCATTTCTCTAATGACTTCATGTATTGACTTTTCTACTGCTCAATACTGGTACAAGTCTTCACTGCACAGTGAGTGTGCAGTGCTTTAATTACCTTGTTAAAGAAAAGAGGAATCTCTCCACAGCAGAGAACCATGAAGTCTTGCAGGCATCTCATACTGTATTAAAGGTATTGGATACCTTAGTACTGTAATTATTTTCCTTTCCTGCTTGAAGACTTATTAAAGCCTTTTTCTGAGATAACTTAATAATTCTGTGCTTAAAACCTCACATAAAGTTCTGACATGAATAGTCTAAACTTGCAGTCAGACATCTGCCCTGGAAAGCCACCAGCCTCCCTCTCAAGTATCTTAGCACTTACTGTCCTGTCACGGTTTAGAGGAGGACTACATTGATTTTTGCCCCTCTTGCTTCACTTAAAACTTATTTTTTATAATTCTATTTGAATTCTTCACACTCTGGCAGAGGTACCTGATATTGTCAGCACTGTCTTCCTCACTACTGTATTTCGTGAAATAGATGAGAAAAAGAAATCCAGAAGTATTAATTAAAAAAAAAGAAATCCAAAGTAGCTGTCTATGTGATACCAAATTATTGAAATTTCTAAACAGTGACAGAACTATGTAATAAAGCTTAACTGAATGTTAGCACCTGTGTTGAATGCTGTTTCGGTTTTTTTTGTTTTGTTTTGTTTTGTTTTGGGTGTTTTTTATTTTGTTTTGTTTCTCTTTTTCTGCGCAACTGTTTGGTTTTTTTTCTTTCCCAGTGACTGCTTTTCGGAGGAACAATACTCTGTGTATGAAACACACAGACAAACAGAGTGAACTGGGATTGAATGGGGTGTGATGGGTCAAGGAATCCATGTGCCCTAACAAATTAATTATTCTTCCCTATTTGAAAATGTGTCTCTGCATATAAAACCTAAGTAACAATGAAAAAGTGAAGAAAGGGTCTTTGGGATTTCAATTACAATGTAGGCTCATTCTCTGAGGATGGTGAAAAATACCTCAGCTTGGGGCAAAACATTAATATATCTTCATTGTTTCTTCAGTTTCTGGTGTCTTTTATAGCTACCTGGTAAAGAATCCTAGAGTTTACTTTCATATGCAGAAAAAAAATTTAAGAAATTATGTCACACATTTAATAATCGCTTTCCTTAATAGACAGGGATGACGTGTTGTTTATTTTACAGACAGAGAAGTTATGCAGATCTCTCTACACACACTGTTCCTATGTCCACACCTACACAAAACCTGCTATCTTGCTTTGACCGGGAAATGTCAATTATCCAGTGGTTTATGGCTGGCAGCTCATTTGAGTTGTTGGTAAATTACAGTCCTCTAGGATGATACCAGCAGAAAACCTTGCCAAACCCCATCACAAACCACACACCCCATCACACTGAGCACGCAGGAATTAGGGGATAGGTGAGGGGTCACTGGGAAAGTTAACCAACATGTATCTCATTTCTACAGTGAAAAAAACCAAGCAATTTCTCAATCTATCTACTATGGTTTGAGTTACCTGAAATTTTCCCACAGAGACAGGTTGCTACAGATGCCTTTCAGGTCCTGTGTAATATCTGATATTGCTATCACGATGTCTTAGAAACCTTAGGATGTCTTAAACATCCTCGGCACTTTATGCCATGTGTGGACAACTGAAGCACGTCCTCAGAGTTCAGATTACTGAAACTATGAGAAATTTGTTTAATGCATTACAGGATGTTTATTGTATATTAGTATATAACCTCTGTAGACTGTCAAAGTCTTCTGGGAGTCACTATACTTTGTAGACAGCCCCAGATGGAAGCATGCAGACACATTGGGCGCCACCTGAGGCATCCTAAATTCTGAAACTTTCCCATAGGGCTGACAAATGACAGTTCAGACCTACAAGAAGTACTCTGCCCCAACAAACACATGTTTTCAAAATTTGCAATGGGATGCCTTTGGGCATCTAAAATGACATGATGTTTATGTGGCTGGATCTCAGTGCACAGCTTAACCTCAGGAGAACTCAGATGCCTGAACTGGGAATTGCCCAGAAGATCCCAATTGTGGCTGTGTAGTTTAAAGAATGACACTCTGGGAGAATTACATCATGTCCCTGCAATGCCCCCTGTCTCTGCACCCTCAAGGAAGTGCTCTGTCTTCCCGGATTTCTAAGCAACTGCTCTGATAAGGACACAGGAAGCAATTTGTCTCTGGTCACCTGCTCACCTCACAGACCAGTGTCATGGAATCTTTTTCCAAAGCTGTGCAGTCCTTTTCATGGATCAGAGGAGCATTCCTCCGACTCCCTCCCCACTGCCCTGTTCAACTGCAGACTCTTTTTCTTCCCACTTCTGCCCCAAAACATTTCCCCCTGGACTCTTTACCAGTTGAAGTCAGAAGAAGGTCAGCTCACAGTGTAAATGTTTACACAATAAACTTTGCTCTTTCTATACTTGAAGATAACTCTCCATGTTTTTAACCTCCCAGTGAACCTCATGATAGTGGTTGGAAGCCTGTTTTCTCCAAAAAAAAAAAAAAAAAGGAATATGTAGGTCAGGCTGTTTTAGAGAGCCTGTGAGCTGAGGCAAACCACTACCTCAGGCATCAGTGTCAGACAATTTTCCAATTCTCCTGTCCTAGGAAATCTGATTATTTGTGTCTTGAGGTTTGAGCTGTTTGATGCCTTTGTTTAAATTCTTCCTCCTGGAGTCCTGTGATGTTGTTTTTCATTGAAAGATAAATTAACTTCTTTGCCTTTACTATAGTATAGGAAAGCTGGAAGACATGAAACTCAGATGTTCAAGGTTTCGAAAGGAGATTGAAGATACAACCTAGTTGTTAGGATTTTGTGAAGGGCAGAGAAGAGATGGAGAAAACTGAATCAAAAATTTTGAAATTAGCAAGGTTTCTCTTTTCCCCATAGTTTTTTTTCACTAAGACCATATAACTTTTTTCTTTTTTTTTTAATAGACTCAGTAAATATTTTAAATATTTTTATGTTCCATTTACTGGACTTCTGTTTTCCTGTCTCTGAAACAGCCTTGCTTTTGTTTTGTTGGTTTCTTTTGCTTCTGTTTTGTTTTTGCCTTGAACGTCCTAGCAAAGAATATATTCAAGGTGAGATTTGAGAACAGATAATATGTAAGTGCTGTTGGTGTTGACAGGAAGTCTCTTATATGTGAAGGGCAACATAAGATAAAACTTGTTTTTTCAGTTTCCAAACAAGTGGCTGATGGAGCCGGTATCGCATACTTAAGGGAAGTAGAAGTTGACAAAATTTTGAAACAAAGACAAAGGATTTGGAGGCTCAGGATGGAAGGCACTCTGAGATCCAGTATAGCTGTTTACTGACTGGGTAATATGAGAAGGAAAGCTCGAGAAGCTAAAAAGAGAAGAGTCAGGTTCCCCCCAGAAGGCTAATCTAAGTTAACAGCAATCAAAGATTACTGTAGGGACAAAAGAACATCTGGAGGCACACTTGTGAGCAGCTACCCTGGCAGGGGACTCTGGGTGAAGAGTTCTTGGGAGAGGGCTCAGGGAAACCTGAGGGCATGCAGGAGGGACTCCCTGCTTGTGCATTGAGCTCATTCTGCAAACCCACAGTTATGGAAGTCTCTGTTCTATTGACTGTGTAGATAAAAATCAGGATTTGTGCTTCCAAATCTGCCCTTCCAGCACTTCCCATGAACACTGTTTTCATGCAGACACAGGTGAAACAAAGACAAAGAAGCCAATCCATAAGTGTATTTGCTTATGGGTAAAGCTATTTTGAGTTATCATGGGTAAGCAGGATGTCTGAGTTAGTTTTCTATGATTTATAGTGGGATTTTTACATAAAAAGAAACACTATTTCTGTAAAGTATTATACATTTCCTTTAGGGAAGGCTAAATCAGCCATATTAATTCAGCTAAATTCAGACTTCTGTGATAAATGATGGAAATATGTTTTAGATAGTCATAGAATATCTATCCAGCAGTCTTGTGATAGTCAAATGGACAAATAAAAAAGCTTTTGTTGAAGCTGAATAAAAGACAGTCCATCATAACAGGATAATGCAGTGGCAAACAAGGAAAAGAAATGTGTTTATTTTGAGAGTTACTATAAATTGCCAGTAGAGCTAGAAATATTTCTCTGAAGAGGGTACTGAAAGAAGTAAGGTTGCATGGAAACATGCCCAACAGGTTGAAGCAAATCAAAGGCTTTAAACAAAACATGAGGAACTGTAGTAAAGCCACAGGGTATTGTTGCCCTACTCTACTCTCAGTGGTTTCTTAGACCCCATGGTTTTATACTAAATCATCTCTCCTGTATGTGCCAATGCAAAACCTAAAGGAAAATGTGAAGTTTCTGTTTCTGAAAACATGACAGCTTAGCTGTATAATTATGAAAGCTCAGGACAGTAGGAAACACCAGTGTAAAACTACAATATACTTGTCAGTAACTGCTAATACAAAAATGTCTATTTTTGTGTTGTCCAATTTCAGTTTGTCTCATTACATGTAAAAACATGTCTAGTTGTTAGAAAATTGATTCACTGGCATGAATGAAATTTTCCTGAAGGTAACTTTGCTCCTATTTCCCCCTTTTCATCCAACTAAACACCTCAGTGAGATGAAAACAGAGCTTGTTTACTGGAGCTTTTGCTGTTTGCACAGATCTCCAAAATACAGTTTTACCACAGCTATATTTTTAGTATCCTCTGTGTCGCAACTGCAGTCAGCAATGACATGCTTATGCTATGAATCTACAGTGGTTTGTCATTTATTCAGCAACAGACTTTGTCAAAAACCTATTTGTGGTGTTTACAAGAATTGCAACAGCACCAGGGATTTGGGCCCACAAACCAGAGGCATCTAGAGTTTCTTAGGCCAGCTGGAATTTAACTTCAAATAATGAGCAAAAATATGTGGTGTTTTTTATGTGTTGAATGAAGCAGAGTGCATGTGGAAGAAGCTTGCATCAGCTTAAAAGGATCACTTCTGCAGTCTTCCTGATATATTTTGGCTATGGCATACCAACAATTCAGCACCATGTACTGAGTTATACATGGAAAGCAGTGCTGGAATACTAAAAATAAAGATGGTGTCGAAATGCAGTGCCAGTCCCTGGCAGCATTAAAGCTCCTCATGCTCTGTTCTCATTGGAATTTCCCTTTGCTCCCAGGTGGCTCTGGGCTGGAATCCTGTGATGGATATGATGAGTTCACTAGCAGAGACACTAGGGGAATGCAGTTGTATAACACAAGGGTTATAGTAATCCTGGACTGCAAAAGTGCCCTAAAATTGTGTGGCTAGCACAGGTCTTTCCCATGAGAACTTTCCTCTGTGTTTTATAAACAAAGATAAAGTTTGGATGTTATGAAAACAGTGTCTCGAGATTTGGACAGTTCAGGCCTGGCCAATCAGGCCTAGGGGGAGGTTTCTGGCTGACCAATCTAGGTGACCTCTGAAAAGTCTATATAAGTTGGAATCAAAATAATAAAGCTCTCTTTCTTGCCACACTGAGAACCCGGGTCCTTTTCTCTGCTAGCGGCTCAACAGCGACAAAATTGTTTTATTCTAATTATTGTTATTTGTAACTGAAGTTATGAGGCCCTAGTCCCTGAGTGTGTCAAAGCCTATCAGAAAAGGAAGATTGTTCTTTCATCTGTGGGCACCAGGTGTGTTTTCTAGAAACACTCTAGAATAAGTTCTCTAGAAGCAATTTAGAATGAACTGACCTTGGAACTGCAAGCTAGATCCATTTCTCCTGTTTCTATCCCTTAGTCTCTCTAAGGAAAAGAGATAAAGGAATGTTAACAGCTCTCTATGGCTTTTCTGGCAGTGTTCAGACCCAATATATCACAACTTATCATTTGGCTGTCCCATTATTGGACACATGACCAATTGAAGTGTATTGTGTTGTACAGTGGGAGAGTTCATACGCATGAAGTTGTGCTTAGGGGCTCCTGGAATCTACTATCAAAACAAACCATGGGAGATGGGAGAGATTAATGCCTTTCACAAGATGGGACATGTCCATATACTCCTGCTACCCATCTGTTCACAGCCTTGACACAAACCAGCAAATGCCTGCCTTTTGGTCACTGTGACAGACGGTGGACACAGTGCTAGAGTGGACACAGGTCTGTTGGTAGATAGAGTGCCAGGCAGCGTGCCAAAGATAAGTTGCATAATTTTGGCATGAAGGATTTGGCCTTTAGGTTAAGTGCTCCTGGTATAAAACGTAGCAGGGGACTGCAAGGTTTAGAAATAGGAGGTTTCTATGTAAAGCCTGAAACTGGAAGTTAAATGGGTGCAAAAGCGCAAGTTTTAGAACCAGGAGCTCAAACTATATGAGAGAAACAGTTTCTTTATATTGTTTCTGGAGTAAATATTTATTCCAAATTACAACCCAGCCTCTTGGTACTAAATTTTAGTCAAGTAGGGATGGCTGATAGTAGTATAAATTCTAAAACTCATAAATACCTTAAAATAGCAATCTGCATGTTAATTGTATATGAAAGATGAAAAGGAAAATTTATCCTTGAAGTTTCCTTGATGCATTTTGAAATTATAAATTACTTTGTAGGCTAAGAAAAAGGCAGTGTCTAGGATGCTGCCTCAGCTATAAACCTCCACACTGAATGAAGCAGAGTGGGATTTTCAGTGGGATGCTCCAGATAGCTTTCCTGAGCACTGTGTGAATGTCTGCTCTCAATGTGTGCAATGATCTCCTTTACTTTGAGAAGATGCTTTGTACATAGCTGAAAAGGTGTGGTCCATTCCCACAAAAATTTTTGGTTCTGATGAATAGAAATTTCCCTCACAAAAAGTAATAAAGGAAGAAAAGACAGCCCCACTCAAAATTGTTTCCTAAGCCTTTTCAAAACTGCTTCTGAGGAGCAGTTCTAATTTCAACATCATCCAAAACTATTTTACATTGCTGCCACCCAAGATGGATAACAGGAGAAATAAAATAAGAATGGCTCTGTGTGATGCATTTTAGTAGCTAGAACATCCTAGACTTAAATGTGGAGTGTGACCAATCTGAGTACAGAGCAACAAAACAAAAGTTTGGTTGTTTTGTGCTGTGCACTGATGTAATTAAAATGAACCATAAGGAAAAGTCTTAAGATCCTGCACAAGTTAGGGAAGGTTTATGTTTGTGGCATGACAAGGTGGGAACTTCCCACACAAAGTGAACATGATGTACTAACATGCAATTTACCTCCACACATTTAGACTTTGACCTATTTCGTTTCTAGGGGTAGAGATTGTGTTTTGAGTGCCCAAATATTTTGAGAAGCATGAAGCTTAGTTGCAGAAAAATGTTTCTGGAAAGAGACACTGTGGCTGAAATTCCACTCCCTTTGCCTGACAAGAGTTTCTCTGCATGGTCAGCACTCAGCTGGTGGGGAGGTGAGGTGTCTTGTGAGAGTGAGCATCTGTTCCAGCCATGGCTGTGAGTACTTGTTTGGTGGCAGGATGCCCTGGTCACTAGGTTCTCACATATCCTTTGGTTCCCCACAGACTTATTGCTGCTGCTGAGACTCTCTGTGCCCTCACCATCCACTGGAACCTTTGCTGTAGCGACATCCCAGTAATCACTGAATTGGCCTCCACTACCACTGAGAAGGGGGAAGTGAAAGTCCCTCGTGATCAACATAGCAATGTGTGATGTTTGAAAAATATTAGTGTTACCAGGTCTTATGTCTTCTTAGCTCAAATCCACATGGAAAAAAAAAAAAAAAAAAAGGAATCTGTAGCCTTGGTATTTGTGAAGTAAAATTGCAAAAACATGACCTGAGCTCACCCTGTATTAAAAGACAGATAAACCACACAAATGTATTTATTTATTTTTCAGTAACTCATGTTACAGCTAATCTCATGGTGTTTTGTGGCTGGACTCACGGTTTTCAAAAGCTTGAGGTTGGCAATAATGAGTAATACATAGAATATCATATACTTTTTTTTTTTTTTTTTTGATTCAAGGGTTATATAATACCAAAGCCAGATTCTGCTGTGGGCTCCTGTTGGCTGTCATAGCAAGTGTGTTTGACAGTCCAAGACTCTGTCTTTGGAAAGAGGAACGGAATCTCAACAACTACATCCCATACTTAAGAAACTGCTCTGTAAGCCATGAAATTAGTGAGTTCTCTTTCCTTATGAATTTTTTGTCAATTAGCTCTGAGAACATTATTTTCATTGTCTTTCAGGCTTCTCTTCAGGTCTCACTAAAGCTGACTACTAATTTGAAAACACTTGGGAGAAATTCTGGCTGTATATACATCTCATTTCCTTTGGAAATTAGACTAAAAATAAAAACTTCTCTATACAATGTATAATGTGAAGTTGTCAAAATCAGGCAAAGGATAAAAAGTTGAAGAAAATTAAATAATTGATTCTGTGCTTGCTTCCTGAGGTATATTTTAACTATAGTTTGAGTCTGCTTTCCCTTTATCATTTGCTGCTTTGGCCCTGGGATTTTAGTAAGAGAAGATCGGTAGATGAATATTTACTGACAGGAATTCTGAAGTAATTAAAAATTACTCATTTTCCAGATCACCTATTATGATTTCATTAAATCCATTACTCACTTTCTATAGCACAAAGAAAGGTTTTCAGTATAAAACAGTGATGAGAGAGCAAATTAGTTGTCTTAGCAGACATCATGGTTCACTTAATGCTATTCGCTTTGATTTTCTGCAGAAGGATGCTTTGACATTGCACTGTGAACACTGCTAGATGATTCTCAATCTGGATACAAAGAGGTGTAGAACATTACTGCATTGCCACTGGTTATTGCAGTGTGTTGCCACTCATCATTTCAAAATTATTTACTCTGTGGGAGCACAGCACCGTTGTGAACCCCCATCTGTGCAGCCAGAGAAGGTCTGGTTATCTTGTGCTGCATGGGGGGAGCATAATTGCCTATTTGTCTATTTTTAGGGATTAATCCCGAGCCTGTATCCATAACTGGTGAGATAATTAACTCTTTAATTATTGATTCACACTTTATGCCATGCATACATACGATAATTGCCATCGTGTTTTCTTTTATTCCATTGTCTTCTAGTTTCCTTTAGCTGGCCATTGTCTTTCCCAGCAGTTCAACAGAATGGACTCTGAAGACTGAGATGTCTGTCTCCTATGTGCCCTACAGACATAAAAATCGTCTCTTTTGCCTCCACCAGTAAGCATGGAACACTGCTTTGGTGAAAAAGGCTGGCTATGCAAAACTTCAGTACAGTTGCAAAGCAAAGCAAAAAATAAGTAAATTGGTTTACTGTTGAGAAAGTCCTTCTTTCAACCACAGTGTGACATTGAAAAAATATGGCCATGCTTTTGTTATTAAATATTTAGAAATCTCTTCATTTTTGCTACTACTAATAAAATTTCGATGCATTTTTATTTTTAAAAAATCTAACTAAGCTCCATTGTTAATTAACATTATCAAAAGACATAGACAGATTATACTGATGTCTTTTTATCTCTGCATGATAAGTACCTTCAAATATCCTCCCTTCTCCCATTAACAGTAGGATGTAATTTGAAAACTGAGTAATAATAGTAACTATTCTCAGAAGTGTTGAAGTCCTCCCTCTGGAGGCTGCTATACAATAAAATATGCATGCCACATTTCAACCATAGAGGTATACATGGCTAGAATTATTTTTTTTCCAACAGTAATGGAAAAGCTAGGGATTTGCAGGCAAATGTATCCTCAGGATGTCTTCTCAGGTTGAAGAGGTTGTAGAGTTTTTTGGTAAGAAGTCAATATTTCATGGACATTTCCATACTGGAAAAGTGTTTCTTTTATCAATAAGAGATTTACTTTGCATAATTTTTGCCCATTCCACGAACCACAAAATCTTTAATTTCTTGTTTTATCATCTGTGATTAAACTCCCTTCCTTTTCCCCCTCATATTATTTTACCTTTTTCTTTTTTTCCCCTGGAAGTGATAATTATATACTAAGCCTATTTCATTTTTGCAGCGTAAACATACAGTAAGAAATCTACTTGTATTTGCAACAAGCTATGTCTGCTGTTTATTGGGTTGCTCCTCTATTATTTATATAGTCTGCATTTCAGTGGTTGACTTGACTGTAACTTTGCTCACACTTATAGGAGACATATGCTGCCCATCATTATGCATTTAACCATGAGTCTTCATACTTCTAATGGAAAAAAAAATCAGCTCTATTCATTACTTTGACTTTTTAGTAAGATTTTTGTGGATAATCAGATGCCATCTGTGGGAATTACAACTTTGCTCCTAATTTTGTTGACATTTTGGATGGAATATTTTATAAGGAGTTTGTGCACTATAGTGCACTAATTTTGTAAGGCTTGGCTTGAGATTTCTGTTTCACCATCCCCGTGGATACTTACATTAAGTAGCTGACTCCCCAGCACTGAATTTGCACAAGATCTCTTATTCCTTTCAAAGCAAGGAGTATCAGATCTTTCTATTTTTACTCCTGTAAGATGTTTTTAAAAATCCATTTTGACAATAATCATAGTAGTCTAAAAAATTAGTGGAAAAACATTTTCCAACAGTTAATTTGCCTGCTGTGTGAGTAAAAATTTTTGTTATTGCTGAATGCACAGCTCTTGTACTTGTTTGATAATTTACAGTAAACACACATCCTCTTAATTGCATCATAGTAGCTTAAACAGATTTGTAGAGCCATTAAAAAATCAATACTTGGCTTTTAGGTGATGAATTAATTAAGAGAGTGTGAATGCAGAAAGTTTGCTTTGTCCAGCATGCACTATGTCTTTTCATAGCTTCATCATCAATAGGGGGAAGTGCAAAATTGCATGAAGTTAATAGGTTGAAAATGCTTATTAAATGCACCACTTTCTTTCTGGCCTAGTGATCATTCCTGTAAACCTCAGTGATAGTCAAAAAAAGGGGCAAAATATGTTTTATGTATAAATATATGTATGATGTACACATAAATCTATTGTCCCCCTGCTTTAAGGCCCATGTTTTTAATTTTCTCTTTGTACTAAACCCCAGTTTAATTCAAGGTGAGTTTTACATAAGGGCGTGGTTTGTAATGGTAGCTTAATCAGCTTTGCAGCTAGAAAACGCAAACTCAAAGCAAGCTTAAATGGTATATGTATTAGGAGTTCAAATATGTGAGAACATACACAGGGTTAAAAAAGGGTTTTTCCCCCCTATCTTCCTGTCTTAGAGCTAGATCTAGAAGCAGAAGAGTCAAATGTTAGGAAGCATAAATATCTTCTATATTGTTTCTAGGGCAACTCTGAGTTGATTTCAAAGAACTCTCTAAAAACATTTCACAGGATCATTTACAAGTTTGAAATTGATTATTTGTTCTAAATTAGGAAGAGATAGAAAATGCTGACATTGATAATACCATTGGGTTTATTTCTAAAGCCATTCAGCTTTGGTTAGAATGAATAGGCTACAAGATTGTGCTAGATAAAATCCATACAGCTGTTATTTCACTGACATATTTTGCAATTCTGAGGAGTCTAAGACTACATTTTCAGTCCCGCATATTAGGTAAGATTGTTACGTATCAAAATGCCCATTCCTGACTACTGTTACTGTCTACTTATGCAGTGGAGTTCCTTTAGAAATAGTTTCTTGGTAACTGCAGCTTTAATTTTGTGCCCTTGATTTGTGGTGACACAGGAAAAGAAACAGAAATGGAATTGCTCATCGTAAGGGGAGTGTTCAACTGATCCAAGTGATGTAGCTATACCTTGAATAAAAAGCTGGAAATCCAGAAGCATTAAGTGTTTCTAAAATATGTCACTGAATTTGTCCAAAATTAAGTTTTTGTTCTGTAACAAGAAAATTCCACCTTATTCAAATACACAGAACTGCTGGAAATGAAGCAGCAACTGACAGTGGTATTTACTTCAGCATGATCGCTAAGTTTATTTCATTTGATGTTTATTATCTGGGATTTATGAACTGTCTAGGTATTTAAATGCATTAACCTTGATGCACAGCATATCTGCCCTTCAAAATGGTTTCATTGTTTAATTATTAACTGCAGTCTTCATTCTGTGTGTGTTATTAACGTAGATGTAGTTAATTAAAAATATTATTTAAAAGAGTGTTCTGTTTTACCACTTGTTTATATTTTGATGGTACATTTAGCGTATTCATACCCACATCAGCATTTCAGCTAGGAACTCAAAAGAATGCCAACAGATGTGTCTTTTGTGACGGGCTTCTTATCACTTAAAGTTCCTTGAGCAGAAGTGGGTCAGCTGTGATGTAAAAAGGGATTTTTCACTGGTTTTCAGGTGTGAGGAACAAAATGGCACCTTTAAAGTATCCAGGTTTTCATTTGTCTCTTGGAACACAGGCCATGCTTTCCTCATTTGTTTGGAATTCATGCTTCTACTGTATGCACAAATAAACTAGAAAATATCCGAACTGATTTTTTTTTTTAATGAGAAGTAATGGCAGAATGGGAGATGTGGGAGTTTTACTTAATTTTAAAGCTGTCATGGTGATTGGCACACTAAATTGCATTTGAAATCTCTTCTCTACTACTGACAGTGGTGCATGTATCTTTCCTGTTGTTCTATTTCTAACTTCTCTCTTCTGTTTTGTGCTTAGAGATATTCTTCAGAAATAGGCAAGCCTGCTCTGATAGAATATGGACTGCCTCATCATGAGAATAGCATTTTTGAGATACAAACTTCGCATTAAATAAACACATTTGGATTTTTTATTTCATAGTTTGGATCAAACAGGAAGAGAGAACAGAAGCAAAATATACTTTTAGATATTAAGTTCTGCATACAAATGAGGAAAGACTAAAACCATACTTTCATTTTTTCATTCTGGATGTTCCACACAATTTTTCACCCTTACAGATTCAGTTAAGATTTTGGTAAAAACTAGACTTTAGTATAAATATTCAATAAGGGAGCAGTGTTTCATATTCCAAAGGGCTGTAACTTATTTTATCTATTCTTGCTTCTCCTTGAGGAAAGACAGTGGAATAAACTGTCTTGCTTCTTCCATCAATTTCTTCTGTCTTTGCCTTCTCATTACACTGGTTTTGAAAGTTTTGTTGTATTTAAGGTCTTGTACAATTGAGCCATAGCCTTTATCTCCAGCATACTTTTTATACAAGCATTGAGAACGAGAAGCCAACATGATTAAGGGTTCATATAGTTGTCCATAATTAGCTGTCACCTGACAGCTAATATTTTGTATAGAAAAACCTCTAATATTTTTAATTTGTAGTGTTTGCCTACCATCTGTATGTTAATCCTCTTTTCATTGCATTGATAATATTCACAAAATATGCTGAGTTGGAAGGGATGCATCCCGTTCATCCAGCTCCTGGCCCTGTGCAGGACACTTGTCACACCATGTGCCTGAGAGCATTGTCCAAATGTTTCTCCAACACAGTCAGTCTTGGTGCTGTGGCCACTTCCCTGGGTGAAAAACCTTTTCCTGATATCCAATCTAAACCTCCCCTGACTCAGTTTTGTGTGATTCCCCCAAGTCATGTCACTGTCACCACAGAGAAGAGATCAGTGTCTGCTCCTTCTCTTCCCCTCACGAGGAAGTTGTAACTGCAGTGAGGTCTCCCCTCAGTCTCCTCCAGACTGAACAGACCAAGTGACCTCAGACACTCCTCATACGGCTTCCCCTCAAGGCCCTTCACCATTCCTTCACCAAGGCCCTCCTTTGGACACTTTCTCATAGCTCAATGTCTTTCTTACACTGTGGCACCCAAAGCTGCCCCAGCACTCAAGGTGAGGCTGCTCCAGTGCAGAGCAGAGCAGGACAATCCCCTACCTTGCCCAGCTGCTGATGCTGTGCCTGATACACCCCAGGACAGGGTTATCCCTCCTGGCTGCCAGGGCACTGCTGACTCATGTTCAACTTTCTATTGACCAGGACCCCCAGGGCCCTTCCACAGTGCTTCTCTCCAGTCTCCCGTTCTCCAGTCTATGCACATAAGCATGTTTCTTTCCATCTGCAAATTATTTTTTTACCTGCAACTCTACCATCCTGCCTTCTTTTGTAGTGTCCTCTGTTTTTAGTGACCCATCAACCCTCCCACAGTACAGCTTTCCCATAACTTTTCTGCTCTCCTGTAGGTTCAAGCCTTTACAAACCCTATTTCGAACCCATTTTCACTCCAGTGTTTTACAGGAGGAAGATAAGAGAATTTCTTAATTTTCAGTTTTTTCACTAATGGCTCTGAAACAATAACCAATATAGAGTCTTTTACATCAAATCTCATTTACATCACTCCTGAACAAAATAGTATTGCTCTCAGCTGAAATAATAGTAGCAGTGATCTGTCTAACCTCTGTTTTAGAGTGTCTTTCCACATTTTGTGGAGCATTTTTCTTGTTAATAATGAAGTAACATTTCTAGTATGTAGAATTTGTTTTTTCAGCTCCCTTGATTCTGCTGTGAGTGGGGGAATAGTGAGAATCCTATAACCACGTAAGGAGTTCCAGGCGCATGAGACCACACTCTCCAAAACAGCAATCAGTTATGCACACACCACCTCATTAAAAGATAAATTCTTTCAGCTGAGATTCTGTTGTCATGGACCCACATTTTTCCAAGACAGTATTCTTCTTTTTGATAACTGGTTTATCCTTTCTCAGAAATCTGCAACATATATGGGTTTTTTTAAGGTATGAGTAGAATTGATGACAATAATAATAACCAAATTCCCATATTTCTGTGGTAAAATGTTTAAGGTAATTTAGTTAAGTTAAAAATAATAAAAGAGTTAAGCAGTGATAATTTTATGTAATCCCTGTGTTATTTTTAAGCAGTTATATTGTTTTATCATTGAAACAGTAATCATTTTTGCAAGGCAGCTTTCAAGATACATTGTCCACTTTTGATGGTAAGATTGGAAGCTGTTTCAACACAGTTCTGTTCTGATGGTACTGAAAGGATGAATTAAAAAATTAAGTCATATCCAGCTCTCAAATATAGTTTGGAATTCGCTATTTGACTTGTAAAAAACAAATCTGGTAATAGTTTTCAGAACTCTCTTTGAGTATACTTATACATTCTTTCAATGTGAAGGAACCATTCCATGCTCAATATGGGAATTAATGAGAAATGTTAGTGCATATTTCACATTCACATTCAGGACATGAGCCTCCAGCTTCTTGGTTGATTGGGTTTTGTTTTTTGTCCTTTTTTCTTCTTTTCCTCCCCGATCATGACGCAGCGGGAAGAATTTCAGTGTAAACTTCTCTTAAAAAGCCCTTTAATTTTCATTTTATACCTCTTTTTCATTACAAGCACATAGCTTTCTATTTATTTTTCAACTTCAGACTTACTAGCAAATGCTTCCTCAAATCCACTGTAAAACTGGCATCTTAAAAAAATTGGTGAGGTTGGGATCGATGTCCCTTAATTCACTGAAGCCAACATCAACAAAGGCCAAGTTCTCAGCAGATTGACTATGTGCTTTAATGGAATTTTTTTTTTTCCACCGAATGTCTGGCAGATTTACCCGTTGAAGAGAAACACGTCTTGTGATTGAAACTGTAGCCTCACAGCAGGCTGAGCAGGACTTGAGAATATTTTGAGATTCTGAACACACATTTATTTTTATGCTCTGCGTGATTAAGTTGCTCCTAAATAAGGCACACGACAATTAATCTGACAGAAAGGAAACAATTTACAGTACTCTTTTCTAATAGCTACACATGTATACAGCTACTCACTACAGATTTTCCCCTAGGAAGGCTAGGTCACAGGGAAGAACCTTGACCCTGACATCCTCTGCTTGAAATTTTCCTGACATAGCACTACAGACTTCAGCAGAGGGCCATTTCCCATCCATCTTGTTTGCTCTTCTGCTGCCACCTCATTGCTGTTTCAGTTGCAGAGAAGGCAGCTGATGCTGTTTCTGATGAGTTGGGTGAGGTGAGTGACATGGTGGCTTTTACATTGGTGAAGAGTTGCTAGAAGTATCTGTAAATTCAAGCAGGAGGTGAGGTAAAAGAAGGCCAGAGAATTTATGGTTTGAAGAAAATAAATTAATAGAGAGGAGTAGAATGTTACTCCTGTTTTTTTCTTCCACCACCACCCCTCCAATTTATCTATTTATCTAGTTCATTGTCAGAAGAAAGGCCTCTCCTCTCTTTGAAGATTTTTTCCATTGACATGTGACCATGTGCTCTTGGTTTAGAAAAAAATTGGTTTAGAAAATGAAAATTGTGATTGTTCCAGCTGGACTTCGTTTGTTTAGGAAATAGGAGAAACCCTTAAGAGTTCCCTGCCAGAGAACCATGGAGGTGTCATGTCCACAAGTGTTTTGTCCAGACCTGATACTGGTGGTCTGGAGAGAGCCTTTTGGCTTACCTGAGTCTCCCATTGATGGAGGGATCAGTGTTGAGGAATATCCAAGAGAAGTTTTTTGCTATTACCAGCTCTCTCAGGCTCTCTATAGGGTATCTGGCCTGGGGTGAGTACGACTGGCATACAAATAATAACTCAGTCACTATATCTGGATCACTGGGATGACAGCTGTGGAGGTTCACCAGTCCGAAACGGCCGGCCCAGAGCCCAGGGCTCCAGTTGTCAATGTGGCGCAGCTCCCCAAAGGGGATGCAGCTTTGTCCAAAGACTCCGAGGATGAAGTGTAACCTCCCGCACCCTGCCCCCTGAAAGTTCTCTCTTTGTTTATTGGTTAGAAGTTTAGTTACCCCGCCCCTGTTACCACCCCAACTGCCACCCCTGTCTAGAATGTTCTGTTTCCCTCGCTCCCTCATTGGTTGGATTGTATCCCTCCCCTGGTTTTGTATCATTTGCTACCCTGCTTGTCCGTTAAGGCTGTACCCGAGCTGATTGGCTCCGCCCCTGCTGACCTGCCCCTGGAAACCCTGTACCCCCCTTTAAAACCCCCCAACTGCCGTTGCTCTGGGCCGTTTGTGCCTCGTGGGTTCTGACAGCCAGACCTCACGTCCACAGACAGCCTGAGAGCCTCCAGGGTGCCTGCTTCCCTGCTCTCCTGTTAATAAAGCACCTTGGAACTGTTGCCCTCTGTGGTTCTTTGCCTCTCGGGGACTGGAAGCTGACTCGACTCCCCGCCACCAGGCCTGACCCTCTGCCACAGGGCGGCCTACTCCTCCTCTCCCCATCCGGGGAATCAGGCGGTGCCCCCGGGGACCGACTGGTGCTAGTCCGGAGGGACGGAGCCGGAGCCGAGTGGGCTGAAGGCCGAGCCCAGCTCCTGCAACAGACAGCAGCCTGGAATGGGAAAAACAAGACTTGTCAAGGGTGCCTGTTTCTAACATTTAATAGTTCCTGGATTTCAGTGTCATAAGGAAAAGGATATTCCAATTCCACTTCTTCTCCCCATACGTAATGGCAGGACCGCATTTCATCATGTCAAAACCTGTTCCCTTATGATAAATAATTTTTAAACAGATGAAAACACAGAAAGTGTCTTATTTCCCCTTTTGGGTATTTATAACTTCGTTGTGCAAGAGGCTCTCGATGTTATATCTTTATTACATCTCTTTCTTTCATACCACACCTTAGTGTTTCTGTTTCTTCTGTAGTTCTGAAATAAACAGTGTCTTTGATACTGCTGAATTCTATGGTCTCACAGCTTTGGTCAGCACCAATTTCATGTCCCTTTGCTAGTTAGCTTATAGTTCTTTTCACATCTTCTTTTCCTGCTTCAGTGGCTGTCGCTTTCTGATTGCCTCTGTACTCTGCTTTGATCTAACTTAGTTGCTGTCAGATATGTGCATAACAGTTTTAAGAACAATGGCAAGCTCAGTTTTTCTACTTGCCTTTCATCACAGGTGGCCCATCTGCTGGGCTCTCTGTCTTGATTAAGAGCACTTAAAAAAAATACCCCTAAAACTCTTGACTATTGCTAAACTACTGCACCTCATTGTCTACTTCATACTGCAATCTCCTCTGGTCACAGAATGTTCGGGTGATTACATGGCATAATAGTAAAATAAAACATATATTTTTCAGGTGGCCCATAAAAACATGCTTCCTGGAAAAACGTTCAGTATTTCTATGTGAAATGGAAATTGAAAACTTCTGTTGTTTCTTTGTTGTTGGGTTTGTGTGTTGTTCTTTGTTTTTCTTTCTTTTCCTTAGCATATGCCTCTTCTTCCTCTGCTCTTCCTGTCTTTTGAATTTGTTGATTCCTTTGCAAGGCACCTGAGCCAGAGTGAGCATGGCCAGGCTGGAGGTCCAGATGATATGGAAAAACCTTTGTCAGAACACAGAGCAGGAGAGTCTCCTTTTGTAGGCTTTCAGAGTTTGTAATTGCCAGGAAGGGTGTCGTAGCACAAAAACCAACAAAAATTGGTCTGCTCCTCCTGCTAATTCCCCAGCTCACTGTGCTTTCTTTCTCCACAGGACATCTGTAAAACTAGATCTGAACTGTGTTTTCATTCCCACCCCGATCTATACCTGCCCATCTACCCTACTTCTCTCCTTTGAGATTACCTTGCATTTTAAATCAATGTCAATTGATTAAATGGGGCTGTGATGCTCAAGATAAACAAGCAGTTAAGGGTAGACTGTCTATGTTTGAGCTTTCTGTATGGATTTCACTGTCACAATCACTTGAAAAAGGGACCACTGGATTCTTACCTGAAAAATAACACTGAGGAAGCTGACTTGAAAGGAACTGTGGTCAGAAATGGATGTTCTGCTGAATTAAATATCCAGCAGCTTGATGAATTAAAAGTGCACTGCATCGGGTAATGAATAGAAGAGTCTGTGTTGAGGGGCTGATGAAGAGAGTTTTGACTATCAATCGAACATCTGTGAAAGAAAGCAAAGGACTAAATTATATGGTCATAATCCTCTTCAGTAATTTTGCATTGCAACATGGATTTCCATGCCTAGCTGTTGTGTAACAACTTATGTGTACTTCCTTTCTTTTAGTGATATCCTTTATATGATATAACTCACAGGCCATGAAACTTTAAAATTTTAAATTGAAGCTTCTTATTCAGTCTTAAGTTTGATGTGATGTGGATTGTCACACTGGCAGTATCTCAAACTCTACTTAAATGAAAATTTTACCTTATGTATTTATACAGCCCTTTCTTCAAATTTTGTGGCTTTGTTTGATGACATTCATGGAATTTGGAGCCATCTTGATTTACATCTAAGGAAAAAAATGCCAAGTCTGAAACCCTATTTTTTCTATTCATATCTTCTGATGAGCAGCTAGAGTCAGATACTGTTGCACTGAATTTTATAGCACATTTATTCTGTAAAATCCTACTTATATTTTGTAATATTTTTACATTTTTGGGTCACCAGTTCTTCAGTTTATGTTGTCTGTAATTTCCATGCAAATAAAACTTCAGTTTGTAAGGGTAGCTTTTATGTATTTATATATATTTTCCCAGCAAAACCATGGGGATGTGTCATAAAATCTCTTTCTTCTATCTTCCATGTGAAGAGGGGCCCATGTCTTTTTCCCCTCTTTTATACTGCATCCTGACCTTCTACAGGTAGCACTGATGAGGTGTCTTTCATCTCTGCTGCACCTTGGAGTTTATATTTAGCATCTCTGCACATAAACATATCCTGTTCCTTGCCATCCTTGAACACCCACCACAAACTTCCTCTGCCTTTGTCACTGTCATGTTCCTTCAAACAACTGCTAGTTATTTTAGACCCCTTTTTTTTTTTTTTTTTTTTTTTTTTTTTTGGTACAACCTGACAATTCTGCTGCTTGCTCTTTTTCTCATGAAAATTTTCCCACGGGGTTGATTTTCTTCTATTTTTTTTTTCAGTTCTGATACTCAGTGAAGAAAATCCTGCATGTTCTTTCTGCTCTTCTTTCCCTACTCCATTGACATGCTGCCCTAAGGTGGTACTGCCTTGGTCATGCCCCAGTGCTCCAGAGGAACACTGCAGTTACTGACATAGAGTGGAATGGTGATGTGTAGGAAGGAAAAGCTGCATATACAGAAGCTTTCTCTGGGAGTGAGGGAGTTTGTATAAAGTAGGATTTTTTTCTCTTTAAATTTGTGCTTGCTTTTTAAAAAACGTGTTACCTTAACGAGATGCCATGTCCTTGCAACCGGAGCATCACTAGAAGTTTGCTGAGTGGCAGAAGTACTTCACCTTTTTTCTCAAAAGCTATCTCAGGTTTCAGTGCTCTCCTGAGTTTCCCAAATGTCATGTTATTCAGCTCTTTTCACACTCCTGGCCAACTCATCAGCACGGTCATTATGCAACCTCTAGAGCTGATCTACTTAACACCTCATTAAAAAAAATATGTTCAGTTCATCTCCTCTCACTGCTCTTCACTTGTCAACAAGTTCTGCTTTTTCTGCTTTTATATGCAGCTTTTTGGTGCTTAGTATTTGTCAATCATTACTTTTTACCCTGTGGTGCAGATTTCTCATGCTGCTCTTATTAACCATCTCAATGATATTATGTACCACTGCATTTTTTGCTTACAATATATATCTATATATGGAAATTTTGTTCTTGTTTATCCTTGAGCCTGAATGCTAAAGACAGAGCATATTAGCATATTCAAATATATCTTCTCCCATTGTTTGGCTGGGTTTATTTGCTTTGTTTTGTGTTTTTTGTTTTTTTTTAAAATATATTACTATAAACATACTGCTATTATTTTGCAATAGTTGTCAGAAACTTTTTGGTAACACCTTTTCTGTAGAAATTATTTTCTTGCTTGGCTAGATGATTCAATATTTTTTAGAGAGTCTATAATCATCTCTGGAGGAATTTTATTAAAAGTAAGCTTGCATATAAAGAAATAGAATGTTTTTGGGGTTTTTTTTGTTTGTTCATTTTTATGCTGTAAAGCAGTTAAAATAAAAAAAAAGTTAGGAGACAATTTTCCTAATTCTTTTCTTTAACAGAAAATTATGTAGATTCAATATGGAAAATATCACCCTTGTAATTTATTTTAAACATGCAAAAGTAGCATTTTTAGCTGTATTTTGTCTTTACTGCATTTCACTATGCCTTTATTATACTCTGCAAAGAGATGTGTGACCAGAATGGCTCTTGAAACTGATGATAAGTTAGCCTGATGATAGGAGTTGGTGCTTAATGGTATTTTGGACCATTGAGGAACATAGACAAGTGAATAAAAACTGATTTTAAAAATATTTAACAGTTCATGGTTTGTTATGTAGCACAATTGTTTTTGTTTTTTTTTGCTATACATAAAACATATGGTTGAAGTCTGGGGGAACCCCAGTGCCAACTACTAAGTGCTGACTATGAAAAGTTGACTATTGCGCGTTTGAGTAGCCAGAAAATTAGCGGTGATGTTTGTGGCTGTTGCCTGAACAGAAGACCAACAAGGTTTCTGAAAAATTGGAGTTCCTGACAGTGTTCAATGAGTACTGATAAAAATTTGTCTTTCCACTAGTAGCTGGAAACCTACTCTTCATCCCCTAAATATCAACGATTGTTTTTGAAGATTGCAAGGGCATTTAGAACAAAGCTGAGTATCACAGGACTAGATAAGAAAAATTACAGAACCCCCAAAATATTTCAAAGCATTTTCAAAGAGATCCAGAGGTTCTGTAATCTTGGTGTTCTGGTAGCTTTGGTTCCTCCCATAGAGTGAGGTATTTTTATGCATGCAGCTTGCTTTTCAAAGAGGTAGCTTGAACATTTCTGCATTTAGCACATAGAAATGTTAAAGCTGAGATTCTAGACACAGACTACAATACAGGATCAAACCATTGAATTATTAGGAAAATTTTCCTGCAGAATCAGTTTAGCTAATCTCAGTTATAACTAGAGTGCAGTGGTTCCCATACTGGTGTACCAGTGAACCTCAATTTTTAAGCCTGTATTATCCCCTTTAGCCTGAGCAGGACACAGCTGCTCATATGCAGGAATCAGAAATGAGGGGGAAGAAATACTATGATGTACTCTATGCCCCTGCTACAACCTTTTCCCTTTTCTGTCTGAATTTTGGCTAAAACTGAAAATCTGATCTGGTCTTCATTTTTAACAGCCTGAAAAAAAAGACACCAGAGACAATCTCACCCTGAGAAATATGTTCTTTCATTATTTTTCATCTCACAGACTGTTATCTGTACAGGTGCTGAGCAGGAAAATGTCTGGAAAGGGGGGAACTCACCAAGCAGAGAATGCTTGAAGGACAAAAACATGCTTATCTCATCTTAGTCAAACCAACATTCTTGAAATCCCCTATGAAATCTCCACAGTAGAACATGATAATTTGATTATAACAGTAGTCTGCCTTTAAATAATTCCTGTCATAGTTAAAAAGTGAAGAATAATGAAAAAGGGGAGTGGAAATGATGGAGGACAATATTCTGACTACATCCATCACCTCTTAGCTGTACCTGTGTAGTTATGAATGCCATCAATGTCATAGCAGCACCTATCTTCACAGGAGCGGTGCATAATGAATCATTTAGGTTGACAATTTATTGAAGGCAACTGTTTGTTTCTTTTCCTCATTTTTTTCCTAATGTTCTTAAGATTTCTGAGGACTTGAGTCTTATGTTTGGGGGGCTGCTAGCTGCACCAGAATAAATAGTTCATTACTGTAATTATGCTGAGGCTGTGAAGAAGAAGAGGAAAAAATATTAACTGACTAAGCATCTTGGGGGCTGAATTATTTTCTTCCTTCCCTGCCTTGCTCCAGAGTGGGAGCTACAAAGGCCTATATTGCTAAGGTTGCAATCACCTTACTGCAGGAGCTCCCATTATTCGTAGGAGAGCAGCTGAGGTCAATTCCATGTGCTTTGTGGAAAGAACCCTACTCTTCATGCCTTACAGTCTTCTAGACAGTAAGCTGTAGTAAATGGATTAGGGAAACAGTCTATTCTGGTTCCATAATCTATAGTTTGGACTTTGAGTTGTCCTTGTGTTTTTTAGTGCAATCTCATGTATACCATTAGAGATTTTTGAGAAATCTGAAATGCATAAGGCACAACAGCTTCTTTTGCTTCCTTTTTTTTTTCTTTTTTTTCCTTTTTTTTTTTAATCCGATTAAAAATAATCAAAATAGGAGGACAAAAAATCAGCTGGATTCTGGAAAACTTCAAACACATTTGTAGATGACAAAAGTCTGAGGGCTTTCACTGGAATTTCTACAAAGCTTACTTTTAGAAGCTAGAGGGAAACTGGCCATACTTCAAAGGTGGCATAAAAATGAAATGTCCTCCACATCAAACTGACATCTTAGTCTTGGAATACGTAGTGTGTTGCATGCAATGTTGTTTTTCAATCTGCCTTTTCATCCTCAATACCCTGATCAATAAAAGCATACTTATGCCTCTGTGGTGACAAAGGCCAACATCCTTCCTTCAGATCCTTGATGTTGAATAGAGAGCATGAAACATCAGCTACATTTGTGCATCTTCCATTAGAAGTGGGTACTTTTGAGCTCTGTCTTTCCTTAGCTTCAACTTAATAAAGGATTTGGAGGGCAGTTACAGAGAATGCTTTGCAAACCAAGGGAAATGTCCCTGAACTGCAATTAATTTGATTAGTTATGAAAAAGTTATGAAATATCTCTGCCACCTCAATTGAAAATCTGTAATAATTTTATGCTGTACAGAACTGAGTGGTTACCATGCTCTTTTTTTTTCTTTTGATGGGGTGATCTGGAATCTTTCATGAATGCAGTGAAACTATAGGCAAAAAGAGTTCGGTATTGTTTTTTATTCAGGCCTGCAAAACATCTCATTCAGTCAACAAAGTGAAATGGCTGACGGAGAACATGAAAATATATTTCAACAGTAACAACTCAGGAGAGAATTTCATAGTACTTAGTAAAGCTTGCTGAACTGTTAATTTTCCTGGAGCTGTTTAAGTTCCACAGGGGCACTGTTTCTTCCCCTTGGCCACATCTACTTGGCTTTTCATCAGTAATGCTTAATCCTATATCCATTACATCTATCTACATTAAGCTCTACTCTTGCATTGCATTAAAACCCATATGAAATATTCGTTAGAAGAAAGTGGAAAACTGACACACAGTCACTTCTTAAAGCAAATGGAATTTTACTACCTCATCTGGAATTATATAGTCATATTAATCCTTCAGGTATGTCCCTGCATCTCACCGAAACTCAAGGTATAGGAGGATTGCCCTTCACTTTTAAAATTTAATAAATAATTTGTCTCTGTAAAAATTAATTGTGACATTTGTTTTTAATATGCAGTTTTCCTAGAGAAAAAGAAGAAAAAGTCTCAGGCTGAAAATCCAGACCTTTCAGAGAGCTAATGTACAAAAGGTGGATTAACACTCTGACATTGTAAATATTTTAGAAAGGTGGAAGAGGAAACTATCTGAAGTTAATATGCCAGGTAAGGTTGGTCCTGTGTGATTTTATTCACGTGAGAAGTGGAAATGTATTATTTTTCAAATGTAAGTCCTCTTTCCACTCCCTGCCTTGGTGAAATGGGTTAATTTAAAAGTATATATCTTTTGTTCATGAGTTAAGCCCCCTCCACCTGGATCCTTCACTGTGGAGGCAGTTTAAGTGGCCTTGTAGTGGCTACATCATTTGACTGAGCACAATGTTAAGAACTTTCCTTTAGTGCAGATCTGGACCACCCTATTTTTTTTAGTATTTCACAGCAGCTGTACAGGATGACCAGCATGTGTATGGGAGCATTGTGCAGTGTTCTCAAGGGTCTCTATTTTATTCCAGTGTCAAGTCTAATCAGCACCAGTGTCCCTGCAGAGACTCCTCAAGGAATTCAGGCTCTGGATTTAACGTGGGTGGAAGTGACTAGGTGTTGACTGTTTCTATGGCATGCACATATTCTCTGTTGTCCTTGATATTTAGGAAAATTCAGATAAAATACTTCACCAGAGAAGGTGTATGGTATTGTATTAAGTGGTAGAGTAGGTGGCATTTCACCTCCTGAGCTGTGCAGCAACTACTATATACACCTTTGTTTTTCAGAATTTTGTGACTTAAGTCTAAGAGTTTCCAGTGCAATGCTGGATGAGTTTCAATTCCATCAGTAGCTGACTTGGTGTGTGTATGGCCAATTTGCTCTTGGCAGCACAGTGGAAAACCACGTTTGTAATTTTCTCATAAAAGCATGGACAAGTCCATGTAGCATGTTTCTTCTTATCGGTTATTTACAATACATAATTTAAATGATACTTTTTGCATTTGAGAAACACATGCAGTAGGTGCTGCTCATACCAGGAGTATTTGGGCTCCTTAGAAATTTTCCCATTGGGGGGAAGGAAGATAACATATTCTATTAATTGCTATTAAGAAGTATTAGTATATTAAAAGAAGTAAGCATCAGTATCTACTGAAGTATCCATTAATGATAATGATCCAATAATGGATTGATTTTTATAATAATCTTGTTATTAGATCACAAAACTGATGTTTAATGACACATGAGATTTATTTGGATGCACTCATAGACCTCATTCTTACAAACATTCAACATCATGGTGTATCTCATTAGCCTGTGAGCACTGATTCAAGAACTTGTCCACAAGTGGGTGTATTGGGTTTGAGTGACAAAGTTTTGGTAGATGGAGAGCTGCAGGGGTGGCTTCTGTGAGAATCTTCCAGAGGTTTCCCCTTGTCTGACAGAGCCAATGACAGCTTCCTTCAAGACACACTTGCCACTGGCCGAGCCTGAGCCCATCAGTGGTGGTAGTAACACCTCTGCCATAACATATTTTAGAAGGGGAAAGAATTACTGTGCAGAAGTAATTTCAGTCAGAGAAGAAAGGAGTGAGAAAATGTGAGAGGAACAGCCCTGCAGACCCCCAGGTCAGTGCAGAAGGGGGACCCAAGCTGAAGCAGCCTGTTCCTGAGTGACTGTGTCCTGTGGAAAAGGGCTCACATTGAAGCAGTTCATGAAGAGCTGCATCCCTTTTATAAGGGAAAAAGAAGGACTCACATGGGAGAAATTCATGGAGGGCTCTCTCATGGGAGGGAAGTGGAAGGATCTCTCTCCTTCCAGAACACATGGGATGAACTGACCCTAACCCCCATTGCCCATCTCCCTGCACCACTTGAAGGCAGGAGATAGAGAATCAGGAATTAAGTCCAGAAAGGAGGGAGAGATGGTGAAAGGTTATGATTTGCTTTAGTTCTCATTATTCTACTCTGATTTTGATTGGTAATAAATTAAATTAATTTTCCCATGTTGAGTATTTTACCCATGATGGTAACTGATAAGGGATCTCTCCCCATCCTTATCTCAAACCTTGAGCCTTTCATTATATTCTCTCTCTCCTGTGCAGCTGAGGAGGGGAGTGACAGAGCAGATTTTGTGGGCACCTGGCATCCAGCCAGGGTCAAACCACTACAGTGGGAATCTACAAAATAGTTGCTGTGAAATAAATGCTGCAAAGAGGTATTAGGCTTTTCTTTTCCCAGGGTGAGAGTCTGGGTTGTAGTAACCCTCTGTGGCAATATTCTTATTCCAAGAAGAGTGTCCACCCAGGGACTTGTTCTAGAAGAAGTCACTAGTAACAAGCTACTCTAAGAGGAGTCATGAGTCAGGCTGTTGCTTTCTTCTGACAGCTGAAAAAGACTTCATTTATATTCTTAAAGTCTTCCTTACTATGCATGGTCACATATCAACTAACTGCTTTGTTGTATAGCCTGGAAATTTAACAGATGACAATCTGTTAATGTCAATCTTGATTCAGAAAACAGGAAACATGAGCATAGTGCAAATGCTTTTTTTCTAGTGGCTCTCAACAGTGTTGTATACAGTCACATTAATGAATAGCTTTTGTGTTATGCAAATATTAAAGTATACACACTCACAGACACGCACAAATTGTGTAGCATTCCCTTGCGCCTGGCAATGAGCTACAAAGTGTCCTGTTCTAGTGGTGATGTTGCAGGATGGTTTTTGTTGTCAAAATAAAATTCTGTTATTTTCTATTGGTGTATAGATAATTCCGTAATTTGTGTTATTCTTTTTGCATTATGACCTGGTCCCTATTAATATCTAATTAAATACTGTCAAATAACTAATTTCTCTCATAAAAGTGGACAGTTTTTGTCTCCCTCTGTGTCATAGCTTCTTGGGCTTACCACTGCAAATTGTGCTGGATGCTTGGTGTTCAACACTTAATTCAAATTTGTAAAACATTACTAGCTTCAGCATGCAATGTTCTCATGTTTGTGGCCTGCTCTTCTGTCTCTGAGTCTTTACTCAGAGCCAACACTTGCTCCTTTTTTCCTTCTTAGAAATATGTCAGCCATGGTATTAGATCCCAGGTGCAAATTTGTTTCAGCCATTGGAATCTTACATGAGTGGGATTATCACATTCTGCTTTAAAAGAGTGAGTGGTACCTTTGTATATAAACCCTCTGCTAACAGAATTTCTGAGTAAAGCTAAAAAAGGATCCAAGCTTCCAAGCCTTACTGACAGAGAAGTACTTTGCTCAGTATTTAATTCTGGAAGTGATAATAATAATAGTAGTAGTGTGCAATACTTGTTTCTCAGAAACAGGAGCATTAGTTTTAATGATTCACTTATTTCAAAACATGTTTTCTCCCAATCAAGTAGCTGTATAAAGGAACATGGTAAGAAAAGAGCCAGACTAAAGTTAGTCCCATTGGTCAGAGGAGAAGTTTGACAACTTCAGATCCTTCTGAAGGCTCTAGAAGTAGTTTGTGTGACATCTCAGTTTGTTTCTATGTGGCACACAGAGCATGACACCCTTCATGCTTGAACATGAAATCATCTGAAAGAGAGATATACAGCAGTGTATTGGCAAGATATTTTTATCAGAGCTTTCCTTGGGTATCTGAGCAGCAAGACTTCTGTATTTTTATTTTTAAAAAATAAATCTATTTTTTCTGATTAGAATGATGAATTCTGCTTTGATACTTCCTTATCTGTACTACTGGTTTTAATACTCAGGCAGGTGATTTTTTTGGAGTACTGCTCCTAGATAATCTCTAAATGCTTTCCTGTTTAATATTACAAATATTTCTGTGTAGGGCTCAGTCATATCTTCATATTGAATCTTAAGTGATGATAAATTATTAGCTGGCCTATAGAGCTGAATGCCCTACTGAGTTCAATCCTGTATGTAGCAGCCTTCCACCCCTCAAACCCCTGCCCAAAGCAAACAAAGAAACAACAACACAACAAAACGAAAAAACCAACCAACCAACCAACCAACCAACCAAAAAAAAGCAACCAAAAAAACAAAAAACCAAACCAAACCAAACCAAATAAACCAAACCAAAAGCCAAAAACCAACCAAACAAAAAGAAACCAAAAACTCAAACCAAAATAACTCCCAAAACCCAAACCTACAAACCTTTGGAGAAAAAGTCTATGACTGCAGCATTTGCCATACATATTTTGATCATATTTATATTTCTTTCTGAGCTTGGTGAGAGCCTGTCCAAAAAGATAAAAGTCTAGAGGTTTGGGAAATCAAATATCTGGGAGAAGCAGCAGTATTTTATTGCAGAGGATGAACCTGTCCTGCTGTAAGTCTTTATTTCAGCTAACTCCTTTTACCCTGGTTTTGATGGGTTGGAGCTGTGAGTGACTATAGGCACAGAATGAAAACAATAATAATTCTTTTTTTTAACTACTATCCTGAGCCTCGCATTCTTATTTCATAGCTCTAGAAGTTCTTGTTCAAAATAGCACACACAACAAAGTAAATAACTGATCCTAGCAAAGGCAGGCTTTCTATTAACTACAGAATCTCCTAATTTCAAAGGTACAGCACTGGATATTGCAGGTTATGCTGAAGGACAGCAAATAATTTGTCAGCCAATGTATACTGCTTGTGCTATCTGTAGGATGTCTGAAAGCATTAAAAATTCATGGTTTTTTAACAAGGAGCTACAGCAGTAACAACATCAAGCTCCAGCAATAGTTTTCAGGTTAGTGCTTTGAAATATTTATTTTGTCTGATTTTAAAATGTTTAGTCTGGAGCATTTTAAATGATACTTTCCCACTGTATATATTTGGCTTCTGCAGCCTGTCTCTCAGACTCGGGACAAGTATGGACAGCAAGTTACCCTATTTTATTGTTTAGAAAACTAGTCTGTGGTAGAAGCCTAATGTCAAAAACAAAGTGTCCTTTTGAGAATGCTGGGTTCAAAGTGCAAGGCTGAAAAAAAAAGGGAAAATGAGATAATAGGAATCTTGTGAGAATTCTTTGGTGGGAATAGAGACCTCTGAAATCTAAGTACAGTGGAAATTTATAAAATAGTGTCTGCATGCATGTGCTAACAGAACAAAATCTGCAAAGTATCAGGATTGAGTTCTAGAATTAATGAAATCCAATAATAAAATAGCAATCTCTTAATTACCTAACTGACTCAGTCTTTGTTGTGATCATTGGGAGTATAAAAGTCGGATTTTATTTCAAATTTTTTTCCCAATTTGCAAGGAAACTGAGGCAACAGAAATGTCCATAACAAAGTTTAAAGGAACATAGAAATGTCAGAGTAAAATACATGGAAATTAAGTAATTGAAGCTCCCTGCTTTGGTCAGGACTGGATATTTAAAGGAGGTACAAACATGTGCATTCATATAAACACCTGAGAACTGGCAAGTGCATCATATGGGAGAGGAATAAAGTGTTTCAATACTGTGGGGAAAGGTCTTAATTCAACCACAGTCAAGTCTGTAGGAATGGGAAAAACTTCCTGATTAGGCATCACCAATTGGAGAAAAAGTGAGACAAGTCTTCCTGTGGCCTGTTTTGCCCTTTTGTGCTGTCCTTAGCTGCTTGCTTTTTTTCTGAATTTTTTTCACCTTGCCGTCTTTCCCTATTAAGGGCCAGCTCTGTTTTCACTTATAAAAGAAAGGTACAGTTGTTGGACTGAAAACAGAGATTGGTTCTTATTCTCAGGAGGTATGTTTATATCCCTAGAGATATTTTCACTTGTGACAATAACAAGTGATGTGGCCAGACTTCCACACAGAGGGGGTGTTCTAGCAAAAAAAAAAAAAAAACCACAAAAAACCCAACCAACAAACTTTTAATAAAAGACTTAAAAATAATTTTGTCTCCATATTTTCCTGAAGAACCTAATTCAAACTCTCCTGGGTACATCACAATAAAACTTACTTGAGTGACAGACCTGCTCTAATTCAAAACTATGTCTAGCTACAACCAGTTCTCATGCATATTTGTTTTTAAAAATTAGGATGACTTTCACCAGTATTTTTGGTACTCTTGAGATAGGATGACATTTAATCATTAAAAAAGCTTTAGACACAGCATGGGAAAGTGCTCTATTTTCTACCACCATTTCCCTTCAATTATAATATAAGTGAAACCAGATAGAATGCAAAATAAAATCCACTCAACAGAAATATTTGCAGCCTTCATATACACATATTCTCCCACATTCTGGTGAAAGTCTTGGTCTCTCTTTATTCTCTCCCAACTTTAACATGACCTTTAGAGCTAACATTATCTCTGTAAGCTTTTCTTTATTATTTTTTTGCAGGCAAATAGATAAGTAACTGCATTATTTAAAACAACTTGCAATATTCGATAGGCAGTAACTACTGTAAGAAGAGAATGGGTGGATACTGTCTGGAAATGGAAGAAGAGTCTATGCTAAAAACATTTAGGGTTTAAAAGCACATCTATGGTTTGGTGATCAGCTGCTGACAATCAGTTTACATGAGGAGATTGAGGAAAAGCTTGGGCTGCACCCCTACATCAGTGCTATTGCTATTCCACAGTGTAGTGAACCTTCCATATTCTCTTTTGTGTTCATGCAGTCTATCCCAGGTGACACCAGCAGGGCTTGTCCAGAGGACCTGGATGTCCTTCACATTTACAGCTGCAAGAAAAGAAGAAACAAAGTGGTTGCATGGGAATGGTTCAGAACCCTTCCTTAAAGAAAACAAGGCCCTGCCTAAAGAAATCATCCAGGGATATGTATTTGCACAATCCATTAACCATGGAAGTAAATAGAGCTTATTCATCAGTTTAAAGATTGATTATTCTTTCTGAACAATAATGTCCCGAATCATTGTATCCTGAATTAGAGTTGGGGTACTTGACAGCAGTAGCCACAAAAAATCATCAGTGCAGCTGTGATCAAGACTTACTAAGTGTACAAACAAATTTTTAGTTATAAACAAGTCAGGGTATTGTAACAAATGTGGCTATAAGCTGTATCATGGAGAACAATTTAAGTTTCTGATACATGTGTTCTATTCCTCCAGCTTCTATGTCTGAAATACCTCAAGAGGTCTTAAAATAGATTGGGAAAACTGGGCCCTCACTTTATAGCCTACAAAGTACATGGATAAGAGGAGTTTGGTTTTCTTTATTGCTCAGAAATGCCATTATGTATTTATGTCTTTTATTATTGAAAGAACAAACTGAAAGGAAGTATATTTGTGACAAGGGGACTGTACTTCTTTTATAATAGGTATATATTTGACTTCTCTCATCAAGTATTGTTCAGCCTTTTTGATGTATATACTTATGCACTACCCTTCTTTTGTGTTCCTTCCTTGCTTTGTCTGGTGTACTACTTGCTTTTTTTTTCCCAGTACAAAACATTTTTAGTTGCACCAGATTTGGGATAGTTTTTAAAGGAAGCACAGCAGACTGAATGGATATATCTGTGGGAATAAAGTTATCACGACAACAGGACTCTGTGCAGGCATAAAAGGAAGAATAAGACCTACCAATAAAGTACATGAGCAGTATAGCACCTATGAATGGGGCTTTGAGCAACCTGGTCTAGGGGAAGGGAAGGTGTCCCTGCCACGGGTGGGGGGATTGGAAATAGGAGATCTTCAAGGACCCTTCCAACCCAAATCATTCTATGATTCCACAATTCTATGAGTCTGTAGAAAGGAAAACTGAATATTGGGGAAGACACCTGGAAGGCACCAAGATGCTAGAGAGTCATAAATGGATTAGGGTACATTCAGTGGTGCAATTGATGTGGAGAGCTGAGGCCAACCTAGGTGCGTTGCACCAAGAAGGGTGATGCAGAAAATTACTTTCTTATGGACTGTCTGAGGGAGAGAGCTGAAGAGCTCACTGGGAAAAGCAGGAGTAGCACCATGAGAAACAGGACTGTCAGATAGCCTTTAGTCCCCAGCATTTTGGTGAGTCATGCTGGAGGGAAGGTAATTGGTGGTAGCTGTGCCTTATTTAGTGACTTTAGTTACTGTGTGGAAACCACCACTTGTTTCTATTAAGAACATGTTGTTTAAGTGGGATTAAGAATTTAAAAGAAAGCTGCCTGGGCACACAGCCAAACAGAAGATATCCATTTATAGTTTAGCAATGATGAGCCAACACTGGGAATTACTGGGCCAAGTTCCTCCACGATGTAAGCTAATAAAAGCAAGCCTGAGGCCCTGGTGCATGAAATAAGGCTATGTTTCCCCAAAATGTAACTGATACAAAAAAAGCTCCTTGGTGTCTGCTTGCAGAGGTTCAGTATTAGCATAAGAAATGAATGAATTCTGTCTGCATGGACATTTTCCTGCTGAAAATAAGGTTCATACAAGGAAGGAAAGCTGCCAAAGAGGCTGGTTTTTTGTTGCTTAGAAAATGAGAACTTGCTAAAAACACAGAGATCTGCAGTGTGAGAAAAGGCAAGGAAGTATTCCCCACTCTCTTGTGTTGCTGAGCTCAACAGTCAAGATTTTGAAGATGTTATTTCTTTTAAGGTGATGAAACAGCTGGATGTCACTGGATGAAGCTGTGCAATATGAAAAATACCTACAGCAAAAATGTTTTTACATAGAAAAATGTAGATATCTCTTTCTCTCTATTCTTATCACAGTCGATTCCCAGGTTTAAATATTTAAATAGCTGCACTAGTTATTCACAAACTTATTTTATATAGGCATTTGCTTTACATGTTGCTTCATCCAAAATTAGCTTTAGTTTATTGCCCACTGATTTCGTAGTATCCTGGGAAATCATAGCACACTCAAAAAATACAACGTTTTCTTTCTTGACTCTAAGCTGACGATATTATCCTGAATTAATTAATTCTCTGAAAGCTTGAGAGCTGTGCAGTGGCCTGCCTAAAATTATATAAATGGTCTCAGACGTTGTCTGGCAACTGTCTGATGTCCTTACCAATCAGAAGACGATTTATGTCTATAAAGTTCTGGATTGCTCTCAGTTTAAAGGAACTTCAAAGACCTCTGTGGTCTCTGGGGACAGAGTTGCATCCTTGTGACTTGATACACCAGCTGAAGAAAAATTGATATAGCATGGAAATATATTGTCAAAGACCTATCCATTATTTACTGTTGATCGATGCTGGAAGCTGAAGTTTAAAAGTTGAGGTCAACAGTTCTTTGTCTCAGATATTTAATAGAAAACAATCAGAGGAGTTGGAGCTGGGAGGACAAGAGGTCCATTTGATGTAGCACCAATTGATCACTCCATGACTTCCCCCTTTGGGAGTGGTTGTGCGACAGAAGTTTGATTCATCATCTCTCCTGTGCAGATGGAGAGTAGTGAACGCTTTGTTGTGTTCACCTTTATTTGATTGAGCACTGGGGACTACTAGGTCATATGGAAGGAGTAGACAGGGGTGTAAACAATTGAGAAGATGCATGAGGTTGTGGCTACTCTCTCAGATGGGCCTGAATATTTAACTCTAATCCTGATTACATAGGGTTTAATGCAATGTCATGAACAGAATAATCTCTGTGTGTGAAAGACATCATACTCTCTGTGTCATGGGGAATGGGCTGTCAGGAAAAGCAACAGGTGACTTACCATCCTCTGGATGAGTACCAGCTTCCTTAACAGCCTTGTGTATTGTGAATGTTTAGTTTGCTGACCTACTTTCCATAAATTACTTAACTTCCTCAAAAGTAAAGTGACTGTCAGGACAAGTGAAAGAAAAACTGGGCACAGAATGTCTAGTGCTGTGATCAAATAAAAACCAAACTAGCATCTGTAATTACCCTGTGCTTACAATGCAAGTCCTTGTGGAACGTGTACAGAACTTGAGCTAGATCATGGAGAACCTCTACAAGCTGACAAGTATATTGAGAGCAGACAGGAGTCATGAGGCTATTTGGTAGTGTTTGGAGAAAGTGAGAGGTGGGTATTGCTGAATATGTGCAGCGGGGTAGCTGCTGGGTGCCTGAGAGATCTGCTGCCTTGCTGGAGGGCTTTCCCACTGGGCACAGCACACGCTGAGTCTGCCAGCTGCTGTAATAGCAAGAGAGATTCAACGAAGCAGTGAAGCAAAAATCTGGCAAAAAAGCTAGGAACAGTGTAGTTTTCTGTCTTCAGTCTCTTGAGGACATTTAAAGTGTAAAGGCTAATTAAATGGCTGAAATTCTAGGAATGAAAGGAAACATTTAATGGCATTTTTAAAAATTGCTTTCTGCACAACAAGGACTGTGTACTTCATACACCTTTGTAGTAGACATTTCAACATCATCGGTAGGATTTTCTCAGTATTTCAAGGCACACTGTTATGTTTAATAAGGTCTATTTGAGGTGAGAGAATTCTCTTTCAGATTACTTACCTTAGAATATAGGAAATGTGGCTGAAAATGTGTCATTTTAAACCATTTTCCATTTGATTTCTGTCTTCAATCCCACAAGGATATTTGTGTGAAATGAATGAGATTTCAGGTGCTTTTTAGACCGGTCTAGACCTGCACATGGAATCATACACAAAATGACACTTTTAATACTGTAATAGCTGATACTCTTGTGCTTGCTAATTTTTGCAAAATTATGCCCTTGAGGATGAGCAAAGTTAATCATATTTGGTTTAAGAGACAACAGAAATTCATGTCTGATATTGGAGTTATTAATGATGTTTAATTAATATACCCATTAAAAGTTTGGAAGATTAACCTAGCAAAGAAATTGTAACCAAGTTTAAATTGAATTTTTTTCTAAAATTGGTTTCCCAGACTTTAAGAAAAGATTTAAAATAGAGTGCAGTTAATAAGAAATCTCAGGCAGTATTATTTGTATGAAGTAGCATGCTGAGAGATTGGTAACAGGATCCTAAATCTTTTTTCTTTACCTTACCAGTGTGACTGTAATCCTTCACGGTTTTAATGAATGATTCTTACAATATGTAGACTAAATGCTAAGATGCATTGAATTGCTAGGTCCTGGATTGGTTCAGCTGAGCAGCTGCCCATGCTGTAGAAAGAGCTGGTGTTATCTGACTTGAATCACTCGCAAAGGAATGACAGCCTCCCCAGAAGGTCACGGGGAAAGAGCAAGGATTGAAGAGAAGGAGAATAAGAAAGATCACTGAGATTGTGGCCAAACTCCTCAATAAAAACCAGAGGCAGGTGGCATGGGCTGGGCTGCCTGTACCCTGTTTGAGGAGAGCTCCCTGCAGTTACATAGCATTTTGTTCTCCCTTTTGGGCATCACAGGGTCTCACGATATCATTGTTATTGTTGTGCATAATTTTTTTCAGTTCAAAGATTCTGGAAAAGCTGGGACAGTTTCTTTGCTGCCAGTAATTGTGGCATGGAATTGAAGGTATTTGTTATATGTATGGATGTATAGGTATCTGTATATGTATGGATGCTGGAGTGTTTCAGGGAAAAACATCCAAAGTGGTTAAAGACTTAGGATAACTGGTTCACAAATAGATATGGCAATTCAGACACTGCGATTCCTTGTATAGTGAAGAGTGAGTATATTTTACATCTAGAGATGGCAGGAGGGAGAGGCTGCTTAAGCCTGAAAGAAACTGAAGATATATGTGTTTTGGGTTTTGGTTTTTTTTCAGATTTAGACATTTTCTTGTGGGTGAGGCAAAGATTGGTGTGTTGACAAAGCTGGGATTTTATGATTGAAACAGATTTTTGGACTGAATTACTCAAATTATTTCTGTGAGTATGAACCCCTGATTTACTTTTGTTGCCCTCTAACAGCAACCAAACAGTTAGTTTTACCTCCTTGATAAAACTAAGAATTACAAATGAAAATGCTTGTTTGCACATACACAGCCATGGCATGAGACTAATTTGTGAAGTCTCAGGCACAGGGAGGAGATGGATTGCAAGATTTGCAGCTTGGCTAGATTGGCCTGTGGGCACACACAAAGTGATGTGATTTACTTTGGTGGCTACAGGGCAAAAGCCTGCAGCCTCTGAAGTGTTCAGCTGCATTTCCAAGGGAAAGCTTATTTGTGCTTAAGTACCAGATTTGTTTTATGTTGGGGTTTTTGGTCAACGTAAATTTTGTGTATGTAGCTCCATGTGATGTGGTTATGGTTGCACACAGAGTCTGTCAGAGACCTGAATCCTTTCCTAGAGGCGTAATTACTGGTTTGTAACTTACTCACCTCCAAATCCACTGAAATCACAGGAATCTCTTTTTGTGTAAGACAATTGAGTAGCTGAGGTGATTGGCTCCAGTACCAGCATGATCCGTGGTGGGGTGCTCTAGGGTGGTGCACAGGGAGGATTCCCAAACTAGGGAAACAGAAAGATCTGGACAGACTGGATCAATTGACAAAGGCCAATAGTATGAGGTTCAACAAGACCAAGTGCTGAGTGCTGCATTTGTGTCACAACAACCCCAGGCAGTACCACAGGCTAGGGGCAGATTGGCTGGAAATCTGCCCAGAGGAAAAGGACGTGGGGTTGCTGGTTGACAGCACATGAACATGAGCCAGCAGTGCCCATCCAGGTGGCCAAGAAGGCCAATGGCATCCTGGCCTGTATTAGCAACATTGAGGCCAGCAGGAGCAGGGCAGTGATCATCTCCCTGTACTTGGCACTGGTCAGGCCACATCTCCAAACTGGTTTTGGGTCCCTCGCTTCAAGAAGGATGTTGAGGTGCTGGAGCGTGTCCAGAGAAGGGCAGTGGAGCTGGGGAAGGGTCTGGAACACAAGTCTGACGAGGAGCAGCTGAAGGAGCTGGGGTTGTTTAGCCTGGAGAAAAGGAGGCTCAGCAGAGACCTTATCACTCTCTACAGCTGCCTGAAAGGAAGGTGTGGTGAGATGGAGGTCAGCCTCTTCAGCCAAGCGACAAGTGACAGGATGAGAGGCAATGACCATAAATTGTGCCAGGAAAAGTTTAGGTTGGATTTTAGAAAGAATTTCTTCACCAGTGGTGTTTTCAAGCATTGGAACAGGCTGCCTAGGGAAGTGGTTGAGTGACCATGCCTGGAGGTATTTTCAAGATGTATGGATGTGGCACGGAGGTACATGGTTTAATGGTGGAGAGTGCTGGGTTAATGGTTGGGCTCGGTGATCTTAAAGGTGTTTTCTGAACTAGACATGCTATGCTTCTATGCATTTTGTGTTATACAGCTGCAAGTAACTAACACTAGTAGTTTAGGCAATAATTGCACCTTCTGCTGCATGTTAGTAATTGAGTGAAAAAGCTCATACAGTGGGCACACTCAGAGTCTGACTAAAGGAGCTGGCAATGTGCCTTTGCAGCAATTTTATTTATCATTGCTTTGGAGACTGTCAGTGCTGCCCCACATCACAGCTGAAACAGTGTAGGTAACATGCAGTTTTCAGGAGAAAGAATTTCTTAACATGCTGTGGCCCAGCTGCTTGAAATGGTCTTCACAATGCATTTAGAGCAAAGTTAGAAACTTTTGATGATATCTTGCCAAAATTACCACATAAAATTTCAGACACTTCTGCATTTGTAGATGTACAAGTGGGTGAAATAAAATATGAGGAAATTCTATGAAGGTACTATGAAGGTATTTAATAAGACAACTATATTACTTAGGGGCTGCCAAGGTGTAACAGGCTTGAAGTGGGCCTTTTTTAAAATGCAGCATTACCCAGGTATTTGGGGAAGATTGGAAAGATTACCATGATTTCTGGTAACATATATTTTGTCTTGCTCAGGTAGGTCCCTACTAACACATGCATTTTGTTTCAATCAGTGCACCTTTCATGTCACATGTTGATAAAATTATTTCAATTATGTAGGACTGCATTTATGAAATTCCAGCTTTTCAGCTACTATGTTATGCTGTAACAGTACCTGGGACAGAAAGGAATTCATGCTTATGGAAATAGGTTTTGGTTTTGTTTTTTTTTATATACATGTCTCCAAACTTCCTTGAAAAATCTGGGAAGGATTTTTTTTTTTACCATGTACAGTTCTCCTTCAATACTCTGTATATTTATATCTCTGAGTACTTGGAGATATCTGTTATATCATCATTATTAATGATGGTACTACTGAACAGATTTTTTTAGAATTAGTTAAAACCCAAGAGGAATTAGAAAGGAAAATCCTTGCACAGAGCCATTCTTTGTGTGTAGTATAATTCTGTTGTTTAAAATATCAGCAAAATTTAGCTTTACAGTGATTGAAAACTGAAATATATCCATGCATTTTGGAAATAATTTATTTGTAAAATTTTAAGCCAATTATCATTAATATCAATCTAAAGACTTCAACATGATTTATCTGTAGGAAGTCCAAAAGCTGATGAGTTGCATCTGCTTTTCTTTCCATTGTTTTAGTATAACTTATTTAATAGTACTTTGAGGGTGGGTGATGTAAGGTAGAAAGTAGGGGGTGTGAGAGATTTTCAGAAGTATTTTGATTTTTTTTAATAGCATCTGCTTCAGAGAACATAAGGTGCCCTGTGATTTATACTGTACCTGAACACTGATTACGTCATATTAAATTTGGTTTATGTTATCAAAGAAGACAAAAATAAGATAAAAATATGAGATTATGTTTTTCTCATGTAAACCCAAATCAGAGATTTTCTTGTAGTTTCAATATATCTGACACAAGTCCAAGTGGAAGGAAAGATAATAATTTGCATATTTTAATCTGGAGGTTAGGGACCCCTGTCTGAATAACAGCCTGGTCTGGGTCAGCCAGAAGAAACAGAGAGGAGAAAAATAATTGAAAAAGCAGTTCACTACAAAATGAAATTTGTCTCATTGTCACTTAAGGTTGTCTTCCTGCCTTTCTGTAGGCAAGAGGTCAGCCTGGAAGTGAAGGAGGGAAGGGAGCAAATATGTCTCACTAAGGCCCAGAAGACAATTTTCTTTCCTTAGTAACAGGAGCAATTGTGATATACATTTATGAAGATCCCACATGGCATATCCCCATTACAAACTACCAGGTGTCCTTTTACTAGCAGCACTGCAGGCAGCAGGTATATCTAAAGGTTGTTCTCAAAGATAAGCTGTGTACAGAGCATGAGGAGCACTTAATGAAATAACTCACTACAACATATTGATTTTGAAGGCAAGAGGGCAGGAAAGGATTTTCAGCAAAATTAAGGCTTCTCATTTGAAACAGCTGCAGCGGTGGGACTCGTGTAAGCTCTTTGTCAGGATCAAGGGTAAGCTGTAAGTTTTTCCTTTTCTGAGCTTACTAGGATGTCAAATGTAAAACAGCAATGTGAACTTTTGTGCTTGGACCAGCTATAAATCCCCCTGTCCCACAATATTGCTGAGGGGACAGTATCCTTGTGGAAGACCTCCACATGAACTGTGGTTACTGTGCTTACATGCATATGTTTAAATCTACTCAATGTCATGTGTTTTCACTTGAGTTTTGCATTAACCAGACCATGGCAACAGTAAGAGATGGGAGCAGGGCAATGTTATTTTAAACTGGGTGGGTTTTAGTGAAGATTCTCATCCTAGCCTGACATCTTTCACAAGAAACGAAAGCTCCTCTTTTCTGCATGAATAGGCCATGAACACAGCCTCTGAGTGTTGCAGGATCCTGCCTCTGTAAAAGACTGGAGTGATATGCCTCTCTTCAGAAAGGATTTGCCTCCCTTTCTGATTCCTCTGCTAGTCATGGAAGCTGGTGTGTGTGTTCATGAACAATAAGGCAGATCAAAAATTAGCAAATGTATCAGCGTGTTGTCTCTTAATCATGAAGGCTCCTGAAGTATTATAAAATGCATTATATTTTCAGTTTTTAGGGTCTCTATGCATTTTGGTTCTCAAAAAAGAAAGACTTTCTGACCATATTTTACCACAGATTGGTTTGAAAAGATGAAGTGGATCCTCAAAAGCTGTGTGATCAAGCAGTGGTATTAGCAAGACAAGCAGTTTCAGCCTTCCTTTCCACATGAACTAATGAAATCATCCGCATGGAAGACAGAAGGAGAAATTCCTGAATGAATATGCTGAATGAGGAAAATTTTGGGGAAAAAAGGCAGGAAGGCTTCTAATTCCATAAAAAAGCAAAGTGGAAGTGCTGTTACTTTGGAAAATTCTTTTGGACATGTAATTGCAGAAAAATGTCTGTTGAAATGAAAGCATTTCAGCTGAGCATCCAGCTCTCCTGTGAGATTTTTTTCATTTTGTATATGAGATGCTCCTTGGAAGCAAAACTTTATTTGCCTCAGAAAAAGTGTGTTGTTATAGTAAAAGCAGTGATAATACATTCTGTGGCAGAATGAGACAAGTGAGATCAGAGTGACATTGTGTCAAGCATGGCAGAAGTGCAGAGTATTGGGTCTGGCCCCAAATGTCGATGATTGAAGTATGATTGATTACACATTAATTTGGCAGTGTGTCTTTAACAGTTTAACCTATCTGTATGTATGAGCAGCTGACAACTTTTACTCTTCCCTCCTTGCCTTGGTAGAGGGGGAGAAATTTTATTCCCCCTGTGTTCAGCCATACCCAGGTAATGAGTGAGATCAGCAGTCAGTGGCAAAGCAAGAATTTTAGTCTTGGTTTCTGAGGAGCAATGCCTTTAATGTTGGGTCAGTCTTCCTTAGAGTGTGCATATATGCCCATTTACAGTTTGGGATTGAAGCACAATTGGTAGGATTCCTCTCTGGGCAATGTGAAATGATCAAATAAGCTGAAAAGCAGGATTCTAGTTAGATGAAACAGCAGTATCATGAGGGTACACATAATGTGCTCTGGTTGCCTCTTGCAGTATCATAAACTAGGATAGAAAAGAGAATTGCATTGCTGATGCAATGATCATCTTCCACGATCTTCTTCCCCCCAAAGCCCTTGTTCCATTTTGTCATACTACAAATAAATTCTGGACTGGCTCACCGGATTAGCACTGGGGCATCCAGTTCAGCCTAGGCAGGCTGCTGTGCTTCAGTTTTACTGGGTAGTGTGGCAACTGCTGCTCTCTTCTGTCTTGTTCATCAGCCTGTTGCAAAAGGAGTTTGCATAATTTTCCATGTTGCAAAGGTCATGCCCTGTAAGTGCTGTGGTAGATTATGTGCACCCATGAATCACCAAATGTCTCCTCTGTGTGTCTACTATTTTCCTGTCTTGCTAAGCTGCACTTGTGTTCAGTTCCGTTTCAGGACAAATCTGTACTAAGTCTGAATAGTTATATCAGCATGTTATGATGGCAAATACCTTCATGATTGCAGTGCTTTTACATAGGCAAAGTTGCAGCACTGCCAAGACTTATTCAAGCTTCCCCAGTACTCCCCTGAGTGTATGTAGCTGTGTTAGCCAAAGCATACTTTTAATGGCATATCGTCTCATAAATTTTTTTTTGGTACTGTTTTGTTTTGTTGGTATGAAGACAAGAAACTTTTGACCAATTGTTCTGTGTCAGCAAAATATGTACTGTAATTCTGTTCTCATCTGCAAGAATCAGAAATGAAACATATCTTTTTAGTGTATAATGTAGATAATCACTTGTGTAACTTTTTTAAGCAGTGGAAAATACTTACTGTATTCATAAAATTTTAAACTGTGGTGTGCAAAGCACTCCTCTGTTTTTCTATATAGTTTCAAAATATAGTATAGACCTTTAACTTTGTTTCATTGCTTTACCTCCCTGCTCCAGCAAAACATGTACCAAACCTCACACTTCCAAAGAAGCAAACACAAACCTAGAGGATAACCTTCAGCTATCTTTACAGATCTTTGTCTTAAGCAAAGAGTACAGGTTTCAGCGGTAGTGACCTTCACTGTAGAAGATGAGCTAAGCAAACAAGTGAATCTGGTTCAATAAAAATGCCACAAATCTACTGGGAACAGAGAGCTTACATTTAACTTAAGCTGCTCTCAGCAGCAGACAACATTCTAACTAATGCATTTATGCCTTATTTTTTTACCAACTAAATGTTTATATTGCACAACTTTCTTCAGCTAGTAAAGAGGCTAGTGATGCTCAGCTTCAGAGTATTTATGTCCGTTGAATGTGGCAATAGAGCATCTCCTGGCATTTCACCACTTCAGTTGACGTATTTATAAATGGGGGTGATGCAGTTCAAAGGGAATGTGTTACAATAGAGCAAGATCTGACATATGTTCTAAGATGGAAATTAATAAAATGCCTGCATGCACAAAGTAGCGAGAGATTTGCTGTTTATAGCAAAACATTGCTTCAGGGTTAAAATTTCCACATTACACGTTGGCTACACTTCTTCTGGTAGGAATTCCTAGCGCAGCTGCAAATTCCTGCCCACCTCGCCAGCTCTCTCTGCCAGTACTGTTTGTGTCATTTGGATAAAATGAATACCTGACTCATTTGTTTTCATGCTATACTGTCACAATACCCCATCCATAAGGCCCCTCCCATGACAGGCTTTGCAGTAGGCATGCATACATCTGAGGTTTGCAGGATTTGATGTGAGTTCTTGGAATGGAAGAAGTCAGCACTGTGCATGGCTGGGAGGAGCTCAGACTATCCAGTGTGCACTGATTAGCCAGCAGGAAAGGGAGGAAAACAGTTTATTCTGAAGGCATGTACTGAAGGCTGGAGAGACTGGTTGGGTGGTAACTGTTGAAGTTCAAGTCCTTTCATTATTCTGATTTTCATGTATTTCAATAAGCAGAGCACTTAAGAAATTATCAGAGCATCAAATAAACATACTATACCAGATCAGCACATTCAGATGATATCTGGCTCAGTATACACCTGAACTAAGGCTACAGAAAGATAAACTACTGGGAAAAATCAGGAATTCTTTGCAACAGAATGATTTTCATTAGAAAAGACCAGCTAGTCACAAACAAAACTGTACCTCTCCCTCTTCCTCCAGTAACATCTCAGTTTCAATATAAACTTTCATTGGAGGAATGCTTGGCTACAGGATAAAATTCTGGCCTAAAATAATGAGTCAGGGATGAACAACCTTATGGTTGGTAGATTTTCTGGTTTCATGGCTCATGAACTGATCTCAAAACTGCTTATTAGCTGGTTCTGCTTGCACCCCACAATAAATGAGTGGGAGCTGTTTCTATAAGAGAGGGAATAAACAGGTTCTTATTTTCAGACACCCCAAGTGGAATGCAAACTCATGGCAGCATATGGCATTCCAATGCAAAGGAAAATTGACCCTGTGAGATGAAAAAGCAAAGATTTCCCCTTGTAATGTACCTTATAGAGGCAGATCCCTAGAAAAGCCATGTGACACCACTTATATTTGTGGTGAAAGCAGGAACTGAGATGATGAGATAGACAGCACATTTATAGAGGCAGCAACAACCTCTCCATATGATTTTTCCTTTTCATTTCCTCTGTAATACTCGATACTGCTTCCCCTTGCATCTTCATGGAAAATGAAGGAAGTACTGACTATGAGGTGAGGAAAATGTGTGCACTCTGAGGTAGGGTAAAAATTGTTTTAATTGATGGGCTCAGTGGTTTGTGAACAGTGACACAAACAGTTCAGCTAGAGGCCAGTCACTAGTGCTGTATCCTAGAAATCAGTCCTGCAGCTAGTATTTAATATTTTCATTAATTACCTGGATGATGAGACAGAACAGGCCCTCAGGAAGACTGCAGATGACAAAATATGGGAGGAGTGGCTGATACACCTGATGGTTGTGCTACCATCCACAGGGACACAAACAGGCTAGAGAAATGAGAGACAGGAACCTCCTGAAGTTCAAGAAAGGGAAATGCCAGGCCAGGTCATGCCCCAGGCCAGGCTGGGGAAAACTATTGTAAAAAAAGCCTGGCAAAAAAGGCCCCAAGAATCTTGGAAGGCACCAAGGTGGCATCAGCTGGCAACGTGCTCCTGCAGCGAAGAAAGCCATCAGTGTCCTGGAGTGCACTGGGAAGAGCAATGCCAGCACATCAGCGAGATGACTCTTTCCCTCTAGTTTGCCCTGATGAGATGTGACTGGAGTGCTGGGTCCAGGCCTGGGCTCCCCAGTGCAAGTGGGCACATTGCAGAGGGTTCAGAAAAGATGTCACAAAGATGATTAAGGGTTTGGAGCATCTGACATAGGAGGAGAGGATGAGACATCTGGGACTGTTCAGCGCAGAGGTGGGAAGGTTCTGAGACATCTTTGTGTGTAAATACCTGACTGGGATGGATTTTCATAGTGATGTATAGTGGCAGGAAGAGGGGCAGTGGGCACAAACTGAAGTAAAGAAAACTCCATTTAAACATAAAAAACACTTTTTTTTTTTTTTTTTAACAGTGAGTTCAAATATTTGCCCAGGAAAGTTGTGCAGTCTTCATCCATTAGGATATTCAAAACCAGACAAAATCCTGAGCAGCCTGCTTTTGCTGACAACCATCAGGTGTAACAACTACTTTTCCTAGTTTTGTCTCATCTGTTAACTTGATCAAAGCAGGGGCTTGTATTAGGTGGTCTCCAGAGGTCCCTTCTCACCTCAGCCATTCTGTCATTCTATGCCAAAACTCTTCACTTGACATTGCCAGCCATTAATTTCCTAACGGTAGTTAGGAGATAAGTGAGGGACTGTGGCAGAGACAGTTTTTGAGAAGAAATCTTGTCATTCATAGAAATAATTTGCACATACTCTTGTTAGGTACCAGTTCCCCCTCCTACCCTGCATACATGTGCGCATGCAGGAGTGTGCATGTGTGCTCACCCCTTCCCTCTTCCTCTTACACAGAAAAACACACAGTGGAACAGATGTGAGAGTGTGTGTGTGTGTGTTTTCAGTGTGGTCTAAGGATATGTCCAAGTTTTGGGGTTTGGCTTTTGGCTTTTATTCACTGGAAGTAAAATAAACGGAGAGTGTGGTGGTTTTTCTCCCTCTCATCTCCAATTCAATGGCACTCCGCACTGTTGGCAGTTTAATCTGACAGTGGAGCAGACAATAGTTGTAAGGAGAAATGGAATTACATTTTGGTCGCCTTTAGTTTAGGCAAATTTTCAAAATTAGGCGTTAAAATGCAAAAACTCTGTAAGAATGAATTAAAATGCAGAAATTGCCACTCTCAGGAAGCCTGCACAATTCTAATTCTAAACATCATTAGCAAAAAAAAATAACATTCTCTGTCTAACGATCTTTTTTTCCAAGAGGGGGTGGAATGGTTAATTTGAATTACAAAAAAGCCTTGATAACCCCCCACACATCAATTTACCTGTGAACAAAAAGATTCACACAGAGAAAATGGGACTTGGGACTATTTGATAAATTACTGCAGACTGCTTGAATATTCCATTAGCAAAATAATAGCTCATTATGGAACCCAGAAGAATGTGGTATAATTATGATAGTACCATCCCCCCCACACACTTTGGGGTAAGAGGAATGCAAATGTTAGAAATGATAGCTACTTAACCACAGTTTGGAGATAGGCCTGCAAACAAATCGAAGGGTTATATGATCTCAGGCATTCATAAGAATTTCTCCAATGTCAATGCTTTAAATTGCTGAATACATTCCAGCTAGCTGAAGGTCATATTATTAATAGTCATCTTTATTGTGGTAGAGTACAAGAGCCAGCGAACAAGGAGGAGGCCCTTTTGCAGATGAGATGTAAACAAAGAGCAATTGAGAGCCTCTGCCCCAAAGTTCTTACAAACTAGAGCTAAAAAAACGAGGCAAAACAAAGGGCTGCTGCAGTGACACAAAATAGCATTTTAGCCTCACATCTGGTTTTGTTTGTTTGGGCTTGGGAGGTCACTTTGGAAGTAAATGGAACGGGAAACCAAGCAGAGTGAGAGACCACAGCAGGGGAGTGGGGTGAAGGGGTAATCTGTGACAAAAAAATATCATTGCAGGTTTAGAAATTTTTCTAAATCTTAATTGCTTCTGCACTGGTGGCAATGGGCACAGCTCCTGACACATTTATATAAACACGGTGTGCTGCTATTGCCCTGTGCCCAGTGTGCAGGATGCTTGGCATATGGTGCAAAGAATGAAAGGAGGTCTCTGTCTAATTTACTCAGTGTGCCCTGGCTGCCTCCAGCTTTGTAGTTTGAGCTCCTCCAGCCGGCAAGCTCCATGCAGTGCCCTCACCCCTGGGCTCTGTTGTGATGCAGATATAGCCCCTCCTCTGTGGGCATTTACATGACGACATGAATGCAAATGGGAAGAATAAAGGATCTGCTTTTTAAGAACAGGTGCCCCAGAATTCAAAGAAACTATTATCAAAATTGGTCAAACTGAACTCACATTGGCTCCATCTGCACAGGAACTGCATTCAGTGGTTATGTAGGACCTGTGTCCTGCCATAGGCTGAATTCAGCCTTTATTTCTTACTGTATTCTTCTATTAGTAATCAGAGTTTACATAGTCTATTCTCTCTTCAGAGTAAGTAGCTGGTCAATCATCTTGTTTTCTTTGAAGTAGAAAACACATGAAAATAAACATTATAACGTTTTCTAAAAAAGTCCTTGAAATATTAGAATCTGAAAAGATGTTGAAGAACATGGGCTCAATTGATCAAAATGATGTTTTTTTGAAAACATCACTTTCAGCTAGCTAGACAGCTCCCCATGTTAATCCTGGACTTTAAGGATTAACATGGGAGGGACAAGGGAGAAAGCTGTTTGCATGCACTTTAAGTCACAGCCTGGGTGTGAAGGCTAAGGCTGCTTTTTATTTCACAATCCCACACCAGCTTTGGGATGCTTTAGATACTGGTCCAATGCAAACATTGGGATCTGATGGCTGGCTCAGGACTCAGTTGAGTGGAGAGCTTTAGGATTTGGGCCTTAAGCAATTTAAAAAATTGAATATTGGCACTATCTTACCAGATACTAATGGAGCACCATCAAAGGTCTCTCACGGTGAATTATTGATTCTGTCTCATGAGCACAGGTACAGCCATAGAAGCTGCACCAGGGTGAAGAATTGAGTATTCTTTATCCGCTTGAGGATTGTGTACTGCATTCTTTTCTATAGGCTTCCAAGCAGGCAGAAGAGTTAGAAAAATTTTGTGAGAATATTTCATTGACTCCAAGGTTTCTACAAATCTCTGTAAGCCTCCCAGTCACTGTTTTATGAAAAATTTCCAAGAGGCATTTCCAAAAGTACTAAGTGTCAACATTTATAAATAATATACAGCCTAGGACAGGCTGTGTGTTTGTGAGAGCGTGTTAAAGAATAAATAGAAATGTCCAATATGATGTGTTCATAAATATGCAACAAATGCCCTTCTCTTGCTCTCTGGTAAAAAAAAAAAAGTCATATTTCTTCAAGGCTGCAAGAATTTAGTTTCATCTGTGAGGTGCCAGAATGTTAAATGTGACATTCAATAAACCACCTAGGAAAAGCTAAACAGTGCTAATCAAGCCATTTAATCTTTTGGAGTTAAGATCTGCAGTAGGAGAATAAAAGGTGTAATTAATAACTCCAGCTGGGAAAGTAAGGCAGAGTGAAAACAGGAGCTAAGACAAACATCTGGTCTTTGTTTCATGAAATATTTACCATGAAATCAAAACTTTTTTTCCACCCTTGTGAAATGTGCAAAATTTCCTGAGTTGCAAGCCTCAGCACTGGAAAAAGTTTGCACCTGCAAATAAAAATGAGCTTTTCACATGCACCTGAACTTGCATGTGCAAATAAATGCACGGATGTGTGTGTATGTAGGTGCGTGCCTGCCTCTGTGTCTCTCTGAGTTTGTTCTAAGGTAAACTCTGAAATTATATCAATTTTTTAAATTCTTACAAGATTGTCACCTCTTTTTATTCATAATGCATCTGCCTTCATGAACAATTAAAGTTTAATGTGCAACAAAATATTTATCAACCTTGTTTAGTTGCCTTGTGCTTAGCTGCTTTTCCTGCCTGATTTGTCCAGATATTAGCATGGTGACTTCTGAGTGCTTTGTTCTGTGTTGGGTATGCCCCTTCACAGAAGTTATAAAATAGGAATATGCTCATCATTTTTGTATATGGGGATCTGCAGTAGTGCTAAAATAAAATCCCTTGTCAAAGGTCACAGAGGAAATCTTAGCTGAGAGAAGGATGAAGCAGGCTTTAGGATTCTGGCACATGATTTGAGTCATTAAAACTGTAATGAAAGACTATGAGGTGTGTTACAGAGTCCTACAGCTGGAGCAGGCTGAGCTGACACTGATGCAGTTGTCAGTGGCTACTGGCAATAGCTGTTTGAGCAGTCACGAGTTGCCCAGTGGTGTGAGCTCCTATCTGAACACCCCATGTGCTGGATTATCCCTCCCTCCCTCTCATTACTGCTGCCATGTGAAATCTGACTCATTAAACAGCTCAGTGGTAAAAAGTCCTGCCCATCACTAGTGTTTTTAACATTTGTAGCTCTCATCACTGAAATTTTTGCTGGTAGTGTAATAAAGTGCCAGAATCCTGTGCCCACTCCAGCGTACAAGTGCAGGCCTTCTCATGAAATTCTATGCTCAACAGAGACCTGCAATTTATGTAAATTCTGAACATGCTTTTCTTACTCTCTCAGTTTGTTGAGAAAGCTGTCTATATGTTTGTCACACTTGCACAGCAGGGAATGATACTTTGACACTCTCTCTATGGGCTCTGCATATTCTTATGTGAAGAAGAAATGTACCATTCCCACTGTAGTCCAGGCTTTGCCTGCCTGTGAAACTGTGGGGTGTGACAGCCCAAACAACATGCATGACACTGGCTGTGGAAAGATGAAAGTCCAAGGGCATCTATTTTCTGGTAGCCAAATGTACATCGCATGGACAGTGCAGAACTCTTTTTTTAATTGCATCTTTGGGCAGAAGGTGGAATCTAGAGCCTGGACAAATTAATGAAAAAATTACTTCTGCATTTTAATATAGGGAAAATGGAATGTATTTCTGTGTTGCATTAAAAATTCAATAATTTCAGAACCCTAAAGGTGGTCATAGTTTGTGTTCCCATCCTAGAAATTGAACTTCAAGCCAAACTGGGATGAGATGCAGCAGGAGGAATAAATATTCAGAGTGAAAAAGCACTCTGGTCATCGTTGAGAACTGTGTGGAGTAATCTCTTGAAAGGTTTTGTATTAAATTCTTGAAAAGATGCAAAAATCAGAAATTTATCAGCGATAGTGTGGCCAGAAGGACCAGGGCAGTGATTGCCCTGCTATCCTGGCCACTGGTGAGGCTGCACCTTGAATCCTGGGTCCAATTTTTTGTCCCTCGCTACAAGAAGGATGTTGAGATGCTGGAGAGTATCCAGAGAAGGGCAACAGAGCTAGTGATGGGTCGGGAGCACAAGTCTGGTGAGGAGCAGCTGAGGGAGCTGGGCTTGTTTAGCCTGGAGAAAAGGAGGCTTAGGGGGACCTTATCACTCTCTACAACAGCCTGAAAGGAGGGTGTGGTCAGGTGGGGTCAGTCTCTTCTCCCAGGTGACAAGTGACAGGACAAGAGGAAATGTCACCAAGTTGGGGAAGGTTTAGATTGAATCTTATGAAAAATTTCTTCACCAGCAGGGTTGTCAAGCACTTCACTAGTCAGCTTGGGGTAGTGGTTGATACCACCCCTGGAGGTATTTTAAAAGATGTATAGATGTGACACTCATGTCTGTGGTTTAGTGGTGGACTTGGCAGTGCTGGGTTAATGCTTGGTCTTGATGATCTCAACGGCCTTTTCTAACCTAAGTGATTCTATAATTCTATGAAAAGCATAATGAATTGATCAGAGGAATCAAGAAATCTCAGTGGTAGCTAGGATTTTCAATTTGTTGTGTTTCTCTAGTTTATTTGATAATATAACAGGGTAAAACTAAAAGCATCAACGATTTTTTAAAATTTAAAATTACTAAAACAATTATTTTGGAGTTTACTGGAACATTAAATTATATTAAAAACCCTTTAGAGATAAAAATATTATTTTTCTATGTTTCTTGTTTGGTTGACTTTAATGTAGAAACTACCAAAACAAATTAATTTCAAGAGAAAAGAAAGAAAATTGCCATTCTGATCCAGTTGGATTGGAACATTTTGACCATATTTGAAGCTTTAAAAACACTATTTTCCTTTTGAAAGAGTTTTTCCCAAAGACAAGATATGCCTTTTTAGATGACCCTGCTCTGGAAAGGATGAGGGCTGGGGGTGGGTAGAATATGGCCATTATCATGCACTGCTCAGCTAACTGTGATCCCATGTCACTGTTGCATCCAGCTACCACAGACAAACAGATTGAGTGAAGTCCTGCATGCTTATAGGATAGGGTGAGTATGAAATTGCCCCCCAAAATATAGTACAGGTTTTCACATCTCTTCAAAACCCTTCTAGTTCACCCCCGTCTTTCCTCAGTTGCACGGAAATCAAATCCAGCAGCACAGCCATACTTTCCCATTATGCCTCCCAAAGCCTTCCCTTTTCCACCCTAGTACAAGATTTGATGGTGTCCCAGAAGTGAGTTTTGTCCTCCTTTGGGGCCACATATTTCAATTTTCCTCACACTGATAAGAAGACTAAAGTTGTCTCTGTACCTTTTTTTGCAGTTGTCCTTGGGTTGTTTGATTGTCTTGTTATATTATACCAGTCTCAGGTTTTATAAAACAGTCCAAACATAATTTCTGCAGATATCCATGATCTGGGGAAAAAAGGTCTATCTTCCCTAATTTGTTAGATCAGGGGCAGATATCAGCCAGAAAACTGGTATTGCCAGGCAATTCATGAATGACAGTAATCCACAGAGTTTAGTTCACAATAAAAATGATTCAGGAGACCAAGTCAGGCAGAAGGTGATTCATAATCAAGTCATAGATCTTTCATTCATCATTAATTGTACATCCTCCAGTGTTGCAGAAGAAGAAAGGCAGAATGTGCCTGGTTCCTGAAAGTCTCAACTCAGTTTCTGCACACTTTTGATTGGGCCCAAATATGTAGCCTCTGCTGGATTTGTCTGTGTGACTCTTTTACATTTACTAAGTTATCCCTATTCTTGATGAGATAGGATGCTTTGCTTTGCTTTGCTTTGTTTATCATGACTCCTAGCAAACACCCTGAAAACATGTAGAGACTCTGTTGAGGTGAAGAACAATACAAATAGTTATATAGAGAAGCAAACAGTTATTTTTAGCATTTGAGAACTACTTGTGATAAAATAAGAGCAGATTCACTTGAGTAAATTGGTGAAATCTGTCCTTCCTTTGACTCCCGCAGACATGGAGCTTGTCCATCCAAGGACTGTGTACCTCCAGGTTTCACTTGGATTGGCATGGGCTGAAATACTGCAGGGAAGGTGAACTTCTCCATCCACACAGCCAGAATATACTTCCTTTTCTTCCTCCTCATCTATTAAAAGTTATTAATCTTCTTTTTTGAGGGGTATGTAAAAGAGGATTTTTTTTCAGCTGAAGTGAACCCTCTAGAAGTCAATCTCCAGATATACCCTTGTACATCATGTGCTGGACTTTCCACTGAGCAGAGATCTCAGGCTCTGAAACTGGATTCTGTTCAAACTAAATTAACTAAACCTAAAGGCATATTAGATGAGCATACACAACCTCTTTCCATCACTAATGGGAGTTCAGTCAACAAGAAGAGTAAGTATTCAACACAAAACTCCTTGAAATGTGTATGCTGAGGGTTCTCAGCACAGACTGTTTTTGTGGTCTCCTATTCGCCTGCATTACATCCTAATGTAGACATAATTTGTAGACATGGCTGAGAAAACAAGTACCCTACAAGCACTGACAGTAGCAAGATAGCCATTTTCATTAGCAGGTTTGGGAAACTTCTAATTGTGATTACCCCTGTGAAATTGTGAAACCCCTGTGATTGCTGGGAATTTTCATAATTTTCAGTTATAAAACTCATGGGACATCAGCTTCTTTCAACAGCTGCAAGTTTCAGGGTGTTTTCTTTTATGGAAGATTGTATTAATTTGGATGCCTTTCAAATTAAAATTAGATCATGAAAGAAGAGATGCCTTTTTTCCCTGTGTACTAGATGTACTATTTTTTGGGCAAGCTATCTGATTATCAGTTTGGGACCTGCAACTTGAGGTAGAGTTATTTTTCTCCTCTCTCATAACTAAAGAGAGCCCATACATTGTGTACACCATAGTATGGAAATGTTGCTTTTTTTCCTTGGGGCACAAGAGCTTTTATAAATTTTCTAATTTGCCTGAAATTGAGAATCTTTAAAGGGAAAGGACAGGGTGTTTTACTTTAAGTCCTGCTAGAATACACAGCACTGATGGAGCTGAAGGATTTTGTCATCAATAGAAAAGCATTTTCATACCTTATGTTTGAAAAACAGATCAGAAACTCCTATGTTTTTCCACAGTAACTCCTGAGCGTGACAGGTTGAGCAAGTCTGACAAGGGCAAGACTCTCTCCTCAGTCTAGGAAATATCGGTTAAGTATAGCTGAGGTATAGCCCCTTAGGCTGGGAGGTTGTCTCTTTTCTGTGCCCATTAAATCCTCAGCTTCTTTGTTGCCAACACAAATGCTGATGAGTTTTGATCATGATGAGAGAGGCCTCCATTTCTTTATAGAGGTGCTTTGCTGAGTGGGTCACTGATCCTTTTTTAAAGGACCTCTGCAGAAGAGCCAGAGGTCTGAAAGCTTTAGTTCTTACCAACCCCCCGCCATCAACCGAACTTTTATACTGGCAAAGAATGTCCTCATTTCTTCCATGTGTCTTTTCCTGTTTTATTCATTGAATCTTCTCTCAATTGTGGGGTCATAGTTAAATATTGGAAAAAAATTACAAAAATAATACCCTGTCTGATCCTTAGAGATCTCTGTCTGAAAGCAATTCAAAGGGGAATACTCAGGATGCCTCTGTCTTCCCTATCTTGTCTCTAAGGGCTTGTGAGGATGGTGCATGAACTTTTTAGTGACCTTTGGCTTTTTGGGGTGTCAGTGCCCCACATAATCTCAAGGGAAAAGAAATACATTATGTTAATTTTCCTTCAAAGCAAAAATCCACAAATTTACCTGACTGCTGATTCTTTAAAACTGTACTTACTTTGTGCTTTCTTCTAAAGCATGTGCAAGTAGTCCTGTCTCAGAATAACTCCACTAGCAGTGATATTGTGCTTTCACTCCTGGGTATAACTATCAGAGCCTTTGGAGTTACGGGTCACAGTCCATACAAAAAAAAATTGTGCTTTTTTGGGGCAGGGCAAGGGGAGAGACTTTTTGAAGTGCTTAGATCCTGCCAGAGCTTTGCAAGAAGGACTGGGAAGGACTGAACTTCTGCCAGGATGCAAGAGCTCTCTCAAGAGCTGCCTCCTTTCCCATCTACCTTGGATTCATGATGAGTGAGGTGAACCATCTGCTCTGCACACTTGCCTCGTTGTGCCGCAGTCTGAGGTGCAAAGTCCTGCTGCGGAGGTTGGAAGAAACATAGATTCCTTTAATCTCCTTGTCAGAGCAAAGTAGTTCTCATAAAACAACATGCCGTGTAGTCCCCTAGCCTGCCTCCAAGGCATTTGGCTCACATCCTGCTCAGAGAAAACTGTTCTGCATCAGGTATAGTTTTGAGAATACTCTGGTTCTCTTACAATGGCATCATTTTCATGGCAGGAGTTTTTGCTCACAAGAATATATCTCCCAGCAAGGAGAATGGTACTACATTCATTCAGTGGTGAGCTGTTCTTCGTGTACTTACTGTTCATTTGTGCAAGGCACAAAGTGCCTTTCTCTCCCTTTACAGAATCACAGCACTTTCATGTATGGCATATGAGTTTTCCTGAATATTTGCACCACTTCTGGGCTTATATACCATCCAGAAAATAATATAAGTTGCAATTACATTTGGGGAGGAAAAGCCATAGGAAATATTGGTCATTGCCAGCATCACTTACTGCTGGCAGAGGTAAAAATGGAATTTTTAGAGATTAGAGGAGAGGCTAGGCTCTCTCCTCTAAGCTGAAAGACACGTGATAGCTGTATGGGAAATCCTTTGTCAGTGGAGATGAGGCTCAGTCCAAAGCGCACTGTAGCTGCAGAAATAGTCTTTAGCTGATATTTTTTGTCTTGTGCCCTTTTAGGCAGAACCTGCTCCTTGCTATCATCTCCCTAAGCTCGCTCTCACTGTGAGTAAAGAATGATGTGGCAAAAAAAGGGTATTTCTTAGCAGAATTTTCCCTCTCCAGATCACCATGCAGTTATGTAGCTGTGCCAGCATCAGGAAGAAGTGAAAGGGCATCAGCAGCAAGAGAGAGTAGGTCAGAGATGGCTTCAGCTGGAAACAGATCTGTGTAGCCATGGCTTCATCAGCTTCATTGGTCTTTCAACTTCCCTCTTACTGGTTTCTCTCATGTCAGGTGTTACATCTAGAGACTAAATAGCTGATGTTGTAATTTGCTTTATTTTAATTATTTGTAATTAGTGTCCCTCCCAGTAAAGATTTAAAGGAACATTTAATTCTTAAGACTATTGATTAAGGAGCTCAGTGAGTATAGATTGCAATTTGCTATGGCTATTTGTTATATCAGAGCAGTGTTTTAGGCTGATTTGTTTTGCTTGGACAGTCTGCTTGCTTAGTGTGTTTGTTGAATTATTTAGGTACCCAAAAATGTGATTTATAGTGTGGCCCCTTCACTGGCATAGATCTGGATATTGTATCCAGAAGGATTCATGAGTAGCTTCAGGAGTCTATTTTGCTACCCTCTCTTACATACTCATATATTGTATAGAAGATAAGGAAGAGCAACATCTGTTATATGTTCATGAGGAGTAGATTTTACATTTGAAACTTCTGACCTGATAAAACTATTAAGCAGCAGATGTTTCAGGAGATTTTAATCCCTCACATTAAAAGTTCACAGAGGTTCTTTGGTCTAAATTTTCAGGGTTTCATTGAATTCTTTGTTTTCTATTTTTACTGGATGACAGTTCATTAAGAAGCAGAACCAAAACTATAGATCTCCAAAAACCAAGATAATTACTTATCCAGTTATTGTTATGTTTAAAAATTAGCCCAATATTAAAAAAAATGAAAATCAACAATGTATCAAGGCTGACAACCTTTAGATGCCAGCTAAAACACACCATTATAAAATAATAATAATAATAATAATTTTTAAAAAGCCTTGATTTTGTTATGGATCTGATTGCATCTGTTGCATTGTCTGATTAAGATGTGCACTGAGGCATTATGTCACTGTGCACAGGTGCAGCCTGCCTGCCCAAAGCAACATGAAATGAATGTACTCAGAACTGAGAAGCAGAGCTGGTCCTAAGACAAAATCTCAGTGTCCCTAAAAATGCATGAAGTTTAAATCCCAAACCTGGCATATTTTTCTGCAATTACTTCAGGCCAGCCCCCTGATCCAAACTCTGCTGAACTTTGGGAGTATTTGGATGTGGTTCCAGAGTCTGTAGTTTGAATCCAGCTATATCTAGGAGGATAGATTTGTAAAACAGATGTTTTCCCACTGGAAGTATGTACATGAGCCCTATTAGCAAAACAAAAGGGTTTGTCCTGCAAAACATGTCTGAAACATTCCCTAATGCACTCAGCAAAGAGAAGAGGAAAGTTTATTCTCCGGGCAGCAAGTTAATGTCTCACTCGGAGTCGGTTTGAAATGCTTTCAGTATGGCTGGCATCTGTCACCACGTTGAAACAAAAAACAGTGGCTTTGAGGAGTATTGTAGAAGTACATTATGTCCTATTTGGCTTGAGGTAATGGTTAGGACCAAATGAAGTATCGAGTGGTTATTCTCTCATCCAGAGGTGAAATCCAAACCATACTGAAATTTGTGGAATAAATCTCATTCATTTCAGTAGGGTTAGGATTTTATGCCAAGTCTTCAACATTTCAACAGGACTTACCTATTTCATTTTTCAGAAAATCTGGAAAATCTGCATTAATACACACTGGACAGTGTTTCTTGAAAAAGACAACTTTGTACACCTGCTATAGCCAAAAGCTCTGTGGTACAAAAGGTATTTGCTGAAACTAAGGGAAAGAGTTGTCATGTCTCCGCAATTGTGGTCTTTGCTGATGGAAAGGCACTGGTACTTTGAGATTCTGACAGTCGCTTGAATGTCAAAAGAACAATTTAATTTTACCAGTGTAGATATTTTAATCCATGTTTTAGCTTTTTTTAAATTTTTTTTAAAATTTTTAATGGCCAAAACCCAAGTAATTACATATCTAAACCTTCATTTACTTTGGCAATGAATCTTCATCTGTCATCTTTTTAATCCATCTACTGAGGGAAATGATAGAGACTGCCATACCTGAGAAAGAAAGAATGCTATCTCAGATTTCTCTGTGCTTGAAGTATTTCGACAGATGCCATTTTGTGTCATGCCTTAGAACAGTCTCTTTATCTGAACTCTGAATACTGCTGTTTGTCTCATAAATATTTTCTAGTATTTAACCACTGTGTATTTGACTTTTTGAATGGCAGACTGTAATTCCTCTTGAGCCATGGTAGCCTATCAAGTTGACATCTATTTCAATTTTACACTGTGTTTCCTTTATCATTCCCTTCATGATTTGTGTGTTTACAGACTGAAGTATTCAGTGCATTAAAGAAAACAATCATTTTGCAGTCACTTTAGATGAAATAATTTAAAAATTCTTCAAATTACACCAACAGATGCTCTGAACCATGTTATCACTAAAGCACTCCTCTGCACTGGGCATGAAAAAAGGAACAGAAGCAACACCACAATAAGGGACGGTCTTCCCATAAACCCTCTAGCAGCCAATACAAAATGGATGAGGAAAAGCAGAGATGAAAATGTTAAAAGGAGTTGCTTATTGTTACCCCATGGTTTTACCATATAATCAGGGCCATCAAATGCCATAAAATATTTTACCATAAAATTGAGTACCTTTTCCCTATTTGTTGAACAAGGGTTTCCTTGTGACAGGTGGATATTAAATTCCTTTCCAGTTCTATCCAAGTAGACAAGCTCTCTTATTCATTCTACAAGTGGGAAATCTGAGCTACTGGGAGGTGAAGACATGTGGATGAGATTAACATTGAGAAAGGTCAGAGTATTTTTAATAGGAAAGTGAAGTCCCCCATCCCTATGCTGAGTCCTGCTGGCTGTATTCCCTTTTCAACTATGCTGTAGAGCATGGAGAAGCTGTCAGTCATGGAGCAACCCTGAACATCCCAGTATTCAATTTTGAAGTCATAGTACATACACACCATGCAAAAAAGTTTAGTATAGTCTGGTGTTTCCATCTGAATGAGCAAGAAAAAACAAAAGGGCTATCTTGGCAGTCTTAACTTTCACATTAACATGAAATATTGGGTATATACACAGGCAGCTGCCTGAATACTATTTAAGCTGGGTGCTGAACTAGGCACATTCACTGACAGGCAGTAGTTAAGCTGTTCTTATCTTTTTTCTTCATGTCATTGATAATGATATTCTAATTCTTTTTGAACAGTGGTCCTTTGGCTATGTTTCGATAGCATGGTTGTTATTCCAGTGGTCCATGCCATCCTGTGACAGTGCCATTTCTGTCAGAAAATTTTCCCTTAAATTCTGGTTTTGAGTACCTTTAGATATTTTCTAATAATCATTACTGCTCTAAACCACAAGGCTGTACTTAAGCACAGTGGTGTAAATTGGCGTAGATTTTTGGGGAGTTCATGAGAATGTTTGCAGCTTATACCATCTGGAAATTGGCTTTTTCACTACTTGACATATGAGGTGCTAGATTTTTTTGTTGTTGTTGTTGAAAGTAGAATTTTTATTTTAGCAGAAATAAAGGAATTTTTCATAATGTTCTACAAGATAATAACAGATCTGAATTTGAAAACACCTTTTTTTTTTTTTTTTAATCTACAGTAACATATAGCAAATTTGGAAATGCTTGCTTTGTTCAAAAAATTTCCTGTATTCTTGTAGAATTTATATGGCAAGCAAACCTATTGTAAATTCTGGATCACTAAAGTGGTCTAGTGTATGCTGCTATGTCTTGAAGACTGGACTACAGGAATAAAGGATTAGATTTTGATAATGATTCTTATACAGTATCTTCCTTTTCAGCTTTCAGTGGGACCACTCCTGAGGTAAGACAATACCAAATATAAGAAAATAAAAATCTATTGCAAAAGCAGTAAATAGTTTTTTTTTTTTTTAAAAAATTTAAAACATCAAAACCAACCAACCAAAAAAAAACCCCACAAAAGCCCTCAAACTTGTTCTTTGAACTTTACACTTTGCTAAAGAAAATGTAATTTTTAAAACCACAGAGGTAATTTACCAAGACAATTATTGTTCTTTCGATGTCTCACTTGCAGACAACTATAGCTCAAACCAAATTATATGAAGAAAATTTTAAAAATCCACAAATTACAGTGACAACAGTAGACTGGCTACATCCAAAAATCCTGATGTGAAGGAAATGAGACACTTCCATGCTTTCAAAGAGTCACATAAAATGTGAAGGTATGTCCTAATTTGTCAAGCCAAATTTGTTCAGCCTAAAGAATTGCAATTTCTACAAGTTTGGCTGAAAATCAATATTCCTTAGGTACTTTATTAACTGCAATTATCCTTGCATCTTTGAGGGTGTAGGATGAGGGGTAAAGATAAGAGCAGGATGGGACAGAGATTGGACTCTGGTTTATAAGGATGAGTATGGATAGTATAGATGTTTAGGAGACGGAAACATGGAGAAACATGGGAGTGAACAACCAAAAGCTTTTGAACTGGATTTCCACTTAAATTTGGAAAACCATATAAGGTTCATGAATTGCAACATTACTTCAAGCTGTGGAGCCAGTAATTTTAAAATAGATTCAAGCTTTGTCCTCCATCCACTGCTAAGGGCAGATTACTGAAGGAGCCTCCTGGTTACAATTGCTATAGGTCACTCTGTTTAATCAGTAGAAGACAATGTAACAGAGGCAAAGACTGTGGTCCCCTTATGCTTCTACTTGATACACTCTTATATATTAGTTTTTAACATAATGATCTTGTCTATTTCTTTTTTTTAAATTTATGTTGCATGACATGATCATGTGGCTAGAAGCCTGGGATATCAGCCCTCAATTTGTCAATGCAATTTGAATTTGGGTCCCTTTACATGTTCATGCTGCTTGTGCACATGATTATGAGGTTTTTTTTTTTTTTTCAGTGTCATTAAATAGGACTGAGTAAACCTACTCAAGGAACAAGTCAATACTGACTAGTAAACAGATACTACTAGAACATTTGTGCCTCTCTGATGGCGGGACTTGCATGGTGTGCAATGGGTAAGGTAAGATGAGAGGAGGACATTGCATGATTTTGTGGCAAAAGCAGCATAATCCTTGCCATCAAAATGCAATTCTACCCTTCGTAGCAGCATACAATTTCTGGATAATTCTGGGAAATCTGTGGAGATAAACACACATTTGGGCAGTTGTTCATCTGTGTCCCATTATTCTGTAGTGTCAGTTTCAGGCACCCAGTGAAAGCTTTGTGATATATTAAGTACATACAATTGAATTTTAACTTTTCTGAAGTTGTCAATGCATCGAATGATACAACAGGCAAAAGAACCTGAAAAATTAGATCTTAGGTTTTTCAGCTGAGAAATTAAGAACTCCTCTGGACTCATTTATATACCTTGGCCCTTCATTTATTAAATGGAGAAAACCCTAAGCTCTCCTTCCATATAAAGTTTGATACATCAAACCATTAATATTTGGGAATTAAAAAAACATTAAAAAGCTTGGCATCAATGAGGAAATTGATGTCTATGCAGAATGAGATTTATATGCTGTCTCTGCTCCGAGGTTAGTCTATGAGGAACTATGGGAAGAATATTGATTCCCATTCTGGAAGCGTTCTCTTTCCTGCAGTCTGTGTAAGGCAAGGACCATGAAGGAAATATAATATGACTGAGTGGTTAAATACCCTCAACCCAGATAAATACCCACAGACTTGACTTTGTGGTCGAAATTTCCAAAGCACTTGATATTTTGGAACAGTAATGATCTAGACAATTTCTTCTGAGTTGCCTATAACCCTGTATAAGATGTTTTACTCCTGCCTGTAAGATGGTTTTAACAGCTATTAGTCAAGAGATTAACATTTAATAAGCCCTCTGTAAGTAGGTCCTTAAGGTGACAAGCTGTGTGAGAATATTTCCTGAATTTTGTTCAACCAAACCTCCCATTCCAAGAGGTTTCTCAGGCCCAATTCAGCAGCTTTTGGTCTCAAAACACAGGCAGTGCTGCATATATTATAAAAATTACAATGTGCTGAAGGCAGCTTTGGCATTATTCATCCAAATGGTCAAAAGTCACTTCCAAGTCTCTTTGCTCATTTCCAGGTTCAGAAAAGTTCATCCCATGGGAATGAATTTCCTTTTTTTGCTGTGAATAGCTAGCACGCCCACTCAAAGCCACATCCAGCCAATCAATGATGATGTAGAACCTCCTGAAATAATCCATACAATCTTAAAATAGTAGTCTTTATTTATACAGAAAACAGAAATGACATACAGTTTTTCCTTTCCTTTCTTTTCTCAAGATAAGCTGAATATCTTCTGTGAGTTTTACACTTCAGCTCCTTTCAGAATCCCAGGCTGCATCTCTTGACCCATGCATCTGAAACCCACTCCAGCTGGGTTTTCCAAGCCAGCACTTCATTAATTACTATTTTAGGAAGATGAGGTTTCTGAAAACCGCAAGAAACGCTATCCAAATAAAACCAGTGATTCGTTTCAATGTTAAGTTTTACTGTAAAAGTAGGTAATACTTGTTATCACTGTACTCTGCCTAGATAAAAGTCTTCCTTTAAGACAGTGCTTTGTAATTTATGTCTCAGCCTCCATAATGTTAGTGAGATATTAATATATGCATGAAGAGCAGCAGTCAATGTAATTAAAGTGGCAAAGTGATAAATGCATTGCCATTTTGCCTGGTAATATTGTGTATTTAACAGGTTTATTTGTTCAACAGTTCTTACTTTAATTATATTTTGCCATTTGGGAATTTCAGGCATATAACAATCATAGCTCTTCCATGAATATTATTCTTAAAATAAGTGTTCATGCATTATTAAAAATGCACGTGTATTTGCTCATTTATTCATTTACAGTGCTTTTCTCCTCTTTTTTAAAAACACAGATTTTTTTATTTTGCCAATAAACTTGGAAAGAAAAACAACTCATCTGTTACAAGAAAAGATACAAGGCAGATTTCTTGCTGTGGGTGAGCTATAATTAGGACTTATTCCATATTTTATGACAGAGAAGTTAGAGGTAGATGTCACTAGTTTTGAAGGGATGGTCCCAGAACTTTCCATGGATTCTGTGAATGTGCAAAAACAGTGAAAGAAAATAAACAAGAAATTTGGGTAACAAATGGACAGACACAAAGAAGTAGTGTCAAAACCAACAGTTGGTTTTATTGGGTTTGGTCTCAATTGTGACAAAATAGTCCATTAGAATATTTGCATATTTCAACAATGAAATTCTGGATTAAACCGACCTCGGATGCAATTCACCTAACATAAAGAGAGCTATAAGGCAGACTATGCAACTGGAATACACTTATCTCTTTGTACCGAGTACTTGAGTATACTCTGATTCTTGAGAAACACAGAGAAATACCCATTTACAAGTAACTTGTAGTTGTTGGACCATACGCACTGTTGAAATTAGAGACCAAATTAGATTCTCAGTTGATGTAAGTTGATACAGCTCAACAAAGCAATTAAACTTGCATTAGGAAGACCTCATTTGGATTGTGACGTTTTTAGAGTGAGCTTTTGTGATTTTTGTTCTAAGTCTCACAGTCTGCTTTCTAAATCTCCATCTCCTTGAGTGATGGTATTTCAAAGGAATTGTAGCCTTTTCTCAGGATACTGGAAATCCAGATTCTGGCCTTGATAGTAAAGAAGCTTCAAAGCGCATATCCTAATGATTTAAAGTAACAAGGTCAGAAATAAGAATAACATTTCACCCCAAAAGAGTGCTATAATTTTTAAGTAAATCTTAAATCTTTTCTTGAACCTGGTTTGCTGTCCTTGAATGGTGATAGCTGGAAATAGAGTCACCCTTAGTTTTGCAGAGAGATGGCAGTTTCAGCCCTTGGGACATTTCTTTCAAGATTAGCAGACTGAGTTTCAGAATGTTTCCTCCCTGAAACCTGATGGATGGGAAGGTAACAATCTTCAGACTGATGCTGATGGGGTCTTGTTTACTGGAGCACAAAAGCTTAGTGAACAGTCCGCTCCAGCTCTAATTACAAAAACATTGCAGTTCTAACAGTTGCTGGCCATGAATTATTCTGAAAATGTTTAACCTGCAGATAAGAAACCACTATCAACCTGTCACATTTCCCCACTAACGAGTTCAGCATCAGTTTAAAAGGAAATGCAATTCATGAAGCAATGGCTCTGTGTCATAAATTATAGGTATCCGGCATACATTCCAAGGACAGAAACAGTAAAATAGCATGAGACTCTTTGCTACACACTGACAGTGACAGAAAAGCAGCACTCCACAGTGTTTAATCTATCATAGTTTGTTTATTCCCTTTGACACCCGTGCCAGTTTTGACACACGCGGTGCTGTATTCCGCTGCTACCCGCAATTAGCACAGGTATTTATTTAAAGCTTTAGGGGAGAGAAAGAGGTTGTCTGGTTAAAAACACTGGCCTCCCTACTCACTCAGGTAGTGGAAAATGGTGCTGTCACAAAATCCTTAGTCTCATTTGTTTCCTTGTGTGTGCATATGTGTGCGTGTGCATGAGTTACTTTGGATGAGTTTCTTTTTCTGTCTTCAATGAAGTACACAATACATTTTTGAATCAAAATCTTATAAATACACCTAGTGATTAAAAAAATCATGGTGTACACATTAAGGAAAAAAAGAAACTGAACAAAAAATCTGTGATTATATTTTGATGAAACACCTAATGAAATGAAGAAGAACTTTACACTAAAAATTAAAGACAGGAGGAATTTTTCCCAAATAGTAACAGCTACATAAAGTGGATGAATCATGTTTGCTGATATGAATGAGCATGGTATGGTAGAAGCAACATAGGAAAATATTCCTAAAATCCTCCACCCAGTTATGTCATTGTTCTTGGGATTGTCCTTCATGTCTCTCTGTTCCCTCTTTTGGACACTAGGTAAGCAGAAAACATGTTTAGCTTTATCATAATAGTAATGATATTTCTCTCATAAATTTGCACAAAAGGATGAGGGCAAGAAGCCTGTCCTGTGCATGGAACAGCTGAAAACATCTGTGCAGAGAGAACAGGCCACAGAAGAAGGAGAAACAGGTCAGTGGATACAAAGAAATGTTGAAGTACGATAAGATAATCATATTATTATGCTTCTGGAAGGAGAGGAAGAAACTGTAACCTGGTATCTCTTTCCTGTATGATACAGGCCTTCCTCACTGAGCAGTAGGGTAAAAAAAAAAAAAAGTCCCCCTCTTCAGTAGTTTTTTGATTCTAACCCTTAACTCCTTCAACTAAACATTTCATTTTGCATTCAAACTCAAGAAACCCCAAAAACAACAAACCCCAAACAACAAACCCCAAACAACAAACCAAAGAGAACCCTAAAAGCCTAAAAATTGATCTTCTTGTGTTTTAATGAGGAAAGCCCCAGCAACACATCTTCATTCATTTAGATTTGGACTCTTGTTTCCCCAGGCTTTACCTCTGACTGGAATCTGAATAGAAAAAACAGTTATTTACATCCTTGTGCTCTGAAGCATTATGAACCCTTACTCTGGTTGCAGGCATTTGCCACAGGGTCATTAGAGCTTGGTCTTTGTACAAAGACTCAAGGTATGAGGAATCACAGGGTCAAGGATATGGGGTGCTTATGTGCTCATCATGTGTTTCCAGACTCTTGGCAGGTAACCCAGTGTCTTGGTTTGAAAGACAGGTATCTGCCAAGAGAGGTTGAACCCTCCCCCCAGGACAGAGAATGTGATTTCCTTTCCTCCCTCCCTCCGAATTATTCAATTTTGTAAATCAAGGGCTTTCAGGCAAAGGTATGGGAAAAAAGGAAGATCAGTTCTTTACTAGTGTCTATAAACAAGCAATAACAATAATAGCAACCAGAACTAGAACCAGAAGACCAACAGCAGATGATCTGTGAGCTGCTGAGCCTTTTCCCGTGTGGTGCAATCAGAGTTGCAAGCAGCAGGGGCGCTGTTGAGCTCCCGGCCGGGCAGGGCAGGTGCGATGACTCCTGAGCGGCTGCAGGTGGCGCTGTGGCGCAGGGTCAGGTCTGGTAATGGCAGCCAATAATGGCAGAGACCTGAGAAAGCAGGCAGCAAAGCAGCTCGGAGCGGCGAGCAGAGCGGCAGGGGCAGGAGCTGGCTCTCCTCAGCCAGCTAGCGAGGTAGCAAGGATTTCTGCAGTCACAACAGATGCCATGGTCTCGTGCGGCAGAGGGCAGGGGCAGGCAGCAGAGGCAGCCGGACTCTCCCGGCAGCAGCTGCGGGAAAAACGCAGCCCGGGGAAACGTGCCCTTCCCAGTGGGGAGAAAGGTTGAATCAAAGCTCACCCAGCCAGGAGAAGAGAAAAAAAAACAGGGCTCAGTTGGATTTCCTCTGGTCACAGCCGAAAAGCAAAAAGAGCAGCCTCTCCTCCCAGCGTCCGAACCACGAGAGACCCGTTTCAAGAGCCGGGTGTTCCCTTACCCTGCCCTGCCCAAGCACACCTTTTGTCTTTTACAAAAGACTTGATTGCTCTAAACATCTAACTATTTGTTGCTTAGTAACAGGAATGGGAAGAAATTCTCAACCCCTGACACCCAGATTCTCCAGCTCTCATAACCAGTGGCACATGCCAAAATTCCTTCAAACCAAAAAGCTGGAGGGATTCCTATAGAGATTGGGTCTTGGAAACTGTTCCTTGTGGCTTGGAGGAATAGGAGGTATGCATTAGGTGCAGAGATTTAAACTTTGTCAGCAAAATCAAAAGCCTGAATACTGCTGCAGTAATCCTGTCTAAATCTGCTACGATTTCAGGATATGTTTGGATGGATTCATGATGTTCAAAATGTTTCTTGCAGGCAGAGATTGAGATCTTTTAGGGAAAAACCATATATTTTAAACATACACAATATTTTGTAAATGATTAAATTTACAAATTATTAAACATACACAATATTTTGTAAATTGGTCTTTTAGATTATTTATAAAGAAGGAAAAATTATTTTCTTTCACAGTGTTTTTACTTTTCTGTCTTTAAAAAAATTATGATGTACAGAACTAAGAGCAGAACTGGATACACTGTTATGGACAGGCAGAGCAGCTGCTTGACATTAGTCTTTTTTGGTACACTGAGGAATATCATATTATAAATATTTTAAGCTGCTCAGTTCCACAGTACTTGAACTGCCTGACTTGTGCCTTCAATATTCAGGCCTTTGAACTGCTTTCTAAGCCTTATTCCAGTTTATCTCACTGTTCTCATTTTTGGCTTTACTGCTTGATTCTCGTCTGGCACCCTTCTGGATAGATTCAAATCTGCCACTGGAGAATCCATTTGTCACCACAGAAAGGAGTTAATCAATATCCCCAAAATGTTGTGAAGGCATATTCTCCAAACAGGAGTACAGTGCCTAACATTGCCTGAAGAGGCTCAGCAAAGGGCTGTTGCCTTACCCCTGAAAAAAAGCACAAATACTTCAGACATCACTGAGTAAAAATCATCCTGCCTTGCTTCTTATTGGCCTTGTCAGTTAACACAAGAAAAAGAATATCTTCTCAAGGAATATATCTGCAGCAACACCCAGTCCTTTTCTACTTTCTTGAGTTTCTTTTTCATCTCAGTGACAACTTGCCAGCTTCAGGTGATTGGCAAACACACCTAGCTTTCAGGGCTGATGAGGCTGCCTTCCACATCCCCTCCAGCTCTGTCTGGACTGTCCGTGCTTGACAGCGACATGAAACTGTTGAAATACTTGTGCTGTGGATGTGTTCATGTCAGCAAAGATGTGCTTTACCCTGCACAGTGGAACTGCCTGCCCGCTGGAGTCAAACAATCTCTTTTGCTGAAAGGATAATCTGTACCGCTAAATACTAATCTGACTTTAGGTTTGCAAAAACTGTATGGGCTTCCCAAGTTTAGATGTGGGTTATGCCACAGTTAGACTGTGTCTGGGTGCTGTCGCGGGGATATATGGACATGTGCCCTCTCCTTTAACTGTGGATGTTCCCACAAAGATTGAAGATGCCTTCATGTCTACCCATCTCCCTAGCCTAGTACATGTTATTGCTTCTGAGGCTTCATTCCTCTTTAGCAAGTGTACCTCTCCTGCAGCTTGAGCCAGGGAAGAAAATGAAGGAATGGGATGTGGGACATGGAGGGTGGCCAAAGAAGGCTGTCAGTTGATGAATCTGAGGCACAAAGTAAGCAGACAACTTAGGTCAGGAGATGTTGTGGCAGCACATCTCAAATAATGGCCAAAATACTTCCATTTTTTTCAGACATCTGAGTCTCCCCGCCCCTGAAAGACAGCCAAAGCAAACCACAAACCACCAAATGACTGAAAAACACAGAGAGAACATCTACTTCTAGGTACAATTCCAACTTGTTGAAGACTGACATGATTGTTGATGGCTTCATGGATGTTTTTGAAGAACCAGTATATGGTGCTTAAGAATATGCTGCATAGTTTCTTAAATTTTTAGTATCAATAAGTCTTATGGTGATTCAAGCTGCCTGAGAGTAGTTTATCTGGTGCTGTTTCAACAATATTTTTATGCACTGAGGGAATGGGCCTCCTACTCAGAAACTATCTTGCAAAACAATATAAAAGACTTCAGTGCCTTATTTGCAGTAACTAAGTCTCAATAACATTACTCCAATGTAGCTTACAGGCTTCATCCTTTCTGTGATCCTTTATGGATCGCTTAAGGAGCAGATTTTCTGTGACTGGATCAATCTTATGCTTAAAATCCACAAAACTTCCAGGAGTGGACACTTGAATTTGTTTGAATTTTGTTGCTTGTTCTAGTCATCAAAATCCACAAAAATCTTTTGTGCTTCTGTAACACTTCAAGGAGAAACACCTTTAATTTTATACTGTATATTTGTCAAATCATGGAAGGAATATAGATAAGACAGGTATTTAGAAATGAGAGTATTTCTTCCTTCTTTATCAATGAGTGAATCAAGACTGTGTTATACACATCAGACACAGAAATATGTGTGTGTGTGTATATATATATATACACACACACATGTATACGCGTGTTCACTATTATTAATTAAGGGCATTTTCAGCTGTCTGCATGACCTCCTGTCTGATAGCATGTATAAATCTAAATACGACACACTGAATGCAAAGGAAATGTACTTTCATGAGGTTGCATTTAGAAAAGGAATTCAAATAATATAGAAATAATTACAGGATTTTCTTTCTTTTCAATCTGGAAGTATACATTCACTGTGGCTGAAGACTATATGCCTGTATCTAGGATAAAAACTACAGTACTCAAGAATTTCAAGATGAACAGTTCTTAGTGCATTGCTCAAGCAAAATTTTCCAGATATGAGTAAGTGCTCCTATTGCTTTTATTCAGTTTATGGAAGTGGCTTTCTCTACATCACTTCTGAATATGATAGTCTGTGGAATGGGAAAAATGTCATTGCAGGTTCAGTTGTGATTTTATGCATATTCAGTATTTATGGTGGCACTGCTTGAGCAATCCTATGATTAATGATCAGTGCCATCCATCTTTCCATAAGAAAGGCTTCTTCAGTAGCAGAAATGCAATGGTGCAAATCTCAGATAACACACAACTGAGGCTCAATCTGGCTTTTTAGTTCTTTTTACTTTTATGTTATTGTCTCACAAAACAGTTCAAGTCACTATCAAAAAAGTTTATTTTTATATGTCATGTAGAAAACATTCACTTCAGGTTTTCCCAAGTAATGCTTTACACTTTACTTTCACTTTAATAAAAGTGTAAAGCATTACTTTCCCAAGTAATGCTTTACACTTTTATTTCAAGATCTTTGATCTTTGAATTTCAAGATCTCTTCTGAAAACTTGCTGTTTTCTGAAGTTTTGGCACAATGTTTTATCCCCATCCACCTTCCTGTTTATAGCTCCATAACTGTTCCTTAAAATGTGGGATGAAGCTATTTGAAGAACAGGATGGGCTCCAGCAGATGACCAAATTTAAATAAATATAGCTACACTTGAAAGATATTGTTAATGAGGTTCCCATAACTGTTGCTGTAGTAACTAATGTTACAAATATTGTGTTGTCAGACATTTAGGCATTGTCTAATCTTCTTTGATTTAAAGTACATTGAGGCTTTCTTTCCTCAGTTGCACTTCTTAATCCTTAAAAAAGTTGAATCAAACTTAATTTAATCATAGCAGACTTAGAAGCCTTAATTGATGATTTCAAATCAACAATACATCAATGAATTAGGAAGTAGTAAATTTACTCTGGGCATAGCTTTGAATATTGGGATTTTAGTTATTTTTACTCAAATATAGAAACATTGTCAAATTTTGCCACAAATACTTACCCATTTTGTCTGGAAGCTTTCAAAATTTTCCAACCTAAATACATCCAAAAGTGCATTAATATCTTCAAAGGAAGCCCTGTCTCTGTAACTGTTTAGGAGCTAAAGCAATGCTCATCATCAGAATACCAATATTTTTAAAAGGACCTAAATATGAAACACCTAAATATGAAAATGCACATGGACAATTTTTTTCTTCTATATGCTGGAATTTAGGCCAGCTCCTCATCAGACAATGTCTCAGGAAGTTTGCTCTGGTAATCTGGAGACTGTACTATCAGGACAGATATGTCACAGGTTACTGGAGATATTTGTACTTGTGCAAAAGAGTAAAAATAATCCCCACATTAACTCAAAATGATGTCACACTTTTGCTCTTCTCAGAAATTTTTCACAAAAATTGCTGTCATAAAATGTGATTTGTGGAGTCCAAAATGCATTGTTTGAGGCTCTTCTAAACCCAAGCATGCCTTGATGAGTTGCAGAGTGCATGCCTGACATGATTAGCTCCTGGAGGTTTGTCCACACTTTCCCACTTGTACACCAGACTTCCAGAGGCCATGCTTGGGCTGAAATTCAGGGAACCTAGAAGCAATAGCTCTAAACAGGATGCATCCATGCCACGTCACATCCAGGCTAAAAACCCCATTTAGCAATGTGCTTACCAATATCTGGGATTCAAGTCCCTTCTAAGGAAACATTTGAAAATTAAATTCCAATGTGGGTAGAAATCTGTTTGTGTTTTAAAAATAAAAATTATCTTGAAATTTGTTTTTTTAATATTGGATATATTTCTAACCAACTTAATTCCAAACAGCCCTCACCCCCCAACTGCAATTACAGTTTTTATAAGCTCCATAATTGGTCTGTAAACAGCAAAGATGTAGATGTTCTAGCATCTAAACTAGGCGCTTATGGGATCCTGTGTCTCATTCCTGTACTACCCTGGGCACCTGAAAGCAAGTGCTCTGTCGATCTATCTAATATTAGTATTGGCTGCATACTGCCAGTGTGAACCCAAACGTAAAGAAACCTCCCTCTGGCTAGGCCATTAAATGCTGTGCCAAGTGTATCTCAGCTGGAAGTGGCTTTTTCCATATCTTCCCAATCTCATATGAGTTGTTTTCCCTTCCAAAGGTTGTGAAATATCTGGGTCAGGAGGTATAATAGAAAGGCAAATGGAAAAAAAATTCTATTTTTGCAACTCCTGAACCCCATTTACAACACTTTATTGAAATAAGATATCATGCATGCATATGTATAATTGATTTCAGATGTGTGATAAAGTTGCCAGAGATATACTCAGCAGAAATAACTGTAATTTTTTCAGATGTGCTCTTTTCCCATCAACTTGGCCTCCAGAACAAAAATTCCGCCCCAAATGAAATGTATTCCTACTGCCGGGCACCTGCTGCTGTGTCTCCTGTCTCTCAGCTGGGAGAGGACGGAAGGTTTGATGCAGTCATGGCATCTGCTCTAACGGGACTTGCTCGCTTTGCACCTTACGTTTTTGCAAGTCTGATTTCTTTTGTAATCATTGTTTTAGCCCTGTTCTCTCTCTGATACTGAACACTCATGACACTGCTTCCGGAACAGCAAACAACATGCTATAGTGAGAGGAAAGACTCTTTTCCAGTGCTTTTAGCAATGTGACCTTAAGTATTGATTTATAGCCTGCTGCAGTGCTCTAGTGCAAAAGGGAACTGTGGTAATTAAGTTAGTATCTGCGCTTTCTAAAATAGTGCTGAGCTGCAACAAAAAAGACACCCTTTATTTTTCCTCTCTGCCTCTCAGTGAATGCAGATGCAGGCACTTCCCTTTGACCCTGCTCAGCTTTCCCCAGCTGCAGATTATTTTTCTCTCTCTGTGCCTTTAGGTGCTGATAGACAGAGTAGAACCCATTAATTCTTGTGTCTGACTTTCTTTTTTTAGTGCAGGCAATGGAGCAAGTCTCTACACTTGTACCTGACTTTTAAAACATTGTGTCATTATGTGGGTGAATAAAGAACAGTGGCTAATGAAATATAGGAAGAATTAGAAAATTCAGCAGACTGGGTGGTCACAAAGTGGCTCAAACTAGAAAGCAAAACCTTTTGCATGAAAATTCCCACTTCTCAGCATGACACATTACCCTGAAACTCATGTATAAGGTAACAGGGTAAACACAATGAGAAATCTCCTTTGTATTCCATTACAGTCAGTAGAGAAATAGGCCACAAAAGGTAATGGCAATAAAATGGAATACCTTGCACTAAGCATGTAAATTACATGCTAATGTATGCAAATTAGAACACCATGTTCAATGTCCATAAAACTACAAAATACAGCTAATTAATGGTAGGTAAAATGCTTCATTTTATATTCACAGAGTTACAGGGGAGGTAGTATATTTTTATAATTGTGGAACATTGGCCTTGGGGAACACATCAAACATTCAGTTTCCCTCCTCTGTCAAATTCACCCAGTACACTGGAAGTAATTGTCTTTCTGCTTCCTCGCCCAAGGTCTTGCTCTGAGACCAGTCTCTGAAATTAGAAGTAAAACAAAACAAAACAAAAAGATTCCCAGTTTTACAAATATTTTCTTGTGGATCTACTTCTTATTAATGTTAATATTGTCTCTGTTCAGAAAAATACCTGAACACATTTGGTACCCTTGCCATATCTGAATGGATTCAATAACTGAACCCCCAAATGGACATAGGTTTCATAAAGACAGGATTTTTAGGTAATCCACTGCCATAAGAATTCACAGTTCAAGTTCCCGATGCAGTGTGAAAACAGAGCACCTGAGAACAGGTTTAGAAAAAGTTACTCATGCAGGAAAAGAAGAGAAGGGAGCTTGGGGGTCAAGGCCCATTGTGGGAAGAGACCAAGAGCACAAGCAGAGGCAAACTCGTCTGCCCACGTTCTTGAATTCTGCATGGGAAACAGCTATGGTTTTAAGCCATATCTGTCCTGTTCCTGAAATTAATACTCCCATCTTTTCGACTATCCAGCTGTCAAAGTGAAGGGGCCCAGGTAAAGGTGGAACAAAGTCCTGTTAAAGGCATGGGTAGGTGTGTGGGTGCCCATGTGTGTATCTGTGTGCAGCCTGAGAGAATGCTGCAATATGAATTGAGTGAAAAAAAATGAATATTTGAGTGTACACATAAACTTCAGTATGAACAACGAGTATCAGTGAAAGGCCTTCTGAGTTCCCTTTTGCTGTAAAGGTGCTTGCACTGTAGTTTGGATCACAGAATCATAGGATCACAGAATAGTTTGGGTTGGAAGGTATCTTAAAGCTCATCTAGTTCCAACCACCCTGCCATGGCCAGGGACATCTTCCATTAGATCAGGTTGCTCAAAGCCCCATCCAGCCTGGCCTTGGACACTTACAGGGATGGGGCATCCACAGCTTCTCTAGGCATCCCTGTTACAGTGCTTCACCATCCTCACAGTAAAGAATTTCTTCCTAATAGCTAATCTAAATCTATCAATTTTCAGTTTGAAGCCATTATCCCTGATCCTGTCTCTACAAGTCCTGTGGAAAGCCCCTCTGCAGCTATTTTGTAGCCCCCTTAGGTACTGTAAGGTACTGTAAGGTCTTCCCAGAGCCTTCTCTTCTCCAGGCTGGACAACCCCAAGCCTCTCAGCCTGTCTTTATGGGAAAGCTGCTCTTTCCCTCTCATCATATTTGTGGCCTTCCTTTGCACTCACCCAAACAGGTCAACATCCTTCTTTTGCTAGAGGCCCCAGAGCCGGATGCAGCATTCCAGGTGGGGTCCACAAGAGTGGAGTAGAGGCACAGGGGAGGTCTCTGGGTGTCTATATGTGTCACATGGGTTTGTGGCCATCCCACACTCTTCAGATCCCTGGTGAGAAGCTCTGTAGAGCCCATGTGAAGGCAGGTCAGCTTAGCTGCTTTGCAGAGCTTCCTGCACAATTCAAGCTGGTGGACACTTCCCAGATACAGCGCCTGTGTCCCTGCACCAGAACAGCTTCAGGATGTGCAGTTTCCCCTGGCTGTTACTCCACCACAGTGGCTCCTTCTCTCTGCAGATGTCCAGTGAAGCACAGGAATGAGCAGTTTGGAAAGAAACCCCACCTGTGTGTCACGGATGAAGCACGGATGTGTTTTGTGCAGAGTCTTATTTAATAGGCACTGAGGTGAGTGATGGTGATGAATGTAATATGCCTTAGGTACCTGAGACAGAGGTTATAATTTGCCAAATACTTTTCATGAGCCAGCAGTTCTCCTTCTGGAAAGCTGTTCAGTTTCAAACAAAACATTTATCTTTTGTGCATGTATGTGTGTATGTATATACATATATATAAAATCTGCACCTGTTTGGCAAAGCAGTTGAACTTTGATCAACTTCAGGTAAATGCTTACCTTGCACTTCATGTAGAAATTAACCCCAGTGCTAAACATGTGCCTAAGTGTTTTCTGATTTAAGATGGTTTTCAGGATTGAGGCCCTAAAGACGACAAATGAGTGCAGCTGTTTCAGACACAAGAAAATGGAGGCTGCCATAAAAGAAATGCAAAGACCAAAAAAATGAAATACATGAAATATTGTAAGGGCTTTTAAGTAGAAGAAGGAAAACGATAACGATGTATGATAAAAGTAACATGCTTTACAGAGAGAAAGAACATATGAAAATTAATGTCAGAATAGCAAAAAAAAAAAAAAAAGGGACCAGAAAGCGGAGATAGGGGATACTGGAATCTTAATTTAAGACAGAACACTTCCTCTTATGTTAATAACCTAAATCAATATGCTTGACTGATACAAATTCAGGCTCTATTCTGCTTTTGTACCCATACAGCCTCACATTTTGTCATGCTTTCCTCTGCTAAGGAATTTTAGGAAAATGTGCTCAGAAGCCTCGTATTGCAGGGACTCTCAGTTACATCTCAGGAGGGATGCAAAAAAATGATTGTAGGACTTTCTTTTCTAAGGATTAAAGGAATAATTGGGGAGGCAGAGGATCCTGAGGAATGGGATATCTAAGGAATAATTTTGCACAAGAGCAAAAGTTTAACTGTATGTAAGACATCTTTCAGACTATCAAGGAATTAAAACTGCCTTGCCACCACTGGGCATCAGTGCCTGTCACAGACAGTGCTGTTTGGAAGACTGCTGATTCAGCATGTGATATGCAGGGAGCTTGACCTGATGTAAATTAATGACAGCTAAGAAAGGTCTGTAATGATAATGATACTGTACTTTGATAGAAGAAGAAAGACTGAGACAGAGAAGGATCTGCCATAAACTCCTCCAATAAAATATTCTGGTACTAAAGCTCTTTTAATGTCTTCATAGAGCTTTAGGTTAATCAGATACACTGAGTTATTTGCATTAATTATTTACGTCAGAGGCAATCGGGAATTAAAAATTTTTCTCTTCATTCCTGTCACCTTTTCACTCTGAACTAAAACTATCAGGAAAGTCAAAGATCTTTACCCAGGCTGTGACCATTAACAGTTCTTTTCTCCCCTGTCATCTGCTTTCCCTTACTGCTATGTGCTATATATCTTGGACAGAACACAGCAAATCTGAAACTGATGGCCTTGCTTCTTTTGCTTTTTTGGCCAAGCACAAGTTCAATACCTGCACAAGAGGGGAGCAGGATCAGCTTGGGAAAGAAAACAAAAAAGCCTCTGCCAAAATAATAATCATAATATTAGCACACAGCTGTAGGGAGTAATTTTTTGGCATCTAGAGCAAGTGTTCCCTGCTCTCTCCCTCACTCTGTAACCCTACTTCTGCTTTTTAGCTTTTCACTGGCTACCAGATTCTCTGTTTCCTTGTCTCCCTCCAAAGTCCTGTGATTGTTCCTTGGTGGTGGCAGCAGCAGAAGCAACTAAAGGGACTTGTGCATGTGTGGGGTGGTGACTCATATGAATGTGATATTCCTGCAAACTTGAAATGTGCTTCAAGGACCTGATGCAATTTTCTTGATCTTGATCTTGATCTTGATCTTGTTCATTTGGAGGGAGGAGCAGGGGAAAAGTGAGGGAGGGAGAGAGAGAGGGAATGCTGCTCTTGGCAGAAGATATAGGCAATTGGCTGCTTTATGGCTTTGCCTTGATGTGTGTTTAAAAAACAGTTCAAAATTTGGCACAGAGATATTTTTCCCACTTGTTTTACTTCTAAATATTCTTCAAAAGCTTCCATGGGATATAGAACGTTGCTTTGATCAAATGAATATACTTTATGCTGAAGTTTCTAGTTAATACTGACTTCAATTCATATTCTGCCAATTTTTTAATTTCAGATTTGATTTAAAATTTTCTGTAGCCTGTAGACAATAGAAAAATAGGACAATTTCCCCTGTGGATCATGTTATTTTACTGATGTGTGCTGAAGTTTCAGAAGATAAGGAAGATTGAGTGAAGAAAAAAATCATTATCAAACTTGCTTCTTCAGCAAAATGTTAACATGACCAAAAGGATGAATGTACACAGGGAGTGTGTCCCAGACAAAAAGGTTTTGGAAAAGATTCATAGGTTGAATTACTTCCAGACAAAGCCCCCATATGTGCATTCTTACCTAATTCTTATCTGAGCTATTTGAACTACTCATATTTGAGAAATTTTCTGGAAATATCCAGGTATGGGCCAAGATGTGTGTGTCACCAGGCTTCCTGCTCAGTCATAAACCATCTCCTGACAGCAGCCTTTGTCACACTGTTTGGGACATTTATGATCTCATTTGGAACCTATATTGTAAAGACATTGGTTTCTTCCCTCCATGAATACTGTTTTTTGAGTATTTCCTTGTCATAATGTTGATTAAATGTCACTAATAAAAATAAAACCCGACACTTAAAAAACACTTGATCATGGTGCAGAGAGTCTGAGCCATGAGAGCAAGCTCAGAAGTCTGGAACCGTTGTTAAGGCATACCTCCTGGTTTTCCAGGCTGTGTTACTGTTTTGTTTCTCATTTTAGCTGCTTTGGGGGTTGAAAATTTGCCCTTGCAGTGTAGTTCTGCTCGTTTATTAAACAACACCAGTGCTGCAGTTTGCATGTCACCTGCTGTTTTCAATCCATCACTAATTTAAACTAGCAGTCACATACTTTTAATAGGCTGCCACAGTCAAGATGTTGCTCCTTCCTGGTGCAGTTGCAGGGCCTTGTGAATTAAAGGGAGAGACTTTTTAGTGAAGGATTTTGGACTCTGGACCTCATGTCAGTAATCCAGAGTTGATAATCCTCAGGTAAAGAAAGAATTTTGCTTATTTATTTTGTCTGAGACTGTTACATATGGGATGATTTATTAAGCTGTGAGTAAATAAAAGTACCTAGTAGGTCATGAAAGCCATAGCTGCCTCTTGTCACTTGTATCCTACAGTGCCAGGCTAATGTCCTTCCCTTTGCAGCCTGCACAGAGGGGAAGGCAACAGAGTGAACAGTGGGCTGCCAGGTGCTCTCCTGGGGGAAAAATGAACCCACTGTCATGACAGTCAGGGATAAGAGGATTCCCATAGGCCATACCAATGCAGGGGCTGTGATTCAAGACTAATGCCCTCAGTTAACATGCCGTGACAGAAAACAGATTTACCTTATGGTGTATGCTACAGTCTCCCACAGGGGGAAGCATGTTGTCCTCCAAACATGGGAAAATAGAGAACAAAAATCAAATTCTAGAGAGAAAAGGCCACTTTTGTGGCAGCTTCTACAAAAGGCAGGAGAGGGAATTGCATCCACTCCTTAGCTGCCACCCTGACTGATGCCACAGAAGTTCAGCAGTGACAAGTATGCCATTATTTTCATCTTGCAATGTCATGTGCTTGTGATCTGTCTTCAGCTGCTAGACTCAGACAAGTTGAATTGTCCAGCACTGCAGCAGCGGAGAAGCCCAGCTGTGCCAGGGCCATAAACAGGACAGTGTTTTCTGTTTAGTGCCCACCAGAAGGGAATTCATGTTATTTACTAATACTGCTCCATATGTCAGGACTTCACTTGCCAGTTCATGAGCACCACCTTGTGCTTTCCAGTAGAGATGGGTGTCACACAGATGACAGGGGTGAAGAACACCCCTCCTAGTTAAGCCCATCCTAAAAATTCTATAATTTTTTAATACATTTCTATTTGGAAATGTGAGAAGTAGGGGCATCACATTGTGGGGATACAGGGGCACAGATGCTCCAGGAAGTGCCTGACAAGGTGATTCAACCAGGTGGTGTATGGAGGACGTTTTGGTTGATGCTGTGAATGCTCCTGATGTTTTCCATGTGGTGCTGGCAGCCAGGGGAACTCAGGCAAGCTGGGAATATAAATCAGAGATCAAAACAGCATGGATGCTTAGTCCCCAAAACTGCTGCCTGAGGTGCAGTAGGTGTAGACACAGGATAGGACAGTGTGGACACAAGCAGCAGCTGTCCCCAGAGGGCATTGCACACTGCTTTCAACTTGCACTTGGGCTTTCTGCTGTGGGAGCACAATACATATTCCAAAGCCAAAGATATGTCACAGAAAGGTCCTAGTTCCTCCCCCCTCTCACCCCACTTTTAAGCCATGGTGACCTCAGAGAGCACGAGACTGTGTTTTTATTTTTTTTAAATCTATGTGAAAGGAGTCTTGTTTGCCTGCTGGCCCTTGCACACCAAGGCACTGTTGTGTTACTTAAAATTGTAAATTATGTCTGTTTAAGAAAATGTCAGTGTTTTTTAAAACAGAATAACAGGACTGGAAAAGACTTGGCTGTGCTGTTTGTTACACGAGTTACAGGCAGGCAGAATGATGCATTCACCATTATGAGCAGATTCAAGGAGACTAATGACTGCTGTACAATATAGCTTCAGTTCTTTCAAGTAACATGATAGTTGTTTCTTTGCTTGCCAGCAAGATTATCTGAGCAATGTTAATGCTCGTGCGCTGACGTATAGGAGAACCATCAATATGGGGCTGTGCCTACCAACAATAACTCCCTGCCCCCACTTGCTAATTGAAATGACCTTTCCATCAAATAAAAAAAAAAAAAAAAAAAAGAGGATTGTAAGATAAATACAGCTTTGATGGCGGGATTTGATTTCTCTGGCACCTATCATTGTGCAGATGGATATTTCTTGTATATTCCTCAGGAGTTCTGTAAAACAGTTACTCAGCTTTTGGATAGAAATAAGTTATAATGAGTATTTTTTGTTGACAGCCTCTGAAAACATGCTAGGAGTATCTCTCCTACTATATAATACTGGTAAATGCTTGAAAATCATGCTGCTTCTAACATGGATACTCACTGCAAATCCCAGATCCTTTGAGAGAGTGAATTAAGAGGAGAAAAAAAAAAATTCTGCCTCAATATTGACACCTGTCCTCAGTGAAATTCCTCTTCTCCCATCCCAAATGGAGACTTACCGTTCCACAAAATAGAAAAAGGAAAAAAAAAAAAATATCAAGCAACTGGATCTTTGCTGTCAGTGTCTATTTTATGTGGAACAATATACAAACACAGAGGAACTTATAGCAAGAACTGTTGTGCTTTGCAGTTTTTCCTCAGGAAATGCCATGAGAAAATGACCTAAACATGTAGACTGTTTCCTTCTAGTTGCATAAGACTCTGGCTTGACTTTGATTCACCTTAGATATCCAGAAGAAATTAGAAGAGATGCACTGCCTTTGTAGAGGCTGCTTTGTATATTTTTGTTTGTCCACTTGTTTTGAAATACTGCTCACTTCTTCTAATCCCTTCCCCAGCAGAGGTGCTGCCTGTCCAGTGTTTTTTCAACAAACATTGAGGTTAGGCTCTGCTCTTCAGTGGTGTCATTTTGGGAGCCCACAAGTGAAGCTTCAGCCACAAGAAGATGAAAAAGATTATATTGACATATGTTTTCTTACTAAATAAGGAGAAAAAACCAACAGAGGGCTGCAAATTGGATTTGTCCATGTGGGCATACCATTCTTGACAAGAAACATGTTTACCAAACTTTTTCCCATGAGAATCACACTTTTCCTCATCAGACATCCAGGTTTCTCGTCAGAGTAACTGGGAAAATATGGTATTTAAGCCACTATTATGGTGACTCAGAGCTCTGGCCCCTCAAAGGTAACAAGTCTGAACTCTGATTGCCCTTTTGCCTTTCACACTTGGTCACAGAGATTTGCTTGAGCCACCAAGGACTAAATTTTTGGGTTTTCTTTCTGTAGGTACACTTTTTGAAAATTTAAGGTTTTCAGAAGAGATGAGAGGTCTAATACAAGGGATGTAAAAGCCAAAGGGGGTCTGATTTTTGTAGAGTGACTAGTAATTTCTCTTCAAATTCAGACCAGCTTTGAAGCCTGAGATTCAGACTAAGTGTCCCTAACTACAGCTAAAAACTGACCATGCATTTGTATTACACTGACATTAATGGCTACAGTGATATGATACATATTTCCTAAATGTACTTCCAAGCCAGAACAAATTCATCTCTGTGTCTGAGTTGTCAACTTCTAGTTCACAGGTGAATGGGAGGATCTATGTTTTTCCTTCAATGTATGACAGGTTTATAGAAGTCCCTGGAAGTGTGGATGTGGGATATATTACAAAAGAGAGTTTTCTTTCTCTGGCTAGCAGCCACCATCTAATTTTAGCTGCAATCTTCAAAAGCTGTGGAATGGGCACTGCCTCTTCCCCAAAATGTGATTTCCCTGGCCTTGACACAGTTTGGACTAAGTTGCTATTCACTGCTAAATTTGCTTGCGTGCAGCTAAAGCCTGATAATCTTGGGTCTCAACTAAGCCAAAGCTCTTTAACTTGTTTTATTCTGCTTGGCCATATTAAAAAAACAAAGCAAAACAAAAAAAAACCCAAACAAATGAAACCAAACAAACAAAAAAACAAATCCCAACAAACCAACCCAAACCAGCAAGCCAGCTTACTACACCTTACTATTTAAGCAGAATTGGGTTAAGTCAGTAAGAGTCCAGATGCTGAGGAAAAAGCTGTTAATATTTCAAGAGAAGATGGTACTCATGGATCCGTACTGAACCAAAATTTAAGCATGGAGCTCATGATGAAAAAAGGAAAAATAAGATGCTATTTATCTTTATTCCCATTTTGGGGGATCTAGTTTGAGACACAATTACATCTGTTTTTAAAATTTACTTTCCTCTACTTTTTGGGTATATGCTAAGTGTGTGTGATGTGTAAGGTGCTCATATTAGTAACATCACACTGCTAAAGAGCTGCTACCTTCCCTCCCAGACAGAAGTGTACAGACAAGGGGAACAAAGTCCTGATACTACTCCACTATTCCACTGTGTCTAAATATCATCCTCTCTTCCACACATGTATGTGTGTGTGTATATATATATACACACACACATATATATACTCACACATATAGTTTTCAGTGGGATTCATGGCAGATTAAAGGTTATATTTATTTTGTAAGCAAATTTATACTACTTCTTATGTACAAACATATTTTCTTAAACTCGTGTTTGTAATACTCTACATAAAACTGAAGAATATAACTGAGACTGTGGATTTATATTTAGAATTATTTTTAGACATAGCTGCATTTTTTCCCATCTTACTTGCTTTTTCAACTTGCAGCTCTTCAAACAGTGCTGAACAAACCAGTCTATAAAAGCTAAAACATATTTCTCAGAACATGAGTGTTTCCTGAGATGTGCAAAAAAGAAAAAAAAAGAAAAAAAGAAGGAGAAAAAAAAAGGAAAAGAGTTGTGCCTTCATGTAAGCATGGCCTATCTTCCCTCCATTTTGATTCTGCTTCCATTTCTCACTCAGATCAAGTGGGGCATTCAGGTCTTTCTTTTTAAATGCAGGAAACAAATGGTTCATATTCCTGCAGCTGTCTTTTAGAGCTTCATTTCTGCTCTGACCTTGCTTTCTTGCTTCTGTTATTGGGATCAGTCGTTGTTTAACAGAAGAAGAAAGTTCCATAGTTAATTGTTCTGCTGTCCAGTCCCCCTCTAAGTCTGTCTTCTAATAACAAAACATAGGATCAGACATCCATGTGAATGCTAACATCATTCCTCACCTAAAATACCATGCTTTATCTGGCTGAGGGTAGGATTTCCAAGGAAGCCTAAAAGGGTTAGGTGGCTGAGTCTCATTGAGATTCAACAGCCAGCTCACTTAAAAAAACCAAAAACAATTAAAAAAATCACATTTTAAACCTCAAATCATGTGGAAATACTCCTGCTTTCAGGAAAAAAAAAGTCCTTTAAAGACTAAGTCTGATTTGAGTTCTTGACTAAACTCATGGACCACTGGGGCCCTATTCAAAGTGTTATACTGCATATAGACAGAGCAAGACTGCGAAAAGCCAATAAAAGGAATAAATAGGACACAAGGGCTGGAGAAAAGGTTCATACTTGTTTTTCTAACCATTGCATTTAAAACAATGAAAGTCTGTTTCTTTTCTCTTCACCTCCACTAATGACTCTCCTTCAAATAGCTCATGGCAGCTTTTAGAAAGTTTTCATAGGAAAAAGAGAACTTGTATGGCAACCACTGGAGCAAAAGCAGCTTTCCCCACTCTGCCTGCCTGATGTCTGTTAGGTATCCCTATAAGGAAATCAGAGAGAACACTTGTGTCAGTCAAAACTTCTGAAAAACGGGGTTCAGATAAGTGAATATCAATTGATTGAAGTCAGGTGATCAGATGCTCACAGTGCTCACATGTGTTTGTGGTTTGCTTTTATTTTTCAAGATGCATTGGCCTCAGCTCTCAGGGTAGCAAGTACATAAGGAATTTTAATTGCCACTCCTTCTCAAAAATCACATTCTTGAGCAAACCTGGCTTACTGGAGAGATTAATTTAATGTATAGACATAAAAACAAAACATGGGTTTTCAAAGTTCATCTTTGGAATTTGCTTGGCCAGCAGATTTCAAAATTTTCATTCTTTCCATGTCAGCATCCCATTGCTACCCCAGCAATCCCACCACAGCTGAAGAAAACTAAGAGTAAAAAACATGCATTAGGCTAAAAAGTGATATTTACCCACTTGACTGAATAGGAGGTAATGCAAAATCACCGTGTCTGGTGAGAGTTTTGGAGAGGGATAAGAGTTTAAGCAGGAGATGTGCTGTTCTTTAGTGACATGGGGGGAACTGCAGGGGATGAGGGGCAGAAAAGCTGGCTCCTTCTCATTTTCCTTGACATAACTCTGGATCCCAGAGGCTGGGAACTGGGACTGAGGTCACCCCTGAAGGTGGTGAGTCAGCAGCACACAGGGCTGGAAATGGAGGAACTGCACTTGTGTTCCTGGTCCTCTGGAAGACACCTTGCTGGACTCAGGAGCATTTAAAGCAACTTTCTCCTCATCTCATCCTGATATTCATACTTCCTCTGATCAGCGGAAGCTTTGCCTACATGCCCGTCTGGTCTATTTTCATAATGGTCTGAACTAACAGTATTTTTGTATCATGAGCTGTTCTAAAAAGGAAACACATGGGCACTGGCATGGCGCCTAATACTGTACATTTTAAGAATAATGTCAGCTAACAGCAGCAGGGGAATACTGTGAGCCTTGAGAAGGTGGAAAGAAATCCTGCTCAGAAACAAATTTTGTTGATTTGGTTTACTAGAAATCTCTCAAAAAGCTGAGCTGGTGAAAGAGGAGTTTTACCAGCTCTTGCATCTGAGTAAGCAACAGCAGCAGCAGCAGCAGCTAACTTCTGCTTGTCCCTTTCTGGAGCAGTGACAGCTATGTGCAAGACAAGATTTGTGAAGCCCTCGGTGTGCTTTGGAGAAACGCAAGCACCCCGGACTAAGAACATGAAAAAGCATTTGTCAGCAGTGCCATTTTACTGGGCCTCAGCTCCAAAACCATTGTGTGGAGTAGAGAGAGAGGAGAAAGGGACTGAAGTGAGAGGGGCGACAGGGAAAGGCCATCCAGCAATGAAAGTAGGAGAGTGTCACAGAGCCATGTTCTTCCATCTGCCCATCCAGCTCGACCTGGAGTCACACACCTGGCATGGATCATGGAGGAGTCAGTGCTCCTGCACCTAACTGAGCAGGTGTTTCACTTTAAAGCTGCTCCCAGTTGGCATTTGGGATTTTTATGAAGGGATTATGAGCAGTTGTTCCACAGAAAGAGAGAAAACACTGTGCAGAGGCACAGGGGCTGCCCTTGATGTAATCATTACCCTGCTGGCCCACCACATCCTCTGGTGTAAGGTGCAGAGGCAGATGTGCGCAACACTGACCTCTTTGTCCTGCCACCAGCACCTGACAGAGCGCTGGCAAACCTGAGCCTTATCCTTTCTTCAGGGTTGGCAATGGCTCCTAGGCCCCTCAGAACCTCTTTTCCAACTGGCATTTCCCCCTCTTGCCTCGTTTCCCGATGGCTCTGTGTCAGCCCCTTGCTCCACCCATCTGTGTGCACAGCTGAGAAACAGCTGCAGAGGTGGAAACACTGCAGCCAGATGCTGCTGGCAGAGCAAGGAGAGGAAAAAGAGAGCTGCTGAGCATCTGCCAAGACAGAAGCAACTCAGAGAAGCTTTATCAAAACGCCACAGTGAGAACTATGTGAAAAAATGTCATTTAAACCTTTTAGGAATGAACCATGTTACCATGAGTGTGTGACATTTTTGAGAATCTGCTCTCTATAATTTCTTCTTTCATCTGGAATTATCTTTTCATTCATACCCATGCAAATACATTTTGGGGCAAATTTGCCGCTTCTGGAGAACTCGCTGGTCTTTAGCTACATCCGAATCTTGGAATGTTGGCCCCAGCGCCTCTTCCCTGGGACAGGAATCTGGAAAACGTGAGGCCATCTTTCCAGACCCAGAGCTTTTGGCAGCTCTGTGGTCATGAAGTGATCCCACTGGGCTGCCTGACTCCTGTTAACTAGGCAATGTGAGAAAATAGGAGTTTGAGTTGATGGCGCCAACTTACACAACTGCATTAGCCTCAGGTGGGAATCTGACGTTTATTGCAATCAGGAAAGCAAGAACAGAGAACTGTCATCCTTCCTTTTAGCATGTCATTAACATGGGACTTTTTGTGTCCAGATAGACTGGTGAGTCAGATGAATGTAAGTAAAAAAGGTCATAGTGTATGAGAGTAGGAGCTAGCCCACGTGGGGTTTACACTCAGCTTTGTCACTCGCTGGGCCTATAAGGCCACTTCATGAGGACAGAGTGTTGTCAAAGCAAAGGCAATTTTTAAATTACAGAATATGTGATAATGCTGCAAATGAGGTCAGCTGAGACACTTTAGAATTTAAATTAATAGAAATCAATATTAACAGGAGGACCAGGAAACAAGATGAGGAAGAGACAGCCTGGAGACCCTGTTTGGGTTTTTTGAGTGAATTCTTAGTGTATCTATTTGTTTTGGAAAAATTATAGCTAACTGTTGTCTTTACTCATCTCTAGTTGCTGCTGTCACTGTTTCTATAGTTCATTTTGTTTCCTGAGGATTCTAAGACTGTATATATAAAACAGTGTTTTCAATCATACAGAGATACACAGACACACATCTGTATTTCCTGCATTTGACTAGGATATGACATATATTGTTGTGCTGTATTTATTTGGTCTTGGATGCTATAATTCCTAGGACAAAAAGTGTATCAACACTTTTTGTTGAGCTCTTCTTCCAGCCTGGTAAACACACGGTGGTGGTTTGACGAGAGGCAAGCTCCAGCATCAAACTCGCTGTCCTGATTGCAGAGGCAGGCTCAGCATTCCACAGGAAGGCTGGGAAACCACTGGCAGTTTCTTGGCTCCTGTTGGTTTTACACCTCAGTCCTCTAGGATGCTGCGCACTTCTTCACAATAGATTTATAGATTCAAAGGCTCATAGAATGGTTTGTGTTGGAAGGGACCTTAAAGATCATCTCGTTCCAACCCACCCACCATAGGCAGGGACAACTTCCACTAGACCAGGTTGCTCAGAGCCCCATCCAATCTGGCCTTGAGCACTTAGAACAGAAAGAGCTTTGAGATCCAGCATACCTCATTTGTTTGGCTGGATAAACATACAACAGCTTTTCAAAAAATGAAGATAAAACACTTGTGATTCAGAGTTAAATTCCTGTTCAGAACAGAGAGATTTATCTTTTTTTTTGCTACCATTATTTGCATTTTAGGTGACACCATCCGATAACTCAATTTATCTGGTTAGACATTTACAAATATCTTGTGCTAGCTGCTGTACAAATGCATAAAAGATAGCTCCTGCTCCAAATAGCTTGCATAAATTTCACACCTCTAGCTCATTCAACAAACTTTCTGAAATCTTTCTGAAGAAAAATACGGTTGCTGGTATAGGATCAATAATTTTCTAGCAGCTGATGCTCAGTATGGAAGATGTGTATTTTTAAAAGGTAGGGAACATAGCACGTTTTCTTCCTTTTCCTAATTTTTTTCTCATCTTTGCAGTTTTTAAAATTTGTTTCTGATAGTCTGTTTCCATTAAGCTTATATCCTCTTCTCCATGACCATTTATTTCTACATTTTCTTTTATACTCTGAGCAAAGACACCGTATTTATGACGGGTGTAAAATGAGATGCAAACTGTCAACATATGAAACACTTCACTCATAGCAGTGAAAACTAAATCTTCTCACCATTCAAGAAGACTCCAACTTCTTCTTTTGTTCAAAAGCAGATATGTGTCCCAGGATGCAGGATTCATAGCTCTGCCTTGTCAGTTTTGTCTGGTGGTTTTGGAAAGGAGATAGTTTCTATTCTAATCAGCCAATGAGCCTGGAGTGGAGGCAACAAAAAATGTGGTCTTACTGGCAGTATTTTCTCCTTGCTTCACTTCAACCTCTTGTTTTCTGGATTTGGCTTCTCAGTTGATGGCTACCAGCTGTGTAGGACTTCCTGCACCTTTGTGTTGCTTCTACAGGGAAGTCTGGCAAGGACAGTATGTGAGAAGCAATCTGTAGGAGTCCCTTAAGTTAGTAGCCCCCATGAAAAGGCTATCTAGACTGAAATTAAAAAATTGCCCTGAGAAAGACTAAGACTGCATAGTACAATATTTTTATAGCCTTTGCTGAAGAGACAATTCAGATTCTTGTTTAGATTCTTATCCAAGGAAAGAACACCAAACTCTGTTCAGACTAGATTAAACAGAATAGAATATTTCATTAAAAAGTGATATTTTAAGTATGCAATATGTTTATCTCCATGTATCTCCATATATGAAGAATGGCAATTACCCTGGTAATTAAAGCCAACTAATTTTTGGGAGGAGGGAAAGTCCCCCTTTCACATTCACCTCCCCTTGCACTGTCCTTCCATCCAAAACCACAACAGAAGGTAAGATTTGTATGGTTTTATAATCTTTTGTGGTGCTAATGAAGCTTTACATTATTATAATGGTATGTATCCTCATGCATAACACAGAAATACTTACAAATGTTACATATAGATAATTTATACATATTATACAAATAGTTGGTAGCCAGGCTCAAAACCTAGAGAAGACTGAAGATAATAAGAGCAAGGCTATGTCTGCGCAAGGCTTTTTGCTTTATGCAAAAGAAAAGCAAAGGTAAAAGAAAAAGGAGACATGCAAAAATCAGAATCAAGTGAGAATGAAACAGGTTTAAAGGATTCCATAAGTTTAGACATGAAGCACTCAAGGGAAGAGATTTTTCTCCTGAAGAGCTCTGCAAAATACCACTTGACATCCCACCTCCCTTTCAAAATTACATCAATGAATTAACTTAGCCTAAAGCAAGACGTGTTAAATCGAATACTTCAATATTTAGGATTTTACAGAAAAATGGTGAACCTTCGACACATTTACCTGCCAGCATTCAGTTCAGCTCCTGGATTGCTGGATGAGTACACTCAGGATTCAGGGAGTCAGATAGGAGGGGAATTTTTGAGACTAGTGTTGTTTGCAAAAGGCACTGTCAAGATATACCTGTTGAAAAGTACTGATGGATTTGAAAACACAAATAAAGACAGCAAGCTGGGAAACTCAAAAGAAGACATGCTTATATTAAGTTTTGCATCCTTAAATTGAAATGGTCTGCTTTCCAGCTGGTGATCCACAGCTCTTATAGATCTGATTGTCTTCGTCCCTCCCTTCCCTCACAGCAAGTTTTTCCTTCTCAGACTAACCAATTTTTATAGCTTAAAGGTGAATACACATCTACCGCTTATCTACCCACTTATGGTTGTCACCATTAAGAGCTTGCAGTGTTTTTGTTCTTGAGTCTCTGGCGACAGTAGGTTAAGAATTTATAGTAAATGCTGACTTTGTAGTACCAGCCAATAAATGTATCCATCAAAGCATGAAAGACTTGACCTTCTGAATAACTCAACCAGTATGTGCCAGACCCATCTAACTGATATAAAAATCATGAATAATAACAATGTATGATTTTTTTGTTATTCTCAATAAAATTTCTAACCACTACCTGTTGACACTATCATTTGACTTGAAGCCTGAAAGAAAGGTTGGCAAAGGCTGCAGTGGGAAACCATTAGTTTTACTGTTTCAAGTGTTTCAAGTAGGTGATGTCTCCAAAACCAGATATCAAATCATACTCTTTAAAACCAGTTGAAACTAATTGCACTTGAGCTATGCAGGAAATTTGTGAACAATTGCTGTTTAATGGAAGAGAACATCTAGTGATTTCTGACCCTTAGTGCTCAGTCTTTTCACTTGAAGAGCCCTGTTGAAGCAGAGAGAATTGCACATCACTTTTAAGTGCAGAAGTAGGAAATTACAATATATTAGTATATCAGGGCTTTATGTTCCCGTAAGCTTAGAAATATGTTCAGCCCATCCCAAACAAAGGGTTCATTGGCTTTGTTTCTGTTTTGATACCTGATTGTTTCAAAGGACAATGTTTATTCCTCCTTGAGAGCTTTATTGGAGTCGACTATATCTCATCTCTTCCTTTTTCCCTTGCACAACACTGTATATGCACAACACATGCTTTTAAGACCATTCTGCAGTTAGAAATATTCAAATAGAAACTGATGTTACATATATGATTTTTACCGAAGGAGATTTTTTCCAGAAAAAGGAGAAAAAAAGTGCAAACTCTCTAGCAGTCTTCACACAGCTCACATTTGTAGACCAACAGCAATCTTCAGATCTCAACAATGTAGACCTAAACCTCTGGTTCTTATTTGCATAACAGACATTGAAGAGGAAAAAGGCTAGGGTAGAACAAAAAAAAAAAAAACCCAAAAAACAACCAGGGGATGGAAAGTATCTGTCTCAGAATGATGGGATAAAATGCAAGAACCTCACTCTTGTTTAATAATAAGTTTATAGAGAAAATATTTCACTCGCTTTTGTCATACTACCAAGAAGAATGCGTTATTCATCAGAAGCCATTTTCAGACAACTAGGTTGGCATTGAATATGTGTCTGCAATGTCACAGGACTAGGACTTTAAGACCAGGACCACCTAGGAATCCACAGGAGGTTTTCTAATCTAACCATTTCAAATCAGAACATGGTAAGTTCAAGACTGCTTCTTCCTCTTTTTTTCTTTTTTTTTTTTGCCTTACCACCAACTTTTTCTTTCTCTGTCCTGAATCAAAAGTGCTATTCAGCCTGCAGCCATATGTGAGCAATCACAGCTTGACACAGGGTACTAATAACACCTACTCCAGCCATCTACTCTTAAATTGGAGCGTTGCCATTGATGTGTGTTAGCGATTGCTCTGGCTTATGTAAGCTGCACTTGGGAAGCAGTGGGCACAGCGGGAGAAGGAGCAGGAGCCCTGTGCTCCCAGCCAGCAGCAGTGCCAGGCCCCAGCAAATGGAGCACAGCCATCTGAAAATGGAGCAGGGTCAGAGGTCACCCCTCAGCCTCATTTCGTAAGTGGCCCTAATGTGCTCCATAAGTATAGACCAGCAAAAAGACTCTGAGTCAGGCCTCAGATTAACATTTGTTTTCATTTTTCAGTGGCTTCAGAACACACAGGGGTCATTGAACTGTTCATGCTGGTGCTATTTTGCATTCATGGTCTGGAGGAAAATAAAGTCCTAACCTCTGACCTTTCATTAGAGTAGAACACACAGGAGGTTAGAGGTGAAAGAGTTAAAAAAAGAGGGGAAAAAGTGTTATTCTCCCTCAGAAAATAAGTGGCTCCTGTTCATGCTGCAGGTCTGGCTTGTCATAAGCACAATACAGTATTTGCCAATAGGTAAAGTTATAATGTGCTGTGGTACACAGAAGATTAATTTTCCTCAAGCATAACTGCAATAGCTCCTTTCTCTGAGATTAATACTCATTGAGAAGAACAGCAGCATGGCCTGTCAGGATGAGGGTCTGTTCTAAGGAGGGGCTCAAGTCCAAGACATTTAAGCTATTAGTTTTGATACTCCAGTATCTCTCAATATGTCATTCTGAAATTATTTTCACTTTATTTATATTAACCACTTCCCAAGAGTTTTTCTTTTTCTATCTTTCTTTTCCCCCAAGAAAAATATGTTGTTTTTACAACTCAGATGCATGTACTTCCTCTGAGAAAACATGGCTTTTTCCTGGTTTTCACCCAGCATTATTAAAATAAATACCATCCATAAAGTTCAGTTGATGCTCTGTGAAGTTCACTGCCACGTACTGGAATGAGAGAGTGGGGTTGTGAATCCTTCTGCAAGCCAGCAGACCAACAGAATCAGTTTCAGAACACTTCATGTGCACTACCCATACTGCCTAAGTATTTCAACAAAAGGCCTGATTTTCCACTGCTTTTCCCAGTCTAGTAATTGGTAGCGATGTAAGCTGTCGATAAACTACAGCTCCTGGCTCAAGCCTAATGATATACTTGCTCTTTCCATGGTTTAAACGGAAGCACACAGTGCCAGGCAGTGTGAAGGATGGAACAGGCTGGCAGGCCAATGAAACAGCTGTGCATCTGAGACCTCTCCTATGAACCAACAGGAAAACTAAACTCACATCCCAAAAATATTTCAGTGCCTGAGGCTGGCAAGGCTAGCCCTGTAAAGGACTCTGCTTCTAAAACTTCCCCTGGGGCTCGCCAGCTCCCTGCTCCTCCCCTCCCCAGTGAGAGCCTTCTGGGCCAGAAAAAGCAAATTCACTCTCCTCTGTACCTGGTTGTAGTTAGACATTTAGGCTCAACTCCAAGGAGACCAGGGCAGATATCCAGGGAAATTTAAACCTGGAGCACGCTGCTAGAAATCTTTTGCCAAAATGAATCTTGCCTAAAACCCGTCAGGATGCCATTCCTGATGGCTCCTGTAATATTTCAGAGTTGTTCCATGAAGAGCAGGAGTGTGTTTGTGAGGTTGGTTTGATTTAGTGGGAGTTCAAGACCCCTATGAATTAGGCAGAAAAACACACCTAAGTTGTGTTTGACAAAAGGATATTTGGCTAGATGCAGAGCTGTAATTTGCTGCCAAGCTCTTTAGAGGTACAGAGACCTGTGCATGTTTCCCTGGACTCGGCTGTACCTCCCTTCTCCTGATGCAGTTATATTGAGTAATCAATAAGTCTCACCCTTGGTATGTATTTTAAAGCATTCAGTCAGCGCTGTTTAAAGACATAGTGTATTTTCTGTATAACTTTTCTACTGTTACACTTAGGATATTCCAATATTGAAATTTAAATTTTTCAGTTAAATATGTACATTGTGTTTTTTAATTCTATCATATTGTTTCCTTCCCTCTTGTGGTGGCCAAAGTAATAAGCCAATAGAGAAGAAATTTTGAAATCCATATCTGGGTGTAACATGAAAATTTCACTCTGCTGTAGTCATACTGCTATATTGTGCAATAAGGAACACAAGAAAGCTAGTGCGATTTATGTACCTATTCCTACTGAGAACTGTGAATTATAAGCTCAGAAATTAAATTCCCTGTTGGAATTGATAATGTCTGCAGTTGGGTTACAGCACAGCTCAAATTTGCTGAGGGTGAGTGAGGTAGGAAGAAATTTATTCTGTGGATTTTCTGGGGAACTTGAACGTGTAAGGATTTGTATGAAATAATCATGAAAGATTTGTAGAAACCCTCACTGAGAAATTAGCTTTGTATTAGTAAAAATATTTGAAATTAAGTTTCCTCTCCCAACCATTTCCTGAGCTGTAATGGAAAACAGAGGAGACCTGGTGAAGGCTGAGATGTGCTTGCATAGTTATTTTGAGCAGATAATCCCCAGCACAATTCCAGTACCTAAGCAAATAATGGTGAAAATTGTGAGTATTGTAGTCATGTGCCAATTGTAAAATTGTGTCTGCACTGAGGAGTTATTCTTAGCCTTTATCCTGAGTTACCTGAGGGTGAAACTGAGATCCTGCTCAGCTCAGTGACAATGTGTGGCTTTCCAGAGTGAATTTCTGAGGCTGCATGAGCACTGGCAAAGTTTGACTTACTGTTGTCAAATCTTTCTAAGTGCTCTGGAGCCACAGACCTCTAGGTATGAGGACGTATGAGAAGCTGATATTCATGAAAAATGTGTGGTGCAAAGTGAAAAGCAAACTGTGCAGCACTGTAAGAAGAGACACTGTATAACTTTGCCTCTGGAAGAAGAAATGTGAGAGGAAGCTACAGATAAATGCCTCTGCAATGAGCACTGCCCCTGCCTAATTCCTACCCTCCATACATTTATTCTGTGTCAGCTTTTCCTTCCCGCTTTCAGCTTGTGGTTATCACCTAGATGAACCTAAGAAGCAATACAATTGTTACACTATATAAAATTATGTAGAAATGGTGTAAAATAGCATTAATACAATTTTTTCCAAGGTCTGACCTCACTATTAAAACACAAGACATACTCTTAATTGAGTTTCCAAAAACATTTTCTTGAAGTCAGCTGGGTCCTTAGAGGGAGTTATGTTGGGAAAGGCTTTTCTGAATCACACCTGGTAGTGAACTGTAATTAGCTTTCTCGTTATTTACAGAGGGCAAATAGGCACCTAACAAATTTGGGTCTGTGGCTGAAAGAAGATGGATGTGGGATCATATCCTGGGCTAAAGAACCTTTCTCTGGTACTTTGAGACATCATATTTACTGTGAGAACACAGACAGCTATCACAGGTCAACTTGAGCTGTGAAAATGTGGCTGTAAGAAAGGCAGAACATCTACATCCCTTTTTAAAGAAATGTCAGAGTGTTTTATTTTTCCTTAGAGGAAAGAAACACCCAGAAATTAGTGGCAAATTTAAAATATTTGTCATTATGAAAATGAAGCTTCATTTCTTTAAGAACAAAAATGTCCGCTGATTTAGCTGGTTCAATATACCGAGTAATTTAGAAAGTATTAAACAAAAAATAAATGTATATAGGTACTGTGCTTTTGAATAATAGTGGTTGTACAAAATACTGAAGATAGTGCTTGGTTACACACCTGAGTGTATTTGCTACCTGTTGACATATCCTTATGATAAGAAATAAAAATTAAATCTTGAAAAGAGAAAGCAATACTTGTGGTGACTGCTATACGAAAAAAGAACTTGTGGCTTTCAAAGCGAGTTTGCTGCTCTATAAAACAGATAAGAAAAGCTCATTTCCAGAACCAAAGATGAAGAATTTCCAGAAGCAAAGATGAAGATGAACATGGGCATCCTTTCTCAGGAGAGAATTTCTGTCTGCCTGAGACCAGATGCTGCCTCTGGTTGGCTGGCTCCAGCAACCTTTTGACAAGCTCTGGACTAATTTTAAAACTGTAACATGTTTTATCCCTTTTCTCTGAATGGTAAGGAACCATTAGACTGTTAGTTACAGAAAGATGCTTGTGAGCTTCAGAATTAAACTGAGTCAGGTCATCCACACTTGCACAGGCTGTCAACCTCACAGAGGGTTTCCAGGAATAAACCATTCCTCAAATCTGATCAGGATCTCATGTCTGTACCAGCTGGAAACTTAGACTCAAGTTTCTGTTTTATAAAATGCATTTTACAATATGTCTGCCATATTTTATCCTACCTTACTGGCCCAGACCTTTGCCCCAGTCCTATCCCCAGCCCTAACTTCACTAGAGATGTGAAAATTTTGGAAATGTTGCAAGTTTGGAAAGCAAATATTTTCATTGGAAAGTATGGAGAGTGAGGAGATGGAAGGAGATGTTCAGAAAAAAATATCCATTTAGGGAAAAATTCCAGTATCATTGTAAACATTACTTTAAACATTCTTTCACTGTTCATTCTGAGACAGAGTATTTCACATGAAAGACCCCCTTTTATTTTTCTCCTCCAACTTTTCCCTACCAGACGCAAGGAAAAAAAACCTTCCAACACTTTTTCTGTATGCATTTCCAGGATTTTTTTTCCCAGGCCCTGAAGTTTCTAAACATGTGTTAGGCCCTGAACTTGAAAACATGTAGGTTGTATGACATGTGAAAGTCTGAGTCACTTGAGGGAGTGGTTGTATCCACAACGTGCTAAGTCTGCGGGAATAAAACCCTTCCTTCCTGTGTAAATGTGGGAAGAGCTCTCCCAGGCAGTTCCAGACCTGGAAAAAGTCTGGTGTGACCAAAAGCCTTCCTGGATTCCCCCACCCAATTCTTTCAGTTTTTCTCTTGGTAGATGCTGCTCCATCCTCCCTACTTTCTTGCATATATGCTTAGACCGTTTCAGATACAAGATCTGAGCAAGGCTTTGCATGTGTGATAGAGAGTTATTTATCCTGGGGCATTTGGCTTGCGGTTCAGTAACAAAGCTCTGCAGCGGAGAGGTATTTGGATAATGTCAGGTGTATATTGGTAGGCATCCATGCATGCATCCATACCCTCATCCAGCTGAGCGTATCCAGGGAGCACAGCTCACACAACCCAGCGCTGTCAGGTTTTTCTTTACCTGCTATTAAGGGCTCTGCTGTGTTTTCCTCAACATCTCCCAAGTTGCCGGTCTAAGCCTTTACCTGATGAGTGATAGCCCTGATTTATGCAGCTGGGATGTGGACTCCTGCAGCTACTGCTGCTGCCTGAACATTTCTCGGAGCTGTCAGGGGTTCATTATAATGAAGAGATACAGGACGGAAGCTGTCAGCCTGCGGGCACAGGCTGTGCTGCAAGTCATAATGCATAGGGCATGCTGGAAGCTTCCACACGGGCAGAATGAGAGCTGCTCTCCTCAGCTCTGACATGCTCACACACAAATACACACACACTTACTGGAACTGGTAGTCAGCCCTATAGATAAGGGACAAGAAATATGGTTAAGAATGAATTTTCTGTATGTGGGAGAATGCAGCTTGAACTACCACACACTTAAATATGTCAGGCTTTCTAATAACATCTCCTGCAAAACAAGTAAAGTATAGAACCTAAAAGTGAAGAACCTAAAAGAACCTAAAACCTACATCTATCTTTATTTTGTGTATTATTTTGCTCTTTTGCTGAGTCAATGTTTCTATTCCTCCAAAGCAAAACCGGTTTATTGATTCAAGATTTCTAAGTCCCATACTCCAACAACTGCGTTAGAGGAAGGGGAAAAAATAACAAAAAAAGTACCTTCAAAACATTCTGTGATGTTTTGAATGAGTACAGATCTATCTTTTCTGCCTACATTCCTTTTCCCTACAAGGTTTGCACATTTTGCTAGGAGACACGAGGGCGGATAAGGCAGCACAACCAAAGCTTTGATGTGCCGCCTGGCCACCAGGACAGCTGGCTGGGGAAGTGCACCCATGGCTGGGCAGCAGCACGTTCAGAGAGGTGACAGGTCAGCTCAGAGCTCCAGGGTGGCTCTTGGGGCCTAGCCAGCACCTGGTAGCCAGAGGATGGTATAATTGGCTATAGTGTTTCATTAGGGTGACAAACAAACCATTTGACCAGCAGCGAAGCTCTTTGTTGCCCTCTACAGGGACAGGAATCGGGAACATTATCCATCAGATACTGAAAAGAAAAAGGGAAAATGGAAAAGAAAAAATCAAAGAGGTAGATCGAAGAGTTTTGAAAGAATATATATCCTTGGCAGCAAATGTTGATACATTTCAGGTTCTTAAGAGCCCTTACATTGTTCAGTGATTTATACATCTGGCTGTATTTTAAAGAGCTGACATGTTTAATGCTTTAAAAAGATAAGGGTTTTCTGCTCAAGAAAAAGTGTGTGTCCCTTTCATCATTACATTTAGTTTTTTCTGGAGGAGATAGTGTAGTGTTTGGTGACAATTAATTAGTTATGTGTATGTGTCCAAAATATATGTTGTCCATCATTAAGTTCTTTACAAGTGCTTAATTTCTGCTGCCCAAATAAAGATATTTGACCCAGTGAAACCTGAGCAGGCGAGAGAAAACAACCCCAACTTCTTAAAAAGGCAATACTGTCTGAAGGGAGGCTGTAAGGAAGGTTCTGATCCGTTTTACTCTAAGGAACACTAGAAACACAAAATATTTTATTCTGCTGTGTTATACTTATTTTTAATTTGCAAAGTAGCTGAATTAACTAAAAGGTAGAAGGAAAATCATTAAGTACAAAGCAAAAATAGAACCAGAGCTCCATTAGCAAAGTACCTTTCTCTGCTGTCTCAGCTTTTCAAGGGTGATGAGATGACAGCTTCTTGTTTAAGTTTTCACACATTTCTTTACAGGCACGTAACCCATGAACTTGTGACTGAAATATATACATTATACATGCATTCATAAATGAACATCAATCAGGTTTCAGAATACTTGATGATGAACTCATACTGCTTAGATTCCTTGAATATTAACATCATCTTACAAAATTCTATATATTCAGATGTACCTTATGCTTTCCAGGGTATTTCTGGCTTCTGCCAGTGAAAGACCTCAGAATCATAGATTCTGTGCTTAATAAGAAGATCAGGTGGCTACGTTAGGGAACTGGACTAGAGATTTTATTTAGATTAATACAGCAGATTGCGTACTTTCCATGTAATTCCGCCCTGGAACATAAGAAAGAAAAAAATATGATAAATAGAGGCGAAAAAACCTTTTCCCCAAGTCTTGCATTTTTTGTCTGATCTCATGCCCTGGCAACTGACAACACAGCTCCCATTGCCTTCAGTGGATTTACTAGGAGAGCAGAAAGGAGATGCCAAAAATTTGAGGCCTTTATTTTGGTTTTATGACACCTTTCAATGGACGATGAAGCTGCAAATGTTGCAGTATTCACTGTAACTAAGTCTAGGCTTTAAGTACACCTGTCTCCTGTGCTGCAGGCAGGACATGTCACTCTCCCACACTGTAAGTGCTCAAACTGGTCTGGCCAAAGCATCTCTCCCACACACATTAAATGCTTCTCCCAGTCCTGCCTTGAGAAAACCCTCTGAGGTGCTCCCTGTTTCCCTGAGGGAGCAGGAGATGGGATGGGAGCCTGGCAGCCTGATGGCTGCTGCTTGGAGGGAGTTGGGTGAGCTGTGTGTGTGCCTAGCAGAGACTGCCCTGCCAGCAGCCACCACCCCATCTCTGTGCTGGGCTGTGAGTGAGTGCAGCTGAGCCACCTGGGTGGCACCAGCTTCTTGAGCAGCTTTCCTGGGGCTCCCTTGGGAAAAGAGAACAGGCCAGGTGGAAGTGCATTGCTGGCCAGATCTGGCACATTGGTTGCCAGCCAATACAGGAATGGCTGTGTTGCTTTGCCCAGCAGTATCCTCTCTCTGGAGGTAGCTGAGGACAGACACGTCAGGAAGGCTACAAGAACAGGCATGAATATAGCCATGTTTTCCTTCTCCCCATGCCTCCTATGGCTCAGGGAAGTCCTGCAACTGTGACTGTGCCTCTGTGCATGGAAGCTTTTTGTTAACTTTTCTCCCTTCATCTTGTCTAATCACTTCTGCAAGCCTTTGGCCTTTGCAACATCCTGTGGTAATGAATTTCCATAGTGTAATGGGCTAAAGAAAGGTACTTCCTTTTTTTTTTTTTTGTTTTTGTTTTGTTTTGTTTTGTTTCTTTTTGTTTTAAACCTACCACCTGCTAATTAAATTTGAGTCTCCTGGCTCTGGTGTTGTGACAGGCTCAATCCCTCTGCACCTTCTCTGTGGTGTTCTCTATTACACAGACCTCTGTGTAGGTCTTTTGTGATTATTAACTCTTCCTTTTAGGAAAGCTGTCCCTTACCAGGTGCTACAGGCCTTGCAAATGGTTTTAGCCTCACTGATACAGAAAATGGTTGATGTTTTAAATATTCATCAGGTGTTGCAACATGTCTCCTAAGTGCTACCTTTTTTTTCTCTTTAACAATTTAATCTCATTGTATTCCAGGTGGCATCAGCTGCAAGTCTGTTCCTGTCTTGAATTTACTGCTGACAGATTACAAATACATAACAGTGACACAGAATATTTCACAGATGTGAAACAATATGAACAAATATGTGATCTGTCACTGCTGTAGCTAATTTCTCTTACATTTACCTGATCTCAAGTCATAATAACTCTCAATTAACATTAAAATTTTTTTTCATATTTTTAATATGCAAAATAGCTTCAAAGATGAACATACAGAAAGCTGCAATTGCATGCAGTATCTACTGCAAGGGAACAGTCTATGTTTAGTGTCTTCTGTATTTTAAATCAATAAAATATACAGGCCTGCAAGCAACAGGGAGAGCTAGACTTGATAAATTACTGGTTATGAAAGGTGAATTAAAACACTGGGACCTACAGAACTATAGCAGAGACTTGCTTGGAGGGGGAAGGGAGCTGAGGCTTTGACTGGCTCCTTCTCTTCTGCTTGAAACTGCTGCTCAGTCCCTAAAGTTGCCAGCTTGTCTGTTTGATGGCTTGGCAGGGCTCTGCCGGGAAATGTGCAAATTGCAGCTTGTGGGAACAGGGGAAAAACACAGAAACAAGACTAACGTGGAAGAGCATCTAACCTCACAAAATCAGTTTTTAACCTGGAACTGCCAGGCCTGGTTAAGGAGAAGGATTGGTTTCTTGTAACTTTAATCACATTTGAAGTAGTTAGCCTATTAAGCCTTGTTTATTCCATGATTCTATTAGCAGCTCTGATCCATGTCTGCAGCTCTTCCCCACATTAGGGGATGTACGTGTGGCTGCACAAAAAGAAGTGGGAGGAAACCCTTTGCCCACCGCTGCAATAAAATAGCTGCCTTGTGTGTGGTTCAGGAAGGCTGATGAAGCACTGCCCTACCCTGAGCATAAATGCCCCTGGGAAAATGACTGGAATCTCTGGGAAAGAGGATCGACAGAGGAAGTAAACACTGCTTGGCTGGTTATGGCAGCCACACCTCCAAAATAACCATCCTGGAAGAACAAATCTCAGTAAGTCAGTGGTCAGGGAAAGCAGTAGTATTCTGGGTTTGGTTGGGCCAGAAATATTGCAAGAACAGGAATATATGAGATATTTTGATACTTCTGCTGTCCTTTTCTGTCAAAGCCTGGCAGGGCATAGGTATGGGATTTTGCAAAAGAAACCAGACTGAACTTTTGATCTAAAAAAAAAAAAAAAAACCAAAAAAAACCCATGTCACTTAATCCAAACCCACAGGCTTCAACTTTATGAGGACACTCATGTTTTTCCTTTTTTCTGTGGTTAGACAGCCATGATAGAATTGAAGGGTTATGCTTATGCTAGGCAAGCTACAATTTAATACCCATTAAATACTCTGTAGATGGTTGAAAAAATTGGATTCAAATTGTCTTGTTTCATGGTGAATATATTTATTTTCATTTTTCATTCAATCACTCAACAGTCTGAAGTCTTTTACGGCTATGCAAATGACTATTTTGCTGTTCTACTCAAAGTTTTGCCGGAGCCAGGCAATTTAACTGCCAACCATTCCTCCTGTTTAATGCAAGTACTGATATATAAGCACAGATCTGTAGTAGATACAGTTACTTTTCTAGAGTCTGCTCTAACTTGCAGATCAGATTCTGTTCTGCCACGTTGAACACCTTGAACACCCCCTTGACACTGGAGCTAAAGAACAGGGTTTTCTGGGGCAAGAGCTGTGGCAGAACCAGGTTTCTCTTTCATGTGTTCTTCTGACAAAGACCTAATGTACAATTTCATAGTTAATGAAGAAACATTTTAGTATTTGGCTTCCAAGTGGGTAGGAGCTGATCCTGACACCCAGGAGTCTACAGTTGTGTTTCTCAGTTACCTCATCTGTAATGTGTGCGAGTGATACTTATCACCCAAAGGTGCAAACTCTTTGCTAATAAAAGTCCTTCACAGCCCAAGGCTGCTACCCTCCCTCTTGGGTTTTGTCCCATCCACAGCTATTCTATGAAGCTGTGAGTCTGCTGACAAGAGAAATCAAGTTTTATGTCTTGGGAAGCACTCCACAGTACTGTCTACCTGTTCTGTCAGCAAATTCAAGAATGACCTTAAAGCTCTTGCTATTCATCTCTCTGTTGTCCTTCATGTCTTTGTTTTTCTTAGTCATTGCTCTCCTTTTTGTCCTTGTGCCATTCCCATGATTTTTCTATTTTTTTAATCTCCAGCAGTCAGTGTTTCTTGTTTTCTGAGGTTTTTTGTCGGGTTTTTTTTTTGGGGGTGGTGGTGTTTTGTTGTTGTTGTTTCTTTATTTATTTAATTACTCCTGCACTCTCGATTCACATGTGACAATAAAAACCTGGGAGCTAACACTAAAGGTGACAAAGAAAAGCTGGATCCATGAGACCAGAGTGGGTATCATGAAATCAGAATTTGGACAGAAAGCATTTAACTCTTGCCTTAAAGCAAGAAGTAACCCAAGGTAGACCCTTCAACTCTAGCCAACATTAATTTGTTTGTAAAAGGCTCTACTGAGCCTACTCTGCTGTCACAGGATTCCCGTGTGGTCCACCCCTCCCTGCCCTCATGACTGGAATTTTTTGGTAATACCCTTCATAAAAAGAAAATCATGCTGCATTTTAGTCGACTTGAACAACTGATCACCATCTGCTTTACAGCACTTCTTTTCTACATCTATGACGATTTTCCATCTGCTGTACTCCTACCTAGATCATGTCTGTATTCAAAAGACATTGTAGAGAATATTGATGTACTTTTCCTTTTCAAAGTAACATTATAAAAAATCTTAGGCATGGAGCTACCACTGTGTGGGTTGGTGGGAGTGCTAGGTGTGTAGGTGGTGGCAATGGCTATGAAAGTGTCTAGTATTTGGAGAGTTTCTGTGTACATATTTATCTCTGAGGACCCAACAGAAAAATAATTTATTGAATAATGTTTCTTTGTAAAAAAACTAATCAAAGAAGTAGCTGTCTAGATCTAATTTGGTAAATGTTTAATCTCTTGAAAGATTTTGTCCCCATATTCTTTCAGAATTGGTCAATTTTGCTAAGGATGTATTACTTGACATGTAACACCCCACCTTCAGAAAATAAGTCTACTGTCATAAAGCTGATGATATGCTCATAGTAAATCTGACTGTAAAAGTTCTCATCATATTATTTTGGGATTAAACCTGGATAAAGACCTGCAACCTGGTCTAGTACTGCACCTGACTACAATTTGGGTAGAAGGTTGGATTACAGACACCCAAGGTCTCTTTCAGCCTGAACAAGTCTGATCTTGTGATCCTGTGGCTCTCAGACAAGAAACCAGGACATATACAAATAAGACATGGAAGCAAACAAAGTTTTCTGTCAAGTTTAGTAAACATCTTCTGAGCCAGAGTGCTTCACTCCTAGTACTCACTTTCATCTGAGGAATTAGAAGAACAATCCACTAGAGGTTTTCCCCCAAACACAAATCTGAATGACACTTATGATATTTTTCTTAAAATAGCATTTAATTTGGCTCAAGTCCCTAAAATAATTCCTTGTGTCTGCTTGGGTGTTCTCGGCTTCTGGTGTTCTTGGGCTTCCTCAGAAGTGGAACAGATCATCTGCTTTCCTGCCTGAATTTCTGGTACTCTCATAATTTACATTTCCTGTTGCTCTGTTCGTGGAAAAGCATAGGAACTAAAGTGCAATTATTTGATATATCCTAACAGACACAACTGTTTATTGGCAGAGAGGTGGGGATCTGGAGGAGTTGAGATGGACATTCACTGTGTTCTGTCTCCCATCACTACGATTTGCTGTATGTGCCATTGATTTCAGGGAGGGGGCACCAGCAAATGAAGACAGCTTGCAGGGCAAATTTCAGAAATGAGTTAACAAGAAAATTATTCCACTTGTTGCAGGTTTTGCTTCATATTTTCCGTTCACTACCAGGTCTCTCAAAAGGCTGGTTGCTACTGAACACCTCTCACATTGGCTTGCCAGCTCCCTCGCAGTGATCCACTCACCAGGAGGGCAGCTGGATGCTTTCTCGCTCCCCAAGGAGTCAGACAGACATGCTTCCAGTTAGGATGCACTATTTTGTAGAGCGCACTGAGCAGAGCCACGTTACCCAAGCCTCTGTTTCAGCTCAGTGGTAAAAGCTTCTGGACTCCTTTTTGCTCAATTTAGTTCCTCTCTAAAAAGCTGAATTATGTGTCTGTGTGCATATGCAAGGGTATAAAACTTATTCTGTTATCACTCTGTGCTGGATGCAAACATTTGTAGTTCTGGTTTTTTGTGTTTGTGGGCCAGTTGGCAAGTTTGTCACAGCAATTTAACAATCAAAAGTGGCAATGCCTAAACATTGGTCTGTTTTCAGAAGTATACTTAAAATGAATATGTCTTCCAGGGCCAGGTGCTGACTCCCATAAGGAGTATTCAAGCAGTTCTTCACTCCTCTTGCTCGTCTGTTTTAGGCAATGATAGAGTTGTTTAAAGAGTAAGAACTGACTCATAGTGAGTAAAGGCATCAGCATCTGGCCTCAAGTTAGCAATAAATAGAGGTAAAAGATAATGTAACAGCTGGTATGTTCCCTACATGTATAGGCTTGTTTATATTTTTTTAAGACCAAAACTTTCTGTGTCTAGTTACAGCTGTTATTTTAATCATTTTTTTCCCTCAGTATTAAAAAGAAGCTTTCTCTATATTACACAGGAAAAATGCCTCCAATTTGTTAGATTAGAAATCTGAAAGATTGACTTTTCATTCTTGTGATAGAAAACTGCCTTCTGCAACACAGAATCTGAGGCTTGGGCTATGAATTTCCTTAAAGTCTAACCAAAATTTGCCACTGCAACTCAAGTTTATTAATTCTGCAACTTCATCTCTTCCTCCTCAGCAATTCTTTCCTCTCCATGTGCAAGCCATGAGTTGTTATGGATGATGACAAAGTGGAATATAGAGGTAAGTTTGCCAAATATTAGACTGAACGTTTCCCTTCAATTAATAGTTTAAACTTCACGGAGAATGGGAGAACCATGAAGTCCTGCAGCCTGTAGCTTTCTGTTGTTAGCAACACTGAGGGAAACTTATTTTCTTATCTGTCCACAGTCTGAAATGTAATATTTTAAATGTATGAAGACTTTTTTCTTCTGTCTTGCTTCAGAAATGTATCTTTCCTTATAAATCTCATCCACCATTACAATTAAGTGGTATGTGTTTATCGTGTATGTGCAAGACTAAAGATTTGTTTTCTAACAGGGCATGGAAAATCTTCATAGAAAGCATCTCCCTGGTTTACAAAAGAATGTAATGTGCAGGACCAAACCTGTCAGCTCTCACTTATTTCGGTTGAGACTTGTTCACTTTCGAACAGCTTTTTACAGCACACTGTCGCACTCCAGCAAGGAGAAAATTTCTCAGTGTGATTTAGTGAAACTTCTCACTCATTTAACTGTCAGCACACGACAACTCTTGTCTCGTGAACAGAGGTAACAGGAAGGTGCTGTTTGTGAGGCCTCTCAGCTTTGTGAGCTTTTCTACATCCAGTGGGTGGCAGAGAAAGTTCTTCTCTGAGAGAAAGGGTGTCTGCTCTGAGCCAGCAAGACCTTCTTAATTTTCTGCAATGGAGACAAGCACTGTATTCCAGCTGTAAAGTAAGTACATTTGTAAGAAAACATCCCCACAGTAGTGAAGGTCTGTAGCAGACTGCGGTCAGAAAAAAGATGGATGATTTTGCCTTTGTCCTTTGTCTTCTCTGCTGTCAATGAATGATGTCTTTTGAGCAAAATATTCTCAACTCTTTAAGCATGCTCTTATGTATTTAACAGGAAAGAAAATATATATATCTATGTAGTCCCTATTGTGTCTGGAAGAATTGGGGTTTGGTCCAATTCACCACCCAAAGAACCAAGCAATGAAATAAAAATTTACTCTAGGATAATAACATACGCAATATGATATAAAGTAGAACAGAAGTATGTTCAATAGTGGTAATAGTAAAAGAAAGCATAAAAGAGAAGGCAAAAGCAAGATAGTTTTACAGAGCAATGCAACCAGAGGCCAGGAAGCCTTTTATAGCTCCTAGTATCTCCATCAAATATCCTCAACCTTACTGACAACTCAAAAACGTGGACTGTGTTACCCAAACAGCAAAATATCCTACTGCAGCTGTGGCCTGCAGCAGCCAGTTTTACAACAGAGCTCTCATTCAACAAAGTCAAGCTCAGGAGTTTGTGCAGACAACAATTTTGTCAGTAACCTCCTGTGCTGGTTTTGGCTGGGTTAGAGTTAATTTTCTTCACAGAAGCTGTTATGGCTTTGTGTTGAACAAAGTGTTGATAATATAGAGATGTTTTTGTTATTGCTGAGCAGGGCTTGCACAGAGCCAAGGCCTTTTCTGCTTTTCATGCTGCCACACTGGTGAGGTGGCTGGGGTACTTCAGGAGGTTGGGAGGAAAGACAGCCAGGGATACCAACGGGATATTTCAGACCATACGATGCCATGGTCAGTGTATAAAGTGGGAGAAAAAGAAAGAGGAAGGGGAGGATGTTTGGAGTGATGGTGTTTGTCATATTGACATATGATGGGGCCCTGCTCTTCTGGGGATGACTGAACACCTGCCTGTCCATGGGAAGCATTAATTGATAAATTGAAGAACTAATTCTTCAGTTTTGCTTTGCTTGAATTCATAACTTTTGTCTTCCCTGTAAACTGCCTGTATCTCAACCCATGAATTTTCCAGCTTTTACTCTTTTAATTCTCTTCCCCAATCCCACTGGTGGGGGAATGAGTGAGTGGCTGCATGTGGCTTGGCTGCTGGCTGGGGTGAAATCACAACACCATCTCAGGACTGCAGGCACTCTAAGCTGTGGAAGTGTGTACGAAAGTCCAAACAGTTTGGAAAAGTGTCCTCACCTGCCATCCACAGCTTAAAGGCTGGACCTCACTTATTCTCTGATGACAATTGCAATTTGCAATAGCCCTTGGTTCTACTCTTGCCCTTTTCTCACCCTTCTGCTATACACAAAGAAATGCAATGTGTTCCTGAACTCTATGCTGATCCAACAGAAAAGCAAGTCTGTGTGCTTTCTTCTCTCATCCTACTGGTTCCATACTGAATTGGTCAGAATTTAGTCCGCAGCAAGACCTGTCAAGCAGTGGCTGGATCCAACTGTTTTCCTCTGTTCACCACTTAATTGGTTGTCTATGCTTCCTATTTCAGTGAGAACTGTGATGATGTTTGTTGTTCTTAACTGATAACCAGAAGTCTTCTTGAGGCAAATATAGTCTGAAAGCATTTAAAGAACTGTGTGTATTGTCACAAATAGAACAGGCATACACCCGTAAGCATGCCTATATTGGGGAGCATGCTGTCATCTTCCCAGTGATGTAGACTCTCATGCCCTGATGTAGAAGCTGAGAATTTATTCCGTCATATTGAGAAATTACCCAAACCAAAACTTCAGCCGTCTCTACTTCCAGAAGCATAATCAGTCCTAGCCAGTAAATCATAGCACCTCGGTGTTTTGGGGAACATGGACTCTTCAGTATGTTAAAACACTATTGAATGTTTACAGTGGGATAGGATTTGTAAGGTCCCTCATGAACAATCTCTTTCTATTTAAATAGCTGATAAACTGCAGCGGGAGAAGTTATGATGTTTGTTGATTAAGAGCAGAGTTTTAAACAGATTCCTACACTTTTTGTAGTTGGAGCTTTGATATCTGAGCTATAACCCACATAGGAGCAGAAATATAAGCTCTTGTTTCACCATCAGATATGATGGATACCTGTTCTCATACCTGCACTCATACCTGCTTTCTTTTATTTTTGATCATATTGCAGACCACCTGTTTGGGTGGTTTCTCTGAGCTACAACTAAGTGCTGTTCTTCACAGCAGATTTTTCTCACTTTTATGCAATTCTTAGATTTCCACTTGTCAAACACCAACTTCTTAAATAAATAGACATGATTTTTTTTCTAGCTTGCTTGCTAATCTCTGTTAGGCAACCGTAAAATGTAGCAGTTATGAAAACCAGACATTGAAAGGCATGCAGCATCCCAGACCAGAAAGAGTGTGTTCTTTTTGCTGGCTGCAAAACATGAGTACAAAGACCTGTCCTCTTCATTGTTCTGACTTCTAAATCCCAGATGAAGCTAAAGGAATAGCTTGGCCTGTCCCAGGGCTGCTCACTCTAGCATCAGCTTTCTGTGATGCTGCAAATGCAGGGCATCCACTCTTCCTCCATGCAAGATATCCAGACATCAAAGGACATCTCCCATGAATTGTGTCTTCACCTGCAGATTTGCCATCTTGATGCCGTTTGCTGCCAGGAGAAGTTAGAGCAATGCTCGTTTTACTGTTTCAGAAGAAAAAGCACCACATACCCATCAAGAAAACCTTTTCAGGAAAGGTGGTGTAAGACTTCTGTTCAAAAAATTGAACTGTGCTCTTCCGCAGCAGTGTGCACCTGAACCAGGCATGGCTTACCAATGATAATTTACTCATTTGGCTTTTGGTGGACAAAAGGCAATATCATTGCAGGGCTGTCTTCTGTTGGAAAAGGCTCAGGTGAGGTTAGCAATGGGAGCTCTGGGTAGTGTGCACGATAAACTGGCCCCCAGCACTCTTGATAAACTCAGTGTCTGGTCAGCAGCAGCTTGCCTTGAATGTATTGGTGAGCTGATTTCAGCCTGTTGTATCAAACATGCATTGCATTGCAACAGTCTTTTTCAACAGGTAACGGACTAAAACCATTGCAGATTTAACTGTCCTTCAGCCCTACATGTAGTGTTTCCTGCCGTGCCATCACTGAAGTATGGGCTGACAAGCATGTCTTAGTATGAAGGACTTGCCTCCAGAGTAGGATTTTAAATTTCTTCTCCAGTGCTATGCAGAATTGTCTTTCTCAGCTGAATCAGTCTGACAGAAAGGTTAGACAGCTTCATGAGACAAATCCCTAAAAGAGGGAGAGAAAAGCAAGAGCAAAGCTATATCCTGGGACTGTAGAACTGAGGAAATCACAATTGTAGAAGGCTGTTTAAGAGGATGGCCAAGTTCCAGATAGGAAAGACAAACACGTTGATGTTTTGGTGTCTCTTCATTTTGGTATTGTATCTTAAATTAAAACGGCAGTAGTATACACTGTGAGAAGGCTGCTTGGCTTTGTTGTGCTCCTTGGCAATTTCAAACTGCTCAAAGCAGATTTGAGCGGAGAGTGAGGGATGTGTGACGTTGCTCAGCTCAATCTTCTGCACTTGCAGAAAGCCACACTCCATGGTCCTCCTCAGAAACACATTTGGTTCTGTCTTTAGGACACTGAAAATCTTGCTAGTGTTCAGTGTATTGGGATCTGCATCTCTGGACACTGGTGAATGGAAATCTTCTTCCACTTCCCAGAAAGGCTGCATCCATGGCTCCCTCTCCATGTTTGTTCTACTGCCAGGTTTGTCTGGTAACTTCAGTATTTCTCCTTCAGCTTTGTGCATTTATCTTGAGCAATTATATTTACTTAAAGCTTATATTAGGCTAAGCTAGCAGGCCTAGATCTTTTAATCTTTCTTGGATGATAGTCCTTCCATTCTTGTGCTTGGTTGCATTGACCTCTTGCATTTCCAATTTTATCTCTCACAAATATGAATTGTAAGAGTACAGTGTACAATGTTCCTGTGGGCATGATATCAACACCTTCACATAGGGAATAAATGCTGTCTTTATTCTGCTGGAGACAGTTTAATGCTAGCTCCAACCATACTGTATGTGACTAATCTGGACGTGAGTCTACCCCCTCTGATTTTTCAGTTGATTCAATCTCATAACAGATATTAATTAAATATTCATTATTAGTTCATAAAATGCATGATTTTACACTTTTTCTATGTCTTCAGTCTGAAAGGGCAACAAGGTCTTACTTTCTGCTGGCTTCAATATCAGCTGTGTTAGCTAATGGCTAATTTTCATTCATTCATTCATGGTCCTACTTTTGTATCAGTAAATAGTAAGATCTCTGTCCCTGAGGAATTCCCCTTGACTACCTAGTTCTCCTGAAGGGAAGCTGTGCATTCTGCCTCCAACCAGTGCTACTCAAAGTAACCAACCTCATTTTGCAAGGTGGCTGGGGAGGTGAGGCAAGAGTAGGAACCAGGGCAAGGCTGATGTGAGTCTGCCCAGGGAGGATTGTGTGTGATGAGCTGGAAGTGGGGGATGCTGTCCAGAGCTTCACTCAGCGCAGCCAGAGAAGGGCACAGATGCAGAACCAGCATCTCAATAGCAAGCTCCTCCTGTCAAGTAAAGCTCTTTCAACAGCTTTAAATCACTCGATCATGGGGGAATTCACCACCTAACAGGGGAGACTGTTCCTTGCACTGGGACTGAAGGAATACCAGGAACACTGCTGCAGGACATACACCTCAGAGCACAGGAATGTTTGGCAGTTTTAAAAGTTTGCAGGGAAGCAGGTTTTCAGAACAGATGCTGCTTTCTGCTGTTCGAGACCCAAACATTGCTGCATTGTGCTCTCACACAAGAGCCAGAATGTGACAAGGGGCAGATATGCATGTTTGCCTTATTCTCATTATCTGAGAACAGAATTGTGCCAAAATAAACAAATGGTGAGCAGCTAGTGAGATTTAAAACTAATTCTTTTAATAATCTATGCATTTTAAAGTATCAGTGATGAAGATTTCATGTTCATATTGGCATATGCTCCCTTTCTATCTTTGCTCTTTTATGTTTTTTATAACAGTTTTCCTTGAAGGAAGCGATTACTATTATATGTGCAGGAATAATTTTTTTACTCTGTTCAAAAAATTTTAATATGTGTTAAAAACAAAAGAAGATGAACAAATCCTATATCAAAATGAGGTCTTTCTGTTTCACATATTATTTAATCCCACATTTAATCCCTCAGACCTGTTAGAGTTTGCTGTTAACCAAAGTTGTCCCATTTACAATCCAGGACAAATTTGTTTGAAATACAATCCTAAACTTCACCCCAGACTGCCGGAAAACATCCATCCACATCTGAAGAGGATTAAATGCAAGCTCTCCAAAGCCCTGTCTATCCATCAGCAACCCTAAAAAGCCTATCACTACCATGTCTAGACACTGAGATAACCCTCCCAATGGAAGCAGACGGTAAAGACCTCTCCACATCATGGATTTCCATGAAAGATAATGAGACAAGGCTAAATGAACAGTCTCTTGGCACAGATTTTCATAGGAAAAAGACACTACCATATTTAGATACACAAAACAGGAGTAAGTAAATTGTGAGTTCTTTTAAACTCACTCAGGCTGAAAATTCATGAACCTGAGCCTGGATTTTAGCAATAAATGAGACTAGAAAAAGGGAAAAAAAGAGAGAAAAAAAGTTATGGCAGGGACTCCTCAGCAGATTTACCTCTTGGGAAATGCAATCAAGTAAACCAAAGAATCAAACATGGATTAATAATCCTCAAAATAAACAGATATGGGGAAACTCTTATTCCAGTGAAAGAATTCTTCCTGAACTGTGGATGCAAGAAGATTAAGATGCTCATTTAAGACTTAGTAAGAATAAAATGTAAGACCTTCTTAAGCCAAGATGGGCACAAAGTGGAATGATTAATAGATCTAGATCCTAAATATGCTGAAAATGCCTACTTACTCAGTCAAAGTCCTGGTGATTCAAACAGTTTGACAGAACACAGCTCTTGCTCTCCAAGTCCCCAGGTGAGCACAGTCCTCCTATCAGAATCTTAGTTAAATAAAGGAAAAGGTCCATGAAAAATTTATTTTTTTTTTTTCATGTTCTCAGACCACCCCTTATCCCACTGATCCTTGGTAACAGGTTGGCTTCATCCTCACCAATTTGAATGTATCATTTCTCAATGGGACACCTAAAGAAGTTTCCAATACAAAGAGTATCTGTGCAGTTGTACTGTGAGCAGAACAGTTTTCTAGCATGAGGAAAACTGCATCTGATGCACTTCAGACTCTCCTAGAACTTCATTTTTAGATAGAAGAGATTCAGGTCCAAATGACTGTGGAGACGAGCTTCTAGAGAATGGGCTGCACTAACAGTGACAAAACCTGAATGAAAAAGCACAACATTTTTTTTTAGCCTTGCAAAATAAAGGCACATGTGGTGAAAGTGACTGCTCACTTAAAAATTTTAGGAGACAAGACTGCTAAATTCATGAATATTTTTTGGAATTAGGGGCAATATTGATGTGATATCAAGTAGAATGCAATTGTGGATGCATGTAGCTTCAAGAAGGCTGAGAGTGTGTGGGTGTTGGAACAGATTTCTACAAGGACTAAAATGACCTGAAAGACACAGACTGGCTTTATTTATTGATGAGTGACTTGCTGCTTTTCTGCCAACATTGTTAGCTGGCATATAATACTGAAATAATTATTGTAATTTGTTTTAAATTCATCTTAATGTCGATCATGGAATACAATATATAAATTAAATAAATTTCCCTGGAGATCTTTCCTTCCAACAGCAGGGTATATAAAACTGAGTGTCAGGCATAATTAATTTGATGTAATATATTTTCAGGATACTTTGCTACATAACTGAAAAGAGATGTTTTTTGCTACAAGTGGTACCTTTGAGGTTAAAAGACCCTCCTTGTCTAATAGCAGAACATCAGCCTCTTGGCAGAGGGACTTCAGAGGCACAGACCCACAAAACAATTGCTCTCACCCCTTTTTCCCGTCTAGACTGACCTTCCTTACCCTTTCCTCTCAGCCAGCACAATACAGCTGCGCTTTGGTTTTTTTTCCTCACCAATGCAAACACATGGTTGGGTCCACCAAGATTAAACACGGTCTCATACCTTACACCAGGAAGTCATGCAATCTTTGTGGGACAAAACCTGATGGCTCAAATTCTTCCTTTGGGTGATATTTACACAGAAATTAGTCAGAGGCTTACCTGAGGTCAGAACCATGGTGTGTTAAGCACTGTATGAACACACACAACTTCACTCTAGAGAGTGAATAAGCTGAAAAAATCCCAGATGGACAAAATGGGTACAATAAAACAAAAAGAAGAAATAATTTCCTCAAGCCATGGGCTGGATGAAAAAACATCTGGGAAAGGAAACAAGGAAAAGAACCCCCATATCTCAGCCTTATGTTTTATGAAATGACTAATACTGCTTTGGATGTGCAATGACCTATGGACTGCAATTAAACAATCTATAGCTACATACATAGATTCCTTACAGCCTGTATATACAGAGACTGAACTAGTTTATTTCCCATTTTACCTAAAGAAATACCAATAATTTGTGAATTTATTTTAATTTTCACATTAGATTTTTAGAAAGCTGAAGAACTTCAACATATTAAGTAAATCCATCAATATAAAAGATTAGCTTAAAAGCCTCTTTTAAATGATGCTGCCTCAGTACTCTTAGTTTGCAAACTGCATCACTAGGACCATTATGAACAAAAAGAAAATAAGTAAAAAAGGGCTTCTTTTTCTTTATAAAATAGACTGTAAAAGGTGCAAAGACAGTCAGTAGTTTTGGAGCTTTAAGATAAAATTAGGGAATGAAACAAAGATACCAGAGGCTCCATTAAAGTGAATGCATTGGTAAGAGAGTCCCTGTCTTAGTTTCTAAAATAATAAAGGTGTCTATCACCAGCACAGAAGTAATAGAGCTCGCTTAGGCAAAGTGAGATAGCATTCCAATGAAAAAACCTCTCCATATTTTATCTCGTGCCACATTCACAAAAGACCAGATCAAAATAAACCCAAAAAAGACCTCATTGGACGCGAAGGAAATGACTGAAAGTGTTTGCTGGATTGTCACTGGCCAATTGTGTCTGTGTAAGACAGGAGTTTGTTCTGTGTTGAGAATCTGGGTGGTTACATCTTCTGCAATCTTACAGTCACATGGATTTACCCCTTTTGGTGTAATAGAAATAGCAAATTTTTGCCTTTGTGTGGTTCTTGAGGAAGATATTTCCTGATCTTGTGTGATGAAATAATGAGGATAGAGAGGAATCCAACAGCAAGAGGAGGGCAAGCCTGTTTGCACTAATGTGTGACAGTTCCCTGAAAAGGAAGACAAGAGCACAGAACATTTCTTTCTCTCAGAGGTAAAAAAGACAGTCACAAAGATCTGGGGATAGGAGAAGAAAGGGTGAGATAATCAAGGGAACACCCCTTCAAAGCATGCCAAATAGAAACATGCTATTTCAAAAGAGACATGTGGAAGGGAGGAGAGGAAGCAGCCGCGAGAAGGGCCACAAATCAACAAAGGACAGACTTTTGAAATTTACTGCTTTCCCTAATGGCAGACACTCACCAGTCGTGGATTGGAAATGGCAGTAACTCACATCAGGAAACCATCTCTCCATCTGTGCAGTTAACACTGGTATGTAAGGATGCAGGTACATGACTGGAGCTGAATGGGTGGGACCAGCACCAGCTGGGCCTTGGAACAAAGACCTCATCATCTCTGGGGTTACTGAGACCATGTTTCTGTAATTGCTGCAGAAATAGTCAAGTTCAGCATGTTCCTCACAGATGACTGTGACAGACAGCCAGGGAGAAAGGATGTGCAAACACATGGTTTTGTGTTAATGTAGGGCTGAGACACCAAGGGTGAGGAATACCATATGCAAGAGGGCACACTGCAGTGATATTCTACCCTTTCCCTTTTCAAGGGAACTGAAGAGACTTGGCAAAAATTGGGCTACAGCTTTTCTTAGTTTCTTCCCCTCTGGTGACCCTCCATTTCTTTACAATACTGTGTATTCGTGATGCTTTTCCTAAGCAAGTTGGCCTTGGGAAATGCAGAAGAGCTTGCTTGCTCACACATTGCTTCAGAGGTTGCAGCCTTATAGTGTTTGATAGTGACATTTGGCTTTGGGACTGATGCTCAAAGCTCAACATTAGGGAGAATATTGGGTGAAAGTGGTAGGAAGAAAGGTGACCATGTCACAAATGGCCTGATAAGAAGGGAAAAAAAACCTGTCTATATCCACAGCACTACAAATTTTACTTTGGGTGGGAAGGAGGAGGGGAGACTGTGGGACCTTGAACAAGCTGTGCTGACTGCCTTGGCACATGGTGTTAGCTCTGCTATCATCTTTAGAAACATTCTTCATGGAAGATATAACGGGATTCACATCTCCACTGCATGTGGTGTACTAAGAAGATGGCAATATCAGAGAGGGCTGAAACAGAAATGTGCTTTCCTAGCATATTGTTGGAAATGAGGGTGAGTAAGAAGGGGGGTGGGTGGGTGGTGGAGAAATGGAAGAGAAATCTTGTAAATGCTCTCTCACAACTGTAAAAATTGTATGTAATTTGATCCTTTCTGAAGATTTTTCTAATATCTAAATAGAGGGATAATCTTCAGCTCAGCATAAAATGTTTGAGGGGGATTATTTATCCTTCCTGGTCAGAAGGATAGCGATAATTCACACTTCACAAGTCTCCCAGTAGCTAGTCTTTAATAACTTCAGTAAGGTTAATAATTATCCTATAAAATTACCTGGCACTTGAACTGGCAACCGGTTTTACTGCCTGGAGGTGACTGTTGAACAATCTGTGTCTATTGGCAAGCAGCACTGCACATACACCCTTGCAAACCCCTTCCCCCATGATGGGTCTGTGAAATTGCATGGCACATTTGACATGCTGATTAGTTAATTTTTGTACTCTGTTCATCACCTCAGCTATCAGAAGATATGTGAAGTGTGTTCTTGCAGGCAATATCCACTCCAGCCCGGCACTGTAAGCAGAAATAGGTCATTGGTACCTGTGACTTTGTCAAAGGCAGATGAGGTCAAATGCTGTAAACCTGGGCTTTAGACCAGCCATAAGGAAGATATCTATCACTGCTGCTTTAGGTACCTCTGCGCTATGCCCTGGTTCAAAACTTGCTTTTGACATGTTGCAGCATATGGTGTGTGTTGTTCAATCGGTCACATTGCCTCAGAAGCCAATGACAGGAGCATGGGATTTGCAAGAGGCAGATAGGATATTAACTAGACAATTGTTTCATTTGAGAGGTTTGGATGTATTCCAAAAGAGGCATTAATTATTAGTGGTGGTGTGACTGACACTAGTTTGCTTTGTTAGCTAGGAAGACCAGGATTTGATTTTGAATAAATTGGGCAATGACTGTTACTCAAGCAGTTGTGATATCCCCCAATCTTCCAGTGGCAAAACTATGAATGCTGATAGATCACACATTCCATAGGCTGAAATCCGAGTGTGTTGATTTCCAATCTTCACTCTGGAATGGTTATTTCGGTTCACCATAGGCTCTTTCCATATTCAGCTTAACTCCGCAACACGAGATCTCTCATCATCAGGAATTGCTTGAGGCTGACCTTGCCAAACAGGAATCAAGTTGATAAACTGTCTCAGTTTTGGTGTTTGTGGCTTCATTGCCACATCCAAGATTTAAGGTCTTCAGTTCAATGGATTAAAAAGAACAGAAAAGAAGAGAGAATACTTCTAGTGAACCTCATAATTTCTGAGCACCAGTGGAAAAAATCTGCCTGCAGGAAAAATTAGCAGCACAGACCCTTGTAAATAGTGACAAGAGGAAAGAATGATCTAGTTCTCAGAATATTTGCTATATTTTATTGGTTTTGCTGTACATTTATGAAGGACTTATTTTATAACTTTGTTTTCAAACCTGTAAGCAAATATACATTGACATGTGTCAATAACGTGTGGCAACATCCCTGTGCTCAGGTAGATCCAGGTCCAGGATTATAGACAAGGGATGAGCTATACCTTAAGATGTTGGCTGACTGGTGTTAGGATATTCCTCTGAGATTTAGCTACAAGCAGGACTCAAAACACATTTTAATCTGGAGCTGCATGTCAAAAGACAGTGATTTGAGGGATTGTTGAATTAAAACTTTTAATTTGGATTTAGTCTTAATTTTTAATGTCAGGTCATAAAAAAGACCCTGTGACCATGTTTTTTTGACATGAATAAGCAGGAATTAAACAATATTAGTCTACAAATTTGGCCAGCCTACAAACCCTCTACAGGATTTCAATGCTCAGGGATCCTAAAGTTGCACTGGTACAATGAAACATTTAGGTATTTCCACTGTAATTCTTTACATATGTGAAGACAAGCTCCTAGTTCAAGGTTGTTTCAAAACCTGAATCAGCTAAATAGTGTATACTTGCCTCTATGTGTAGAGACAGTCTTGTTTTAAAATTTACATCTGAAATTATTTTCCTTTCTTTTATTCACTTAAATTGGAATTTTTTTGAGTCAGCTGAAGATCCCTTTTAATGCTTCTTCTGTATACTACATTCTTGGTAGAAACATTTTTAACTCACACAAAAGGGTTTTTTGTGCATCAGTGCTTGAGGGAGGGTTTCAATGGTAAATTTGCAGTATAAATGTGTGCAGATGTCAGCTGCCTGCAAGGGATCTTCTTCAGTAGTCTGTAGGATTATGGAAACATGCAGGTCGGCTGCTATTCATAGCTTTCTAGGTAGTTGTGTGATCAAAGGAAAGCCCAAACCCTGTTCCTCTGTTGACTTGCAACAGATGAAGAAGGATGTCTCCTTTGCCTGGGTTGTGCAAGCAAGCAACCAGGAAGTTAATGACAAAACCTCCAGTTTGAAAAGTCTCCTGTCTGTTTTTGGGTTTTTTTCTGTATTTTCATAAAAAATCTCAGAATTTACAAGTTTGAGCCCTCCAAGTGCTAAACATTATTCTGGTCTAACAGAAGTAAAGATAGTGCAAACCAAGCCTTAACAGAGTTTTTCAATTTGGCTTTGTGCCCTCATAGAATAGGTCAAGGCAGAAGCTGTAATCACTGATATTTCTTCCCAAGGCAGCAAACCCACAGGGAATTTGGCCCCTAGGCTGAAAGCACACCCAGTGCATTCAGCAATCTTTAAAAAAAGGATTGCTTGTCGCCCTTCACTACTTAATTAAAAGGAATGTCAGGCATTTCTGAAAAGACAGTGGGTGAGTTGTCAAATGTAACAAAGAGAGAAAATAATTTCCAAAAGAAAGGAAGTCTATGTAAATTTTAGTACCCATCCTCTTCTACACTAAACCACAGCTATGATAATTTTAAGTGATTTTTCTATGGCATTTTAAAATGAAATTTGATTCTCTTGTTCATTCTTTGGCAATATGCCCTGAAATATTCCATTAAGTGTTTTCAATTACATGCCAGTCCCAATAGAATCTCAGTAAGAGGTTTTAAAGAGATATTTTGTCTAGTACATTATCTAATGCAGCTTGAATTCTATCAATGTTGCAATAAATAAAAATAAATTAAGTAATACAAAAAAGGCCTTGTAGCTTAGAATCAATAGACTGGGTAGCTGAGGAGGTACACATATGTTCTCTTCTCCTTAAATAAAGGTTTCAGAACTTGGCACCAGAGCAAGATTTTCTATCTCATTTTATCTCATTTCCACCGCCTTGTATCAAAGTCTATTTCAGGAATAAAAACAAAATGAAACCTAAACTATATTATTATTATTTCTGAAAGTGTAGACAAGTGTGTTTTCGAAACATATGGAGGTACAGTATCTTCATTATGACACAAATTACTGCTCAAAGGCTGAGTTGGAAGTGGCTGCTGAGACATGCAACTAGGAGCATGCTTGAGAGCTTGGCTTTGCCTTGCAGCACCAGACTAGAAGGGTGTGCACACACATGCATGCCTGTGTGTGCATGTGCCAATGTGTTGGCCACTGGTGCTGCCACCAAGGGAAGCTGGTCATGTTGCTGGTTCTAGATAATTCATTAGACAAGTTTATCCCGTTCCTATCAACACTCTAGCAGGTACTTCATCTTACTGACATGAAGTCTCATAGTTCAGCAAAGGAAACATCTTTATCAATGTAAACTGCTTTCGCTTCTTATTCCAAACTCCTCATTATAACCACAGTGTTTAGCTTGCCCATGTGTTTGGTTCCACTGGCATCTGGAACAGAGGTGTGGAACAGCTCTGTAATATCACTTGGCATTACTTCTGTTCTCTCACTTGATTGCTTGAACATTAAGCATCAGTTGGAATTTCTCTTAGGATTCTTATTTTAAATTCCCACAGTAATCTTGCATAGGAATGGTGCAAACAAGCCAGTTCATTTTGACATGGGACTTAATTGCTTGTGAGTATAATTGTGTGATATGGTGGTGCTAGGTATGTTGACTATACAGTCATTTCCTGGACCCATGACTTATGTCTGTATCAGGAACTTTGGATCAATTTTCTCTGCTCTGTCTTTCTCATGGACTGACTGTGATCCTTCAAAGCCCATCCTCATAACCCTCTGTCCTGGGAGCCCCTTAGCCTTCACACTGAGAAGCTGTGAAAAACCATCATTGTTTTCACATTTGATGACAGGCTGGATGTTGGGAAATGAAGGTAAAGAAGGGAGAGCTCCATCACTGTCCAATTTGCTTTGTTGCGAGCTTCCTAGCTTTGTGTCATATTTTAACAAAGATTTATAACATGCTGACTGGCTAAGGCCCCAGGGTTGCTGGAAGTAAAGGGTGGGGGGAGGGAACAAAAGCTGCTAATAAAAAAGTAACATTGCATTATGGTAATTAGCATGAAATGTGAAGATTTTTATAAATTGCTTATCTGTTTTAATTATTCTTGAGACATCTGTAATATTAATGCAAAGATAAAGAACAGTTAATTGGAAAATAAATGAGTGATCTAAATGTATTTTCCCCCTCTGTGTGTATAAAGGGAGCCTGGATATTAAATCTTGAACTTCCAAATTCTTTTTGTTATATTGTAGAAATGTACGAATTAATCAAACACTTAGTATATAAAACAAGCCTTGGCAAATCCAAATTCTGGTGGATTAACTACTGAAGGAGTCCTAATACTGAGGAACCAGTGCAGTTTGTTTCATTTTTTTAACAATTCCTTTGTCACCACCATCACCGGCAAAATCTATCTCTAAGTAAGTTTTCCCTAAGTGACATTTCCTTAATTTTTTTATACCTACCACAGATGTGATTCTGCCATACAGACAACAGCATGTTTCAAGCCTGAACAAAATTACTATAGGATGATAGTGATTTTCCATTAAATCTTCTTGGGAGCTACTACAAAGCCAAACTATCCATGTGTCCCTGCTGTTTGCATATATTAATGTGTTATGTATATACACGCACATCTCATCTTTGAGGAAAAAATGCAAAAACAATTAACTGTATGGGTAACCAGAGAGGTAAAATAGAAAAGATATGGGGAGAATAAAACCTGAGAAATGTAGAAGATAGAGAGATAAACATCTTTAAATCAAAAGTGGGACTTAGAGTTTCTGCTCTGCTGCAGTTTCATGTTTATTAAAAGGATTTATCCAGGAATCATCAAGACTGAGGCCACTAGTTGTTCATTTCTCCTCCATTTGTCTTATCGATTTCCAAGTTATGGGGATTACAAAATCCAGTCATGCAAACCTCCTTCCAAAGTGTTTTGTAGACTCCATGGAAAATACACTCTGCAAACAACACAGAGTGCACTCTTCCTTCTCTCCTACTTCCAACCCTCCCCTCCAATTTTTTTGCAGTATAATGAGAGTAGAGCTAGTGTTAATCAGGCAATATCCTTCTTAACATAAACATGATTATTTCTTCTATGATTTTTTTTTTCTTTTTTTTTTCTTTTTTTTTTCCTGGTCAGGATTGGGAGGGTAATATAGAGAAAATCCTCAGAAAAAGCAGAGAGATTAACACCTAGATTAATGTATATGCTGACATATATGGAGCCTGTTAACTGCAGGACACATAACTGCTAATCACTCCAGTGCAAGTTCTGCTTTCTGACTGACATAGTCCTCAGTTTTGTTTGAGAAATCGCTATCTTTCATGAGTAATTTTAAAGGAGAAGCCCAGTCACTGGCCTCAAAAGAACCAGTTATACATAATATGTATGTATAATATATATATCATATTTTGAACCAGTGATTTGACACTGGTTAATGCTGGAATGTGTTTCTTCTGTGTTTCCCTATTTATGTCCCAGCAGTAATATGAACAGTTGCCTTCAGTGACAGTAAGGCAGTCTGCCCTCAACCTGCCTTGCTTACTGGAGGCTCAATATACCAATACAGATGTTTCCCTGTTGACACCAGAATGAGGTTACAGTGGTTTCACCCCACCTTTAGGGACCAATGAAATCAGCAGCCCAGTTTCACACCTTGCTAGGAGGAGACACGTGAGAGTACCAGCCAGGGCAGAGTGGCTGGATGAGGTCGCAATGGGATCATGGCTGGCTTTTGCAGAGACAGAGGACCTTGCTTGGCCTTGTGAGGTGAAACAGGAGCATATGAAGAAGAATGAGCTTGGGGAAGACTCACTCCTTTACTGCAAAATCAGGAGCTGCCAGATGACAAGCATGCTCTCTGGTGCTTGAGCTTAGAATTTTATGGCATGGTACCAATTATATGTAGCAAGTATTTTGGATTTTATTGGTCAAACACCAAATTCTGGTTATTTTTATTATTGTTTCCTCTTTTGCTTGATACAGTCACTTATGTTGTAAACTAGAGATGGTTTGAATGAGGGGTGTTGACCATGCCTTTAATTTCAGAATAATGAAAAATTTATGACGGATACTAAAGTACAGTAATAAAATAATATTTACAGATTTTACATAGTAGGCTTTCTTATTTCTATCACACCTATTAAACTCTAATGGATAAGTTTTATATATGCTATTTGTGTAGCAAACTTTTTCGTGTAACAAATGGCAAATACCTTATAGGCATTATTTCCTCAAAATGATATCTGGTAAAAAGACTTACTAGCACCAAGGCCATTTCCTTAAAGGATCTTCATTTACCTTCATTTTTCAGTATTGTATGAAATGGGCCACTTTACATTCGAGGTAAATATAATAAAGCTCCACATATTATAGGGGAATTGGAAATTATATGAAGGAGTGAATGCATTTCCTTCCAGTTTTCTGCTACCTGTCTGCTTGGATATCTCCTCAGGGTGACATGCAAGCGTGAATGGACCCCCATGACAGAAGAGTAGTTTGATTCATGGTAAGGGGCTGCTTCAGACACCTGGGAATGCATTTGGTATGGTCCCTGTCCGTATGTAAAAAGATTTAATAGGAGACCTTATGTTCGAACTTCTCCCCTGTGTTGAGTTTTGTATAGGAAGAAACAAGACCAATCAAAGAGGCCCACAAAAATCCCATGTGCAAGTTGTGTCAGCTTGTGGATGGAGCCAACACTCAGAGGCAGTCTGGCTTCTCCTAGTCCACTTGACACTAGGGCTTGGAAAGCAGGCAGCGATCAAGGCAGCAGGGTAGAAGGAGAACCCCTCATCTGTGGTAGATTTGTATGCTGAATGCATCCATAGGCACCGTTTTTCTGACAGATGAGTGTGGTTTAATAGGCAGTGCAAAATGGAAGATGCTGAATGTACAGACCTAATGCTGTAAGGGAGACACATTATAAATATTGGTGTTAATTATATCCAAAGCATTTGAGCAAGAAAACAAAAATAAGATTGTAATTTAATGAAATAATGATAGATGCATTATCTAGCTAGATATTTGAATAAAAAATGCAAATAAGTGGAAGATTTGAGCAATGGCTTGTGAAAGTCTATTCTTCCTTTTTTCCATGTGGCTACTTTTGGTTTGCCTGTCTACTTTTTTGAAGGGTTAGACTAATTATTTTTATCCCTATGTGTAAAACATTGTAAACTCACACAGAGGATGTAGCATTGGCCACGTGTGCATGTTTGCTTGTGCATAGAAATGTACATGAATTCAGTCGTGTATACATATATATGAACTCTCTATTTTTTGTGGTTTTGTGGATACAAATACACATGTGCTCAGTATATCCAATATCTTAAGCCACTCGAGATTTCATTTAAGCACACATATTTTTCCAGAATGATTCCTTCAGCTATCAGCCACAGCAGTAAGCCTTCTTTTCCCTGCACTATTCTGATAAAGCTGCCCTGCCATCACTGACCTGAAATATCAGCAAGCTGATGGGTAGATCTTGTTTCAGATACGCATTTTGATGAGCCTGCAGTACAAATCCAATCTGGGTTGCAAGCTAGCTGATGCATGGCTGGCCTTCTGTTCCTAATTTAACACAACCATATTTTCCTCATTCCATATACTGAATTCTGTTTAATGGTCTCTGTTCAGCCTAAATTTGAAAACAAAATATACTTCAGCTGATACGAGGAATCTGTACACAAGAGCAAGTGAAAAGAGAGAGCGGCACACGTTTTCGGCCATAATTTAGTACACAGATGGTAACGATAGGAGGTGTTGGTTGCAAGAAATGAGTTGTTCAGGAAGATTCGCTCAGCTGAATTTTGATTTTCTTTCCAGCAGACCTCCTCACATGGTATTGTTTATGCAAATATACCCTCTTTTCAAAAAGCGTCTGGCTTCAGAAAAGCCCTGGCAGTGGAGCACAAAAGCTAAGTTGTACAGCAGCTACCAGACCTGAAAAGACAGGCTGAATGGAGCAATGGATGCAATATGCAGTCGGCCAGACAAACAGAAGAACCATTCTTTTCTGGGTACCAGTGGTGTGTGGAGAAGGCAGCCTATCCCAGAGGGAGGAAGAAAAGACCTTGAGATGGGGGTGACTGCCCTGAGACTATAGACAAAAATAAAAGGCTAAAGGGACCAGAGCCAAGCATTATAGATGCGACTATGGTGAAGACATAAAACTGCTTTAACCCACTTTTAGGACCTCTTGTGGTGCTGCTAACTTTGCCAAGAGAAATTAATTGGAAATTTATGTTGCTTGTAGGTAGGAAAGATGACAATGAAAAAAGTAGAAGAGTTCTTACAGTAACTTTCTAACCCCTAGGAAAGAATGAAGACATTCTCTTTTTGCTATTAGCTTTAGCAGATAAGAGCACTGGAAAATATTTTTCCAACAGCAAAAATTTAGCTGAGATGGATTCTCTGTACAGAACTGCAATTACATGCAGTCACATATGGGCAGAGAGAGCAGGTGAGCACTAGTGCAAGTATGTTACATTTCACAGTACACACACAATAGGAAATACTATTTTTTTAAATGCAACATAAACATACACATTCACTTCTCATCTGTGTTTTATTTCTGCTTGTAATATAAAAGCTTGGTATAACCCAACCATTATGCAGTGAAAAACCATTTAGTTATACATGACACTACACTATAATTTCAGCATTACCTCCTTATTTGATAAAAACGCTGTTGTCAGTGTCCACTGTCTTTGTGTATCTCCTTAAATATTTGAGATAATACTTTACAACACATACCTTCCACCAAGTTTTTAAGCAAAGAGGTGTTAGTTTTCTAATAGATTCACATTTTGTATATATTTTTGTCAAGTGCTGCCTATAAGTACAGCAGGTGTGTTTAGTGCAGAGAACACATACAGCCTCAGAAACTTCCAATTCATGTTGTATGCCAACTGCAAATTCAACTGCAGATGCACTTATCTATTTTGTTTGATGTTTTCAAAGGGTTTCACATGTTATGAAGAAACCATCAGCTCTGTTAAGCAAAATTTTTTGTCAGGTCATTCCTATATTTAAGATATGAATAATATACTTTTGTTATTTCTTGATGCTTGTCTTTTGAGTGAAGAAGCAAGTTTAGGATAGTTGTTTTAAAGGCCAGTCAAAGACAGCATGAACAGCACAGAGAAAACCTCTTGAATTGCAGTTCTGCAAAATCTGGTCATTAATTCAACCTTATATCTTATTCTTTTTATGCCAGCAAATCTGAAAACAGAGTCCAAGAGAGAATGGCATCATCTGCATTTCAGTGGCCTGCCCTCAATATAAAAGCTATCTTCTTATCTCTCCTTTTTGTCCCCCTACAAGAAGTGTAGCAGAGACAAGGCTTTTTCTGGAGGGTTTTGGTGTTAGAGTGAGGGGTTATTTGCCATCTGCCATCAGCTTGTAGTTTGCATATCAATAAAAAAAATTAATAAACTGATTTCAAGCATATATGATACAGTTTATGTGGAAGGTCCATTGTTAGGGGAGAAATGGTATATTCTTATCAGTGGCTTTAAAAAGCTATTCATCATTTCTAAAGGGCAATTATTTGGAATCTATTAAGCTAGAATTCATAATACCCCTGCATACTGAATTTTAAATAGAAATCTGTATTTAGATGAAGGAATACATTAGTATAAGTCATTAGAGCACTGAAAATCCATGACTTGTTCATTTTTCACTTACTTCTTTTTTTTCCTTTTTTTTTTTTCCCCAGAGAATATGAAGTATCAAGGATCCAAGCATTTAAAGAAACTTCCCAGTCTGTCCTTTTTTGGGGGAAGTTTGGATAACAGAATATTTAACCCTATATTCACTTTGTTTCAGAGGTTGCAAATTACTGCTGAGAAAATTAACTATCCAAGGAAAAATGTTTCAGTAAGCAAACATAAGATAAAGAGCAAGCTAGCTAGCTAGCTAGATAGATAGATGGGTGCATCTGTATCTAGCTGCTGGGCAGCTAGGATTGAGGACTTCGTTTCAAAATGTTTCCTTGAGATAGAGAGAAAACCCATCAAAGGGCAGGGGACAGATATTTCTTGTAAAATTTTTTCTAGTGGGTATCTCATTTTAATGTGCTGGTTGTGCAAAATTGTTTATATGAGGCTGGTTAACAATGAATAGAAAATAATTGCTTAAAAAAATAATACAAATTGATAACAGGACCGAAGAATACAAACTGTTTGTCATCTCAGTGAATAGTAATGAGTCTTCTAACAGGAGGCTCACAAACAAGTACAGTAAGGCAAAAATCCATGTCCCAGATAAGCTAAATATCACCATCTCATACTGCACATATTTTTACAGTAAGTCTGGTTTAAAGATGAAAAAGCAAAGCATATGGGTAACTCACATCTGCTTTGGAACTGTGTGAACACCATTTACTCCAGCAAGCACACTGTTAAACATCCCAGAGAGCTGTTCAACACACACGTGCGCACCTTAAGTTTGTGCAAGCACACGTGAGTGTGCACGCACACATCTTTGCACCAAGAAATTCAGGGTGCTCAGTCTACTGGATTTGATATATAGTAAACAATTAACCAATAGCATGAGAATATGAATTTAATATCTGCTGCCCTTTAGGATCCTGTGACTCGTTAATATGGAGCCAAAATAAAGTGACAGTATGGAAGAGAATGTCATACTTCAGCTTGATCCTTTCTTTGCAAGGAAGATGTTGATATTCTATTTCTGTAGAAACAGAAAGAAATTACACACAAACAGGGAGGTATTAAGTAAGATTTCTGGGCTCCTTGTTGCAGCACTGTGGATGGGTGGAGAGGACAGACGATGCATATTTCATGCCATGGGTGGGCACCATCCTCCACAGACCTCCCACAAGGAAAGCATGGCTTCCCCACAGGACCAAGTAACTTGGGACCATTTTAGTGCAGAGGGTGGAATAGGATGAAACTGAGGAAAAAGTTTTATGTTCCCTGAGAAAACCAAGCAATTAATTTGTTGCAAACTTTTTTTATTGCCTTATTAATATAGCTCTTCATTATGGCTTTAGAGTGGGAGACTTATTTTTCACTTGGCCTCTGTGGTTTTGGGTTGGGCAGAGGATGCCAGACACTCTTAAGCAAGAATGCATTTTTGTTGCAAAGGACTTTCCAGAACTGATTTTCTGTGCTGTGGTCTATGTTCCCTTTCACCATAGGAGGCAGAAGGCCACAGATGTATCATTTGTAGGTGCAGACCTGTGTTAGCAGTCTTGCCAGAGCATTCATCAACCAGACTTCAGATAAACTAGATTTCACTAGGTTGGGCTACCCACAGATGGGTTTGTGACAAATTTGACCACCTGCTGTCCTGTTTGTGATACCATTACTGATGATTTAATGATCACATGATGCATTCATGAAAGATAACTTATATACATGAGAAACCTGTATGAATGAGGCAGAAATGGGTCCTGGCAGTATTTCATGAGACATATGAACTTTTTCAGTTTGATCATCATAATGGGCAGATGTGGATTAATAATCCTGGCAAACTCAAAATAATCTGACTACACCTAAATTACAGCCAAATAAATTTAGGTTTAAATTTATTGTGTAACATATGTCCCAAATTTAAGAGGAATCACACAGACACAGTGATTCCTTTCTCCTTGTGTGATCCCTCTTCTGGACAGACACCGTTCAGTTGATGTGTGATAGCAGGAAACTCAGGAAGGTTGTTTGGATAAATGTGTCCAACTTAAACTTGATGCAAAATTCCTACTTAATTTTCAGCATGGCTTATTTGGGCGTCTCCCAACTTGCTGAAAAGAAGTCGATTTTAAATAATGTCAAGTTAATCCAAAACACATTCTCTGGCACAGCAGCAGTTGCAGCAGTTTGAAAAAAAAAATGAAGCTTTAGTTAAACAGACAGAAAGAGAAATAAGCTTTAGAGGAGTCTTTAGTCTAGCTGACTTCTCTAGGAGCCAAACAACAAGATATTGAATAAGACAATTAAATTGTTGTGGGTGAAAAGCTACTGAAAGAGCTGCATGCTCCTGCAAAAGCAGCAAAGTACATGTTCAACCTGAGAGCACAGGAAAGATCTTTGTCTAAATGGAATTATTCACATGGCTTAAAGTTTTGCTGGTGCACAAGAAGCACTTGCAGAATTTGGTGCAGAGTGCTCATCTCTTTACAAAATCAAACCTGGCATGAATGGCTTGATATCAGGTCAGTATTAGTAGCTCTCAGTCCTAATTAGGAAACTTACACAGAGAAATGCTCAGATTGCAAAATAATTTACACTCATATTTTAGATGTAAGCTTCAAACACATCTAGAGAGCCATTAATGTTCTCCATTAATTGCCATCCTGTTAAGTTTAATACATTAATGACTTCTCTGTCTTTTGCATTGTTGTGCATATAAGAGAGAATATCACTACAGAACCATCTACACTGTCAGCAGTATAAATTGAGGAATTAATTGTTACTGACTCTAAATTTAGGTACCAGGAGAGGATACACTTAGCCTGTGAAAACCAGAAGTAAAATGACATGCCATGGTTTTGTGGATATGCAGCTAAAAGCAATCACAGCTTAACAGACACAAGTAAGCTGCTGAACAGACAGAGGTCCTGCACTCGCTCATGGTTTTCCTGAAGATCAAGGATCTTAATGCATCTGATCTAACACAACGAATGACCAAATAGTCAATTGAACTTGAGCACCACAACAAATTCAAGAAATCCCTCTGTAGCAGAAAGATGCTTCAGAAGATAAATGGCATGTCCACTTATACTTAAGTGTTAAAGAGTCAAAGGAATGACTTCCAAGTAGTGGAAGATAATAAAATAGCATATTTTCTCCCTTCCTATGCATTTTTATTGCAGCTCCAGCTATATTTATGTATGTATGTATGCAATTTTTTTTCCCCAGAGAAATAAGTCATCTTAGTTATGACATAGTTGAGAGATATTGGTTTTCTCTGCACTTTACCTGATTCCATACAAGAATCCCTGCCTGCAGATCACACAACTCAGGTGACTGGTGAGTGACAGAGGTGGTTCCCTACCAACAGCAGAATCTGTAGCAGCTGTACTGTGCAGAAAAGGTACTCGCTTCCTCCCCTCCCTGGTCTTGGGACCTTATTTCAAGAGAATTCATTGAAAGGATTATATGTGTGGCAGAGATGTAAAACTCTAGTTATATTCAGGGAGATGGCAAGTTTTACTAAGCAGTCCTCCTTCAAACCCAAGAAGCCTGACAGGCTGCATTCTTACTGTACTATCTCTCAAACTCTTATGAAGAGAAAAAGGCATGCCATAATTAATAAATGAGGTACTTGAAAATATTATTGATCTGTTAAATTGGAGTATCAACTGCTGTTAAAATATTTTTAGTGCCTGGGTCTTTATTGTTGTATAGTCTAAATCAGCTGTATTGGATAGAGTATAAGACAAGCATTATAAATCTTGCCGAAATTTACATTGAAAAGTATAATGCAGCATAGACTTTTCCTCTGCTCATGGAATTCTAATAATCAATACCATATTTTATTATTCCTGGAGTGCATAGTGGTCTTTACTGTTTGCCACAGTAAAGCCATTTGGCAGAATAGTGAAGGTTACTCAGGTAATATTCCTCTAAACTTTTGGGTTCCTTATGGAACTCCTTCTGGGGGGTTGTAGGAAAAATTACTCTGTACATTTTATTTTTGTTGAAAATTGTAATACACTTGTCAGGAAAAAAATTCCAGAACAATCACCAACAGAAGGAATAACAAGCATTGGTAACAAGAACGACCCTTATACTCAGATGAATTTAGCTATGGATATTGGATATTGATTATATTACATTGTAAGGAACATACATATTATTGTTTTAGTTTTCACCACTGGCTTAGTTAATGAAATTGTGCCCATGTTCCCCCTGTGGAAGGTGATACACATGTAGTCATCTATAATTGACACCAGTGTGGATTTTTGCAAGTGTCTTCACAAAGAGCTGAATCAGGCTTAAATTGTGTGATAAAAATACCTTCTTTCCTGTCTGTCATTAGAGACTTCATTTTACATCCTTTAAGTGAAAGTAGATGACTTTGCTATGTTTTCCAGATATCAGATATTTACATGTTTGTATTATGCTAAACACTGCACTCAAATCATCTTATAAAATGGATCATCTGCATAGTACGTCCAATGTGTTTGGTATGCACTGTTCTTAATGGGAATGAACGTACTGTTTTCATAGCATAAGCTGTGGTAGGTGGCAGGTGTTGTAGGTAGACCAGAAAAATGCAGAGATCCTGGGACCTATTTTTTCCCCAGGAAATCTCAGGTGGAAATCTGGGAGGTCAATCTCAAATTAATGGAGGAAAATTCACAGAAATTTTGTGGCAAATTCTTTCAAATTCACTTTCATAGCACCAGACAAAGGAGCTTCTTCCCTTGTTACAGGCCAGACTGGGTAGTGTGTGTAGCCACTGAAATGAGGATGAAGAAAATCTATCTTTCAAGAAACTGAAGCAAAGGTTGTGGTTGGGTCAATGTCTTTCTAAATACAGGTAGAAAGATACATAATCCAAATTTCTATTTAGCAGAATGGGTCGTGTTAGTGTCAATAGATAAACACCATCTTAGTCTGTTTCATTAACATAGACTTCTTCATTTTTCAGGGATTTTGTACTTTTATGTGCTTTCTCAAAAGATGGTGAATAGAGTTTTCAAGTAGTAACTGTAAGCATTAAAAAAAAAAGGAGAAGGAAGAAGGGCAGATCATTCCCTACTCTATATATGATAAGAAAACTGAGTCACCTACAAGGAGTTATGACTTGTTACTGGGTAGGAGGCATCTGAAATTTTCATGAAAAGCTGTTTGAAAAAACAACAAAGGATGGCAGATAAAAGTCCCACACTACTAACTAATATAATAATACAAATTTCAGCATGCAGCATGCACTACAGATAGACATGGTTTATTATTACAGTGAATTAATAGCATTGTCACAATGGATAACATCACATACTCTGGCTATTTGAGTGATAGGAAAACCATTAGGGTTTCACACTAACAGAGCAGCTTTAAAATTGAAAAAAACCAAGCAGGCAAAAACCCCCCCAATCAAAGAGCAAACCAACTAAATAAACAAAGCCAACAACAAGCAAACCAGAAAAGAACCAAATCCACCACTATCAAGTTAAATTCTTTCTTGGGCGGAAAGCAGTGTAACCCTGGCCTGCTCTAGCAGCAAGAGTACTCAGACTGCATTGCCTGCTTGAAGAAAATCCATGCTTTGCATGCACATCGAAGTGCATTATAATTTTGCTAATTAAATTTAGGATGGATACTAAAAACCAAACTTGTTACCTTCTCTGCACTTGATATTTTCAGCAGGAGGAGGACTAGCTAGCACAATATCTCCTCCACCCTGAATAAAATAAAAATCCACAGCACTGCTCCTTTGGCTTTAGCTTCTTATTAGAGCCTACCCAATGTATCATGATCTGTTTGTCTTTCCTCATCACCTCCAAAACAGACCTTCCAAATCTTTGTCTGTGATAATGCACACCATCTTTCAACGATAAATATATTCTTTCAAATATAAAAAAGTATTGTTTCTCAAAGTATAACCCAGATTCCTCTTCACCACTTACAAATTGGTGAGAAGAGCTTAGTTAATTTAAGTGAGTTTAGTCAACTTAGGGACTCAAAATCTGCCAGATTTTGTAGTGTTCATGGATTCTTCTGTGAGAAAAAGGATTTTTCACTTCCTTTTAGGAAAAAAAAGAAAAAGAATGAAAAAATGACATTTTCTGGTAAACTACCTATTGAAATTAAACTTTAGTTACTACTTTGAGAAGATGAGAAGCACTTAAATGTTGCAGTGTATTTTCCCTTCCCTAACCCCTCCCCTCTGGCTCTCCCTGGCTGGCTCATGTGAGTCAGCACTGCCCCCTGCTTCTCCTGATAAGCCCCTGCGGGAGCCGGACCCGGGGTTCTTCGATTCAGGCTCCCATGGACTCCACACCTTCCCCCACTTCCCCTCCCCTCTCTACCATCCCCCATCCCTCCCTTTTTGACCCTAATAAACCTCCTGGAAACCTGGAACCGAGATCTTGCATTTTTTGACCTGCCACAACTCTGCAAAGGACCGCGTCTTTACAGCCCCTCAGCCCGCGGCCGTTGCGTGCCTTCCTGGTGTGCTCAGGCTCAGAGCAGCCTTCCCCAATAAGCAGCGTGGGGAGGGCTGCCTTTAGGACCGTGCCGCTGAACTTAAACTGATGTACTTATTCCATGGGAGTAATACTTGGCATAGCTACTATATTAATAATTAAAAGCTTTTTCAAGAAATAACAAACTTATTCAGCATTACAGCAATGAATTCAGCATTACATTGCTGTATACAAAGGCTTCCTGGGGGGGGATTATATTTTTTGTCTGCTGATGTGTCTTTGCCATACACATCATTAAAATACTGAAAATACCTGGAATACATTTGACATACTGACATGAGACCAAGAAATCTAGCACATGTACAGCTCTAGGTACCATGTAAACAGGATTTGAAGTTATAATTCTTCTACAAACTGCACATATTAAAAACCAAAAATACACATCTTGGAATACTACTGTGATATCATCACAGTTTTGCCATAGAGGCATTGTGGAATTTCCATCCTTTGAGAATTTCAAAGCTCAGCTGAGCAAAGCCCTGAGCAACCTACTCTAACTTTGAATACAGCCCTGCATGGAGCAGGGGCCTGGACTAGCTGATATTGAGAGTCCCCTTCCAGCTTCATTTGTCCTATTATTCACTGAGTACTTAACCCAATACAATAGTAAGGAACAACTGTAAACTCAGTATTTAAACCTACAATATAAAAGAACTGAAAAGGTTGAATTCTGTAGGTTGTGAAATAAAATACTTCCTTAAAAAATTTTGTAATTATAGAACCATTTTGGTGGATTGAATCGGACAAAGAGAAATATTGGTTTACACATTTCTAAAAGGGAACTCACTGTTCTCATTGACAGAAAATATTTCAACAAAACTTTCTAAACCACATCCTCCAGTCTTCTCCTTTTTCGATGGCAGACTTCAAAGTTGTTTTTTCTGTATAGTTTCATTGGTTTTCTTTCCTGAACCTTAGGCCTCTAATTGCACCATTTTTTAATAACACTGAATTTGATCCAATATTACTACTTTACAACATACATTCTTTTTTACTTTTACAAGTGAATGAATTGTGTCCCTCTCCCTGTGAAACATATGAATTATTCATTTCTCATGATTTTCTCTCTTTGCAGCAAACTTTATGAAAAAATTAATTCCTGTGAATATCTTGACTGCATTGCATTAAAAACTACTATTGGTTTAGGTAATAGAATATGCAGTATTGAATTAAGACTATTCCCCATAGAAATAGTTTGCTTTCACTGCACTGAAGAAGAAACAAAAACATTACTTACAAAGTAATGAGAATAAAATAATTAAATAATTTTAATTAAGAATAAATAATTAAGAAGAAACAAAAACCTTACTTACTTTACTTACAAAGGTGCTTGCAATCTCCAAAGACGCTCTTTTTATTAATCATTTTCAAACTGTAAGATTGCCACTTCCCTTTGGTGTTCTTTAGTAAATTACACATTATTTTTCTTTTCATAAGATTCAGAATATTTTCATAGATGCTTATGCATCTTATTATAGTCATATGAAATTATATGGCCATTAGAGATTGTCAAAGAATGTAAACAAATTGAGAAAACAAATCCCATATAATCCCGAATCATGGGGGAAAGTACAGTAGAATTTTCAATTCTGGATTTACCTTTTGTGCCCTGTGCACAGCATGTGGGACCTGCTGGACTCAGCCACAAATGAAATATTTGTATTATAGCTGACTTCTTATGCAAAAATAATGAAAATCACAAGCTGGATATATCTTTCCACTGATTTACTTGTTCATGTATTTTAAGATTTTTTTACTGAAAGCTTATCATAAGTCTGTCCATAAACCCTGCTGGTACTGAGAAACACTCAAGTGTACTTTTCCTAGCTGTCATACAAAATTCATAATACTGTAGTTTTTTATTATTGTTGTTATTTTTGTTATTATTATTATTATTATTAATAATAATAATAATATTGCTCAGAAAAAGCTTCATTGTATTTTGGTAGCAATTTTTTCTGCAGTCTGATTTAAATTAAATATTCCCAAAGAAAAAAATAGTAACATTCCAATCAGGCCAAGTAAACTTAACAAAAATGAAAGGAAGTAAACAGCTGCAGTCCTTCTTTTTTCCTGTCATTGAGTCTATGACTGCCATCAGGCACAGAGTGCTTCTGTTTAACTAGTTGGCTGAGAAGGCAACTACACGGTCTTTGAGGTATGATGGTGTTTAATGTGAAGGCAAGTCCATACCAAGAAAAATCTCATATTATGTAGAGATTTTGAAAGCAACAGATGCTGTTACAGGTTACTTATATTGTTACAGGATACTCTTACTACTTAAGGTGAAAACCATTAATGTGGCATGCCTGTAAATATTTTAGTAGCTACCTTGAAGTGAAGTTTGGAAGAAGTGTTTGGACAACATTCTCAGGCACTGTTGTGACTCTTGGGGCTATCTTGTGCAGGGCCAGGAGTTGGATTTTGATGATCCTTGTGGAACCCTTCCAACTCAGAATGTTCTTTGATTCTGTAAAGTGTCCAATGTAGGCAATATTTCCACTTGTTCCTGTCAATGTAACTCCACGCACAGCTATTGCAATAGCTGATCCCCAACATGCTCGAAAATGTGGTTTTATACTTTGAAAGTGGAGGCACACTGGCTAATTGTGCTCAGCTCTGCCTGTTACATTTTTGAGTCCTAAGCTTCTTCTTGCTCTTAGGGCCCTTTCAAGTTCTGTCCAAGTTCTAAAATCCCCAACTTGGAGTGATTGCTTTTGTTGATGCTTCAGATTCCTGGGGTATCTCTAGGACATCTAGGTACATCTATGTGGCATGCAAGACTGGCTGGCTTTGGGTTGTCACCCACCGTTTAATCCTTCAGTGGCCATTCCAGCAAGAGTTGTATAGCAATCACAGCATTCCGTCAAGATCTGCAAAGTGCTCACATCAAGACCCACAATACAACAAAATAGTCAGACTCCTCTAAACCAGGATGTTACCAGAGAGATTGGGAAAGAATGTTAAAAAAAAAAAAAAAGAAAAAACCAGGATGAAAACTGATGGGCAAGGAGGACCATGCCATCTTCCAGACCATGCCACCTTGAGTGATACTTGAAAGTGGGCCAGAAATCTGACAAATGGCTGCCAAGTTTGGTTTTGCTAGTTCACGGTGGTCATGACTTTGTGTTGCAGCGTGCTAATAGGATTTCTGTATATGGTTTATGTTCTGGAAATTTCTTCCTAGCAGGAGTCTGTACCCTCCCCTGCTGTAAACTTATTGGTGTACTCTTTTCCCCTCCTTGTCTCCTCCCCTTTGGCTTTCCCTGGTTGGCTTTTTGGAGCTAACCACTCCCCTCTTCCCTCTCCTCTTAACCCTCTGCAGAACTTCGCTTGAGATTCGCCATCTTGGATTTGCAGCCCCTTCACCGCCCCTTCACCACCCCTTGCCTCTCCGTCCCTCTCCGCCATCCCTGGACCCTCACCTGTGGACCTTAATAAATTCCCTGGAAATCTCAGATCGCGATCCTACACTTCTTTTATCGCCGTGCCTCTACAGCAGCTCGTGTCCCCAGCAGCTCCACCGCTTGCTGCAGCCACGTGCGCCTGCTGGCGTGTTTTGGCCCCGGGCGACCCCGTCTTTATGCGGCGTGGGATGGTCGCTCGTGACTTGCGAGACTGCTCTGCAGCAACTTTGCCCCATGACAAAGCCACTGAAGGATGGCTGCTAGAGAACTGCCAATTTACAGGTGTGGTCTTATGCCTTTTCTTAAGAAACAATGATTACTTCAAAGAGACACAACACCTTTGTTGTATTGTACAGCTCCTGGAAATTGCAATGCCATCACTGGGAAGTTCATTTCTCTGAGCTGTGGCACGGTCCTTTAGCTGCTTTTTTGTGGCAGTGGGCTGTTTGTGATGGCCCTGTGCCCAGTGCTGCTGTTCAGGGAACAGAATGCCTAGAGGCACTGGGTCTATCCTTGAGAAAAATACTCCTGGGGTCTACTCCAAGGAGCCCTGCCTTTAGTGCAGTCATGGAAGATATCATTCCATCTTTGCCTGCAGCTGATAGTCATGGCCTCCTGGTACATGACCTGTGCAACCTGCTCCAGGTGAAGCAGCTGTAGCAGAGGTTTGGACAAGATGATCTCCAGAGGTCACTTCCAACTCCAATAATTCAGGGTTTCTGTGATTCTGTGATACATGCTGTCTATCAGTTCCACAAACCAAACTTCAGGAGTGTGAGAATAACCATCTCCCATCCTGTCAGTGTGTCCTATTTGCATGTGACCTGACAAGCATTAATCCAAGATATTCTTCCAATGTGTGATCAACTCCTGGTGAGTTTAGGCAGTTCAGAATTTGTTCACAATGCTTTCAAGATTGCTTTCACAATAGATAATGTCCACTGACAACCAGTTACCTGTCACAAAACAAGCAGTGCCTGTGAGGACAATGATAAAACACCCATTGTAAATGCATCTAGGAAAGCAGTCACTCTGGAAGCCTGTCCTGCAGATCAGCTCTGAAACTGTGTGTGCAGTTAGCTAATATGTTTACATGTGCATATGCATCTGTAAATACAGATTCCTCTATTCACATACAGTGGCTGTGGTTGCATTTGCCTTTGCCCTGTCTTATATAAAAATAATAAATCATTTGTTCCCCAAGGCTTGATAGAATCTTGTTGTCAGATTCACCCACATAAACCACTAAGCATCTTACATTCTCTTAAAATTCTTAACTGATGGCTAAAATTTTCCTTTTTTTTTTTTTTTTTAATATATAGCAACAAACTGGCTAAGTACATATGAGAGAGGGAGGCAGAAGCTAATGCAGATCTGCCATTTTGCTGTTTGGCTGTCACAGGGCTTAGCCATGAGGACTGAGACCCCGGAGACTTCTTGTGCCTACTGCAGCAAACACTAAAGGATGAGAAAGAAAGGAAGGAAGCAAAGATGGAATGATAAATTAGACTAGGGGGAAAAAACAAAAGGGAAGACAAATAAGATGGGGGAGAGAGAGAAAGAAGAAAAGAGGGCAAATGACAATGTGAGGTCAAGTTGTTATAATGCAAAACAAAACACAGATTTATGATGTGGAAAGGGTCTCAATTAAATTTTCCAGATCTATTAAATTTTTTATTGTTTTAAGTGTTGGATATTTGAAATCCCACTGCTTGGTGTTTAACCTTACTTTTACTTTAACACAATCTTTGCAGCAAGTATACCATATAAACTCAGTGTTAGCCACCAAAAGTCTTGTCCAGATCCTGAACTGAATATTTCTGATTCCCTGGTTCCGATAGTTCAAGATGTTCGTCTGTATGACTGTTTTATAATTAATTATAAAAGAAGAGGGAGCAGATCGATTATAATATCTGGAGAACTGAAATGCAGAGTAAGACTTCAGTGACTTGCTCCATTTTTTGTCTAATAGAATGTAGTGTTTTAATCAAACACAATGAATTATAAAATCAAGCATGTTCTTTTCAATTATTATGGATAGAAGAAAATAATTTATTACATTGCACAAATAATATTATCTCAGATGGTATAATAGTAATACCTGTAAGGGAACCAAACTTTCATCACTAAATAAACCATTTTTTCCCTCTGAAAATATAGCTCTTCTCTTCAGCATTTATCTTTTAGCAGCTGTCTATTTTCCAGTCACAACGTTCAATTTCATTGAAATTATCTCCTAAATTGAATCGTAAGTGTGGAAGATATCTGTAACATAATAGACAAATGAGGTGTTACTCTGAATGAGGTGGATATTCAGTTCCTGTCTTTGCTGACTGTTGCAATCGTTAAAAAGGAAACACAGTTCCAGCATGAATGCACACTTCATATGAAAGGCACACCAGGTGTTCCCATGGCCACCTAAATACTTTCTGTTCTGGACAACTCAGAGCCATATCACAGTATATTCAGGAGTTTATCCTTGCTTCATACTTAGTAAAGAGCTTTGGCAGAAGAGCACTCTGGAAATTTAGTCTATGTTTTGTGACTCCAACATCATCAAGAAACATGGCAATTGTTACTGGCTTTTGAGTCTCACATACTCGAACCAAAGAGCATTCTTATCCATGAACTCATGAACACATGTTACAAAATGATTTACAACTTATTATTATCCTAAATTCTGTGCAGATCTCTCCAGTATCAGAGCCATCTCCGAAGCCAAAGTACTTCTTTGTAATTGCCAAATTTAATCCAATGAGCCCAGAGACATATGCTTGGAGACATATAGCATTACTCTTCCTTTGGGAGCTTCAGTATGATGTTATTTGATTAGGAGGTTCTGGTGGGTAACATGGTAACTAAATAAAATGTTGTATCTTAAAAATTCCTTATTTGTTTTACATTATGCCATAAAAAAATAATTACAAAGCTCTGCCTTACCTATAGCATATCCCTTGTTGCTAACATAATTGCACACTCTACAGGTAGCCTTCTGTATTTGCCACTATGCTTTGCAAGTGTTACTCATCCTCTGGCTGATGCATAAATGAAAATCTGGGTGCACAGCTATGTTTCTTTCATTGTGTCATGCTTGTAAATCCCTTTGGTCAATTAAACTAGTAATAAACATGCCAGAGAAATTATAAATAGTGCAAAATTTGTTTGTAAATAAACTAATAATATTTTGAGGATCGATGCAGCTGAGGTCTGCATCAGGTTAACCTCCCTGGAAGCAAATAACACACTGAGCAAAAGTTTTCACTGTCTGAGCAGTGCAATTGAAGAGGTGAGGCAGAATAGAAAATGCAGTTGGAACATTTTTTTTCCTGTTTCAATGCTGAATTTTAGTCTAGGCTCTAAACATAATTTCTACACACATACATACAGAACTCTAAACCCCACATGTGAAAAATGATACCCATGTAGACATCTCAAAACAAAGCAGGCATGGAGAACTACTCTATGCCAAGACAGCTAGTGAGAAACCATGCCTATGAAAAAATGTTTAATTTCATTTATAGTAGGAATCTGTTATGAAGAAATACTGCAAAATTTGAAATACAGAACAGCTGACTCTATTGTTTTATCAAGGAAGGCTGCTTTGACTAAGGCTTCAGGCTAGCTGGACAAACTAACTTGCAGGAACGTGGCTGTGACATGGCTTGTCCTCAGTGCCAGCTCACTCTCCTGATTGTTGTCCCACTGCTTCCTCACAGCAGGATGCATCAGTGCTGGAGTCTAATCTTCGACAATGTCTCAGTCGCAGGCATCTATCCTTTGATAAGTGGGTTTTACAAAACCATTATTTTAGGTAATGTTTCCAGTAATCCTGGACATTAACTCACAGGCTAGTCTGACCTCTCTGTGCTTGATGAAGGCATAATTTCATCCCTTACTTCTTTTCTAGGTATAAAATGACGTATCTTAAGCTGTATCCCCTTAACATAGGATGAGATGGGGGAAGAGAGAGGCAAATAGTATGTCCACTGGCTCTTATATGTTACAAAATACAGATCTTCACAAGAACAAGTAACGAGGCTTAAATATGCTCCAGGGTATCTCTTAACCTCCATTTTAAATTCAGCCCTCTCCACTGCCTGGGGAACTGCTGAGGGAAAGCCAGGAGTAGAAGTTATGTGAAAGTCAAGCACTTTTTCTTCCCCGCCCACCTCCACCTCCCTTCCCCGTGAAAGAAGGCAGAAGCTGTGTGCAGTTGTTATTGCTCTTTTGTGTTGGGTTTCAGCTCCTGTTTTTTTCTCACACCCCGGGGATTGCCTTAACAGCCTTCTGTGAAAAAAAAGCCTTTAGAGCAAGCATCATCCCTCCAGCCAAATGCTGTAAAGGAAATTCACCCTTCCAAGCCTAAGAGCCTGCTCCTACATACTCTGATTATTGGATTTGCTGGCGTGGTTAACCAGGTGACATGGGTGAAGGGAACACTGGGAAAACTGTTTGGGTTTTTTGTGGGGTTCTATATATAGGATAACAGATCTCTGTCAGGGGTGAATGTCATTACTCTAGTTGTTTTTAAAACATTCCCTTGCCCTTCTTTAATGAAAATTGCATACAATTTGGGATCATATTGGCATGGGGGGAAAATGCAGTTGCACTTTTTTTCTATAAATAAAATATATCTCCCTTATATTTTCTTCAAGTTTGGTATAGGCCCAGTGGTCTGCTGACCCTTAACCCTTGCATTCACAGTGGAAAATGTAGAAAATTCTTCTCTCTAAGGAAAAGAGGTGGAGCTAGAACTTAATACCATTGTTTAGTAAGGCACACTGTACCAAGAGCCCGGATGTGCTTCCCAGACTGGAAAACAGTGGCTGACATTGTAGTATTAACACAGTACCTCAAAATTAAAGAAGCTTTGCTCTTATATAGCTGCTCTGCACAAAATCTGGCATAATGCTGACATGTTTTGCAGCAGAGCAAGATCTCATATATGGAGATGGAATTCCTCCTGCTAAGAGCCCATTGTAGACTAGGGGCTTCTGTTATTGCATTCATAGACATATTGGCTCCAGGCCTACTCACCAGTGTGGTAAAATGCCCAACGTTTTCAGCAAGAGCAGAATCAGACCAACTGTAAGAGCTAGACAGTTAAAAGCAAAATAACCCACTCTCCCTCCCCCACAAAAACAGCATAGCATATACCATGCAAAGTGTCAATAAAAAAATACAAAACAATGATTAGCTTTCCACATAAACATTTCATCACATCCTTTCTCAACACCAATCATTGTGACAGTCCATGACAATATAAACGATGACGTCTGAGGTGCTCTAATCCATCCAGCTTGTGTTGCTGTACTTGTCAAGAAAAAAAAATCCTCCATAAAACCTCTAACCAAAACAAAACTCCACTATCCCACATATGTTACCAATGCTTTCTAAAAACAGCCATTCAACAAGCTAGGCTCCATACCATGACTTCAAATTAAACCATATGTTCATTTATAAAATGAAAAACTTCTGGGGTGAACGAGCCTTGGAGACAGAAATCATGATTTTCTACAGGGGAAACCTTGGGTGATCTGCATGCCCATCACACAGTAATACTGTGCCATTAATCCTGGCTCCCTCATAAAGGTCTTGTGTCTGCAACGAAGGGCTCAGTATGAGGACTGAGGGCTTGATTTTTTCCACTTTGACATTAGTTAAAAACAAGCTACGACATAATCAGTCTCAGAAACTTTGTGGGCATTGTGTGGAAAATCTCTGGCATTTCCAGCCTGCAGCTCACTCCTTTCACCAATGTCCAGACTAACCTTGCTTGTGAGAGGAGATGGTGGAAAGAAACCAAATAAAATTTCACTGAGCTCAGACAAAACTTTCATTATATTTAGTTCTTTAATAAATAGGAATTATAAAACTGATGTGGAATTAGAAGGAGGGTAAGTCAACAAACAAAAATTTAAATGCTACACAAGCTTGGTCTCCACAGCTCCCCTCTAAACCATGCATAGGAGTTATGGTATGGACATTTCTCCTTCTGTCACTTCCATGAAATTCAAACTGGGGCCAGATCCAAGAAGAAAGGCATCCTTGCATGGGGGCCAGCACAGCATTTGACTAGCTTTGGGGAGGAGGTGGTAAGAGAAGGTAGGTCAGAAAATGTGAATGGTTGGACTGTGAAATGCACGGATGCCCAAGAAAGTTGATTCCTTTACATTACCCTTCTCTGAGGCACTCTAGCCCTTCACATCCCAATGGACCTATTCCTACCACATCACCACTTCCCTCAACCCAAATCATAACACAGGGCAAGCTCTGAAAAGATAAACAAGGGGTCAGAGAACAATGGTAGAAGGACACTGAGGTCAAGTAGCACTGAGCAGACCTGGGCTGGACTTCAGGGGTGGCACTAGAGCAGCATCACAAACACTGAGATTGCACTGATACCCAGGTTTGTCTTACTTGGTGTTGCTCACAGTTAGATTCGTAACACAGCAGTGCTTTGAAGATAGCACATACCCAGGCTGAAGCACAGAGCAAAAGCCCACTACAGCATGAGCAGAAGAACAAATAATCTCATTTTCTTATCTGCCTTGCATCTTACAAAGGTTACTTTTAAGACGTAAATGGTACTTTGGGGCACTTTCAGCAGTGATAATGAGCTCCGTTTTCATGACAACTGATCCCCATTTCCTATCACAATGGGATACCCTTAAAGAACATTTTCCACATTGTTCTAGCAAGAGGAAATTGCATATTTCACTGCAATATTCTAGAAAAGTGGGAAGGTGGTGCAAAATATCACCTACACATTTTTCACTTCTAACAAGCCACTTAGTAGGATGGCACATGCTGTGGGATGCAAACGTCCTTGTGGTACATCCTTTAGATATTGGACTTTTCTCTTGCTTAGCTAAAACTTTCTACTGCCTCTGAAATTTCTTAGCTTCAGGGCTACTCTAGATTCCAGCTGTCTGCTCATGACCTCAGAGGCCTATTCTTGTTGTTGGGTTTTGCTGGAGACAAACCTCCTCACCCACTACATCAGACTGAGAGCTTGGAGGGCTTAGGAATTAAAATGACAGCCCTGTAATGTACATAGATTACTCAACCTTGATTAAAAAATAAAATAGGGTAATAATGTTTCTATACCACAAGGATAAAACCCTGAGAACTGGTGACAGACACTCTGCTACTGCAGCCCTGAGGCTGAAAAGATAGGCAGGGAGCAAGAGAAGCACAGTGAGTGCAGAGATCCAGCTCTCCATGAGTTGTTTACATGCTGGCCTAGGCTAGAGCCTGGTGGTAGGAAACAGGTTTGCTTTTTAAAATCTGGATGTGCTCCGGTGGCAAGCCTGCCTGACCTCTCATGGGGTGAAGTTTCCACGTGGGTCCACAGGTTCACCCGGGACCACGGCTGACTCACCGTCTGGGAATTTGCAGTAGGCATGGCCTTTGTAAAAAAAGCGATGCTAAAAACTTACTGTGCAAGATAAACAAGGAAAACATGCTCCTTGGCACACAGGCAGCTCAGATGTTGACTATTGTGTTCTCCTGGAGTTAATCACTGCCGACGAGGCCCCCCTTTGTGGTGGGAGGTGAGCGCTCAGCTCACTCAGCGCTGAGGAAGCAGGTGCAGCAACAGCTCATTGTTACAGCATTGTTTTGAAAATTAGGAAACTTGATATACTTTCCCACCACCTTGGGGAAGCAGGGCAAAGCTGGGCAGTGCCAATGCAGGTGGCACAGCCAGAGGAAGGGCGGGCAGGGCAAGCATGCGTGGCCACCTCACCTAGAGACCCAAAGTCTTTTCTTGCACCTGTGTTTTTCCTCTCTGCCATGGAGGTTGACCTTGATCCCTGTTGGAGGAACAGCCCCCCTGCCCAGACTGGTCACACTTGTCTGCCAGCTTGGGGTCACCACCACGGTCATTAGCCCTTACTCTAATTACAGCGTCACCATCTCAGGCACATCCTGGAGGTCACATTAAGCAGCCTCTCAGACAGAGACAGGCTCGGGACAGGCTCTCTGAGCTGCCCTCCTTCCAGAGGCTGCATGTGTGCATCTACCACCAAGTAGATCCCAGCATGCTGGCTTTGGGCACTTTCACCTGAGAGACAGATTTCTTACATTATTTCTTCTTCTTTCCCCTCTCCATTCCTCAGTCCTTTCATGTAATGCAGTTAATTAGACTCTGCCTATTAGACCTCACCTCTTTTGCTGCTTTTTGCAGCACTGGTTGTTCCAGAGGCCTTGTCAACAGGAGACCTCCCAGTGCTCTCCCTCCCATTCTGCAGGGGCTGAAGGTGATGATAGTTTGGTAGCCACTTTTTGGTCTAGCTGAAACAGGTGTGTTTGCATTTCATCCTCATTTCTAAGGGACAGATAGGTGTATTCTGTTAATTCTCTTTACTTGGGCTGAGCTAGCTTGTGGCTTAGGGAAGTCACACTTGCACAAGGATGAGTGGGCAGGACTGAGATACTTGGTGACCTGATAACCCATTCTGATCCTCTTCTGTGACTGCAAGAATGGCTTCATTTCTCAAAGCTCCTCTTTCACACTCCTCTGGAATAGCAATGTTTTAAGGGGGAAAAGGAACACAAGAGTAAGATGGCTTTTCACTCTTTTATGGATTTTTAGCTCTTATCTAAATGATTTGCTACTAAGTCTTCTTTGTCCTTGGTTCCTTGCCAAGATAATAAAGGGTGTGTGTGTGTACACACACACACACACACACACACACGGACACACTCACATATATCTGTATTACAGAAATTTCTGGAAAACTTAGCACATGCAACTAGAGGAAAAAAAGAATATAATAAATTCAAAAGTTTTTGGGGTTGGGATTGCAAAAAAATTATTTGGAGTATAAGTCCTTCAGTCAATGCTCCTCACAATATGTCAAGAGAAGGCAAAGATAGGAAAGCATTAATTTTGACCCAAATCCATAAGGCTTTAATCTCTGTGACTATACGAAAGTAGGGGATAGCACACTGCCTTTATTAATAATAAATGGCCAAGATGAAAGTGGCAAGTGATAAAATTAATATACAACTATGACATGGACATCATTGTTCAAGAATGGCTGGTCATGTAATAGTAACTTCTCAAAAAACCCTGCATGGAATGGTGCTGTAGGATTTTTCCAGAAGAATACTAAAAGAATTCTAGTATATTCTAGAATAGTTTTCTAGAAGTCTTTACTAGAAGAATATGTGGAACATTTTCTGCTTAATTTCTTGGTGTACTGACTCAGGTGTCAGTGATTCTGTGATTCAGTCTGAACTCTCAGCTCTTTTATGAGAGTTTACCCAACTGCAAGCTCTTCAGAGGCCTTCAGGTAGTCCCTCAAGTGGTAAGAGTGACCTCCTTCAGGTGTCCTGCCTGCTGAGTAATTCAGACAGCCTTATGAAGCATTTGGAAATCAAGGCAGAAGCTTGTCACATGAAACACTAAACCCTGTTGTGCATAATAGCCTTGCAGGTTGCAAAGCTAAAGTGTTAGCCTTGTCAGGAGCTCTACAGTAATTCATCTGTTAATGTACAAGAAGGGAAGGGATGAAGGTATTTAATTTGGTTAAAATATTTTTTAAAATTATTTATTAAGGTATTTCAGGCATGTGATTTCTGTAGATACAGGAAATGCTAGATGCTTTACAAAAGATCAAATGCTCTGTATGTTTTTCTGTCATTTCGAATGTGGAGAAGACCCAGAATTGGAATAAAATCCTCACTGTAAAAGGGACAGCAAATCTGTGGAGCACAGAAGCACAGAATATGACAGTATGTCATGTGGTTAAACACAACATGAGAACGGGTAGATTTTCTGTTTGATGCAAATTCTCAGAGCTGCCAAATGCCAGCATCTTCAGCAAATTTAGCAGCTTCGTGGATGCTTAAACTCTCTCAGGATTTTTTGTGCCTTTTTTTTGCGCAGTCATTAGCTTCATTCTTCTTCTCTCAGCCCACACTGATTGTAATGTCTGCATTTAGACAGATTCAAAAATCTCAGGTGAGGCTTGTTCACTAAAATTAAACTAACTTTTGTTTTCAATGCACAACCATTTAAGCAATTGGAACTTTATTGGAAACTAGCAAAGTCAATAAAAATTTGCTGAACATTGTTAGCTTGTTAGGATCACTAGACAGTCTTTTTGAAGTAAAACTTGTTTGAAAGTAGAGAAGACTGAAAAATCTGTTCCTTTAGATTTGCCTTTTCAAGTGCAAATCAAAGTTTGTGGCTAGTGAGATAGAATTTGTGTTTAAAGATACCTGTTAAAATAGATTTCTTTTACTTGCCTTATATTTTTTTATCTCAGGTTCTGTAGCTTGGACTAAAGGAAGTAGACTGACTGTTTTTTCAATGGCGTTATGCTGCTGTTCTTTCCTTCTTTGACAGAAATTACACAATTTTCTGAAGGACATTTTTTTCTTTAATTTTGATAAAGGGACATCTGAAGAAGCTGAGCTTGTAACAGAGAAGGGAGTAGGGTGTAACTGTAGATCTGATGAAGACCTAGAATGTTTGGCAGATGTAGATCTTCAAAAAACTGGAGGAGAAAACATTTATCCAAGGATGAAAATCAAGATTTTACCCTCTATAAGATTAAAAAAGATTCAGATACAAGTTTCCAGTTTCAGTCCTTCTAAATTAAAAACTTATTGACAAAAACTAGGTTAAAAAACTAGAAGAATTAAAAATCTTGGCATTTCCAAATCTCTACATTACAGCTACCCGCTACATTTTTAACATGGAAATAATAAGCAAAACCAACTGTAATAAATAGTTAAAACCCCTCAAACCAACACCCAAGACAGATATTATCCATGTACAGTTAAAGGACAAGATGAGTCCTCAACTCCTCTTTACCCTTGTTTGTGCCCTGAGCAGGAGTACTGTGCCTCCACTGGGATCAGAGTTACTGAGGACCACCAGCTTATAGCACAATTAAACACAGGAGTTGATACTGAGATGGCTGATGGGCCACCTTCAATAGATGATGCAGCTTTGCCTGTTGCACCCTGTTCCTGGAGGGTTTCTTGTCTTGGCTGGGAGAGGACCCATGACTATCTACACTCTTTGTCCTTTCCCTAGGAGAGAAAAGCTGTTTAAAACTATGTAAGCGACAGTTATCTTAACCTTGTGTACTTAAGAGCAGCTCAGATAGAGTACCTACTTTCACAGCAAGCCAATCTTTTATTCTTGGTGAGTTTACCAGGATATTCCTTGATATTCCTGATTTAGGTATTCAAAATTTTATTCTCAAATAACATCCTTAAAGCTAGCTCTTCTATACCTTGCTTATTGATGACATAATTTTCCTTCCTTAAAAAAACACTGCCCCATTTCAGTTTTCTATAGCTTTTGGTTTATTTTTTTAACAAACCCAGTACACTGCTCTAACTTGCATGTGCAGTTGGTTAAAACTTGTTGTTTGGATTTTGTTCTTCTGCTTTTACTGTCTCCTACAAAGACTGTATTTTTTAAAATTCCTTCAGCTGCTGTACTGGTGCTGTTACCTTACAGATTTTTTTCCTTTTTCTATTTTGTGTGTGCATTTTGGTTTACAGTGTATTAACAGAATACTCAAAACAGCTACGAGTCTTTCATATCAGCTTTCCAAAGCAAAGAGCTGACAGTAGGAAGAAATAATACACAGTGTGCATTGACTAACCATCCATGGATTCCTTTATAAACCTTAGCAGGAAAACAAATCTGTAAACTCAAGATGAGGTCCTGAGACAAAGGCAGGATGTAAATTCCTGCTTGGTACTTGTTTCCGATGAGCTCAATCACATTGCTGCTAGCGGCATTTCCTTCAGAAAATATGTGGGAGAGTTGTGCAATTACCTAGGATACTTCAGTTTAAAGTGGTCCCGACCACAACTCTTACTGTGAAAATTATGAAATATTTGTCTGGGTGAAATTCACTGTAAATAAAAAGGCAAATTCTTAGTCCATACTTGTTCTTCATCAGTTTGCTAACAGCTCAGGGAGTTTAGAGCAGTCATTTCACTTTGAAAGTGTATTCAGAGACATATATTTTCTTGCATCCTTCCTTGAGGAATCCAAGTTATTTGAACTGAAATATTCCACGCAATTCACCTGCTTCTTAAGTACTAGAGAATCTGTCCCCTGGTGAACTTAGTTGAAAAGTTAGAAATTTTAATTAAAAAAACACCAGAATGCTTCATCTTTTTTATCCTGACATTTTTTTTCCCTGCTTCATCAAATGTGGCTAGAGTCATTCACCAAAGTTGATGTAGAATATTCCCTTTTCTGACAATCTGACTATTTTTGACACCCTCCCTTCCAAAAAAGTTATAGCAGCCACCAAAACAGAAACGAAATGCCCACTTCCACTCTTGAATAAATACATTTGAGAGGAGCATCTACTATCTCATAAGTTCTCAAAATGGGTGTGCAAGTCCTGAAGCAGACATTGAAGAAAGACAAAGGAGAGATCCCCCATCTGTGCTGCAGAGAGTACAGCGCTCCTGTATTACTATCTCTTGAGTGTACAAATTTGGACTAAAGGCTAATCAGAGCTTGTAGTCATCTTGTTTTGGTTGTCAAGTGACTATGGTACACTAAAGAATGCACAGTGATAGCTTTAACTGTCTCCATTATGAAGTCTTCTTGCCATTATAGAACTGTCTTTTGGGCTGTGTGATGAAATGTGGCAGTGGCATTCTGCTGGGGGATCGCTTGTAGAGCTCCAGATAGAGAATTTTTTCACTCTTCCTTTTGCTGCTTCATTGCCACAGTGCACTGCACAGAACACTCAGCTTCTTTAAAAAGTATGATACTACTGTGACTATAGGGAAATAATGTGCTAAGAATGTAGACATAAACTAAATGTTAATAACACAGAAATTATTTCAATTTGATAATATACAAAAAGAATTAATCTCCCTTGAAATTAAAGCAAAATTATTTAAAATCTCAATATGCAATCAAAATCAAAACAACTTTATCAAATGATATTTTAATTTAAATTGCTTAAATGGAATGCTTTAGTGTATTCCATTGGCAGACAGTCATAATCCCAGTACTTGTATAATAAGCTACTTCAGTTAGACAGTAATTAACTTTTTAAATTCAGTGAGTGTTACAAATTGTCAATTGCTTTCTGAGAAAAAGTGTCTAGAGAGGAGATCAGGTACTACTAACTGAATGTAACAAAAATGTACTAGTATTAACTAATTCTGGAAGATTGTCTATATTCAAAATATCATAAAGTTAATACTTTTAAATTTTAGTGATAGACTATTGCTCCCTGTTATTTTTATAATGGTGTTTAAATTCCATGATGAATTGTGGCTAAATTCTGCACATGGTTTAGACTGAATAAGTTTTCTGCAAACTGCTATATGAATAGATAATTGGTTCCTTTTGATTTACAATCCAAAAGGGAACCAAAAGGAAGGGCAATTAAAAAAAAACCCAACAAACTCTCACAGAGTTGTTGAACAGGTCTTTTTAGAAGTAGCTTGAGAAGGTTAGGAAAACGCCCTTAATCTTCAGGGCATTTATGTTATGTTCCTAAATCTCTTTGTATCCTTTGAAGAGCTCAGATTTGGTACTCTTTTGGACTAGAACATGTTGCAAATGGAGAACAGAGAGGCTTGAGATAGAAGAACTTCTCACAGGGCTCGTGCAAAGGACTTTTAAAGGTAAGAGAGGCTCCTGCAAACTTCACTAGGTTTCTTACCTGACAGGTATGGAGTGTCTTCTGTTTTTGCACTCACAGTGCCTGGGAATGGGTTACATTACAATAATTTTTAAACCTTTGTGCTATCCCTATTTTGCAGGACTGTTGTTCTGAGTCCTCACTGATAGCTGGTAGCATGGGAAAGGGGAAAATATGCTACCAAAAATAATGCAAATGGTAAAATAACGCAATTTTGGTAGCAATATGCTTCCAAAAAATAATGCAAAAACAGGACCTACTCACTAGGTCCTTGTGAGTAGAAACAGAGAGAGTGTGACTGTGAAGGATTTGTTTCCCTAGAAAATCAAGAGAAAACTTCAGCATAGTGACTCATGTGAACAGCTCTAGAACATAGGTATTTTGTTCTGTTATGCAACCTGTGGGTCTCTATGAGCAGGATGATGTAAAGGTCATTGTCTCAAAGAGGTTGCCTTCCCTCCTGGGTACCTGCTTGGTTGCTCAAAGTACCACATCTTTACCTTCCCCACCTTACAATTTGCATTCCTGCACACATTGAAGCTGGCTGCCTGGAGAAAGTCTTATTTATCTAAATATTCATTAATCTGATAAGCAAGGAATAAGTGTTCTCACTTGCATAACACTACTGAGCTGGCAAACCAAGAGCATTTTACGCACATCACCCTTTCATATAGAAACATTGGGTAAGAATAGCTGGCCAGGGACTTACAATGAGTACACCAGTAACAGAAAAGAGACAGGGAGAGCCTATGAGGCCAAGGGAGAATGGGGATACTGCAGGTGGGCTGGAGGTGGCCTGGCGAAGTGATGGGAAGGTGGAACCAGAATGAGATCAGGCTGTCATGCTGTCATCAGCACAAGCTGTGCTGAAGGGCAGGGTGCTGCATAGGTAGGTGACATAAAATAAGGAAAAAGTGTATACTGAAAGAGGGCAGATGAAAAGAGAGAAATTCCAGCCTCCAGGATTCACATAGCTTGCCAATAATTGTCCGTAAAAGTGTGTGAAACAACCATGGCTAAAGGTTTATTTCATTCTTGCAAGGAATTCCAGTAACGTAAAGTAGAATATTTTGCTCCCTTCTTTCTCTAGATATCTTGAATATTTATACAAGCCCCTTAATAGAATGCAAACAAAACACTGGATGGTTATCACCTTTTTGGAGCAAACATTTCTCTCAGAAGCAGGGGGAAAAGGTCAGTCTTGCCTGTGGAAGTTAAAAAATCCAAAAACTGAGAGAAAAATACTTTTTTAAAAAAAAATTATACATATAGTAATCTATGCATAAAATATTTTATTCAATTGGTTGCAATAAAAAGTTCTATAAAGACAGGCTAATCTCAACAGTTTCTTTTATCAACTTCTCAAAATTTCACATCGAGACCATTGACCTGATGGAATAATGAGGAAGAAGAGTGGTAATAAAAGCAAAAAGAAGTAATTATGTCTGAGTGTCATTTCAAGTATTAAGTTTTTTTTTACAGAAGAGAAACATCTACTTTATGATTCATTGAGGAAGCAATTAGGGGATTTGCCCTATGGAAGCACAATTTTCATATTTTCAGGCAGAAAGGATTTCTGTATGCCAAAAAGCTGAAAATTAATTTATTGCCCACTGTAAGTAACTTTCTAAAACCTGTAGCTTTTTTTTTCAATATCTTATCAACTTATATAGAATATCAATTATATACGTAAATGGAGTGAGGTGAGCATACAGAATCACAGAATCATTAAGGTTAGAAAAGATCTCCAAGGTCATTGGGTCCAACCTTTGACCACCTGGTCAGCTAGATCAGGGCACCGAGTGCCACATCCTGTCATTTCTCAAACACCTCCACGAATAGTGACTTCACCACCTCCCTGGGCAACACATGCCAATGTTTAATAACCCTTTTGCTGAAGAAATTCTTCCTGATATTCAACCTGAACCTTTCATGGTTCATCTTGAGACTATGTCCTCTTGTCCTCTTTCTGGTTGCTTGGGAGAAGAGACTGACCCCCATCTAACTACACCCTCCTTTCAGGCAGTTGTAGAGAGTTATATCATCAATAAAGGTATTAAACAGGACTGGCCCCGCAACTTAGCCCTGGGGTGCGGAGGTTCATCGCCCTGAAAGGGCCGATGAAGAACCCCAAACCCCTGTGGTGAATGCAGCCCAGGTCCTTGAAGGGGAAGATGCATTCTCCTGGAGCTCAGAGACTGACATCTAGGCCTCCGCACTCCTCCCCTGGAAAGTTCGTCTTGAGTTTATTGGTTTAAAGTTATGCTGCTCAGCCTTGCCTCCTCCCCTGTTGCTACCTCCTCCTGGAAACTTTGTTGCTGCCGCCCCCTCATTGGTTCATCTGTATCCCCTTCCCAGTTTAATGTGATTTGCTCCCTTGCTCAACTCTGTACCGGAGCCCATTGGCTCAGCCCCTGCTATCCTGCCCCTGGAAACCCCGTACCCTTCCTTAAAACCCCGGTTCCCTCACTGCTCTTGGCTTCTTGCCACACGTGCTTGCTCGTGCTGGAAAGTTGCCAGAGGGTGATTCGATGCCTTTGCTTTTGCTACCTTGTTAATAAAGAGGCCTTGAACGCCTTCACTCTGGACTCTTCCTTTACTCACCTGGGGGCTGGAGCCTACTGATTAGTCACCCCGCAACTAGCCGCTGTGCAGCAGTGCAGTACCCAAGGGCAGCTCTCCCCTGCTGCGGGGGAGAGGGCTGCCCCAGAGCCGGAACACGCAGGATGTTTTCTTCTTGGCCACGAGCGGTGGGACTGGTCAGACTGGGTCTGTGTGGAAGCGCTGCAGGTCTAGAAAGGCAGCTGTTCATTCCAGGCTTCAGGTGGTTTATTGGGATAATAAAGGAGAAAACTGGGGAGTGGGGGAGGGGAAGGGAGAGTCGGGGGAGGATAGTTGCTCCATGAAGCCCAGAATCAAAGAGACTGGGTTCCAGCTCCTGCTGGGCTTTTATCCGTGGGGTTAGGAGGTGGTCCTGGCTCACATCAGCCAGTCCGGAAGGGTCAAGGGGGAGGGATCAGGGGAAGGACACACGTTGCAACACCGCTGCCCTTTGCCTCAGGGATTTTCCCTGCTACGGCAGACCAACCCCTGAGACTGACTGGAGCCGGCCGGAGGGTGGAGATGGAGCTAAGGCTAGGTGAGAGCCAGGGCTAGCGACCTGCAAGTTCAGGGGCTACGCCCCCGAAAGCTCCTTTTCGACTACAACACTGGGGAACCCCACTAGGGACCATTCATGTGGCAGCGCAGTCTAGCAATTCAGGAGCGGCCCTGCCCCCACGCCGCAATGTGGGGGAAGCTGCCCAGAGCTGAAACATGCCAGGCAGACACGTGGCTGCAGCAGGCGGTGGAGCTGCGGGGGACGCGAGTCGCTGTGGAGGTGTGGCGGTAGAAGTACAGGATCACCATCTGAGATTTCCAGGGAATTTATTGAGGTCCACAGGGGAGGGTTCAGGGATGGTGGAGAGGGGCGGAAAGGCAGGGGAGGATGCGGAGTGCTGGAAAGCCAAGATGGCGAACCCCGAGTCCGGCTTTCGCAGAGGGTTATCAGGAGAGGGACAAGGGGCATAGTTAAACTCATATGAGCCAACCAGGGAAAGCCAGAGGGGAGGGGCTAGGGAGGTGAGAGGGGGGTACACCAATAAGCTTACAGCATGGAATGGTACAGGCTTCTGCTAGGGAGAAATCTCTGAAACAGCATCAATATACAAAAAATCCTATAGCACACTGCAACACATTCACTGACTGGAGGTGGAACCACTCCCCACCACTCTCTGGCCCTGGCCAACCAGACAGTTTTTACCCAGCAAAGAGAACACCTATCAAGTGTGAACATATTAATTCATATGGAGGTATAAAAGAAGGTATTATTTCTATTCAAACAATTGCAAAGATGAACTTCTCTGTAGTGTCACTGCCTGAGAATTGGGAATGGACATCAGCTGATTTCATACTTATCTGGGCAACATGGTTGTCTCAATGAGCTTTTGGGATGCAATTTTAAGGTTTGGTTAGGTTTAGTAAGGTTTTGGAGAAGATGATGGCAAAACATGTTATACATATCAATTCTTAGTCATTTCAGGATAAACTGCCTTTCTGATGGGTCCTGATGTGACCTGCTTTTAATGAAATGGTTTTACATTATACCTTCCTTGTCAGTACTGCACTGCTCAAGTATAGCATTTCTGAATTCTTGCCAAGTACCATTCAAAGCAGTAGTGCTTTGGGAACAAAAAGAGAGGTGGTTTAGCACATGTTTAGGGCTCACAAACGTAATCTACAAATTCCTTGAGAAAGGATTTGTCTCTGTTTATTCTTTTTTTTTTTTTTTTTTTTTTTTTTGAGATACTCAGCCCTAATTCATACCTTTAAGTTACCCCTTAGATAATGATAGATGTGTTCAGGATGACTTTTCTTATGGGCTACTTTAAGAATTCCTGTACCCCTTGTGCACTGTTTGTTTGCTTGTTTTCAATTAAAATGTCCATCTTATAAAAAGAGACGGGTAAACCCTTGTCCAGACAAGAAAAATCTACCTTTAATGTCAGATCTGTCCTGTCTTTCAAATTTTCGTTGCACACAATATTGCATTATGCCATCAGCAGTCTTGCTGACAATAGCGTGACCTCGTTCTTTGTAATGACTGTAATTCAACTTCTTGATGAAATCACTCTTTGACAACATTTACCACCATAGTAAGACAAGATAAGAAGCATTAAAAACCTCTTTCAACAAATCTTGTGCTACTCCTCTTTATCTTCACCTGCAGAAAAGCTGCCTGCTGGTATGGAGCGGGTGGACATTTCACTTTGTTTCATGATCACTAATCCTCTCCAAGCGAGTCCTCAGTACCCTTTTAGCTTCTAACTGGAATACTACAGTGATAGAGGGGGAGCTGCAGTAATTTTTATAAACACGCTGTGTAAACAAGTGAGTTGATAGGACATGTAGCCCCACTGAGACCCTGCCTACTGAAAGAAAATTCTCCTGCTTGCTTGTCTTTATTTTTTTCAGCATACAGGGATTCAATCAGATGAGCTGCCTAGTTAAAGGTCAAAATGGAACTCTTTTTCACCCTTTTTCATTTTTTCCAGCCAAATATCTTATTGGCTTTAGTACAGTGAAAAGAGAGGGGAAAAAATGACAATATAAACTGACTAAACTAAAGGTTATCCCTCATTTTAAATAACAATGAAATATTTCCAGCACTTTTAGTTTTACTTTTTAATAAATCAATCAAATTAATTCACATATTTTAATTATATCTGAATTTACACTGTTTATGTAACAGAGACAGCCAGGACTGACTTGACTTTGAAAAATGGTAAGACAAATTTTGCACTGACTTAACACACCTCACAATTCCACCGAAACCTATATATGTGCATATCTGCAGAACACAGTCCAGTCAATCACTATGTTCGTTCTTTGAACAAATGCATGCATGCATGCACACATTTTTAGTCCTTTGAAGATTTTTCTTTCAAGGCCTTGCTTAATTTCAAGTTACAGCAGGACTATCCTATTTCATTATATTTATCAACATACCACCCCAGTCTGTACAGAATGTGCAGGGTCAATAGCACCAGCAGAGTGAGTCTGCCTAGGTGCTAGAGATGAAAGGTCAGGAACAGAATGTTATTCCTGGTAAATGAAATCTGCTGCTCCTACATTTCTCTGTAAAAAACTATGAGCCTTTTCAGAGCTGTGTGTTCAGATTGGTAGGCTTAGAGACCACCTGCTCTTTAAATGATAAGGAGAAATAAATGAATTTAATACAGACAGCTTGTTAATCCATTACCTGATGGCCACTGCACTGAGGCCTGATCACAATTTACAGAAATTCATGTATACTTGCCTGAAGCCCTATTTAGTAATATCTGTGCAATCTACGAATGAATCCAACCTAGAGTCATATATAATAATCATAATGGGATTAACTTGCAGATAGTAGCTCTCACCTTCTGATAACCCAAGGAAAGATTTTTCCCATTATTCTTTCCACCATGGTAGCTGATATTAAATTTAATGCATGGCAGAAAATAAAACTTTTTCTTTTCTAATAATTGGAACACATAATCCAGTTGGAATGGGCAATCCCTTGGTATTTATGGGTTATACTTAATTGCAATTAGCAGAACTAGTGATGAGATCTAAACATCTTTTAATATTGTTTATATTTTTAAGTACAAGGTAGTTTATGGATAGATAAAAATTTTCCACAGGCATCTGCAGTTATTTTACATGCATTTGTCAGTAAAACTTCTTTGGCTAAATGCTAATGTATTAACTTACTGTATGGGACTGGCACACTTAAATCACGTGAAAAAAGAATATATATTACTCAACTTGAGGATTGTTTCTGATTTTGACCCAATCACTACATACACCAAATTTTCAAAGATGAAGAGGGCACTCTTGCTAAAGACCAGGGTTGCTTAGTTGGTGCTCCCAGCTGTTTTGGCACAATGCTATGCAGAGGTTACCCATGAGAGATGATGGTCAGCCTCTGACTCTGATCTGGGACCTGGGTGTCTGTGGAGCAGAGGAGCACATGAAGGACAATGTCACTGCTTGCATTCTTGGTGGAGGCTGTGGGGCTTTTTTCTGCAGGTGCTTGGCTGTAGTCACCTCTTGTAGTGCCAGGAAGGATGCCCATTCCTGTTGACCGTGTGCTTGGTGTTTGAAAAGGTGCTTGTCTCTCTCCACCCTCTCCACAGAAGCACCAGTTATGGAACATGGCCTTGTTGATGCTGCATGAGGAGCCAGCTGACAAAACCACAGAGACTCGTAGAATTGTTTAGGTTGGAAAAGACCTTTAAGATCCAACCGTTAACCCAGCACTGCCAAGTCCACCACTAAAACATGACCCTAAAGTCCACATTTACATGTCTTTTAAATATCCCCAGGGGTGGTGACTCAGCCACTTCCCTGGGGAGTCTGTTTCAGTGTTTCACAATCTACTGGTGAAGAAAGTTTTCTTAATGTCCAATTTAAACCTCCCCTGGAACCATTTCCTCTTGTCTTATCACTTATTTCTTGGCAGAAGAGAACAACCCCCACCTTGCTACAACATCCTTTCAGGCAGTTGTAAAGACCAATAAGGTCTCCCCTAAGCTTCCTTTCCTCCAGGCTAAATACCCCCAGCTTCTTCAGAAATTGTGCTCCAGAGCCTTCATCAGCTCCACTGCCCTTCAGAAGCTGTGTCTGAACCATCCAGAGTCACCAAGTTCATTGCAGAGGGTTCTGGTTATCATGACACTGAGATACCTGCCCCCGGGAGCTGCCAGTACCTTTGAATTTCAAACTTTTGGCATGTTGCATTGCTTCTCTGAATCACAGGCTTCTACCTATACATAATATTTTATATGTTAAAAGAAAGGCAGAAAGATAGGTCACATATTATGGAACTAAATACATTTGTTTTGGAGGCTGTATGATGAAATCACATCTTTTAGATAAATGATTTTAAAACATACTGATTCAGTACAAATAATGAAAAATTGAGTCTTTTAGGGTCACAAAATAGGTGCAAATAAACAGTTGTTGTTCTTCTTTCCCTCCATACCTGAGTAATCTAAAATGTTCTTCTGATTGAAAGTCACAAAGACTTCCTGCTACTGGAAACACTGTCAAGAACAGGTCAGATTGACCCCATGCAATTCAGTGTTCTGAGTGGTTTAAAAGCAAAAACAACAAAAAAAAAAGTACAATTACCAGACGCCTGCAGCTCATTTTGCATTGCTAAGTTGTTATATCTCTGTTTCTGCTGTTTACCGCCTGCTGTGGGAGAATAACAGTGCCATTTCATGAGTACTTACATGCAAAGTGCCTTTAAAACCCTCTCTGCTCTTCTTCTCTGTGCCAAAACTGAGATAAACATTTACCTTTTTACAAATCATAGAAATAAGGAATCAACCCCCCGCCTCTACCCCTACCATGTGACAGTCTTTATGAGAGGGTACAGAACTTCATCAGCCAAAGATTGCTTAGGAAAATTGCCACATAATAGCTGAAGGAGACTCACGGCCTCCTTTTTCCTTTGGCTGTGTACCAGCAGCAGGCATCTGCCTTCCGTGGCCAGCAGGAGGTTTTGGTACCATGTACCCAAGCAAGCAGGGGAAATAAAAGTTTGTGGTGTGTAATGAACAACATGGCACAGAAGTCTGGCACCAGTAAAATCCCCCTTGAAAGTGAATTTTACTTGTGACTGCTTTTCTCTCATCCTTTTGGTTGGACTGTGTGCTGACTGGCAAAAGACAGAAACCAGAAAAAGGGCAAAAGCAGAATCTGCCTTGCCTGTCTGCCTTCTTATTGTATGAAAGAATGAACCTGACTGTATGTAAGAAGTCCAGGGATGACAGGGAGAAAAGCACATTGGACAGCCAAAGGACACCCTACTCTTGTGAGGGATCTCTCTTTCTAACTTCCCTATTAATAATTAACTGTTCTAGTTTGTCTGCACCATCTCTTTACTAGCTTGGCCTGTCTTTCCTGCCAGCAGGCAGTAGCAATAGTATTAATAGAGACTGGAACTAGAAATGCAATATTCAGTAATTTTATGGAAAATATAATTTTATTTCATTGGCCAAGGGCCAGGATAGGACAGCTTCCAGCAGAAAAGGACACATGAAATGTCACTGATGAATTTTGTGATGAAGAAAATAACTGAGAAAAGCATTCTCAGAGTGGACCCATGTGAGGTGTGCACCAGACACTCCTGGTAGGGAGGCTTCTAATCCCCACAATGAACATTTTAAAACCTGCTGTCTTAGCACTTAACTCCAGCTAGAAGGTACAAGCATGTGATTTTCATTTGAAAATATTCCTTGGGATGAGCAAGTGGGGAATAAAGTAAAACAAATTATTAACTTGCAGGGAGGCCTCACTGAAGTTACCAGTTTTTTCCTACTGTAATATTCATGTCAATCAGATGTTTTCTTTTCAGCTTCACACAGTCCCATTAGGTAACCTGTTGTCAACAGAAAGAATATAATTTCAGCACCAAGGGCTTTTTCTGTGATTATCCAAATCCTATTAACAATGCTTAAGGAGCAGGTTTACTATTGGCTTTTACTGCTGTAATATACATGTGCATACTTGGGGCATACATTTGAAATTCTCTGATCTGTTTTAGCTCTTGTATTACTCAAGGTACAACTAGATATAAAAGATTATGCTCGGGAGCTGTTTAATATTGAGCAGTCTATCTATGTACATCATCTCTCCAGGTAATTTGCCAATACCGCACTGAATAACTGACCACTAACAGACCTTTCCCACAATATTACATTTCTGATACTGTCCAAACACTGATAAAAGATTTCGAGGAGCTGGAGTATGACTTTAAACATACAGTCCACTTGAACAGTGATAGCATAAAAACCTAATGCCAGCCTACCGCCACATATGCCACAGCCAGCATACTGCCACAATTTCACTGATGTTATATTCTGCAAATAAAATGAAACTGAAAAATAACTGAGGCTGTCTCTAGCTTATATCTTTGTTTTTTCCCAGTTCTGCCCATTCCTGTATATTCCTGACACTGGAATCTTCTGTTGTACTGAAGAGCTCACAGAGTCACTCTGTAAATGATACCTCTGAGGAGCTGGAGCAGTCATCTTCTTGTTAATTACTCTTCTCTTGATTTTTCTCCCCTTTTGTTTCATTGCCATTCACTGGAGGTCTGAAGCAGAGAGGGAAAAAGTTCAAGACAAAGGAAGCACTGCTGGGAGAGAAGATGTCACAATAGCTTGAGTGTATGGAAAAAAGATAAATAGGGAGAGAGTAGTTCATTAGAGGGTCTCTGTGCTTGTGAAGCCCATGCAAAAATCTGTTCAGCAGTTCAGTGTACCATATGCACCGGAAATAATGCATATGGCATGTGTATACATGTATATCTATATTTTATATGGATATTTTCTAGCCTCATTTATATTCTGGCTCTGGCATTGTTTGATAACAAAGCATATGATGGAGACCGGAGGAAGAAGAATAATTTACATTTCTCTCCAGTCTGAGTAATTGACTTGTGGTTTTTTGGGACCTCTATGAGGAAATGTAGATGCAGTAGAAAAGCTGATTTTAGTTTAGTTTCCGTAAGATGCTGTATATGCACTGCAGAAATGCTGGGTACTTGAGTAGAAGTCCTAATGACATAAAAGGGGTTTATAGCTTTCCCAGTTAATGATTGGAAATTACTATTACACAGCTCAGAATTGTCAATAGCTATGCAGGCATAAAGCGGGAGCTCCTCAGTATTGTTCCACACCCTAGCAAATAACTACAGCAATTGGGGATTGGACTATTAGAGCTATGTGTGTGAAAATAAGTGTGCTGTGTCCTGTATTGTGTTGTATAAAACTGCACCTAGGATCAGTACAGAGGCAAGTCACATGCTTGAGGTAAAAATGGCATTTTTAAATTTGACATTCATGAAATTGTTTCCGTCAGTTAGGCTTATGAGCCATGCCTGACATTTCTAAAATCACTGTTAAAATCACAGTCACGGCGAGATCAAAGCCTGACTCTGTGCTAACTCCAGTGAGGCCAAGATTTCATTTCTTGATGTCAGCATCTTTGAATATCTACATCCTCAAACTCAGTTGTGTGAGTTATCACACCAGTCCCAGTGCATTTTCAAGTGTTGCCTCTGAAGGTTGCTCTGTCCTGAGGAAAATTGCTATGCCTGCTGTCTCCAGAAAAATAGCAGAAGTCTGAAACCTTTGAACATCATTGTGGATATGTCCTGTGCTGTCACATTAATGCTTCTCCTTGCTTCCAGAATTACAGCAGAGTAGTGAAGCAACTCAAAAAAGGAAAGTGAGCGTGCAAACCCGTATTCCTTGTGCAACACTTGAAAGACTGAAGGTATTAATTGTGCGTGACAGTTTTGTTACTTCATATAACTCATAAACAAATTGTCTGTATCTGTGTAACTTCTGTTTGCACTTGTAGTTTAACCTAAGTGCTTCAGTCTTTTTCCCCATTTTCTAATTAAAAAGACATTTTTAAAGATCCAACAGTGCTGAGTACAGGGAGATCACTGTCCTAGTCCTGCTGGCCACACTATTGCTGATACAGGCCAGGATGCCACTGGCTTTCTCGGCCACCTGGGCACACGCTGGCTCTTGTTGAGCCACTGCTGTTCAAACAGCACCCCCAGGTCCTTTTCTGTTGGGAAGTTTTCCAGCCACCCTGCTGCAACCTGCAGCACTGCCTGGGGTTGTCGTGACCAAGTGCAGGGCCACTTGGGACTTGGTTTTGTTGACCCTCATACAATTTGCCTCTGCTATTGATCCAGCCTGTCCAAATCTGTCTGCAGAAACTTCCTACCCTCCCCCAGATCAAGACTCCCTCCCAGTCAGTTTGGTGTTATCTGCGAACTGACTGAGGTTGCACTCAATCCCCTTGTCCAGACCATTGATAAAGATGTTAAACAGGACTGGCCCCAGTACTGAGCCCTGGGGAACAGCACTTGTGACCAGCTGCCAACTGGATGCAGCTCCCTTCCCCACCACTCTCCAGGCCTGGCCAGGCAGACAGTTTTTTTACCCAGTGAAGATTGCACCTCTCCAAGCAAGTTTCTCCAGGAGAATGCTGTGGAAAATGGTGACAAAGGCTTTGCTAAAGTCCAAGTAGTCAACATTTACAGCCTTTTCCCCATCCACTAAACAGGATGTCAGAGCAGGGGATCAGTATACTGAACCTAAAAACATGCCTTCTGACACAATGCGTGATAGAAAAGGGCCACAATAGCTATGGTAGCTACATTCATAAACTGGACAATGATATATGTATATATATATATGTGTGTGTGTGCTGGAGCAATAAGTACAATACTCAGTATTTCCCTGAAAAAAGGGAAGAAACCTTTGACGTTGGCTTCCATTTTTCTTTCTTCTTTTTTTTTTTTTTTTTTGGCTTCTGTTCTACCTTGTAGATACCATTTTGTACCTCTTTTTCTTCATCCAACAAATCCATTTGCAATTGTAGTAACTTTTATTGTTGTACAGTAGTAATAGTCCTGCTGACTCTCAGACCTGACTTAATGGAGAGGCAACAAAGGCCCAGAACCTTAGGCTCAGTAAGATAAGAAGTTGTTGAAGAGAAAAAAATCAACTGTATTTGAATTGAGAGTATTTCCTAGAGTACTCTCAATAGCTTTCTAGACAATAAGGGAAGACTCCACATGAGACAATATGTACAATTGTGATGGTCCAGGAGGAGGAAAGAAGTACTGAAATAAAAGAGTAATAATAGATGCAGAAGAGCTGACAGACTGAATAGGGCCATGGTTGGAAAGTCTAACCCACTTGGCTTGTTTTGTCCTAGTAAAATGAGAACTAAGAGAAGACATTTAATGGTGGCACAAAAAAAAAGTAAATACAGACTGTTGAATGAATTTGGGGTTGAAATTGAAAACAATGTCCCACCCAAGAAATTAATTAAGTTCTAGAGCAGAATTTTATTATACAGGCAAAAGTTGTAACTTGTATTTTAATAAATTTGATCAGTTTTGATGGGAATGCCTTGCTTTTCACAGAATGTATAAATCTTATTAACTGTGTGATACAGTGAAAGGATTCATTTCAGAATGTGACCACTGTAGACAGAGGATCCATTTTCCTCAGTGATCAGCTGCATTCAATGCAATGAAAAATTGAAAAGTCACTTCATCATCTCTAAAAAGGGGCTGTATTCCATGGTCTCATGTTTTGGTTTTTCATATGTTCTTTTAGTTAAAATGCAGACACTGGTGTCCTTATGGATCTCCATTTTGTAAGGATATCAGAATATTAAACAATCACTTTTGCAGTGAAAATGGGAACGTTCCACATAATTTGCCATGTTCAAACTTTTTCACAAACTATTTCTATTTTAAATACAAAAAAGAAATTTTGAATTAATCTTTTTTTGTGATGCCCTTGAAATACCCACAAATATAAGTGCTACAAACATGCAATATGAGTGATTCAAAAGGCCGCCAAATTGTCAAACCTAGAATTGTCACAGAGTAAATGCTACTTATTTCTGCTCTTTTTCTTTCCCTATGAATATCCCCAGTCCAGCTATAACTCCTACTGTTATGGGAAGTGGTGTGTGTGGTGAAATATATACAGAGATATATGCACATTGTTAAATATTCAAATACTGCACACACATATATGAGCTGGGCAAATATTAACTGGGAGAGTGGGACAGGAAATCCAAGCTAACTCAAATAACAAAATTATGTGGATTAAGTGTTGGGGTTTGCAAATATTGAGGGAAATATTGCACAGACCATTAATACAGAACAATCAAGCACTTTGGCATGCACCTGGGTCCCTGGCTAAGCCCACATTTATCTGCATCTGAACCCTTACTTCTTTTCTTTCTCCAGTTCCCAACACTACCAGATAGAGTTATCTTCTCCTGTAAAACCTAGCTTCCAAAGAGTGCTCGACTCCCTATCCATTAGCTTAAGATGTCAGTTTAGGAAGAAGAAGGCAAAAGTTGTCACTGCAAGTCAGTCAACGTGGGGGCTTGCATGCAATCCGTTATTAGCCTCCAAGTCTATCAGGTTCTCTGGGGTGGTGTGTCTTTTCCATTAAAATATTTTGGCACAATTGACACTAGTCTACATTAAAGCAAAGCGAAAAGTTAAGTTCTGTAATTTTCAGTAAACAGATTTGCATTTTATGCAGATTTTATATGGGTGCTTGTACACACACAATTGTAATTGCAAACAAAACCCGTATTTGGGACATTACCTTTTTAATAAATGGTGGAAACAAACTCAGTCACGCTATGTTTATGTCAGCTGTCAGCTACCAGATCCCTCATGAATTTGGTCAAATTTAGGTCTCTGCTTCAATCAGAGCTGGTGATCTTTTGAAGCACATTTTTTCCTTGATCTAAGATCAAGGAAATTTTTTCTTTAAAAAAATTCATTGTAACTGTTCTTTCATTTTAAAATGGACCAGCCTCCCTCTTCTATGTTTTTTTCTAATGTACCTGTTTAACTTTGTTGGGACTTTTCAGTGCTCTTCTGACACAACTGAAAACTTGTTGCTGCTAGTGGCTCCAGTTATACCACACTGGGGATGAGAACAGAGCTTCTTTCAGATTACAAGAACACTCCAGCTGATTCTTAGACATGTTTCAGCTGTGTGAGTTATCAGGTTAAAGAAGTGCTCATGTAAAACATGGCACTGGCACAGCCCTGACAGATATAGACTGCTATTTTATTTTTGGAAAATCAGCCTAAGGCTATTGTGGCTGGCTTGCTGACAGACATCATGTGCTGCTATTCCAACTGAGAAATGTTAACTATAAAATCAACTAACACAAGGGGTTTATACTATTATACTTACATTTTTAATAAATTGTCAAAAGCCCTCGTTACAGTGCTTATTTAAAATTGGACTGAGCAGCCCACTGTCACTTAATAAGCACTTGCCCACTGGAAACACCAGAAAGGGGAAGGGTGACAGGTCTGCAAACCTCCTCTATGAAAAGAATTTCTACTTTTATTCCATGTCATTTTGACTGGCTAGGTACATCTACCCCAGATGGTCACACTGGATAGCAATATGGATTTCCCATCCATATCAGTGCTCCCTCAGGTACTCACTGCATTTCAGCATACGTGTGTGATCCAGCTGCTGGTTGCCATAGCATAACCTCAGTGGTATGGTAGCATTTTCCTTACCTCTCTTCGCCCTCATTTCTTCATGGATCTTTGAACAGCACTACTTCATCCCTCCCCTCAGTGAGGAGGGATTCACAGTTACATGGATACAGTGGTTTGCACCTCTCCAGCAAGAAGAAAATTGGCATGACCTTCTTTTTATATATCACTTCTCTGTAAAGAGTTAAAGAATATGTGTGCCAGAAGAGACTGGCTGTGTTTGCATTGCTGCTGCAGGACTACTGCGCTTGTTATCCTTGTGTGTTACAGATGGCTTCCTTCACACACTTAGATCCTAAGTGGGCAAGGGATGGCACTTAACCATACAGCAAAGTGCAGAACAAGTGTCATCCAAGCAGAGTTCTGCCTCCTAAGAAAAAATTGCGCTTGTTTTGCTGTATGCAGTGTCCATACATTATGCAGTGTCCATACATTTGGCTTTGTGACGAAAAGCCACACTAGCTACACCTCTTCTCTTTACTGATGTTGAGAGGATGGGTCAGGGGGATAGGAGGCAGGGAAACAACCAGGAGCAGATGAAGAAATGACAGTGATATGGGAGCTGAGCTATTTTCTAACTCCTGCTTGTAAAACCAGGTGATGAGTTGGAGGGTGAGCCAGATAATCAATTGCTCTAAGCACATCTGATGTTTGCGTGAAGGATATGGATTGTGGAGGTCTCTGACCGTAGCTAGCTCACTGCCACCATGTGTGTTTTGGGGATGCCCTTCTACTCTGCTTTCCCACAAAGGAGACAAAGCCATGGTAGTGTCATACTTTTAACAGCACCTTGTAAAACCCCCAGTAAAAGAACTGATAAGTTCTTCAAAGAGGACAATGCAGGAGATGTAGGGAACGTAAATGGCACACAACTATTCATGCTTCTGTCATCTCTTCAAATACACCTGCGGGTACCACATCCTGATGTGTTTGCCATACTTTGTGTGCCTTTCTTTCACAGGAATGATGACTGCAATCAGAATTGACTTCTACACTAAATCTAACAAGCAGTTCTAAATCAGTTCTAAAACAGTTCAGGGTTTACTGTTCAGTGTGGGACCAAAAGAATGGCAAGACTGAGTGATGAGATTAAACACATCCAGAATCTGGAGCTGAAAACTCTGTCTGACCTTTGCACACTCATCCCTGAAGGGCATTGTTGCAAAAAAATTCCAATCCTTTAGACTCTGCTTTCTGTCTTCTATACATGGGTACTGATGATTACATGCAGTTACATATTATCAATATAAAGATTGATTATTTTCATTAGTGCTGCTGTGAAATGATGAAGGCATGCAACTGTTCTGTGATAAAATATTTTATTGCCAAAACAGAAATCATGGAATCAATAGAAGAAACATCCCAAACTATTATTAACTCTTTAAAAATATATATAACAATGTGTTGTGTAATTATTTTCTTCTGCAGTTTGTGTAAACTCTTCATTGCCTTTATCAGCCATTGTCTCTCTTTGGAGTGTTGTGTGGGAAGATGTTTTCTCTGAGAACACAAGACTGTGTGCAACAGATGCCAGCACTCACAGGTTCTAAACTTCTACTTTAAAGCAGTCATTAACACTTAACTAGCTAAAAAGCCTTCTATGAGGCTTATATTGAGATAAGGCTACACTGGCCAGGTGTCCTAGAGCCAAATTTGGGTGGTGACTTCTCCAGGCCTATAGACATTACTGGGTGTGTCACCAAGCCTGCTTGCTATTAACAAGGGACTTCTAATGGTCAGGATTTACTTTAAATAAAATTACCTTAATGAAACCTAGCCTGAAGCACTAACAGACCACTCCAGTCTTAGCAACCTGACAGCATTGTTCTTTGTTTTGAATAAACAACATGCCCTGCCAGAGGAAGAGCTAAATCTTGCCATCTCGTTATTATATCTGTGTCTTACTGTCTGTCTACCTATCATGAATCTGCCTATTAATCAGAATGAGCTGTCTAAAAAGTGCATAGTGCAGCATTATTTGCAAACAGATATATAAGAAACATTAAGGTAAAATGTGCAGGGGAAGACAATATGGCTGGATATTCAATTAAAAATTTTTAACCACCTGATTTTAGAGCCTCTGGGTATTAACTTCAGGTTTGGGGGTTTTGTTGTTGTTATTCAGTTTTTTTTTCAATGCAATTTCTTAATACTGGAAATAACAATGGTAGCTCCTCCATATGGCATTTTCCTTCCTCCCAGGAAGTATTTCCAGAGTCCAGTGTTCCCGGGGGCTACCAATGTGCGACATCCACATTTATGACGTGTTTGAGGTGAGCAACAGCAGCCCAAAACTTTGATTTTTTTCTCCCTTGCTCTTGAAAAGGTGGGGGATAACAAAATATGTCCAAGAAGGGAATGACAATGGAAACACCTTCATTTGAGAAGGACTTGGAGGGAGGGGAATGTCTGGAAGTAGACAGACAAAGCCCAGTAAGGCATCCAGAAGCATGGAGAGCAAGAGATGCTGCTTTTGAAGGTTGCAAACAGGAAGAGGGCTGGCAAAACTGTGGTATGAGTGTGTGTGCAAGTTAGGAGAAAGTGAGAAAAGGATTCATCCTCTAAACCAGCTGATAATCACTGCTGGGTATCGGCTGACAGAGTACACAGAAACAATTCCCTGCCTTGCAAACTCTAAGTCTACAGAAGATTTGGTGGAGATTTAGCTTTATTGATAAGACCATGAGACAATGAAGGTCACTTTTACAGATCATGTCCTGTCCATCCCGCGCTAAATTTTACCTGCCATACACGCATTAGCTACATAGCCCTAATCGTTCACATGCTTACAACTATTTTTGGTAAATGCTCTATTCATTGAGACTTTCCAACGGAAGATTCAATTGCACCTCATCCCCTGGAGTGTTTCCACATGGACTGTTTCCATTATCTTCTTAGGATTCTGTAATTATTAAAATATATCCTGGATTCTTCCTCTCAATAAGGAAAGTATGTTTTTCATAACTACACTTTTTAATGACTTTTTTAATAGCATAGCAAAAAAAAAATCAGCTGGAGGCAGGGAACAACACTGAAAAAGTGGCTCTTAAAAGATGAATGCCTCAGAAAGTGATGAGATACTGAAGAAAGAAGAGGAAACATCTGGATACTATGAAGGGTCACAGCAACTTAGGGGAGGGAAGAGATGAAAGTTTCTTTGTAGGCTCCTAAAGGCAAAAGTTAATATCCAGCCCATGGTATAAGTCATTACCAGATTTTTATGACTGTAGCTTTTGTTCTCGCCTTTTTTTAATTGTTCATTTCTCTTATAAAATCTTCACTCGTTAAGCATCAGAAAACATAGAGAGGATCAAACTTAGGAGATTTGCAAATGGCTTGAGTATTTGCTAATATGCAGTCAAGCTGTGTATCATGGCAGTGATGTCTAACTTTTCTCTGAGGCACTCAATTCAGTTTGTGTCAGCTCTACACTCTCAGACAAAGCAAAAGGGAGCAGAGGAGGGTTGAAGAATCTTATGCCAAGTACTAATAGCTCATAGTAAAACATCCTGGGTTTAGCATGTGGCTGTGAAGAAGAAAGAACAAATGTGCTGGAACAAATTGCTGCCCATTGTTTTGAAATTTGAAATGAGGAATTTAAATTCTGCCAGACAAATAATCACACAGATTCTCACCTGACAGTCATTAAATAGTGATGTGCTAACAGGGGATCATCAGCACTTCTGGTAATACTCAGCCACTAAACATGAGTGAAAAACAGGGGTGAATTCTTGGTCTCTGGTGTTGATCACTTCTTCCACCAGGTATAATCTCAGAAGATCTTTAAAAACACTTTAGAGAACTCGCTCCTTTTTTAATGTAATGAATGTCAATAAATCTTTTGGGGGACAGATGGCATGGACTGAGGCTCCTGAAAAGTAAAGAGAGAAGGGGAAGGAGGCTTTCTCCTGCTGTACACACTTCTCCACTCATTGCAGAAAGTAAGCACAAGTGTCATTGACACACACAAAGACTTACAGTCCCCTGACGTTTATTCAAAACTATTTGCCTGCCCCCCAGTTAAACCATTTCTCAAGAACAGGAATTCCCTGGAAGCACTATATGGGTACTGGTGATATTATTAAGGCCAAGGACACCAAGAGACTACCCCAAGTGTTGTATGGAGAAGCACCTTGTACTCCAGGCAGAAGTGAGGTCCTCTGGCTGTGCAGGCTGATGGACAGTGCCTTCCCTCAGAGACAAGGTTATGCATGCAGGTGGTAAATGGGACCATCCCCATAAAAATGGGTCATGAAAGGATCTTAAGGGGAGCAGGGCTCTTTTGGCCTTTTTGAGAAAATATTTTGCTTGGAATCACTAGATTTTGATTAAGTAGCCCTGACCACTATCTGCGTGTGAGATCTCTCAGATTTATTTTGCTTTTGGTCAGAAATTGTGTTAGTGAGCTTTATCTGATGGCTCTGTTTCATGGTCCATGGCTCCCTTAGCACAGGGTGATGTCAAATAGGCAAGTTAATGTTAATTCGGCCAAGTCTTCTACAGTGAGAAGAGAAAAAGGGGACAATTTTAACATCTGGGAAGCTATCTCCTCTGCAGATTCCTTACATTCTGCAGAGTATGACCACAGACAGCACCATGGAAAACCATCGGGCCTCAATCAGTTTTTACTACATATCTTCTACACACAGGAGACTTCTGGTAGGTCAGATACTGGAGACTCATAATTGCAGGGGCCTCCATGCATTGCCTAAAGGAAAAATAAATCATGTCTCCAAACTGATCTCTTCTATCTCACCAAATGGATTGGCTTATTGATCAGAAAATTACTTGTCTTTTTTTTGTTATTGCATTGTGTTACATCTGTTATATTGCATTCCACCATTATTAGCTACACAAGCCAGCGTGATACAAGATGCATGTGAGCCAAAAAATAAATCAATAGGACAACATCAGACATGCAAAAACCCCATTGATCACACAAACCAAGTGTCTGCAAAGGAGTGCAAGTGTGCTTTGAATTATGGCCAAACAGTCAAAGAATGAGTTTGTATCTATGACTTAATTGGGAGTAACATCTTCATGGAGGAGTGGACCGGGGATAACACAAACTACTGAACCATGATACCCACAGGGTATTTCATACACCTCTTCATATCAAATACTGAAACTCCTTTCCTACATTATCATACTTCTGGCTAATTGTAGATGGGGGGAAGAAAATGAACACATACTTCCAGATAGGGTTTTATTTTGCAGTTGTTGATGCTGTTTTTAGATATTTTTGTGGCTGAGACTGTCTTTTGATCCTGTTTGTGTTCTGAACTATCCCTATGGATAAATTGGCTCTTAATGTGTAGACTGAAATGATGAAAATGAAGCATTAGGTGTAAATGAAAATGTTAATGGAACTTCTACTGGGGGTGTAATAATTTCCCGTTTGAATATTAAGTCATTCACACAGATAGCAGATAGCTTTATCGCCTCATCATTTTTTCCTAACTGGTAAGGATCACCTTCTTCTACAGCACCCAGACTTGCTTGAGCCAAAATGGAAATGCAATAGAGCTGGTACTTAAGCTGGTACTTAAAATATTCATTCCAAGTTCTTCTTATTATAATCCATAATTACCAGTTCTCTCTTGCACTATATATCACATACAATACATATTGTATAATATAGAGGATTGTATCAGTAGGAGTTGAACTTCTGAGACGCAAAGACTGGTGAAGCTGTGAAGTTCCTTTGGGTTGTCAACCACTGGCTGCTTGACCTTGAGTTAGAATAAAGGAGATCTCTTGCAATTTACTGTGTGATCTACCCCATCACAATGTGCATCATTAAATTGTGCAGCTGGTGGGTCATGAAGCTGGTAGTTTAAGCTACACATCAAAGTAGATTGAAAAGATGCAAAAATGTGAGGGTGACGTGGAGAAAGAGGGGGAAGATCAGGAAACAGAGAAACTTTCAAACCTGTGAAACCTCTGTGCCCTCAGACAACACCTGCGTAGTTATTCTTTGCGAGTCAGACTTCAGAAAGTTTTTGTGCCGGAAACTCACAGAGTGATTCCTTAGCAGATTACATAAACTCACTGATCTCAGGGTGAAGACCATGCTGCAATTAAGCTACAGAGGTATCACAGCAGAATTCAGAATGCACAGTATGCTCACCTATGCAACCCATCCAGCATTCACTGTGGAGATCACAAGATTGCTCTTACTGGAAAATTTTCATTCCATTGTGTGTGTGAGCTTGGAGGGTAACAGAGAGAACCATTCAACAATTGTGGGAAATATGCTGGCAGACTTGTGTCATGCCAGATAAGAGCAATGCACAGTACATGTTACTCAGGAGTGCATCTTAGGGTTCACTGTAAATTTTTGGTGCTCTTAAACATTCATATAGTTATTCTAAATAGCCCTTAGGACACCGTAGATGGTATGCCAACAGTTTAAACTACAGGGATGAATTTTCTTCATTCTTTTTCATAACAAAATGGCATCTTGTTTTTGATGGGTTTAGAATGTCTTGACTCATCCTTCTTCACTTTTCACTATGGAGAAATAAATTTACTAATAGTTTGGTCTTTGACGGCTGCATCCATTTTAAACTCAGACCCATGATTTTTTATGATATGATTTCTTAAACATTTTTCTCACAATGCTTTTCTCCAGATAGTTTGCATTTAAAATCAAGCAAATCTGAGTGCTTCTGAATTGCTTGTGTTAGGGAGGAAAAAAAAGCATATTAAACTTTGAGAATTCTGCCACAAAACACTAAATTAATTTCCCAGATCCATAACCCATCAAATGGCTGAGTGATAGCTGTGTCATGAATGGCTTTAACATTCTGTGAAGGGCCTCAATATTAATTTGGAAGCAAAATCCAATACCTTGAAGATTTCTAACCTAAGGGTATTTGTGCCTTCAAAGTTCACAAGCCGTGCTGCTCCTTAATGGAATAAACCTATTCTTTGTACTTTTTATGGATTTTATTAAAAAGAGTAAGATGGGCAATATATATATATATAAATATATGTAGCAAATATGTCACTGTTTGTATCAAAAATTTCCTAACCTTAGGTCATAACTCATAAGAAATCTTTGAGCAAACAGGATCTATTGTCATATTAATACAACAAGTAATTAGGTCCAATTAAAAGGTTGTCTCTAGGAGAAATAATTGTGCTTTCACTTTGTACAGGATAAACTGTAGAGGGGAGTCTGGTTAAAAGCAATGGAAGGCTGCAGAGTCATCGTTACAGTTGGTTGATCTCTCTGATGAAAGGCATTTGTATCTATAGGATGGAAATGCTCATAGGATCTAAATGTCCATTCTCATACTAGAACTAGTCAGATTAAATCACTCAAGCAGATAATACATGTTTTTTGACTCAGCTGAGAAAAGAGATAGCAATTTAAGGGCTCACAGCACCTTCAGTTTTAACCCTGGTATCTTCTGATCTCTTTTAGGTATTCTTAGTTTATTCTTATCTTTTTCAGTCACTTCCTGATGATTATATCAGTGTTCCCTTTTATTTATCAGTGCTTTATCTAGACACTCTTAAAACAAAATTAACCCAGTAAAATGAATCCCATGAAAACAAAAGTTTGCTGTAGTTAGTCTCACTACTAAAGGCATCAGTCCACTCTCTTGACTTTTGCTTTAGACAGACATACTAATGCTAATCAAAGAAATTAGAAATAAAGGTTTTCATCCTCACAGCATAGGTGGAAATGTAAGAAAAAATTTTGAGCTTCTGCTTCATTTCTTAGTCTGTATAAGACACACAGTTAATTTTCTCAAACCATACGGTAGAAGCTTTGCTAGAGTTTTCAGTCCACACAGTGTCTTGTGTCAAGCTGCAGAATGGTCAGGCTGCTTCTGACATTGCTCTTCCCAAAAGAAGCATCTTTGTGGTCCTGCATTGTGTTGGTGGCATCAGGAGATGGGAGCTGTTTTCCCTCAGCATGCTCCTTGATCTCTCTGGAAGGGCTCCCTATTTGTGCTGCCTTTGGAGCACCCTTTTCAGCCTAAGAGCACAATAGAGATTTCTGCCACTGAACAGCTTTGATTTTTGCCAGGTCAGTCAAAAGAGCGCAAAGAGAACCCACAAAAAATTGTGGAAGAAACTCCTAATCTAATGAACAAATAAAAATTAATTTTTCTAGGCAATTATACTTCAGAAGCTGGACATTTTACTGACAAGTATAAGGGAAAGAATACTCATAAATGCATGGCTGGCTGTGGGAGAGTTTTACTGGAAGCATAATCTGCTCTTACACTTACTCAGGATTACTTTTCCTTCTAAATTTTCCATGTCCATGTCAAAATTGTGTCCTTATTTCTCAAAAGCTGCAGAAAGTTTCACTGTCTGAAAACTGTGCCGCTGTTCTTTCAGGCTAAATTTGAGGTATGGAGTCAATAAGCCAAAGAGCAATATCCACCCAAGTGCAGATGCTCACACAGCCAGAGCTATAATCAACTGACATTTGGAATTACATATGAGGAGTCGAGGCAAGGTTTTTACTTTATTAGGTGTTAAAGAGCCAGATACACAGATGTGAGACAACACAGAAGCAGTGTCAAGAAAACCATTTTACCCCCAGGATCTGGCAGCTGAACACTGAATACCAAAGGTATTTTTTCTTAAACAACTACAGGCAGTTTTAAACAAGCCAGTGGATCATGGGTCCAACACAGCGCAGGTGTAGACTTAAACCTTCTCCAGACAAGCTAATTGATTAAGGAAAGTCATTACTTATATCTCTTGAATTTACTAATGGGAGGCCCAAGGAGTTTAAAAGCATATCAGGTTTCCCAGAGACTGACTCTGGACTGCGTTTCAAAGTACACCAACTGCTGCTGTACCTTGACTGGATATTTGATTGGCACAGTGCTGCAGAGAGGCAGGACAGTGCTACAGCAGCCAGGGGAGGTGGGAAAGCACTTGGTGCATGTCACTGCCATGGGGACCTCACTGTACTTTTCCTCCATGCTACTTATGCTTGGGGTAATCAAGCAAAGCACCCAGACAAGAGCCATCTGTGTTTAGGGTCACACTTCCTCTTCATTTACTCAACTGCAGCCTCTCTAGTCCCAGAGCCCCATCCTGTGTGGGCTAAATCTGTCCCAAAACGGGGAGGTACAGTCTGAACCTGTCAAACTCAAAGTGCTACCACAGTCCCAGCATAATCTTGAAAATCTCCAGCAGATTTAGCAGGTTTTCTTTCAGAGGTTGTGTTGGTGCGGGGACCTATGGAAGAGAAGTCTTGTGATTAAAACTACATGTGGCAATATTTGAAGTGTAAGTCACCTAGGCTGGCCTTTCAGGATATGGAAAAGATGATGCACTAGGTATTTGTCATCCTTAATCTTTATTACAACCATCAACACTCGATTAAAGGCAAAGTTGGATGCTTCTGTTCAAATTACTTTGTCTGGAACAGTTAATAGTGATATTTAAATTGTCATCATTAGGTGTCAGAGCCAATGCTCTTCTGAGACAAATGAAGTTGTTAACACTTCTCTAGAAAGTATTGCTCCCAACTGTCTGCTACCTCTGTAAAACACCAAGGTTATTTCTTAAAGAAAGAGGCAACATCCATCTTTGTATAATATGACAAATTTGCAAAGCTTCCAGAAACAAAGGGGGCTCTATTTTAATCTGGTTATATTGTGGGTTAAACGTATAAAGCTCCACACATCAAGGTGAGATAATAGCTCTTACTAAGTTTTAAGGTAAACTAAATATCTGCTTTGATGTTGTATGCCAAAAAATAACATTTATGCTCAGGAGCATTTGTGTCCTAGGTATGTTTTCAGGAGGCATTAATCTCTTTCGTGTAACTATTAGCATGAAGAAAAGCAGAATCAAGAAAAATGATGATCAAATAAAAATAAAATAATTCCATGCTGCTGGCTTCTCAGGTTCTCTTATATGAAATAAAAAGCAGGTGGAGGAATTCCCATTGAGGGGGAATCTTGCCTGAAATTAGAATGATATGTCAAATGTCCACAGAGTTTGGTAATACTTTAAGGGAGAGAACAAATGAAGTATGGGATTCTGTGGCTAGCACAGGTTTTTCTTGTGAGAACATTTTGCTACGTTTCATAAACAAAGATAAAGTTTGGATGTTTTGCAAACAGCGTCTCCAGATTAGGGCAGTTCGGGCTTGGCCAATTAGGCCTAGGGGGAGGTTTCTGGCTGACCAATCTGGGTGACCTCTGAAAACTCTATATATATGGAAATCAAAATAATAAAGACACTTTTCTCTTTCCTTGTCTGAGAACCTGGGTTTCTCTCAGCTAGCGGCTCAACAGCGACAGGATCCGAACTGCTGTTTGCTTTGTCCAGTATCCTTAGTTGCAGAAATGACTGACCTTTGCTGCTGTGGGGAAGAAGCAAGAAACCCCTGGCTCAGCCTTTTCCAGTGGGCAGTGGTGGCCCTATAAATGTCTTCTCCAAACAAACGTCTTTCTATAAATGTCTTCTCCAGCAGTTAGAGAAAGGCACAACACCCTTGCCTTTCATCTACCTTCTGTTGCACCTTTTAAAAGCTTTAACTCACACAGCTATGCATTAGGAGAGCAAAGCACAGTGTCTAACCACTGGCCTGGCCTGGGGGGAGGCACTCCCATGGAGCTGCTCCCCTGGAGCGCTGCAGTAGGTGAGGCTCTTGCAGCAATGAGTCCTGAGGCATCTTCCCAGGATATTACATTTCCATTCCTGAAGGTCCTCTGGAATTTGGGGTTATGAAAGATGTATGTCATTCAGTTCTATGTTATTAGACATAGAGAGATCTATGTCATTCCGTTTATCATAGTGACCTCTTTGATGGCCAAGAGAATTTTCTTTGCACACTTACCCCATACGTTATCTGCCACCCCTTTACAATTTTCCTTGTGCTTTTCAGAAACCTTTCTAAAGTTCATGTTTGTGTTGAGATAACTAACACTGGACCCATTATTCTGCACAAGGCTGCATCACTGTTTTAGGTTGTGTCTCAGCTCCTTTTTCAGAGGTGAATATTGGAAATCTGCAATAATACTATCTACTGGCTATAAATGGGACTGGTGTGTCTTTTTGTATGTATGAAATTCATTAACAAGGACACTGTAAAAGAAATTACAAAATATGAAGTCCCTGGTTTTCTACAGAGCCAGTAAATTTGACACTGCCCTGTGTGTACTTCCTTACACAACACTTATCTGTAAATGTCACAGAATTACCAAGCCCATTCCCCAGCTTGCAAAATGTGACCCCCAAAAGTATGCATGATTCTCCCTTAGGCAACTAGCAATGGAAGATAAATAAGATTTGAGATTGCTTTGGTAGCATCATGTATCAGTAGAACAAAGAGGGATTCCAAAACAATGTATTAAACCTGTGGCAGAGAGGTAGTCAAGTAGCTTAAGCATTAAAATGAGATTAAAAGAAGTTTAAAAAAAATCCACCTTGTGACTGGAGTAAACATGAAATTATGTAGGATGGTTGGGTTTTTCTAAATGTCATTCAGTTGTGTGTGAATGTAGCAAACCAATTAGATAAAATTAAATTTCAAGCCTGATTGACTTTTAAATATTCAATTTGAGCACTGCATTTTGTGTTTATTGCATTGCTCAGGAAACATCTAGAAATGGCTGTTGAAACAAGGAATTAAATGAAATTTTCACTGTCAATAGCCTGGCTTGGGTTTCTACGAGAGCGTGATGTCAGTTCTGTTTTATTCAGTGCCATTAAACACTGAATATCCACAGAACACAGAAATATAAGTCTGAAAAAAGACACACTGGCTGCTGGAGATCTTTGGCATTTATAGCTGGATAGCACCGGCAGATAACGAGAAGTTTGATGCCACGGAAATTGCAACTATGAAATATGTAACAATACTATCCCACGAACATGGAATGTATATCATGAAATATTGGAGGATAATTCAAATCTACATGGCAATCTGCTTTTCATTTCAAGTGTCAAGCCTATGTAAGCCATAACTTATCCAGGTATTACTCATGTGGGAAATATCTACAAATTTAGTACAACTCATGGAACAAAAAAACCCAAAACATTCCACATGGAAAGAAGAGGAAGGATGTAATGTTCCCTCTCTCCCCACCCTGTATGTCTGTGAAAAAGAAAAGGACTCTTTTTAGAAAAACATGCTCACTACTTGTAGAAAGAGTGGAAAGCCTGTGATGGCCACAATGGGATCTGTCTGCTGGAGAGATGCATCCCAACAGCATGAGAGATGCATCCCTACCTCTTGCCACTTGCCCATGAAACAAAGAGTAACATGCACTCACCCCCAGGTCTCCTCTGTCCTTAGCTCTCTTTGACCACCCTGAGATGAAGCAGAGGGAACTGTTATACCAAGTACTTTGTTATGGCCTGTGTCATCTGAGGCTTCTTTCCTCTGGGGCAAAAGTGCCTTTATTACTGCCTTTCATGCTGCATTTGATGCTCTGGGGAATGGACTTTGGACCAGAGGGAGAAGGGAGGAGAGGAAATCTATCTCGGGACTGAATGGTTGAGAAAATATATCATATTAATATTGTTTTTTCATGCTTTTTATGACAATCCGACACTCAGTCAAAGGTCAGAGTTTCCCATTATCCTGTTCCAGCACTATCAAAGCCATGGTAAGAAAACACCTGAATGAAAAGCTACTGATACCTTTTTTTGTTTTCCCTGCTGATAAAATACAGCATTTCCAGGCAACAAAAAGAAAGAGAAAGAAGAGATAGATCCCTTTCATTCTTTTATTTTCCATTCTTTTTCTGCTGTAGTAACCTTTATACCAGCAACCTTTCTATTCTCCTGAGGCAATCAATTTTCTTATTCAAAGAAAAAGGTACAAATGATGAATTACATCACTGCAATGGAACTTTCCTAAAATTATCTCTTTGTCTTCCTTTAGTCACCAAACTCAGAAATATTATTAAAAACTGGAGGATCCTGTATAACGGGGTTTTGTGCATTCTACTATGCCTACCCAGAGTGGCAGGAATCTGTCATTCAGAGTATCCACAGCAGGATTATTTTGAATAAAGAAAATATACTGCCAGAGGTTTCAGGAAACTTGTATTTTATTTTCTTTCTTTTACTGCAAGAAGATGTTGACTTTCCAAACTGACTATTCCTTCTTAATAGAATGCACAGACTAGTTTATTTTCTGGGATTCCACTGGTTAAATCTATGCAGTCTCATTAACAGATTCAAGAACAAAAGAAGTGCATTATTTTCAGTATAACTTTACAGAGAACCAGTCCTCTCAAAATTGCCATTCAAGGTAGTTCCTGCTAGAAAATAGATGAAAAATATCACTTTGACACACAAGCTAAAACCAGCCTAGCCTCTGGGTCATTCCCCAAGCTGAGAATTAAATGTGTCTGTGAAACAACCCACTTTTGGTGATGATATATATATATTAATATAGTGTGCATCCAGCTTTTCTTTGCCAAGTGTCCTGGACCATGATTCTGAGGTGAAATGTTGTTGTGGAAAAGGGAAAAGTCATGAGAAGACAAGGAATGAAGTCTTGGCTATGGAACACATGAAACAGTCCTTGCTCTCCTCAGCTCTCCTACAGCCTTAGCTGAGATCTCTGCTCCTTCAAGAAAGATGTGGGTCAATTGAGCAGAACCCAAATTACTTGGTAGTCTTGATAACATTGCCTGTGGATAAAATTGATCAAGTTGAAGTTATTAAGCCTGAAGAGAAAACTGGAGAAATAGCATAAGAACAGACTCCAAACAGGAGGAAGATTGCAGCAGAGAGGGATAGGATAGGAAAGGGAGCAGGACAATAATTCAGTCTTAAATGAGAGTGTCAAGAAAATAAATTAAAGAGGTTAAAACTATTTTCTGACAGCAGGGACAGGGTACCACTGGGCTAGATTGCTCTCAGAGGATTACCAGTATTGGAGAATTTTGAGGATATATTAGACAAACATTGATTAAGAATAAAAACAGGCACATCAATCCTTCCTTAGGACACAGGTTTCCTACGTGGCCTAGGATGCTCTGAGGTTCTCTGGCAAGTGATATTAGTGCAGTCACTGGTCAGTCACAACCTCTACACATCATACACCATCCAAATTACTTCCCTTGAGAACTTTTTGTGCTTGGCCTGCAAGGACAACACATGTGCCCAGTGAGGGTTCACCTCTGATACCTGTAACTGGAACTTGAAATCTGTTCCTAGGACTACTTTCAGAGGCCCCACTGAGTAGCTTCTCTGCTGTTTCAGGAAGAGTCAGTGATGAAGCAGATGACTTCCCCCCATAACTGCCTTCAGACCATGGTAAGCATTTGAAGCTCTGCCTCCTATCTGGATGGCAAGGCAGTTGGTGATTGGCAATCTCTCAGTCAACATGAGCATTTCAGGGCATGGAATTAGGAAGTCTACCACTCCGTGTGGGAAATGACTAACAGATTCTGGGGGGAAATATAGGGCCTTTCATGAAGGATGCATTCCAAGGTGAGCCAGTTTATGTATACCATGTGCCATACAGCATCAGGGCTGCCTCTTTCCCTGCTGCCCAGATTCCAGCCTGTACCTGAAGTCAGAGAAACTTCATGTCACTGTCAGATAAAGCACAGGAGGCTGTAACGCATTTGCGTAGCAGAAGATAGGTGGCACACGCTGGACTGGCACTGACAGCCTGACATTTGACAAGTGAGTTTAAGATGGAAGAATTTTTCTCTATGCTATGGAGCACTTCACAAACCTTCACTAAGCTTCATGGTACTTCTCCATACCATCTGCTTCTGACAAACACAGAACTTAAAGTTCACCAAGTACCTTCAGTCCTGGCAGAAACAAGAGGTGGCTTTGTGTTGGCTGGACATTGGAGGTCACTGGCTGTCATTTTTCCCACCCTACCTTCAGCAGGATGTCCTGAGCAGGTTTAGGTGACTCATCAGGATGCCCAGCATGCTGGGGGGCAGCAAGCAGTACTTCTGCTACATTACCAGGGGAGGAGCTTGTGCGAATTTATCACAGAAATGATCAGCACAGAAATCCTGGACCAACTTCCAGAGCCCCATCTTCAGGCAGCTAGGAGGTGCATGCATGCACTCCCACTGCCATCCCATCCATCACACTCACACACGTTCTCACAGGTCTGCAGAGCAGAAACAAAAATTATTTTGTTTATGTCTACTAAATTAACCCAACCCTCCACCTGAGGTATAATTAGACACAGATGTGTCATAAACTAGGGCAGGCCCCAGACCTGCATGAATAATTGTACAGCAGCAGGAACAGCAGGAAAGGGCAGTGCATCAAAAATTAGCAACTTTGCTGTAGTCTTAAATTGGCTGTTTGCCAGTGATGCATTATTTTTGCCTTTTCTGCTTACTGTTGGGTGTTTGTTTGTTTCCCTGCAGCCCCACTGAAATGATAACAAGAATTTTGTCTGAGGATTTTTTTTTTTATGAGCGCCACTGAATTCCCAGATGCCTAGCATTTTTATTTTATTTTTATGTCTTTGGAGTCTGAATCCCCTTTGAGTGAACACCGTGCCTCTGAAGACATTGCCCTTGAGTGCTTTGTTGTGCACTCTGGAGCAGCTGAGCCTGGCATCAGCACAAATCCAGTGGTGCCTGCTATTTTCTCTGAGATAGTGGCACCAGCAAACTTCTGCATGCTGGCTGAAGAAAGCAAACCTCCATGCTCCCTCTCCTGCGGAAAACCTGTAGTAGTGATGCTTTAACAACACAATATTCTTGCCAGGCTCCAAGTGTTTTATCAGAGCTCAGCAGCAGGAACGGTCTTTGAGAAGTAATTCTGCACTTCTGGAGCTGCTGGCAGCTTCTCTGCCAAACATTCCCCCCACGCAACTTCAAGATTCTGAGTGTAGGGCTTCTCCTGGCAGGCAGCAACCAAACAGCCCACAGGAGCTGGCAGATCACAAGTAGTTTTAATTTCCCTTTTCTCCTGCTTGAGTGACAGACAATCCTTCCATGGTGAAATCCAGCTCAGAGAGAGACTCGGCTCTGCGAAGCTAAAAAGCCACGCATGCACAGCAGAAATTTGGGCTGCCCTCACAGTAGTGGGATGAGCATTCATAGACATTCACCAACCAACAATCCTGCATTCTCAGGGGTAGCATCACCATCATGGGAGAAGAGCATAGGTTTTTCTTGATATCTGACTGCTATGTCAACATCATTAATATAGTTGGCTTCAGCAGGACTTCCCTAAAGCTGTAACATTACTTGTTTGCTTATTAGGAGCAGTAATAGTACTGAGGACTGACCACTGACTTGGGAAGGAGTTCAAATTCCTCAGTGATTTCCATAAAAACTGGGAAACTCAACAAAAGAGAGAAACCCTACATCTTGGTTATTACCTGTGGGCAAGTAAAAAGGAACAATATGAAGCAGTCATGCAGTTTGTATGGCAGAGTAAGTGGAGAACCAGCTATAGCTGGTTATACATTGGGTGCTACTGAGGCAAAATTTGGAAATATTTTCACAGGGGATGAGCTGATGTCATCATGTTAAGAGCAGACATGGTGATTTATCACTAGCTAGAAATCTCACCCTGTTGTGTGCCTCTGGTGGTTCTTTAGTTATGTACTGTTCTGACATCACTTTTTAGGGCTCTACATTTTACTGTATCAGCGGATATTGATCCCATAGCCCCAGAGCAGTCTAATCTGCTACCTGAATGCCAAATGTGTCCATGGCTCATTGTGAGACTGCAAAAACAGTGTGGGTTCATTTTTAAAAAAGGAGACTGTTCTCCTCATTTTTCTTAAATACAGTTCTCATTGTACTTGGGAACATATGGTCTTTATTTTGCAGGTGTTGAGTTTTTTTCCTCTGCTGGGTGTTTTTTCACTCTGCCCTCATTGCTTCTGGGCAGAATGAGGGGACTTGCCTTGTCTATATGTCAGTATATGTTACTGACTTGTAAAAAGCAAGTTACATGACATTTCTGTCGTGTCACCAGTTATGGTTACTTACATGCCAAGCTTGTAGGAAAATACAACCTAATGCTATCACAAGTGCTTCTTCCGTTCCATACTGTAAATTGCTGGGGTGGTCCCCAGACCTATTGTGCAAAACTGCCATGCATATATTTAGGAATGAATTTGATCAATTGGCCAACATTCATTTTTAGAACTGATTCTTTAAATCTAATTCTGGCATTAATTTGTGACTTGAGTTTTTCACTGTTGTAAACAAGTTCTGTTGAGTCAAGCTTCACATATAAACTGAATTTTTAGAAGACAAGTTTCTGCAGAATCTAAGAACCATCAAAGTATTTCTCTGCAGTTTATTCTTCCAAGATAAGTGTGCATTTATCCTTAAATACATGTGACAAGCTGTGGCTAGCACAGGTTCTTCCCGTGGGAACATTTTGCTATATTTCATAAACAAGATAAAGTTTGGATGTTTTGCAAACAACTTCTCCGGATTGGGTCAGTTCGGGCTTGGCCAATTGGGCCTAGGGGGAGGTCTCGGGCTGACCAATCTGGGGCACCTCTGTAAACTCTATATATATGGAATTCAAAACAATAAAGCTCTCTTCTCCTCTCTTTCCTTGTCTGAGAACTTGGGTCATTCCTCAGCTAGCCGCTCAACAGCAACATCAAACAAGCAGTGTAAATGCTTGAAAATAAGGTAATTGTTGTTAATGTTCAAAATAAATGGCGACTTATTTCTCCTTGTAGAAAGATTGTCTCTTGAGAAACGCCCTGGTCCGAGGAGGAGTGCAGTTGGCATGACTCAAATATAAACTGACTGGGTTTGGGAGGCAGTGGTTCCACATAACATTCACTAAAGCCATCAGCTAAACCTCCTCTATTTCAGTAATAAAAGATCTCACCTCTAGAGTCTCATCTCAGCATGGCTGGTCACTTTTAACCCATCCTGCACATATTCCTCCATCTCTCTTGGCCTCCATCTCCTTTATTCCATCCTTCCACCCATGATGAAAATTTCAAAGTACTGTGGGTTTGCTCAGAGCCTGTCACTGGGAAAGAAATTCAGAGCCACGCTGGGAAGCACAGTCATGATTCCTACCATTATAAAGTGCTAAATAAATAATGAAATATTTCATTTTAATCACAGGTCATCTCTGTCGGGAAAAAAAATTAATTGGGAAGTGACTTATAAAATGAAGAACGTGTTGTGAGGAAGTCTGATTTAATTTTGTAGTATGAATATTAACCAGAAAAACCATACAATTGTTAAGGAAGAAGAAGAAGTAGAAGAAGAAATAAGAAGAAAAAGAAAAGAGGAATAATTTCAGAGAGGCTGTAATTTTATAAAGCATGAAAGCAGCTTGAGAACACAATTTGTGGTGCAGCTTGTGCCCAGCACCCGATCTTGGCTTTCCCTCATTTCCCTGTCATAACCCACAGCCTTTTAATGAGAGGTAGAGGGTGTTGCAACCTTGCAGTGTAAACCTGCTTCTCTGTTTCTATTCTGCATGACAATGGTGTCACATTAATGTCACTGATATGTCATCTCAACGGTCATTTCACAGTAGCAGTAAACCCACTGGATAGTGACTCTTGCCATGTAGAAATTCCCAGAAAAATCTATTTCTAACTGTGAAGTATGCATTTACCTCTGAATGACTGCAAACACTTATTTTAAAGAGAAACCAAAGCCTTTGACTTTCTCCTTTTTTTTTTTTAAGATACCATAACTCAGCAGTTACAACCCCTGTCTTTTGCTGTTTCCATAACACATTAAATGCTCAGTAACTTTCCCAGACCCAGTGTGCCTAAAACACTAAATACATTTTAAACAGTCTTGCCTTTCTCAACTGCACAGGAAAGCCTGTCTCTTTCCTTAAACATCTCAAAGCAGATGTTTGTTTACAGGCTCTTTTAAATGTTGACTATAGGAATGGCTTCCTCCCCACTCCATTTTTCCTCTTTCTCCCTATCTCTCCCTCCTCTTCCTGAATTCCAGCCTCTGCTTACTAGCAAGCAACATGCAAGGAAAACCATTGCAATGCTGATTTCCCTTCCATTTTCACTCCCTCTTCTCTTTCTCCTTCCTTTTGCCTTTCCCTTCGTCTGTCCAAAGGCATTGCAATATTTAGTTTGTTGGCACTTTAAGTGTCTGCAGATGCCTTGGAATAACAGTGACACATAATCTGTCTCCACACAGAATAGATAGGGTTTCGCAGTTGACGGGAGAGTTAAAATCCCTTTGAAGAAATCCAGCGACACACAGAAGGGAAAAGTGGGTGCCCCTGTGTAGAAATCTATTCCACAAACTGGTGGGTTACAGGACACGGGCCTCCATTCTTGTGTTAAGAGCCCATTAAGAATTTGGGTGTTGCTATTGCTCGTGTAGCTTATTTTATGCCGCACTCTGAATACAGCTCAGCATCTCCCCTCAGTCTCCAAGGGGCGAGGCTTCTGCTGGGACAGCGGGCTCAGCCAGGCGTGATGGCAGGACAAGGGGACCGGCTGAAGCAAAAGGCTTTTGGATTGGGAAATACTCTGTCAGAGAAAAGGGAGAGGTTGGGAGAGGGCAGAAAGAGGAGAAGGAGGCGGAGAAGGGGAGTGCGACAAAGCAGGCTGGTGGGTATTCAAGGCATCCTAAACCCCTCAATAGGCCATTGTCCCCAGGCGGGGGTCCCGCTGGCGGCGGGGGGCAGGGGCTGCTTCCCCCGGAGGTGGCCAGCTGGAAGGTAGCCTGGGGGGCCCAAGGTGGCCCTGGAGGCACAGCCCCCCTGCAGCTAGGGAAACATGGAGCGTCTTCCCCAAAATCCACGTGATGCTGCCTGTGTTTATTCAGGCCCCAGCGACCAGCTGTCGGGAGCCAGTGAATGACGAGAGATTTTTTAATGATGGCGCTTTCAACCATAATGATCAGTTTGTGTTGCTTTCCATTTTCAAAGCTGGTTTTTTTCCAAGAGAAAAGGCTGAAACCTTCCTTTAATGAAACACGAAGCCCAAGACCCTCCTTTGCTGTGTGCTCCTCTCCACTCCCAGTGGAGGAGCTCATTATCATGAGCTTTTCAGGCCCACAAAGACAGGCTCTGCTAATACTCCACAGCCTGTTTCACGTGTTCATTCATGCCTTTTTTTTTTTTCTTAAATCAGTCTAGTTTCAGCAAACAATCTTGGGTAAGCATTTTTGATTTGGGCTTTAGGAGAAGGAAAGCAGGAGGGGAGATTGTTTCAGATCAGGGGAAGTGGTAAAGCTTTTACTTAACTATAAGCACATGAATATGCTCACAGAAATCACTGGAAATGCAATATACCTGCCAGAGGCTTTAGTACTGTTCCCAGCTCAGTCATTCCACAGTGCAAGTACCACAATTCCCAACCTGTAAAATATGGCAAGCAGCACTTTCCTCCTTTGTGCGGTGTTAGACGCCTAAAAAAGGACCCATAAAAGCCAAGTAACATTACCATCCACATCCATAAACTCAGCAGTAACTTCGAACACTTTACAGCATGTCCTTCAGCATGTGAAACGGGTAGAAAGGGAAAAAAAGTAAACTGGTATAAATGAACCATTTAAAACATATGTGATGTTAAAAAAAAAAAAAAAAAAAAAAAAGAATGGACCAGGTGATCTGACTGCAAGCACTATTTTGATCCCATATTTTAACGAGTTTGTTAACATATAGAGGAAGAGACTTAAAGGAGACTAAAACTAAGGAAAGGGCTTCCTGTGATTTCAAACAGCATTAGACAAGACCAGCAGAGCCTGTTGCACCAAGATAACAAAATGTTGGTATGCAGTTCAAAAATGTCTGCTACAAGATGGACAAAGTCTGTGGCAATTTCCAAAACAGGGTCAATCTGTGTCAAACACACCCTTACTGTTATTTGAAGATGTTTCCCAAAGGGCAGACTTGACAGTTTAAGGGTTATTGCTGCAGCACCTTGACACCTTGCACATCCTGTGGGATCCAGACCAAGGTGCTAAGCACTTTAGTGTTACATCAGTCAAAGAAGAAAATGGGATTACTCAGAATAAGACCTGTAAGCAGTAAGCAGGAAGAAATCTAAAAAAGAAAGCAAAAAGGCTGTGAAACACCAAGCAGGACAAGAACCTGATTTTCAGCTGGGGAGGAGGAATGTTGTCTTGTCAGAACAGTCTGTTCCTCTTATTTCAAATAGGGGAGCTCAGGTGGACAGCAATGTACTTATTGCTGTGCATCTGCTACATGGTTATATTTGATGGGGCTGAGTCAGGAGGAATCAAATCTCTCTGAGGAACAGACAGTCTATTTAATTTACAAACAATTATAATACTTTCCATAATGGCTAGATCATGTTGATCTGCTGGTATCCATTCCGTAAATGAAGTCTACTTAAACACTTGCTGAGGCAGAATGGTTTTGTTTCAGTTGCTCACGTGCTACCTGCTATTAGTTTGCTGAATTGGCATTGCAGAAAAATGAACTGAGGCAGAAGTTTCATGTGGCTGTCATTCCACTTCCCTCTCTGTGGCCTTAGTATAAATCCAGTGCAACTTAAGATTGATTGAATTTATGCTGATTAATATAAGTTATTGAATTCAACAAAGCATTTTACACATCAAGCCTACCTTGTGTTCCAGTCACACTTCCTCTTCTCCATCAAATCCCAAATCACAAGCTGAACCTCCCTTACCATGCTGGCACATCTTAGAAAACAGTCATGTTACACCAGAGAATTGAGGTTACTGATTTTACACTACAAAAACTTTTCCACAGTTATAGCTTCATTGTCTTAAGTACTGCTTTTCTTATTTCCTTTTTTTCTTTTTGTTATTTCTGTTGAGAAAATAAAAAAGGAATACAGAAACTTGAAAAATGAACTGAACCTTTCTCTGGATGATCAAACGATGAGAAAAGTCATGCTAAGAGACAGGGAGGAGAAAATCAGATGCTGGGCTCAAAGAGAAGGATCTTCTGATCAATTAGATAGAAAGGTAGGACTCCAGAGTCACAAATGCTTTTGTTTATTATTTCTCCATAGCAAATGTCTGGATACAGAAGAATCCTCTAAATATAAGAACATGGGGCATAAAGGTCTCTTGGAAAGAAAAATACCTGTCACAAATCCCCCAGATGAGTGACTGCAACACTGGAATGAATTAATCTGAGCTCCACTGTTGCTTCTCACTGAGTTTTGGGGATGTGACAAGGGAAGTAATGGGGGCTTAGTGGGTGAATGGGAGGATGGAGCCACCAGGGCCACACTTGGGGAGCTCAACCCCTTCTCCACCTCAGCACAGGCGATGGGAAACTCAATACCCTGTCTGGGGACTGCCTAAGCATGTTTTTCCCTTGTGTGGAAAACACATAGGGCATGGTCTGTCCTAAAGAAATTAGAGACTGAGAAGCCCAATTAAGTCATTCAGTTTGACTCCCTGAGGCCAATTCAAAGAGCATTCTCTCTACTAGATACTCTATTGTGGTTTTTTTCAGTGCAATTTTAAAAGTTCCAAGTGACAGTGCTTTCATTATTTCCCCGAGGACACTATTCTACAATCCAATATATTTCACTAACAAGAAGTTTTTCTTGAAATTCCTCTTAAAATTTCACTCTTAATTTCCTTGCATTTACTTAGTTGTATATAAATTTTTAGCTACACTAAAAAATTCATCTTTGCTTTTAAAATGTTCATGGAATGTCACAATATCCTGTCTTTATCATTGTTTTGCCAGAATGACTTTTATTACAAATTTTTTTCCTTCTTTTCCTTTTTTTTCTTCTTTGCTTCAGGCTCCTCCTTAATTATGTTGATCCTCCCTGGGCATCTTTCCTGTACACGGTGTATCTGCTGTATGATCCAATATTCCAGATGATAGTTCTTACACAACTTTCATGCATAAGTTATTTCCCCTACCTCTGCAACCCATTGACTGTTGAGGGTGGTTTTATTTAACTTGTGTCAGCTGGCACTTGAAGTGTATGCCTAATTTCTCTGCCCAGTCTCACCAAGGAGCATCTGGCATCCGCACCAGTCCTCTTTCCTTCTGTGTTTGGAATTATATCTCCTAATGTCCATAAGATCATATATTTTCTAAAATATTACAATTTATGCTCATTTTTTTCTGTACTAGGTTTCCCAGTATGAAGTAATGCATTTTTGTAATAGCAGTAGCATCACGTAATTGTCATTGACAGGGCTTTTCTCTATGACCACTGGTGTAATGCAAGATATTAATAACTCCCTACTTCACTATTCATCATTACGCTTTACTATTGTAATTTAAAACTTTTGATACATGCTACACCTTTTTGTGTAAAAATATATCAGGTTTTGGAAAAAGATTTCAGAAAATACATTGTGGAGAATTCAGACAGATGTAAGCACTTCCAAATAAAGAAATAAAAGTTCTATAGTTAAACTGATTTTTTTTAATTCTAATTTTTTATTACAGATGTGAAGCATTTTCAAGGATCACTCTCAATTTTACATTTTTAAATAATTGTATATATGTACCATTCTGCTCAAGGTTTTTGAATGTTCTCCCATCCATGTTTATTTCAAGAATAGTTGATATTTAGGTAGTAGCCTTATTAGGTAATTCTATTATTATGCTAAGCCATACTGTTATCTAGAGCTGACAAACTTGGTGGGTATGATGTTTTCAATTTTTTTTTCATCCTTCATAGCAAATGTTACACTGGAAAAAAACATTTTTTTCCCTGTGCATTTTATGAAGTCCATTCCTGCATTCATGCATGGAGTCAGTGCTGATCCATTGAGCACCACAAGAAAAACCTTGTGTATGGCAGCAGTAGATGCCTGACTGATCCTGATTATTTGCGAAAAACAAGGCATCCATATGTCACTGTTTAAGTCCAAATGAAGAAATTGTCACGAAGAAGATAAAGCCACCCAGATTTGCCAGCCTGTCTTATTCTAACAAAACCCTGCTTTGGCAAAATATCTTTCTGGACAGAGGGTTCATAATCTCTTATGACAGTCACTGGAGATAGACTGTGTCAATATGAATGACTTTACCTTTTATAAATGCCATCTGTATTTAGAATATTAATTTGAAGGTGACAAAATTTTCTAGCTAAACCCATTAGGTTTTTATGCTCTTGGCAAGCAGCTCTTCTTTGATGATTAGACATAGTAACTCTTCTTTTTGCAAGGAACCTTAAATATTTGTCTCGGCTCTGTAACCAAACATGATTAAACTTAAAGTTGTGTTAATGATCTGACACATCTTTCTACATTTAGCTATTTAAGCACAACACTTTAATTATGGCTATATAATCATCAATATCTATAATGACACATTGTGGGTAATGCTGTCAAACAGGATAAGCATGCTTCTGCTCTTTCAAAGCCTTTGTGATCACACAGTCCTTGTTATACAGCATCTTTCATTCAGCACTAAATTACACTAAATCCTGCCTCTTTGACATCTCATTCTATCAAATATAATGATTGCTCCTCAAAAAAAGAAAAGTTTCCAACCTCACTGTATGTTTTCTGGAAGTTGGATATTTTTATCTTCAAAATGATCACAGTTATTATGGTCACTAAAATAAATCCCCAAACAATAACTTCAAAGGGGTGAGGGCTAAATGTGCAAGGGAATTCAGGCACCCCAGAGATTCAATATTCTACAGCCAAGGCAGGAGCATGGGGGTACATTCTATTTCTTACTGTATACAGATTTCAGATGTCTCCAGCTCTAGGCAGTAATTGTAAGAACATGCTGAGGACCTATATTTTAATTCAGCCACTTAAATTTCACTTCAGGTAGCTAATTTCTTTTATGGCTTTGGCCCTGGTTGACTAATTATATAAGATGGAGGAAGGAAGTATTACCCTTATTTTATGAATGCGGAATCCACTGTAGAGAGATTAAATGCTTGCCTAAGGAAATGTAAGAAACTTGAGGCAGAAGGACCACTTAAGCTGTTCTTCAGATCTAGATCTCCCTAGTCTCTGATTCCAGTGTCTTAACAAAAAGGCCTTTCTCAGCTATGTCAGCTCAAAAATGCATGAAACTGGACATGTTGAGATGGTAGACCATAATTCCATTTTCTTCCTTGTTTGTTTTTTTTTTTTTTTTTGGTTGGTTGGTTGGTTGGTTTGTTTTTGGTGGGGGGTTTGTTTGGTAGTTTTTGGTTTTTGGGGTTTTTTTTGCATTTTCTAGTGAAGTGGCTAATTCTTCTCTTTTATGTAGGTTTTTGTACTATGACATCCCCCCATTTTTCAAGTGCTATTTAGCAAAGCCTTGAGCAACATAGCTAACATCTGTCACAGGCTGTTTGTATCTTCCTTGTCTCCCCAGGGAAGGAGTGTTTTCTCAGTATGATTTTTGCAAACGTGTGTACTGCCAGGTATTTATGTTTGAGGAGGCAGGTGAAGGTGAAAGTGCACCTTGCCCTGCCAGCCATGGTGGTGAGGTATGGTATTCTCTGGTCTCCCGGGGAGCCAGTTGTACAGAGGGCTGACTCAAACCTTCATGGCAGCACATGCAAAATTTTGTTTCTCTCCTGGAGCAGCACTGTTGGAGCTGGGCTGCTCCAGGTGTGGGAGGGGAAGGTGGAGAGGACAGAGCTGGGAAGCAGATCCAAGGGAGGCCTCAGAGGGCTGGCATATCTACTCAAGGAGAGGTGTCAGGGGAACAGAGAGCAATTGCCGACCTCATGCTCTGGCAGCAGCTTTGACTCCCTGCAGGTGTGGCACAGGCAGAGCAGGCAGCATGGCTGTGGTCACTGTGCTGCCAGCAGAAGCCCTGCTCAGGCAGTGGTAAGAGTTGACTTTCTCCCAGCCACCCTGGCTCCAGCCTTTGCCTGTCCTCCAAGCAAATTGAGGCCAACCACTTCTAGCACATCAAGAGTGGTTGCTCTCCTATCTCCCAGATGGAATGTAGGGCTGTAGGGCAGCAGACACAGCCCTTTAGGGCTTGCTGGCTCACTTATGGATACTGGGATATCCAGACCCTGGAGCCATTGGGCTTCACATAATGCCTCTGGCTTTTAGGTGGCAGGGTTTAGAAAACACATTTAGCCAGAGCTGGAATTGTGGACTCTTTAGAACCAAATGCACCCCATCAAGTGTAGCTCCTTGCAAGCCTAATGACTGACCATTCACACAAAGTTTGGCCAAGCTTGTTCTCTTTTCATAGAATATGTCAGGTTTAGTAATAGGGTGCTCTCTAATGAAATATAGCTTTATTTTTAAAATATCCATTCACCTCAGGTTTGGCCCAACTACTTTAGTGATGGTTCCACCTCCATTAGACCTGAAGCTGGCTTTTTCTATTTTCTGGATAAAATCAGAGCTATAAGGCTGGATGCCAGCTGTCTAGAAATGAGGTCTACAATGTAGATTTCCTCAGCACTGGACTAACAGATGGTCAGAAAGAGGAGGCCCCTCTGTTTGAGTGTTGCACAGGCAGCTGTCCTCAGGAGTGGCACCAGCTGTTGAGCATTTTCTTTCCCAGGCTGAGGAGGGACATAGGCCACTTCTCGGGGCTGAAGTTGTGGCTCCTTGAGGGTGTCTGTTACTAACTGAGCTGAATTAAAGTACTGAATTCAGTGAACATAGGTGGGCTGTTCATTGGTGGGTGGGAAGGAGCTGCTCTATGCCACTTGGAAATCTCCCTGAATATGCATGATCTTATTGGCAAAGTAGAAGTGGCCCCTTGGTGTCTGGAATTCAGCTTAGTTACGTGCCGTGGCCATCCAAGTCTGATGCAGTATTTTTTCTGAGTGTTCAGCAATCTGGGGCATGATTCAAAATTTTCTTTAGAGGACAATGAGAAGGCTCTCTTGTCATATTCTTTCACATTCATCTTAACACTTTCCTTCCTGTGCTCCTGGTAATCTCCTCCCACTGTGACTTCTGTTACACCTTCAGTGTGGGGTGCCTGCAATGATGAGATGCAAACAAGCCAAAGCTGATCCCAAATTTTCCTTATTGTTTTGTTTCTATATAGGAACATCTTCCAAACACCTGTAAGCAAGCTGAAAATGGTAATCTGCAGAGATGTAGCTTCTCCATAATTCAAGTTGATCAAATAAATCTCAGTAGACTGTTTTTGAACTGAAGCAGAGACCTACAGCATTAATGTTATGATGCCACAACATTTTTCCTTCTCCTTGTTAGGAAAAAGGTACACTGATGTTTCTGCCACAGATAAATGGGCCCAGGTGCTCTTTCTAATATGAATTACATCAAAGTTTGCTACAGAAAATATGCAACAGAAAGTTTGCTACAGAAAATCTCCATGACTTGTTTTTGAAAAAAAATTCTTTGGAGGCAGAGGTTTTTTAATCAAAAAAAAAGTCCACACAGCAACATTGTTCATCATTCCCTGTTGAACCCTCAAGCTGACACTTGAAAGGTAACAGCAGGTTATAAGGAGACTAAACTGCATCCCACTCTTACCAGTAGTGAGCCTCATGCTGTCTTAGGCAGTATATCAGGAGTATTTCTGCAGACCATCACTGCAGAGTAGCAGTCTCCTTAGACAGCTGTGGCCCTGGGGAAGCACTGTGATAAGGGAACTTTTGTGTCAAAACCGGTTGCGCTAAAAGAAAGACAATAGCTAATTTTGTATAAGTTCAAATGAAGTAATAGTTAATTTCTCACTTGTTTCACCATAGTAATTTGGAAAATATAAGTAAATTCTAAGGTCTCAGTGATTCAGAAACTGCCAGCTCTGTTAGTGTGGCAGAAATCTATACTATAGGCACTTACTTCTCCTTTCCTCTTTATTCCTGTCACCTCTGCCATTGGAATCAGATACTCTCCAAATTGAAAACAGGTATCTGATCCAGAAGAACGCATTTCCCATTAAATGCAATGAATCCTGATGCAACCTGATTGGACACAAATGAACTGCAGAAAATGAAGGAAAAAGGCCAGTTTGCAATGTAGGTGCAGTCCCTTAATATGTCTAACTGAAGACCCAGGTGGCTGTGGAAAAAATGCCAATCAACTGCTATTACTGCAAGTGCTCAGCAAACTTAAATGCCTTCCAGAATTTCCATCATTAAGTGTGAAGAATCTGGATCACAATCAATTCTTTACTGGAGCTGTTTTTATAATAAGGACAGATATTGTTCAGAAGAGAGTTTGCCTTTTTTCTCTTTTTGAAGAACATTTCTGCCCTGTAATATGGGCTTGACCCAGTTACCACTGACAGTGGTAAAAGTCAGCCATAGCTGTGCTGAGTACAAGATATGCTTGTGCCCAAGAGAGGTAGTGGGAGTTGGATCAGGCCCCGCATGTGCGAAAACAGGCCAAAGAAAATCTATTGCTTTAATTGCCTCCTAAAAGATTGACATGGTCTAATTTGCTTATGGTTAAACACAATGATTTATGATGAGCAGGATGATTACCTTAAGCATTCAGTACCAATTACTAAACCTTCCCTTACCCCACCACGGCCCCTCCAAATATTTTACTTAATTCTGTTCATAACAACAGGAACATTTTCAATCCCCCAGAACATCCCTTTGCTTGAGAAAAATAATCATTAGCTAAGCTAATTCCTGGGTAAAACTCTATTTTTCTTTCCACATATGCATTCTATATTGAGGTACAGCACTAAACCTCTGGCCGTCGCTGCAATTTGCTGGATTTAATGGCTGGAATATTTCACCTCCCTGTTAAATATCCCTTTGCCCTTTGTTAAGTTTGTTGCCTAGTAAATTGCATGTCTAGCTTTGAAGCTTATGTTGCTGCACCCCTGCTGCTTTAGCTCCTTATCTCCATAGGATTTGCTGTAGCACACACAGCCAGTGGATGAATTTGCACATATTTGCAGTGCCGAGCCTTGACTTTTACTGCATGAATGTAAACGAAAAAAGAAGGGGAAAAAAAAAAAAAGTCATTTCCTTTTCGTGATCAGCAATTCATCATCACTAAAGCACTGGGAGGAAAATAGTTATCAGCTTCCCATTTTAGGTTATAACTTCAAAGCAAACCTTTGATTTGAATGCCAGACTCTGAATGCTGGGGAAAGGAGGGGGAAAGACAGTGGGGAGAGGAGGGAAGGAAGTAGGAGTGACTGGACCGTCACCTTGTGGTGGTGACAGCACCCACCATCATGGAGAGAAAAACAGCTTGCTAAGGTACCAGAAAAGCCATGGGTTTCTCACTTGCCTTTTTTATGTTCATTCAGGCATTAAGGGAGGCACTGCAGGAGTCCATATTCAAATCTATCCTTATAGTCAAAACTTACTTTGATTCTTGTGGAAATGATCTGCCTTTAGGGTATTAAATACTTACCTAATAAGTAAATGAAAAAACCTGCATTTTCACAGACTTCTGGAAGACTGACTGCATAGTACCCTCTTGCTTGCTTTTTCTCATTTGGAGCAGTTAAATTCAGCATCCATTCATGGAGATACATATTTTTGACAAATTTCAATTAAAATCATAGACATTCTTTGTCATAAACAGCCCATTTTACTGCTACATGTTTTTAGAGTAAGGTAGAGAATTTAATTCCCTGCAGAGCTTGTTTAAAGGCTTTCAATGCCTGCCTGAGCCCAGATCCATCTTACAGGAACCTGTTTTTCTGCTTGTTATAGAGCAGCCCTTCATGAGCTCCTTCTGTTCCTCCTTTTCTATCTCTCTCATTTTCTCTCCCTCTTTTTAAAATTTTATCATTCCATGGCCAGCATACTCAAAGCTGTTTACAGTACTGATACCTTGCTACATTATTACTGCATTGATTAGGGTTGAAAATAATCTCAGGAAGTCATGCATAACTCCCACTCCTTGTCCTTTCTGCCATGTCAGCATATTCTTTTTGGCTGAATGAAAGGAGAATGTTCTGCATACAAGCTCTTTCCAAGCCTTGGAAATGTTCTGCATAGGTGCCTTTGAGGACTTTCTTTGGCCTATTTTTGTGTCAGTCTCCTGAAACTATCATATATCGAAAGCCATGTTATTCCTTCATTCAATTCCATTGTACTACCAAAAATACTGCTTAATCCATTTCCTCTGATGGGAGGAAGTGGGCTGTTGATTTTTGAAATGTGCGTGCTATTCACACACACCAGGTTATTCAGTAAAACTCCCTATTAAAAGACCATTAATTTACATACTCTGGAAACACCATTGCAGAAGTCTCCTAGGCTTTTAAAGGGAGCATGGAGAGCCTGATTCCTTGGAGCATTTTGTCATTTGTTTCTATCAAAGCACATCTCAGTGCCAGATTACATTTTACCACAGTGTTTATTTCTACAGTAAGCAGATATGTCTAATAAGACATTGTCAGGACTCATACTTTAAATCACAGCCCATTCCAAACTGTAGGCTGCCTATTTAGGTTCTTCACTCGTTTCTGTACAATCCCATCTTTAGTGGAGCAGCACCTAATCCTCTCCTTTCTCAGCAGAACATTCTTTCTGGCAGGAGGGTGTGAGGGGTAATTAAGGGGCCCAGCCCCCAGCTGTATTGTTGGTCGTCCTTTATTTGCAGCCTGCTGCTGCTTTGCTCAGCAGAAGGAGGGATGCTCTTCCCGAAGGATGCTCTGCCCCAGCAATCCTCTGAGACTGGGGCTCGACCCCCACTTCCACCTGCCACAGAAAGGCAAGAGCTCCCCCTGTGCTCTGAGTGCAGACTGTGTCCTCTGGAGAGGATCTCTCCTGCTCTCCCCGAAGCTCACACTGTCATTTTAAGCAGGTAGTTCTGTCTGTGTAAGGGTGACAAGTCATAGCTGGCATAAACAGGGCCTAAAAGTATGTATCTGCCATTGGAAAACAAGGAAAAAGGAAAGAAGAATTGCTGTTTTGCTAGAGCCATTTGAAATTAGTGGGGTCATTAAAAGCTTTTATTCAAATAAATAAATTCATAAAATTGCCTAGAACTCAATAGTGCAGGATGTCTAATCAATAGTAATTCATTTTCCGTACTGCCGTCTGTTTCACAAGCCAGGAATTGCAAGAGGTAAATCATGACAAACACTGCACGCACAGACAGGATCCATTATATCACAGCAGGGGTCACGCTGGAATCACTTCATCTGTTTTTAAGGTTTGAAAGCCCTGGATGCAGCGGATTTTCAAACAGGCCCATCTGTGTGATATTTCTGGCCACAGATCTCTGGTTTCCCCACCGATGGTGGTAACTAAATCTCTGTGATGTACTCCGTGCCACAGGCTGGATTATTTGCATTAGGAGTAATCTTCTGGTGACTCTGCAGGTGTCTGTGCCCGGCAGAATGAATTACAGGGCTGTGCTAAGCAACTTTGTTTCTAAACCTGATTTTGGCTTGAAAATTATTAGAATGAGCACTGATCTTTTGGAGCTGTAGCTTCTGCCCTGTGCTATAATTAAGGACTAACTTATGCAAAAGGGGCAAATCTGGAGTGGGGCCACTGTTTCTCCATTTTTTTTCTGAGCTTTCTGAGTAACAACAACAAAAAAGCTAAATACACCTAACTGCAACTTTCTGACATCAAATTCCTGTTCGTTTAAAGCCCTGGTTTTAATTCTCTCCATAGATGATTGTGAGAAATTCACTTTTATAGTTTGGAGGCATTCCACCTGGAAAAAACTAGCTCTGGAAAATGAAATTTCCATCTGTTAAAAAATGGGAGGGAGTGGAGGGGGAAGGGCAGGGAATAAATGATCGTCTATGTAGATTAGGGCCAACATTTTCGAAAACAGGAACTAAAGTTAGCCTTGTGTATTCATACTCAGACACAAATAAATATATAGTACTTTGGGAAATTGTGCTAAACCTCTGCTAGCTCTGCTTTTTTAACCTGACCTCATCATTTCAGGCCATAATCAGCTCAGCTGCCCAAATGTAGATGAGAGACAAACTCGTGCTCATCCTTTCTTGTGACAGCATTGACCCATGTCCCAGGGAGTGGAGCCCATGTTCCTCTCTTCCTGCAGAGGAGTGAAGTGCCAGGCCAGGCTAGAGCCTGTGGATCTGTTCATGGATAAAAGTTAAATACTTCAGTCTGCTTTGATGTCCGGAGGGCACACTTTGGCCTGTTTAGGGGGCTGCTTGAGAGAGTCCCTTGGGAGGCACTCCTGCAGGGCAAAGGAGTCCAGGAAGGCTGGACATTCTTCAAGAAGGAAATCCTAAAGGCACAGGAGCAGGCTGTCCCCATATGCCTAAAGATGAACCAGAAGGGAAAAAGACCAGCCTGACTAAACAGAAAGCTTTGTCTGGAGCTCAGGAGAAAAAAAGGAAAGATTTTGACTTGGAAGAAGGGGTAGGCCACTCAGGAGGACTACAGGGATGTTGTGAGGTTATGCAGGGAGAAAATTAAAAGAGCCAAAGCCCAACTAGAACTTAATCTAATTACTGTCACAAAAGACTGTTAAATATGTTTCTATAAATACATCAGCAACAAAAAGGGGCTAAGGAGAATCTTCATCCTTTATTGGATGCAGAGACAGACACAGAGATGAGGAAAAGGCTGAGACACTTAATGCCTTCTTTGCCTCAGACCTTAAATATAGACCAGTTGTTCTCTGGATACTCAGTCCCCTGAGCTGGAAGACAGGAAGAGGGAGCAGAAAGAAGCCCCCAAATCCAATGGCAAATGCTCAGTGACTTACTGCACCATTTAGACATATTAAAATCTATGTGGCCACATGGGATCCACCCAAGGGTATGGAGGGGGCTGGCTGAAGCATCCACTGAGCCACTTTCCATCATTTATCAGCAGACCTGCTATCTACAGGAAGGCCCCTAGGGAGGAACCAGGGAGCTACAGCTCAGTCAGCCTGACCTTGATATCAAGGAATGTTGTGGAGCAGATCATCTTGTGTGCCACCACACAGCATTTATATGGCAACCAAGGGATCGGGCCCAGCTAGCATGGGTTTAAGAGAGGCAGGTCCTGCTTGGCCAGCTGTGCTGGTTTTGACTGGGATAGAGTCAGTTTTTTTCACTGTGGCTGGTATGGGGCTGTGTTTAGGATTTGAACTGAACAAATTTATTGATAAAATTGTTGATAATGTAGAGATGTTTTTGTTATTCCTGTGCAGGGCTTACACAGAGCTAAAGCCTTTTCTGCTTTTCGCACTGCCACACTGCCAGGGAACCTGGGGGTGCTTGGGAGGTTGGAAAGAGACTCAGCCAGGAGAGGTGACCCCAACTGATCAAAGGGGTATTTTGAACCATATGACATCATGATTAGTATATAAATTGGGGTAAAGAAGGAGAAGAGGGAGGACATTTGGAGTGACGGTGTTTGTCCTCCCAAGTCACTGTTACACGTGATGGGGCCCTGCTCTCCTGGGGATGGCTGAACACCTGCCTGCCCATGGGAAGCAGTGAATTAATTCGGTTTTCATTGCTGGTGTGCAAGGCTTTTGCTTTTCGTATTAAACTGTCTTTATCTCAACCCACAAGTTTCCTAGCCTTTACACTTCCAATTCTCTCCCTGATCCCTCTGGTGGGAGAGTGAGTGAGCTGCATGGGACTTGGCTGCTGGCTGAGGTTAAACCGTGGCACTGACCTAATCACCCTCTGTGACTTGATCTCCTTCTATGGCTTGGTGGGTGAGAAAAAGACTGTGGATATTGTCTACCTACAATACAGTAAAGCCTTTGACATTGTCTCCCATAGTGTTCTCCTGGAGAAACTGGATTCCTGTGGTGTGGGTGGGTATACTCTTTACTGTGTGGACCAAATGGCTGTAAGGCCAGGCCCAGAGAGTAGTGGGGAATGGAGTTAAATCCAGCTCATGGCTGGTCACAAGTGTTCCCCAGGGCTCAGTACTGAAGCCAGTCCTGTTTAATATCTTCATTGATGACCTGGATAAGGAGATCAAGGGCACTCTCAGTTCACAGACAACACCAAATTGGGCAGGGGTGTTGATCTGATGGAGGAAAGAATGTGGACAGACTGGATCAATGGATGGAGGCCTGTTGTACAACAAGGTCAAGCGCCAGGTCCTGCACTAGAGTCACAACAAGAGGTATTACAGGCTGGGGCAGAGTGGCTGGAAAGCTGTCCAGCAGAAAAGGACCTGGGGGTACTGGATGACAGGGGCTGAACATGAGCCAGCAGTGTCCAGGTGGCCAAGAAGGCCAATGGCATCCTGGCCTCTATCAGCAATAGTGTGGCCAGTAGGACCAGGGCAGTGATTGACCCTCAGCACTGGTGAGGGCACACCTTGAGTGCTGTGTCCAGGTTTGGGACCCTCTCTACAAGAAAAACATTGAGGTGCTGGAGCATGTCCAGAGAAGGGCAACAGAGCAGGTGAAGGGTCTGGAGCACAAGTCTGATGAGGAGTGGCTGAGGGAGCTGGGGATGTTTTAGCCTGGAGAAAAAGAAATTCTGGGGAGACCTCATTGCTCTCTACAATTTCCTGAAAGGAGGTTGTAACCAGGTGGGGGTTGGTGTCTTCTCCCACATGGCCAGGAATAGAACAAGAGGAAATGGCCATGAGTTGTGCCAGGAAAGGTTAAAATTTTAGGAAAAATTTCTTCACTAGAAGGGTTGTCAAGTGCTGGAACAGGCTGCCCAGGGAAGTGGTTGAGTCACCATCCCTGGAGGTATTTAAAAGACCCATTGGTGTGGCAATTAGGGACATAGTTTATTGGTGGACTTGGCAGTGCTGGGTTAGTTGTTGGACTCGATGATTTCAGAAGTCCTTTCCACCCTAATTTGTCCTATTATTCAGGGATTCTATGTGTCTATGTCAAACATCTGGCTGGCTACATTTCCTTTAACAGCAGCTTCCACAGGAAAATTACAAACCCACAAATTTTTGCTTAGTGTTTTAATTGTCTTCAATACATTGCTGGGAGCTACAGTGAGTTTTGTAATTGGCACATGTAGCTGGTACTGAAAGACCAAAGTAATGGCAAGTCCAATTTAGCCAAGGCCACTTAGCACAAAATTACATTCTACTAATCCTCCTGAAACAACCACGTCGCAAATGTCAAGGGACCTGACTGTGCTTTTAAACCCTTATGAACAGAACACAATTTATTTTATGTAGTTGACTGCAGCTACTCCTATTTCCTTTGTTTGTTTCTTGTCTAAGACATAAGATACAGCCAATGCTGTGTATTTGCTCATGTTAAATGTGGGATTTCTGGGGACTGATGTTAAGGCTCTTGTCTTTCTTTCATCCCACTTTTGTGAACTGATGTTTAATTATACTTTATACAATTTCTTATGTTATTGTTTTCCTGAGTTTTTTTGTCATGTATTTACTACCTCATGCTTTTCAGGTCTAAAATATCACTAGACAAAAACACCTGCATCATCCTAAGCTTATCTTTAATTTTGCCCAGGTTAACAGCTTTGTGGAGGACAGCAGGGCAGGACATATGAGCTGTGTTCTCACTGAAGTGTACACAGAGCATGATATCACCTGGGCTGTAACTTCTGGGGAGGTAGATTCATGCACTGATAGATTCATCTTCTCCAGCAAAACTACTAAGCTAACCTTTCTGAGCGAGGATTGAACACAATGGCTCTAAAATATACTGCCAATAATTTAACTATCTACTGAAATAAGGGAAGTACAACTGAACTCCATGAACACTCATCATATCAGACTCACAATGTGTAGGTGTGCGGGCACATTAGTGTCCCTCCCTGTGCCTGTTTATTCAGGAAAGCTGTTCCTACTTAGGAAGGATGCTTAAAGCTTCTCAAATTTTAATACTATTTTGCATCTGTGGCTCTTGTAGATATGAAAACTAACACACAAGAGGAAATCCTGACCCATGGAAGCTCTTTGTACACACCACTTCTAGCTTGAAGGACAATTAAAGCATCCTGATTTATGATCCTAGATTTGTAATAATCTCGTGCTTCCTAGCTAAAAGATTACATCCTATCAGGGATCCTCTGGAGCTGCATGAAGCAGATATTGTGCAATTTGGTGGGTTTGCTGCTCTTTGCCAGTAGCTGTAACCATTTGGCATGATCTAACAGTTCAACATTTTCCCCTAACACCAGATTTCACAAAGAGCTTGCAAACACTTCCCTGAGGCTGAGACCTGAAACTCAGACACAGTAGGATTTCCTCCACTGCAGGATAGGACTTTCCCATGGGACCTTCTTCTGCAAGGCCTGGGCTGAAGCATGCATTGGTCTGCAAAATGGGAAATCCACTCCCATACTTTAATGTTTTTTTTCTCCAAAGGGTTAGTGCCCTGCCAAATTACTTACAGTGTTCTTTCTCGCTTTGAAGCTGTAAGGTGCTGGAAAAGAAACAGGTTTAACAAGACTGGAGTCACAAATGTACACAGCAATCAGAGGAGGATGATTGTGATCAAGAAGAAAGGAAGAATGGGTGAAGAAAAAGAAAAGTAAAAAGGAAACCAGAAGGATCAGTATAGACATTGCAAAACTGAATCTTGGCTTGCTTGTGCTTGCATAAAGACGTTAGGTAGAACAAAGTCCTCTTAACCCAAGTTCCTGAAGAAAGATTGTTCTCTGTCAGTGCTAAATGTTGAGGACCTAACAGCAGGCAAGTTGCTGTCTTACTCCACTGTTTAGTATCCTTCCAGTGCAATCTTATTTTAATTTGCATTGCTTTTGCCCTAGTTTTTCTCTGAAAGATACTATCTAAAGATACATCATGAAATAGTTGTGGCTTTATGTTTTTGCATCATCAAGTCATGAGTAGCTGTTCCACCAAGATTTAGGTAGAAATCTTTTGTCTCTCCCTTCCCTTGCAGTTGCATGTGACTTGCAGCAAATGCCGAACAGGCTATCCCACCAATAAAATGTGTGAAATAGTTTGACTGGTGTAGCCTTGCACTGTAATCAAAGAATGAGGAGGGGATAGAATCAAATAATGCAATACTGATGCAATCACTGTAGACACACAGTGTAAATATACCAAACCATTGTCTTGACTTCTAGTGTAGCTGAACTAGTGCCCTGTACATAAATACCTCTACATCTGAAGAAAATATGAGTAGCCACATGAACTTTTCATTTCAAAGCTACTTCTTATTTTAAAGGTTGCATTTGCTGGAGTGCCCTAAATACAAAGCTAGCTGTGTTTTGAGCAGGAGCAAGTACTAGCCTATGAATACCAAGTGATCTCAAGACACCTGGTGACTTCTGTAGCTGATTGCTAGGGGAAGACAGGGTATTTTCCATTTAAAGTAAGGGAATGAATTAAATGGAGAGCTAGCAATGCATGGAGCAGCCAGTTCAGTAACCAGATGTGGAAAGGGACCTTGATATACTCAGCCAGCTTCAACCTGGAAAGCTTTCAGAAAACCATTGTCTGTTACTTTGGAAGCAGCAGGGCATTTTTGATGATAAGAAAGGTTGGGTGTAGACTGCACCAGAGATATTGCCACATTGCTACAATATCCAACACTAATGTAGCCACCTCTTAATAAATCTTGACATTATTGTCAAATTCTTCGTGGCACTTGCAATTGGGTCATGATGATGAAAACAGTTCTTCATATGAAGGCTCGTTGTGACTGGCATAAAATCAAATATTTAGTTACCTGTCTTCCATTATATACTGAAACATATTATATTTATGATATAATGAAATATTCAGGCTTAATGCTGAGACACTTATATCTTAGTCTTAGAATTCTGCGAGCTCCTGAAAATGTACTTTGCATACACAAGATGTATATTTCATATAAAAAGATGTGCACTGAAATATTAATAATATTTCCCTGAACTCTCTGCATTGTATTCTGTAGAATATGACATACTTAAATGCACCCATTACATCTCGAAGTTTACCAGCTTCCACTAAAATGTGCTGTATCACTTATCTTACTTATGTCATCCATGGTCTGTCATTCTCATTTGAGCCCAAGCCCATCCCAGCTATCCTGCACTTTGCCCAGGTGCCCAAAATCGTGTGCTGATCTCCAAGAAAAAGCTCTGACAAACAAGGTTTGTCCTATGTCTGTTACTGAAATGTACTTTTTCTACCATGCCTAAACAAATCTTACCAAAAGTGCTTTTTCTTTTGACAATAATGCTTGCTGTTCAGCTTTCCTGACAAGCAATGAAGATTTTCCTTTTCTCTTCCATTTAATTCACTAAAAAACTGATTTTGTTGGTTAACAATGAAAGCATAACAAACCAAGACAAAATGTTTAAATAGCTCTTAGCCACCACCTTATAGCTAACTGAATAGCATATGCTTTCTCATTTATACAAAAAAAATTGCTTCGTTGTCTCACTGAATAAAAAGAGAAGTGGGTCTTTTGTATATAAAACCACCATAATATGAAGTCCTTGTTTAAGGGAGAGAGACAGGTCCTCAGTGTATCTAAAAATCTTTATAAAATTAATTAATTTTTATAGGAGAAATAAAAATTATGCAGGAATCTTAGAATTCTATCACATAATATCTGAACATACACATTCCATTTGAATTCTATCTTTGACAATGAACTAGGTCTCCATAAATTGATGCCATGATAGATTTTCAATGAGTGTTTATTTTTCAGGCAAGTTTCTTCCTTTTTTTTTTCCCTTTTCTGCAATTGCTGTCATTACATTGCTAGTGCAGAAGTTGTTATCAAATCACTTTGAAAAATGTGTTCACTCTTTCCAAAACAATTTGGGAAACTGTTTCAACATCAGTAAAATGTAAAATGCTCTCACTTCAGTGGTTTCTCATCATGTTAGTTGAGTCATGGACAATTACAGTTTTGTCCTGGTGTTTTCTGATTTGCCCACAAGATGTTTGACCAAGATGCTCAGAAGTGGCTATTGACCCCAGCTACTCACCGGGAGGCAATTTAGTAGGATCTAATTTGGACACAATCTAACCACCAGAACTCTTCGCAACTTAGTTTAGCTGTCAAATTACAACAGTTATTTTAAAAACAGATGACCTTCCGGGATTATTATTTCTTTAGTTTCATTTACTTGTCTCTGGTTTTAGAATGAAACCTCTGTCTTTGTCTTCAGCATATTAAAACCTATGAAACTCTTTCAGAGGGGAAGCAAATGTTTTCAAAGTGTGCAACAGTAATGAAAATTACCTCTGATTTGTTCTTATTTTCAGTAAATTTTAATTCTTATAATATTTCCAACAGACTTAACTGGAAAACAGCAGTACTCTGAAAAGTTTTCAAATAACTCACAATGTCTCAGCACAAGAGGAAAAGTGGAAGAGAGATTTGGAATGATAATTGACTGCTGAGTGTTACAACTGCGCCATCTCACAGTAAAAGAAGAGAGCTATATTGTATTGTATTCCTTGTATATTGAACTATTTTGACAAAGACATTTCATAATCAGGTACACAGTGGCTTCCAGAATATAATGCACCAAATATGTGGCAGCTATATAAATATTTCAGTAAATCCTGCTGGTTTTTATGTGAAGTGCACATTTTCATTAGGTAACATATTTTTTTTTGTTTTTTTCCCCAGTGTGCAGTGAATCAGAGTGGCCTCATGATTCTCTCACTGTAGCAGTTTCCAGATTTTGTGTATATCATATATATGTTTCAGTACACAGTGTAAGAACTTACTAAATATTGAGATTCTTAGGGAAACAGAATGTATTTTCTGATGGCTTAGTATGTCTGTGTATAGGATTGTGATCTGCAGGCCTGTGGTTGTTGCAGAGACGAAGTGTCAAGGTCAAACATGATACTAACTACATGCCCTGAAGTTAGGCCTTTCTAAAATGGAATGAGGCTTGAAAGCTTTTTGATCAGTTCTCCAAGACTCGTAACATTATCATGCATCTACCATGTTTGAAAGGATCAAGTGTGTTGATGACATCCATTAAAAATCAGACTTGGCCATGTGTTAAAGAAATTCCTTCCAAATGGAGCCCAACCATGTGAACCACAAGATGCCACACTTTTTATTTTACTATTTTTTAATAGGCAAATACAAAATTAATAGATTCTACCTGCTGGGAAATCTCTGCACCCATAACTGGTTTCACTGAGAGAGCTGATGACATGCCTGTGGCACTGAAGATTGGAGCTAGGGTTAATCTTTGGATTTTTGAGTGCATGCAAGAAGAGGATTGCATCTACTGCAAGGAAAATTGGTTTTCATTGATTCTTCCCCTGGTGAGTAACTAGCATGTATTATCCCTTAAAAGCAACAGATAATAATCCCCATTCTCCTGAATTCTATGGTTATATTAATTAATTATGATAACTAAAATATTAAAGTGCAATTATGTATCTCCCTGACCAAATGAGTGAAAAAAAGAGTTAGGTAGCCATCATTATGCAGTAACAGAAATGCTCTAAGGTACTCGGGGCCAAATGATTCTGAGTCCTGATGCTGTATTTCTGACTCCATCCACATGCATCAAGTAAAGAAAGCTTGAAAGCTTGCGCAGTCTATGCTAAATCACCACTCTGTTACTTTCTTCTTCTCAGGAATTTATTAAAAACGCACTCCTGTTTGAATATATACATATAAATATATAAATAAATATATATAAAATTATATATATATATAATTATAGATAATTATTATTATTATATATTATATATATATAATCAGAGTCTCAGTAATCAAATATGAGCAGTCAATGGAACTGCTGAACTCCATAATTTCCCCCTTTGATTAAAATAGAAGAGCACATTTTCCTATTTAGTGTGGCTTTAGGCCAGTGTATATGCACTAACTTAAAGCTTTGATTTAGCTGTGATGACAAGAAGGTAAAAGCCCTGACCCTTTAGAGCTTTGGAAGAGAGGACTAAGTCAGGTTAGTCTCTAGTCAGGTGCACTACGTTCCCTTCTGTCTCAGTTTGGAATAATAGTCTCCCTGTTTTCCTTCATCAGAGAGATCCTTCATGTTCTGCAAAACAAATCTGTCCCTCTGGTGTAGAAAGGGTAGCACCTCTGCAGTCATGGCAACTTGTCAGCCGTATCTCACTTGACTTATCTTCTATGTAAAAAGTTCTTTACCATTCTTTTAGGAAATATCCTCCACTCTCTTTTTAGTTAGTGTAAAGGGTCAAAATCCAGCCAGGTATGTTCAAGTCTACAACTTTCCTACTTCTAGTTCAATGGCTTAGAGATACTAGCAAAGATAAATTTGAATTTTCTTTAGAAATCACTGAATTAGGAATAGTTCTAATTTTTTTTCTGTGCCTCTTAGTGGCTGTATCACTTAAAACTCTCTTGTCCAGACCATGCCTGATTTGTGTGTATCTCCTTACAGAACAGATAATCATTATTGCTGTGACACTTATGCTAGATATTTTCTGTATTATGCTCAGTTGAAAATTGCCTAAAAAATTGATTTTTTTTCAAGATGAGTTTCATTTAAGAACTCCTGAGAAATATTAATATCCTTGGTAAAGGACAAAGTGGTGAGCTGCAAAGCTAAGTAACCCACTAGGGATTTGACTACCTGCCTGTTTTCCTTGCTAAAAATCTGTGCACTTTTCAAACTGAAGGTTACATTAACGTTACGCAGAGAAAGTCAATTAATTTAACAAATTATCAATTTGTGGGGTTTCTTGAACATGCAATAACATGTATACAGAGCAGCTCTTTGTGATCCCCCAGATGTCCTGTCCTCAATGCACAGCTTCATTAATCATGTGCTACGCATGTTATTGTCTAAATTGCAATGCCATTTGAGACAGGGAAAACATTGGGAAAGAAGAGTTGCTTACCCTTTGCACACTAGTAAAGATTACAAATAAGCAGAGGGTTTAAAAGACTATCAAGTCAGTGCTGTGAACATTTCATTTTATTCTTAAAATTATTTTAAAGCACAAAAAAAAATCTTTTATGTTATTGTATATATTTCTAGAGCAAAAGGGGGCACACCGAGCACTACATATGAAGTGCATGCGGAAATCTGTAGTTACATTTCCGGAAGGCAGAGGTGTGCCCCTAGGTTTGGGTTATGCCTCTAGGAAATCTAGAAAATGCTACTAGGGTTCATGTGGTTCTGTTACAGTGGTGCTGCATGTGATCTCTACCCCTAGTGCAATGTTGACACAGGCACTGGACTGAATTTGCCTCCTTCCTAAACATGAATGAAACTCAGCCAGGGCAGGAGTATTCCTTCGTACAGATTTTTACCATATCTCTGTTCTTATGGCCACTGCTGGCTGCTGGCTGTGGTCTCCATTTTCTTACACTAGACAAACATGTAAACAACTGGCTATATATAAAAGTAATTTCTGATCTATACTGTGAGAGAGCCTTAGTAATCTGATATGAATTGTGTAGACCCCTTTGGCCTAATTCAAGCATATCTTTTGCTTGAGGCTAGGACCTTCTCTGTAGCACCAAGCTAGATGTCAGCACTTAAACAGCAGAGAGACTGTGACTTAAAATGTTTCCATTCCAACTACATCCCTAGCAGTCATCAGTCACTTGACCTGAATATTTCAAGATGGACTATCTAATTGACCCTGTCAGAAATTCATCATACAGCCTTTCTCAGATGTAATTCCCACATTCCATGATTTACATATTCTATAATTTCTTTGCCTAGCTACATATAACTACTTAATTTAATAATGGACACAAGTTGACAAACATAGGAAGGATCACATTTTTATCTCCAAGAAGGTGGTCAGCAGTTTACTGCTTGAAGGACAGATAAAATTCAGAGAACTCAAGACCAAGAGGATAGCATATTTACTCAATTTATGTAAATTCTCTAAAAACATCTGCCATTAAAAATGTTTCGACTTCTTGTAAAATAGATGAAAAACCCCAAATAAACTAGTGAAATGAGGATATTAGCTAACAAAAATATTAAGAAACATTAAGAAAAGGACGCTAAGAAGGGATTAAAGATAGAGGAGTCACAGATGTGGACAGAAAGGCCTCTCATACAATGCAGCCATAAAATCAATGTTACAGATTTTCCCCTAGGGAAAAAATGCTACCATTCGGATCCTTGATCTGGAAAGGCCTACTTGTTACTTCAATCAAGATGAAAAGTAAGATCAGAAAGCAAAAAATGTTGTTTGAAATCAACAGTTTTGTTGGATAGAGGCTGAGGGAGTCATTCAGCCACTTCAGGCTAAAGGGTGGAAGTGACTCTGCACTGTCAGTTCAAACGTCACTTCAGTCTGATGGCTTATCAGAAGCTGATGCAAATTCACCAATATTTTGTGCTGTTGATATTCTTGCTTTAGTTGTGTACAGAGTGTGAGCAACCACAGAGTGCATCTGGAGATCATATCCCTGTAGTCTTGCTAATAATTCATGCAATGCCTGAAAATGGAGAGGGAGAGAGTTTAAATGGGCTTCCTGCAAATGGCTCAGAGCACTGCAAATTGGAGTTGTGGCACATGTTGAAGAAGTAGTCACATACCCCTTAGTCCTCCAAGGCATTCAGAAGAACACAAATGAAGCCTCTGGAGGAAAGCCAGTAGACATGCAAAGGTACATAGTTTGAAGATTCTGCTAAACCTCTGTGTTTAAAATATGAAAACATTGGGCAATTTTAACACTTTAGCTCCAGCTGTACAAGAGGGGTTTGTGCATATCACAAGTGCCACAAATCCGTGGACATGTCTCTGGGTGCTGCCTTTAACCTACTGGTGGAGGAGAAAAATCATGCCTTAAAACCACATTGCCTATAGGATCTGTGTAGATCATAGCAATCCAGAAAGCTACACATTTTTTCCTTTTTCAAGGACTGTTAATGGAATTAGAGCCAAACCCCCTGTTTTCACTAGTATTTGCCAAAGAAATTTGCCAAAGAAATCCAATATGGGCTTATTTTACTGCTTGCTAAATTAGTACAGACATTGTATCATGGAATGAAATTTAGTTGATGTGAACTGTTTTGTTACTAGATATTCAGATCACAATGAACTTTCATTTTCAAATGTTTAGCATTTTGAACAGGAGGTCTTTTTTAAAAAACTCTAAAATTTACAAGTCAGATAAGCCAAAACAAATATGTTTCACATCAGGTCAACTTAATTTGGGGAGTGTTGAATTTTTGACCACTGAGCAAACAATGTATCTTTCACACAGTTGTGAAAGACTTTCAATTATCTTTTTAAAAACTTTTTTATGGTCTGGCATGAAATTTTGAAAACCAGTACTTCAAAAAATTAAAAAAAAAATAAAGTAAGAATGACTTTTCACACATGACATTTCACAAAAAAAATTGTATTTTTTACCCAGTGAACTGAATAAAATCCTCTAAAAATTTTGCTAAAATTCCTTTAACTTCTAAAAATTCATTTGACAACTTCTATTTGTTTGTGTCCATAAATTACGTTTCAACTGTCATTTTATCCACATGGAACACAGGAAATTAATTTTCACATATTTCAAGCCTCAAACATGTGCATACAAAGCACAACAAACCAGCCAGGAACAGTAAACACCTTTTCAACACAGCACTGTGCCCACCTTGTAATTGCACATTTTTTCTAGTGGATTTAGGAGTATGAGATAAAATATTACAGAGCCACAGCTAGTGGGGTGAGAGAAACCAAACCCAAATTCCCCAAACCCCTGCATCAAAATCTTTAGTGCTTTAAGTAAATGGGGACCCATTAAGTATGTTTCTGAATTAAATCCTACAGGGAAGAAAATGTTAGGCATTGCTTTGCAATTTTCCAGATGTTTCCAGGTTATTTTTCTCTTTCCATCAGAATCGAGTTAATCATGTTCAATAGGCCACCCTGCAAGGAAAAGTAAAAGTAACTTCCTTAGCTGCTTTGCATAAAGTGTTTGCTTTCAAGGAATATTGTGCAGCCTGGAGATACTGGAAAGTAATAACAGTAAAAAGGGGGAGGTAAAATCTGCTCATACATCACCATCCTACTTAATATCTCCCCGTTCTTCCAAAATGAAACTAAAGCTTTGATTTAATGTTAGGAGAGACTAAATCAAAATCCACTGATGACATAGAAAAACCAACTTGAGCCACTGTGAAATATTGTCACCTCATCTTCCTTTACAACTCTAACTAGGAGTTAGAGCAGGAACACTCTGAATAGACTTTAACATGTAAATAATGACTTAAATTACAGTTCTGGAGCAGGATTTGCAATGTATGGAGAAAAAAGTACAGTGACAGTGGCTTAGCTCAGAGTGCAGGAACAGACCCAGGTCTGCCTGCCAACTGATTTCTTTTATATTTTTAAATAATTATATTTGTTGTCCTACAACTACATGAAAAAGTATTTCAAGGCCACAGATTATACGTGGAGAGATCTGAGACAAGTCAGCTGGCAAACATATTTCTTTCTGGGAAAACCCCCACATATATCAATATAAAAAATGTAGACGTAATTCTAGTGTTGAAAACTTCTTCAGTTTTTATTGCATAATTATTGGTTTTAAAGAATCAGATTTTAAAAGAACCTTACCAAAACTATGATTTTATGACAAAATAATAGGGTTTAAATTAGGCATAGGGAGTCCCCAGTATAACTGAGCATTTTCATGTTCACAATCATCTATTTTTCTAGTGTCTCAGGCATCTGCTATATCTTTGGAGAGTTGACATTATTATAAGATTTTCATGACTTTATCTACTGAGTGCAGCTTTTAAGAACATAGATGTCATATTGAACTCTGACTTATAATTACCAGACAAGGTTTATTGCGTATACAGTGATTGCCATGCACAAGCAAAAACACACATACATAAATCCAGAGAGGCACATGGGACACACATGAATAAATATACTTACACATATATACTTGGAGGGGGGAGGTGGTGGCATTAGTTAGTGGACATACAACACATTGGATCCAATTATATCTCTGAAGTTAATTACAACCTTTTCTGTAGATAGTTTTAAATATGATCCCATGACACATACTCAAAACAAGAAATCATTTTGTTAATACAGAAAATGCTGAACAAAATATACTAACATACTTTAAGTCAGTAATGCATGAAACACAGAATTTCTAGTGGTCCCAGTGGATACAGCTGAGTGGTAATTTTGTATTAATATTGTGTTGATTATTAATTAATTATTAAATTGCTGCCTTACCACACCTGGGAGCAGCAATCCAGCACCAAAGGGTGCAGCACTCAGAGGGAACATCAGGGACAAGTCTTCAAAAGAGAAATCAATTTTCAGAATGTGCCATTAGTTTTGGGTTCATTTAAATTGCCTTGATTTCTAGTCCTTAATCCTAGTGAAGTGACTTTGTATGTGTGTGTGAGAGAGAGAGAAAGTATAGAAACCTTTTGGTATTCCTTGTGGCACTGACACAGAAAACGTCTGGGCACATCTCCATGACCCAGCCAGAGCTGAAGGTGTTTTCCGTCTTCATATACTTGGGAACCTTGGAACTATTTCCAGTAGAACTGTAGGTCAGTAGGAATGAATATAAACTTCCTCATTACTTTCTGCAGATATCTTCTAGAAGAGTTGCATGAATGAGCATTTGAAAATGACTGTGCTTTATCCCTTTTATCATACAGTCACCACAATTTACTTACTCCCTGGCAGGGACTCCAAGCTGTCTGCCTCCATAAATCAGCAGCAGTTGCCTTAGCCTTCTCCCAGAGGGTTCAGGTTGAGGTGCTGCAGGTTGGGATAATTCATGGGAAACATGACAGCCCCCTTAAGGATTTTTTTATGACTTGATAAATGCACAGATGTGCCAAGGTTTTTGTCGGTGAATGATATTTGGATGTTTGCTGCCAAGAGATTATACTTTGATATAGATGTCCAGTCTCTAAAAAACTACATTTTTTGGGATATATCGACAAATATAGCTCTTGCTTAGACATACACTGTTGTATGCTTATGCCTCTTTTATCTTAAAAGTAACATATGGGGCAAAGCCTAGCATTCGTCAAACTGACGTGGGAAGAGACCAGACATTTATAAATCCAGCCCATAAGCACATTTTCTCATGTTTTGTTTAATCTGATTGCAATTATGTTGTGTTGGGAGAAGAACAGTAGGAGCGAAACCATAGCACCTCAGCTGTGGGGCTAAGATCTGAGTGGCTCTGAATATGCAAGGTAGAAACCCTTGCATTTGGCAGCGCTACGTGGACAGCTTTTACACCAAATTTACACCTGATGAGCACATGTTGTTGACACCCCACCCCACACACTTCATGCACACTTGTGCGCACAGCACGTTCCCAACATGCCCCTTGCAGCAGGAGCTACTGAAAAAGGACAAGGCAGAACCAGGCCACATCCATCCCTAGGCTGTGAAGAGAGGCTGTGGCACAGACATCCTGCCGGGCAACCTGGGCCTCATGAGGCTCTTCCATAATGTGCAGACTCATCCAGGGTGTTTGGCTGCTTACTCGGACAGCTGTAAAAGCCCTAGGCCACAGTGGCTAATTTTAACCTGGAGGTTGTTCAGACACAGCTTTGCTGCAGCATGGATCACTGCCCTGCACCTTACCTCTTCCCCTGGCACCCTGGCCTCCCTGGAAAGATGGGAGCCCTGCAATATTCCCTGCCAGCTTTTCTGTTTGGCACAGCCCAACGTGCACAGCCCACAGGTCAGCGGAGACACAGCCTCTATTTCTTTTCAGGAACAATGGAGCTAGTGAGAGAAGCAAAAAGATTCAAAAAAGGAGAGGTAAGGATATTGATTTGCTAGAGAACAGTGTTACTCAGAGCCTGAGCTGGGATAATAGAACCGCAGGACACGTCCTTACACAAGGAGCAGCTATTCATGGCCCTCCTTGAGATGTATAGATTTAATGGCAGCTGTATTGCCTTCTAAAACTGCCTTGTGCTATGAGATACGGTATGTACAGTAAAAATAGCACTCTCCACACAGCAGGTTTCTATTATGGGATTAACCAATTGTGCCCACGTTGTAAAAACCTGCTAACGACTTGCAAAGGAAAATCTCTCCAAACCAGCCAGGCAATGAAAGAAAGTCACAAACAAAAGGCTAATGACCCAAAAATAAAATTCAAACCTGAAGATACTACAGAAAATTGCACTTAAAAAGCTAAAGGTACAAAACTGTGAATTGTGCAACAAAACCCAACTAACAACTTCCATTATTTGTTCCCCCATGTTCTATGCCTCTACTTCTGTACTGCCTATGAGATTGTAAAATGGCAGGGGGAAAGGTTGCTTGTAAAGTGTGTTTATTTATGAATACCATATTTAATGATTCTTCAATTAAACCAGAAGAGGCATGGATGATTCTGACTGAACTGGAAAGGTTATGCTAACAGCATCATACAGTCCCCTACCAGTCTCTGCAGCGACTGAAGTTTTACACAGCCCATTTAGAGTAGATAACTCTGAAAGAAATTAATTTTGTTCACTTCTAAAGTTGACCAGGTCATTCATTTAATTAAACTTCAGCAAGTATAAAAAAATTTTCTTTCAGTTTGAATGGTCTCATATTATATCCTTTTTTAGCATGGGGTACCAGGCAGATTGCCAGCCCTACATGGAAGGAGAAATTCAGCAATATGTTGCAATAAAGCTCTTGCCTGGCTCCCCAGTCAAAACTTACTTTCGCCTAAAATATTCTTTCTTGCCCTTTCTTATTTCTAGGATCTCAACATAAAGTCATCAGCATTCATGCTGTAAGATTAGATTTAATGTGTTTCTAAAGCCTCCCATTAACCTTTCAGAAAGTCTGACATTTCCTGATTCACCAGACAACTAAGTCTTTTTCTATCGGGGTAGACAGACTCTTCTCAAATCACTTGCATGTGTCAATAATGACTCCTTTCTTCCCCTACAAGCTGGAGGAGAGTGGGGCCCCAGCTTCCTTGACTAAGGGGGGGGTTGCTTTTGCAACAGCTTGTGCACAAGCAAAGGCAGGGATGGAGAAATAATGTTAAGCAGCTTCACAATCAAAAGCTTCTGCAGATAGCCTCAAACCCAGACATAGGTGGATTGGGTAGTAGATAATTCTTTATTAAGGTACTGACAGAAATGTAGTCTTTCAGGATGCTTATGAGCCTGAGGAAAAGCTGCTATTATTCTTGAGTTTCCATTCTTGCTGAGCCAGCACCTGTTTGCACTTTTCCCTCATTCTGGTCAAGCAGAGATTCTCACTTAGCATGTAATAAAACGTTGCTTTATTTCCCCTGTAAGCCAAACACATTGACATCATTGGGTGTGTGCCTGGTTCATGGCCTAAGGATTTGGCCTTTTATATGTACACAATTATCTAGATCACTTTTCCCCCTTCATTCCACACCTGCCACTCCCCTCCCTTCCCCAGACTCACGTCAAAACAGAAAGTTTCCCAGGTTTATTTTTTAGGCTTGTATTTGTGAGTGTCATGTGCTTGGAGATCTATTTGGTATCCTTGAATATCAGGGTGCAAGAAATTCTTTATTTTTTAGTCATTAATCTGTTTTATAGAATTAGAAATCACACAGTTTGGATGATCTGGTCAACTTACTTGTCTCCTGCAACTACAAAATTAAAATGTTTTCTATAACCCAGATACCATGGAAATTCTTGACTGTATTTGCATTTGTCATTTAGAATGATTTATCACTTGACAATGGAGTCCCCATTGCATTTTATTTTTGAGGAACAACAAAGAAAAATTTGGTATTTTGTCCTTGATTTTGTGTTCCCTTCCCACGATCCAAGATGCTTCTCAAAAACATAAATGCTTATGAATTTTCCCACAGATATGAAGAACAAGATATACCATCAGGAATTTAATGCTGCAAAAGCTGAAACAAAGTAATATCTTTTCTACCGGCTTGGAGGCCACACACAGCTTTTTTATGCAACTCATATGTTGATTATTGCAAAGACAAGTACCCTTCTTCTCTCCCGAATGTCAACTCTAACTAAAGCAATTGAGAGGAAGTGTTGTCTTCTCTGTCTTATATGCATTTATATATATCTGTATGTCAATGTAAACATACAGTGATCTGTACCTATACCTATCAATGTTGATATCTATATTGATATGAGTTTATATATATATTTATAAAGACACACATATATATATGTATATATATCTCAATATAAATATGTATATATATCTGTATATTAAGAGCTCACAATAGGTATCACTATCAATCTGTGTTTATAGATGTTGGTATCTGTTGATACAGACAGACCTTGATAGGCACTGAACCTTTTTGATCTCCATGTTGGTAACAATAGGCAGGAATTCCTATTGACTTGATAACTAGTATTGCCTACAGATTTGAATATCTATTGAGAGGTATCAATACCTGTTGATAGGAGTTGACATCAATACTTATTGATAATATTAAGGCCTCAATACTTACCAGTACCTGTATGAATGGGCATTGATATCTATCAATATTTCTATGATATTAATACCTATCATTAGTCACTGATAATATTAATATCTCTCAATAAGCACTGGTGCATTTTTCTGTCAATAGGCATTGACACCTACCAACATAGATCCATTTTTATATCAATATGATAGGCCTGAATAATATTGGTTCGGATCCTTATTGGTGGGTACTGATATAAGAAGGTATTGATACAATTTTATACCTCTCAATATCCATACCTGTTGATAGACATCAATACCTATTAATTTTAGTATCTATCTGTAGTGATAGGTATCCACGTCTATTGTTCTGGATATTGATTTGGATCTCAATATGCACTAATAATTAGAAAGAGCAATACCCTCCGATAATATTTATCAAGAATATTAAAATCGGTGAGCTATTGAAGTTTATTAATATCAATAGCAACAATATCTATTCATATTTGTAGCCATTGATAGCTACAAATATGATAGCCATTGTAGTCAGTGATAGCTTCTGGTATTGTAAAAAATGAATAAGTATCAAGACCCATGTATTTGGGTATCTACCAATAGGCAGCAGTATCAGTAGATATGGATACCTATCAGTACCTATCAATATCAATACTTGTTGATAGTCCTTTATGCCTGCCATTATTGTTAGCTTTTTTCATCAATACCTACCTGTACTGATAAGCACAACTTTCTAATATACATATTTTTTATATTGATTTTGATATCAATAAGCATAAATTCCTACCAATATAAATATATTTTGATATCAGTAGTCATCAACAAAATCAACACCTATCTGTTTTAATACCTTTCAACTGGTAATGATAGGGATGCATGTCAATAGATATTAACACCTATACATATCAATAGGCATTGTTAGACATCCATACTTACTGGTTTCAATGCTGATTTCCATATCTATGTGCATCAGTAGCTGTCAATATTGATACCCACTGATTTTGGCACCTATTGGTGGACACCTATTTGACACCAGTGGAGCTACTCTTCATCGTGCTGTAAAAGCCTAAATTTCTAAAATTCAAAATGTTTCTTTATTTATCCCATACTGACTCCTATGTTCAACACATTTGTCTGACACAGAGAAACTCCACACTTTAGGAACCCCGTCTGAGTATCTCTGTCTGCAATGAAGCCCTGATTTGCACGAGGGTCAAAATATACTTCTTGGCAATGCTGTGCTGATAAGCCTTGATACAACAAGGAGGCCAGGGAATAGTCTCAGTTGTCAACAAGGACAACTTCCAAAGAGTATTTTGATAATGCAATAATGTGTTGGAATAAAATGGCCTGATGGTGTGGCTCTTATAGTGAAGAATAAATTATTGATATGGACTACATTTCTAAGACATCTTCATAGAAAGACTTACGTGACAAATGCCTCCATGGAGATAACTCATGCATAAGTAGCATATATTTTCATTATTGATTTACTAAAAGGATATTATTGCTACTGCAAATGCAGGAAAATTGTCTCTATGGGTCAAATTCCATTTTAATGCTACTCCAAAGAAGGTAACAAATACACATGGGATTTTTTTCAAACTACTCATCCATTCCATCAGATGATCTGTAGTTTAGCTGGTGGTTTAAGCTTTCCAAAACCATAGGCTAATATATTGTGAGCTGCACTAAATATCTCAAGAAGCTAATAATAAACAGAAAAGAGACTACTCCAAACAAGTTAAGCCTTAACAGGCTGGTAAATCACGAAACATGTTAAATCTTTCTTTGTAGGTGAGCATTTTGATGAAAACAAGAGAAGTACAGAGGGCAAACACCAGATGATGCATCACATGTAGGTGCTGAGCCTGTACTAAGCGCAGAAAGTTAAATACTCGTTGCTAATTTAGAGGCTATCCCAACCTGATTGGAAGGGCCCAGCCCCACAATCTCCCAGTGAAGGAGAGGGACAGACCCAGAGACTGCAGTCAGGTTCAGGCAAGAATGCAGACGTGAGTCAGCTCCCTGGGGATGGGGATGGACTGGGACATCAGCCCATGGCTGGGCCTGTATCAGTGGGACCTGTGGCCAGGCAAGGCTGTGGGGAGATGAGAAATGGCATTGTTCCAGCATCACTTTGTTGGGGACTGATGGACCTAGAGGGCTGGAATGGGGTTCTGAGCCATGGACAGGGTGGGAACACTCCCAGGGGCCTGGCTAGAGATTGTCAACACTGGTGGTGCCCCTGGGACCATGACAGCAAAGCAGCACAGCCAAAATTGTGCAGCTGTGCGTTCACCGGATATGTATCATGCCAGGGTTCCCCTACCAGACTGTAGCAGAGTGTAATACATCCCTTTGGAGAACACTTGCACACTTTTCCACCCATTCCCACAGAACCTGAACAACACTAAAATAGTGACAAAAGAAGACGTCCCCAGAATGTTGGATGATAAACTGGTAAAATAAGCTGAGGGTGGGAATTCTGAAAACTCCTCTAAGAAAGGATTATGTGCCAGCAGGAGCAAAGTAAGTGATGAGACTATACAAAATTCCCACAGTGGTGTACATATGACACTGCTGGAAAGGAATCTGAGCTACACAGCTTGTTTTCTCTCAGATCATGAAGTTTCCCAGCCCTGGAGAGGTTTGGTTTCTGAAATTCTAATTCTGGACCCATTATGGTTAAAACAGAGTGTGATAATTCAAGATGATGTAAAATATATAGAGTGCATTCAGATTGCAAAGTGACACAGATATGAGAGAAATAAATGCCATCATATTTAAAGTATATTTAAGCTCCTAACTGCCAAATCTAAGTATATGATTTTGAAATCCAAACTATATAATCACATTTAAAAATTTGATGGTCAGTATTTATTAACTGTTCACTACCAAATAAAGCAAATCATTATTTTAAAAAGTGCTTAGCTATCTAAAATAATATATCTATATTTCTATTCTGTTTTCATCCTAGTGATTATATACTACAATACATTAAAAGGTTTAAGTAAAGCTTTAAGAAACTTATTTTTCCTTGTACCTCGGCCAATAATTTTCTACCTTTGAAGGGGCCTCTTCTAAGGGTTCAGAAAAAGTTGCCAAGAAAAGACCTATTTCTAGAAGTTTTGTATTTACTGTACAGAAGATACACTTCACAGAAGTACAAAACCCAAAATATGGGTGTTAGGGGGAGTTCTTGCCATTCAATTATTGCACTGCTCTCCAACATTTCCTGTCTTTTTCTCCTAAGAAAATTTCAAGGGAAATAGAGGGGCATTCTTGTTGCTGTTTAAGTGACAAGTTACTCAGTCCATGCCAGCTAATGTTAGCAATCCAACATCTTTCTCTTTGATAACCTTTAGTAGACCCAGCCATTTCTGTGATCAGATGCTCTGCACAACCATAGCCTGCACTACTATCAGTGAATCTGGGTTTCGCTCCAAGACCTCGTGATCTGGGTACCGAAGAAGGCAACCCAGGTGCAAGTGTATGTAACCAAGGGGCAGAACTCCAGGGAGTCACAGAGCACCGGCATCGTGACCTAGATGACTCATGGAGACTACATGACTTCAAAGTCCATTTCTCCTTCATTCTAATGGCAAGACCAAATGTGTTCTGCCAAAGCCAGGGCCACGGGGAATGTGAACTATCTAGAGCTGGGATGCCTTAACAGCAACATCTTTTAAGCAGCTGTGCCAATATCACTGAGGATGCAGAGGCAGACTTGAGTAGCTAATCCATACTTTCTCTACATGGAAATGAATGTAGGTGAATCAATACATTGACTTTTTTCTTGGTAAGTGATTTAAAAGCATGGAGTGAAGGATGGCACATGAACTCATGCAGGAGTTTAAGCTACTACTACTGCTACTACAAAAATTCTCCAGTCTAGGATTTTAATGGATTTTTTTCAGCAATTTTTGTATTAGAGAAGTGAAATAAAAATGAGAACTAATTTTTTAAATCATTATTACTTTGTGTAGCTGGCAGGTGCTTAATCCTTTTCACTTGAAAATACAAGTGAATGGAGGTGAGAAGATGCTACAGGGCAAAAAGATATTAGTGGAGGAAGAAGACAGCAGTCTACACTGTCAAGGGGGTCTCAGCAGACCCTCTAGTCATTCTGCTTCATTAAGCAGGTTCAGGGGCATGCATGCCCTTTCAACTCTATTTCTGCAGTTGTATATTAGATATATAAACACATTTGCGCATTTCATACATTCTTGAGGGTTTTTTAATTTTTTTTTTGCTTATTGCTTGTTGTTTGGTTTTTTGTTTTTGTTTGGTTGGTTGGTTGGTTTTGGTTTTGTTTGTTTGGGGCTTTTCTGTTGCTTTTGTTTGTTTGTTTTTAAGAAAAAAAAATTTCTTTGCCAACAATCAATACACTATGGAATAGCAAATTTAACTGTAAAGCCTCTTAGGTCTAGATTAATTCTGTCTAATTTTAGGTACATAAATGAGACACAGAGTTCATGCACAATGTCACTTTAGGTACCCTCTGTTGTCAAGACAGAGACAGGATACCTCCAGAGGGCACTTAAGTATTAAAATGGCTTAAGATCATCCTCAGAAAGTGCCTGTCTGTGTCAACTGGCAGTTGAAGGCAAGTGGACCAGCCATAATCTGAATTTAGGTGCCTTAATTAGATGCCTGGAGTTGGTTGAGTTGATTCCAGATTTATTTAAGCAGGAAGATGAATAGAGGACTTGTGAATGAGAAGTAAAAGGACAACAAATCAGTAATACAGTCAGCTTTTCTTTCTGGACTCCAAAGGCCAGTTCAAAGCCACAGAGAGGAATAAATAAAAATAATATTTTAAAAGGCTGAAGAAAATAATTTACAAAATTCCTTCAAGCTAAAACATTTAACATAACCATCAGAGAAAATCTGTTCTTGTTTCTTTACTTCTCTGCTTTGTATGATATCCTCAAAAGGACACTTGAAGTTTCAAAAATAATATTTTTTTAATATTAGGTGGATGATTAAAGATACTGCTAGTGGAACCAGGATTTTTCTCTCTTTCTAAAATAATGCAAATGTTTATTTTACAAGAATCACCTTTGGCATGATGGAAATCTCACTGAAAGTGATGGTAATTGTTCAAGTTAGACCCTAATATTCTATGTATTTCCATAGCTTTTCATTTAATTATGCTTCTTTTGAAGCTCTGTTATTAAAGAAAATAAGTGCTACCTTTCAAACGCAGCTGGAGTAGTGGCAAGGGACAGGGGTTCTCTGTAGCATTAATTTTTAATGTCTTTTCACTCTTAAGATTGACCTTCCATTTATAAGATAAAAGTACATTTGAGACAAGGAGTCTCCCTGAGTTATTAATAGCTTATTTAATTATTCTTCTTTCCTTGGTAGTAATACTTCAGAAGGCATTCAGAGAAGCTGCATGAACACACACTGCAGTACTCAGAGCATGCAGACATTTGTTTTATTTGCCCCTTTCCCTTGATTTACCAACATGTTTGAAATGCAATTGCCAAACTCGATTGATGTCTTTCATTTTGTGGCATAGAGGTGAAAAGATGACACATCACCTCTGAGGCTGGCAGTGGCAGAAATTACTCAGGGTCACGTTTCCAAAGTGAAATTTAAAAGCAGCAGAGCTTCTTTCTTGATCTCTCCTATTTGGGATGGTTTTGAAAGTGCCCAGCTCATGTGCCAGAACAGCAGCACTCTGACTTCTCCTGCTGCCAAAGAAGGAACTTGAGAGCACAGTCAGATGTCAAGATCTGGCTGCTCCGAGGGTGTCTGGTCTCCTGCTGAGCAAGCCAGGGAAGAGGTGGTGGTGCCACCTGGAGAGCCCTGAAGCTGTTGGCAGCTCTGTGACAACAGCACCTTCACATGCTGCTGGCAATCTTAAAAGACAATTCCACTGCATGGGACCAGCTGCAGGTGGAGTTTAGTTTGGTATAGAGAGAGGTGGAGGTGGAAAAAAGCTGTTCTGGGTACTGCTGAGAAGAGAAAATAAATTTACCCTATGATATTTTCATTTACCAAGAGAAACTGATGGGGGTGGGTGAGCAAGCCAAAACCAGCTTTAATTATTATTCATTTGAAAAGGCATGTGCATAGGTACTCATGCTGCAGTAATTTGGAATAAAGCTGGCAGTAATACCTCTGTCTTTAAAAGATCCCCTAATACTTGTTCCAACATTTCAGTCTATATTTCTGTTAAACTCTTTCAGCTACAGCCCAATACAGTTCCATTACACTCAGGCTCCTAAATCCATGGAAGTATTTTAGAGGCATACAGCTCAAAATGCTGCAGACATCATCTGTGGGGGCGCTCAGGCAAAGAAGATCTAACACTGAAATTTGTTTTAAAGATTTCACAAAGACTCTCCTTGTATCTGGACAGGCAGATACATAACCATTGTGGAAGGTCATTTTTAGAGCAGTGAGAAAGTTTCACAAGGATAAATCTGTGCCTAACAAAAGATTATTATTTTCTCTAAATGAACTAGTTCAATCCAATGGAAAGAGAAGTCAAATTGGTTCAAATGAAACTTTGTCTGAAAATACTTCTACTTACTGTACAAACCTGATATTTTCTTGACTGCTGTTTAGGAGAAATATCACACTGAGATACCTAATGAAATTCAGATGCAAATTATTGAAATAACCTAGAGCAATCAGGTGGGAATTGAAAATTCAGATTCATTCTGTGTTTGCTAAGCAGTCATTATTAAAGAAAAAAAAATCATTCATTTCCACTGAGTTACTTGGAGACATTAAACACCACATGACAGAGATTATTCACATTTCACTAGCATCCAGGATAGCCAGCCTCTCTAGCAGAAAACAGCCTCCCTATGGATGCATTTAAACAAAGGGGAACTTGAGGCACCTTGAGATGAAGTGCCCTAACAGAAGACAAAAACTAGAAAGCCATTAAACAAAAGCTGGTTAACTCAAACCTTCCAAAATTCCAGTCTATAGCCCCAAATCACAAGATTGACTCTCCTCTATGCTTTGACTAGAAACTCAGGCTGAATCATACAGATTACACAACCTTTTGTCTTGATGTTGAGCAGCAATTTCAACTTTTGTTGTGTTGCTTTTAGTCTTTTGTACTCTGATGGGTATGTGCAGGGATTTGTTAGCCTCTCTCCTCTGAGGCTGCTTCCACTTGCAGCTGCTCACCTCCCAGTTAGTTTTTTAAATCATGTTTCAACATTAACATTGTGGTGGCTGTCTGCAGGCCTTGGTCCTAAGCACTAGGAAGCCGGACTGGGATGATTGCCCAAGGGAAGGCAACATGGTCTCGTCTTCCAAGAAGCTGAGTAACATCTAGTTTTGTAGCTTTCAGTGGAGGAGACCTTGCATATTCCCAAGCTGCTCCACCCCTGGCAGGATCAACTCATATACAGTGTGCTGCTACTGCTACATGAGGTCAAGGCTGGTAATCTATTATTTTGCTGAAATTTGAGCCCAGGAGATGCAAGAAGCTAACAGTGGAGAGACTTGTAATTTATATCCCACTCTCAACTCACTGCAATAAAAACAGGCCAACAGTGCAGAAGAGTTTTGAGACTTGAAAATGAAAACTAGGCACTGGGATTTATTTTTCTATGGTGGTTTTAAGAGACCAAAAAGAGTCTACAATAGGTATAGGCCAAATACTGAGTCTGTGTCTGCTCAAGTTTTGATTGCAGTGAGAATGGGCTTGGAAAAAAACCACAGGAGGACTTCAGGATCTGGCCCCATGTAGGGTGTTTAGGGGAGACTGGTTGTCAGCAATTGGGTCAAGCCAACAACTTCTGTCTACTTAAAATAAAGTCATTATTCTCAAACCCACAGCAGTGCCTGCTCCTGATGACTGCTGCAGTCACTGATTGAAACCAGAATTAGGCAAAGCCTTTCTTGGTCCCTGCTTCTAATTTAGCTTCCCAGCCTTGTTATTTCTGGCTGTAAACATTTTTATTTTTCTGCTCTGAGAGAGAGTTCGAAGTTGTTAGCTGATTGTGCCCAAGTAAGTTTTCTAGCCAGGAGCCTGTACTGCTTCTTGAACTTGAAAATAATTGGTCCAGTCAGGGATTTCTTCATTATTGAGGAACACTGGATAAAATGCTCTGCAGGCATTTCGGGGGTAATCATAGGCTAACCTGTCTCAGGATATTTAATCTGTTAGATCATATAGAATATTTTTATCATGATAGCATCCAGAGGCCCCAGCAGGTCCCCCATTGAATCAGAAATTTTAGAAATGCAGATGTTTACATGGTCTCTTTCCCAAAAGCTAACAATCTAAAAGAAACCTATAAAAAGCATATTTAGAGAAAAACAATAAACCTGGTAAAGCCGTCACTGTAGTGAATAATCTTATTTGGTCATATTAAACTTACTTTTGTCATCTGACTAGCAATATCCAGCTTGTGTCAAATCAACTAGCAAAAAAATGGATACTTCTGTGCAAAACTCACAGGAAATCTTGCAACATCACTTTTTTGCTATACTTTTGGATAGCTGCAGTTATTCCCTGTTAAAATGATTAGTATTCTAGATGAATGAGATCACCTACTGAATAAAAGCACAGCCAAGCCACACTCATAACATGATCTCATGCAGGCTTGTCTTCAAGAATGCCCCCCTGAGAGTTTTCAATTGTTCATCCAATTGTTGTATGTAACCTCTGTTCAGAAAGGAAATGTGGCTGACAAAATCAACTAAAAAAAGAACCCACTTGTGCCAAAAAAAATATTAAAAAGTGTTTGTGCCTGGGTATTTTAATATATATTCTTTTCTCATCACCAAAAAAGAATCCATTCATTTTACACAAATCTACATAATGCTAACTTTTCACATACATGGGCCACTCATTTATTTAAGAGGGGGCTCATGAGACTAGATCTTAAATAAGTTGTGCATGAGTGTCTCCATGCCCTAGAGCCAAATATAGCAAAACATTCTCTCCTTTTATGGCACCCATACAGTGCAGCACTGTCTGCACAGCTCCAACACCAATAAGGCTTTTGTCTCATCTACAAGGCAAAAAAATCTCTGTTTTTCAAAAAGGAATGGAGGCAATGGGAGAAGAAAACATCCACCCGTTGAAGAGCATTTTGGTGCTAAACAAGGCAGATGATTTCTTGTCAGATTTTCATAATTCATCATCCACTTGTGAAAAGTCCCCCATCTGCATACATGTCCTAAAATACAGAGGGTTGTAAAGGACATGTTGAGAGGAAATGTGCAGCAGAGAGGGCACTTGAACCAGGTCACCAAATCCCCAGACTAGCCTCATAATCACGAGCTCATCCTTCTTCCCAAATCTCTGCCAAGGAGATCACCAGGAACTCAGACATTACACAACATCGACTTTCTGTCTCATTGAAGAAGAACTTTGATCCTTGCAAGCAGACATTTTCTACCCAAGACAGCTCATTGCATTAGTCTGTCCCCTTGCCAGCTCTGTGCAGAGGCTAAAGAGAAACTTTGCTGCACAAGACAGAGTGAAACATGAAGACGTGGTTAGAATGGGAAAGCATAAGTGGTCAGAAAAAAGAAAAGAAAATATAGGGAAAAGGGGAAAAGAAGAAAACAGGGGATGGATGAGAGCCAAACAGAAAGAAACAGAGGCTAGTTTTGTGCCATGGATTTGGAAAGCCTTTCTGTGAGGACTAAGTGTATGGTATTACCGACATTTAGCACTCAGAAATGACACTACAGCTGGTGAGCACCTTTGGGCAGCAGGCAGACATGGTACCGGGCAAAATACCTCATGGATTTTTACCGAGTCTGTTTAATGATCTTTTATTGGCTGAGCCACAGCTCCCACCAACAAACTAGTATGAACAGTCAGTGCTAGAGGGAGCCACCAGCATGTTTACACAAAATGTCTCCAATGATACTGCACCTCTGAAGCATACAGATAAGTTTTTCACTCTGTTAGATGGTTTTCTAGGCAAAAATAGTCTCCCTACACTCCATCCAATTTAGATTTTCAGGATATAACTGAAAAACAGGTTTTCTGACAGTGTCACTGGTGGTTTGAACACAAAGATTTTTTTGTTTGTTTTTGTTTTATTTTGGTTATTGGGGTATAATGCTAACCAAGTATGCCCACATCTTTTAAATGTTTCTGCTATTTAGACATTACCTGACACCCATCTAGAGCATATGGCCCCCCCTGCAAAACTGAAGAACCCTGTAAAGGGACAGGTACAAAACAGTGACAGAGGGGGACCACAGTGCTTCAAGTCTTCAGTCATGTTTGTCTGCCAGGCACACATGGCAGAAGTGTAAACGCACAGGCTTGGTCTGCTAAAGCAAGCAAGGGGATCTAACAGAGGCAAGGAATGGGGCCAGGTGCTTTTTATTCTCTAACAGATGGTATGAAAAAGCCTTCTTGTATGCAATTTCAGCATTTCTGTGTGTGCGAGAGAGAAAAAGTCCGAATTTATATTTATCTTCACTTGAACAGGACTAAGTGACATATTCACTTCTTTTTCCTCACTGGAAAGCCTGGGCCTGATTCTCAGCTGATGTAATCTGGCATTGTGCCACCCAAAGCAATGAAAGTGCATGGGCACAGGGGAAAGACAACAGTTTAGCCAGGGACCCTTGAGAAAGCTCTGCTTTTAAGTGCTACCACAGACTGACATGCATGCTAAGCAAACAGGATGTCCAATTTTAAATCTCTAGCAAGCCACATCCTGTAAACTGCATTCTACCCAGCTGACCCAGGAGATAAAATGTTGGGACTGATCCTCAGCCATGATAAGGCTGGTTTGCTTAAAGTTGCAGCTGAAAGTCCCTCCTGAATGGAATTTTATTCTATTCCACCTGCCCCACACCCCACCACTTGCAGGCAAGGAATGAAAATGCAAGGTCAGAAGGGAGACTGTTGTCCAGGCACAGCTCAGATGTTCCTGGTTGTTGTGTCCAGGACAGCACCAGCCCCAGAGTAATCATCAATCTTACTCTGCACTGTACCTGATCTTCAGACAGATGAAAAATAAGGGGTTTTCCTTCTAAGGAAAAAAAAATCACTTAATTGTAAATGCATTTAAGAAGATTGCAAAGACCTGCCAGGTCACAGCTGTGGAAAGAGGCAGTTTGTTGATCTTTAACATTCTTCATTCATTCACACCACATCTGCTGTCGAGAGACTTTTAAAGCCCATCCAGGTTTTCTGAAGCAATCCTGGCTAACAAATACACAAAAGCTCTCTGGGAACATTTCCTGCTTTCATGTTTGTAAACCTATATCAGTGATGCCATAGTACTCTGAGGACTGACTTTTCTTCTTAATCTTCATTCACCACAATATTTGCAAGCATGCCTATGTGAAAAGCTGTTTATCAGGGTCCACAAAGGCCAAATAATTTTGTGAGTCTATACATGTGTGTGGCTGTGCCTTGTGGACTAACAGCCATATACTTGAATGCTATATCTTAATATAGGCTTTGCATATTTTTTATGTTAGGAGAAGAAAAGCTGGCATCATCCAAACATGACTGAAACTGAACAAGATGCACTTTTTGGACTATTCTCCTAAATATAATTTTATCACAGCAGTCTAAGCACATACTTTATTGTTCACTTTCTTGCAGGAGTGGCAGTACAGGCTAAAGGCTACTGCTGTACTCTAGTTTAGTCTGAAAGCCATCCATGCAGCAAAGAGGAGACTGGCAGAAAACACTTGGTTGCTGACTGCCCTTCACTACTCCCATCAATGAGGGGACAGTCCTGGTGGGAATGACGGCAGAATAACTCAGCAGAGACTGCTGACATCTCATCTAAAAGACAGGCAGAAAAAGCAGGATAGTGAGGATGCAGGAACAAGTTGAATTTTGCTGAAGAAAGTCACATACCTGACCACAGCCAACCCAAGTCCTCAGAGCAAAGGCCAGCCCCCATGACTGACTCCACAGCATTACCTGTAAGTATATTTTAATTTTACAGTGAATTGAGACTTATCTGGGGCAGGTAAAGCAAGCCTTAGAGCAAAGTCCTGCTGCTGGATTAATCCCACACCAGTCTGGATTTCAGCAGGTTGGCTGATGGTTCGCCATGCTGCATTACTTTTTGTACTGCTCTATGAATTCATTTGTGGCAGACTGTGGGAGAATATGCCTGTTCTTCCTAAGCCCTTGTGTGCAAGTGTTCTCAGCTTGCCAGCACAGTAAATTAAACTGCTGGTGGAAAGACAGATCCTACTCTAGAAGATGAACTCTTCCAGCTGTTAATGCAAGTCAGATTTTGGGACAGGGAGCAAAAGGGAAAAAAAGAGGGAGATGAAGGGTATGAGACTTGGTGGAAGGAATTTTGGCAGTGGGTTTTGCCCTGACAAGCAGCAGGGTGCCTTGCTATGGAGATCACGCAGGCTGCATGCAGGCCTGGAGTCATGGAGACAGCTGATGAGAGTTTAGGCTTTGCCAGACAATAGCATTTTAGTGTACACACCAAGAAAAACCCACCAGAGATGAGTGGAAAAGTAACTTTCTGGAGAATTCCCTTGTGGAGTAATTACTGAGCCTTCCCACAGCATGCTAACACATGTGCAGACACAGGGACAAAGATTTCTCTTGCTGTGAATGATGCCACTGGGTAGCCTCTGTCATAGTCCCCCACAAAGTATCTCATGGATATCTTAGCTCCTGAGCTGCTCCAGAATTCCTGCCTGTAAGTTTCTTGCTCAGTTATTCCCCAGAAACAGACTCTTAATCCTGAGTGAGGTTAACTACCATTGGAGCAATAGCTCTTATGGGACTGTACTAGACAAGGAGGAATGAGCAGGAGATACAGGAGGAAATGAGCACGGCCCAGAGATGGATGCCCAAATTCTATCAAACAGCATTGATGTGAGGGGATTGTACATTGCCCTCCATAGCTTTTAAGCACACACCATCAAAAGCAGCCTAGCCTTGTTTAGGAAAAACAAAGCCAACAGGTTGAGGGAGTAGATAGATCCTTCCCCTCTGGAAAGCCCTGCTGAGGTATATCTGTAGTGCTAGGTCTAGTTCTAGGCTTGAAGAGAGACATGGACATATTGGAGTGGGTCCAGCAAAAAAACCCACAAAGATAATTAAGGGATTGGAGCATCTTACATAAACAGGAGGAGGCTGAGAGAGCTGGAGAAGAGAAGGCTGAAGAGAGGATTTTATCAAAGTGTATGTACATCTGAAGGGGAGACTAGCCAATAAAGAAGATGGAGCCAGACTCTTTCAACAGTGTCCATTTATAGGAAAAGAGGGAGTGGACATAAGCTGAAATTAAAAGAAGTCCATTTAAATGTAAAATAAACCTTTTTTTTGCTGTAAGGATGGTCAAACACTGGAAGAGATATCCTGGAGAGTCTGTGGAGTCTTCATACTTGGAGATATTCAAAGCCCAACTTGATGTGGCACTGAGAAACCTGCTGTGTTTGACCCTTCTGAGTGCAGCAAGATCAGACTGGATGACATCCAGAGGTCTTTTTCTTCTGCAGCTATTCTGTGACATTCTGTCCTTTGAAACAAGGATGACAGTGCTAAGCCAGCTTGTCTTTGCACAGGACTATTGGAGCACAAGTAAAATTCCGTAAGCTTTTTTCTTCATTGCCTCTTGAAGCAGCAAAGGAAGTTGATGTCCTATACTTGGATTTTAGCAAGCTTGGCTATCTCTACCAACTATCCTTCAATGCTTTATAGCCAATGATGTTAGCAAACCTGTGCTAAGGAAAAAAAAACAATTGCAGAATATTTCCAGTCTCAGGCCAGAGGCAGGATGTCCAAGACTGAATCTGTCTGAAAAGCAATTTCCTTCTGATGTAAAAGACATTCTCTTTTTAATTCTCCCTCCTGCAAATACCATTGCTTTCTTATTCACTAAATGGGGCCAAGTATCAGCCAGCAGAAAGTGTCTAACATGTCCCAAGGTAAGTATCAACTTATACCCATTATGGAAAACTTCATGTAAGTCTGTAGAAAATAAGCGTCCCTTAAAGGAACGTTTTATAGAAACAAATTCTCTCAGCAATGTCTTGACATTTTCTATGGAGGGGAAAAACAAAAAACCCTTTTCTACAATATTTTTGCTGAAAGTATGCAAAAGGCATACAGTACAGTAAAGGTTGCTCTCTCTCCTTACTCCTTTCTTATTCTTTCATATCTACCTATAGCATGGTCATGAAGTAATGCAGTAACGCAGGTTGTTTATTTCTCCAAAGAAATTGCTGCTAAATGATTATGTAAAGTGCCAGTTTGCTCATGTGGTGTCTTAGCTGACATTTTAGTTATGGGTACCTCTACCCTTTCAAAGGAGAAGAAGGTTGGTTCAGGAATATTTCTTACTTAAAGAATCAGGAAAATCTGTCCCTTTTTCCCTCTCTGCTCTCATAAATAGATGATCTGTCCCAAAGCATCCAACTGTGGGTCTGCCAGCTAGACTGCTTCAATAGAGGGCTTGGTACCCACCCCTGTAATGCTCTCAGGTTGGCCTAAGTGCAGCCCAGCATTTATTGGAAAGATGTTTCTCCTTTAGCTGTTTTGCTCTGCAAGCTGCTGGCATCATGCCCACATCATGCTCGAGGATGCTGCCACAGCCTAAAAAGAAGGCAAAGCTGGAGAGCCCTGTGCTAACCAGAAGGTATCTGCTCCTTGTGAGCCCAGAGTGCCCTTTTGGCTTCAAAACCATTTGACACAAGGGGCTCCGAGAAGCCTCCAGGCCTCCAGTAGGGCTGCAAGTTGTGGTAATCACAGAGTCTGTGCTTCTCTTTGTGCAGGCAGCAAAGAAGGAAGATACAAATGCAAATGAGGATTTTGTGACAAAGAAGACTAACAGCATGCAGTGTCTGGTTTGTACAAGTGATTATTAGCATTTTTGTGCATTTCCAAATGCAGAATAGTCGCTATTTGCACAAATGAATGACAATAAGGTTTACTGCTTATTATTTATATAATTCATTTCTAATACAAACTGTGGAACATAGGATATAGGGAAATATTATGAGAAAAGTTGCAAGATTACCGGAAAAGCAGATGAGCATTTCTTATGTAGGAAAATAGAATAATAGCACTAAAATAAGTTCAAAAAGCCCCAGGTAGTGTGCAAACAATAAAATGCTACAAAAGTAATAAATCCACAAGGTTATTAGTATAAGAAGAATCATGCAAAGGGTTTCAAGTCCCATTTGGCTTTGAGCATTTTCTTCTAGGTCAGTGGTTTGAATAAGAGGTAGGCAAACACTGCAGAAGATTTTGCGTAAATATTTGTGTAATGTTTTTAATGAATTCACTTAGCTTGTGTTTATTTTCCACTAATATTGTAGTACAGTGGTTCCCAATCTGCTGCATATTATAGAAAGCCTGATGCTGTGAAGGGGGAAGATGGATCAATCCCAGGCCAAACACCCTTGTTGAAGTCAATGTGTTTTGTGGTAAGAAAGTTCATGGATATGATTCATTTTAAACAAATATTGGCAAGCTGGTCAAAGAAATCCAATTCTGTATTTATTCGCATAAGAATTTGTACCACATGCTTGGGATATAGGAATAGCATTTTTTTGGTCCAGGAACAAGCTTGTACACTGAATCATCACTAAGCCTGGGAATTAGTATTTCAGCTTCAAATATTCAGAAAAAGAATGTGATTCACAGATATCTGTTCTTATTGAAAATTATTTCAATTAAATATAGGAACACTATAAATATTTTAAAATTAAATATTTTCACAAACTATTAGTAAAAACAGAAAGATGCAAAATACATTTAACAGCTGAGGCTCAACTGCAAACCACGCATTATATTACATTTTAGTTATTATTTTTAATAAACTGTTTGGAAATGGGTCCTAATATGCAATGCCAGATGGCTATTCACAGGCATCTATGGAAAGAGTTTAGCTCATCTTCTACAGGAATAGTCTCGCAAAAACAGCACTGCAAACATAATCTGCACTGCCTGGCAATATAGCAAGGAAGCTATGGGGAGGCAACAAATCTCACTTATATTTTCTCCCCCACCCTCCATGTGGCTGTTAGATAACAGACTGCTAAAGCACCAGTACTAAGGAACTTAGGAAGGCAGCAAACATGGGTAGTGTTGTTCTAGCAGAGTGGCAATACACCTCCTTTAAATATATTATATTGCTCATACAGGCTATTACCTTACCAGGATAAGATATAATAAATTCTTCCCTTTCCCTAAGGCAGCAGCATCCAATTCAGTTTCAAATTTAGCAATGTCCAAATTCATTGCCCAGCTTCATCCCACCACCTGTCCCATGGATTCTTGCCCAACAAATCTCCTTTTGGAATTTCATCTTTTCACCATCCAGTGTGGTTAAGTTTTTGCTGGGAGGGGGTTGTTTCCAAGGACGGAAAGAAAATGGTAGTGATGCTCCTGCTAAAATAAATATTGCTGAAGCCAAGGATACTGGAAAATGAACGACTAATGTCTAACCTACTATGTTGGCCACAATCCTGGGTAAAAGAGCTACAGGAACATCCAGAAAGCAATAACCTAGATGATACAATTCTAATCAGGATTTTGGATGCAGAAATGGTAATAAAACTCACCCTTCCCGTAATCACATGCAATTTATTAACCACAGTGGCTAAAGAAAGCCTTTTGTTTCTGGTGTTGTTATAAGAGCTGCTGTGTTATAAGCACGTATTTTTAAAGGCCATTAGTTGCTGCTAAAACATTGATTTCTCAAATAGAGGAATCCATCTCTCAGCTTATGAAACTATAACTGCAAGACTGTCCAAATTTTAGATAACATTTTCACAGACTTATAACAAAAATGATGATTGCCAAGAAAAGATAGTTCAGTCTATTTGGAGCTAGTGATTCAGAAACATGACAATATAAGGAACTAATTATAGTATCCATATCACGACGTACCCACCACACTTTACAAAAAAATCTTGTGTCCTGTAAATTATGTCCATCAAAAAAATTCCTGGCTTTTACTTCACTCTGATGTAAATTGATGTATAAATCATACTTGGATAAAAATCAGCATGGTTTTGCTGGGGCACAGCACAATGGACTGGTACATGGCTCGAGGTTTATTTGGGCTGGTAACTAGGAACAAACTCATGCACACACACATGTACTTGCATAAAACCAGCACTGAAGTACATCAGGCTGCAGTTTGGGAAATGCCAGAGTCAACTTGATCTTGGAAATTCCAGATTTAAATTTCCTGCCAGGTGAGCAGGTGAAACACCAGATGACTGCAACATTTCAGAAATTCCGTTCTCTAGAAGGCAATTATGTGTACATATACAAACATACATTACTTCTATCTGGAGAAAAATAAATTTACATTTTGAAAGAAAAGTGCTGCATTTACTTCTTAACCTCAAGTGCTATGAAGGAAAGAATGTTACAGTATCACAGACCTTTCCAGACAGCCCTTTACTCCTCTGGCCCCCACCGATTCCTACCCAGATATTAGAGTCCTACCCCCCCACAGGAGAGAGCAGTCTTTCCTGCTCTCTCTCTGTCTTTGTAATGGTTTTCCCACTCTCTGCTCCACTCCTCTGAAATGTGGCCAGGACTATTTGGTCTTCAGACATCCCAGTCCCATGGTGCTTGCTCACCAGGTTGCTTTTCTTTCCTTTTAACCTCCCATTTTGGGTATTTCTCCAATTTTTTGAGCCCTATAAGCCCTATACTTTTCAGTCCTAACTCTACTCTTCTTCCTCTCAAAATTCATGGTATCTTTTGCCTTCTCCTCTTCCCACTTTGCTTCTTTGAATACTTTTCATACCTCATAGTGCAAGACCCTCTCAGATCTTCTGCATCTCCTCTAAGATAGATTTAGCCTCTGGCTAAGTGCCCAGTTCTTTTCCCAGGAGACCTAAATCCCACAGGTCCAAACTGTAGTTGTTCTTTCTTGCTTGACCTTTCCCTTGCCCCACATCCCAGCTTCTGCCCATTCCAGCATTTCTAGAATATTGTATCACTATGGTCACGAGATAAATGCCAGTCACCCACAGCTACCACTGGACTATAATTAATGTGGGGAAAAACTTCAACATAATTAATTTGCAGGAAGTACCCAGAGAAGTTTCAGTTTTACCCACTAAATTTCCAAAGATATATTGAGTTTCAGGATGGCCTTACCATGGAGGTGTGGAAAGGTATATTAACTCAAAATTCTGCTCCATACCATAACAATTGTTGAAAGGAACACATGGGTAAAGCAGACGACACAAGGGATTTTACCCTAGTTATGTTCTAAATAAAGTCTGTGCATTTTATTAGAACAATAAGCATAACAAATTATAATAGCAGATTTTTGGATCTGCTGAACATAGTACCTTTGAGGCCACAAAGTAAAAATTTGAAAATTTGGTCACAATAAAATAACTGTTTTGCCATAAGGAGTGTTTGGCTTACCAGCTTGGACATTGGTCATTGGGTCTTTGCAGTTACGGAGTTTTTACATTTATTTTTCATACTTTTCTTGATTTGTTTTTTCTGTGTTTCTTCTTATGCATCACAGTAATACTGGCATGATGGTAGCATGTTTAAAAGCTCCTCATATTTCAGTGTTCTTGACAAGCCCATTGTTCTTCAACTTGTAGCACATTGTACAGGCTCTCTCAGGAACACGAAGAACAAAGCCACTGCCTCCTCACAGGACCACAGTTTGTGCTTTGAGGCTCAAATACAGCAGAAAACAGATAGTTTTAGTGGCATTGAGGAACATGCTATCTGCTACTGAGACTGAAGATTCTTCTTTCTGCGTTAATTAGGCCTGTATCGGTGTTCTTCATGAGTCATTCTTGGTTTCTAGAGCTTTCTACAGCACATACAAACTACCGCTCCTGGTGTACACACACAGTCTGTAAACCCACAGATTATGTTTCCTTTGCTCTGCTAAAGACAGCTAGCTACCCCACAAAGATGATAAAATTTTAATTCTAGTGACTGATACAGAGAACTGCTTGAATTTTAGGAGAACCATACAGATTTGTTGAGGATCAACAAGAATTTTGTGTAGACATGCGGTTTGATTAAGGAGCTATGATATCAATTATCAGCTATGACTGAGGCTCAATTCTACAATTTCAGATATAATCGCTAGTAGTCAGACCTGGCAGCTGTGGTGCATTCCTTTGCAGCAATATAGCTGTGTATAAAATAATGATATTTTGGATTACCCAAGCAGCTGGACTACAACTCATAGTTGGAACTGAAGAAAGTAATACACATTTCATTTAGAGCAAATCTGGCATTTCAAAGTATACAAAGGCCTCAGACTTAGCAGAGGTAACCAACATCTTGTTCCAGTATCACTTCTTTTCCTCCTAAAGAAATAATTTCTGGGGTTCGGAAGATTAGGTCGTAACAACTTTATCAAATGTGCCTAGGACTTAGCAGACAAAGTCTTATTGGAAAAGCAGTGAGGCTAATATTTATCCACCACAAGTGAGGTTTTCCTACAGGAAATTCTGTAAGTTTCCCAATCTCTATTTCTTCACAAACCATGGCCAAATGATGTCTTGAAGTTAAGAACCTTGTAGATAGAATTGATTACTCCAATGCTTGGCAGCTGGGGCTACATGGATCAATTTTCTTCTCTTTTTTTCTTTTTCCTTTTTTTTGACATATGGAAAATTTAAGTATTGGAAATATTTTGGGCTAGCCTCAACTGAAACATTAATTATGTTGAGGAATTCATTAGGTCATTTTAAAAGTTTAGTTTTTTTGGTTTTTTTGGTTAATGGAGCATTTGGAATGCTATAGGATAAAATTAACTTAATAAAGTATGGTTGCAAAAGGCTAATTTCAGAATGTCATAATCAAATTAAATGATAAAGCCAAGTAGCTCCCGGAGATGTCTGCCTATATAAGTTAAACATAGCAGGCACAGTAACAGGGTTATTTTAGAAAAAGGCCCCAAATCCCATTGCAGCTGCTTGGATTCAACATTCCTGGTGCCAAGCCAGTGGAGGCATCTTCTCCTCCAGTCATTTCACTGCAGTGCCTTTAGTAGGTGAGGAATGAAGCTATGCCACAGGCACAGCTGCTTTCTCTTACCAAAGACCAAAGCAGCTGCAGCTTCAGAGAAGTGAAACCACAGGGGAGCATATCTGTCCCATCATTATTTAAATCCCAGGAAGAATGGCAAAAGTGGCAAGAGTAAAATATCCTGAAGAGAGAGAGAAAGAGCAACCTGCTTCATAACATTGGCTGAGCGTTGGCAAGGAGCCATGCTGTCATACCCCATGGAGAACTCCCATGGATGAAATGGGATGACAGTTCTGTGTCCACAGCCCATTCATCCCGGCACATCTGTTCCATGCACAGGAATTTTTACAGCAGCAGTTGTAAGGAGGATTAAATAGGTATCTGACTCTGAGATACACAGAAAGGATACCACAAGGTATAATGGTATAAAGTTAGGAGGGCAGCGATGTGAAAGGAATGAGAAAGGAATAGGGAAAATACCACATTGCTCTTCAGGCCCTCTTTCTCTCTGAACTTAAAAGAAATTACCATAAACTGGAATCAGTATCTAACAATGAAAATGAGATAAGAAACAAAAATTGCTTACTCTGTGCAATGTCCATGGATACCCAGACAAAACCTCAGCATTTCAACTTTCTTGTAGGGCTTCAGACATTTTTGCAGAGGTAAAGGTCTGCCATGTGTTTTCATCTGTGCTTTTCCTATTGTATTTCAACATCATTAGAAACTGAATTAAGCTCAAATGGAATTTAAAGCAATGGAAATTTGTCTAGGCAGGATTTAACTACATCTATTAACTCAACGGGACTTTCAGAGTGCAAAATAACAGTTTGCAAGCTCCCACAAAGAAGCAGGAGTGACACTTTTATTTGGGTTCACAACTTTTCTATTTCAATAAATACTGAACAGACACAACACCTTTGAAGATGAATATTCAATCAAGTCAGAAAACATGATGGCTGTTTCCTAATAATTAAAAATTTTATTTTTATTTGCGTTTATATTTTTTTGGCCACAAATTCCTACGCATTTTATTGTCAGACAAGTGGAAGAACTTTTGAAAATGTCCCAGATTTGTTTAATCACCTGCTTCAGGCTTTGAAGGGAATGGAACAGCCACAGGAAACAAGAGACTTAATTGGAGACACAGAGCTTCTCTTTATTTTTCCTTTCTTCTCTAAAACAAAGTTGATGGGGTAAATCCAGGTTTTCCACTGGATTTGTCTGTAGCTGGACCTTAATATGACCTAATGGGATGAGTACACTCTCTACACCAAAGATGGAGAGCATAGTGTAGAACACAGGCTAGACTATAATATAGCAGAATGCATTTCCAATGAATCTCTGCACACATTGAGGGTTAGGAAAGACAAAGATGGAGAAGCCACTGCTGAGATGCCCTTGGAAGCACCAGTGCTTTGGAGCTTTCTGTTACAATTGCAGGAAGAGGGGGTGCACACATCTTGCAAATGGGGATCACCAGGCTCACTCCTCCACTCACCATCACTTCTTGGACCACAGCAGCAGAACCCAATTGCTGGCTGTATCATGCTTTGATCATATAGCTCTGTGATCATTTCCATTCTTAAAACAGTGCTTCAAACCGAGTCTGCACAGCTTTTATGAATGACTCCACAGATTCATTTTGCATCTGCCCTTGACTTTCCTTCCCTCTGCTGCCCCAAGTTGCCCAAGTTGTGCTAAATCTTGTTAAACCCTTTGTCTTTTTGTTATGCTTAATTATATAGTTGTCAATCTTAAAACACACAAAAGAGGGAAATTTGAAAACATTCTGGGATTTGTATTATACAGTTGAATGAACTGGGTTTTTTTCCTATTGCATGGGAAAGACAGATTTAAATGAACTTTTCACAGACAAAAAGATGGGTGAGTCTTTAACAAGAAAGAAAAGAATTGGCAGGTGTATAATTATTTCGCCACTTCTACTTTTGTTACTTTCCTTCCTTACTGTCAGTCTTCACCCTCTCCCCAACCTAGTTAATAATAATAATAATAATAATAATAATAAATAATAATAATTTCAACCTCCTTCTTTCTATGCTACCTTTATGGGAAGAACTACAGCATCCATATGCATACACAAAGAGATCTTTTCATTGAACAGAGTTTTCTGCTGCTAACCACATATCCCTGGACACTCGCACTGGAGTTGAGGACTCTGCCACATGACTGAGCTATATCTCAGTTACAGCAGCTTAACAAAGTTTGGTCTGTCAACAGACCTGGTGAAATTGTTCAGCCCATACAGTTCATCTGCCCCTGTTGCAAGGTAAAATGCATCAGCTTAAGTCATCATGACATACAGGACCCATTACGACAGCCCAGAAGACAAATGGTAACTGTTTATTCCACAGTAACTTGAGACACTTGCTCCAGTTAATCAAGGGGAAAGAAAACTGTCAGGTATGCAACAACAGATCAGTAAAGAATGGTCTGCTGTTACTGCTGATGAAGACACAGACAATTGAAGAAAAAAAGAAAAATCTTATTTAGCCTTTGCTGCTGAAATCAGACCTATGCAATATCTGCTTGCTTGGAGGCTTGGATATTACCATGAAGAATACAGTCTGACAGAGAGAGAGAGCACATGAATAGGAATGTACACAACAGGACTGTGGCTAGCACAGGTCTTTCCCATGAGAACTTTCTCCTGTGTTTTATAAACAAAGATAAAGTTTGGATGTTATTAAAAACAGTGTCTCGAGATTTGGACAGTTCAGGCCTGGCCAATCAGGCCTAGGGGGAGGTTTCTGACTGACCAATCTGGGTGACCTCTGAAAAGTCTATATAAGTTGGAATCAAAATAATAAAGTTCTTTTTTCTATGCCACGCTGAGAATCCGGGTTTTCTTCTCTGCTAGCGGCTCAACAGTGACACAGGACCACAAAGAGACTAAACTAAACCAGTCATGCCATTGGACGAACATTGCTGCTGCTCAGTGTGCAATGCCCACAAGACACAGCGTCATGTGGCTTTGAAAACAGAGGAAGTACAACAGGACAGAGGGGCAGTGTGGAGCCCTGTGGCATCAGTGATTGTGGAAAAACTGGTAAAATGAGCAGAAATATTGTTTCTGATGTTTATGTTAGCATTTCCGATGTGTAAGATCTGACCCATTCAGAGACAAATCTCTTAGAAGAACATGTTTTCTAATTTCACTCGGGAAAAATCAATGGGAATCATTTTAATCCTTTTAGACATAAGTTTTCATTTGCTGAATGTTGAGGTGATATGAGGCACCTTAAGATCTATTCAGGTGTTCAAATGTACTGTGCTTGAGGCATCCTGAAGATACAGCACTTCATGTTTAATTAACAAAATGTGCAGGAGGGAAGGTGCAAGTGTAAACCTTAACCTACTGTCTTGTGATTTTAGGCTGTGTTTGGCCAGTTTTCCCTTTTGCCCAGGCTCATCTGCATGTGTGAAGGGAACTGAACATAAAACACAAATGCTCAGACTTTATGACCTTTACAATGATGTTGTGAGGTCTGAGAGTCCGCAAAAAACAGGCCTTCATTTAGGAAAACTTTTCATGTGATGATTTGGTGTTTCACCTCAGCAAATCCTTTAACTACATCCTGGGACAAGCTTTAAGCTGCATCTTAATTTTCAAAAGGTTAAATTCCTTTCTGACAGCTGCTAATATCTTATTCAAGGAACTTCTTGAAAGCTTATTCTCAGGACATTGACTTGTTGCTATTAAAATATAACAAGCTTATGTTTGTTGTGGGATAGGTAGTCTGTTTAAAACCATTCACACTCTTGGGAGTGGCTGTAAATAAAACATAATTCTTGCAAGGGAGCTGCCATCCAGAAAACTTGCATTGAGCCTTTCCAGATGATTAAAATATTTCTAAGCCATGAAGGACAAAGATGACTTACAAGAAATACATACAGCCCTGAAGGTGACTCAGAGAAGGCAGAACCAGGGTCCAGAAGCAGAGAGCACTGGCAGTATGTTGCACTTTGTGCCTCAGCTGTGAAGAGAGAACAACTTCCCAGGCTTTATATCCCACTTCTCCAGCTATTCTGGCCTCCTTCAAGCAGACCAGAACTGACATGTAACCCTTCTTGGCCAAAGTGCCTAACCCAAACATTGGTTCTGGAAGTTATTCCATCCATGAATTGATAACAGCAACATCATCATGGTTACCTGTGGCTAGCACAGGTCTTTCTTGTGAGAACATTCTTCTGTGTTTCATAAACAAAGATAAAGTTTGGATGTTTTGCAAACAGTGTCTCGAGATTTGGACAGTTCAGGCCTGGCCAATCAGGCCTAGGGGGAGGTTTCTGGATGACCAATCTGGGTGACCTCTGAAAAGTCTATATATATGGGAATCAAAATAATAAACGCACCTTTTTTCTTGTCTCACTGAGAACCTGGGTTTTTTCTCTGCTAGCGGCTCAACAGCGACAGTTACCCACTGCTTTCTCTTTGCAAGTTTACATCTGCAATGCTCTCTCATGCTCAGTCTGAAGTGTATCCTCCAGATGTCCCCAGGCACCCTGAAACCACTGCTACTTAAGCAATAATAAAGCTTCTTTTTCTCCCCTTCCAGGATGCTATATTGCCCACACAAGCAGCTTGATTCATCCACAAAACATCCCTTCTCAAATAACGTCCAGGCAATTTTGGAGCACGGTGCTGAGCCACTTGCCATGTGCCTTTGCTTTAGAAGAAACACATGCCTCACCGTCTCTTGCAGCCCACATAAATAAGGAACTGTGATGGGACAACCAAACCCTTACCCAAATCTGTGACCAGATATTTTTGTACCGCTACAGAGAGTTCCACACGATCATTCATAAAGAGCAGTTTAGTTGAGGTTTGTCTGATCCAGCCTGGGACTCTTGTAAGGCACTGGGCTGTTCATTGATGTTTTGGTATAGCTACCTTCTTGCAAGACAGAAACCACTCTGGAGTCCTGGCTTTGCTCAGTTGCCTCAATTAATGTGGATATACGAATATACATTTAATATAGCACAGTGTGTATATAAAGTATATACACAAAGTGTATGAATATATCACCTTTCCTTACAATTTACTGTTACAGACACTTGGTTTTTCTGTATCTCTTAGAGAGATCAAGAGGGATTTTTTCCTGCCAAGGAAGGGGAATATCTGTATATCTAAGCACATTTCTGCTGCTACTTTACTGAGTTATTGCTGATATCCTCTCAACTCACAGAGCTGTACTACCTAGAAAAAAACACAGCAAATACAGAATTTGGAAATGGGTGAGTAGTACATTCATCTATATGGGAAATAAAAGCCCTGCCTACTAAATCATGATAAGTGTATAGATCCATTGCCAAAAGAGAGAAAAAAAATCAGATTTACACCGCTTTGTTTTCTCCTAGTGGAAATATTGAGCTGATTGAACAAGAACTTCTAAAAATAAATTTGAGCAAATCCCACCAGTATTGTTGCAGACAGACTCCAACTTTTGTAAAGAAACTGCTGGCTTTTCAGTGCCCCAGATTTCATGATCTTTCTCCCAGTGGGTGGGAAACACTGTGCTTACAGTGATGCCTCTGGTGCTATAGCAAAGCTGCAAGCTGTCTCAATGTATGCAAATGAAATTATGTGCTGAAGTTTACCCTGCCCTTTGTGGGGAGCTGCTCTTTGTCTGTGAATGGCCCTTGACTTCGACTAAAACAGCAGGCAGAGAGCCTTGCAAATTTGCCAGCAGCCCTACCCAGTCACTTTTAATCAGAGAACACAAGACCTACCAAAACCTTACTCTTACCTGAAACCTGTCTGGTGTATCATTATACCCTTGCAGTGCAGATGGGGCTACGATGCGGGGAACTCACCTTGCTTAAGGTAAGTTTATCATTCAGCAGCACTTTGCCATGGAAGTAAGGAGGCTTACTCTCACATTAGTTACTGAGGTAGAATGGAGGCACAACCCTTGGACATCACTAGCCAAGGGCCAGCCTATGTATGGCAAAGCTGGGTGTAGAATGAAGCTATCCTGTGTCCCTCCTGTACATCTTATGCTAAGGCATGCAGCCTAAGAAAGTTAAATGTACTTATTTCTTTCCAAAGTCTTTCTTACGGGTTATCAGTTCCATCCAGGAACACAACATAAGTAGGTATTCACTGCATTTTACTTGTCCTCATGAATACTAGTCACAGCTCTGCCAGAAATAGCTTTAGCCAAGTGAAAACCAGGGGCAGTAACAAAGAAACTTTTGGGGAGTTTTAAGAAGTATTACTGCCCAGGTTAGAAAGAAATCTTCAGTTTATAGATTTACCATGCTCATGTCCTTCTGGAAAAAATGGATTTGTTTGCTTATAAACAACACATTAGGCAGAATATTAATACTTACAAGATTAGGCATGCAGAAAATAGCTTCAAAATTAGATTTGTCAATAAATACTTGGAGAACGAGAACAGGATTTTGGCGATAAGTTGTCCTGGTGGATGTTAGTCACATTCCTATCCACAGATGAAGGATAATGAAGGTCACTGTCCTACACGTTGATTCAAAATTAAAGACTTTGTCAAAGTTACAACCTGTAATAATATTGGAGATGAGCCTTCAAGCAACCTCTCCTGCATCCCAGTGGCCCAGCTGTCAATGAACCTGCTCTTGGCACCACGACCCCTTTTGAGGGCAGGCCGAGCTCTTGAGGAAAAATGTACCGTGCTGCCTTTTCTGGCTACATTTCAGTGTGCCCTCTTTCTAAACCCCAAATGAAGCAAAAAAATAAACCTCTCAAGTCCAGAGGCTATGACAGGAGCTGAGGAAGGTTGTGCAAAGCCAGCTCCCTTAAAGCTGCCCATCAGGGCACCCCGGAGGAGGCCCAGGCTTGCTTTTATTTCAGTGCACCTCCAAAGAACACAGATAATGTAATGGTTCAGTATTTACATTCAAGTCTTTCTCTTCCACACTGTCCAAAATGTTCTACCTCTGCCTTTGGGAATGCTGAGTTCCACCTTTATGGCCCTAAACTAGATTCCATGAGTTTTATGGTGCTCATTAAGTAGGATCCTGCACAGGCTTTTGCACAGGCTGTCTAACAACCACCATGGATTTAAATCCAAGAGCACACATCCTGTGATAAATCCATAGGCACACAATGCATGCATTAACAACCAAACAAAACTCACACAGGCTTGAGAAGCACTCCTTTGAGACTCTTTCTTCCTGGTACCTCTTGATAAATATTTTTTACCTCCTGCACTGACTAGTGATGACCTTTGCAATATTTGTCAGATCTTAGAATCAAATTTTCAATAATATGTACCAAAATTCTCAAAAATGTTTGCGCTTGTTGCAGCATCGTCTGTACACTGAGCATGATTCTGATTAAAAGATGGGATGGCTCTGCTCACACTAACATGCACTGCCTGTGCTTTTACCTCCTTCAGGCTATAAAACTATGATCTTCACACCCCAGCTTTCTGTGAGAGTCTGAGGAGCTCCATTTTTCAAAACAGGCCTGTAACTTTTAAATACTTGCTTTTGACTCACAGCTAAATAAATCAAGTCATAAAGCAAGTAAAATGCAACAATTTGCCTCTCTTGTGTCAACAGAGTACATGGGAGCTAAAAGGTCTATGTTCAAAGAGGAGGGTGAATTTTTAGTTCTCTTACCCCAGTGACAGAGAAACGGCTTTTTGTGTATTCTGTCAGGAAAGTCTACCCAAGTCACACCTTATTTAAAATGATCTGGATTATGAAACTCAAATTGCCTGCCAAGGGAAGTGCAAAAGCTAGGATAATAAGTGAAGTCTGAAGAGCTCCTGGGGAATACTGATACTTAAAATACTTGACGCCTTATCAAGTACTTGGAAAATAAACTAAAAGCAAAAGATACATATTCACTCTAGACCAGTGAGCAGGAATTACTGGAGGCCTTTTAACCTACAGAGGTATTCCTTGGCATCAGCCATAGACACCTGACAGAAATTTTGTAAGCCTTTCAGAAAGCACACAGAGAACCATGGTGTCCATGGATGAACTTTCTGTTTGAAACGAGGGTTACCTCACCTAATGCTTGCCCTCCTATGCCATGATTTAGCACATGTGCAGCTGCAGTAATTGATACCTGCAAGCAACCAAAATGTCGATTTAACTCAGTATAGGTCAGGTCCCCAACAGTAAAATTTGGAGGGAAACGTCTATCACTCTTTGTGGCAACTATGTTCATGTAAGACAAAATCCTGAAGGGTTAACACAGTCCTTTCTTAGATAAATGTCTATCCTGAAATCAGTAGAATTTTTGACCAAAATTATTTGACTTTTCAAATACAGGTGACGTAAAATCAACCAACTCTTCAAGGCCTAAGGAAATACTTTTGCCTTCATTGAGTTCTGATTTTGTTTCTATCTTACTCACAAATCCTGATACTTTTCATGCATTACCTTTTAGAGGACTGACAGATCTTGCCATTAGTGGGAAGGAGTTTAATTTAAAGCAATATAAACAGTGATGCACAGCTGAACAGAAATGGCAATTAAAATGCATCTGCTATGATGGAATGAACTTTAATAAAGATCTTAAGAATACTATAAGTCATGCATGAAGTTTTATTCCTTATGCATGGAGTAACAGCAGAAATAATAAAAAACCTTGGCAAAAATATGAAACATGGCATTTGTAAGCCTGAAAAAACTACAGCATTGGAAAAATTTTATTGCAACAAGAAGATGCAAAATACCCCTCCTTGAGAGCCTGTGTTTCATTAGAATCAATTTAGCCTAAATTTGCTTTTTCTTCTGTTAAAAGTCGTTCTTTTGTAAAGTGATTTTTATAATTGTTGTCATGCTAGATCATTTATGTCAAATTTTGGTTAGATTAATCTTGAGAGGGTCACTCTAATGGATGATTAGCTAATAGATTCATGTAACCATTCAGGCACAATATTCACTCAGAGGACTGTCCATGACACAAAACAAAAATTAAGCAGAACTTCCTGTCTTTAGGTGTGCAGCTATCTCTATTGATCTTTACTCCAAGGTCTTTGAATGAGTGCTGTCACCCTACAAATGCCATCTGAATCATTCTGTCCATAAATTATTCTACACTGATTTTTTTCTTTGGCTGTGTGTATCAGAAACAAGGCATTCTTTGAATTGTTCTGGGAAGCAGGCAAGGACAAATGTTTCCACAAGGTTGAAATGGTCAGCCAGTCCTCTGAGCTGATTTCCTGTTTAAGTATTTAACCCACAACACAGCAAATCGGAGCTCCAGGAAGGCACATCGAAAAGCCAAACAAAATTAAATCAGTATACTCTGCCTGCCAGCGCTGTTCCTGACCTGTGTGTATTTGGCTCAGTCTACCAAGTACAGTAGCTGAGTGTTCAGTATGAGATGTAAAATTGTGGAATGACAAAATATTCCCTGGATCTGAGAATGGAAGGTGCCACAATCTTATCCTCAGTTCTGCTATTAGCTCACTGGGACATCCAGAAAGTCATTCAATACTTTTGGGGCTCAGTCTCTGATGCCATTTTTGACTGTGTGACTGTGCCTGGGCCCAGAGGTATCTGTGCTAAGCCCTCAAAATATCAGTTTCTGCAAGGTTTCATATCCTTTCTGAAGATGAAATCCCCCTCCATAATTGATCACCATCTGGCAATCTGCCCATTGCTTCAGTTGCACGGCAGACATGCACCCAAGGTGAATACATGTTGTAGACGCCGTCCGGCCTGATGGAAGGGGGCAAGAGGCAGAGGAGCACAGGTGGCAAAAGAATGCACGGCAGGCAGTCTGAGGTCTTCCAGTGATTCATTCAGGTTCACGGATGAAGGTCCGGGGAAGGTGAAGCGGGTTGGAGAGGAGGGGACAGGCGAGGGGTCTGGAAGTCTGGAGGCTGCAAGCTGCCCTGAATGTCCAGTTACAGAGGTTTATATGGGGAAGGAGAAGGGGAGTGGCTTGGCTCGCAGAACCAACCGGGAGAGTCCGAGGAAGAGGGACAGGGGTACAGACCAATAGCATAATACAAGGGGAGGGTACAAAATTCAAATGAACTAATGACCTACAACTCTAGAGGGGAACAAAGGAGAACTCCCTAGAACAAAGTCCATATATGGGGAGGAAGGCGGGGGAGTGCCCTGGTCCAATGGTCTTCTGCTGCAGGGGCTCACTGTTTGCTTCCCTGCCCCCTGTGGTCTGTCCTTTGCTGCTGTGACTTGCAGGCATAGCCTGCCACAAATACAGTGGGAAGTATCTTCAAAATAAGCATTTCTCTTTCATTTATAAAACCTGGAAATTCAAACTACTCCACTTTAAACTGCACAGAGATGTTTTGCCCCTTTTTACTTGATTTCAGAGACAAACTCATTGGAGAAAAGTAACTGGGCTTTTGTGGCAAGGTTTTGGTAGCAGCAGGGGTGGCTTCTATGAGAAGCTACTGGAAGTTCCCCTTGAGAGCCTGCGGGGGATTCACACTGGAGCAGCCTGTTCCAGAGGGACTCCACCCTGTAGAAGGGACCAACACTGGAGCAGTTAATGAAGAACTGCAGCCTGTGGGAAGGACTCACCGTGGTGAAGCTTGTGAAGGGCTGTTTCCTGTGGGAGGGACCCCATGCTGGAGCAAGGGGAGAAAGTGAAGGGTCCTCCCCTGAGAAGGAAGGAGCAGCAGAGACAACATGTGATGAATTGGCTGCCAAAGGAGGTAGAAAATTTGAGAGTGAAGTTGTGCTTGGGAAGAAGGAAAGAGTGTGGGAAAGGCCTTTTTAGATTTGGTTTTAGTTCCCTTAATCCTACTCTGATTTGATTGGTAATAAATTAATTTTCCCCAGGTCAAGTATGCTTTGCCTATGACAGTATTGGTGAGTGATCTCCCCTTGACCTTATTTCGACCCACAAGCTTTTCATTTTATTTTCTTTCCCCTGCCCAGTGAAGAGGGAAGTGACAGAGTGGCAATGGTGGGCACCTGCTGCCCAGCCAGGATCAACCCTCCACAAATAGAAAGATTGAAAATAACATTCCATGGTTCTCTGAGTATTAGGGTATTAATTACAGGAAACATGTGGAGTGCTTGTGATGGCCATTAGTACAAAATTTCTTATTGTACTCCATATCTACCTTACAGGGTGAATCAAGTGCTAGCTGAGGCAATTTCATGTTTAAAAGAACTGAAAATTTTGTGTAAGGACACTGATGACCCCATTTTGAGAGTTTTGCCATCAAACCACACTGGGCGCTGGATTAATTCTTAAGCAAGTTAAGAGCTCAGTTCAGCAATGACTTGAGCTGTAAATCAGCAAATAATCTCACTGAAGTGAACAACACCATTTTGTGCTCATGCCTACACACTAAGCCAGGCACTGAATTCCACCCCTATCAGAGTACACACTGACATGCCTGGCTTTCTGTGCTGGGTCCAGGCTTCCCATCAGCAGCATGGTATTGTCAATCATTGCGCTCTGATGTATGACTTTTTGTTAACCTTACGAGATGTCATTTTTATTTTTTTTACTTTAAATTCTGTTATTTTTTCCACTCTGCCTTCTGGTTTTTGAACATTGTGAGAGCATTTCGCACATGTTTTTTGACTTTCCCAGTAACCACAAGGGTTTGAATCATGCTATTTTTGGTGATTGTGGTGGTTTAGTGAAAGCTGGGGTTCCTATGCAGTTGCCCTGTTTCAAAGGCTGGGGCTTTAAAAAAAAAAAACAAAACAATAAATGCCACAAAGCCTGTGATGAGATCATGAGTGCTGACAATACAGGGTGTGATAGCTGAGAAAAAAGAGAGTTACTCCCTGTCACAATCATATGAGATCAAATCCCAAGAATTTATTAGGGACTACATATTTTCTTGCTCAATATTCCTAAAGCAGCTACCACAAAATTCCCCTCTAGTTGGGGGTGGGCTGTTTCTGACCCTTTGGGCAGCCATATTTTTTCATTTATTTTTCACTTCCCTGCCTTCCGGCACCTACTTAGCCTGTTTCCCACATTTACATTAAGAAGACTGAAGAGTTATCAAAACTTCACCTTCCTGCCTGTCCATAACCACATAAATTCATCTAACCCATAAATTCAAGGCAGCAGTGTGTACATCCTGTCTGAATGTAAAGAGCTTTCAGCTTTCTGGACATGTAGATTAATTTTCTTTCCCCCCGCCCCCCTTCCTTGTTGCACTGAATGATGTTGAAATGCTGCCACCTTCTGATAAACACTTGTGCTGCCAGAGGGCTGCAGAAGCACATTCCCCCATTTCCTCCAGACTTATAAGTTGATTTATACTGATCCTCAACTGCATTGCTGCAATATATAACATGACAAGTTAAACGCAGCGCCTGCCAAAAAATCTTGATAGGCTCAGCTTTTGTGCAGCAGCACTTGAAAAGACCATTACTGCTGCCATCCAACTAAAGTATGCTCAAGAATTTTGACAGTGAATTATCTGAACAGCAGTTTATCACAATGTTCACTTGGTGTTATAACAATTTAAAGATTAAGAAGATGGGAGATAAAAAAGAAAAAGAAATAAGAGGAAAGCCTGATTTTGTTTAAACTACAGAAAACTGGAATTACTTTTCCTGTGAGTTTTAAATCCATGCTGTATTTACTCCCAAATGCATTTCAGATCACACAATTGGGCTGATAATTAACATAGGTGTAGATCACATTTAATTTTTGTCATTTGTTGTCAAGACCTTAGGTCTTCAAAAATCCACCTATGATTGGTTGTGGCTTCTCAGAGATAGCTTTTGTGCCATCTTCAAGGCAGTAGCTTCAAAACTGAGCCAGTGAGGAATAGATATGAGTTTCTCATCTGCCTCTCTGTAAGGCCTGTGTCCTGCTCTCTGAACCTCTTTAGAAGATATGAAATCAATAGCTGCATGACTGCTGCAGTGAATAGGACGCAGAGCCCCATCTCAAGAAAGCATCATTCTCACTTCTTGTTTGCAGCTCTGGAGAGCAGAATATATTTTCCGCCATTCTATTTCTGTAGACCAGAAATCACCTCTGGGTGCAATGACAAGGCTATCCTAAGACCATTCTCAAATCTGAGAATTGCAATAAGAGTCTTTTGCTTATTATTTGTGTGATCAAGTACTTGCAACTAAGTAAACTTTTCTAGCTGAAATGTATTAATTAGGAGATAAGGTTTTGAGTCAACTAAGACCTTTTGCAAACTCTTGCAAATTTAAGCATATTATTCTGGTTTCATAATTAAAAGAATTGTTGAAATAATCAGAATATTTGTGCATTTTCTAAACCTAAGGTTTTGATTTGCCAATCCACATTTATTTGCTAATCTTAGTATTCAAAGATTGCTAAAACGTCAGAATTATTTTCCTTCTCATTCAAGCCCAAATCCCCACCTTATTTTTGTTTTCTGAAACTCCAGCTGGACCAAAAAACTCTGTTGTTTTCTACTGAACACTCAAAAGTACCTTAGCCAGGAGTTACCAGCAATTAGTGGCTGCAAGGTAAAAAAAAAAAAACCCAACCCCAAAAAGCTCCAAAGCAAGTAATGTTGTAGGAGCAGCACCATACTGTGCCCTCTCTGGTTGTTATGACATGGCCAAGAATAATGTTAAGAGGTGCCACAAGCAGCATGCTGCCTGAAAGCTGGGTGCTGGGGACAAGGGGCTAAACCAGAAACTGCTCTGTGGACTTGTAGTGTTCCTTAAGCTGCTTCTAAAAGGTTTGTCAAACCCAAAGAGGAAGGGAAGTCCCATGTCATTTGGCTTAAGTTACTTAGGCAGGATCTGCACCTCTATATTTAGGGGCTGTAAATCAAAAGGAGTTGCAGATTGCTGGCCTGAGCTACCTATTACGATAAATGCCAATCACTTTGATATTTAAGCCAAGAAAGTTCAGCTTCATTTCATGTTGGAAAGTGTTTCTGATGGAAAAAAATATTTCATGTGAGTTAAACGAAGCTCACTAAACAGTACTCTGCCAGGGTGTCTTTACACATTCATACATGAACATTTCATTTCCTCCAGCAATTGAAGACTTTGTTTCTTTTACCATAAACATTACTCAGTGATGTTATAATTCATTTCATTACTCTACTGTAAAAAGCTGATCCTTTCTTCGAGCCACTTTTGGTTCATTTTCCTAAGTAGTGAGGTATTAACAGCATCATGAGCAAAACAAGAAAACAAGATTTCATGTATTGGTTGTATTTCTGTGCACCATATTGAAAGTACACCACAGTGACAAAAACTCCATGCTTAATGGCAGTGCAACACAGAATGACTTTTCTACGTATTAGTTATCTGAAATAGACTCCATATTCTGGCTCGGAGGAAATCTTTCAGCAAGAACTGAGCAGGAGACCTGACAGCAGCTACAGAGAACTGGAGAGGAAGCAAAATCCTCTAATGCATTCTAGGAGATGTTGTGTCACCAGAAATGAAGGCACCTGTTTGAGCCCAAGAGGAAAAAGATAAAAGAAAATAAGTGAGACACATTTACTTGAACTTCAAAAAATTTGATCTTATCATGGTATGAGTACTGGAAAAGGTAGAGACTTCTGTATCCTGATCCAAATCACTGTGTAAGTATGTGTTCAAAATAAATGTCAGGGATTACTGCTTCACAGATATAAAAAACATCTTGGCAGCAATGAGTAGGCATGGTAAAGTAGGTCAAAATTTCTAGCGCTCTTTGCAGGCAATGGCAATTCCTTGGGGTCTGTGGAGAAGGGGAGACCCTTTCTGTGTCAATACTAAGCCATTTCTGAATTACACTTCAATTGCACAAACAGTGTATTTTAGAAAAAACAGTGGACATTCCACTGCAAACCAGATGACATTTTAGAAATGTCATTTGACATGAGTTGTTCTTTTAAGAGCAAGTTCCTACTTCTGCTAATGGCTGGGAGAAATTCCCGCCCATGTCACTTAGCATTATCATATCAGCTCCACCTTCCAGACTCTTAGGCATCTTGGTACTTCTGGCAGTGATGCATGCTGCTGTGACACACAGAGCTGCTCCGAAACCAGTGAAAAATTGTGCAAGAAATACCCTTGGGTTTTAGAGAAACATTTTAATTAACTACAGTCAAAAGGATCACTGTCTTTCTTAATTTAGCCATGTTATAAATTATTCTCTACCTTACCAGTGATCAGTCTGAGTGAGGCAGAAAGAGAGGTATCACCAGGGCTTTGTATTAATTTTGAGCTCAGATGCCAGCCTCTGACTGCCTCAGGGATGCTTTTTTCCCAATCACCACTCAGCAAACCTCCAAAGAGGGGTTCACAACCTTCAGGCAGTTCTTCTCTTCACAGTTTGAAGACACAAACATCTCCTCTTCCTCAGGTAGTTCAGATCAATATCTGCTTTAGCCTGTCGTGAATTGAGTTTCCTGGGGTGACTGTGCTTTTTTTTTTTCCTTTGTTTTTTTCCTTTTTTTTTTTTTTTTCTTCTTTTTGATTAGGATTTGTGCTTCATTCCTTCACCTTTCTTGCACAGCAGCCATTAGCTTCAGTTTAGCTCTCTGCTAACTCCATATATCACTTCATTACAAGAGATTTCTTAGAAATCGACCTTAGCACTCTGAATAAAACCACAGCCTGGCCTTTGATTTCTGAAAGTGTCGGTCTGTGGGATGTCAGAGCACCACAACAATGAGCTGCTGCATGATCTGCAGCTGGCCTTTTCTCAGTGCCTTAAGCAATATTAGCTCTGTTTTCTGATTTCCCGCTTGGACCCACTTTGGGTGCTGCATTTCTCAAATGCTGGAACATGTTGCTGGAATGTAAACACTGTAATACCAAAATCAGCTGCTCCTCCATCTGTAACTATCATTTAAACATTTCATTCTCGATATGCAAGAAGAAGAAACATTGACAGATTTGAGGGCATCATTAGCAATGCACTGCTGATAAGAGCCCCTAGCATATTTCAGCTGGAGGTGGGAAAGCACTGCTCCAGTGAGAGGTCCCTTCCCACAGTCATGGCTTCTGCAGGTGTCAGCCCACACAGTTATTTCAGCTCTGGTGTTTTGTTTTTTATTTTTAATTAGGACACACTGTGCTGAGAATTCATACTTAGGAGAAATGTAAATAAAAGCTACTGTGGCTTCTAGAAAATAGCTGCGTAGGAACCACAACTCAGCATTGACCTCAGCCATTGCTGGACACGCGTGAGCCTGGAGCTACCATCACAGGTTTGTGTGCAGAGGGATGTGGTCTCAAGGGCAGAGCCAAACTGTGAACCAGGTGGTTCCCAACCCTAACAGCCTCTTTTCAGAAATCAAGGTACTTGATTACCCTTTGCTCCTCAGTGACTTTTCTGCACATGGAATGTACCAGTCAGTCCCTTACCACCCTTACTTTTAGACAAAATTATTCAAATCACTGAAGCATCAGGTGTTATACTGAGGATAACCATGAAAGTAGGTTGGGAGGTGACACCTAGACATCAAATTTCTGTCAGAAAACAGATTATAACTGCAAATACCATTCAGGCCAAAATGCTGTCCATATTGCCAGAAAAAAACTTTGGAAAAAAATTGTTACAAAGAATATTTTAAGTTTTGTTTCAGGCATGCGTGGGAAGAAAGGAAATTTTTTTCTCTGCTTGAAAAAAAGGTTGCATATAAAATATGATAAGAAGCTGTTACAGTATTTCCTAAATCAAACATTTTAAAACTTTCATTTGTGCAAATTTTACAAAATGGTAGACTATCCTGAAACATGTGTTCTGTGTTGTAAAACTCGCTATTACTTTTTTTTTTTTTTTTTTTTGAGTGGGTTTTAATAAAACTGAGGAGGTTCTACCAAATTTTAACTTGAACAAAAAAAACTTTCACTTGAAAACTTGGGGAAAAAAAATACTTGAAAGAACCATTCATCCATACCTATGCAAACCTTCACTCCATCCACACTAACAAGCAAGAGGATGCCAATATAGAAACGCAGGCACTTGGCTCTGAGCTGAGGGAGACCAAAAGGACAAGTTTTTGTGAGGAGAAGACTGCCCACAAGGCATTTCTGTAGTACAAAGACCTATGCCTACTGGGATGAGCAGCAAACATCCGAGATGCTTATTTGATCAGCAGTAAGGTAAATATAAAAGCAATAAGATAAAATGGTACTAGATTTTCACTGCTTTCCCCCCTCTCTTATTGAACTTCACTTTTCATTTTCTATTAAGGTCAACTGGGCAGGCTTTTCTGAAACTCCTATATGTTGAAATGTAAATAAAATAAAACAAGCAGGAGGCAGATGAAAAGAAATGACTGGTCCTAATGAGTGTAAGTTTATATTCTGTACTACAGAGCTGACAGGAACATCCCACAGGCAGGGTCAGATACTGAAGGGGATGTTTACAGCTCCACAGACATCAGCTGAGGGCTCAGTCTGGACGTTGAGCCTGGTTTCTAGCATTGAAGGAAGCGTCATCATGCTGCCTTTTGGTCACTCTTTGGCATCTGCAGAGCAGAGACACTTCTGCACAGAGGTAGCTCCAGCCCTTTCCCTTCTCCCTCTCCCATGATGCAGCACCCAAAAGGCTCAAGAGGAAAGGATGCGTGTGGCTGCCCTCTCCCTCCATCAGGCAGCGAGAGGGAAGGGGAGAAAGGAGGGGGAAAACCATTCAGCCCCATGCGTTTCTCTTTCTGCCAGCAGCTGATGGGGAGCTGCTGCCAGCCTTCCCATTAGAAGTTTACAGAAAAGGTGAGCTCATCACATTTGATTAGGACTGTCACCATCAGACAGTGTTTGCAATTAGTCCACGCCAACCTTATTCAGGCTTTGGATGCCTTTCAGCGCCGGAAAAGGGAACACTTGAGCTCCATTGAATTGGAGCGTGGCATCTGCTGCATGCTGGGGGGAGAGGTTGGGGGTCAGTGCTTGATTTTGATAAAGCGTGCCAGATTAATTGTCTTCGGTAATCCTGTTTGTCATGGTAGATGTGCAGAGAAGTCTTTGTGGCACAGCCTGACATATGGGCTGGCCGGCTGCTTGCCTATTCAGTCCCTCCCAGCACATGCTCTTCACAGTTGGCCTAGTTCCCAGCGCCTTGTTTTCCCGGGGAGCCAGCCTCCTGCGCCTATTCAGCTGGCCCCCTGCTCCACAAACAGGCTCCCTAATCTTCAGGCCTGTCTGGGCTATTCAAAGTGATTGCATTATTCAAAGAGATCAAGAAAGAGAACGGGGCGGGAGGGGTAAGTGCGAGAGGGGGAAAGAGAGCGGTGCAATTTGGAAAAGAAATAAGCAGCCATGTACTTCAGGCAGAGCTCTTCAGGAGGCTGATTATAGTCCCTCTCCAAATCTGAATCTATCGTGAAATTATACCCTGCCTCTTTTATAAAATAAATGCTAATAAGAGGTAATTTGGACCCTGCTGATTATTAACTTCAATGGAGATGGTCTTTTTCCCCCATGTTTTTGTTACGAATTCTTGGATTTCTCCCCCCTGTTAGGATTCATGCTCCACAGCAAAAGAAGAAACAGGAGAGTTAAGGAGCAGGACAAACGTGGCATGACAGAGGATAGGTGAGTATCTGGCTTGGCAGACCAGTCTGGAGTTACTGAGACACCAAAAGTGGATCAGTATCCTGAGCATGGATCCAGCACACCCACGCTCCCACAGCTTAAGTGCAGAGCCTGTCTTGCAGCTGTACAGCCACCTTACAACAATTTGCTTCCCCAGGGAAGGGGAGAAGGGACATGGATCTAAGTTGATGAGACAAGGAAATAGAAGTCGCTGAAACAATCCTTACCTGGATTTCTTAAGTGCTATTTGATTATGCATTTAATTACAGGTTCATAGATGTTTACAAGAGCTCTTAGGATACATAGTCTCTCATTTTCTAAATGGGAACAGCTTTGGAGAAATGCTGAGAATTCAATATGTCTGCCAAGACCTCAACTTCTACAGGCCATAACCTAAGATACTTCAAACCCCATCTTGACTTGGCTAGAGTCAAGTTTTCTGCCAAAGAACAATCTTCTAAGTGTATGAGTAACACATCAATAGGAAAAAACCAAACCAAACCCAAAAACAAACAAACAAAAAAACCCACAACCCCCCCAAACAACTCCCCCCAACCAATTAAAAATAAAGCACATCCTCACTACGTTTTTACCTTTTTATGATTCAAAGAAGCAGCAGAAAGAAAGTGATGCTGTTGAAATATACGTCTTGTATGAATATGCAGACAACACACTGTGTCACATTCATAAACTGCCCTGAACCAGAGTATATGTACGCTAGTTATTTCCTGTACCAAGAATGAGGTGGCATTAGTGTGGTGTTATTTGCATGTGCTGTATGGTCATCTGACAGTTCTTTACAGTCATCTGCCACATTTCAGCCAATTTTGAAGAATTCTCGAAACCTCTACCTGATGCACTGTTAAAATTTGGTATAGCGTGCTGCAAGAAAACAACCAAAACACTGAAGAATGACAGGGAGAATCTAAGACAGTTCAAAAGATCATCCTTTGATTTTATTTTAAGCCATCTTACTCCAATTTTACCTCTTTATGCTGCCCTATAATGCCTTTAGCATCTTCCTTGATCCTTGTCCAGAATTTTCTGATTAACAGTTTGACATATCAGTTCTTGGTTTCTCCTGAGTCCCAGAACTTCCTCTCATCAAGCAAATCACAGTCACTGTGATGTCATCTGCAAAGGCTCAGCACTACCCACACTAAATTCAGTTCAACATTAAGGAGATCAGAGTTTGTTTGCCCCATCTTCCTTGTGCTTCATTTGGAAGTTACCCATGTTTATGTCAGCTGTCAAAATAATGTTTTAGTACTGTTTTCATCTCTGCCCCAGAGAGCACATGTACTGTGTTTTAAGTACAGCACCCATAATCTGTTTAAGAGGAAAGATTGCATGGTTTTGATATTAGTGAGGAGGAAGGCTACCCCATGTCATATCAAGCAAACACGTTGTGCATGTTTATTTGACTCTTTCCCCTGCTATTTCTGCTACTGCTGCTCTCACTGAGATTCATTTCCCTTACTCCTCTACATACTGAAATAGATTCTGTATTGTAATTATAAGTAAGGGAATGTAGGACAACCAACATCTCTTAAGTGTCCTCTTCTAGGTCAGTGTGTAGCCTGAATGAGAGTTGTAGAACAGAATTACCATTCTCTGTTTAGGCCTGTGTTTCCCTACTGTTCCTCCTAGATGATTCATTTTTCAGACTAATAAAAAGGTAATTTCTGAGACGACTGTTCTTCCAGTAGGGAACAACAGTAGACAAACGATCTAGACAAACACAAACAACTGGAGTTGCTATGGGGCTGACAATCCAGAAGCAGGCACATCTGATGACATGAAGACTTCGAGGCCATTAGGCTTTTGCTGGGTGTGTGCTACAGGAGAGTGATGGCATGCTCAAGTCAGTAATCTCATTTTTAATCACAGTTTTGTCCTTGTAGCAGAAGGATAGATTGATTTATTTTTGCCACAACGTTGGTATGTCTCTTAGAGACATACAAATCTTCATCTTTGAAGAGTGCCATTGTTATGGTCAAATGAAAAAAGGGATTTTGTATCTTTGAATTTACTGATTAATATATCTGCAACAATATGATTTTTTTCCCCCATAAACAAAGCTTCAGAAATTATATTTGTTGCAGACAGATCTAATGGAAAGAGGAGAAGTATGCCAAGTCTTAATATTCATCGCAAGTCTTTTCCAATTCCCTGAGAAGTTGAAAGTTTCATCCATCCTTGGAAAAATATCCTGATCTAAGATATGTTCATAAACACAATTATCAGAGAAATTAGTAGAACCTAAAAATTTGGTTTTAATATTTCACACCAAGAAGTTAATACAGGAGCTAAAGTTTCACATGACTGTCATAAAGTCTGAGAAGAATGAGAAAAAAAATCAGTATATAATCCAAACTGAATTATTGTCATTCAGTGAATTTGAGTTAAGGTGAAGTGGTTAGAGCACCAGCCTTCTAGAGTTCAAGAAAGGTTTCGATAATACTCTCAGGCACATGGTGTGATTCGTGGGGTGGTCCTGTGCAGGGCCAGGAGAGCATTTATTTCAACGATCCTTGTGGGTCCCTTCCAGCTAAGAATAGTCTAGGGAATTTTAGCTATCCAAATTAGTCCAGTTGCATTTTCAACAGAAGCAATAAAAATTATTTAAGGAATACCTTAAGACTATCTTAAGAAAAAGGAAGGAATCTTCTTTCCTCCAGTGTCTCTGTAAGTTGGCCATGGGCAGGTGCCAACAGTCAATAGGAGTTTCTAATATCAGCTGTCCCTGGTGCACTTATATCTCCCTTTCCTCCCTTGTTTAAACCACAAAGATTTATGAGGAATTAGACGCCTTCTTGCTCTAGGGATACTTTGAAGGATTTCAGTATTTTTAGCAACTTAATGCACAACGAGAGATCCTTCAAAGATTAAAATAAAGTAAAAACTGGGACTTTCCATGTGAATTTAGTAAAATCCTTTAATGTATTTTGAGTAATGCTTGCCATGTATTTTTATTGAAACCAACAGCAAACTTCTGATTTAGTGTGTGACCTAGTACAGCCCACATAGAAAATAGCAGGGAAGGAAGGAAATGAATTTATTACTGCCCTCTAACTTGCAAGTTAAAGCCAAACATGTGACATTAACACATGTGAAGGTGTTGTTGAAAGTCAACTGTATTGAGTTATATTACGCTGGCATTAAGTAGCTCTTGTAGGAAGATTGTTGGTATGAACAAAGTCATCTCTCCAAAAAAAGTTGTTCCCAGTGGATAAGTACATCATAATTAGAGTGTTTGTGTCCCCAGTTTCTTCTTAATTATCATGTTCTCCTTCTATTACCCCCTTTTGCAAAATGAATTTTTTATTTCTACAGAGAATAAACTAAGTTCCTGATCTTTCCTGGATTATTGGTCTTATAAGTTACTAAAACCACCAAAAAATTGTACTTGAGCAAGGTAACACATGTGTGTCGTTATGTTGTATGACACAGTCACACTGGTTGTAAATTAATACTTGTAATATATGCAGTGAAAGGTCATTGACAAAACAAGAGCCTTATTAGAGGTACAGCTATTATGCTATGATTTTCTTAGTACATATCTAAAATTCCGTATCTCTGGAATCTTTGATAAATCCGAAGGTAAAAATGGGAAATGAAATTATTCACACCATTAAATATTACATCTTTTACTTTTTTACATTAATATTTAAGTATCACACCAAAGAAAACCCAAAATTGATATTCCAGCCTTATGACAACTACACCAGTTACCTGCCATCAGTGAAGGTAAGAACTAGTCATTTGCATCATAAAGTCCTCAATGAAGACACAAATAACTCCTTGTATTATAAACAGATTATACTTTCTGTATCTTCATGAAAGCAACATAATGTTATACATTAATTATATGTATTTTGTACATATTTTCACAAGAAGGAATAAATTTGGGCTGACACAATTCTTCATTGGTGTGAATTTATATCCCTTTGAGTAGCCAAGAGATTGCTGCTATCCTGATTTAGGAGCACTCACTACTTTGAAGACTGAGTACTACTTTGAAGACTGGGTATATTTCTTATTGTTCCACATTCTTAAGGTCTTTTATGGAGTTGGGAACTGAAACAGAGAAAACTAAAGTAGTATAATCAGAGAGCAAGAAAAGTTTTTGCTAAACAGGGAATATCCTTTCACAGGATTATTGAGTCAGAGCATAATAAATTAATCTCAACATACTGTTTTACATTCTTGCTTGTGCCTCTATTTTAAGGTCAGAAAGGTCCCAGTCATCTCACTGAACATATCAGGAGTGAGAGCAAGCCCAGGGCTGTAAGGACACATACCTCTGACAAGTAGCACAGTTGCTCTCGCTGAGGCTTCTATCTTGTCCTCTGGTCCCTGTGACAGCAGTAACCAGGGCAAGCTTCAGTGTTCCAACACTTGAAAGAAATACATCAGAAAATACAAAATACACAGGATAAAGTAAAGATCCAAAAAATGATGGTACACACAGTAAATGTCAGCCTAATGTTCTGCCATGCATCTTTTAAAATAATCCTGGGACAGAAGCATGTGTTTTGGGTTGGATTCACCTCATTTGACTTCAATAACCTAAAAGTCAAGTGCCAAACTAGAGCTCAGTTTTAGATTCACCTCATTTGACTTCAATAACCTAAAAGTCAAGTGCTGAACTAGAGCTCAGTTTTAGAGCACACAGCATACACAAGAGGAGCAACCATCTTCTCCTGAGGGCACTTAGTCCTGCTCTAAGATACCTGATCTCAGGATTAACCTCTGGAATTACACTTTACATATTAGATAAAAGGGGGGAAATGGGTGGTGTAGTTCAGATGGCTAAGTTTCAGCTCAATGAAAACCTCTTTTAGTGTTACCAGTGGAATTTTTTCAGGCAAAAAATATTAGGATTTTGTCCGACTGTTGTTATTACACACTGCAGTGGGACCATAATGCTCTCTGTACTTCACAGGATGGAATGTTGTTCTGCCCAATAAGGACTTGATATTTTCATGGATGAAGTTTTTACTTTAAAATAAGCTGTCAAAGTAAATTTCCATGCAGTTTTGTTATTTGCTAGAAAATAAAATTATTTTCCACAGAAATGGCACAGTATTTTTCATATGCTCTGATTTATTAGGGTAGCTTACACCATTCAAAGTAGTGTTTCAGATAAACTGACCAGCCATTGTAAATGCTGTCCAAGAGAAAGAAGTGAGAACAGAGAGAGGCCCCACGGGTAAGAAAGTATTGCTAATTACTCTGTGTGAGAAGACTACTGAATCTGCTTCACCAAAGTCTGAAGTGCAATTGATGTGGCTGAATCAGGAGACATAAGCAATTGAATTTTTTTTTCTTACTGATACCCACCCTAGTACTGGAGTAGGCAATAAAGTCTTTAGTGAGTCAGAAGAAAAATTGTCCATTTATTGCCAGATTATGCAAGAAACACGTGGAGTGCATAAAGATTCTGTCACGCTAAGAGGGGATCATATGTAGAACAAATCTTACCAGTGATCAAGGAATCTGAAAAGATGAATTTATCAGTCTTTTCTGGACAGGCCCCCTTTTAGCCCCCACTTTTCTTTCTGGCTTCTCTATTTCCCCTTCCCCCAATCCCTTCAAAGCTTCCAACCACTGTCATTATTTCCCATGTTTGCAAATGGATAAGCAAAGACTCCTGTTTCTCAGAAATCCCCTGCAATCAGCTGGCTCACTCCATCTCCCCACCCCCAGCCCACTGCTCTCCCCCTCCACTGTGCACAATGTCCTGGTGACAGGTGGTTGCTGCTTTCTGTAATTCTGGATACAGCTCCAGTCAGACTCAGTGGCCTGTAAAAAAACCTAAAGCTTATGAAGAGAAAAAGCTCTGGCTCTGAAACTGCTGAGACAGGCTGGTACGGGGACTCTACAAAAAACATTCAGCACAAAAAGCCAAACCCAAATGAAAAGGGCTGCTGCCAGGATCATCACGAGGTCCTCTGCTGCACAGATGTCTACAGAACTAAGCTGAAACTGATGAGTCTTTTATCACAGCCCCCCTCCCCTCTAGATACCCACAGCAAGACTCAGCTGCCTGGCTCGATTATTATTATTCCAAGGGACACAGTATATGTGATAGACATATGACACTCAGAGAATGAAGCTCAGATAGGACTGTCTGGCAAAGTTCCTATTTTTATTTCTTTTTCTTTTTTCTTTTTATTTTTTCCTAGTCAGCAAAAAGCTGATTAGTTAGTTTACAGGAATGGAAAGGATTAGGGTGCACTGTGGTAGCAGTAGAAGCAGTGTTTTAATAAACTAATTGCTTTCAGTACACTCAAGCAGGAGTCAGCTAAGAAAGGTGGCCTCTGCAACTCAGTACTTACTTGGGCGCTCTGTGTTTTACTGCTGCCCTTGCAGCATTTTGCCATTCCAGTTAAAGAGAAACAGGACTGTTAGCTGTGTGTTAACATGTTCAGTCTGTGATCTATGCACATCATTTTACCCATTTACCTTGTTCTAGGCCTGCAAGTTTATTACACAGTCTCTTCATGTGTATTATAAAATTGGTTTATAAATTATGAGCCAGTTGCAAGCTTGTGAAGTACTATATCTCAGGAGGAATTCAGAACCTAAAACCCCTTTGCTCTCCAAGGCTCAGCTGATGTTTACTTTTCAGTAAGTCTAAAGCACACGCTTATTTTCATTGTCTTGCTATCAAACACAGGACATAGATTTTATTTTGTCAGAGTGCCTGTCAAACACCTGTTAATTTCTCCGAAAGCAGCAGGCATATAAAGCAAGCAAGGGCAATGGAAACTGGGCACTTAGCACCTTATGAACCTTGGCTATAGAGGAGAGAAGTGAGTGAAAGAGAGCTGCCTCTGGTTACTGCAGGTGCTGCAGTTTGCTAAAGAACAATTTTCAAGAAATGTTGAACAGGCAAAACATAAAGATCTCATTGTTTATATATTAGAATGGACAGCCTGCGGGGTTTTTACTTTAACCACCTGCCTTCCAACTTTTATATAAAAATTCTGCTCCCTAGTAAATGTTTAACACATTAGGACACATATCTCGCTGGAAAGAAACCAAACCAAACTCCTACTTCACAAGGATAAATTAGCAAGTGAAAAGCAAGACTTTCCAAAACCTCTTTTGTATGAATACAATCATTTAACTTAGAACTTGGAAAGTTGAAGGTCTAGTCACTAATCTACTGACTCCATCACAGAAGGGTGAATTTAATTTAGAAACTGTTGGCTCCAGCACTGCATTTAGTTATACCAACTTGAAGAAATTTATGTGATAATCCTTTTTATCAGCATATCCTTTTTTTTTTTTTTTTAGCCAAACAGCAGATCAACCAAACAAAAGATGTGCTTTACTGGCTAAGAGGTTAGCTGGCTATCTTTTTTGGCTGGACTGTTCCATGCTTTATCTTCAGTGGATGATGAGACATATAAATCAGTGTCTACATGGAGAGGTGACGTTGTTTACACATCAGGCTTGTATTATCATAGCCATCATATATGGGTAATAAATTAAACTGCCAAGAAGCCAAAGATTTGCTCCATTAGAAGAAGGTTTTTTTTCTTATATTATCACCAAAAGCCTGAAAAAATACACAGATCTCCCCTGTAGACTTTACCAAAGCATTCAGGTTTGACAAAATTAACCCTGGAAATGTTAAGTATTTCTCTGCTGCACTTTAACTGGCCTTGTTGGAAAGCTTAAATCTTGCATGTAGCTAAGTGCATCTGCATTGCCTTGCAAATACCTGCTACCTTGGCAGGCAGGAACAAGGAAAGACTTTGTGACACTTTGTCCACCCAACAAAGGCCCCAGGACTGTATTGGTAGGGCAGTGGGAAAATGTGAAAGCAGCTGGACAGCAAGAACAATGCACCTGGATCTGCTCTAAAGAGGAGGGTAGGGCCACTGGCTTGCTCCAAAGATTGCGTGGGTGGTTGGTGGTGCTTGTTTGGTGAGTCCTGAGCTCGTGGATGCAAGCGTATGCACTTGTGTAGCAAATGCTACATAAAGACGTGATGCAAGTGTAGCCGCTGTGTCCTGTATCAGATATTTTTTGCAATTTCCATGTTAGTCATCAAAGAGCTTAATGCAGATGGCAACCTGGGAGCCTTTTCTCACAGACAGCTACTTGTCTTCTGCTTCCGGTTCTATCACTGGTTTTGTTAGGCAAAACTTACAGAATCTCCCTCAAGAGAACAAAAGTATCCTTCTGAAGAGTATTTTAAGAACTTTGTATTAAAGAAAAAGAAAATAGCAGAATTCAATTGTTCAGCGAATAAAAGCATTTTACGGTACTTTTACCACAAATACAAATATGGTGAGGTTTTGGCCCATCTTTTTTTTTTTTTTTTTTTTGGCCATTTCAAGAGAAAGAACTCCAACAAACATGGTGTCTTTCTGATTGAGCACAAGGAGTCTGTTGTTGTTTAGACCGCTCTGTGCAATGTTTGAAGACATTGGGCCAAATTTATCCCTGGATTAACTGCACTGACGTCAATGTAATTACAGTAGGAATTAATTTGCCTCACTGATATAATTTGCTGGATCCTATATCTACTTCCAAAATGCAATTAGAGTCCAATTTCCTCAATCTTTTATTTTGGAGATAGGCAGCTTGAGTTTCCCCACAAAGATATTGGTCTAACAAAAAAAAGTAACTATCTCCTGGTCACTTAGCTGATCATTGTCATTGGTACAAGCTCAAGGGAGAGCAGACTCAGAGGTTTTGCACTGTTAAAATGGAAGACACCTGCATCTTACCATTGTAGTTTAAACCCAGACCAGGAGGTCCACAGTCCTCGTTTAACTCCCTTTATTTTCTTTTCACAGGTTTTGGTTCATTCACTCTGACATAATACACCATAACAATTGATTTTGCTGTGAGTTTGCTGGGTGTCTATGCACCATGAATTTGTTGTATAGTAATGCCATTACTTGGGAAATATTGACTTGCTCTATGCCATGACAAAGGATTACTAAATCAGACAATATTGAACAAACGTTTATTATATTAGATTTTAACAGTGACTTTATTAATCAATGCACCAGCTGTCTCACCACTTGCACCAAATCTTGACACAGGTTAGCTAAATATAAGCTTTTTGAAAAGTGTATCTTGTTGCTTTCTAAAAGCTTCTGATCAAACTCAATAATTTGCTTTTACACAAAAAATGTGCAGACCTCATTAAGAAATCTACAAAATACTACCAAAAAAAAAAAAAAAAAAAGGGTGTTTAAAGTAATTATCAAGGAGCTCCATAGAGGCAAGCATGAATTTTCCACCTCTTACAGCAGTTGACAAGTCTGAATGTGCTTTCTTGGTGGAGACTATGCTGAACCACAGCAAAATACACCATCATTAATGCAAGGAGAAGCTTGAACTTGTATTTTGCTCACCACTTCATGGTAACATTCATATTTATTTGCCAGGAGTTAAAATATTAAACACAATAAAGCCACTTGTCTTCATAAAGGTGTTCTATAACTCCTTGCTTCTGGCTGTCATGCATAAAAGTGAAAATATTGCAAACCATAGAGAAAGTACAGGACACACAGAAGGAAAAGACAGGGAAAGACAGTGTGGGGCAGGAGAAAAAACTAGTTGAAAAATGAAATATTAGCAATTATTCCAGAGTTAGAATAATCCATTAGACAGAGTTCACCCCAGATTTGCCCATTTCTGGAAAAACAAGAAACAGATTATAGTCACTTCTCAGCGACCACATTTACTATGCCCAAGCCACTAACATGCACTCTACAGCAGCAAATTCCCCACAAGCAGAGGGCAGCCATGCACAAGGCCATCCTGGTCTGTGGTGACCCAGTTGCACCCAGCTGGAGAAGGGCCAGAACTGCTCAAAAAGAGGGGCTGCATAGGACCAGTCACTGAGGCTCAAAGTGAGAGCAGCTCAGCAAGGCACAACTGTGCTGGCTGGTTGAAATCCCCTCATGGCATAGATTAAAGAAGTCCTGATGTGTATGTTGAAGAGAAATGCTAGCCCCTGTTCAAAAAGCCCTTGGCATATTTGCCAGTTTTAGCTGTCCTGTGGATTTGCCTTTCAGTTTTATCCTTGAGTCTTTTGTACATAGGGCTAGGCTTCCTGTTCTAAGAAGCCAAAGAGAACGCATATTCCCCAAGTTTTTTCAGATGTTTTTGTATCCTGACTCAGTGTTTCTCTAGATAAGGGGATAAGAAAGCAAAGCACACTGGAGCAGTCTAAGTCAATGTAATTCTCTTTATACGTAATATGCCTATTTTCCAGGCATCAAACCAGATTTTAGGGAAATCATCTTCCTTCCCTTCTCCAGGTCCTACTCCAGCTGTAAACATGCTTCACATGGAGAAGCATGGCTGGCACCAGGCCTGACCAGATCACAAAACAATTTATATAAAATTTTGGACCTGAACAGTTTCACGGAGGGAACCTTACTTAATCATCATGGAAATTAGAACTGGAACAAAATTTCCTGGCCCACAGTTTTTGAAGGTTACTCTAGGTCTCTGGCTAAAAGTTAGTCATTAATTTGTTGAATGCATGGCCAGCATTCAACAGGGAGAACTCCCTGGATAACAACAGGTTTCAGCATGGAGGAGAATTTTCGGTGCCTGTACTTGTAGCATAAGCTAAAAATTACACCAGAAATGTAGAATAGGGTCATATCTGCTTTCTCTGACAAACAGGCTCTTAAGCTCCTTGGAACTGAGACCTCCACCCCACTACAATAAAAAGAAACCAACCTCTCTGAGCAGAAAGTTACTACCTTATCCCTGTGTCCTCCTCCCTTCCCCATTCTCTTTCTGAGCAGCTTATAAAACAAAGAGGGAATTTCTGTAGACTCCAGCTCCTGCAGAGTTTCCATGGACACTGGTTGCCTCAATATTTTTTTGTGTCTTAAGGAAGAAAAAGTATTTTCTGGTCTTATTTAAGGGGTTCATTCCTTTGAATGGCAGCTCTGTCCAGCCTCACAGAAAAGATTACTGGAGCATACCAGAAAGGTATTAAAATTGACAACTTCTTTACTTGTTCCAAGTAGCATAAGCAAACTGCTTGACTGGAAGACAAAACTCCATCAAGTCACAAGGGCAATTGCAAAAGTATTAATACATAAATCGATCTTGGGGTTTGAGTGAGTTTATTTGGTCAGTTGATTTTGGTTTTGGCTTTGGTTGGTTTTTGCTTTGTTGTTTGTTTTTTTGTTTGTTTGTTTTTTGTGGTTTGGTTCAGTTTGGTTTTCTGGGCTTTTTTGTGGTGTTGTTTATTTGTTTGTTCTTTTTTGTGGCATTTTGTTTTGCTTTGCAGTGTTTGTGTTATACACTGTAAGTATACGATACAAGGCAGATAGATACTTTCTAACCATGCTTCATTTTAGGGAAGATTTTGGAACATTTTTGTGTTGCTATGCATTGCATGAAAAACAGGTTATAGGGGTGGCAACCAAATCAAGACTTGTATGCACACAAAATCAACAGATTTCCTGGGCTGAAATAGCTCACATATTTTAGGTGAGACGAGGTGCTTTTACACATCTTAGTACCTAATATGGTCACTGATGTCTCCCCAATCAAATTTTATTGATTATTACTCAATACTAATAATTTGTGAAACTCTATTGCTCAGAGGTGTGTAAATTGATGTAGCTTTTGAACAAGCACATTAGAATTTGGCAACTTTTGCCAGCAATTATTTTGTCTCCAAATTAGATGCATGGATATGTTCCACTTTAACTGTATTTGACATCTGTTGAGTGCTTTGGGGATACTGGCGATGGGAAGAGAGGCATAAGGTTAGGGTCGTTGCTTAAGGGCAGCTGTAGTGCATGTTATTTCTTTGATCACATATTTATGCTGTAAGAGAACACAAAGGAGTCTATTCTCCACTTGATATACATATCTGAGTGTCATTGATGCTAGAGGACTCAGATTACCAGTTACAGCTTTGTACCACAGTCCTTTTTGTATATTAATTAGCTCGAGCATTGCATAAGGCTATTTTGATAGGGATGCTTTAAAAGTACAGTGTATATTACAAGCAAACTCCTGTCTCCCTCCATGGGAGCCCTGCCTTCTGTCGACATTTTGCCTGAGGATGAACTGAAGGACTTTCTCCCTCCACCCCCTACAGAGCCTCCATCACCTCCACTTCATGTTTAAAAATCAACCCAGACTCTGAGCAAGGTGAGATGAAAAGCCAGGCAAGGCAGACTAAAGGAGAATTTGCATTAACACTTTGACTCAATCTAGGATTTTATAATGGTTCCTGAAATGCTGTACCAGGGAAAACACCACTGAGTTGCAAACAGAAAAACTGCACACAAGTCTCAAGAATTTGCTTTACATACTTTGTTATCTGTTAGACAAGCAGGAAATGACGGTATTAATGCAAGCAGAAAGGCAAGATTTATTCCCAGAATGGTGGGCTGTGCAAGGCTATTCTCACAGAGTCATTGCCTCTGGGACTCCACAATCAATGCAATACTTTCACCCTCTACCACATGTGGGAAGAAATTTTCTTAATGACTTCTCTGCTGCATATATATTTTGACTTCTGAAGGCTAAATATTGGTGATAAGTACACAAATGTCATACATACAAACAGAACATATATGTCAAATCACAAGACCATTAAATTTACCTATCTGGCCCCTGGGTTCATTTCAGCCCTTTTTGCTCTCCCATTCGCCCTCTCGATGCAATTTCCTGGCCCAGCTCAATTAAAGGACAAATTCATCCCCACACGTGTCCTAAGGGCCCTAATGAAGTCAGCTGTCAAACTGCCATCATGCAGCTGCCTGGCTGCAGGATCTGATGGCCACTTGTCTGCTGCTTCACCAAGTCAAACCCGGACAAAGGCCCCTTTGATGGGCTGCCTTTCTCCAATCAATGTACACCTTCTCCTCTTGGACTTCAACATCTGCTTCAGTGTAATTTGATTTTATATTCCGTGCAGCCTGACCCTATTGATAAATTAAATCTATCTAAACCTGATATCCTCATGCCATCACGGGGTAAATGGCTTGCTGTTTAATTTTGGGTTTTGCCAGACGTGACATGGTATCAATACTGACTCTTTTTGTGTGTGTTTGGGTCATTATTTGAATCATTTAGGCTCCAGGTCACAATTAGGGTGGGGGGAAAGAGGAGAGAGCCTTTTCAGAAGTATGTACAGAAGAAGTAAATCAGAAGAATTTCTTCTAGGATTTTAGCATTGCTTTTCATAATTATCTTTGTTTCTTTCCTGATAATCACATTCTATTTCTCTGCCTTCCACATGTATTAGACACACACAAAAAAAAATCCAGCTCTAATAAACAAACAAAAAAGTAACATTAATTTATAAAATTTCTAATAGCTAAAATTACTGCTCACTGAAGTCTTTTCTATGTAGATTGAAATAGATTTTTCTCATATGCATAGTTTCTATTTGCAAACAAATAAAACACACACACAACAGCAACAAATGACAAAAAACTTGAAACAGTATATACCTTATCTGAGATCTTTGCAGTGATTCAAAATTAAAATAAATACAATATTTTGTCTCCACAACATTGTATTTTATGGGTGAGAAATTGTAGGAGTCTACCTTTCCAGTAACTCCAGAACTTTTCCTTCAAACTACTGACATTTTACAGTTAACTTTTTTTTCTTTCAAAGAAGTCTGAAAGCTCTATGAAATCTCCCACTTCCACACATACCCACCTCCTTCACCAAAGACTTTTTAATCCCACCTTCTCTTAATCTTCTTCCTCCTTCTCTTTTCACAGACTGGGAGGGCCACCTACAATTATCACCCTGCTCAGGTCTTGGCAAAACAATTCCAGGCCACTGGGAAACAAAGCTGGTAAATATATGTGTGCACAGAAAACACTCTGAGTTATTTTGGTGAAGAAGGAAAGCTTTCTCTTTTCACTGTATTAGCGTAGGTAGGTTTTCAGAAAAGGACCTTGCTATTCCTGCTAATATCCACCTACACTTTGCCAGCTGTGTGTTATTCTAAGGATGCTGTTTGAGAACACCTGGTACACACTGAGCTCTTTTGGAATGGGAGCTGTGGGAGGAATAAACTGAAATTCTTAGCGAGCTGTCTGGCAACAAAAAAATCCAACCAACCCACCAACCAATCAACCAACCAACAAAAAATTCAAAAAAAAAAAAAAAAAAAAAAGGCAGAAAAGGAAAAAATCTTCATTTGGACTGGGACCGTCTGAGAGTAGGCACCAATTCATCATTACACAACAACAAACCGGGTTCCCCAGTCATAAACGGGCAGCATCTCCTGTTATAAAACCCTGTTACCTGGAAACTAACAAATATTATAAAACCTTCCCCAGATGGAAAAAAAATTTCCATGCAGTGTTATCTGGTCTGGGACTTCTCTTCCTTTCAAAAGCTAAAAAGTTCAAAATCAGAAATTTTTTTGAATTTCAAAGTCAGAAATTTTTTTAAAGGACAGAGTTTCCCCTGAGGCTCACCTCAATTTCTTCACCCAAGAAGGCAGAAATAACTTCTTTGCTTAACTAAGCATCTCCTGCTTTTGACTTGAACAATCAGAGCATCCTGGTCCTACCATCGCATGAGGGCACCTTGCTGATCCAGTTGTCCAGATTGAATCTCCTAATTTTCTTAAAACCAGAGCATCCCTTGCTGAGGGTGCTTTTTACAAGGGTAGTTTACAAGAAGTTTCTCACTCCTCTGCTCTCTACCTGTGTCTGTAGTGTGTTGGCTGACATGGCAGCTCTAGCCCCTGTCAACTTTCTGGTCAGCTGCCTGACTCAGGCACCAAACCTCTGAGGAGTAGTTTCTAAAGTGATGGCAGAGCTACAGTTCTAAATTTCAATCTAAACCTAACAGTTTAGTTTGGATTGTTTTTTATTTTTTTACTTCAATAGCTGAAATGTAAACTTTTATCCACTTTAACTTAAGAGAAAATGTCAAAGTAATTGTGTATCCATGAAGAAAAACACCCTTCTTTATTTATGTTTGAGATCTAATTACTCAAAGACTTTTCTCAGCTGTTGTGTGCTAGCTCGGCAGTGCCTTGAGAGTGGCTTGAAATTGGAGCTGCTTTTCAAGAAAGATTTGACTCTAGACTGCAACCTTTTCCAATCACTGATGTTGTTTAGGCCTTTGTAAAGGACTGAAGCCTCTAAAAAAAACCAGAAAGCAATCAGTGACCACTACCAGGATTACTCTATTTCAAAGATGTGTCTGTAGACATTTTTAAACCAGGGCACCGAACTGCCAAAATATGCACTTACTATTATTCCAATTACATTTCATCCTTTCTTACAGTGGTGTAAAGTGGGATGTAATGCACAGATGCACTAGTCTAGAAGAAAAGCTGTGATCTTCCACCCTGCTAAGTTTTGTCTGTATCACCCCACTCTAAGAAACCCTAAATATTTCCAGCAGGAAAGTGCAAAGCCAGGTCCCCTTTTGCCATGTAAAGTGGCCAAAGACCAACACTCGCACGGGGAATCAGCCATGTTGATTGAGAGGGCAAGGGTGTATAACCACACATGAATGCATCTGCACACAGTCTGTGAAATTCCTTAAAACAGAGCTACTCAACTTTGAGCATGTCCCAAAATAAAGACCTTAGGACACATTATTAAATGCTTGTGGCTCTGTGTTGGTCTCAGTTGTGCACCTTGACCCATGTTTTAGAAACACAGGAGTTTTGGTCCAATATTTGAGCAATTCCCGAAGATTGTGCCTGCCCATGAATGGATTGTCTCACAGTGGCAGCATCCCTGCAGTCAGCCGTGAAGCTGGATCCTTAGCACCATGGAAGATCTTTGCCCTGTCACTATTAGAGCTGGTTTCATTAGGGGAGAAGCACTATGCTTGTGTCTGGTTTTGTTTCTACAAACTATAGTTTGATCGGGTTTTTTTGTTTCAGAACGTGAAGAAAATTCAGCAAGCTATTCAATAAACTATTTTGGATTTGGGAATGATTGGTTCCATCCTTTCGTTCAAACCTTATCTTTGCTATGATCTAATGCAGCATCTTGTCAAGTCTGGAGTGTAACAAGCTTCTCCACAGAAAACAAGCTCCTTCACAGACACCCTGCAGCTCCAAGACTTGTCAAGAATGAGGACAAAAATAAGCAGTCAACAGGTACAAACACATCTGCCCACTTGGAGCAGCACAAAGAGCAGTGCATGTCCAAAGGGCAGCGCAGCAGTGCCACTTCCAGCTGCAGCTGCACTTACAGAGAAACTGTTAGAAATCTCATTCTTCCTGAACCTTTCTGATGCTCCCTAATTGGCTTGAGATTTGGGAGGGACAGTAGCTCTTGCTTACAATATTCAGTTTAAATATATATGCATATAAAATAAACATAAAAATTTATGTGAATAGAAATAACTTTATTCAAAAAGCTTAACTATTATTTCTGTGAAAACACCAAAAGTGAGAAAATGCTTCATTTTGGGTGCAAATATAATTTGTGTAAAGCTGCTGCTGTTAAATAAATTTTGACAGCTGTCAGAACTGACAGCCAGTGTTACTTCCACTGTTGCCTTATAGATCTATATGAGCTTTTAAAAATTGAAGTATCCTCTTCCACCTGTTGAAGTTAGGAGGATAAAATAACAGCTTGTACTTTGTTCAGCTCTTAGTTCTTCCATTTAAGCTGCATATTCCTGGAGGGATTGCAATGTGATAAAATTGTTTAGAAACTAATGAGGTAGCAAATTACGTCCATCGGTAGTTACTGAAAGTCCACTGACTTAACGTGAGGTAATTTCAGGTTGATCTCAGTTCTTTCATTTAAAGGAAAAAAAATTTATAAAAATTCATTTTCTTGCCCATAATTGCATTATTAAGAAGAATTGTAGAAAGGTTTGGATTGGAAAGGATCTTAAAGGTCTAGTTCTAACATCCCCACCAAGGGCAGGGACATCTCCCACTAGACCAGGTTGTTCAAAAGGCCCATACAACCTGTCCTTGAACACTTCCAGGGGTGGGACATCCCCAACTTATAAGAGAAACATGTTCCCATGCCTCACCACCCTCACAGTAAAGAATTTCTTCTTAACATTTAATCTAAATCTAAATCTACCCTCTTTCAGTTTAAAACCATTGCCTCTTGTCCTATCACTACCTTCCCTTTTAAAAAGTCTCTCTCCAGCTCTCTTGCAGGATTTTTTCAGGTATTGAAAGGTGCTATGAGGTTTCCCTGGGACCTTCTTGTCTCCAGGCTGAACAATCTGAACTCTCTCAGCCCTTCCTCATAGAAGAGGTGTTCCAGTCCCCTGATCATCTTTGCAGACCTCCTCCAGGTGTGGTCTCATGAGTGAAGCAGAGGGGAGAATCACCTCCTTTGACCTGCTCACCACAAATCTTTTTCCCTTTTTAAACCTGGGAATTATATTTTCCCTTTTTGCAACTCCTGGGAAACTTCTATCCTTAGTTTTGGCTGAGATAGAGTTAATTTTTTTAATAGTAGCTTGTATGAGGCTGTGTTTTGGATTTAAATCTTTGTTGATAATATAGAGATGTTTTTGTTATTGCTGACCAGTGCTTACTCAGAGTCAAGGCCTTTTCTGTTCCTCACACTGCTGCACCAGCAAGTAGGCTGGGGAGCATAAGAAGTGGGGAGAGGACACAACCAGGACAGCTGACCCCAACTGGCCAAAGGGGTATTTCCTATGACACTGTGCTCAGAAATAAAAAACAAGGTGAAGAAGAAGGAAGGGGAAGACATTTGCAGTGATGGCATTCTGACTTCCCTAGTAACCATTACTCATTATGTAATCATGCTTTCCTGAAAATGACTAAGTATCTGCCCCTCTACCCATGGGAAGTGGTGAATTGATTCCTTGTTTTGCTCTGCTTGTCTTTCGCTTTCCTGATATAACTGCCTTTATCTCAATCCATGAGTTTTCTCACCTTTTCCTTTCCAGTCCTATCCCCCACCACACCAGGGCAAAAGTGATCAAGTGGCTACATGGTGCTCAATTGTCAGCTGTGGGTAAACAGTGACAGAACTTCACCAGTCTGCAACAACTTTTCAAATATGATTGAATGGCTTCGTAACTTCACCTGGCATTTCCCTCGAGACCCTTGGATTTACCTTGTCAGGTCCTGTGGACTTACATACGGTAAGGTTCCTTATAGATGGTCTTGAATCTTCTCCTATGGTGGGCAGTACTTACCATGAAAACAGCACAAAGACCTCAAGGTGAAGTTTTATTCCTTCACAGGACAAGTCTCTTGCTCAATATTTTCTCCGTTGAAAGATGTCTATGTTTACTGCAGTAGGGTATCTAGAAGGTGCTGTTCTCATATATCAAGGAAAAGTAGAGAAGTCTGTGGAAAATGTTTTACTTATTTGCTAAGAGAAGAAAAATCCACATCCAAAAACCAGCCACCCAGAACTACTGCAATAACTCAGTGGATGAGCATACACAATTTAGAAGGAAATCAGTGATAATCTCACTTCTGAAAATCTGACCTTGCTCACTGAAGCATAGCTCAGTTGCATCAACCTCACCTAACCCAGTCATCCCTTTATATTTGACCATATCAGTGGAACCAAGCAAATAGTTAAAGACAAAGATACACTTATTAGTCTTTTTAATAAAGAAGATCATCTGCCCTTAGTGTAAAAAAGCAGCTTGTTTTATACCAGCTGGTACATATCCATGAACTCAGATGCTGTACTTAGAACATGCCCAAACTAGACTAAAAGTTGGCTGCTGAATATAGTAGTTCATAATATTTCTTTTACATTAAAAAAGGGGAGAGAATCTGCTAATTATTTTCAAGACCTTGCAGAGGAAAAGCAATGCCTTCATTGTGCCCTTAGACTTGAACAAATCATCCATTCCTTTTATTGTTTTGCTGAAGTTTTATGTTTTTACTGTTATCTCTCTTGCTTCTTCTGTTTTATGAATTTCCAAGTATTTAAGTTGGCAATGTGAATGTAAGAGTGGGAATGGGTGTCACGGAGAAGCGCTCTCCAAAACTCAGCTATTTCTCTATTTTGACAAGCCATATATTTTGTGATTTCCTCCCCTTTGCCATAATAGCCCTCCTCACTCCACACAAACATCTCTAACTTATGTCCCCTCTTTCTCCAATAATATTTAAGTTTAAAAATCAGTCTTGATTTAATAGTTAGCAGATGAACAGTACTGATATTAAACTTAAGAGGTTTAAGATAAAGTATAGTGCTAGTATCATCAACAGGCTAGAAAACTTGGACATGCAATGACATAGAATTCTGATATGAAAAGTTTAAATAACAACTAATTTTCTGATTTCATTCCATTCAAGTTTGTTCCTGCTTTTTCTTACAGATATTCTTCATTTGTTTTTAGTTATTTAGCCCGAGAGGTATCCTTGTATGTACCACCTGGTGGGATAATATAAATGGCCACTGGGATTTTTCATGACACATCTGAGAAAGGCAACCAAACCCATGTGATCTAGAATCATTAATCAAACTACTCTTTAGCCAGAGACAAATCCAACCAACACTCATGCAACATTGTGGTGTGCCCACTTGATGCAAGTGCACCTCATTTACAGAGAGTACAAAGCTGATCTAGCTTTGAAAGAGAGGCACTGACTCAATGAACCTCTTCCTGGGAATAATAAATGATGATCCTGGACATCAGCTAAGAAATACACAGTGATACTTGAGGCTTGAATTTTTCATTCATTCTCTTCAGATAACTATTCACACTACTCTGTGAGAGGCAAAATAGATTTACTAGAGGGAAAGTATTTGTAAGGAGCACAAAATTAATTTCCTTAATGAGTCAGTCCAGTGATGCAGTCAAGCTAGTTTGTCACATCAAAAAACCCAGAAAGATGGGAAATCTTCCTTCTCTGTAGCTAGCTGGTTTTCCCTGCTTTAACACAACTGGTTTTCTAGTAACATGAACTTCACTTATAACGGAAACAGAAGGTTTAAGTGCAATGCACAGAGAAGACAACTTACTCATCTGTTTTACTTTACTCTATATACTTTTATTTTACAATCTTACGGTATATTAGCAGTGGATCAGGTTATTTTACCACTCCTTTAATACATTTGTTCTCTCTTTTGAAGTTATCTACTAAAATTACTCAAGGTCTCTCTGTCACAATTTATTTGATAGTTTAAAGGTGTAAGAGTCACAATTATAGAACAAAACGGCGAACAAAAAACAAGATAGAAAGTCAACCCCTCAAAATAAAGGAGAAAAGAAAGTCAGTACAACCATGATATAGATCACTCTCTTCAGAAACTTATTTGCTATCTGTTTGGGAAAAATTTGTTCATTATGCAAAGTCACAGTTTTCTAATAAACAACTGCTAAGGCTTGAACTGCTCATGGATGTCATTTGTGTAACCCACCCCATCATCATTAAAAGTTCTTGACATGTAGCTCTCATCCTACAAACATTCTGAAACATTATTTCATAGCTTTTTGTTTTGTCAAAACTTCCTGCTAGGAAAACAACAGGTTTTTTTATAAAGGGGGTGGCGGGGGGGGGCTGGGGTGGCAAATCTACCATGAAAGCAAAACACTGCAAAACTGATTTTTTTGGGTTTTGGTGTTTTGTTTTGTTTTACCACTGTGTAGCTAGTTTAAATAGAAGCTTGTAACATGAATCCAACTCTACACGGTACATACACTTTCTCATCCTACAAAAAACATTTCCATCCTTTTTGTATTTATGTCCTGCTGTAACTAGTTCTACAGCAGTCATAGCATGCTATGATCAAACTAGTTTTTGCTAATTCTTGTCCAACAGCAAAACATTATACAATACCAAATTAATGAGTGGTCTCTTATGAAAATCAATGGAATATAACATGTAAAAGAGTAGCTGGTGTTGGCAAAAGGAATGACAGTTAAAATTAGAAATATCAACAATTTATATGAATGTTTCCTATTCGTATGAAATATTCATTTCATATTCCTTCACTCCCCTAGATCAAGACCTTTGCTAGGGTAATTATAAGTGTTAAAAGCTAAATCATGTCATCAGTTTCATTTTTTTTTTAATTAGGCATGTTAAATTAGAAACTTGCATGCAAAAGGCATTCTACTGGACATCCTTAAATAGATCAGCAATGCTCAGCTGCAATGTCATGCATGAAGGGAAAAGAGAAGAGCAAGGAAGAGATGATGAAAGCTGGTTGCCTGGGAGATGGCTTACCTCAAAACAGCCTGGAAAGAAGCACATGTCAAGGCTTGGGACCAGGGTGGAGGGGGGACCAGGGTGGAGGGGTGATGTCAGTCGTCATAGCCCTAGGCTTGGTTGATATGTATTCATTTTGAAATTTAGCAGTTGTTGCTGTACAGGTTCATGAAGCGTACAGTAAACCAAGTTCATACTTGACTCTTATGCTTCAGTTTCCTCAGCTCTGAGTCTCAATAGCATTTTAAACAAACCTCAGACTTGCTGCTGGATGAACAGGAGTTATCTGGAAGCATATTACATTTGGCTGGCCCCAGGAATCCTACCACAAGAGGTGAGGTAAGCTTGGGAGTACTTGCTATAGGAACCTGCTTGTGATTTACATTAAAACCATTGAATGTTTTAATAAGACAATCAAGTAAACAACAGCTTGATGGACTAAAGAAGTTCAAGGCTCCCTCTGCCTTTATCTCTCTCTTCATTTTTGCAGGATAATATTTGTGAATGGAATTTATTCTGAACACAATTGTATAACACCTGGTTTTTACCTAAACATTTCTCCAGTTGAGTCCATTTGTCTTTTTGCTCTCTTCATCCTGAAAGCTGTGCTATCAAGATTTTAAGATGGAGGATCCAATGAGAATAAAATCCAGGCTTCATTAAATTTGTTAATGATAAATGTTTTTCCTACAGGGATTTTCATCAGAGCTCGCAAAAGTCAGAAGATCTCAATGGTATATCGTAAGATCAACGAAAGAAGAAGTAAATGCACAAGAGTATAGACAAGAGTACAGTGCAAAGTCATTATATGCACAGATAGAAATCCAAAGGCATGTCAGAACTACTGAATTTTATGCATAATTTAACAGTCTGGAGTCCTACACAGTTTGAACTTTAATAAAACTGGTTTTAAGGGGAGGGGAGTTGAATATCAACTTTGCTAAACAGAGTCTTGATGGAGAAAGCAAACCTTACTTGCAAATGCATTAAGTTTGGAGTATGTTTCCTACCAATAAAAATAGTGGTAACATCAATTAAGGAAGCTGAAACATTTCTCTTTGACATTTTAAGCAAAACGTTTTTTGTCAGAAATATGACTTGTTTGCAAAAGCCTTGATTTTTAACTTTAAAAGAGTAATTCATTTTAACAGGACCTGTAGAAATATAATAAAGCAAAAAGTCACCAAAAATTGAAAGAAAAACATTTTGTTTTAATTCAGGTAGAATTTTACTTCATGAAAACTTTTATTTTTCATTTTACTCAAAACCCTCCAGAAACTCTCAGTTTTTCTGACCTTAACCCCAACATTTTCTTGATCTTTTTTGCTATACTATTTACCAAGTTTTATATGTAAAGATTTTGATTTATGCATTTTAACAGTGTTCTATATTGTACATGAAAAAGTTTATAAGAAGAGACATAGTTCCTCCTATTGTTAGACTGATGGGCAAGCTGACATACAGAGAAATACAGGGTATTTCTCAGACCATGTTTTAGGCAGCAGCTGGATCAGAAACCTCACATATTTTTCCTCACTGTGTACATAATCTGATTCAGTAACAGGGATTTTACTGCATAACAAATCTCTTTACTTACATATTTTCTTTTTTTTTCTGCTTTTATAGCACAATTGCAGGACTACAAAAACTATTTGCAGGCTGAAGGTGATTTAGGTAAATAGTTTTTGCCCCTTACATTTACTTTCTTTGCATTTGTATACAGCAGTGGTAGATGTCACACACTGATTCATTTTACAAAAAATATTATGAAGCTTTGTTTTATTTCCACCTTCAGAAAGAATGGGGTTTTTTTTTTGTTTTTTAATTTAATAAGAAGAAAGTAATAATGTTACCAACAGTAAAACAGTCTTATTTCAAGGTCAACTGTTTGCTTCTGCATGACCTTAAAAGTAGTGGTCAATCATTTGCACTGCCATTGACATGAGCTTACAATTTGGAGCATGGGTGGTAATGATTCAGCCAGAAAAACTCTTGTTTTCCATTAAATGGAGCAGTAGTACAGGACACTGCATAACAAACTGGGAGCTTCAGGGCTTTTTTTCTCTCTCTTCTCCTGCTGCCATCCCTCCTTCTGGTCATATCTTTGTTTGTACCCAGCACTTCCAAGATAGGCAGGTGGAGCCATTGGGGAAAAATCTTCCACATTTCACAGGAAAACATGAGAAGTTATGCTGTCATGTTAAATAGCACACACTCTTAAAAAAAGAAAAGGAAAGATGAAGACTAATTTATCTGTGTTACTGAGATGTAACTTAATAAGACACATGCAAAATGTTATTTTAAAACAAGATACATCAAATTCCAAAACTCTGAGTACATATGTTTGCCATTTCATATGCTAGTATGGCATTCTTGAGGACAACCAATGTATCATTTAAAACAATTTTTTTTCCTAAGTGTACTTTGTATATATTTCTGTGCTGTACATATATTCCTGTGCATAAGCTGTCTCTTCTACTTGGACAAAAAAATCATACTGCCAAAACCAGTGAGCAGCAGTCATAAAGAAAAATCAAAGGGGAAAAAAGAGGTATAGGATTGCTTTTGCCTTGAAACTTATTGCAAACATAAAAAGAAGAGTAATCACACTTAGAGATTCAAACTTTCTTCTGCATGGCTGAGTAGATGGGGTGCTTGCAGTCAGAAAACAGAAATCAGAAAAAAAAAATCTTTGTGTATCAGTTGGTTTTTCATAGGCAGAGGGAATAATCCACAATTGTTCTGCAGCAGTGACAGTCTGTGGGGCCTTGGGGTCCTGCACAGCACTGCCAGGGAGGAAGGCAAAGCCTGCTGCAATGTCATGTTTTTGGTGTTTCAGAGTAGTACAGGAAACTAAATAACAAACTGGGGACTTAAGGACATTTTTCTCTACCCTCTCTTGCTGCCATCCCTCCTCCTGGTCATATCTTTGTTCATACCCAGATAACTCCAAAAGCAAGGGAAAAGAAAAAAGCCCCAAACCCCACTTATCCAATCTCTGCTTGCATTCAACATTTTATAAAACTCTGCTATCCACATGGCTCACTATCTGATTGAGCTTGTGTTTCAGATGGTGCCTCCTATTGTTTCAGATATCTTACTCCAAAAAGGGCTTAATTGCTTCTTCTGTTTATTTGAACAAAAAGTAGCATCCCATCTGCATACCAGATGCAACAGGACTGAACCCAACTTTTCAACAGTATTTTAAATGAAGTTCTTGTTTGCTGGTAGCTGACAGCCTGTAGCAGCAGACTCAAATTCTGAGAAGATAAATGAAATAACTCAATCGCCCCCTGCAAATTACCCTCTGCAAAAAGGCACACAAAAGGGAGAACAACTAGCCCAATCCATCCTTAAACTGCATGCAAATTCAAGGTCTAATTAAGTGCATCAGTTTCCTGGTGTGGGTGTTTCCTTCGTGTTCTGAGCTTGATTTTAAGCTAAACATTTCTAGTCAACTCCACTTGTTTGCTTTTGCAGTAAATAATTTTGGAATAGATATTCTTATGAAAGTTATATGTCTTTTCCTATATATTTGTGTGTATAGGTTGCATCATTTCATAGACTGGCCAGTATTTTGGGAATGAATCTGAGCAGAAAAAAACATCTCTCTCCTGCAGCTTGGTCATAAAGAAGTATGCATTTTCTGTGTCAATTTATAATCATAATCAAAATCAAGTACGTTAGAGAAATGTACCTCGGCACCCTGGCAAATGAGGTTTTCCCTGTGAAAAATTAAAATCTAAAAGCAGGACTCTATTGGAGCAACTGACTCTTATCTAGCAGCCAAAATCCAGAACTTTACAGAAAAAAAATATTACATTAATCCCCAGGAGGTTACGGTGCCATTTTCAATTAATCATTTTCTAAAGAAAATTTCATCTTAACCCTTTCTGTTAGGAGTTTCATGGATCTTACAGCTCAAACTACAAGAAGGTTACTTGCTCTAAAACTGAACTTACAGTATATACTCAGAAATTGGAGGGGGGAGATGTTTTTCATGAATGTAGTCACACTGATGGCTATAAATAAGATTATTAGCAGCTGACTTGTTCTTTCAAAACAAGGAAAAAGGTCCACCCTAACTGTTCCAATATATAGACTTGTATATCATTTAGAATACTATTTCAGGATTCAATTACAACAAACAACATTAATAAATGCTTTGTTAAGCAATTTTTGTTTTAATAGGCTAACCAGACCAGCTTATTCTAAGAGGCATGAAAGTCAAGGTTTTTAGCAGTCCAGGCTACTAAAGGGAAACCCACTTTGAAATGTTTTTATGCTTTGTCAACAAAAACGAATTCAAAAGAAAAGGAAATATAAATAAAACATCATCTCAAATGCTCATGACAACTACAGTAAGCCAAAATCACATTAGTCCTGCCTCACAGATAAAATCTACCCTAGTCCTACATGGGTGCTGCTAAGTAGACTCTGCAGGGTGTGTATAGACCTCCTAAGTGCAAGTCCTGCTACTCAGGTGACAGGAATGCTGTCAATTAAATTCTCGTCTCTAACAAGAAAGTGGAGAAGAGACCATTTTTTGAGGAAGAATTCTGCCCCAATCAGGAACACTTCGCAAGCACCTCTACTTTCCATAAAATTCTGCCTTTTTTATATTTCTAACATTTCCATTTACAAACCCCTTGCAAATAAGGAATTCCTCAAACTAGGAACGTCTGGAGTTCTTTAGACAGAAGCTGTAGTGAGAACGGGGTCTATTTTACTCCATGACTTTTGATTTAAATCGATTTCCTAAAAATGGTGTTTAACTCCTGTAATGCTGGATCAATTAGCCTTAAGGATTGATGGGATTCCACAGCTTAGCATGAAATTCTGCTGCTGGAGATGTTGCACACTTCCTGACAGAGCTCCTCCACCATGAAAATATCAGAAAAAATTATTTTGATATCAGAAAATATTATTTTAATTTTGGTGGGAAAGAAAGAAAAGGTGCTATTAACAATAAACTTTCTTACAGAAAGAGCAGGGGAGAGGAAAGAGTCAGAGGAAGACGTACACAACTCAGTTGGGCAGAAGATGCTCACAAGTCCCCATCTCCTGACTCCCTTATGATCACAGGAAAGAGATCTATTCTTAAATTGGTCTCCCAAGGATCCACAGCCTCACCCAAGGTACAGTCACTTTAGCTCATATTATATGCCTGCAGTTCAAGGCTGCAAATAGCCACAGAACTGTCCCTGGAGTTCCAGCCCAGAATGACACCCTGCTTTCCCAAACACTGAATACCATAACCATTGTGGGTTTTGCTATTCTAACAGCACAAAAGAAAATAAGGATAGGTAGGAATTTCTCATCCTAGCAAGAAGTCAGCTTCCTGCCTATATTTTACTTACTTTCCAGATTCAGGGTTGATGATTTCAAGTAACAGAGACACACAGGAAAATTCTGTTGTCTGAAATAGTAAGGACTCTCTGAAACTTGGTTTTGGGCCAGTATCTTTATCGCCTTTACAAAATGTGATATCTAATTGCAAGAATATGGACTTGCTTATTGCCACAGCACATGTCAGAGCTTTTGTTTCAATTTTATTGCAGCAAATTCCCTCCACTCTCACCCTCAAGGATACTAAAAAGCAGAAAGGTAGGATATTCAGTCTAGCAGTGACTCTAACTCACTGAAGCCAGACACATACTCTTTAAGTGCTCATAGTGATGGGAAAAGGTTATGTGAGAAGGACCTAATCACTGTTTCTGGACACGATGCTCTTTCTCCTCTTCCCACTCCAATTAAGACTTTTCCAAACAGCAGGTGCCCAGGTCCCTTTCTGGTTTTAAAATGTGAATGTTTCCAAGGCCACAAAGGTGCAAAATATTTGGAAAAGGAGACAAACAGAGATTAGACTTACACCTGTATGTAAATTAAGGAACAGGCTTGTAACATGAAGCAACATCTGCTGGGTGAACTATTTATTTTTGCTGTGTAACAACATTAGCTCTGTCTGCACAGGCACAGAACCACTCTCATCACTGTGATAAGGTTGCACTGTGGTTGTACCCAAGCTAGAAAAAGAATTGTTTAATTTAATTAAAGAGAACACATGATGTCAGGGTATGAGGTGAACTCATTCATCACTCAGACTCCGGACAAAAGTGCTCCAAACTGTTATAAAACTTGTTGCAAACCAGTCGTTAATTCTCATGTCAGGACCTTGGGAGATATTTTCTGAACACCTGATCCTGAAGCAGCAGCAATCATATGTTGGCACTTCAATTCCTGTCCTGAGCCGTCCTTGGAAGGCCTATTAAAAATTATTTGTAAAATACAGAATACCTCATTATTATCTCCTTTAGAAAAAACACAAAAAAACCCAACGTAAATCTACATGCAGCAGTACAGGTAACTGCTTTATTTGGCTGCAGTGTTCAGCAGGGCTCTTCAAGTTTCATTAACTATTTTGAGTAGTTACATTTTGCTATCTGATTGCATGTTCTGAATACATAATGACTGCAAAGTAATTTTTCACTGCAATACTAGATTCATCAAGAACTCAATCACCCGCTAGATGGGATGTCTTAGGCACATAGAGAAGACAATGTAGATTTCCAATTTCATTTAAGAAGTGTTAACATAGAAAATACAAAAAAATAGTGACCCCTATGCTCCCAGTAGTTAGTGAAAAAATACTAGGGACATTGCAGACATCCCATTTCCATATGACTTTATCTCCTTGTAAATCTCATTTTGCAGTGCCAGGACAGAAGGAGCTTGTAGCTTGCTTTTGTACAACAGCTCCAATACTTCCTTGTTAAGGTTCCATCATTTTGAATACAATTATAGAAGAAGAGAAACAGACCTAGCAGCTCCACTAATTCTTCTCCTCCCTCTCTGAGCTCAGAAGTAATTTGCCTTTTATTTGCCTTTTCCCCCTTGATGTTGGCCTCAAAGACAACACCCATGGTGGGTTTTGAAGGAGAACCTTCACAGGGGAGGAGGGAAGTGGTGGTTTTTTTCCTTTAACTGATACAAGTGCCCCAAACATGGCATCCAAATTAGAATAAAATTATGTCATGGTAAATGATAGCTAGATACAGCCTGTTATTGTTAATAATAAAAATTAGTAAACTTTTCTGGAGATAGAAGGTAAATGGATAGGGAATCAGGAAAAGCAAAGACTTCACCTAGTAACTTGAACATATTTACAAAATCTAACAGGATTTAGCTAAATAATTGCAACACATATTGTACTTACACAGTTGCAATAAAAAGACAACAACCAGATATGATTTTTAAAGTAAAAAATATTACACAATAATAAAATATCAGTATTTGAATTGTGAGCCATTGATGGATACAATAATGTTAAAAAAAACAAGGCTCATTTCTGTACCATCAAGTCAGCTCTGAGGAAAACTCCAGTCTACAGTCTCATATTTGGGTTACTAACAGGACTTTCTAAAATGTATGTATTTGCCAAAGATTAAATAAACCTCTCTGGGTATAAATATATTAAAAATTCAGGTTATGTTATTACACCTTTTTTTACAGCCCAAAATAATTATATTAATTTACAGAAGAACTTTAAAATCCAACTGAATAAACATATGTGCAATGCACCATTAAAGAACACCCCATCACATAATAGCATAATGCAGTTTTTGAAATGGATCTGTAGAAAGGATTCATTAAGATAAAGTCCCAGCATTCCACCTGAGGCCAATAAAAATTCTGTGCAAACCTCTTCAAATTAAATTTTCTTCTTGAACATATCCTGTCTAATTATGTTTAGTATTATCCTCCTTTAGGAATTCTGATTCATCAGTGCTATTAAGGGAGGGAAAAGGAAAACCAGATGCTGTGGACCGGATACCCAGCTGGTAAGAAATCACTATAGTTTCACAGAAGCCAAAAGAATTTCAGTGATTTATATCAGCTATGGGCTTGGTATATACATAGGAACACACATGTGGACAGATGTACAGAGAATTATATTTATATCTGAAGTTACACCAGCAGAAAGTAAGTCTGTGGAGTTGCACCACCAGAGAATTTGACCCAGAAGCTCTAATAAGCTGAAGTTTATAAAAGAGCCACAGCTGTGCTGAGATTTCTTGTCTTTCACTCTCTAGAACTGAAAATAAATGTAAGAAACAGAAGTGCTCTAATTAGACATTTGGCTTTAAAAATCAGGAAGATAGCCAGCTAATGTCTAAGCACTTTTTTGTTCTGGGGAGTTAGACAAACAAAGATAACATAATTACAATCATACTACATACAGATGAAGTGCATAGAATATACTGGTAAACCAAGTTGAGGGATTGAATTAGATTCCAGCTAAGTTTTTTCAGTTTTAGTCTTTAATGAATACCATTTTTGATGTTCTTGTAGTCCATACAGTAAGCATGAATTCAGAGTGAGATTTCCAAGTGCATCAAACCAAGCTGCAACCTGAAAAAACAAAATTTCTGCATAGTGCCTGTGTTCTTCTATTCCACTGATACTTCTAGGTTGTTATCACCCATCCTCAGCCCCAGAGCTACCAGGACACTTTGTGCCTGCCTCAGTTTCTATGAGCCACACGAGTCATCCTGCAAGCTCTTGCTGTACTTTTGGCTTTCCTTGCCCTGTCATCTGCATCCCAAACACCTCTGCACCTCCCCATTTGTGAGGCCCTTCTGACTTAAAGGCTGGAAGAGGAAAGAGAAGTGCCCACTCTTCTGCCTTTACCAAATAACATTATATGTGAAGGTCTAGCATAAGATCTACTCTACACCATCTCTTCTCAGCACCTGCTCTTTGTTTGAAGGGGGATTCATCCATCCCCAGACTTTTAATCTGGGACTGCAGTCAGCCTTCGAAAGCTGAACAGATAATCTTCAAGTAGTAATGTATCAAGGAGTATCATAGCCTGCGCTCTACTCTGTTAGACAGAGGGCACCTTAAAAGAAAACTGAGTTGGAACAAGGTTGTTTCCTCTTTCAGTTTTCCAGTATTTTATCCAGCAGCCCAGTGATCCCAGAACAGACATGGGAGGCAGCAAACCCAGGCTGCATTTCCATTCCATAGAGGAAAAGCAATTACCTCTCCCACTGCTGGCAACTGTGTGCTGCCTCTGTGCTGCTGACTGTGACCCCCTTGCAGAGCCCACCTTGAGGCTTGCTAGTGAGGAGAGAAACAGCCCCAAGCCAGTACAACCACCTTAGCAGGAGGCACATGCCTGCACTTCCATTCCTCGGTCAGGGACTGTTTTCCTTCCAGGAATCAATCCTTGAATGAAAGAGCTAATTAAGCCTCAGGACAAGGACCCCAGGCTGCTCAAATCTTTCACACTTAGAAGCAGGAATAGAGAGTCCCTCTATTTCACCAAACTTTTTATCCAAGTAATTAGGCCATTTATCACAAGAGATACAGATTTGACCCTCTGCTGCACAAGTGCCAAATCTGCAGTCCCCATGTTCTGGACATGTGCTCCAAATACTGTTTTTTCAGATATGCAGAGATAGCAGCAATATTAACTCCTCTAAGTCAGGGTTTGAAAATGAGACAGATAAATGCCAAGACTCTGACTGAGAGCTCACCACAGTGGAAGCATCCAGAAAACATTCATTATACTGAACCAGTCTCACAAAACAGCCCATTTTGTGGATTCCTGCAGTGCACAACCCTGAATGAGATTTATGCCCACCAAAAGCAGGCAACTTCTGTGGTTACCCAGAAGAAGAATGTAATGAACCTCGAATCTTTGTTGACACAATATGTCTCCTGGTCTAGGTCATTCTAGGGTTAAATGGCTGCTGAGAAAATTTTAAGGCTTCAACTTCAGATGCCTAACCACTGCCTCACTGCAGCTGTTTTCACATCTTATGCTGAGCCTTCACATATACTATTATTTTCTAGATGTATCTAATATGTGCAATAGAAATTTGAACCTATAAATCACTCCACATTCAGATCCAAATTCTCCTCAAGAGCTTCTAATTTCTTTGCAGATAGCTTTTAACCTACAATGTACTTATTATTATGAAAGTAAAAATAATTTGAAAAGAAAGGCTCAGAGCAAATAGTGCTCACTTTCCAAGAAACATAGTTTTACTTGGAAGTAGGAATTGGAATGATTCGATAAGTGCATTAAAACCTAGCTATAATTCTTCTCCCTAGGTCTGAGATAATCCCATAGCTACTGCAAAAGCTTTATTGGCAGGTTCCAGTCAGCATCTTTATGTATCTCCTAGGAGTTACTCCTGAAGGATAATTTATGCTCCCTTTCTGGTGGCAAAAGCATTTGTTTGCATGGTAGGATGTGTCATTTGGTATTTGAGTCCACAGTACAAATATTCGAGAAAGATATGTTTCCAAATACAGGTGCAATTTGCTGTAGGAATGTCTACAGGGAAGATGCATTAATGGCTTGTTCCATATCATACTATAAATTCTATTGATTGATGTACAAAAACATATTAGGTCTCTTTCAGTAGTTCATTCATCCTTAAAATAAGTCCATCCACCACTATGTTCCGGGATCATGCTGAAAACACAGCATATCTCTGAAGGACAATAGCAGCAGTCTTAATGAATTAAAGTGGAGATGTTTCCAGGGTATTTTGGAGGAAGATAGTGTTGCTGTACATTCAAAGGAAAAGCATACAGTAGGAGCTCCACAGAGTCAAATGCACATGCTTGGGACCAAAAGCATTTAAGCCACCTCTTAGTTTTCCTTCACCCTCACATATTTCCTTACCAGACTGAAAAACTGTCTCCAGCTGGACCTGTTCTTTTCTCTAGCACCCTCAAGTGACTAACTTTGAGCAATTAAAGGGTCTGTGATCAGATGGTCTTTTCTCACCCCTGCCCCCATAGCCATGGGACTTCTGAAACGGGATAGCCACGACAGGACCCACACAATCGATGCCTCATATGCCCCTGGCAGAGAAGATTTCATTTAAGTGTTTTTTCCAGAACAGCTTGTACAACAAATAGCTTTTAGCATATACAATTTGCAAAGTTGCCAGTTTATCATGAATAGAGCTATTTGTAGTCTAGTCATATCATAAAATCTTGTTAAAAGAAACAACACAAAGAGACTGCTCACTTTTCAGTTATGGCGCTTTTGAATTAATTTGAATCCAGATTGCCTCATGAGTATTGTTTGTTCCAATATGAAACAGTTTATGGTGATAAATTGCAGCAGCATCACTTGAGAGCTGCCTGGTACAGTGTACTGCAGCAGAAGTTGAGTCAGCTTTCATACTGAGTATATACTGTAGCTACAGTGCACCCAGGCTTTGTGGTTTGGAGGAAAGGTAACTGAGAAAGTCAGCGAAACCAGTGTATTTGTGGTACATGCAGGTATTGGAAAAAGTCAGGGCTTTTAGGGGCATAACCAACCAAACCAAGCAGTGAAAATATAGTTACCTACCTCCCGTCTGAGCCCTCCTGTCCCACTCAGCCAGATACTTAACACTCAGAACTAACATCTACAAGGACTGACATTGGGCTATTTTAGCCACACTTTCAGTGCTAAGCCATTTAATGCATATGAATTTTTCTTCTAGCTCTAAATTTACTATTACAGCAGGTGTTAGAGTCAAATCTCATTAGTTAAGATTTCAGTAATCTGCGGAGTAATGACAAAACATTTCTGCATCCTCTCAGTTATAACCTTAATTAAGACTAAGCAGGGTGTGTTGCATAACATATCGCCCTGTGAATGCACGCTCTCTTGTAAGCCATCATGGGCCTGATTCAGAGAGGGAGAAAACATTTGTCCTTCCCACCAAAATCATCAGGGATTCAAGAAGGGATTCCTTGCTCCTCCATTGGACCAGCTCCTTACTGCTGTGCAATTCAGTACCTTAAAGATTTTCTGGAGTCACTGAGAGGAAGAGACAGCAGTTCCCCAACTCAGACAAACATACTGATATCTATAGCCTTATGACAAATATTCAAGGTCTTTCCTAGTGCTGCTAGACCCCATCATAGGGCAGAAGAGTCACAGCTGTTACCTCACACTAAAAATATTTTTTCACATTTAATGAAATTAATGAATTTGATGAGGCACTATGCCAAATTAATCTCTAGTGCCCTTCCATCGCACGCAACTGAGTTAAACAGGGATTAATTGAGGCCCATGCAATTACCTCTTAATTAACCCTGAAGGGTTGGGATTAACCCTGCCGTTCAGGGTTAGGTACAATTGTGTTTGTCATGGGAACTCCTATACCACAGGTATTGCAAAGTTAAAAACATTGACCAAAATGTCTGTGCCAAAACACATTTGGGGAATGAAGCAGATGGCTCTTGCTCTCCTGCCCTCAGCACATTTTGCAGGATTCTGGTGGCTGCTCCTACTAGAAGGAAAAATCAAGGGTGCAACCAGTTCCTCCGAACTCATCTATTAACATAAAGCCCTGAATACATGCACAGCAGGAAGGCAGGCAGCAGGATACAGTCCCTTTCCTTCCACTTCCAAACATCTTTTCAAAGACTGCCCTACTCAGAATCTTGCTGTAGGCTTTTCTCAAAAATTATAAGAAAGTTTTACTCCTGGGCTTGGTTTCCTAGCTGCATTTTCTCTCTGTTATTTTGAGTATGCCTACATTGCAATCTGGGGCAGGTAAGCAGAAGTGCTGGAATTGGCAAGGATACCGAGCAGAAGCAGCATTTAGCAGACCCTTACCTACATTTCCACCTGCCTGCAGAAGTTACTATTTGCAAAGATCAAAGCTGATCAACTGCTGACATGCAGCTTAGACTTGGCGATCTGCAGGGACTCCAACACACATGCACTTTTCTCCCACTCTTCTGTCCTCCTGCATACATAGAGATACATAGAGATAAATTGTTCCTTCACCCATTTGATGTCTATTCAGGGACCCAAGAAACAGCCTTCAACCTCACAAGGCCATTCCTGTGTTATCCACAGTCAAATCTTCAAGTAGCATCTTTCTCTTGGGGTGCTGATCATGAAACTGGAAGGTATTTGTCCATCATTTGATCTGAACAAAAGGAGCTGTTGTGGCAAAGAGTTTCAATAACGCAACAGGACTGGCCAGTATCCAGCAGAACCCTGTGCACAGATTGCCATAGGATGCTGTGTATGTCATTCCTACATGTTTCACTCTAATTATGACTATAGTAGAGGTTTACAAACAACACTTTAATGAAATGGATGTTTAAATCAAGACTGCTGTACTAAACAAGTACTCATCATGTCTATCCTGCAGTTGGTACTGTAAGGCTCTGCAAATTAAAAAAACCCACATTTTGTTAATGTGAAGAAGAAACAGAAAACATTGAACCTCTCATCCTCCTCTTTTGTGGAGAGCTCGTCTTTTGACTTACATCTTGAAACAAGTAGAAAAGCAGACTCTGGAGCTCAAATGCATCTCCTTAGAGATCCAAGACTGAGAAGTCAAAAAAAAAAAAAAAAAAAAGAGCACTCCCTACCAGATCTTATCCAGCAATCAGCTCTTTAACCAGATACCACTCCCTTTCAAACCATCAGCCCAGACTAAAATAATCTGGTTTATTTGTGTGAGAACACCTAGTGGGACCACTGGCATTTCTTTAATGTGCAGCCAGAGGAACATGTCTCTCTGACTGAGAGCTGCTGGTTTGCATTTTTCTTTAAATTATGAAAATACCCAGGAAAATGGAATTTGTGCTATATTATATTAAAAGAGGCCAAGAAAAATCTTGGTAAGGATATTACTCAACAGACAAGGGGAAGGAAGTGGGAGACAAACCAGTCCTTTTGAGCTGCCCTGTCTCTATTTCAACTTTTTAAGTTATAGCAATATCAACTTAACATATTCCCATCTTTTCCCAGGATGAAGACAAGTAGCTACAGCATGCCTCTTATTAAATTACAACACCCAATGCAAAGAAGCACAGTTTAACTCAAAGGTTTGCTACAGCATCCTGCAACAGTTGGTGAAACTGCTCAATTTAGAGTTCTTGACGACCCAAGTTCAAGAGTAACAATTTGAACTCTCATTGCCAAATATATTAACACGTATGGAAAATGAACACAACTTGACAAAATGCTTTTGTGCAGCTGAACTGTTATCAGCATGTAAAGGATATCAAGAATATATTATCATGTTGACTCTGGGTCATGCCAGACTCATTTCAGACTTCAATGGAAATAGTTTTGCATGATATAAAGGCGCCGAAATATTATTAAAATGCACCACACATCTCACTGTCTTAGATATCAATGCATACATGAAGTCTGAAATATGCTAAGGAGGTTTTTCCTCAACAATTTTAATCATCCATAGTAACTACTGATATGTGGTAATTCTAAACCATACTGACAAATGTTTAAAAAAAACTTCTCTTATAAAGTATGCAAAGCATCACACAGAAAAATAAAAAGTGTATTTTGCATTTGCTTGCAGAAGCGATTTATAAACCGTATCCATATGAGCAGTAAATAAATATCCTCTTTTGCAAACGTGAATTTGCCACCCCCAATTCAGTTGGCAGAATTTTTGCTGACAAAACCAGTGAAAACTACACCCACCAGCAGGGAGCTGAAAATTAGCAGTGTCTTTTTACTACAATATTTTGGTGTCTTATATTGCAAAAGTGCTGATAATAAAGCTGTTATATTTTCTATTTTAGACTAAGAAACAACATGAAAAAAGCAATGATTTTTTCCCTGAAAATGGCAGGCTTGGGGAGGCAATAGAAATATATATACAGATACAGACAAGCTTCATATCCTTCATTCAGTGTAGAGAACTAGGACTTATTTTTTAAAACTGGTTTTAGGAAAGAAGAAATTGATTCACCTCACTGAAGGATTTAAACATGTAGGCGAACATCAATGGTCTTTGTGCCCTTGAAATAGTTTATTAGGTTTTCCAATGCTCTTTTGGTGCAAATATATATATTTCTTTTTCCAAAAAAAACAAAAAACCAAAACCAAACCAAACCCCAAACAGCTTATCCTAGCAAACATGGACTATACAGACCACAGGTTAAGTACTTTTGCACTGTTCCTGGCCTTCCTTTGGCAAAAAAGTCTCAGCCATTTCTAAGCCCTCGACTTTGCTCTACACATCTCAGCCAATGCATTCATTCCCTCTGGCAAAAGATACTAAAGAACCAAGAAACATTAAAAAAAAAGGTAAAAATAAATAATGACAATATGTAATTTCCTGTAGACACAGCTACCCATTTTCCCCCATTAATCTCATTTCTAAGACAGTTCCACAAAGGAGCTGGGTGAGGCAGTCAAGGTTTAGACTGAGAACTTGTCAGCTTCCTTCACTGTTGAATGGACACACACAGACTCTCTTACTCAAGAAACATGGGAAGCTTTGAAATAATGAAGGCAATTTGCTTCCTAGAATTTCCAAGTTATGCTGGAAGGTGAGGAAAGCTTGACCAGGAACACCTAAAAGCTATTTACAGTATTGTAATTGAAGTAAAGGAGGGAAAAAAAAAACCCAGAAGAAAAAACCCAGCAATTAAATAGGAACTGTTGAGCTGTATCAGTCCATCAGTCTATCTGGTTTGGTAACCGACCTTTCCCAGCCTGTATTGGTCAAGAAGAGTATTCTGTCAGAGAGAAAACAGATGCTTACAGGGTTAAAGAAATTATGTAGATATAAATCCAAATACAAAATAGCTGCTTTGGGGCTAGAGTCATGTGGTCTTATAAACTTGAAAGAATTAGACCAGAAAAGGTATATTAGAGTGAAAAAAAATCCACTATGAACCAAAATCAGGTTTCAAAATAATTTTCTCTCACTTGAGCCAGCCCTTTCTATTGCGCTGTTATCCTACTAACCATTCAACAGACACTGTTGATTGAGTGTAGTGCCTAGAGCAGAAATAGGAACACAGAATTTAATACTGCATAATGGACCATGCTACATAAGTTGATATCATGATCACAGCACCAGTCAAATCAGGGGCCTTGGGACCAACCTTCCATTGCCCTTCACCAGTCTAGGTAGAGATAGAGAAGAGAAGTGCTTAGGCTACACTATGTACTTCCCAGCACAAGCATTAGGGAGACACAGCCCTGTAGGGAAAGCTGACTCTGTTTTGTTCTCCCCAAACCCCAGGGATGGTGCATTTGCAATTACTTTCTTCTCAACTTTTCCTTGCTCAAAACTATCCTTTAATTTTTAGTTACCCTGCCATCCTGTTCACCCATAACACCAGCATAATTACCAGCATCCAAATCACCATCATGCAGTAACATGGACAATCAGTAAGAGTTGTATGAAATACTAACACATAAGGAGTAAGAAATTCGGACTAAATGGGTACAGGTAGAAGGGGGAAGGGAGAAACTACCAGCTCTGAGGTAAGAAGCAAATTTAGTAATGTAAATCCCATATTCCTTTATTAAGTTTCTCATTTGAGTCTTGTGGCAAAACCATATAACAAACATCACTCAAATTAAAATGCACAAGTTATATAACTCTAAAATAATAAAAACAATAAAGCAAGAAGCATAATATGCCATATCCAGGGGCTTTGGATTACATTTTATTGTAATTGTTACTAAGCACAACCCATTTGCAAAATGATTGAACAATTCTCATACTCAAACCTTTAGCAAACACATAGACCATGAGAGAAGAGAGTAGCTCTTAAAAACCCTACTCCATACTTTCAGGCAAAAAATTGTGCAACAGAACTTCAAATGTTTTGTATGGTCCTTGTAACCCAGCTGTCCAACTTGAGGATCAATCAGGAGAGCATGCATCCACCCTCACCGTCCTGAGACTTTGCCATCAGCTTGGCCACTACAGAAGTAAAACACGGGGCCTAAAGCTGCACTGCTAAAAACTACAGTTGGAAGTTGGTCTCAAGTATACTTCCAAGCTGCTTCGTTCTCTCACTGCCTGTTGGGTAACCTCGAGGAACACCTACTTGATTGACACACATCCAAGGAGACACAGGCAGAGAAATCACTTTGCCTTAACGATTCTCACTGCTAGGACAGTGAACTGCTTAGTCCTGGTCTGGATTGAGGTAATTCACTGCATTCAGAGAGGTGCAACTTCATGCTTGAGGGATGCCTCTGTAAATCAGAATGAAATAAGTCAACGGTGCCTACACAAGTGAGCAGCAGCTGAGTAGGGGCTATCAGAAACACTGTTTCTGGATTCAGATGGCTCAAGCTAGGAGTGCTTTTCCAGAGAAAACATCGCATAGGAAAGCACATGTATAATAAAATTACAAAGAAAATCCTCTACTCCTGCATTCGGCCAAGGCAACAGCAGATTTCCCTGTGCCAGTTCAGGCATACCTGCTATGTCCAAGAGACAAAGAGCAAGTCTGACTCTAGCTTTGCCAATAATGAATTACCGCATTTTTGCCATTTTCATTTGGTGTCTGCTAAAAGTTGGAACAAGTGTCCCAACTCTACATGCTGTGGAGTCATGTAAGATTGTGGCAAAATCTGAACTTCACATAAAAGTGGGTTGTACTAATTGAATCAAAAGAGACAAAAACTGAGGAAAACAAAGTCCTGTGTGATAAACGTTGGTCCTTTGTTCCTCTAGTTTCTGTAATGGATGAAAATTAGGGTGGGCTGTTTAGCTGGATTTCAGCTAAACTGTGTTGGTTTGAAAACAAACCAGTGGGAGATCACAAGTCAAGATTGAAATTAAAAATAAGTGAAATAATACAAGGAAAAGCACTGACAAAGTCAGATACACCCTAACACCCTGTTAGGGTGGTAGTAGCAGTCCAACTGAAGTAGTCCAGTTGAAGCGGTGATCCTGTGAAGGTCTAGTCTCCAGCTGAAGGTCCAGTGGTAGCTCTTGTCCTCTGGGAACCCAGTAGACAGGGCTAGCTCAGGCAGTTCCAAGGCCAGGTTATATCCAGGTGGGAACACCTGGCTCCTCCCTCCTGGGCAGAGCATCCCACAATGGGATGAGATAAGTCCATGAGTCACCCGGTGGGTCCCTGATGGCCCATTGCCTGTCATCCAGGGCGGGTCATTAGCAGCTGATAGCAGCTAACGGCCCACAGCTGGTGGTAATAGAATACTTAAATACATCTATATTACAACCCAGGACACTAAACATATTAGAAGATCTGTTAAATCTTTCCATTACTGCCTAAGAATATTCTCACAAACCTACTGGGTCTATCAAGTATAAGCGGAAAAGATTGGCTGTGCATGCATTTAATTCCTCTCTTGAGCTGCTGTGTGCTGGTGGTAACTTCATAGGAAATCACAGAAGAGAAAGCACAAAGACAGAAAAGGTATCAGGCATTTAGGGCTGTGAAGGGACAAAGATGGAGAAACTATATAAAAAAATTGCATCCCATAGAATGAAAAAATATTTTTAATGTTGTATATGCATCTTCTCATGTATAACATGAAAAGTTATACAAATACCAGCCGGTTTGTGAAGGAAGCTGAAAGGGAGGCAAACATCACGTTCCTTTACAAACAGTTATTAGGGAACAGAGCTAAAGCCAACACAGACACTGACTGGCCAATTTACTATGATTTTTGAAGTGTGAAGGGAGGAGTTTGGATTGCTCATGAATCTTTCCTTTATAAATTGAAAAACAGAGATGATGGGGAAAAGGCAGAACAACAGAGTAGCAGCTATTTTATTCTTGTTATTTGATTTTACTGTGTTAAAGTCCGACTGGGCAGTTAAGGACAGTCTGAAAACAATTGGCAACATTTCTTGACGCTAAGCCCAGTTAGAACTGCCCCTCCCATAGCCCAGGGAGGAAAGCAACCTGTTTACACTTGAAGTTCTCCAATAGCCAAGCCTTTTACTGTACTTGTAGCTCATTAACATCACACCACCTTTCTAATGTCCTTCACAACTAAACAGCATAAACCCACCCCTAATTCTGGCATCTGCCTGAAAAACCAGAGGCTGCAGAGCCTTCTTGCCTCCCTGCTCCGGGCTGCTCCCCCTCTCCCCTCCTCCATCTGAGGCAAATCCTGTGCAGTCATTCAATTCCAGCCTTATCTATTCCCAATTACACATGGATTAAACTCAATGTAGCAGGTTTATTACATGTGCAAATCCACTGCTGTTTAATCTTGCCAGTGCTGTGTTTGGTTTTGATGTATTCTGACTGGCTTGCCTCTCAGCAGAAGGCTGAAGAATATTAAACACTTCGATGCACAGTTACTCACACACACTTTCACGTGTGTTATTTATTTGTGCTGTGTGACTTCTATTAAAAGCAAGTATTTCCAAATCACACAGCATGGACGAAACCACAGCAAGAAGGAGCTGCAAGGAAGAGGAGCAAAAATGCTTCAGACATATTGAAGTGATTCAGGCCTGCCTGCTGTGTTGGGAGACATCAGCCCAAGGAGATGTCAGACCATAGGAAAACAAGCAAGAAAACCTCCAGACTGTCACCTTTCACGCTGTTTGCTCAAACAGTATTGCAACCCACAGCAATGCTACCCACTAACACCCAAGCACTGATGCAGTACATGCAACAAAGCAGAACAATGACAGGAGAGATCCAGAGACTCTTTGTGACACTCTGTTATGTCACGAGGGTTGCAATCTCATGTAATTAGCTACAGAGTAAAGAACACTTTGGTAACATCCTCTAACTCAGCTCATGATCAGCTGATGAATTGACTCTTCTTCATGCCTTACAGCAGGGGTGAGGGCCAAAGTCTGTGCTCACATGCTGAATAAGGCTTACCTCCCTTCTGGTTCCTGTAGCTTTTGTGAGGTCAGTATCAAATTCAACTGTTAATTGATCTTCCCTTCTGCCAGAGAAGAGTCTCGAGCACTCTTTGGGAATTTCTGCTAAGTGCAGAAGGGGGTTTCCCCTTCAACCAGTCTCACCTCCACTGCAAAAGATAGTCATCATAGGATTCAACATTCTTTCCTCATTTCCTTAGGCAAGGTTTTATAATACACGATCAAATCTGATGTAAAACTTGACCTTTCATCTTCCTCATTCTCATTTCCCTGCAAAGGAGTCCTTCTCTTGCCAATGTTAGACCCTGATTCTCCAAACATATATTCTGCCCATACCCCATGGCACATGCAGAGTGCTGTTGGCATTACTGGATTTACCTAGAGACATTGGGCATGCACTAGAATAAATACAAACAATAGGCCTTTGGGATAATATTAGCAAGATAAAGTGAACATGCTTACTGAAAAGTATCTCTTCTTTAAGATGGGTAGGACATGCTAATGGTTTTTTGCCTATACTTATTTCTTATAGTTCCTGTGTTAGAACAATTTTTTAGCTATTTTTTTTATGGTTGAGGGTGGGAATAGCTGACCTTGATGCTTGCAAGACCTATACAGATTCCTGCTTCACTGTAAAACCTACAAAAAGACCTTTTCTGGCCTTCAGCAGCTGCCTAAGGTGCTGGATGCATGCATTTCTTCACATTTAACAGAGGTACATGCAGAAGTAAACACATTTATCATTGTTTATAGTTAGTCTATGACCTTTTTGGGCAGGGACTCCATTTTGCTCTGGGCTGGTCCATAACCAAGCATAAGATGACTGTGGGGAGCACAGAGGGAGGATTTTGGCATAATTATAAATAATGAGGTAATCAAGAAAAGAATAAACCTGGCTGTTTCCTGAGACAATATGCTTCATTGACTGACAAAGTCAACTTCATGATAAAGTTGGTAAATTTTCTGAAGCTGCTCATTCTTAGTTTGCTAAGGTTTCCCCAAAAACTATTACATATAGCTTCCCTGAGAGCTGGCTAAGTATCCTTTGCAGATCAGCCTGGCCTCTCTGAGATGTCTTGTATCTATTAACATCCTACTGAGAATTTTTTCTTAACTCAGTATCACAGAATTTATATATATATTTATATATATGTGTGTGTGTGTGTGTATGCTATATATATACATATAACAACATATGTATAACCCTTCAGAATCCCAAATGGGTAATAGAACTGGAAAGGATGACCCAGTCACAACATTCAACTCTTTGCAACCACATAATAAACACTTTGCTCAGGAAAACCCACAAAGCATCCGCTTCACACGTGCCCTCACATAAAGCAAGCTGGGCACAGTTCAAAAACTCCAGGACCTCTGTTACCTTCCCAGTTCCAGGGTTCTGGCCTAGGGCACTGTGGTCACACAGTCATGCAGACCCCTAAACAAAAGCACTTTCCACCAACAGCTCCATCTTCTCGGGGCACAGTTCACTGCCCCACCTAACATCAGCTTGCCTCCATTTCCACTTTTCTCTTTGATCACCAGATCTCCTTTAGAGAGTTGAGGAGTTAAGACAGTCTTTTATCTCTCTGGCTTCAGCTTCTGGTGGTTTTTCCAAGTTCCCATCCCCATTCAGAGAAGTCAGCTGGTGAATCCCTCAGCTCCTTTCCCTGGCCTCACCCAGGAGGTAAAACACCTCTATCATTCCTTCAGCCCTTCCACTGGACCTCCCTCAGCCGTCCCACCAGGTTCTCCAGCTTCCTCTTCCTTCATTGCTTTCATATGCTGCCCTACCCTCTTAATTTGACTCAGCGGGGAAGAGTTGAACTTTCCTCACCTGGGACTCCCGGGACCACATACGTAATTCCACACACTAGCACATTTTCTGCCTTGTGTGTTTACTGTTCCACAGTTTCATGGTCAGTGTCAGTACAGCAAGGAAGGGCCTACATTCAGATGTCTGTGTACCATATCAGACATACAAATGTTACAAGCCTGTCTGGAAAAATTTTATGAGGGAAAAAAGACAATGGCGGAGACTCTCATTGTAACAGCATAAAATTGTTTCTGTTTGCTATATCCATTCCAGCTTTTTTCCTTTTTTTTTTTTTTTTTTAACACTTATTTATTCTATAATACTATTCTTTCATTCATTGACTACCCACTTTTTCCATGTAAAACCCTTTGTAAGTCTGTGGTCCATGTTCACAACTGTCTTACTGCTCCTCAGCTTTCTGGAACTGTAACTGTGCACATAAGCTGACTAGCTAGTGATCCATCTCCCAAGGCTGTTCATAAGATCATAAACAGGTGTCCTCGCTGGACTGCTCAGAAACATAGTTCTTGTTGTAGCAAAGCCTAAACTCTCTCTTCTGAGATGTGAGGTTATTAATAATGAGGGGGAGGTAAGAAAGCAAAAGACTAGCTCAAATTTTTCCAGGTTTTACTACTTATAAAATTTCTTCAGGTTTTTTTGATCTAAGGCATTGTCCTTAGACAGTGTCTCCTACCGCACTTCTGTGGATAATGAGTCCCCTGTATTAGTGTATCTACAGAATCTCCACAGTGCTTTTCCAGAATGACTGATATCTACCAGCAGGATGTAAAAATCTATTATTATCTTTGAAATAGAGTTTCTGGTTTTCCCAGAAACATTGTATTATGAATTACAGAAGACAACCTGTTTATCTGAGAATGATCTGTGGAAGTAACGTGCTCTTTTATTAAGATGCTGGAAGGAAGAGAAAATGTTTCTTTGATCAACATAAACCTTTTATTTCTGAGGAAGGTGTGAGTGAGACTATTTCAACAAAACTGTGGGGACCAGGTGGCCTAGGTGAGCTACTGCAACCACAGTTTTCTTTTGGCTTTGACATTACCTAATAATACTTAGCCAAAAGGTTCTGCCTTCTGCAGAATTACCATTCCAGTCATTGAGTACACTAATTGTTAACCCACAGCAGGATTTGAGCCCGGGCTAAGATATTCATCATTAGCAGGTCTGCAGTATATTCACTGGGCCAACTTGCCTGTGTGTGTATAACAATTTTTTAAAAGCCCACACACAATGCAGTTTTGGCTGTTGGAGAGAATTTGATAGTTTGTCGGCTTTTTCTGAACTTTATTTTATTTATACTTGCATTTCTTGTTAAATATATCAAAAGTTCCAGAGGACGTTTGAACAGTAAAAGAGCTTTGCAAACTAAGCTTCATTTCAACATTGATCAGGCCAAGGACATAACCTGGCATAAGTATGAAATCTTGGCCTTAGAAGAATTCAATGGGAGCTTTGAAGTGGATTTTTCTGTAGAATTGCATTTCACCTTGAATTCCCCTAATACCCTTTTAGAAGTTGGTTACTGAAAAAAACATTGCATTTCCTTACCTTGTAGGTCTACACCGAGAGGTGTATGGCACTTGCATGGCATCCACACAAACAGCCAAAGACAGATCTGTTACAGAAAAGTGAAAAAAAAAAAGAAGAAAAGATAATTCTTTTACTTTTAAGAAGGGAGAAAGTTGAATGAAAAAGAAAGCATTTAAATCCACAGTGCACTAAAAGATGCTTAGAGATTTTAATTTCTTTTGTAAAGAACTGCCTTGAAAATATGAAATGTTGACTTTGCCCGAACCATTTTTAATTAAAAGGAACGGATTTTCTTTATTATAGTCCACTAATTTGAAATATTGAATATTACTATAATACCCAAATAGACTAACTGAATATTTTCTGTGATATCAAAGATCAGATAATACTTTACGGTGTCTCAGTACGCTGGAGTGTTGAAATGTTACTGTGGCCTTTCTCTCAGCATGATTTCATTTGATTTTGTTTGAAATAGATTTTGAATTGAAACAAGAACCTGAAGGTCTGATGTAACTTAAGCTGACCTTTGTTCCATCACACTGTTTTTGTCATGTAATTCTGAAAAAATTTTTCTCTGCTCTTTAATAACTCATTTGCATATTTCTTAGCTTCTCCATAGTATTTATTTTGAAGCTTGCATTGCAAGTTAACAGCACTAATAGCACAAATTTCATGGTGAATTACCTAGAACTATTTAAAGAAAAGGAAGGCATATGAACTTTTCCTTGTCTTTCCATTAAAAAATCTAGTAATATTTGAACAGTCACCCTCTTTAGACCATGGCTTTCATGTTTAAGAAATTTGTTCTTAGTTTGCGCTAAGAGTTCTGTGATGGGCCATTGCCTTTGCACCATGATGGATTCTCACAGGCCTCATGGAAGGAAGATGGTATCTCCTAAATTCAAGAATTCACCTTCATGCCAGTGTTAATTGGCTAGTCTCTGAAGAGCCACTATAGTGAAATAGTCTTCTCTGAATGGTACTTCAGAGCAGAAGTTTGAGGGAACAAAACTGCCTTTAAGGAGCCTTTCCTGCTTAGTATTGATTATAACAGGAGCACAAAAATAATTAACCTCACAACTAAGGCCTACAAATTGCATGCCTGTACCTGGCACATCCTCTCTACCTCCTGCCAAATATATAAATATATTGTAGGGTTTGCAACTTAAATTTGAGTTAATTTTAAACTAAGTATTGTTGTATAAGCTGTATGAAAGCTGGATGATGCTTTACTGATAGCTCAGGTAGGTCAGTATCTATGAGGGAACATGAACAGATACTAAATCAAAAGCATTTATAGCTATTAGAAGTATACTGTTAAAATTACAACACGAGGGGCATTTTAAAATTTTTCACCTACAGCCAGAGCCGTGGAAATAATATTTTGGCAAAAATCAGCCAGCTGCTGAAGGCAGCTTCAGTTCCATGGACCACAGTTCCATGGCCTAAAGAGATCTTGAAGGCAAGGGTTATCATTGAACCAGTGGGAAGGTGGCACCGCTGAATTGCCTTCAAGTGATGAAGGGCTACATTCAAATCCAGTACTTGGCTATGTGGCATCTAATTTTGGTGTGTTCTTCAGCAACTTTCTTCATTTCACATTAAAGAATGAGAGCAGAATCCACCACATAAATAAGAGTTACCCAGACTGTTCAAATTCCTGTTTGTTCTCAGTTCTTTTTTTTTCTTTTCTTTTCTTGTACTAATGCCACTTCTCGTGCAGATGCTGAAAAATGTCCCAGCCCTCAAACAGACTTGTGTGACGTAGTATTTGAACCACACATACTTATCACACCCATGAAAAGTGACAATCATATCTCAGCCTCCTGCCTTAAGTCTGGTCTTTGCCTTCTGAAGTGACTTCAGTTGTATCATTCTTAGTCTCCACCATGGTAAACTGTGTCCAGGATCTTGATAGCCCTCTGATTCATGGCCTAATTTATCCACTTCTAGCAGGGAATATTTCCAATGAACAGGAAGAGTTGCATCAGGCAACTAGTGTGTCTACCCCCAGTTTCAAAGAAGAAAGCTCTAGTATTTACCCAGAACTAGTGTTTAGAGACCTATAAGAAAAGAGGATCCTTTTCTTAAAGACATGGCATAACAAATCAATCTTTTTTGAATAGCAACCTAATGTCTATTATTCTGAACAGAAGTCAAATAAAAGGTTTTGTCAAAACACACCCAGTTCCAACATAAGTGAATTCACATCAGGTCTACTACTCTGGGCAAAAACTATGTTGGGTTTAATATTACAGAGATGATTAATTGAATAGTGTATTCAGTCACAGCATCAAAATTTGTCAATATAGCAAATGGACAGTATTCAATCAGCTCCAGTAAACACCAGTTAAAATACCCCTGGAAATGAAAACTCTTTGCCAGAATGCTATTTAATAGAAAATTATTCACAGATAATTTGACTAACCCCATACAGATGAATTCTCTCATGCTCAACTAGGAATTAGAGGGAAAAAAAAATACTGGAGACTATAAAATGCTCTACTCCTTAGTAACCTAAATCAGAAATTATATTCTAAATCACAAAAATAATTGGGAAATGCCATCAGAAGTCAAAAAATGTTGGAAGATATTATTTTATATATATATTTATATATATTTGTAATTGAACATTGGATACCATTTTGCATATCCTCACATTCTTCTTCATCCTGACCATTTGCATGCAAATATGGAATCTTTAAGTGCATTTTAATTGGTACACTATCTTCAAAAATAGAGAATTTTAAAGATATATTTATTATTCTGTAGGAAAGATAATGGTAAAATGAACCAAATAATTACTCTGTTTGAATATTGATAAAGTTTATTTGTAACAAAATCCTCTTTTAAATATAAAAAAACCCACTGAACACTATGGAGCTTGACAAACAAAATAACAGAAAATGTCATCAAGAAAAGGTGCATTCATAGAGGAAAGATTTTCAGTACATCACTTTTCAATATCTCTCTACCACTAGTGCCAGAGTTACAGGTCAAGGCATATCCAGCACATGCCATTTTTATCAGGCAGAAAGAAAATATAGATTGAAAAAAGAAAAAGAAGTCAGAAGTATCTGGACTTCTTGCTCTTTGGATGATTTTCTTGTGAATGCGGTTTTTTTTAAGTTGCTGAACCAATGTATTAATTTAGCAAAGATAAATATAATTTCCTGTGTGTGACCTTGAATTTTAAGCCTTAGCTCAGAGGGAATATTTACAACCTGTAAACAGACTCTGATAATGGAAATTCTGACAAATCTCACCATTATAATGCTAGTTACATTTATCTTCCAATTTTTCCCCTCCCTCTCCCCTCTCTAAAACATAAATGTCCACAGCTGACTAAAATCCTTGTCTTAGGTGTCTATCAGAACATGCCAGACTTTTGCAGCATAAAAACCATGTGATCACTTCTCATTTATTTTGACTTGGCTTTACCTTAGTGTGTATAAAGTCAGTTATTATTCAGGCCTGTATTCCATTTTGGAGCTTTCAAAACATAACTCATATTGGCAAAATTTAGGCACGTGATTATCTTCTTTTTCACAAAGATTGTAGAAATCAAAAAGTGCTCTTTTGGCATGTTCTGACTGTCTTTCCTATATCTTACTGCCACTGTAAAGCCTGAGGTTTCTCTCCCACTGCCTTTCAGAGACCATCCATCCCCTGCCTAGTGCAACACTGACAAATAGACAAGAAGCTGGAGAAAAATTTGTGTTCTTATGAACCCGTATTGTGAGCTCCCACCAGCAAGGCTGTTCTCAGGATTCACAATTATTAGTATCTACTACTGTCATTTCAGTGTTTGGGGATGAAGGAAGAAAATAAAATCTTCTCTAGAATCCATCTCTGCAAATATATTCATTAAATGGGAAGTCTGTGAGAGGCCATGGTGTCAGCTGTCTTGTTGAGTTGAACATGTACCACTACAGGTTGTAACAAGTGTCTTTGGGAAATTCCTCTCCTTTGTAGCTTCACAAACTGCTTATACCTCCTTATACTCTGGAAAAGAAGTTCAGCTGTTAGAGACTAATTTGGGGAAACCAGTTAGCAATGTGCTGACTGAAATCCCTGCCTTATTGCATCAGATAGATCTAAGGAGAGGTCAAACCTTCCAGCAAGTGAAACACCCTGCTGTATGCCTTTCAAAATCAGAAGGAAAGATTTGTCCCGTGTTCAAGAAGAAAATATTTAATGCTCTCAAATCAAGCCAAAACCTCCAGCACTGCAAGCATTTTATCTTTTGATCTGTACCTCTCCTACCATATGTTATTATATGATAACATGCTACAGAGCTACCCTACTTTGCATCCCTTTTTTGTTTTGCTTCCTAAAGCTGAAATTCTGCTAGGAACATTCTGGTTTAAATTGCTTTTCAAGCTTCAGAATCATACTGAAAAAGCAAAATTCAGTGCAGCTATTTGTGCAGACTTGTTCAGTAACTGTGATGGAAAAAGAAAATTACTCCAAAGCAGAAACCAGCTGTATCCAAGCATGTATAGCAGCATGTATAATTTTCCATAGCCTTGGGCAAGAAACCTATGCATAGAAAAATTCCTAAGGTGTCAGAGTAACCAGAAACGCATTAACAAGTAGTTAATTAGGGACTGATTATGAAGACTTACCAGATGGACATAAAATTAAAGTCTGGGATTTTTTTAATTTTTTTTTTAATTTTGATTTTTTGAGGGTTTTTTTTGAGGATTTTTTTTAATATATATTACCCAAGTAACCTGTATTTAGCTGCAGTCTGCAATTTTTTTCTCCCTGTTACCCAGTATAGCCAAGAAGTTATTTAACAGCTGTTACTGGAATGTCACTCACACATTCTTCCTAATTTGATTCAAAATGTTTCATCTGGTACCCAGTTCATGCTTTTTTTTTTTCACTAGACTGTCAAAAGGTTAAAAAAATCAGTAAATAAGCAGAAGTATTTTTCATTTTGAAGCCGTTGTAGAAGGAATTGCCTTTTCAGTCATATTTACATTACAAGAAACTACTTTTCTTTCAAACAGTACTCTTTTTGAGGAAAAAAAGGTATCCTATATGTTGTCTAACATGTCCATAAAAATTATGTTACTGAGATACTGTATATAGGAGTAATACAGTAATGCTGTATTCTGGTATATAAACACCAAAAATTCACTGTCCAAGCTCCCTAGCTATTTTGATCTCATTTACACACAGTAAAAACTTCTTTCGTGGCTGTATACAGCAAACAATGCCCATACCAAAACAGTTGCACTACCTGTGACATCTGAGAAGTTTAGACTAAATTGATTAGATTAGCAAGTGAGAAGGAAAAGCCAAAGTTGTTATCAACATGTAGACTGAAAATATCTAAGTTTCATGATAAGATGACAGGTTCATCAATAATCACATGTAAGGCACACAGGGATAAAGGTTTCTATTAACAAAGCAAATGATTGTGTAAAGTAAAATAGCAGCAGTGCAAATTTTCCAAAATGTCCTTTTGCTGTGTCATAAGCCATTACTGGCAGGGCAGCTCCTGAAAACTGTACTGTCAGTTCATTACTGCCACACTGAGATTGCAAGTGAGAGTGACAATAGATGCTTAAAAAAAAAAAAAGTCTCACCACTAAAAAATTAGTTCATTTAACACAATTTTCTAAACAGCTGTCAAATGGTAACAGCTTTTGGACATTACTACTAGAGTCAAATAATTGCTCTGGATGCAAAATCTCCGGGTTTGAATTAGCAATTCCCCAGCCTCTTCAATCCCTCCAACTGTACACTCACATGTCATCTGTAAGGACTCTTGCTTTATGAGGGAACTGTGGTAAATACATGCACTGTGCAAAAAATATTTACCATGAAAAGAAATCTATACATGAGTAAACCCTAAACTCACAGCAGTGTTCTGAATATCATCTTGGTGATGCCACCAGATTTCATGGCTCAGGAATGCAGAGATCCTTGAAAGCCCTCCTGAGTCCTCACCCTGCATTCCCAAAACAAAGAGAACTTGATACATGAACAAAGAGAAGAAGACAGAGAGAGAAAATTTTTGTGTGCTCTCGCTAAATAAGTTGTCTGACAGGGAACGAGAGTTGTAATGCGCATATGTACTATTGTGGGAAAACCTATTTGGGTCTATTACAATAAAGAAACAGATGAAGAACAGTCCATCTGTGCACAAATATGACCCCTGTGATGCTGCCAACATCGGAGTGATCTGCCAAATGATGCCATCTGCACAAATGGAAATTCTTCCATGGGCAGATTGAGCTCACGTGCAGATTTAGTAAAACTCTTAAAGGAGTACTGTATCCAAAGGCGATGTCCACTTTGGAGGTGGAGGAAGCTTGCTATCTGCTAATGCTTGCCTGCTGCATGGCACACTGTGGGGCTGAAGGATGTTGTCCTTCACGGGGGGGGAAGGGGCAGTAAAGAGAGTAGGGCAAAGAACTTCTCCATCTCCTGGGATCCCTGAGCAGGACAAGTCCATCTTGTTTTCCAGTCAGAAAGAACTAGCTCCTTCCCTTGCACTGCTCTAGGAGGGTTCCTCCTGTCACCTCAGTGAGGGCAGCTGGAAGACCCTTGTTCAGGGTGGCATTACCACTTCATTGCAAGGACCTTATGGGACAATGGTGTGGGATTCCTGATTCTGAGTGGAGCATCTCATCTCACAGAGCTCCTGACCTGCAGAGAGGGAACTTGACACCCTAGCACAGCACTTCAAGGGATTTCCAACTGTGAATTCATTTCTGTGTGACCTGTCATCCCAAAGAGTAGCATAGGTGGTTGAATCCACACGGGCCTTAAACACTTCTTTGAGAACAGCCACCCTAGAAGGAGGACGTCTGTACCCTGGAGCACAAGAAGTTTGCCTAATTTCATGCACACTTTCACAGTTCACCTTATCTGAGGGACATTGACAAAAAAGCCACAAGAATCACCTGGCAGGGAGAGAAGCTATCTGCTCTGGAAGTAGATTGACCCCCATGGCTTGACAGAACATGTGTCTGAAGTCATGTAAATATTCATGCATAGGTCCAATTGTCTTTGAAAGGAGCTGTACAGGAAACTAAGACAGTGAGTCCTCACAAGCTACAGAAAGGTGCCTTGAGCAAGGATCTGCTCATAGATGCCATGAAGTTGAAAAAGAGTTTGATTTAAACAGAAAGGTAAAAGTAGTTGTGGAAGTTTTCCTGTTGCTGAGTCCCCTTGATAATTTCTCTATGTTTACAAACACATTTTAAAATCCTTGTCTGTACCCTGTTGCTTTTTGAAAGACCAGTACATAAAAGGAGAGATCAAGTAACTGACTTTGTAGCGAAAACTAAATCTGACCCTACACAAAGCACTGCAGAGAGACAGTCAAATTAGAAAGGACAAAAATATGTATTTCCTTCAATCCTCTCTCTGCAAGACAATTTAGGTGCTACTTATAACAACAAAGAATAATAAAATCAGAAACAACTTAAGTTAATGATATCCCTGGAAAAATACACAGACATGAACTTCACTCATGATAGGCCTTTTCCACTTTCAGTCAGTACTATATCCATGGAAAAAGTTTGGATATTTTAGCAAGAAAGGTTCTGTATTTATGTATCTTTCTTCTGGATGTCCTTCTAACACAGATAGAAAAATAACTTCATTTTTCTTACCCAGAAGCAAAAGCTTGTAACCAGTATTTGCTGGTCCTGATCTGAGATCAGGCCTTGTATCCACAGGTATTGATTGAATAAAGCCCAATTCCAAAACAGGCCTTAGTCTGCCATGATGGGCACTGAAATAATGAGCTTGAGGGATCACAGTTACAGGACAGAAATTGTGATGCTGAGACAGGTGCTTGGCGATTTCCCCTGGGCATCCCAGAGGTGGATATCCAGTGCAGCAGGGCTGACGTGTGCAGGCACAGGTGTGAAACATGATGCTTTGCCAGGTGCCACCTGCCCTGTGCAGTGCAAAAAAAAGACACCCTACTCTCTCCAAAGTCTTCCTTCCCAGAAAAAAATGAACTACTTGCCTTTTCTTTCTCCCTTGGAGAAGCTACTGTAGGACACGGCCTCATCCTTTTACATAAATAAATCACCTTTCAGAAATGCAGAAGAGCCACTTTCACTGTACTCTTCAGCCAAAAGGGATTTGCAGCTACATCTCTCCCAAGACAATGTTAAAGCTACCAACTATTCTGGAAAAACAGTACTTTCCTATCCTGTGGCAAAAAAGGAGACAGTAAAAGTGCCTTGACAAGTAGATACCACGTAGAGAGGTTAACCATCAATGATTTTTCACATGAAACTGAAGCAGCCTGTGAAGCACAGAACTTTTCCCTCTCCTGCAAGCACCCTGATTACAAATTTATGACTTAAATCAGTTGCAATTAAAAAAAAAAGGCTGTTATTCTGTTTAATGAGAGATGCCACCCTCCAAAATTTCCATGCTGAATTTAGTCTGTTTTTTTCTTTTTCAGGGAAAGCATGAAACTATTCAAACATGTGAAAAAAAAAACCAACCAAGAAAAAAAGAACCTATATACTTGTGAGAGACGACTGATTGATACATGCTGTCAATGGACCAGTTTCCAAGCTGATGGTGACAGCTCTTCCAATACCGCTTTAGAACTAGGTTTGGAGGGTGCAGGGAAATATGTATAAATATAGGTATAACAGAATGCCTTCTGTTCAAAATTATTTTTCTTCTTCCAAGAAATGTTTTAAATGTTGACAACCAAGCTGTATCAGAAAACTAATCAGCACATCGACACCTCAGAGTCAAAACGAAATGCAGACTCCACTTAACTTGAATGGCAGTTGCATAGTGACACTTGTCTTCTGTGAAAATTATTATGGAACAGAACCAAGACCTGGAACATTTGGGTTCTTTGTTTTGCCAGTATTCCTGTGAGATTCTAACCAAGATATGAGATTTATTTTTTTATGGGTGTTTTTTGATTTGGTGGCTTTTTGGGTTTTTTTAGTTGTGCACTAGCTTACTCTTCAGTTATGTTAGAGTTTAGTTCAGACAGTGATAAAAATTTGTTGGATGAATAGCATCAGCCTGCTGTCTACATTTTGCAATCATACTAACCACTCAGGGACACATCTGAGGTTAGGCACTAAAGAAATGGCAATATACGTACAGGAAAGGCCCAGTGTTTTCTTCTTCAAGAGCAAGAATTTATCTGAATAAAAAATCTTCTTCAGTAAATATCTGTTCACATAATTTCACATAAATTTTTTTACTTCCAGTTTGCTGCATCATTTTATTATAACAGAATTCAGACAACTGAGATCAAAATTAGATAAATTCCCTCATTTTTCTCTTGAAGAAGTTAACATTTTAAAAATAAAAATCTATATACAATAATGTAATAATATATTACTGTAGGAATATTAGACATATGTAAACTACTTACTAGATTATGATTTCAATTTTTTTTCTTGTCAACATAGGAGATCTTATTCCATCCATCTTCACTCTGCATTAAGAACTTAGAAAAACACAACAGGGACATGTTTGTATATAAACCTGATGCACTAGAACAGAGCAAAGTATATCAGAGAGAAAATAATGGAAATAAGACTAATATTAATGAAGGTTATTTTTTTCCTAATTTTAGAATTCCTACTGATAATAAAGCTCTGGATGCAATTCTTTTTCAAGAAAAACAAAACAAATAGACAGAAGTAGGAGGAATTATTTGCTTTATGCAAGATGATAATTTAACTAGGTATTTCCTACTTTTTTCCAGCTGAGAAGTCTTTCAATTAAGGCTGCATAGGCTGTGTTATCAGCAAGATACTGCCTTTCTCTAAGTATTTTGCACATTGGGGAATATTCCAAGGATAACTCTTGTTCCTCTCTTGTCAAGATATCTTATAAACTGTCATGTTTATTTATTCCAACCAGCTGAAGGTCTGTCTTGAAGGGTATTTGATTAGGTTCATCTGATCAAGACAGAGATCTAACATTACCAAAAGGATAGTAATTTCTATTGCCAAGTTAAATGTTCAGAGGTACATGCATTTAACATAGATCTGTCTCCTATTTCAGAAATATTGCAGACAAAGTTTCTTCCCCAGTAAAACATAGATCTTACTGCAAGTTCAAGACTGCACCAATCTCATCTGACAGCATTATCTCTTTATGCCAGCCTACAAGATTAATTTATTCAGTTTCATAAACAATAAACTCAGTTCTAAAATTTTGCTATTTCACTGCTTTTTAAATCATTACAGGTAAAAACATTTAAAATGGTGCGGCCCAAAAACATGAAGAAGAAATGGCCATGAACTGACTTCACAACTCAAACAGTTATTCCCTTTAGACTTTGAAGAACCACATCCTATACAGATTAGATTGTTTAGTACTTTTTTCTTTTATGTAAAAGGAAAAGCTTTTGCAGATAATATAAAAAACTCTCCACCAGGGTACCAAGCATACAAAATTTAAAAGATTAATCGACCTCCAGGAAAGAGATGGATGACCATTGATTACCACACACACATGTCCAAGATAATAGATGAGTGTTGTCGGACCATTGATCTTTGCGAATGAGCCTGCCTTTGGTCAACTTATCACTCGTCTTTGGGACTCCTTCCATTAGCAGCTAACCTTACATAAAGAAAAACAAACAAAAACCAGCACATCCCACTGTGCTCTAAGCCACTACTTTGAGCACAATCAATACAGCCATAGCTTATCATAATCTTGGAGCTGTTCTGCAAAAAGAGATGGTTTCATTTTTTCACCATTCTGTAAAAAGATCCACAAGATTTTTTGTGTCTTTCTGCAAGACCTATATTCAATCTCCTGCTCAGGTAATTTTTTCCATTAGAGCTTACATTTACATTTCAAGAACAGGTTGAAAATGTGAAAAACCATTCTACAAATATAGAAATCAAAACTTTCCCCTGACTCTCATTCTGATCTTGTACTTTTATACTTGCACAGTATTAGATCAGTTTTAAACAAATGTTTCTTCTATTCACCAATAGAAGCAAGGTCTGGAGCAGCCTATTGAAAATAGATGTGAATGTTCTGCTGACCTTTATTGTGCTGTAGGAGATCTGAGTCAAATAACCAAATGCTTCCTTTATAACATCTGTTGGAAGATGTTGAGCAACCTAAATTCTACCACTGCAGGAGACAAAGGAGATAAAATTGCTAAGTTTTTGAATAACATTCCTATTCCCCATACTTTTTCTGAGATTCCGCTCTGAAGTTCAGCTGTAATCACTACATGCCACACCAAATTCAAAATCTGGTATCTGCATGTATGCACAACATGTTTTAAAATTAAACAGATATGTGAGGAAATTAAATATGCCTATTTTGCCACCAGATGTGCACAGACTTCTTGGAACACAGCTATTGATCATGTTTAGGCTTGCCATTATTCACAGCAAGATCCTCAGCTTCAATTTTCAGAGTTCACTGAGGTTGTGTACAAGCACAAGAAACATGATTTTCAAGCTTTTTGTGAACTTCCAAGAATGACCATGTCTATATGCTGTTATTAATGCCAAGGAAACAGCCTGGGCACACACTGGCCTCCTGCCCAGTGAAGATTATAAAAACTGCTGGCTGGGTGTCTAAGGATATATATTCCTGACAACCCAGGAAACATTTCAGCAAGTGTACTGTCTGAGAATTTAATGCTGATAATGAAGAGAGAAAAAATTAATAGATAGGAAAAATTCTCAGTAAACCTGATCATTTCATCCAGGATTCCTTCCTTGCCTCCAAAGGAGGTCTGGTCTGACAGCAAAGGAAGAAATCACTCTAGGAAAGGGGCTGAAACCAAGAAAAGTGAAGAGTGGATGAATTTTATATTGCGTTCTGTATAACTATCTGAATGCACTTGCCTTAGCAGCATGTAAGGCAGACTATATGCAAACCTTACTCATAATGTTACATAAATCATGATCTGAGGTCTAAAAACTACACTTTACTAACTACTGTGCTTCACAGCTCCTACTAAGCAAGATCTAATATGTTTACGCAGGGGAAAGAAAGCAAAAGGTGCCAATGTTCCACAGGGTGATTGAAGGTCAGGATTAAAGAAATTGATTCATTTTACCATGCTCAAGGTACAAGTAAGAAAGAAAAAATATTTGACATATCACTGGAAGCTTGTGAACCATTAAAATCCATTCAGTGCCTAAAATGATTACACAATAGAGTTGGCCAAAATCAGTTTTCACTGCATGGATAATTCAAATATTTCAGTGTTTGTTTGCATCCAGAATTAAAATGAAAAATCCACGCTTTCAAATTATTCATGAAAGGGTTCAGTTTCACAGAAATGCCTCAGAAATGTCAAAATGAAGTTTGACATTGCCAAGTGAGTCAAAATATTTTGTCATTTGCAAACTTCTCTCATTTCACTTAACAGCATGAGAACTTTTGGGAGGGATGAGGGTATGTTCAGCACATCCATTTGCCCCAGCAGCGCTGGAGAATTCTGTGAACCACAGTCTACACTGCCAGGTCCACACATGCCTTGGTGGATGGGATCTCATCCTGACAACAGGTACAGACAGGCATGCTCTGTGCTCATCTGATTTAAAAGATGCCCCTTGAGTTCAATCAAGTGAGCAAACCTCATATTTCATTTTCTGATTCATTTAGGGAAAATTTCTATTCTATGAAAACTGTGTCTGTCATAATAAAGCAATCAAATACCAAAGTTTGCAAAGAGTTTTTAGAAAGTTAGCTTAAGTTCCCTTCTTCTAGCATTGTCGTAAGAACAGTAGGGCTCAAATCATAGGGTGCTTAAGCACCTTTTCTAATATAAATGTAGAATAAGTTGCTTCAAGATCAGCCCAAACCCGGTGATTGATCTCTTGTACTGAAACCCAACTAAAATATTCCATTTCTTTTCTTTCTTCTTTGTAGCTGCTCTCACTTCAGTCTGCTACCAGATGCTTATTTGCTGTCAGACTGTCATATTCTTTTTGGAAATATTTTGCTTGCTTTAAAAATGTTTCCACTTAATCATTTCACTTGACCAAGGTGACTTTTTACCATTAGTTCATTCTGACTAAACTTGTGAAGTTTTAATCAATGCAAGTTCAGAGCCTGTTTTTCATCCAAATCCCTTCTGTTTTCACTGATCTCTTGCTGAGAAAGCAATTTAACTTCCTTTGGTTATCCCTCATATATCATATGTAATGGCTGTTGTACAAATATTTGTCTGTGCCTTCTATATCACAATCTTTCTTGTTTTCAAGAGAGCACTGCTGTATTAAATAAAAGCCTTTTTATGGTTTTGGGGGTTTTCTTGTTGGGTTTTATTTGGCATTTTTGTCTGCTTGTTTTAGATTGGATTTGTTGTGGTTGTCACTGGGGTTTTTTAGCAACATCTCTGAACCTGTGATAGCCATATTTTTTATCACAGGATAAATCAGATTGGAAGGAGGACACCAAGCCCTACACTCTGCTGTAGGACTGCACAATATCTCTGTGACCCTGCTTGGCTACCCTCAGGGGAAGCCTGAGCCTCTCTCATTTCAGTTTGTTCCCACTGTCCCTTGGGCTCCTGAGCTTCCATTGACATTCGTGAATTTTAGGGAAGGTCTCCTGTTCCCTTTTCTTAACTTCTGTGCCAGGTTGGCAGTCACTCCACATCTGTACTACACAAGGTCTGTGCAAGGCATGCTTAAGCTGCCCATGTCTGCTCAGGGCTGATGCTCAAGTGTCTCCAGCTGCCACAGTTAGTGTGAGCAAGGGCATTTCATTTTGGGTGTTGGAGATGTTTTTAGCCCAGGACTCCATCCAAGAAGGAAGTGAAAAAGTCCTGATATATTCCTCTCAGGAACACCAAGGCCTGAAGCCTTGTGTTACTTTTAAGCATGTTGCTCTTTAGTTATAATTTATTGCTCTAATCCATGTAAAAAGCTAATTTTTAAGACAATAATCCCACTGAGGTGAAAGTTCCACTGTTTCTGAAGAAACTGCAAGGAGTATCCATTATGAAAAAAAGGAAAAATTTCTAGAAGTAAAGAAGTAATATATGTAGTACCTTTGGATCATCCTGTATATTTACATACATCTCCCACCATAATCATCTCACCACCCTGGTTCTTCTCTGAATGAGGCTGGCATAATTCCAGAAGGTTCAATCATCCCAAACTCTTCCTCATGTCCTTCCTCTGCCAGTGACACTGCTTCTCTTCAAACCACATTGGAGGTCCCTGCTCTTCTGCCTGTCAGGAATTCTCCCACGAACACTGAAAGTACACCTGATGAACATTCAGAATAGGAAAGTAAGAAATTATATGTAACATCATTGTTTTCTTTTCATAGTGCTACATTTCTCATTGTACTCCAAACATCCTCTAAATCCAGGACAACCTTCCATTCTTTTATCATGTCCAGTAAAAATACTGACACTTTTTCTTAGTCTCACCTGTAAATCAGGATGGATTACTGAGAGTACCTCCTCTCAACCTGTCATCTGAGAATCTGTGATACATATGGGAAAATATTCTATTGAAATATATGTGTTTACCGGCTGAAATTTCAGAAGTAATTCTTAATCTTTTTGAAGAGGAAGACTGCTGTAATCGTGCTTCCACAGCACAGTCAGTGTGTTTCTCCAAATACCTCTTATGAATGACATGATCTGTGGTTACTCTCAAACCCATTTGTAACTCAGATAAAAATCAAATTCAAGACATATTATGTCTTTATTTTGCATGCATAATTTCTTTGACCCCATCACATGTTGCACTGCAATTAAACCAGACAGCCATACAGTTATATGTCCCTTTGAGTTAAAACATGTGAATGGTTCATAAATTCTCCTCATTAATCAGAAAAAATGGTTAAGCACCTTGCTCATCTCACAGTGTTTCATACCATGGCATATACACCCATTCCCTTGAGTTGTCAGCATTAGGCGCTTGAGTTTGAAGTTAGAGGTGTTAAATATGCACTCAGCTCTCTGCTTTGCCTTTATCTTTACTTGAATCATGTGGCCGTTTCATCTGTGCTCCCCTTTCCACTATGAAGTAGATTTTCATTGTCTGAACTTGTTCCACATTTTCAAGGTGTTCAATGGAATAATTGTTATTTTCTGCACCTGTTTCCTCAGCTATGTTGTCCCCTGTGTATCATTATTAAAGCTTTGAGCAAAGAGAATTTTCTGAATTTATCCTAAATTTGTGAATAGTTTTGGTTGTATAAAATTTTACTTTTCCAGCAACTGTTTTTTTAATGTAGAATATTGCCATTCGTCTAATTAAAACAACACCACCACCTCCAGTTTTATAAGACATAACTTCTGTGATGTTTTGTGTCAAAATATTTCTAGAAGGTAAGCTTAAGGAGTAACTGTCCCAAATGTCAGCATGAAAGCAGTTCTTGAAGCCTTAAGAAGTGCTTTGACAACTCCAGATGAAAGATGTAGGTAAGTCCTAAGGGGATTCTCTGCATTTCTGGCAATGTATTTAATTTGCTGGAGGATTGAACTTCTGCATCCTCTAAGTTTCATCAGCAAGTGCAAGCATTTCCTTTTATTCTTCTCTGTAAACTCATGAGAATGAAAACTCTGGGTACTCCCTTTCTGTGGCCAATTATGATGCTCATTGTTTTGAATTTTCAAAGGATAATTTTCTCGTTATTTTGTAGCTTCTTCTCCTTTCTGATTTTTATTTAAAGAATGTATTTGTGGCACTTGCTATAGATACAAGTAATTATGGTTGAAAACAGGGTACACTGACTGAAGAGTTTTTTAACCCACGTGGGCATATTTAGAAAAATGCCCATCAACATTATTTCTGTGGGAAGAAAAAAAAAAAAGGAGGAGGGACAGGGAATTTTAATCCTTTTTGTTTAATACAGGAATATTTTACAGAATAGTTGCTTTCCAACCAAACAGGAAAAAATTAAAACAAAATGAAAAAACTTCTTTCAGGTCCCCTCAGGGTTTCTCAGTCTAGTTAATTCCCCTACTGTGAACTTTTGTAGTTTACAAGACTGAGGTCCATCCTGGGAGACACAGCTTTATTAAAGACCCTGTCAAAGAGCAAGAGCATGAAGCATTGAAACAACTGTTCCTTGGACCTTGGCCACATCTTGGAGTATGTTTATCATCCCAGCCCTGCATAAGTTCTCTGGGTACTACTGAAGTCAAAACAGTTTTAAATGAGAATGAACATGTTCAGGTTGTAGCAGCCATATACTTTCCTGGGCATTTGATGGAGTTGAAATGGTAAACTATGATTCATTTGAGATGACTAACATGTTGAGAAGTAGAATTCCTGCAGTGCTGTGTACTTTTGCAGAAAAAAGTGATTATTATTCTGACATTATTGTGATCATAATCAGAAGGAAAGCTTTTAGTTTTTTGGCCAAGCCAGTCAGGGGTGCCTTGATGGCCTGTTTGATGTGTGCTGATAATTATTTGATATGTGCTGATAATTATTCATTTCACCAGAAATGAACCTGCTAAGCTGTTTCATGTAGGTATGTAGCCATTAAATTTGTAAAACACAATGCTGTCTCAAATATATTTTCATGTGCACCCTCTCAGTCAGATTTACTGAAAACAAACATCACGAGATTAGAACAATTTTAAATATATCACTATACATCCAAGAAAATAACTACCTAATTCTTGTCCCATCTTCAATATGATCCAAAAGTGGTTCAACTTTGAATGCACTGCCTATAAAGACAGTGTATCCTGATTGGCGGGCATTGACCTACATGTGTGCATGTCTGAAGTTTGCAACAAGGGGTACGTCTGTTAAATATGAAAAAGAAGTATATTTACCAGCCATGCACATTGTTGTAACCTGTTGTCTGTGTTGGAGTTGCTCAGTCTTCTGCCACAAGTGAGGCTGTTTCCCATTCTAAAAATAAACAAATCTCATCTCTTCTGTATAACACAGGTGGGAGCTATTAGCCTTTTCAACATCTACTGGGTATGGCTTGCAGAGGGCTTGACCAGAACACAGCTCCATCATGGCCAAGGCTGCGCATGGAGATACAGTGCTACCCTTCTCTGGAGAAATTACAGTGCAGTTTGTGTTTTATTTGGGGAAAAAAAAAGCCTTATACTGCTCGCCTGCCCTAATTCATGTTTTCTAAAAAGGAGTAGATTTTGCTCTGCTGACAATGGCTGCCCTGCTGGCTCCCTGGGAGTCATTCAAGCAAAGGAGAGACAGGAGTGCCATTCCTCAGCTCCAAGGAGTGCAGTTTACAAAACATTTTGTCCAAAACCACCAGAACCAGCTTACTGCCTTCCTGCTTCAAGACGTGCCACCCTATGCCTCTCCATGCTACATGTAAATAGCGTTGGTAATGTCTTCTTATAAAAAAACTTTTTGTTAAGCTTACGTTAATTCCTTTTCATTTAGCCTGAAAACAGAACAAAATAAAAAGACACTACTCCACTCCTGTGAAAAAACTGCTGAAGCGAAGGGCCTACCAGAAATAACCAACTGTGGGAAACGTCTTTCAGCACCTGACTGCAAAGCAGGTTCATAGAGAAAGGTCGTGTGATCATAAGCAGTCCTTTTGTAGCCTCACAGGCAAGGACTCCCAGAAGCCCAGGAGCAGTTGCCTCTCCTCCCTGTACACATAGGATCTCAGGAAGGCTAATGAGTCCCTGCTGCTTCCCAGTGCTGGCCATTAGCACAGCTGATGGCTAGCAAAGCCTTGCTGCAGCTTAGCTCCACTCGTCCTGGGTTCTGCTCCCCCAGGGAGAGGGGTGGCCCACAGCGAGCCTTCCACAACAGCACCCAATTCCCACGTGGGGTTTGAAGTCCCGTGTGTTCAGGCTCCATCATGGCTGAGGGGAACCTGGGCTGCTTCAAATGCATTCTGAGGTACCCCCAACATAGGAGATCCTGTGTAAAAAGTCTAAACTTGAGTTAAACTCGTGCGTATGTGACTAGGATGGAGAAACTGAAAATAAAGTTGTTAAGAAAGGAAATGCACTCAAACCCAGCAAAAGGTATCCCTTGTCTGAAACCTTCTCCTGTCATTGCCCTGGTTTTAGTAGCAATGAATTTGTTTCACTCACATACCTTAAACTGCTGAAAGGTTTTGTAACAGCTTGTAAAGATGTGTTCTCAAATCTCAGAGGGCTGTATAAAAATTGCTTGGTTCATACTTTAATTTCAGACATACGTTTGATAAGCTGTTGATTAATTAGTTTTCTCATCATGTCCAGAACTGTATTTATTTATACCACCACAGCTCATTGTAAAACAAATTATTATTCTAATTTCCCAAACCTGTTGCAACAGAGCTGCTTTTTCAGGTTTTGTCTTTTTTTTCCTTTTTTTCCCCTCAGTCATTCTAATACCACAAACAAGATGTAATCAGAAGGATAAGAATTGCAGACAGAAGTCTGCAAGCCCTCCTGGGTTCTGTATAGACTCTCCTGAAGGTGCTGGCAGACCAGATGAATTCCACAACCATAGGTTTTAGAAGGACTCCAAATTAGAGTTGTTCTCCACTGAAAGGTGAAAAAAACCTAGCAGCTATGAACTCAAAAGCCCTCTCAATGACCATACATTTCCTCAAGATATAATCCAAGGGCTTGCCAACCTTCCTCTTGGAGCATGATCTTATGCCCTAGATCAGCAGCCAGCCTGGGAGAGCATTATTGACTCCCTTCCACCCCCTCCAAATGCTCTTGATAGCAGACCTGGGGCAAGATGCCCTGTATTTTGTTTTTCAGGGTAAGCAGAGACAGATGGCTCCTGTGTGGCTGAGATCCTCATAAATTCAGACACCTCTTGGTCCAGAGAATTAAATATGAATTTCCTTCCTGTGGGTGAACTCTGGAAACAATAACAATACCCAGGACAAACAAAACAGATTGTAGCACCTTTAATTATGTTTTTCTTGCCCTTCTTAATCACCAGGCAAAGCAGAGCTCTTCATATGCATGATTAATGTGATAATTTAACAAGTGATCTATAGCAAAGGCACAGCAAGTAGAGTGGAGGTTTAGTTTGTTGGTAAGCAAACATGCATCTGCCTATCAACAAACAGCACACCCTGATCTACAGGGAGATGGCCTGATATGGACAATGCTCTGACCTGATCTTTTAAAATATTTATGTATGTACTGTAGTCCCTTATGGACCTCCAGAATAGTCAATTGGAAGCACTTAGTCCTTCTGCTGGTCTTTCACTGTGGTAAATATTTAATCACAGAGGGAAGTGTGCCTCTGCAAGAGAAGGCATCAGTCACAGACCCTTAAAAAGAGCACAAAGGGCACTATAGAAGTATTTTATTCTGTAGTCTAGGAGTCAAAAAAGTCCATCTAATTATTTCTGCAGTGAAATAGTAGTGTCTCTCCGTGAATTTGACATTTATCCCTTCTTCTCAAAAAAAACCCAAACCAAACCAAACCAAACCAAACCAAACCAAACCAAACCAAAACAAAACCCCCCCAGCTGAATACAGAATCACAGCCTTTTCTGGCTAGGTTATTACTTGATTTTGTAGCAGGATGCATGTAGTGTTTGATTAAGTGGCCAGCAATATTTAATTTGGTTTCTAAAACTGAAGTGCAGGCAGTAAAGGTTCTGGGACTACCCAAAAAATCTCATGCCAGGTCATGCTTATACTGCCATCTGAAGTTGCCTCTGTCAGGACAGAGTGTGAGAGTGTGTTTGAAATAATTCAAAATCCAGTTTGACTGACTAAAACAGGTGATGAAGAATTAATGGCAAAAAGACATCTATTTTATTGAGTCTGACAAATTTGCAGTAATCCTTGCAAGATTGTTAGGATGGTTAGGATCCATGCAAGGATCAGTTGCTAGCAGAAAGGAGAATAGACAAATGTGGCTTGGTATACACAGCAAACAAAGTGATGATCTGAGCAGCCATAAGGAGTCATAACTCACAGAACAAATGCATATTGAAGAATGTATCATGAAACTAAAGTATCAGAGTAAGGAAAATGGAGCAGAATGCAATTATTTTGGACTCTGAAAAAGTTTAATGGGTCATAATATACTCTTTCTGCTTTGAGTCTGCTCTGCTAGAGATCTGGATTGTTACACAAATTTAACTCTTAATGTTTGGTTGGCAAACATTATAATGTAAAAAATAAATTAAAAATGCTTTGAGTCTTAGTACTTTGGTTTGGGGTTTTTTCTAACTGGGATACATACATGGAATACAAAATTAGGTAAGACAATGAAAGGATACTAGTATTAAATCACTGTTTCTTTTGATACTGAATTATATTGCAATTAATTAGTCAGAAACTATCTTGAAGTATGCTTCTCTAGTTCAAATTTTCAGACTGTGGTTTCCATTGGAGTTGATGACATAGGTTTTTCTTAATTATACTGGAATAAATCAAAAGTAATAATGCAGCAATCTGTGGAAATGCTCTGGGTATACAACAACTTAATTGGAAACAGAATTTGAATCACTAATTCAATTTTTTTTTTTTTACTGCTTTGTGTTATATAGTTGCACAACATTAATTTTATATGAGGAATATTCTAGAAATACAAACTCACCTATAACTATTACTTTTTATTCTGCCTGACAGATATCTTTATTTGTTGCAATTTAGATCATTTACATAAAAATAATTTCTGGGAAAAGTTACACTAGGGATAAACTAATTTCAGGATTATATTACAATAAAAGTGATGTAAAGGCTTCTGATCTACCTAAGGGCATCTTTAAAAAAAAATTGCTTGTGAAATAAATCTATATCCTAAAGCCAAGACTGAGGAGTAGGCAGCACATAAGGATTCTAAAAAAGCATTGATGGAGACAGGAGTTGACATAGAAATGTCAAATGGTAGTGTTTTCTCAATAAAACAGGTTTCTAGAAAATGTCCAGGAGCTGAAGTTCAGGTAAACCCATACTCACAAGTCATTATTCTTCAAGTAGTAAAACTACCAATACCACACACAAGCTTTCCTTTTATTTAAATCTGTGTTTTGCAGTAGGTTTGTAATAAAAACCTAATCAAAAAAAGCAGCTCCATAGAGAGGAAATTGATGAATAAGGGATAGACCACACACAGGCACATGCAATTTCCATTTTCTGGTAGTGGTAAGATGCAGTGTGTGGTGTTCACTGACAAAAGACTGAAGTTTCACTTAATTTGTTAGATGCTCAAAGCATTGGACCAAATGAATTGGGAAGATTGTTATCAGACATCTGGCAAGGAGTCTGCATTGTAATTCTGCTATCTATATTATTTTGATGTTTCAGATTTGCCACTTCCACTACTGCGTATCAAAGTGTATTAAATCCAACAGATGCAGGTCAATAGCTGTGTGTCCACATATACAGATTCCTTCCTTAGTTCAAAGACAGAAATCCATTTCTGCTCTCTGTGGCTGTCATCCAGGAAATGAGAAGCTGCAAATAAAAATTTTGCCATGAGATTTTTTTTTTAATTGTGTATTTTCCTGGAGAAAAAAATCATGTCAGTGGAAAATTTCTAACTCCACACAGCTCAAGGCATTCCTACGAATGTGTCTTTCATGTTTCCCTGAGAAGCCTTCTACACTGGTATTTTTCCATGGGTTCTCTCCAGCTGCCAATCCCAAGCTGGTGAGGTGAGACCCTCAGAATTTGTTGCAAGGGACAGCCAACCTGATTAGGCCAATGATGAGCTCTAGGGCCTGGGCCATAATTAACAATATTTATTCTTATAACACTCTGTATGTCAAGGCAGCACCCCAAAACTGAGGCACTTTTGGAAGTTTTTTTAGCAATATAATAAACAAACACAGATAAACCAGGAATTTTAAAGTGATTCCAAGGCCCATAGACAAAACTCTGCAGTTGAACACCTGACAAAACTGTTTTCAATATACCAGAACAAGTCCCATGACCCACATTCCTACACCTTAGGTCTGAGATCTCATCAGAGTAGGCAATTAAGGAATCCTGAGATTCTCCAAGGCTCATGCTGTGGGTTCAGAGCCCACATGGGATCATAGGACAGACACATACTCCTGACAAATCAGACCGCTCCAGAAAGAAACTTACTTAGGACACAATTACCACTTCCCTTGCAAAAAGCTTGCATAGTTATGAGAAAGGGGAAACAGTCCCATGAGCCTAGATGTGGACATCAGACACCTCACAGACTGTGTAAGTCCAGATACCCCTCCAGCCTGCCATGGTAGGAGGGAGTTGGTTGTCTTACATGGCCTTCCCTTTGGAAATACTACATTCTTTCTGCATAGCATGGTAGTTACTTGTAATCTAAAATTTCACCCTGATACTCCTAGAATTAAAAAGACATAGCCACAGTAGAATCATCTCTCTCGGAGATGACCAGAGCAGAGGTTCCTGGGTGTGTGTCTTCACACACAGACACCAAAGTGTTGGCTGATTTATAGGATGAAGGTGTCACTTGGGACTTCTCCTCACCACAATCTCTCAGTGGTACACCTGGCCAAGAAATCTCATCAGTGCTTTTGCCCACTGCCTCAGCTACAAGCCAATCAGAAGGACACTGCCAGGTTAGGGCCAGGAGCACTGAGCAAATTCTGAGCTCACACTATCCCTGGGTGGTGGCTGGAGCCACAAATGACACATCCCATCCAAACCCACACACAGATCACTTCCCAGATGTGTCGAGTTTATCTGCAACATCCCGTGCTTCTTATACATATCATTCCCAAAGGAGTCATCTCAAATCTGAAAATCCCCTAGGACCTATTATCCTTAACAATAAAAAACACATCAAAAAGTGAGATTAAAAGCCATTATCAATCTATAATTATAAGATAAAAAGCCACGAAGTTGTTGAAAAGGAAGGTACCTTTTTTTCTTTTTTTCTTTTTTTTTAACATGACAGCATAATAGCAATGGACCAGCACTGTTAGTTTGAAGGGCTGTCCCAACTCAGAATAAGAAAGTAAATCTTTTTGCACATTTTAATATTAATGAAACAATTAAGCAGTTCTCTCTCAAAAGAAAGAATATCTTCTCTCACAGTCTCTGTGTGTACTTTAGCCAAACTGTGGCATCTCGCATTCGAAAATCATTGGCCAAGACATAAAACCAAATTGTTGGGTTTCTGGTACCTGTAACTGCATATGCCTATTCAGTCTAATTTCAGATATATCAGAAATGCATATGGGGAATGATATGTTGAAAAGGAGGCATCTTTCCTGCAGGCATGTGGAAGTTTTGAAGTCCTTGGTTGAAATATGAGGAAAGATTTTCTTTTTTTCATGATTTCTCAGAGGAACAAAGCACTGACTCATTCATTTTAGTTCAATCATTAAGAAATTACTAGATAATAATAAGGTTTCATTTCTTTGACAAAGATCCATTTTCAGACAGGCTATTAATTGAAAAGGTGTTAAGTATTACTTCCTGTTATCAATGCATTATTTTAATGTAGAACTACATTAGAATGCCTACAAAATAGTAATATGTAAGTTCCTTCAATACAGTAGTATATAGATTTTATATATACAATTATAGTTGTAATTATATAGATATATTGTTCTCTAAAATAGAAATAAAAATTCAAATTGATCCATTTTTAGCAAATTGCAATGAATGGGAACACAGACACCTTCCCAAGAACTGAAATTAAGGTGGCTTCTGGTAAGAAACGAATCTTTAGAACTTCCTTTTTGTGGGTTATTGTCAAACAGGGTTTTAGAGCAGCGAAAGCAACCTGTGTACTGCTCCTTAAGACCTGTTGTGAACTACCCAAAGCATATCCTACCTATTTGTAGCTGAAATTTTCATCTACAAGAAGGAGTAGGAGTGGAGAGGAGAAAGAATATGACAGCTGTTAATGAGTAGTCTGCAAAGCCATGAAATTAGGAGTCAGATTAGAAGACAGGATAGGAAATTAGAGAGAACTGTGAAAGTAAGAGAAAAGCTGACAGAAAGGCCATCTGAAGACTGAGTGGGAGACTGTAAAAAAAAAAAATTCACAATGAAGATGATAGATCTTAACTGCAGTCAAATGAATCAATAAAAAGAACCAGGGGTTGCTATCTGCCCATCAGAGGTTGATGTGGCAGGCTGGCCAAGGCCTCAGCACCAGTTGGGCTGCTCATGGCATGTGTACAAGGAACACAGTCACTGCAAAGTCACAACCATGCGCCACATCCCAGCCAGCATCCTGCTAAATTCATGCACTGCAGCACTGGCAGCTGCCCTTAGCTGTTTTTCTCCACTGAAGAGAAGGGTCACTAAATCCTAGAGGAATTATTATAACTTTAATCATTGTTGGAAGCTAGGAAAACAGTCAGCAACTTCAAATTTTTTCCTAGATCTCTGAGTCAATATTTTTGCTTACTTGCCCACCTATCATCAAGTAGATACATTTAAATAAAACCAGACATAGGTGTGGTTCTGTTGAGCCCTTTCCAAAGTCAGTGAAGTTTATTGGACAAAGAAGATTTTAGGGAACACAGACATGGACAGAAACACAGTTTATATTTTGGCCAAAACACTTGTTTAGTCATTTTTATTTCTTGACTATATTTGATTCGATACTCTATTTGACAGAATGCTCCCAATCTTTGCCCACTCAAAATGTGACTTGTCTTTTTTTGGTTGATTTTAGGGATAAATAGTTAAATATTCTCAGTTCCTTATTACCGCTTGCTTGTGTTGCTACCAGAAAGCTCACAGCCAAGTAAATCAAAGTATCCAGATGGAGGAGAAAAACAATTCACTCAAGAAATGGATTTCAGCTTCGGCTTTCCCAAGAAGTTTTATAAACATTAAGGCACAGAATGTTTATGAAAAATGTCTCGTCAGTGTCCTTTTTAAAAGTGCCATGCATATGGAGCATATACAAAAATGTTAGAAAGGAAATGAAGTTCCTGTAGATACTTCATGTCATTTGGGCATTTGGAAGCCACTCATGCTCCAACTTCAGAGTACATTCAGCAATACCTGTAAGCCCAGAAAGGATCCATTAAAAGAAAGGTTTCTATCTGCCATATATGGGAGAGAAGCACATTGAGTGGAATATGTTTGGTTTGGGAAATCTGGTTTTGCCTGTAAAGCGGAGCTCTCTTTGCACATTGATAGAAAGATGAACCTAATGTTCATCGCCTCATGGTTTTGTGTGTCCCAGGAACGCTACTGCTACAGTCTACAACCACAAGGCTCCATCTGGCTGCTCAATTAGAGCCCAATGTGACAACTGATTGTTATGCAAAAACAATTGATTAGACTTTTATGTCCCTCAACAAGCTGACTCAATTACGAGTATAATTTTTTTTCCTTTTCTTTCTTTTTCGTTTTGTTTTATAGCTTATAGCTTATTTTATTGTTTTCTAGTTCTGCCGCTGAAGCCTGTGGACTATCAAATGTCCTTGCCAAGAGGAAGCTATATGACTCTGGGAGCTTGATGTGCTGTGAAGGACTTCTGGGAGCCTTGGCAGCAACTTTGCCAAAGCACAGTTGATCATGCAGCATTCAGACACAATTTTTGAGTAGTCTTGCTAACCCCCTCTCCAAGACAATTGGGAGATGAATATTAAAAATTAATTTGAGTTACTAACTGTTCATCTGTTCACATCTTTTAAGTCAGTCTGCTCTTCCATTTTTAAAGCTCTGCTTTTGAGATGGGGTGAGCAGAAGCAAGCCTCGGCAGTACTGGTCTTGCCCATTTTGCACAGACCAGAAACAGGGACCAGGGAAAGAAGCTAGCAGGAGCTGTGAACTTTTCAGACCTGTCACACTCATCTTCTGGAAGAACTGTCTTCCAGCAAAGTTCTTCACATTTCTATTGATGCTCTAAGAAGAGAATTAGGGCCTCAGAGCTGGATTTTTTTCACTGCATTAAACTGATGAGCTGAAGAGCAAATAAAGCTCCATCTCTCCTGCATATCCTGTATCTGGGGATGACATCCTTATGTTTACAGAGATTTGAGACTGCTAGTCTTATTTTCCCAATATCCAGGGTGAGGATATATACAAAAACTTTGTCAAGAGTGCACTTTACCTGCTCAGGCCATTAAAGCTCATCTTAAGTATGGAATGAAGAATCACAAAGAAACAAAAAAGGCTGTATTTACTCGTGACCTGATAGAGACATTGACTTTTCTTCAAACTGGAAGTTTGGCTCAGATCCAAAACTCATCTTTTCCTGAGTAATTCAAAAGTCTTTCAATTCAAATCCAGTAACTCTAAAAAGCAACAAAGAATAGTGGAGTTCTGTTCTTCTTTATGTCCTATTCCAATCCTTACAAATATAGGTCTTCCCTATTTTAAGAGTGTTTATGAAAATAATTTCATGAGGCAGACATATAATAGCACCATTTTTCCTCACCTTAGAAAGCAAATACCTCCGTTTCTTGTTGGTGGCAGATGCTATTTAAAGAATTCTTAGGAAAAACAGCATTTTGGTAACAGTCTCATGTGCATGATGTACACACAAGCCAACAGCAGGAGGAACCTTTCAGCACACTGAGCCAGTGACATAACCCTCTGCTGCTTCCTCACTTGCTGCTCTGTTTGAGTCAAGAGCTCCATACATAAGCCATTGCCACAGGGGAAAGGTGGGAAAATAATTAGTTCTGCCCACGATGAAGTTAATTTTTATTGTTCTAGATGCTGTTTTTAAATTCCTCCTTTTATTAGGATTTGCTAATCATGGTTTCACTAATAGCTCTTTTCATAAAAAAAAACAAAACAAAGCAGAGCCAGAATCCTCCAAAAGCATCTGGGAAGGGAAGAAGAAATTGAAATACTTTAATATTCAACAAGGAAGTATTTTTCTCAATTAGCTGTTAAGATGAAAATTAAGCAATATAATATGAGCTTCTCAAACAAACAAAAAAAATTTAAATAGATTTTTTCATTGGGTTGTAAGTTTATTTTTTTCCTTCAAGGGAAATAAATGCAGAGGACCTGAAGTTAGATGTAATTTTGCAGGAGAATACAACCCACTCAAAACTTACCTTTTCACGGTGAATGAGCATTGTGTAACCAGGATATCATGGAGGGAATCACAACATCTGGAAGTTTTATGCCGATGAACTGACCATAATTTGAGTTAAAAGCCAGAAAATTCTTAAAATGTCAGCTCTCTAAAGAGCTTTACTCTCTGAAATTCTTTGAAAGCACACCATTCTTACCACACATTGGAATAACTACTGTTTCATGCCTGCCTCAGCACCTTCACAAAGATGCTAAATACCAGCACATTCTGATTCTTATAAAGCATAGTTTCTTCTTGCTATTGTAGGTGAGGCAGATATATCAAGCCCCAAAGCCTATCCTGCCAAGGCAGTGTTATTAGACTTGCTCCATTGGGAGGAAATCCAAAGGTTTCAGTGTAACATGGAACTATTCAAGCTGCACCCCCTTCTTTTTTTTTGCAAGTAATCTTTAATTCTGACTTACACCACCGGGCCTTATTAGCAACTTCAGCCTTGCTGGCCCAGAGCCCCACACCACCTCCCAGCTGAAGGAGCTATCAGCTGACTTCCCTGCTTCTGGAATCCCCAGAGCTTTAAAGCAGGTCTAAACAAACTACTTAGGAAAAGAAGAAAAAACCAAACACAAACAAAACCAAACCAAAACAAAAAAACCCAAACCCAAAAAACCACACAACCGCCCCCCCCAAAATAAACAAAGAAAAAAAAAGATCAGCAGCTGAGAATTTAATTGGAACACTTAAAACTTGAAGAAGAATTCAGACATGGGAACACCAGTCCAGGGGGAGTTTCAACACAAAGTGCCTGTGTGCTGGAGATGGATAACTACCCTATGCCAATGAATAAAGAGCCCAGCAGTGAAATGGGCTCAGGACTTGCTTACTTAGGAAAGCTGACATGGGATGATTGCTGTTTGGAAGTGCAAATACTCACTACAGCATACACTACATTAATGTGCTCAGCAGAAATGCTTTTCAGCATTAATTATACTGTCAAAGCACCAATTTTACCAAAGGTTGTAGGGGTACCAGTACTAGAATCATAACCTTTCACAAATAGTAACACCCTTCAAAGCAGAGTGTTTGCTGCAGAACACAGTTAAAATTTAATTTCTCCACTATATGAAAAATTGAAATACTTAAGTAATAACATTCAGCAACATCATCTGCCATCTGATAGTGCACAGAAACTGGGCAATTATGTTTCGCCTCGGGTGGCTAATAGGCCCATTTAAAATTTCAGGCATTATCAGATAATAACACTGCCTGCATCGGAGTATGTTATTATAATTATTAACCATAAAGAAATGGGGGGTGGTGTGGAATCTACACACAGGGAGGGAGAAGGACTGTTTTTAATTATTTAATTTTGAAGTTACATAAGATAAGTTCATTGTTCCCCATGAGGTAACAGTCAGAGACTGAGAGCTGGCACCACTGCAGATTTAACTTAAACAGACTTGTTTTCAGAGTCATAAAACCTTATCATTGCTATTTGGAATAAGTAGGTTTCAGAGCAGTGAGACTTGTCTAGAAACATTACATGCAAGTGAAAATGGCAAGGATAACAAAAATTCTGAGTAATCCTCCACTAAAAGCCAGTTTATTGCTGATATCATGCTAAAATACCATGACCAGTATTTTAGATCCATTACTCTATTTTAAATATTTTGCTTTCAAACTCTCCTTAGGATGGGGATATTCATGAACAGAATGATGAGAACAGAACCTAGGTGAAATATCCTTCATACATTCATGCATGCCAAAATTTAGGGCTGAAAATATGTACATGTTTGGAAAGTGGAGAAATGGGCTTTGGTAATAGGGATGCCTAGTCAAAGTGGCACTGAAGGCCAGTGTTTTGCTTTTGTGACCTGGATAAAAATATATGAAGGCAATACATGGCTATTTTGATTAATTTAATATCCTCCATTTCTGTACCTGTAGCAAAAGTTATGTAGTACCAAGGTGAAATACAGCTTTAGGCTTTTTAGATTTATAGCTGCTATAGTTCATGGGAGGAATATTGAATATATACCTTCCTACAGAAAGGAATAGAAAGTTCAATGGACATAGAAAATTTAAGAAATAAAATTATGTAATGCAGAAATTGATATTCTTCACATCTCTCCATTTGGTTTGATTCTGTGATACTGGTATTCTTCAAAGCTTAAGGCTCAGAGACAATAGGCAAAATACTTTTAATAATTGCTTTATTTTAAAAGTAATTTTCTAGCATTCTGTAGGAAATGCTTCAGAAATAGTGTTTACACTTATGGCCAAAACACGAGGCAACGCAAAAAAAAGCTAACTAACGACTTTAATCCTTTTCATTATTTCATGTGAGACTGCTCTTTCTGGCTTTCAAAGGTCATTCAGGGCACAGCAGGAAAATAATGCATGAGAGTTGAGTGCTGTGGAAAAGACACTTTAAATAGAGTTGCATTAAAAAACAGATAACAAGAAGCAAAGGCAATTATAAACAAATATTTGTCTAATCATCTGGAGGCAAAAAATTCTCCATTTGAATAGCCACTATGAGTCACTTATGCATATTCCAATCCCACGGGCTTTCTAACCACATCACAAGCCAACTTCACATCTATCTGTGTCTGTAGTTGTGCTATAAAAAACTCCATTTTTAAAAAAAATTAAGAGCCTAAGAATTCTGTTTTCATGGGTGCTCTCTGGTCTGTGGATATTGAAGTTTTCTCATGAATTATATTTTACAACTAGAAACTCAAGAAAAACCTGCTTCCCTCTTCAGTGTTAGAAGGTAGCTGTGGTGGAAGATGCAGTTCAGGGGACTCACAGCACAGGACAGCCAGGCACTTCTCCTCCAGATCACTCCAAAACAGAGCTGCTCCACTTCCCTAAAGGGAAGCTTTGGCTAAAACACAGCACTTCACATTTTCCCATTAACTAATCTTAAATACCCATGTGGAGTTAGTTTTAAGGGAAAAGGCAAATACAACTGCAAGAGGGCTCTGCCTCAGCAGCAGTGGATTTGATGAAGAACAGGTCTCCCTTCTGAGCCTTTGTGAGCTTTCACAAAACAGCCTTGCCAGCACTCACGTAGCTGGTGCCAGCATTTGCAGCTACTCTGGTCCAGCGCTCCAGGAAACCGGTGGTCGTCTCCAGTGCTTTGCTCTTTAGCTGCCTGCAAGATTTCATGGCATGGCCAGCCCAGCCTGTGCAGCCAGATCATGTGTAACACAAGGAACTCGGGAACGGGGAGGATTGATTCTCCCACATGTCAATAGGGAGCTAAGCAGCAAACATATGCCTTGGCCAAGCTTGTAAAAACTGAGGCCACTGGTAACAGCCAGTGCTAAGCTGAAAACCACACTGGGTTGTGAACTCCAGCACAAGGATGCTGAGATGTAAGCACTGGGAGGCAATGGCAGCCTGGCTTCCCTGGGCCTGCGTGGGAACTGTTCATGCACAGCAATCATGACCCTAGCACAGCACATGAGAATTGAAATATGAGTGATATGTTTTATGGTTAGGGTTGACTTTATGGCTTTTTTAACTAGTAAGAGAATTATTTGGAAAATTATTTTTTCAGGGCCTCACCACAGAGTTTTTCAGTATGATGTATGTAGTTATTTCATGTTTCAGCCTTTCCGTGCCACATGAGAGGTAAGTGGACAGGACATGGAAATTTTCCATTACTACAGGGAAGTGCAGCCCAGCAAAATATACTCTTTTTCAAAGTACATTATTAATAGGATATGTAGAAAATTCTGAATGGCAGACTACTTGCTAGTTTGTAAACACTGAATATTGCAAGTATTAAGATATTCAAATCTTATTGCTCTCAATAAAAGTACATCACATGACATTTTTAAAAAAACAAATAAACAGATCCAAAAGCAGAAATAAAACTCTTTAGTGAAACAAATCTCTTAGCTGGGGAAATCTTCCTCTCTCTCTCTCTCTCTCTCCCTCTCTCTCTCTTCTCCTCCCCCATGTTTTGAAATGGCAGCAGCCCAATATACAGTAATCCAGTTTGTTCAGCGACCAAACACTCTCATGCCTGGAGGATCAGCTCGAGATGCCACACAGCGAGAATCAATTCTTGAAGCTGACATACGAGCACCCTCTGAAGGCTGCAGTACCTGGGGTGCCTGAAATGCCATTATTCTCCCTGTAAGTGGCGAATCTCAAGAGGTGGAATCACTTTTTCCCTGGCCTGTTTTCAATGGCAACATGTCAGGTTTTAATTGCCTAAAAGGGTCTTAAATTTAAAATGCTTTTTCCCAGGTTCTCGGATAATTTAAATCCTTGACTAGTTCATTAAAAGGCCATTTGTGACAAGGCAGGCTGGCGCATCTCTCACTTAGCACGCTCAGCTGAGCTAGGAATAGAAGCAAATAAACACCAACTGTGCTGCCTGATTCTAACCACGAGAGTTTGAGGTCACCCACAGGAGATGCACAGGGGTAGAACAGATATATTGTGGTTCAAGGGCTCCACTCCTCCTTAAAAAAATACATAAGGTGAAATCCTGGCTTTAGTGAAGTCAGAAGCAAAATTCCTTGAGATTTTGGTGGGAACAGATTTTTCTCTCAATTAGTTTCAGGGTTCCTGTAGGGTCAGGCACCTTTGAGGGTGCAGTGTGAATAGATAGCTGATCCATAAGGGTCCAGTGTAGCTCATTAGAAAACATAAACCAAATAGAGCACCAACATGCAGTAGAGGTATGCTTTGGCTCGACACCTTCCTCAGTGCTTTGCATTTTCATTTTGTGTTCTGGTAGTGTCAGTGTATTAATTCAAAATGATACAGTATTAGATTAGACCCAGTAGTGGAAAACTGATTTGAAGGAGCATTCAGGACATCAGTAAAAGTCAGTTTCCTGATGAATGGAAATAACCCTATAATAAAAATGAAAAGATGTATTCTTAAGGCATTTGGAGTTGACTTTAGGAGAGAGGTGGGAATAGCCTCTTGCACAGGTTCTGCTTTCTATGAACCTATTATTTTTAAATTTGGAAAATGCTGATATTTTCCAAAGTTTGGCAAAATGCAGTGAGGAATGAATCATTAAAAAATCTCAGATGATGTTTAATATATGCACATGTATAGGTGGTTCTCATAGATACAGGAGTCACTATTCATATATACATGAACAGCAATAATATATATGTATATGTAGACAGAAATAATGAGACTCATAATGCAGCCACCCATATTGTTCTTACATGAATGCACATATACTGTGCGCACTCACCTCTTGAATTTTACAGGCCCTGACCACAGATATTTCACCAGCCAGAACTGCTTTCAAAATTCCAGTTCTTAATGCCAACCACTTTATCAATAATTTTACTCAGCCCTTACATAACCTCTTTAGGGTAAATGATACCTTCTGGATGCTGAGAGATTTTCCCTTACAGAAAAGCCATTTGTTTGAGGTATCACAGTTTCTTGCCACAAGCTTGGCGCTATACAGAGTTGAAAAGTTTTGCTCTGCAGTGCTGCCTAGTCTGGTGCTATACAAATGTTAAATGCTTTTAATACCTGCAATGAATTTTTCAGGTATTTGAATTTTGGCTCTTAGATAGCTGGAAAATGAAATCTGGGAGCAAGCTGCAGCTTACTAAAAGAGTTCAGTGGCGAAGCACACTTATTCATTTCCAAATGCCAGGTATTTTTATTTTCCTGAGGTAGTTCTTTCCATCACAGTTTAAATTAAGCAGCTTGTTTAACTTCTTTTCACATATTTCCCAAGGAGACCAAAATAGGAAGTGTATCTTTAAACTCTGCTGTTTTTTTTAAATCTGTCTGCTTCCTTCCCTCCCCCTTTGAAAACTTTCTGTTCCTTGGAAAGCATTTTAAATAAAAGAAGCCTTTTTCTTCTTTCTTTTTTTTTTTTCTGTGAGAGGTTAAATTTTCCTGGTTTTCCTTTTTTTGCTTCTTACTGTCACTTTGCTGTACAACAAAACAGTGAGAAAATGATCCATCTCTGTAAAGGTTGCTTGCTATTAAACTTAATACCTATTTGAACTTCTGCTTCTTTTTCTTGAAGGCCTATATTTGTCTTTAATTAAAAAGAAAGGATGTGGATGATACATAGCTGGCTCCTTCTGATCTTTACTGTTTGATCCCATCCACTGGAATATAAATGTTCTCTCTTGTTCATTCAGACACAAAATCAATGCAGCAAATCCAAAGGTCTACTGCAGTGTTTGTTTGTTTGTGTGATTCTTGTTTTCTTTTCTTTAAAGAATGTGTTGAAAGAGAGATATTACAATAATTGGGCCTCAAGACTTCAATATTTAAAACACAGAGAATAGCAAGGCGAGATTCGTTAGACAATTCAGCATATTTTGCAACATAATGCAAACATCTATGTTAAGAAAGCATCAAACTTTAAGAGTTAAATACCAAGAGTGGGATTACTTGAACCTGACCCTACCTTCCCCCCAGGGAAGGCAATGCTAATACACCCAGAGGATTAGCAGCCTTAATACAGGCTAAGTGTATCTGCATCTGACTAGTCCTCTTTCACGCTAAGGTTCAGTCCATACTCCCAATCAGTTCAATTTACCATTGCATTCTTTTTACAGACGTGAGCTGCATCATCACTTACCTCCTCCTTTCTCCCCCAGATAATTATAATCCTCCCAGAGAAAATGTCTTTTCTGCTTTGGTTTTAAAATTTTCCAGTTAGATTTGTAATACAAGATGAAATTACATTTCCATATCTCCTCCTGCTAGCTCTCCCAGCTTTCCTGCTCTGCAGCTTTACATGCTAAACTCATAGCATTTCATTTTAAGCTGGGTCTTGCTAATCTCTTCCATTCAGCCCTGTCATGTTCAGCACCTCAGGGTAGATCACATTGGAATAGGGAAGAGAAGGGATCTGGTATGTCATGAACAGAAGATATTTTGCTTGTTTACCTAGTTTCTCTTTTGAAAAATGTTTTCTTCGGATAGCTTAATGTCTTCATATTGCAAGTGTCTTTCATGTCAGAGCCATTTATGAAATCCCTGCTGGAGAATTCTATCTGAAAAATTAGCCAGCTGGGGACTGGAATAGTTAGGAAATAATATCATTACAATGCAATAATGTGTTAATAGTGCTGTTATAGCTTTGTAATTCCTACTGTTCTCATATCCCTGGCCTGCTATATGCTGATTTTTTCTTGCACTAAAGGAATTGCTATAGCAACATACCTTCAAACACATATGATTAATACTTTATATGCCCATGACTGACTAGATATTTGTTCTAGACATAGCATATTGAAAAACAAGATGGAATACCTGCCATGAATCCATGGAACAGAAACTGATTTTTACTAGGAGAAAAATAAATCGTAAATTGAATAAGAACAAGAGAAAATACAACTTCATAGATTGAGAATACAGGCAAGTTGATAAAATATACTGCAATGCTTTGATCTCTCTGGTATATCTAAATAACACAGAATAACACAAGCTATTGTAGTGTTACATTAAAAAAAAAGTTATTTTTTCCACATAGGAAAACAACTCCATCACTTTTCTTCACCTGCAGACAGATTTCTCAACCCAGCAGCCGAATTCTTCCTTAGACCCCAGGGAAGATAAAGCTGTTTCAGTCTGGGAAACTAAGAACTGGTCACATTTTTCAAATTCAATTCGCACGCACCTATAGTGGCCTATAGTGAAGTCAGTGTAAATGTTCTTAACTACAGCTCCACCTGGCATCTTTCAGGAGTTCTCATAACTGACTACAGATGCCATTCCTGGTCAGAACAAGCAATTAACAACATATGCTTTCTTAAAATCTAATTATAGAAAAATTGCCATTAACCACATGGGATGATAGTTACTAGAGGCTGATTAAACCAATTTTCAGAAGTCATCCATTTTGCACAATGCATCTAATGGCAGAATTTCCTCCTCTTCTAAAGCAAATAGCACCAGGGTCTCTCAGTGTAGTTGCAACTTTCATCTTTTAAAATACTGAATAAAGAATAGAGCTGGCTCGTCCAGTGAATGAGGCAGTTGTCAAACTGCCTTGCTGTGAACTAAAGTAGCAATGCCTGGCAGATTTAGGAGGAGGCCCCCACACTACTAAAACTGATTTTAGAATTTAAAACAGGACTTTGGGTGTATGTGAGCTTTTGCCTTGACAAGGCTATGTTCCACAGTATGGATGGACAGTGCAGGTCATGGTGAAAAGGCAAGCTGTGCACCACCCAGGTCTGTGGAGCTCTTGCATCCATTTACCAGCCCAGGTCCTCCAGTCCATTTCTGCCAAACTCCTTCAACATGAGTTTTGTGCATGCACAGAATGTGTTTTGCATGATGCAGGAGTCAGAGAGTTTGTCATGCAAAATGTGGAAGAGAAATAAAGGGGGAAAAGTGTGATCAGACTTCCAAAGGGCAATTTCCAACACAGAACATGGAAAATGCCAAATGTCTCAGGAAAAATTGTGAAATCTCATACTATGAATAATAGGTTACCAGGAACATCACCAGTTTTGGAGAGGCTCTTTAATACTTCCAGAGCTGAGATTAAATTCCTAATTCCCATTTCTTGATGTTGCATTTGGTGCTCACATACTCTATTGACCTGATGGGAGTGTGTGCACAACTCCTCTCAGTTTGTGATAAATACACCTTCAGGCCATTGGCAGAGAGAAACGTCTCAGACAATCTGTTTTAAATGACACTAAAAGAGTCACTTGTGTTGGCTACTTTCCTAAAAGACCAGGGTTTTTTAAAGTGTTGTCTTCCCCCTGAAAATCGCAGGGCCTGAGAGTCAAGGTACGTTTGCCTGCCAGACCCACATGCCTTCCCACTTAATATGGATACAAATCCCAGAAATCTCTAGGTATCTCTGACCAATTAAATAGGTAGGTAGCTGTGTGGGTGAGTTTGATTTCTGACTGCTTATAAACAGCTGCTCATCCTTTCATCTGAACATCTACTTCTTATGCCCAAGTTCTCAGATCATTCAACAAAATCTCAGTTTGCTCTGTTCTAGCATTTTTTGGGCTCACAGCCGTTTGTAGGCTTCCAGTTTTGACACATCATTAGGCAAGGGGGAAAAAAATGTCCTAGCTTCTCCTTTTAAGTCAAAATTTTTAAACTCTGATTGTGACAACATTTGAGATTCAGACAGCCTTTTGGTATCATACTGCCACATAATTTTTGCCTTGGTTTCTTTTCTGGCAATTCTGACTCACATTTTCCAAATACCTGTCTATGGTCATGCACAATCTCTATCTTTCAATGCTTCATCTGAGCATTTCCTCAAACAGCTCTTCTCCAGTCATTTTCCCAAGACCTATAAATCCTCCAGCTTACTCCAGCACATACCAATTCTTTTGAGAAGGGAGTGAAAGAAAAAAAGAAGTGTGTGAAGTCCCCCCCTCTATTCTCTTAAATAAGCAAAATTAGGTTGTCTGACAGCTGCCACTGTAAATGAATGAAGTACAAGCTTTTGTCCAAATGGATGGAAGCCCAGACCTAAAGGAATGATAAGTCATCAATGATAAGAGGCAAAGAAATTAACTAGATTTTTGGGTAAGCTTTCATAGAAAGGTCAAAGTCTTCCTTGGACATTACAGATAGCTTCATTAGTAGACACAAAACTTAAGCCAAGAGCTCATTCAGCACTTGTCTTTACATAAGTGTTGACTGTCAGTTGCATCCTAACCATTGGGGGAGCAAATGGGAGAATGAGATAACACAGGCAGGTGGGAAGCAGAGAAAATGTCTCTGTTCCCTCTGCCATCCACTCCCTCTTCCCATCACGCACCTTGCACCATGCATCCTTGCTGCAGAATCCCAGAGGCAGAAGAAATGACAGCTGTATCCTGTCATTTCAAGGTTGCAGATCTTAAAAACCATGTTGATGAGGGATTTCTTTTTCTTTGACCCCAAAAATGAGAGAGGCTGAGGGAGGCAGAAGTACAGTAAATTGCTAATCAGAGATACTATTCCTGAAGAATACCAGCCCATTTCTTCTTTGGTTATATTTTATCATTATGTAATTTTAAAATATTCTAAGCCAAGTACTGATTCCACCCCCATTTGTCTGACTGCTCTCTACATGCTGTCTACACATAATGATCAAAGTGATTACAAATAATGGTCTATCATAGTTCCTCATGAAGAAGCTGTATTTTCAAATACACGCCTTTCCCAATGCCCTTGCACCCATTGAAATATCAATACAGTCTGTACTGATACCGGGGTTTGAGTGAGTTTAGGTGTGTTCTTCTAGACTGTTTATATGTGGACAATCCCCTTAATCTTAATTCTGACTTTTTGTTAATTTTTGTAAGCGAATTCAAAACCAACAGATCATGGGTGTAAGGCAACTTTTCAATTTTTCCACACACTGAGATAGCCCAAATTTCACTTACCTGGATCAAGAGACAACAAACTCTGCAGAAAATGAAGATACATTTTATTTCTCACTCAGGGCAGAATATGTTCTGCTGTGGAGGCAAAGGGAAGTCATCCTTTCTACACTGAAATGAACCTTCAGATCTGTGAGCACTCATACGATGGTGAAAGACCCATGGGCCTGCATCTGCCAGACTGTAGGGCAAATATGAACATGCCAAATTTTGAAAAACTTGAGAAAAAGTCATATATCCTGCATTGTGGCATTTGCTCTTTCTGTCTCAAGAAAATGGAAACAAGCCAGTGAGCAGTATCTGGAAACTAATTTGATCTCCAAATATTTGAAAACTGTGGGATAGAGTAACTGGGGTACATTACACAGAAATGTGTAGACATAGAATATGGCACTTACCAAATATGCTCGTATGTTTGGTAACTGTTTCTGAAGCTTAAAAAAACTTTCCATTGTGGGAAAGCCATCTGGCGGGTCACCCACAGTTGCTCAATGAGAAATTCTTTGTAAAAGTGAAAGTTAAGGGCTGCCATGAGCCTGACTGATTAAGAACCAAGAGATATGTCTCCTGGCAGGGCCAAGTCCCAGAACTTTATCACTTTCAGTTCAGACAAGAACTGCTGGGAGAGCAGTCAGACAACCCAGAAAGTTCCTAACAGACTTCAGAAAGCCAGTGAGCACTGGGGCAATGCTGTGTCAGGGACAGTCTTCCCAGACTTTGAGCATGGATGACATTTCCACACACATACTGTGGTTATGCTATAAATTTCAATAACTGCATTGGGAACAAGATGAGAAGATGCCTTTGTATGCAATAAAAAGTGCTCAAAACCTTATGTTTGGATATAAAACAGCAACAAAGAAGAGTGGACTGCATAAGGAATACAAACAAAAATGCTCTAGTGAATTTTGTTTAAAATTTCTTGAGGGTATTCAAAATACAATTTAATGTTGCAGTTTACAATATTGTCTATGTACACTAAACATTTGTTCTATTAAGGAACTGAATGGTATTTTAAAAAATGTCTGGAAACTATTAACACTTCTTTTCCTGAGCTGCATCTCCAACACCTTGAAGTGTGAAGTTTTAGCAACATCCTGAAGAGCCAAGGCTGTAAAGAGTACCTCAGCTAAGAGTGAAAAGTGAGTGATAGGGAGATGGGAATTGTGCAAACCATTGCCTACATCATTATATTAACACAGCTTAGTTTGCCAAAAGCAAACACATTTAAACAGAAAATACCTCAAATATGCTAGCTTACTTCTCAGCTGGTGTCCTTAACTCTTCTTTGGGGATGTGCTGCATCAGCCCAAGTGCAGCAATAATTCAAAAACCTCTTGATTTCTCCTCCAGCCTTGTGTAGATCACCTTCCTTCATCACTAAAGAAACCATCATTACCATTGGCCTGTTGTTGCTTCCTCTCTCTGCAGAACATCTTCCATTCAAGCTTCTTGCTGAAGTAGAATCTCTAGGCTCTCCCTTGATAAAAGTTGTTTGTATTTTTTGCTTAAAACTCTTAAAGCTTTTCCTTCAGAGCAGAAATTCTCATGTCCCATCTTGAATGTTGCAGTGATCCTTCCCTTGCTCTTAACAAAAGCAGTCTCAAATCTCTAGAAAGTGGCTGTCTCTCCTCCTAGCTTGTGGTGATGACCACATCAAACCTCTCTTCACATTCTTCCAGTGGCATCCTTCTCTCTATGGTACCCTTGGGTTAACTTCCAAGGTGCTCCACAATTTGTCCCCTCCTTGAAATCATCTTTTCTGATACAGTTAAGCCCTGATGCTAGTTTTTCTATGCTGATTTCATATTTGACTTTTCTCTGTGAGCTGCTGAATAAATATTCCCAAAGACACCTTGGTGTCTTCCTTCACATCTTTTTTTTCCCCATTGTCTCAACTTTATTCACCACTCAAGACCCTCTTCTGTACTTGTGGATGACTTTGGGAGTTTTGCTCCAAGCATGAACAGGAGCAAGAGAAAATCTCTGTCATCAAATGCTGGGATAGTGTTATAAACCTTAGCTGATGTTGTGGTTGCCATGTCATCAGTGCATTCGGCTGCATACTGTTTCTCTTTCTTCTAATTTAAAAAATGAATGAGTAAAAGCTGTTTTGAGTGAGGGTGGATTGTGTGTTAAAATATGCGTGATTCACATTTAAGAAGGACTGGAAGTAATTAATTTGAAACTAGTCTGCATCATAGCCTTAAAACTGAACACCTCTTGTCCTTGAAATTCAAGGCTGAAGGAAAGGTTCAAGCTTTGAATCTCCTTGGGTTTTAATTCTGGGTTTCATTCAAAACCAGAAGGGACTTACATTCCAAATGAAATTTGATGTGGCCTGGGATAGTATAAATCTCACAGAAACATCTGGGAAGAGTTTGCTGACAGAAAGAACATGGAAGTATTGTTTCTTGATAATGAACAGCATGATAAAGTTGACCTTTTTTTTTATTTTCTAGAATAATTTCCATGCTCACATTAAAACTGAGGGCCATTAGTCCAGAAGTATAGCAGAGTAACTTTGAATAATTTTTTGAATCCCAATTATACACTGTAATTTTTATTTCTAAGAAAATTAAAATATTTGCTGGGTAAAGCTAATGATATCCAACACCATCAAAAAGACAGTGGAATGTAGGGAAAAATACATTTGCTTGGCCATATTTTGTGGTCTGTTTTTCTCATACACCCTAAGCATCCGGAAAGACTGTTTTAAGGACGTTCCAGGACATATTCATGTCCGCTTCACTCCAGTCTTAGTGCAGATCTGCTGCCCTTTAATTCCTCTAATTCTTTCCCAAACCTAATGGCACTCACTGCCTCCACAGCTTCAAATGGCAAAAGGTTGCAAAACCTCATAATGCCCCGTATAAAGACCTGTTTTAAACCAATCACTTTTCACCTGTTTTAAACCAATCTCCTACCAGCCTCAAATGCTCTCAAGTCCATTTGTTGTTGAATGTGTCAGAGAGAAGTTTTGTATCTACCTTATCTGCTGGCTTCTAGGATTTCATAAACCTTGATCACATCTTCCCTAATCCAGCTGTCTCTTCAAGCTGAGCAGTCCCAAAATTTTTACCTCGTTGTGGTAAAGTAGCTGCTGCAAATCCTTGAACATTTTGTTGTCCTCCTCCACACCAGCTGCACAATATCCTTCTTGAGTTGTGGAGATCAGAAGTATCCACCACATTCAAGATGTGAATGTTTTATATAATTCCCTCCTTCCTTCCCGACAACGCCCAGCATTTTTTTGGCTGCTGCTGCATGCTGATGCAATGATTTTAGCAACAACTAAGAACTTTTTCCTGAGCCATCACTGCCATCTCTGTATTTAACCCCATGCAGCAGACCCATCTAGATTATTCTACTTCCAGATGCATTTGTTCATATTTATCTGCATCGATACTCCTTTGCCCCCCTTTTACCCTCACACTTAGTTTTCTGAGGTCCTTGTGAAGTTTCTTGCCATTGGGATGCCATGTGGCTGTCTGAGAGAACTTAGTGCCAACTGCAGCCTTGGAGACTCACTGAAGGCTCCCACCACCACATCATTGATGAAGGTCCTGAGTAAAACTGGGTTTAGCACGGAACCTGAGGGAACAAACTACTGACTCATCCACGTAGAAAAGTCATCTGTGTTCTGTCCTTTTACCAAGTTTCACTCCATAAATGATCCTTTTTTCCAAATCCGTGATGACTTAGTTCCTCTGGTGTGGAACCTTAATTAATTATAGAAACTCCAAAATTATGGCCCAGGGACATCCCTTGTCCATGTGCTCATTTACGTGATCACTGACACCCTCCAAGCACTTCATCAGGCTGCTGAGACAGGATTTCCCTTTGAAGAAGCCATTCACCTTTTCTAAAAGACCATGTTCTCAATGTTTTTACTAATATTTTATGGACTATATGATCTGAACTGACTTAGCCTGCAGTTATATCAGAAGACTTTCCAACCAGACTGTTGCATTAAACTATGATGTCTAATCTCCATAAAGTTTGTTCTCAGTGTTTTATTCATATCCTGGAGATGGGTAAATGGTGCAAGTTTCCCAAAGCTGTGGCTCTTGCTGAAAATTATTTTTATATGCTAAGTAAGACAGACAAAGGGGAAGCCAGGTCCAACAAGTGATCACATCCACTTAATTTCATTGCTAAGCAAAGAAAACAAAACCAAAATACACCCCAGGTGTGTTACAGCCTTACAGTTATAATGCAATTAATAGCATGATATGAACTCATCATTCCAGCCAGGTTTCTTAGCTTTTATATACAGCCCTCTGTATTTCTATAAGATGTAGTCTTTTTATTTTTCTATTTTAAGTCCTAATTAAGGTATGTTTATTTTTCATTCCCACTCCATTGTTTTTCCTTCACCCATCATTTTTTTTCCTGCCATGTCTCTTAGCTTCTCTATTTTTCCCACTAAAAAGCAGTAAAAATGACAACATTTAAATAAAATAGTTGCCTCTGTTACTAGAATAAACCTATCCTCCACATTCATTTGGAAATCAAAGTGCTGAGAAAAACTGGTCTGTTATTGGGAAAATATTTCCCTTGCAACGATGGTAAGACAAAAAATCTAAGCAATACAGAAAAAATCCTTACAATTTAAAGTTCTTACAAATACACCTAATTTAAGGTAAGGAATATGTGATGTTCTGATTTTTTAAAGAAATAGATCTAACACTGAACAAGCATACATACACACAAACTTACATAGATTGTAGTGAAGTTGTAGGAACTGATTCTCTGAGGGTTTGCTAAACTGCCCTGGCTGGTAAAAATAATGATGCAGTATCCAAGCCTGTCTTTTGGAGGTTCACTTCATCGTATTTATCAGTCTTGACATTTCACCCCCACCATACAGTAGAAAGGTTACTAAGAGCATAGCACAAATAGCCTGTATCCCCAAGAGCATATTTTAATCAGAAAGAAAAACAGTAACTGCAGACTCTGATAAGAAAGGGGCTTGGTGTGAGGGAAATATCAGAAATTACATGGAAGAGTTTTCTTATGCCTATGGCCAGGCACATCCTGCGGTGCAAAAGGGAATGGACCATCACCTGCCACCAGCCAGAGCTGTTCTCTGGAATCACACAAGGAGGTGCAGAGGACACATATCCCATTCTTGCTTAGCTCCCATCATCTGTCTTTCCCATGGATTAAAAAAAGCCCAAACAAACAATAAGGTTTTTTATTTTTATCTATGAGGAAGCAAAATCTATGGTACAAGTAGGGTCTTATTCTCTTAATTTTTTTTTTAACATTTTTTTGAAATGCACCTTCTGTTCCCGTTCCTCCTCTGATGTACTTTTAAAATTTCCTTTTAGTTTATTTTGCAAGAATCAGCATTTTTCCATACTAATTTATTGCTCCCAAGAAAAAATTATCCAGTATAATGGATAATTATACTGGATTCTCTGCTGACTCCCACCATGCTCAGGTGATATGGCTGAGCTGGAGTTACATCCCAGCCATTCCTGACTCCTTCAGTGGCATCCCTGCCCAGCAGCTGCCTCTGGCTGCCCAGCAGTCATGCAGCCCCTCAAAGTGGAGGCTGGGGTGAAACTGTGACTCTCAGCCTGAAGGATGGATTTTTTCCCTCCATGTTTGGCATCTGCTTCAGAATTTCCCAGCATAGCTAACTGGAAAGAACAAGTTCTGCATGTCTGCAGTTTTGCTGCTCTACTGTATTTTTTCCCCATTTGTGTGGCTTTTCAGTATTTTGCAGCTGAGAAAGATACTTATTTATTGTTGTTGAAAATCTCACATTTCTAAGCGCACCTCATCAGCAAAGGGGATCTGCCTCAGGACTTCTGAATGCATGGCACTGTCTCCTCATGATGCAGCCTACATCATTCTGTAAGCAGACACATGCTTCCTGGTGCTGGAATTCCCAAGACATCTCTCCGCTCTGGCTTCAGCTGCAGTCTCACAGCTCTGGATGCTGTGCAATACATACCAACAGAGCTGACAGCATCAAAAAGCTGCATATTACAAGGCAGCTGCGCAAAACCTATAAAAAATGTGCCCATGAAGCAGCAGTGTCATTCTCACTGCTTGAATGGAGATCACAATGAGATTGCTTAAGCCTGAGCCTGATCAGTGTCCAGTAAAAATGAAAAATAATGTTGTAATAAACCAGCTTGAACTCCACTCCCCAGGTATTTGGTGACATTATGATGAATTTCTCCATTCACATGCAATCTGCTTCTCTCTTTGCCAAAGTTTCTCCACCCTATTTTCAAGTCCAAAGTCATGGTCATCAACATTGATGAATTTAACTGGGGATAGTTAAAGTAACCTGGGGATATTTTTTAGGTGTGGAAGCCAGACATTAATAACGAAGCTCTGCTTAACGTGTCCATAGGTCAATCATTACTCAAGTAGGAGACTCAGTGCAGACTTACCTTTGCCTGATGTAGTTTTTTTATCAGCCCTAGAATAAGATCTCTACATAATGTCAAATAATTACATCATGCATTGTTTACGTCTGACTGAGGTATAGTAACATTGGAACTTGAAAAAAGGTTACACTTTTTAGTTTTTCATGGCACCTTATGGCAAAATTCTTTATAAGGACATTTTGCCCATGTACTATATAAAAACGTATAATGTGAATACATAGTATAAATATTTATACCACATTCACTTAACCTCAATCCATCATATATATTCAGCTTTAACTATGGAGGTTTTGGGGGACAAGTATAGCCAAATGAGTGACTTGCCAATAGCCCATGCCTGTTATAGGACAGTTTTCCCTTCCTTCTTCCTCTGTACCAGGGAAAGAACACAGTGGTCAAGCTTAGAATTTATCATTCCAAAACATAATTTATTAATAAAAGACTAATTTGTTGATAACTGCGCAATGATCTTTTCTAAGTTATAGACAGGTACCACAAGGCATTATTCAAACTCTGTTGGAGATATTCCCTGGGGTTTTTGTATCTTCAGTAGCTTTTGATGGTATCTTTGGCTTCACTCTAGCTGATCTCCTTACATATTGATTACTGCCCTCCAAATTAGATCATTGTTATACTTTTTATTATAGAGGTTTTTAATTAGTTAGTTGCATTTAAATTTCTTTGTTCTTGAGGCTTCATTAAACAAATGGATAGAACTAATTTCCAGTCAGCCTTCGAGGATGAGTGTACAGTCTTTTTTACTTAGGCAGGGATGGATGCTTCTGTACTACTCTTGTATTTCAGAGTGCCAGCTTTTGCCCAGCATCCTCTCTCAATAACAGTTATCATGAACCATGGCTATGGCGGACCAGAGGAATTAATTAGCTAAATTTTGTTTGATTTAGTTCATTGAAAAACATTTTTGTCCAGTCAATGAAATAGATTAGCAAAGAGATACACATTTTATAAATGACAGTACACGGATCACACTTCGTTACTTAATATATTAAATGTTATCTAGTGCTTTAATATTCTTGATATAAAACTCCCACATACACAGTGTTTCTTGTAAACAATTAGAAATGGTATCTGAGCCCCACAAAAAAAAAAACCCACAAAAAACAAAACCAAAAAACCCTCCCCCAAAAAATTTCCAAGGCTTTTGTTGATTTTCACTTAAAAATATCTAATTAATTGCAGAATGTTAATTATTCAATCTCTTTCCAAAAGCCACATTTCAGTGTACAAAAGGGGAGATGAAAATAACACAGTTGTTCAATATTATACCTATGAAGATGAATGTTTAGCTGAGTTCAATATGAGATGGGTGTAAATGGACTGATAAAATAAACAATTTAGTTTTCCTCCTTCAGAATGACCTTGCAGAACCAGCTTTGTTACAAGAAGTAATAACTGACTCATCATGTTGACTAGTTCAAAATTAAAAGTGTCTTTGACTTTCCACACCATCCAAGCATGGAAGGTAATAGACTCTATATTGGTAAGAAGCCAGCCTGCTCCTCTCAAGGTCATCCAGTCAGGCACAGCTATTTTTGGTAGCTAAGCAAGGCTAAACCACTGCAATTTTCAAAGAGAGGAGACCTAATAAATTTGACAGGTAAGGACTGGGAAGGAAAGTCAAGTCACACCATTGTGGGGATGAAGGTGAACACAGTGCAGCCATCTGGGGCTTAGAGCAAGCCTGCTTCAGCTGCCCAGTGTCATAAAAACTAAAAAAGAAGGATGGATTATAAAAATGTAGTAAAACTGTTTAGGGATTTATCCTCATTTCAGTTCTATTGAATGGCTTTACTTTCCAAGGAAAGGCATCAAGCAGAGGATATTTTAAAATATGATAACTGCAATACACAGCACAGGATCCAAGTGTAAGGGGAATTTTCTTGGAGGATGTACCATTGCAGGATTGTTACTTCTTACTAAGGGTTTGTATTGTACACCCTATGGGCTTTATGACTGCACCATACATGTGGTTCCTTTGGCCTCCCTGCAATGCATGGATATTGTCCAGCCTCCCAGGAACTCACTCGAGTGCAGCTGCCTGTGGTCACCTAGCTCAGCTCTGGTAGGGCTGAGCCAGCCTGGCTCACCCTCTACTCCAGCTCTGCTCCTTCAGCTCCTCCTTCTCTGCTCCTCCTTGTCACAGCCTGACAGATGAATCTTACAGCAGAGCAATGCTCAAGAAAAGGTAGTATCTATTTTAGATACACTCTTTGTGGACCTATGCCATTCAGATTTGGAAGAGAGCAGGTTCAGAGGGCTGTTTGCAGTCCCATCACAAGTGTCCAATGTGTTCACCATTATGCTTCACAACACTGAAAAACAAGAGCAGTAAGAAATGAGTACTGCAGCATGATAGCATGATAATGAAAAGATAAAACAGTATTCAGGCTAAACAGGGAAGCTGCTACCTAAAGCCTGAGGGTTTCAGCTATAAAGCCAATATTACTTGATCAGATGGGTTTTCTACACAAAGAAGAGGACAATCAAGCAAATTAGCAGAGGGAGGAGACAGTGCATGCCTGGAACATGTGCAGTAAGCTGCAGAATTCATTATAAATTGTACCTGTGTGTATGTTTGCTAAGCCAGCTGTGTGTAATGTTTTAGATATGCTTTAAGGTTGTTTTGTACCAATAACTCTTTAAACAGTATTCTGTTTTACACTGAAAGTCTGTCCCTTCAGTGTACTGAAGTTCACCATTTCTTTGACAAAACCATTTTAAATTAATAGCCCACTGATTTGATGTTTTTGGTTTAAGGAGAATGAAAACAGCATTCTGCAAGGAATTCCATTTTCCAGCACTTACAGCAAGCTATTACTTCCCAGTCACATCTGCATGCACATCTCCAGTTCGTGGTGATGATGGTGTTATATGCATGCAATGTAGATATACAGCTACCTAGCTACCTACTGTATCTAGGTGTAGATAGATACTGATGTAGATAGCTATCCTCTTTCCTAGTAGATAGATACACAAGTACCTAGCTAGCTGGCTCTATATAGATATCTATATTTGTCTAGGCAGATAAAGGCATCAGGATAAAGATTATCTATCTATATCTATCTATCTATCTATCTATCTATCTGTCTCTAGATCTACATGATTACCTATCTAGATCTAAAATATATACCTAGACAGATGTCTAGATGGATCCAGACAGATAAATATCTCTAACTCTATAGATCTATGGAAGTCTATCCATTCCCAACCAGATGAGTGTAGATCCTGGATGCTGGACCAAGACAAGTAATTCAAATATTTGCTGGTTGTTCCGTTAATTTCAGCCCAGCTCAGCAAAGTGACATTCTCCCTAAACTACTAGCATGGACAGAAGGAAGCAATATTACTCATCACCCACCATTTGATAAAGCTGTACAGCTAAAACAATAGGAATCTGACTGGATTTCATCACAAGCCTCTCTGAGTCTTCATTTTCTTGGAGGCATTTAATTTAGATTACTGTTAAAGTAAATTAAATTAGTATTAACCTTGTCTGTGAAAGCGATGCTTCAGAAAGTTAAATGTATTTCTCTTGGCATGCATGAAAATGAAATTATAAGTTCTCCAAATCTCAATGCAGATGGACCCTTTCTAATGCTCTATCACCAATGTGTAAGTCTATTGATTACATCTGTAGGTTGTCAAGTGGAATCAGAGAAATCAGTCTTTGATTATGTTCAGAGATGAGTCTATGATGGCACTCTGGTTCTAAATTATTACTGGGTAGAAAAAAACATGGAACGTACCTATTGTGTTAGGTGGACACAGGTCTGAGCAAAACTGACAAGCTGAGGTGCAGTTTATCAGATTGGCTTTGCAGGAACTAGCTAAACTTTGTTAGCAACTATATCTAGTCTAAATGATTAAATGAGCAGAAATAAATGAGACAAAAATACATTTAATAAAAACCCAGTTCAGTGGTAGCTATTAGACTGAGGTTAGCTTCCTAAGCCCATGATGTTTTTTAGCAAATGGAGGAAAAAGAAATGGCTCATGTTGTTATTGTTTGCCTAATTTTGCTGATGATTATAATTTTATAGGGGCTGAAAATTGTGTATTAATCTCCAGAGTATCTCTATTACAGCTGTGGTTAAGATGTACCCTATCTGACTTAATTTTTCGTGAGTACTATTTGAACACCTGGTTTTTGATGTTCAAAATAATTTAAAATAAAGTCTTATTTTGTAGTGAACATGAGGCATCTTCTGCCTGACACGTACTTGTTTACTACTTCCAGTTCCTTTTCATAATTATTCCTAAATAGAACAATTTATCTAACTATCTGTGGTAAAATTTCTATCACTGTGACTTAGTCTTAAGGAAAGACATGAGAAAATTGGTAGTATTGTAAGTTGTATGATTACATAATTGCCCAATGTGTTCTTAGAAGAGAGAAATGGCAAGCGCATATTTAACTTATCACTAGTGCAAAACATGTTTGAATCTCTAAATGGGATGAGTCTCACTGGCCAGAAGGTCAGTTTTAGCCATTCTGAACCATGCCATGGTGGTTAAGGTGACATTTTCCTAAAGGGAGTACCAAAGACTGTCTACATTCTCAGCCAACTCCTTCAGGCATGCTGATGAGTATTTTGTACAAATTCTGGTTTTCTTCAGGTGAGACTGCATGGTAAATACAGATCAAGACATATTTGTCATACACAGATTATGATTTCTTTCAATCATGGCATGTTATAAGCAGATATCAGAGTCGAGTAATTCACGTGGTATATTTCAATAGTGTATTGTGGAGTCCTGCATTTCTGAAAATTGCTGGGATTTCTGAAGGGCAAAAGCAAAACAAGAATGTAAAATAAAAATGAAAATCCTACAGGTTTGGGTCACTCCTCTGCCACAAAGCTACACGAGCATTTTTTTTATTGCAAAGAAAGACTTTGATCCATGTCTTTGAAGCACTGTGTACTTTCCTTCACAGACCCTGTTTCTTCGCTGTTTTCAAAGAATAATATTCACTTTGAGTTCTTGTTTCAGAAAGTCCACCCCTGCTGACACTTTTACTATGATGATGGAGTTAATATCAGTGCCTTGTACCATATATTTCCCTCCTATTCATATAGGATAAAATGGTAAAAGCTACCAATTGGTTTCATTTGGATCATAAACATGCCTTGTATGGTAGGTCTGAATTTCCTAAAAGTGCAGTAAACTATCTGCCTTGCCAGACATATGTCAAAATTTTATGACAACAAAATTGGAAATCATAATTTCATTTCTCCTGGGAAGACTTGTCCCAGCACTTCAAAGTGTAGAAGGTCAGTGCTCTGAGTGCTTGGTGGACTAGTGAAAGGGAGTGAGATGGAACAGGCATAAAGAATCCTATAGCGTAAAAGAGGGTAAAGGAAAAGGGAAGAACATGGAGTCTGTAATGCTCCACCCTTGTCATACACGCCACAGTGCAGCACAGCACATCACAGCGGGGGTCACATTGTGTCATCATACTAAACATGTTATAAACTATTGGAATAACTCCACCAAGGACTATGCCTATGCCTTGCAAACAAACATCTTCTCTTAAAAATCAACTGCACACACAACAAAATCTCTAGGCTGACTTGAAGCCAGTGTTTGAATATTGGGTGGGAGAAGAAGGTGCTCTTTAAAAGAAGCATGATACATACTTGTTTTTAAAATAGAGGAGGATAACAATAAACATTACCGACAGATCCTATAGAAGTGACAGATGTTCAGTCACCTAGTGAAGCAATCGGGGTGAATGCCTGGTCGATGTTGACTGAAGGATGTGAACTCTTTAAACTCTGGTTCAGATATTTTCATAAGCTGTTTCCTTTTGAGCAGTGAAAAAGCCTAACTTAAGCACAATTAGGTAAAAAGCCCTAATCCCCACAACAAAACCCTTTCTGCAAAGTCCCTCTTATTTTCACGATGTGGATTCAGTCTATCAAGAACACATTTTGTCTTTGGCTAGCTCCTGAGAAAATTCTATATATAGGAGGGTAATATTATGTATTTTATGACTACATTATTTTATCCATCCTTTGCTTCATCTTTTGGGACTCATGCATTCTTTTTTTTGCCATTGGACCCTGCATCCTTCATTGTTTATCAAAATAATTAGATAAAACAATAATTCGGATTTACTGGAACTCTTACATCCATTCAATGGATTACCAATGAGCCTTGGAATTTGAACAAGTTCATGCTTTGCCTTTTCTATTCCCACCAAGGCATGTGTGAATTGTCTGGCAAACTCATGGCCCTACACTAAACCACTGCTTGGCACAAAGGAGTTTGATAGCTGACCACAATTTCCCTTTCTCTACACACCAGTGAGAGTGGGAGAGCTCAGGCATTGCTCAGTTTCTCCAGATTAGCAAAAAGCACTGAGTTTCACGGTGAAGAGAGCCAAGTTTAGTCTGCCTGGTCGAAAACAGCACTGTGTGCAGGGGTGGCTGGGTATGAAATTAAAGGGAGATGCAGTGAGGGGGCAATAATGGTGTGGCCATGCAGAGGGGCCTCTGGAGAGAAGAAGAAAGGAAAATACATGGTTTTCCAGCTGGTGGTAGAAGCTCAGTTCCAGTGTCCTGCACAGAAGTTGGCACAGGGAGCACAGGAGCTCTGCTGTGCTCGGAGCACTGCGCTCCCCTGGATCCACCACTGTCACCCTGAGCCTCGGGGCACCCCCATGAGCAACCTGGCAGTGCTGTGGCTCATGGCACCCTCACACACGTGTGGGGGGCACAGACTCCTGGAATTCAGACCAGGCATCTGACACTACCTTAAGTTCTTCAGATAAATGTCTGGGTGTCTGTGCCAAGGAACACACTACTGCACTTCTGCTTTTATAATATTTGTGTTTGACTCCTGCATATTCTAAAGCAAACATACTCACCCCAGGTTACTACTGCTGGTGGAAAGCTTACAATATGGGCAGAAAATAATTACTTTATTGAAACGTTTAAAGAAGGCCATGTTGCTTCTTCGTAGTTCTCTGCACCATACCAGAGTGGAAACCTCTTGAAGGCTACCTATACCTTTTCTTCTTTCCTTTTTTAATTTAAATGTTGAGGCTGAACTGTCAGTTTAAGATGTACATAAAGCAGATCTCTGGCAAGGCTCCACATCTCTTCAGCATGACTTCTCTTGGGAAACAGAGTTTTAGAAAAATGTCTTGAAACTTGAGAAATGTAAAATAAAGAAAGATTACTGTCAAATAACTGGTTCATGGAAAGCATCAGTCGTATCTGAGATGATCTGTAATGAGCTGTGTGCTGATTAAAATAAAATAGTAAATCTGAACTACTCGGTGCATATTTTATCATCTACCTCTTAATATATCACCAGTTAAATATGCTTGGTGACTCTGAGATGATCAGCTGCATAGGACCTGTGTCTCAGCTCTCCAGAAAGGAAATCATGGCACTTCATTTCCAGCATGCTGGAAAACAGCCCATTCATCACTGCTATTGGGACTGTAGTTACCTGACATTTTCCTGCTAGGGAGAGCAGGGGATTTTGCCAAGAGCTATTTGCTTGCTCACTGCTGCCATGGAGCATTGTTTTTCTCCTTTGGTTGGGATGCTGTGCTCAGCACAAAATAACCAGTGTGTGAGGCACATGAGAGCAGAAGCCGGAAAGATATTGAGGATGTAAACAAAAATCTGTATCAGCAATAAACAAAACAAAACCAAACCAAACCAAACCAAACCAAACCAAAAAAAATCCAAACCAAACAAAAAACCAAAAACAAAAAAAAAACCCAAAAAAACCAAAACAAAAAACTTAGCTCAACCAGATTAAAAAAAAAAAAAAAAATAGAAGAGAGATTGCAAAAGTCAGAATGAAGCAGAAGATTTTACCTCTTTAGTGGGTTGATGGCAAATACTCGTGTTCTGATATATATTTTTTTCACCTTTTCCCAGAAAACAGAATGTCAGGCCATAGAGTCAGAATAAAGTAACAACCAGAAAATTACAATGGAGTTGTACTTCTTCCATTTCCTTATTGTTTCCTTGGACTGGCAAAAAGTGCTCTGTGGCTAGCACAGGTCTTTCTCGTGAGAACATTCTGCTGTGTTTCATAAACAAAGATAAAGTTTGGATGTTTTGCAAACAGTGTCTCGAGATTTGGACAGTTCAGGCCTGGCCAATTAGGCCTAGGGGGAGGTTTCTGGCTGACCAATCTGGGTGACCTCTGAAAACTCTATATATATGGAAATCAAAATAATAAACGCACTTTTTTCTTGCCTCACTGAGAACCTGGGTTTTTTCTCTGCTAGCGGCTCAACAGCGACAGTGCTCCAATTCAGACACATTTCTGAAGTGAACCACAAAACATTATGGGGACAACAGGGTGAGAAAGTAGAAGTAAAAAGGAAGGGAGAGGAAAGAAATGTGGGCTAGAAAATGAGCTGCAGGGACGAGTAGGTATGTTGTTAGTGCTCCTGGCCTGGGTATGTACATGTCCAGGGAGATTTCTGATGTGTTGTTGCTCTGGTAAGCAGAATACCTTGTAGGTTTGGTTTCAGAAAAAGCAAAATCAGACGAAGGAGAATGTCAGGTCCAACATTTGATAAACTTGGCCTAAAACTAAACATCATTTGAGGAATTAATCTCTTACGGTTTTCATTATCTCAACATATATGTGTAATGACATGGAATCACTTACCTGAGTCCTCGAATGGCAATGCAGATCCAACAGTCCCCAGAGGGAGAGTGCAGAACCCAGTGCTTCCCTTGCCGTCTCATTTCCGATTCCTTCTTGATATAAAAATACATCAACTACTTCTTAAAAGAATAATGAACAACGGACCTCTGGTATAAAAAGTAACACCAAATCGCACACACGCACAGTTTTCTAAGACATATGTGCTTTTCCCATATGCAAAAACTAGAGAATTAGTGCAAATCCAAATTTTGTTCTCCTCTTTCTCCATACTAATAATGCCTGCATTTAATTGTTGTTACCCTTCTCCCAAAAAGATTTCACAATTATAAGTAGCATTATCCCAAACCAGATAATACAGAATGAAGCGTTCACACAATAAATTTTTTATCCACATTTCACAGGAAAATTAGGCAAAATCCTGGTGCTGGACATGATCCTGTATCCAGCAACATGTAAGTGATAACAGCACCTAGGAGACTTTTATTTTATGAAACAATGCATAAGATGCGTGAGGTATGTTTGCTTAACTTTATCTTGCCATTTGTACAGAAAGCAAGATCCTCATAAATGTCATCTGCAAACATCCATTTTCCATGTTCTCTCAGAAGTAACTTCACCATGAAGAGCTACTGAACATGGGTAGAACCCCATGTGACATCAGGGTTGGAAGATGCTCATCCCTCTACAGAGCACAGGGAAAGGGAAAGAATTTTAGGAGAAAGCTCTTCTGCTCACCTGCAACTTAAAAATCCTAGTTTTCCATGATAAATAGAGAAGATATACCTCTACACCTATCTCCTACAGAAATAAAAATTCCTCTGAGAACTTCTTCACAGAAGGTATTCTCATGTGGGACCCATTCGCCTAACACCCATTCAAAATAACACCCTGGAGAATTAATGACACCCTAACCCTCAAGAGACCCTCATCCATCCTGCCCAGGCTCCAAGTCCCAACTAAAGCAACATGAGGAGAACAGCAGTCAAGCTGTTTTCAGGAGGAAGGAATTACAGAGACTTTCACTTTGGCCACAGTACTGCTTTTCACATCCCAGATTTCAGATAGAGAATTATCCAGAATCAACATGATTTGGCACCATCAGGAGGGTAGAAAAGACCCCAAACAGATGCTAAACTCAGAGTCCTGAGTAACCCATTGCTGCCTTAAACTGTGTCAAAGTTAAGATGCTAGTTGGGCTGAAACTTTGTGTGAAAACATGCAACACTATTTCTGAATAAAAAAATTCCTTCTTCAAACAACTTTTCAGGAAAACAAAATATTAATATATCTTTACAATGTGCCCATAAAACTAGCTATTTGTAATTTTTTTGTACACATAAACCATATATGTACATGCAAATATTTGAATATAGAACTGTAAATACTCAATTTGGAAATTTAGATAATTGCTAACATAAAAATTTGTGTAGATTTTCATGGGTTTTTTGGCTAAGGGAAATGTTTCTTTTGTTTTTGTGAGGACATCAGGTATTGTTTGCATGATTTTATATGAGATCAGTGTTTTCTAAAAGAGAATCCAGTCAAAAGAAAGTTCTGCATGTTACTTCATTCTAAATAGAAAAAGATATAAATAATACTAGGGAAAAAAATGCAGGCTGCAAGACAGAATTTTTCTGAAATCTGAGGATCTTTTTCTAAACTTCTTTTGTTTGCACAGATACTTAATTTTTTTTTAAATATAAGTTTCTAAATTATACTCTTCTGATTCATCAGGCCTCTTTGTTGTACTCTAGGAGCAATATCCTCCCTTAGTGATTTATTTTTGTCTTCTTTATTATTGATAGAAGTAAGACCCGAGAGGGAAATCTTTCTTAGCTACAGTGCTAATATTTAGCACAGAATTCACTTGGTAGCAACGCAGCTTTAGCCTGGGCTGCCGAGCAAGCAATAACCCCTTTAAATGGCTCGGGGACCACTGGGGCCAGCACTGCGCAGAATTCATGAAGCCAGGCCTGCAAAGGCTGCTGCTTGGATATTGCTTTCAATGCCTGGAGCTGCCTATATGCATCTGGCCGAGCCTCTTTTGTAATCCTTGATACTGATCGATCCTCAGGAACACCACCGTGGGCAAGGAGCTGGAGCTGGAGGTCAATGCCAGAGCCGAAAGCACCTGCCATTCCCTTCAGGGAAGGGCGCTCTCTGCCAATTTGCCTCGGCTCAGGCTCCTGCTGCTGCTGCTGCATCTGGGAAGCAGAGCTGCTGTCCCCAGTGCAACTCACAGCCAGAAAAGGAGAGTGGGAACAGACAAGGAGATGATGTGAAAAACCAAACAACAAGGCTTCATGGAGCCCTGGTAATAAAAGACTAAGAGCACCCTCTGATATAGTGATGGGTTCTGCCAATATGTTCTGCACATAATGATAAAATCTCTTTCTTTCCCCATTTCCTACCTCCCTTTATTTATTTTCTTGCTTACAGGACTTTCCAGGACCCCTTACTGAGCTTCATTTCTATTACTCTTTCCAGTTTAGTTGCTTTTTTCCTTTTTTTTTTTTTAATAAAATAGTCTAGGGTATTTTTATTCCTTCACGCTTGATAGTAATTTTCTGCAGTCATCTCTGGCCTCTGTGGCCATTTACAATGATTAGCAGTTTTCAAGAGGTAATGAGTTTCTGTCTTTTCCTTCTCCCCCTCTCTCTTTCCATCTCCGCTCCTTTCTCTGGCACAGTCTTTCAGCTATTTAAAATAAACAGACAACTGCATAATTATCATTGTTAATGCCAAAAAAGAAAAGAGAATTGAGCCTTCTAAATACTAAGGAAAGAGAAGGAGAGCTTGAACATTGCTATGTTTTCTTTCAAGTCATGGGGTTGGGATTTCTTCCCCCCCTCCCCCTCCCATTTAATTTTGGTTTAGGAACAAAAGATTTTTGTGTTTGCAAGAAAGAGGGGATGAGAGATTTTAGATTAGCATTTTCTCTTTGCTAGAGCCTGGCACTTTATTGAAAATAATTTTAAAACAAAAGTTCTCCATCTTACAAATGAAAGCACCTTTATAAATAAAAAGGCACTTGAGAAAAAAATAATTTAAAAAATTATTATTTTTTCCAAAGCAGGGCTGAAATATCCAGAGGTCAGTAGAAAATGACTAGCACTTATTTAAAGGTGTCTGTTTCATTTTTCTGGAACCTCCATTTTAGCTGTGGATAAAAATCTTCATTAAACGATCCATCCTCGTTTCACACCAAATTACTTGCCTCTTTAGAAAAATTGCAGAAGCCTTTTAAATATTTTAATTTTATAGAAGACCATTTGTCTAAGTTTGTTGGCCATATATGAAGTAGCATTCGAAGACAGCCAAGACTTTTCTTCCCCTAGAGCTGGCTGGGGTCCAAGCAGGATGGGGGTCAAGCAGGAGTGGGGTGAGAGCCAGGAGGCAGCATGATCTCTTGTTTATGGGGGCTGAGTGTCAGGGCACGCAGGCACCTCCACTGGATCCTGTCCCCTGGGCCAAACAAGTCCTCAGGAGGGGTCTGTGGCAGTTTCACCATTTCCTGCTCTCGTTGCCATGATGAGCCTTGGTAACATCTCCAAAATGCCATGCTCAGGTCTTTTCATTTCCCTTATGTTCCTGGAGAAATACTTGCATTGTTTTCCGTGTATCTGATACTGCAGACTTTCTCTTTTTCTTGTTGAGAAAACAGTATTTTTAAAGATCCTGTGGACCTTTTTGAAAAACATACATAGTTGCTTTACCTGTCACTTGAAGCTCAGCCACGGACTGCAGGTCCTCTTCAAAAAGCCCAAGTGAACCAGAAGATAATACTGAAATACTGTGGAAGAGCTGTACTTGCTGATGTCTCATGGGTTAGCCCAAGTTCAAGACCAGTGCCAACAAGCAGCCTGGATTCATCCAGCCTTTTTTAGGAACAAACTTTCAGCTCTGTGGACACAAGTCATGCTCATTCTCTAGCCTGAAAGCCAGGGAGCAATCCCCAATTTATTTTATTTATTAGTAAAAATGTAGCCAGGGAGATCATTGTCCTAAGAATACCCAGTCAGCCTCAGCATACTTTATAAATTATTATTATTTCTTGCATCTCTTGTCTTAATAGAAGGCTGTCTTGGACAGGATTTTTTACAAAAACAAAGTAAGTGAAATTTGACCCAACAGGAACATTAACGTGGGAGATCCTGCACAAGCTGCTTTCCTGGCTGGTGCAACTCCAGTACTTTCTCCACTGTTTATTTCTCCCTCAGTTCAATCCCATCCTCTACATTTTCCAGTTGTCATACTGAAATATTTTGGCAGAATTCACACGCCTATCAAGGTCTGGCCTGGCTCGTGTCACTATACCACACTTACACGCTTGTATACGCTTCAGCCTTACAATAACAGAAACTTAACACACTGTAAATAAACCCTATTGTTTTTAGCCATGTGCAAGCCAATTATCATTAGCCTTAACTTCACAGAGGGTGAACATGTTCTGACTTATACAACATGATTTTTCCATTCTCCTGCTGATTTCTCTCAATCTTTTATTTTAAGCTTTTTGTAGCTGAATATAGGCCAAGCTTGGGATACTTCATCTGCTCACACAGAAACAATCTACTCGATTCCAACTGTGGGCCCAAGTCAGTCAGATTGCACAAGAAATGGAAAAAGAAATTGGTAGTATTTTTTTCAGTAAGACCTTCAGGTGCGAAGGAGCCAAATTTTCCAGTGCCATGCTGCTGCCCAGGGGGCACATTATATTCTGCAGGGAGGGAGCCTGCTGGGTTCTGGCTGATCTCATGCAGGGAGGTACAGTCTTACCAGGACCTGGTGCCTGGCCCAAACAACACCAAAAGGCAGATTCAAGGCCATTTGGATGGCCTTTGGCAGATTGGATGAAAGACTGAATTAGTGAGCACAATTTCTGCAAATGGCACGGGCCTGTGGTTTTGGGGTTTTTTATAGTGTCACACCTTCGCTTTAGCTTCATACCATACTATATTGTTATCTACAGATTAGGCCTCTATTTCTCAATAATCTTCTTCCCATTTTTGCATCTTGGAGTCTGATAAAATAAATTATTTTCATTTCCTTTTATTTTCTTGTGAAATGCCAACAGAATAAATTTACTTATGTATACCATGGAGAATTAGGTTACCTATTTCCTGTCCCCCCTTTTTTTTTTTTCCACTGGATGACTATGGAATAGTATATAATATGCCTCAACCTAGGTCTCATTAGAATGAACTAGAGGAAAAAATTACTTTTTTTTTTCATTTTTTGTTATTCTGTACATGGGTTTCTAAGTATTGAATTGGGTCTTGAACCTCCAACATCATGTATAGATATCCTGTTCAATTGTGTCTTTTTTCTGACCATTCTCAGAGGCATTGTTTTTGGAGATAATAACTAATTTCAAATCTGGTAATTTAAAAAACACTAGCAATGATCAGATGCACTTATTTCTGGAGTGAACTGAAGCAGCCATGAACTAAGATTGTTGCGGTAAATGGTCAGGTGTTAACACCTTGATCCAAAATAATGTTAATAGAAGTCCATTTTGCAAAGTGCTAAGTGATACAGCATATTTTCACATGAATATCTGGAAAAGGAGAAGAAATAATACTGTCATTTAAATAACTTCCAGTAAGGAGTTTAACACCTCTAAAAAAATGAAAGACATTTTCTTTTGAAGTCTTTCCTGCCAAGCATGAGTAAAACAACAGGCTCTGGCTCATGGGTATTCATTAAAACAAATAAACAAAGAAATGGTAAAGAAAGCATTACAAAGCTTAAAGCCTGGTGTCCTATCAGATGAATAATAAATGTATTAGTGTTGGCTGAGCAATGGCAAAATACATTTCTACATACCAGGAGATAATGAGCTCACTCAAGGAGCCTTATGTATGAAAAGAGATTTCTGAAGAAACACATCACAATATAATTGAGAGTTTGTTATTGCTAATCCTAAGGCTTTGATGAATTAATATTCACCACTTTCTTATTCCTTTGATTTGTCTCAGCATACCCTGTGTTGCAGTAAATACATATAAGTGAGCCCAATATAAGTGAAAGAGGGAAAAACAGAAAACAGTGCCTGGAGAGAGGTGCTAGAGTCTACTAGAAGAATCACTCTGTTGCTCTCATACAATACTATGTATTTAGGAGTGGCAAGATATTTTAGTAACAATTATTCCTTTTTTAGGCTTTCTTTTTTTTAATGCTAAACCCTGGCCAACATATTTTAAACCTTACGGATGCCAAGTGACAAAATGTCTTCAGTCTTTTAGCACACACTCTTAGTAATCATAACAAAATTTTTGTATTATTATAGGCAGTATTGGCAGTGTGCTCAATTGTGCATGGAATAAATAGCTCACATTAGCAGTTTGCCTTAAATTTCATGTGATGGTAGCAGCCAGCTTAATTAAGTGCATCTTTCTGGGAAATCAGGAATAACAGTAATGAATGAACCTGCTGCTGATCTGAAGCAACGAGAAGTCCTTCAGAACACTTCTGAGTTTGAAACACCCAAACCTAACTACCCTGTAAGGCTGTGATTGGAAAAGGCAGCCAATACCAACAATATTCATCTTAGTTTCATAATTATTCCCTTCTTCCTTACTGGCCTTGGTCAATTTGTATCTCCCATGATTTTCCACTGTTGTCCACTGATGGGGTTTTCAAAATAGTGGTTCAACCAGATGAGGGGCTGCTGTGTGATTAAATGCCTGAATTCTTCCACAAAAAACATATTTAAGAGTAATTTAGATATTTTGCCCAGTTAACCAAAAGCAAGAAGCAGCCATTTGGTTTCACAAAACTAAATGTGTCTATTCAGATCATATCAACCTAAAACATGTGTGAGGGAAGGAGAAGCAAATACCTTCTGCAGGAGAATTTTCTCTGATTTTACAAAAATCCTTTTCAAATAGAAAGCGAAATAAAGAACCTTTTCACTGGAAAATGCCCAACTAACTCTAACATTGACAGATTGTGACTTCTGAGAAAAAGCCAAAAACAAACACAAAGACACAGAGCCTGGAAAAGTTGCCTTGTGAGGAAAAAATTGAAAAAGCTGAGGGCAAACATTTGACAAAGATGGAAAGACAAATAGATGTTTAAACATATTTGAACTGCATAAACATCAAGCACAGAGAGAATTTCTGTAGTTAGACACATGCTGTCATAGAACAGATTAAGGAGACTTGTAGTCATGGGGCAGCTTAACAAGACAGGAAGTCAGAGACACAGAGTACATTTTCATGGGTGACATCTATTTCACTAATAGCAATAGAAAAATTGAAAAACATATTTTTTCAAGTTTAAAGTACACTGCCTAATGTTTGGGACTTAGGGAGGGAAGCAGAAAACAACCTAAACAAATGTGAATAGTAAAGAATATGGATGATATTATGCAGGAAATATAGGAAAAGTACAGAATATCCTATATCCATGTTAGTAAGGAAATGTGCTGAACAGATTAACAGACCATTTTCTGATTTTTTGTTTCTGTATTTGTCCAGAGACCAGAGCATAAAGAACCTGAATACCATGCATGCGACAGCACGGACACAGAGGAGATATTGCTGACAGGCAGTCATCACTGGTGACCATTATTTAAATAAAAAACATAAATTTCTAGGAAAAGGCATAAGCAATAGCTAAAACCAGCAACAGTAAGCAAGAGAGGGAATGTGGGAGAAACCATGAACAGTCTCTTGCAGCAGTTTGAACTCTGCCAAAGGGCTCAGTCAAGAAAAAATGTACAGCAATTTAGTTGTAAAGAGAAGAGATATGAAGGGAAACATTTTCTTTTCCTTCTTTTTCTTCTCATTAATTAGCAGCAGTGGTATCACCTAAGCCAAGAAAAGGACAAATGAAGAGAGAAGAAATAGTACCTTGCACTCAAAGTCTCTGAAATGATGACCAGTTATGCAACACTCCTATTTCTAAGGGAAAAAATGAATTTTACATTTAACTATATAAGGATACAGCTAAGATCACAACCATCAGAATTAAGATTTTTTTCTATTCATCACAGTGTCAAAAGTTTAACATAGCTGGCTACGCAAAGCTTAAGTGGAAAAATTCTAGAAATCACAAATAATGAACCATCAAATTGCAGGATTGACACCAGTATGTGCTTTTGCCCCAGATGGTCATCAGCTAAATTTTGAATGAATTAAGATAAAAGTCACTGGCTAAAGAAAAATCTTTAAAATGTACATAAAACCATACAGGATCCCAAAGAATCAAGGTCACAAAACCAGGAGCAAGAAGTTGGAATACTTTCAGTCATCCAGAGAGAACATTTCTAGGACTTTCTTCAAAATGTTTGGAGCCTATATCCCAATAAGTGAGCAAGGAGTATGACAATGGGTAAGGGAGGAGAGGGAGCAAAAGATAGTGAGGTTCAACTGAGCCCCCTGCAGAGTTGCTGGGGTGCATTGGGTGCTTTGCTGCTGATCTGACATGGTAGCAAAGTTTCCCCATAACTGTGTTTTGGAGATGAAACAGAAGAATAAATATTTCCATGCATTTACCGTGTTAGCTTTGCTTCAGATTAAGTCTTTAAGTGTTATTGTTACAGGGCCAGACCACAATACTCACACAATCTATGCATAATCTAGCTGGGCAGAGTTCAGAAAAAAACCCCCAGATCTGAATTTCAATTTTTTTTCAGTCTTGAGAAGCTCGAGAAGTTTAAAAACAAAGTAAAACCAACTAAACCCCCTTCACCTCCATATCCACGCCAAGGAGAAAGCAGAGGGGAAATTACACTGATAATCTACCCTGCTCTCTTTCAGGGGTCCTTATCCAAACCCTGGGGCCAGAAGCACAAAACAGAACCTTGTTCTAAGCAGTAGTGGCTGAAATCTCCTGCCATGTGGTGACACTGGTTCAGGGGAAAAGAAAGGGGGAGGGGGAAGGGGGGAAGCCCTGCCGTTTCCATCAGTCAGACAGACAGGGATTGAGGAAGGAGCAGAAGTTGTTTAGGACTGTCTAGCAAGTGACAACTGCTTGATTGGCAGAGAGCCACGATGAGCATGCTGTGCCTTTAAAATAGGTGTCTATCTTCAGCCTGGAGTATATTCAAATCATGTTGCATAAAAAGCTGTTCCAGCTACTCACAAGCTACTTACAGTAATTAAAAACAGAGAGCTGCCTTTGTCTCCCAGAACCTGCACAGAATAAAAAGCAAGCAGAGCAAAACAAAACAAAACCAAAAAAAAAAGCAATTCCCAAGGTTAGTTCTAAGGTTTTATCATCCTTTTCTGCATTTGAAATTTACATTTACATACACAGGGCAACACTAAGTCATTTCTCTGCAGCTCTTGATGACATACACTGCAGGAGGTGAAGGTCCTACCAAATATAGGAGGACTTAGTCTGCGTAATTTGGATTGTAAAATACAGGCAGGGACAGATTAGTCAAGCTCCTAGTTGGCATGGTTAGGGGTGGGCAGGCAAACTCTTATGCTCCAGACTCCTGCTCATCTTGTCTTTTTCCTCAGATTTAACTACACTGGCCAAAGATGTCATACACCCAGCAATCCAGTTTCTGAGTGCTCCTGGGGCAATTTAGCAGTGTGAGGCCCAAAAATACGAAGAACTGATTGCTGAAACGTGATTCCACCTGACATACACAATCCTGCTACAATTTTCACTTGGAACGTCTGAATGTACCCAAGGCATGGAGGTCACTCAGTCTTCCCCAGTGCTCTGCAAAGGTGTGCACCTGTGGAACAGCATAAATTAATTTAATGAAGGGGGTTTTGTCCCAGTCTAGTCTGCTTGCAAACATGCACCTCATTTGTATGTCAGGAGGGCACAAGAGTAGCATTCCTTCCTTCACAGTCAGATATTTAAAGCAGCAGAGCTCCCAGCCAGGTACCACTGCTGTGCTTTAATTCCAGACCACAAAAAAAGGAATGGAAAAGAGGCTAAATGTATAGTTAGGTAATAGGATATTAGCTTTCTCACAGTTTGGAAACATGGAAAGAATGATAGTATGATGATAAAAATTTTTCATATACATAGTATATAACATATCAATAGTAAATATAAATATATCAGTAAAATATATTAAGCAATACTAGTAGGATTGTAACTTCTGCAGCTAAGTTAACACACTAGGATTTTTTACTGTCAGTGAACACTTACACAGAAAGTGCTACGGTAAGTGAACCTTGTATGTTCGACACAGAGCATTGTATGATATGTATTTGGGGATAAGTGTTTGAAGGTTACCAAGACCAGCAGACCAATCGAGGCAAGGCTGCCACAGCTACCTGCCCCCAGGCGCACCCAACAGCCAGCCTGAGCACATATTCCCAACAGGATCACAGGCAAATACCCGTATACAATACGCACACACAGAGCTGGGCACACCAACCATCACAGCCATGCTCAGCACTCACACAAGCACACATAGCACCAGCAGCCCCTTCCCTCTTCCCTTCTGGACAGTCAGGCTACTCCCATATGCCTCCTTTTCACTCTTCCTTTCTCCACATTTTGTGCCTCTCCTAAAAATCCCATCATAACTTTCATGTAATCCCAAAGGGCTCTTCTCTTGCATTCCAGTGAGTCTTGTCCACATACTCATCTTTGCCATGGGGCTGAAGGCTCCTTGAGGACTGCTCTAGGAGCAGCTGGGACAGAGTGCTATTCAGGCTTCCCTGCCTGCCCTGGTGTGTCTGTGCTCGTCTGTGTGGCTGCAGACAACACTTTCATCACACAAACTCCCACTCCCACTCCAACTGAAACATCCTTTTTCATCAGTCTACACAAAACGATTACTACAAACCCAATCCACCTCTGATTTCTTCCTGTAAACACTAATAAATACCTTTAATAAATACAATTAAAACAAGAAAGACAAATGATTCATCATTTTTCAATTCCAGCTATTAATAAATAGCAGAGAGTTAACCTAATATTCAGGAAAGATGGCTATCCATTTTTTAACTTCATTATTTTAACTTCAGTTAAAATTCCTCCTAGTAAAAGAGGCTGGACTGGAAAATGAGCTCAATCAAAATAGAAACTTTTTGTAACTAAGATGTAAAATTCTCTCTCTTTCCATCTACTCCCCTGGTGTTTCTCACTATTCGGTTTGTCTGGGGAGAACTTCCATTTATTGACTTTTGAACCTTTCTTCCAGTGTATTAGAAAAATTACTCCTCTACATCCAATATATTATTTCAGACAATAATTTTGTGCATAAAATTTCAATTAATTTAATAAAATAACACTATCTTATTCTAGTGGAGTAAAATACAGTAGTTTTTCCCTATTGAAAACTTTATGGGAAACTTGGGGATATTTTTTAAAATACTCTTCCCCTAGCATATCATATACTTTTAAAATGTTCATATTTTACTGAAGTGTTTGCAAACACATACGTTATTTCCAAGTGTCTCTATTTGTTTGTAACATATTCAAGTATGATCAAAGTAATATGCAAATTTCAGGGTCATTTTCATACAAAATAATTTTAAAGGATTATGCAAATTTCATAATACAATGTAATTTTAAATTTGATTAGAAAAAATACCCCCTCAAATGCACAGTGTTTTACTGACATTCTACTACGTTGTTCATTGTTTATATAAAAATAGCTTAATTTACTTTAAATGGCTTTTAAAATAGTTATAACTTGTCAATAGTTAGCCAAATTACCTTTATTCAATGATAAAGGCTACTCATTTTATTAAATATGTTTTCAGAGCATGTCTAAGCCATTAATAGAAAAGAACAATTCTTATAATGTAGTATACTGTCTATCTTTGCAGTAATCTGTGGTGCTTGCTAATATAATTGTCGTGTCCTGTAAATGTATTGTAAATGCATTGTAAGACATTTAAGCCACTGTACAATACTGGCAGCATGGTTTTAAACATGTCATTGACTCCCCACAACTTTTATACAAAAATCTATCAGCTTTGTTACCACCAAGGAAATAGGAACTAAACACTTTCAATATCTCAAGATATATATGGGAAGGAAACAAAGATTAGGAAAGCCCAGGCAGGCTAAACAGCAAATTATATAATCTGAAATACTCAGATGATCATGATTGCTGAAAAGGAACATTTTATCTTCTGTGTTTATTCTGATCATATGTCTCACAAGGGTTGTGCTGCAAGGTATACACACCATGAGGTTCTACAAACCTCGTTTCACTCACACAATGAGCAGCACTGCATGCATCACTGCGAGGATAACAAGAAATAATTCAGTGTCTCTGGAGAAATTAAAAAACACACCCTAGAAAATGATCAGCTAGTTTTGTAGAAGAGAAATAATCCAAAATATAAAATCACAGAGCAGAAGCATGGAGAAGAGCATGAATTTACAATAGCCCAAACTCAGAGGAGGGGCCAGCACAGTTTAGATCTCCAGATACAGGACATCACATCACGATCTTGATGAAGATCAATCTGCTGCAATATGCTCAGTGTGAAGCCATTCTCTAACAGAAATGTATCAACTGACATATTGGAAAGAATTCTGATAAAGGCAAGAAAAATATGCAAGCAATTTTATCCACCAATCCAAACTCATCTGCTCCCTCTAGCCTGATGACCTATAGACATCTATCTCTGCTCCAGACTTGTCTCCTTCTTTACAGGATAAAAATCTGTGTCTGTCTCTCTGACATCTCCTCACGGGTGTTTAGCTGTCAGCTGAAGTTCAGGGTGGTTAAAACAGAACTGTGATTCCCCCTCCCCAGCTTGGTTTCTCAATCTGTGTAGACAATGCCATTATTCTGCCTGTCACTCAGGCTCACAGCATGGACATCATCTTTGGAGAGCAGTCTGAGCTGGCAGTTTCCATCATTTCAAGCCAGCCTAAGCACGAGCAGCCACAAAACGCATAACTCAATTTTCCTGGGTGAAGTTTGAGCTGGATCAGCCCCTTAATCCTGCTGGCAGCAGGGCTCCACAGAAACTAATGTAATTGGGAGAAACAAGCAATATGGTGCCCCTTTTGACCACAGCCTGTTGTGCCTCACAGTGATTTAGTCTGAATCCCAGTGCTAACATCTGGGGTTTTTTTCTTGCATGTAGCTGCAGAGGTGAAGCTCCTCTCACACCACATCCAGCTCCTGCACTGTCCTTGAAAAATGAGACTTTGAACACCATAATCAGACACAACTGAGCTCTTTCCAGAATGCTACTGGAGGCACTGTGCTCTGAAGCTGCTTCAACCATTTCTGTCCATCCTTTGCTTCGTGAGCTCGCTTCCCCTGTCATACCCAACATGGATTGCTTATTTTCAATGTCAGGTAGTCCTGACTTCATAAATGTCCTGCCTGTCATGTCAGTCCCTGCTCAAACATCCACTCTTTAGCTGGCTTAAACTTAACTCTTAGCATAATAATCAAAGCAAGATGCTCCAGTTGCATTTAACCAGAGTTTAGTCCCCAGCCTCTGGATTATCCCATTATTCTCCATCTGAAAGCACTAATGGAAAATGTACCCAGGAGTGCCTCCTGCTCCCTGCTTTGCCCCTCTGAAGGTTAAGCAGATAAAATTACTTCAGCCCCAGCCCTTTTCCGATGCAAGGAGTATCTGCTTGCAGATATTCCTCTCCTACCCGCCCAAGACCAACACACACACACACAGACTGTAGGCAAAACTGTGTGCCACTCAGTCTCATTCCCATTGAAACTGTTCCTCAAGGAGATGCAGACTTGTCTTTTCTGAGAGCTTGCTGTTTTGAAGTTCTCTATATGTACTTATCTATAGCCAGTCTCTTCAGTGTTCAAATGCACACCACCCAGATTTGTTGGTAACTTATTGCTGAGAGAAGCATCTCATGGTTAGCACAAGAGTACTGACAGCAGTCACAAATTTAATGAGCAATAAGGTAAATGTTTTGGACCCACACTTTTGGTACCAAGCATCAGAGCTCAGACTTAGTAAATGAAAGCCATAGCCAGTTTTCCTTGCATTCCCATTGCCAGTTGTACCAGAAGTCTCTTGCCTTGAAGCATGAGCAAGATCTTAATTTTCAGGATCCCTGAGAGTTATAAGAACTGCGAGAGAAACATGGTTGGTGGGAAAGACATTAGCTCTTTTAAAGCTAAATATAAGAGATACAATATGAGTAGTGAATAGAACACACATTATCAGGGACGTGGTGATTAGCTGTTCCACCACAAGCATAGGAAATATACGTCCTCTCTGTTAGTATCGGAAATCCACTCTCAAAGTGATCTCTTTCCTGCTGTAGCAAATATATGTGATAAAGTGTCCCAGAATAATCACAAAGAGAGGAAAAGATTTTGAGATTGGTACAACAACAACAACGAAAAAAAAATAAAAGAAAGGAAGTAAAACTCATGTGGAATTAGTTAGGAAAAAATATGCTTAACAATACAATGTACAAGCCTGAAAAATAGTCTCAAGAGGGTGTAGATGGAAATGTCATCATTCAAGGTATTTGCACATAGACAGGACCAAGCACGCCAGAACCTACAGTAGAGCAAGGGTAAATCTGCCTTGATGTGGGGATTAATCACATGCTCCTATTATAGGCTGACTAGTGATGCAACATTAAAACTTGGAGTCAAAAACCAAACTCTGTTTTCTAGACTTAGTCTAGACCTAATAGTCCATCCTGGTTTTCGTATTTGTGATTTCCACTTCTTTTAAATTCATTGGTATAGCAAGAGTATTTGAAACACAGTGAAATGAAGATGATGGAAGATGGATCTAAAAGAAGGGAAACAAAAGAATGATTCCACCATGTTGCAGGTTCAAATGACAGGGTGCTCTACCAGAAATTCTCACCGAGTTCTCCCATGGAACACATGAGGCCAGCAACACTTTTCATGTTCAGTTAATACACCCAGCTGTGCCACGTGGGGTTAACCTCATCCCCCTGTTCCAGATGCTTTGTGCTTCACCAGGAGTTTAAAGCAGCTCTGCTGGGGAACAGTTCACTTTGCACTAGAGTGACTTCCAGCAACACAAAATCTTTCTTTTAGCTGTTACTGTGAGAGACATAACCAAGGGGAACTATTGCAGCCAGAGAAAATCCACACCTTGGTAATACTACATCCCTCTCCAGCACATCAGCCTCCTGGGAGTCAGAAGTAACAGCAAGGCATAAATGAGAGCTCAGAGATTACTGCAAAGTGGCCAGGGACCAACACGGTTCCCAGCTGGTCCTAGGATTAGGAAGGCACAAAGGTAATTTAAAGCTGACTTTTCTTCCCCACAGCAACACACAGCTGAGCACAGCTCCAGAGAGCTTGGAAAGTAAGCCTTTGCTTCCAGCTTTGACATGTTAATTCAAAGTTCAGGTTTTAGTAGACAACTTGAATCTATTTTTATATATGATTTTTCTTTAAGAAATCTTGATTATGAAAAAGTAATTATACCCAGCAAACTGTATAAAATCAATTAAAGCAAAGCCAAGTGAAAATTAGCTTGAATGGTTTCCTCTCAGTGCTTAGCAGAGATACTTGGCAAGCTCCTGATGGGCAGGAGAAGGAAGAAGAGAGCATCACCTTGCAAACAGTGAAGGGGCATTTAAGACTTCTATTCATAAAAATCAGTAAATTCACTTTATAATCCTGACTGATCACTAGGTTTTCCAATTAAATTGAAAATTGTCAGTGCAAAATCAAAAGCAAGGATCAAATTGAGCAAGCTTATTTTAAACACTGGCCAAAGGAATATGTTCCTGTTCAGTGTTGTAAATAAGCAGCTCAAAAGGTTCACCTTTTCTCTGCCAACAACCTTTCAAGTCTCTTAATTTTAGAATGGAAATTACTTGTGAAAGCAACAGGAAGAGAAATATTTGGGTAGGTGCCATCTATTTTGCAGACCCTTGATTTCTGTGTAATACAGGAAAGAAATACTGCAGGAACAATCCTTGATGTCAGAAGATGGAGTCTCCTGGCACAGGTGTGTGGGGAAAGCCAGGGTTTTCTCTAAGGCCACATGCAGAGTCAGTGTTGGGGTGATGTGCTGCATGATGGTAGAGCTGTTACTCGTCATTGCCTCTCACCTGCCGCTTTAAAATACATTTAGTGAAGCCATTCCTGGATTGGACATCCATACCTTAGCACATAAGGATCTGTAATTAACTCCTGCTTACAACAGCTGGATCCCTACAGACACACCCAAGAGGCTCTGTGGGAGCCATCCATGTTCCTCTGTGGACAGAATCAAGGACATGGACCCAAAATCCATGGCTGAGCCCACCCTGTCTCATCACAGCGACACTGATGTGGCACTAAATCCCTGAGGAAGCCCAGTGGCACTAAAATGATCAATGCTTCCCCCCTGCCAGGCAATCTCAGATCCCCACCACCCCAGTAGCAGTAGACATGCTCATGGCCACTAGGCACTGAATTTATGTAGATATTGGATCAGAAGCCACATTTTACGACTGACAAATATTGATCTGATTTGCAGCAATACAAAATCACTGATTAGTGAGTAGCACAGCACACATCAGTGCCTGCAGACTATATAGACATGGCATTTTTGGCAGTTAGAGCCACACCTTTCGTCCTGCAGTTTCAGATTATTTTTTTACTAAAACAAGGAAATTATTCAATATCATATATTTAAAAAAAGCTTCTGTGTCAAACTTTTGCAAAACAAGTGTTCAAAGTCCAGTTGGCGTAATTTTCTCTCAGCTTTTTCTTCCTTTTTTTTTCTGCTGCCCTAGCTTATTTTTGCAAGTGGTTTTTCCATATAAACAGAAATCTTCCTGAAAATTGGACTAGAAGTCTTCAAATCCCAAGTCCTTTCAAGGATAAATAGCCTATTTCATCTTAATTTAAATTAATTATTGTACATACATTATGTGAACCAAATTGCTTCAGAAAAGGAAGGAGAGGAAGTCTGCACTAGATTATGCCAGATTAATTTCAGTGCAACTCCTTCAATTTCAATAAGAATAATTTACACTACCATCACTAGGAGCAAAATATGCCACAATGTCTAGCAGTTAATGGAAACTCAGTAATTCTGGCAGATGTAGTGCCCAGTTTTCAGCTTTCTTTGTATAATCTTGTAGTTTTTTCCAAGTGATTAAAGCAAGTACAGAGAGAATCCATCAATTTTCACCTCACTCTGGTTGCTCTTAGGGATTATTTCTTACTTTGAATGAAGTCTGTCCAAAGTCTCTTAAAGAAATATGGGGATTATAAGGGGTAATTTATTTTCAAGATTTTTTCTTTCTTCAATTAGACTTTGAGCTAGTTTGCAGTCTGGTTACTCAGAATAAAGTTAATGCTATCTATATACACAAGTCACTTAAAAAGAGGTCACCTGGATTTGCTGCTTATTTTTTCAATGAAAATCAGTATTTATGTTAATAAAAGATGATGGATTTTTCTGAAATAGAAGGTGTATTATTCAATATGAGATGAACATATAAACATGGTTAGTTTAATGCCACTGGAAATGTAACTGTAAGATAAAAAACACAGAGAAGAAATAACAAAAATATAAAGGAATTTAATAAAGTTCTAATCAAGCCTTCCATCAGCAGTTTGCTAACTGGTTTAAACTGTAAAACAATGAAGTAGGTAAGCAATAAGAAGCAATTCTTGAAGGAACAGGAGCAGGCCAGGAAGAAATTAGGAGTCTCCAGGCAAGAAGACTCAGGAAAACTTCTACATAGTCAGGAGTACTTCTCAGGCAAAAGCATTTTTGGAGAAAATCTTACAGCTCATCTTGAGATGTGACATAGATTGCTAAATGAGAATGTGTTAGCTAAAGAGATTAAAATGGCTTTTCCTTCCAACTTTCCCTTAGAAGGAATTATATTTAATAGAATTAAAGAAAAATCAAGCCCCATATATAACAAAAAACCCAAGCCCTACAAAAAATGCCACTAAACCAAAATAAAACTGCACAACTCATGAAAATCATGAAGAACAGGTTAAAAAGGAACTAGAAACCTTTAAATCAGACAGGGAAATCTTATGCAGAGACTCACAAAGGCTATTTATGTTTCCCTCAGTCACAGCATGCATTTTATTGTTGTTGTTCCCAGCACACTGAAAGCGTTCAGCTTTGGGAGTTCAATATATTAGAACATTTGCCTGGCAGAGAACAGGCAGAGAGTAAAAACAGGGCTGGGAAGCTTAAAACCAAACAAAAAAATAAAACCCCACCTAGAATTGTTGTATTAGATGCATTTACTTGGCTGATTTACAGGAAGATGCAGGGAGGGAGCAGGGAGAGAAGTTACACTAAGCCTGGGACTGACCACAATTAATGAGTTGTGACCAAGACAGACATGAGCAGTTTCACAGCAAACAGATTTCCATTGTTCATGAGAAGTTAGAAAACGCTGCTACTTAGAAAAATACCGGCTGTATCCAAGAAACTGTCAGCTGCTGTTATCAATATTGCCTCTCAAGTCTTGACCCATTGCCCAGAAGTCCACTGGGTGACCTTGATCTCAATGACTTGTGGTGGTAAAGCAATAGCTATAAAAAATGCATTAAAAGTGTCCTTCCATGTCAGCAGACTCACGTTTTTCAGGCATTTCAATACTATTCTAGGCCACTTTTTATGGTGTTCCCTTAATGTACTGTTCATTTTTCTTCAACTGCTTTAACATGGATTTATCCCTACCTTAAATACAAATATATTAATATAGACTTGTCTCTTCTTCAAATGTGGTCTGAAATACAACAGTTGGTGAGTACAGTGGGGGAAGAAAAAATAGTTTAGGGATATCACATAAAATGTTAGCATCTTAACTACTTTTTTAAATGGTGTTTATTGTGAGGGAGCAACTTGCATGCTAATGGTGTTTTTCATGTAATCTGATGATTCCAAGAGTTTTACAAAGCAGATAGCTGCATTCATAGGAATGCAGAATATCATTATAGGCAATTAGGCATAAGCAGGGATATGACTTACTTTATAAACTCAATAACCTCTTTATCTGATCTCTTTATCACCAGATAATCAAAAAGAGCTACAGAATAGGCTCTTTTGCCAATTGCCCAAGTGGGAAACCTCTGCTTCAATGCAGAATTACCAGCCCCTTAACTGAGCTTTCTCATCCACTCAAATGTCCCAACAGTGCACACTCCACACTCCTCTTTGACACTCTACCTCTAACTCACTGTTAGAAGTTTTTCCCAAAAACTAATAGAAATCACACTCCTCAACATATTGAAGTCTTCCTGCTTGGAATTGATTTTCTTTAACCATTCATTCCTAATTGCTGCCTTTCTCCTTTACATTCTCTGCAAGGCTCCCTTGTCATAATCAAATTTGGTAGAGTTCCCCATTAATTCCTTTGTTCTCCATCCATACAAAAGCAGTGTGTCCCAACATAGTCTGATAAAATTTTGAACAGTCCCTACTGTTCAGCTGCAGTCAGTCCCTGACAGGTAAAGATCCCTCTTAAAAGTCAGATGTTGGATAACTTTGCTAGATTAAAGTTACATCCATCAGATCCTTCTGCTGTGATAGAAATTCCCTTGTTTTATCATAGATTTACGGTAGACAACTACCCATTAAAATATCCCTGTTCTTTTCTCTGTTTTTTTATGACCTTAAGGCCGCCAAGAAGACTATTTTTCCTCACCTTTTAGACTATTTTGGTATAGGCATCCTTTTATTCACATGTCATTTCCCTCTTTACTGCCAGTCAGTACTTCCTAAAGAAATTCTGACTTTCTATTTTAATGCTCTGTTTTGTTTGTCTTTAGAAAACTAGGATTGGGTTCTGGGACTTTGGGGTCCAGTTTTTCCTCAGATTGCCCCTGGCTTCCTGTGAGCTGGTGATGCCACCTCCACCTCTGAGCCCCATTTCCACATCCTCCTCCTTGTAAGATTAGCAGGTCTCAGATGACATCCTTCATGGGAATGAGGGACACAGAGAAAGAGGAACATGGGCCGTCTTAAAAAAGATGCATCTCCAGCAAGCTCTCAAAGCTAAGAAACATGATTCTAGGTGAATTTGGCTTTTAGCTTTGAAATTACTGTCATATATCTGAGAGAGCATATTTGAAGCAGAGGTGTCCCCAAGAAGAGGCAGTGGAGGGTGCTGTGGTGTCCCTTCAACTCCTTCAGCTGAGAGAGGTCCTGCAGGAGTGCTTGGAGTCAGCAAGAACACAAGATTCGTGAGGCACTTGCTGAGTCTTCATCTTCCTGCTCTTATGAGTGTTCACTTATGGCTGAGTTTCCAAACTTATAATCAGGAACTTACTCCTTTGATGCACTTGTTGAACCTTACTTCTTTAAGCAAACAAACAAACAAACACACCCCCAAACCCAACCAACCAACCAACCAACCAGAAATACCCAACCAAAAACCTTTTTCTGGTTTTGAGTAAGATTTCAAGTAATGCTATGAGCACAAGGCACCTTTCTTTCCCAGAAATGCAAAAAAAAAAAAAAAAAATAGTCTTAATAATGCAGTTACAGAAGAATCCCTTTGGTGCCTAGAAACCAAGACAAATTTGGAATGTCTTAGCAGCTGGGATGTGTTTCCCACCAACCTGCTAAAATCTTTTGAAGCATAAAATCATCAAGGGCCAAGACATGGAAAGAGTCATTCCAGTGAGACACTAACCGGTGCCTTTTGGCAAAGGACAAGTGACAGAGACACAGCCCAGGACTGTAGGAATCCCCATGTTGTCATAATCTATAAACAAGAAGTTTTGGGAAAGTTTCCAGGATTCCTTGCCATTTTTGTATCAGCAGCACAAGTTGCCAGGAGAGACTTCTCTGCTTTTTCCAGTGCCTATCAACACACAACATGTGTCCCAGCTTCTTCACTGGGAAATTGAAAGAATCATGAGAGAAACCAGAGTCTTATACACGATAGAGTGCTTTATGTAAGCTTGAGGAGAAACACTGTCTCAACTGGTAAAATGCCGTGTGGAATACTTAAGGGGCAGTAGTTAACCCTCAAACTTCTACAAATACTCACAACAATGCTGTATAACCACGAGCTAATTCTTGGTAGGGAAGATGATGGCCACAATATTAAATGAGTGGTGCGTTTTTCAGCTTTGTGGACATTTCAGCTAGTGTTTAACCATCCTCTATGAGCAGGATTTTCAAAAGCAAATACATTAATTAGCTTTTTTAAGCTTTGCTTCCTATAAGAGAACAGAAGTCTTCAATGTATGATGCAAGTGGATCTGTTGGTAGTAAAGCAGGAGTTCAGGTAGACATTGAATCAGGAAATGATGATAAAACATGACATAATTATCTGCACTGTTCTTAAGCTAATTGTTATCCTGGATAGGAACATTCTACCTTGCATCATGAACAGCAATCCTGACCTGTTGTCAGGAAACATGCCCTGTCAAACCCAGGAATTTTTCCCAATCTAATATTGGAAAGTATGTTTAAGGTATGCTGTATTCTGTTAGGAAAACAAACTCTTGTACACCCTGCTCATGCCAAAGAACCATGCACAATCAATCTGGCTGTCAGAAAATCTGAAAATATCTCAGATATTATAGACATTTTAGTCAAAGAGAAATTTTAAGTCATAACCAATAATACAACACTTTTAAACAATAAGTTAACACAGATATTGGAAAAAAAAACTTACAAAACATGGTAATTTGGAATTGATCTTAAAAAATTATAATCAATATTTCCAGCAACTTGACTTCTACACCTGAGCTAGAATGTCATGCCATACAAATGGAAGCATGGTTTTAGCTATAATACCCATGCTCTTTCACTGCTGATTATGCTTTCAGTAGAGACAGAGCCCATGGACAATACATGTAAAGTATATTTAATTTGCTAACTCAGAGTGAAAAATGCGGTTCTTTAGTTCTGACCTTTAAAGAAGCCAGTTTAAACACCAGTGAGTGTCATGCACCTCATCTGCTGAGGACATAAGTCATGTTCAGCTGAACAGTTCAACAGAGGCCTTGGAGATGAATGATGTGTGCCAGACACATGTAATACCTTTACATTATGAAAAAGGGCTTTATGCTTCTCTATGGCTGTACCCAGCCAAATTAAAGTGCACTGTCACTACTACAGCTACCAAATTAAACTATTAGTCCCAGCCAAATATAAACCCACTGGCTCTGGCTGCTGAGGAGCACTGGGGAAACACAATTTCCTAATGCAGCTGCTAGGCAACAGGTCAGTATGGACAGTGGCACCGAGGGCAGTGAGGGTGCCTGACCCTTCAGCTCAGCATCCTCAGCCTTACCCAGACTAGTGCTCCCTCTGACCCAGAGTGTACCAAAAGGTATTTGTTCTAAAAGAGGGCAGCTGGGCTACAAACCTCCACAGTTTCTTCATTTATGGTGCAGTACTCTCCAGGCTATTGCCATTTTCTTGTTTCTTTCAGGCTTCACACAAGCAAGATTGGCAGATTTTGGATGGCTTTGGTGATAAGCTACAGGAAACAGCCCTGATTCACTGGCCCAGCACTATACCTCCTTAGCTTCAAATAGCCTTCTCAACACGTAGGTAACAACTGCAGTCACCAAAAGTCTCTGTTTTCTACTTTCAGGTGTAACTTTTTCCAGAACTTGGTAGCTCTTACCTAAACTCATTAGACTTACAGGCATGCATGAGTAGAGGGCTACATACAACCTTGAGAGCTGAAGCTGTGCAAAGTTGCAATTTTTATCTATATTGAACAAGAGAGGCCAAAAAAAACATTTGGAAGAATTCTTTTTCTGTCTTTCCTTGCTGCCATGCTCAGCCTCCAGCCCTTGGACTGCCCCTGCCAAGCACACCCAAGAACATTTTTCTTTCAAGACTCAGTGTTTGCCCTGACACTTGAACTCCTGTGCTTGTCTGCTGCAAAAGGTTCAGAGCATCACACTCACCACATGCGGCTGACCACAGAGACGATGAGGACATGGCCAGCAGCTGGCAGGAAAAGTGACATTCTCTTACACTGATCTGACATTTAATCCTGGGCTCAAGGAAATGTATGGCGTGATATTTATTAACTAGCTGAGCTATCCTATGACAGCAGAAATTGGCTGCAGCTGTGATGGCCTGTGAACTGCTCCAGAAAACTGGGGGGGGGTGGTGGTGGGGGGTGGTTTCTAAGGAAGAAAATCACCACCAAATTTTAGCATTTTCTAAATAAGTAACTTTCCTTTACCAGGTGTTGCTACTGCACAGTGTCATGAGGAGAGCAGGCAGCGAGGTCCATTCCTGGCCGACTGGTTCCTTCAGGTTTGTGGGAGAGGAGAGGCAGCCATAGCTGACTGCCCTGTGGTGCAGTGACAAAGGACACTGGGGGCTACCACTCGGGAGACAGCTCCCACAGGGTGGCCCATGCGAGCTCTGACTCTTTTTCCTGTGACTCTAGGGAAGTCAGTCCTAGCTATAAGCTTCTTAATTAGAAGAAAAGCGTACATATAAACATACACACATGCACACACACACACACACACACACGTATATATATTTACATTCACATATATATATGCGTGAATGTAAACATACATACATGTAATCATACATATATATATATACACACACACATATATATGCATGTAGATACATATATATGTGTATATATATAGGCATGACAGAGAGATATGATGACGCTGAACAGAATTTAGCATATCACAGCTTTTCCATTTGATCCATGTATGGCAGAAGGATTTTATTGGATTTTTTTTGTTGTTGTTACCTTGCTGCTGTAGACAGGAGCAACTGGGGGGAGGGGAAGGATGCCCAGAGGCTACTTCATAAAGCTGGGGTGCTGCTGCCATCTAGTGAGGTGTGCCTGCCCAGGGACTCACACATACACACATGGCAAGGTGTGGGGACACCTTTGTGTTCGCGTTTTCCAAGTAATGCTGGGAGCGTCACGCCACTCTGAAATCAAAGGGGCAGTTTGGAAGCTGAGCCGTAGGACAAGGCATACTGCAAAAGTGCTTGTTTCCCATAGGGAAGCCTGCAGTATAGCCAGGTTGCAGCCTGTGTGAGAGTTTGTTAGGATGGTTCAGTGAGTCTGTATCAGAATCTGCTAATGTCTGAACATTATCACTTCAGAGAAAATATGTGGACATCAGTCCAGGTTATACTAGGGATCAAATTATGAGCATGACAGTGATTGGAGCCTTGTGTATGAATTGTCATGGGAGACTCCAACCCTTGCGAGCACAATCTGCTGTCTGAATCTGAAATGCAGCTTCTTCTCACAGACCACTTCCATGAGAAGAGACTCTTTCCATGCACTAAACAGGTCTTTCCTGACCTATAGCCAGCTCCTACAGTTTTAGATCATTCTGCAATTGTCAGGAATAAAAAGCAGACCATGAGACAAGAAAATGCAAAATACACTAGCTACCACTTTCACTTGCAAAAAGCCTTGTGATTCATATGTCTTATCCCACCACTGGAGGAACAGAGCATCCCAGCAGAGAGGCAGCATTCTTGGTGGGCTCCATGGCATATCACACAAGGACACTGTAATCTTGCAAAGCCATCCCATCCACACCACCTCCTTGTGGCTGGTCTCCTGGACTCAATGACTCACTGCAGGGGTAGATGGGAAAGTCCAGAAAGAAGTCCAAATATACCCTTGTGGGAAAGGGAACAAAGGAATGACATCACAATGTGTGAAGTCAGGGAGGGGCTTAGTTTTGAAGTTACTGAATTAGAGCTACAGAGAGAAGAAAGAGGTCTGCACATTTGCAATGCTTATTTGAGAGCTCTGCTTCAACCCATAGCACATCAAATCTGTTCCTCCACAGGGAGTCCTAGACACATGGTTATTTTATGATGCAGACATTTGGCATATTTTCCTAAATATGTTGGAAGACCTAAAGATGATACTGTAGAATGTAGTTTGCTAAAATGTCTGAGAACTTATGGAAAAAGAAAGCACTTAAAGTGGTTTCTTAACTCATATCCATGGCTCATTGGGCTGGCTTTGACTGTGAGAATGTTAATTTTCTCCATAGCAGCTTTTATGGGGTTGGGTTTTGGATCTGCACTGGAAACAGCGTTGGTAACACAGGTGTGTTTTCGTTATTGCTGAGCAGCACTTACACAGCACCAAGGCCTTTCCTGCTTCCCCTACTGCTCTTCCAGTGAGGAGGCTGGGTGTTCAAGGAGCTGGGAAGGGACACAAGCAGGACAGCTGACCCCAACTGACCAAAGGAATATCCCATACCATATGGCATCATTCCAGCATATAAAGCTGAGAGAAGAAGGAGGAAGTGAGGATGTTCGGAGTGATGGTGTTTTTCTTCCCAAGTCAGAGTTCCATGTGATGGAGCCCTGCTTCTCTGGGGTTGTCTGAACATCTGTCAATCCATGGGAAGCAGTGAATTAAATCTTGTTTAGTTTTGCTTGTGTTCATGGCTTTTGCTTTACCTGTTAAAATGTCTTTATCTCAGCCCTGGAGTTTCCTCACTTCTACTCTTCCAATTCTCTCCCCCATCCTGCCACGTGGAGAGTGAGCTGCATGATTCTAGTTGCTGAGTGGGGTTAAACCACAACACTCATCAACTTTGAGACTTAAAATGCCAAGTCTTCCAGGACTTTCTGTAATCTGGATCAAAGGGAAGCCACTCAGCAACCTTCTGTTCTTGCATTATGGACTCCCCACTGACTGACTCGATTGCTCACAGGTCTGAACCATGCAGAGACTACTGTTTTAGAGAGGTGTATCTTTTGTTTTGCACTTGGATAATGGGTCTTCCAAGAAAATATTCTTTTTCTCTTTCATTCATCTTTTCTCAAGCACATCTAGATTCTGGGGATAAGAGTGCTCTTACACTGCCAAAGCATTTACTTTTTTATTATTATTATTATTATTTTTTAATATATGGATTCAGTATTGTTCTCTGATCCTGGAAGAGCTTATAAAGATTTAGCCTGATGCCTTTAGCCTAGTACATATTAACTTGATGGCAAGATTATGCAGCTATGTAGATCTTTGCAGGAGTTGTCACTTCATTTTGTTAAGTTGAGCATCAAAGGCAATGTTGCTATGATATTGTAGAAAAATATCTGTGAACACTGGCTACCTTCTAGCCAAAGAAAATGTCTGAAAATTGTGACATTTTCACTGATAGCTATCAGATTTTTACCCTGGTAAGATACAATAAAAATCTATAGGCTAGTATTCAAGCTTCCCCTAAATCAACCAGTCAAGCGGTAGTTTCTATTCTATCCAACATGAGTGAGAAATCACATTCCTATCTGAATAAGACACTGTAGATGGTAACACTTGAAGCAAACTGTTTCCAAACCTTTATCAGAGTAAAACAATATGCTGGTAACAGACGGCACTCACCCAGAATAAAACAACTCTAAAAACTGGACAGAGCTGTAATTTTTTACAAAACAAAAAATGAGGGCTGCCTTCAGAGTAAAAATTTTAAGGCAGGTCTTCTGCCAGATCCCTGGAGTAGGTGACTCCAGATTAGAGATTAAATATAAACAAGATTTTGCCCTCTAAATAAATATGATGGTTGCATCATCCTCTCCTATAATGGAATTTTTACCAGACAGAGGATGAACTCACAGAGTGCTGGAGTGAGCAAAACTGAGTGAAGATGGAAAATTGTTGGTAGAATCATCAGACTGTCAGACAGAAATGGACTTTTTCATCAGAGCTGTGAGGAATCAGGTCCAGCAAAGCAAAGAATCTGGTTTAGCCTCAGTGAGAACACTAGAGTTCCATTTGACTTTTTAGAGACCTTCACAGCTCCTTCATTGGTTTTCTTCCCTTCTCTCCCTTTCCCACCAAGTAATATTCACATTGAGCCATGAGCTATTCTGTGCAGAGTTTAGTACCAACAAAAGAGCCACAACGAATGCAGGTATCACACAGGAGGGGCAGGGGATGTATTTCACCACTACAAATAAATTATACCTGGAGTCTAAGTGCAAAGAGATTAACTCTGAGGCCTGTCAGGATACTGCTGCTGTTTGTTGCAGCACACGAAGCAGCAGCACTGTTGTTAATCTTTGTCACAGGAGGCACATATTATAGTTTATAACATTATGAGCAATCCTCACATGCTTTCTAAAAGGAGGAGAGCCAAAAAAAAGCAGAGGAAAATGGAAAGGTAGGACATTAAAAAGGAATGCAGTGAAACAAACATGCAGCTAAGAGCCATCTTATCCTGCTATATCTGTCCTCCCCTCTAGACACCCCTATGGAGCTATTTTAGTAAGGTTGGCTATTTATTATATTGTAAGCCCTGCTGCTTGATTTATTGGGCCTTGGTTGCCTCAAGGAGTGAGAAAATCTTTTTCCCTTCTCAGCTTAGAACAGAAGAAAGTTTTATTACCATCTCTGTGGTGCACCCTGGTCCTTTCTTAGTGATGCTATTTCTGGCACAGACTGATTGAAAAGTACTGCTGTCCCCCACATGGATGCCAGTCTGACACTTTTTGACATTTCTAAAAACTTGTGCTCTTCCTGCCGACTCCCTGTTGCTTTCTAAACCTTTTTAATCCTGAAGAATGCAAACTAATCTACTGAGAGAAAGAAGCTGGTCCTGGAAAGCAGAGCTGGAAATGTCAGAGCAGTAGAAATGACAAATGTACCTGCTAGGGAAAGAGAGCCAGCATAGGAGAGGGGCTGTTAAGAAACATCTCTGACACTGTGGTCTGTTAATGTTATCTACTGTAAAGAAACATGCAGTATATTATTAAGCAGAACTGTATAATATATTCTTAAAAAAAGAATGGTTTCGAGGCAAGCACAAAGCATGGTTAATCAAGTGGAATAAAGCAGTGGTCCCTGAGGGAGACTTAAACTACTTAGACCTAAGTATAGCTAATAAAAGTTAGCAAGTCAAGAGAGTTTCCAAAAGGCATTATTATTGTTATTATTATTGTTATTATTATTAATTATTATTATTGTTGTGTTGCACCTGATCTTTTGAATGGAAAGGTCAAAGAGCCTATCGTGTGCTAACCTGATGGATTTATTTACCACAGAACACTCTATATATGCAGAGAATGTCAGTGCCCTGAAAGACCCCCTCTTCCTTCATCTGACTTTCCACCCTGCCCAATTACTTTTCAGAAGGCCTCCTCATTCCAGAAAGGAAGAGACAAAGTTTCCATTGTAACTATAACACCATAAAACAATCAAATCCGGGTTTTCAGCAGAGTCTCTTTTCATATTTCTTTACCTTGTTACATCCACAGTGATGCATTTAAAAGAAATGTCCTCTGTCATATCTTTGCAGTCATAGCTCTTTACAGAAACAAGGCTACCTTCAGTCAGGTATCCAGGCATCTAAAGACAAGGCTTTCTGTTTAATCTGCAGGCAGCAAAATGCAACCATGGTTTACCCTCAAGCATGCAGCACTACTAGCAGGAAGCCCAGTTTGAAGAAGAATGAGCTGTACTACACAGTAGGGATAAGGGTTCTGAGCACTTCTAAGCCATACTTCCCAGATGCGTGGTGATCTTAATCCGTTACTCTAATGTGTTGGAAGAAGACATGTTCCCTTCAAATTCACATATTTCCCATTGACTGTGCCTGGCTGGAGCTGCCTGCTCAGCACCCTTCCAGCCCAAGCATGCCTATCCCCACTCAGAACAGTTCCCCCCTGGCAGCATTCAGAAAACCTCACATTCATTGGAATGTAACTGGGATAATGTTAAGATTCCCTTATTGCTAATTCCCTAATTCCCTCATTGCTGTTTCAAGTCACCAGAGGCACTTGACTGGTAGAAGCCCAGAAGTACAAGAATTCAGGAGTAATTGGTCTGTTCAACTCTGACTGTAGGCAGAGTATTTGGAGATCAGACAGTCTGACACTATTTTTTTAACCCTCCTATATAGTAGAAGAATGGATTAGACATTGACATTTCAACATAATAATTTTCAAAAATAACTTAGAAAATGCATCACCAAGAAAATAAAAGTTTCTTTTTAGTGAAAGATTCACCACTTCTCTAGCTTCATGAACAATACACCAGCAAAGAGCAGAACTCAGCCTTCAACTAGTTTCTTTATTCCTACCAAAGGACAGGACTGAGAAAAAGTGTAAAGACACCAGAAATGGCAATCGATTGAGTGAATGCTTTAGATGACATCCTGGGCTATCTTTAAGATGGGATTTATATGTATTTTCTTTGACATTTGAAAGCATATATTCCAGTATGACATGGAGGTTCTCTGCTATGAAGTATCAGATTATCAGAAAAACTTGTAGAAGAAAGTGAATAGAAAACACTAAGGAATGGGAAATTAATTATTAGCTTGTCTCTATCTGTGTCCATCAAAATCTTGACTTGCTCTTACACTTTTTGTGACATCACTTCTGATGAAAAATCTAGAAAACTGCCATTCAAAACTCCTGTACAAATTGAAATAAAGTCCAAAGACCTAATTTCATTGACCTTCCATTTTACATACAGACAGAGCTATCTACCTGACTGCTCTGTATGGTGCAGAACTATATGCACAGTTGCCATCTGGCCTGGAAGGCAGTTTGACACTGGAGCAAAAGCAGCAATGAATGTGCTAGCAGTGCTGCTCACTGTTGTAAATATTAGTAATTCAGCTCCATTAAGCTGAAACTTACTGGATTCATTAGAAACATAAAATGTGTGGTAAAAAAAGAACTCTGCATTCTCTGCCTGTCAGATTAATAAATTCCATGGAGTTGCATTAGGCATCTCAAGTTAACTACAGAAGAACAGCACAGAAAAAAAAGGAACTCAAGGGAAAAACAATTCAAGAAGAAGAACACATCCAAAGAACTTAGCATGACCCAGAGGATTTACAAAACTCCCCTTTTTGCAAAGCATCCAACATGCATCTGACCTACTTTTACATTCAAACAGTGGGACTTTGATGGTCTCTCTGTCTCAATATACCTTTCAGCACAGCAGGGAATTTTACCCATTTACCCAATAACACAGGACCTGCTGAAAACTAGCTTAAACCCTCAAGGGCTAAAAGAGGCATGGAGAGTTTCACTGCAGGTACACCAGTGAAGTCAGGAACTAAATCTGGGAGTTTACAACACAAGGTTCAATTGTTAGCTCCATCACTGGCATGTAATGCCACCCCAGGGATGTTCTCCCTCCTTTTCCATCCTTCCTGATTTACGAGCTGCAAAGGAAGATGGTCTCCTCCCATGCCTACCACAGTTCAGCTCTGATATCAAGGGACTGGTGTGATACAAATAAAAATGGAGGTATGTACAATCACTCTTTAAGGCCATCTCCAAATCGCTTGAGATTAGGATGGATTCTCCTTCCTCAGTCTGGCAGTGTAGCCTTAATCTCTGTGCTGTTGTTGAGAAGCACAAATTTCCTTGGGGAAAAACATAATACACCTTCAGCAAATCTAGAAATATCAGGCTGTCATTGGGAGGAAACAGGTGTGTAACAGAATGTCATGGGACAGCTTTCTCCAGCAGAGTTTACCAGAGGCATCCCTAAGTGAGGGACAGGGGAAGAAAGTTCCCCCACAGGTAACCTTTTAAAAGGGCATCCTGGCAGTCAGCAGTCATTTGACTTTTGGAGATCCCCGGGTCCCACAGCCAAAATCCTTCTGCTTATTCTTCCCAGGCAGAGAGCTCAGAAATGAAAGAGTGCTTTAATTATAAACAGTAAGGGTTTTAATAAGGCAGTGGTGAAACTCTCCTCAATTTCTCAAAGGCGTTTCTAAGTTGCATTGTTGGTTTTAGTTTTTTAAGTTTCTGATTTTTTTCAACTTTTCCTTCTGAAATGTAGGCTTGAAAGTATCTGTGAAGGTGGCTGCAATTACTTGTGACCTATTTAGTACATATATGTACTAAATGTATTGAATGCTTGTTATCATATACTAGTGAGTTATTCTCACTATTTCCCCCTCTCATAAAGGGTGCAGGGCATGCAGTTTGAAGACAAAAGTTCCATTTCAATTTTTATGTTATTGCCATGCTGGTCTCCCAGGCTCATTTTGGCTTTGAATTTAGAAAATTGAAATTCTTATCTCTCTGACCATACATCCCATATGATTTGAATTAGATTCCAGACTCCCTGATACTTTTTTATACTGCATCTGTAGCGGAACTGCAGAACTGAGTTTCTCAGCTCATATATCCTCTTTTGTCCAGACTAATACACTGGAGTCACAACAGACCCTTTCCTGACTTTACATAGTGGCAGATTAGGGGGCCCAGAAAATCCATTTCACTCCACACCACTTTGATATGAAAATTTTAGACTCTTAGAGATAGCCTGCTACATATCTGAGGTAAGATTTACACCTCACAATGGTTAGGACATTGAATGCTCTTTACCTGTGAATTCCTTTAATTTATCATTTACTCACTGGGCTTTACAAGTGCTTCCTTTCCTATTAGCTGTTAATTAGCCTTGAAGCAAATTTTTCTTTAATTTCACCTTTATTTCCAGTGTAATCACCCCTTGTACAACAGCAGCCTCTTATTTTTTCATGCTTGGTACACTTATATTGGAAAATGGGTTTATCTACAGAGTTACAGAGACTATCACAATTTATAACAATGTGTTTAATTCTTTGGAATCAAACTGAGCACTAACTGCCTTGAGCTGTTTGGTGGGAAATTAGATTTGTGCTAAACTGCTTAATGCCCTGGGGAATGCAGAATAAACTAGATGTGGCAATTTTATGAGTTTCAGAACTTCAAAATGACTATATTTTTATCACTATCACTGAGCTTGGATGTCATTATCTAAGATTTTTTCTATATATCGTTGTCCCAAAATGGATTTAAATAAAAAAATCAGGGAGGAGAACGTAGGTGTGTGGTGCGTGTGTACGTAGAACATCTCTAATTTAAAATACTTTACACTTAAAATATGGAATGAAAGACAATTTGGGAGCAGTTTCATTTAAATTTTACTTTTTAGAAAAGACTATATCAGTAAGTGTGATTTGCTTTCAGACTGGCAATCTAGAAGTAAAATCTAATTTGAAAACATGGAAAAATACTTTTGTCTTACTCCTTTTCCAATCTGCAGGAGAAGGACATTTCTTAAAACCATTCTTTCATGACACTACCCAGATCACATCGGAGAAGAGACAAGAAAAGATGATAAAACTATTTATGCTCAACCATTTAAATAGGCATTCCAGCTGACACCACACTAATTCTGAATAACAGCCACTGCTGTATGGACAAGAGTTCTTTATTTAAATTCCCAAGTGCTGTTAATGTAATATAATAATGCAACACAATTAGCTATTTCAGCAAGACTTGATATTACCAAATCTTTTCTTGCATGATGAAGTGCCTTCTCCATTATGAAATTTCATAAAATACATTTATCATGTCAAAAAATACATATTTGCAATAGAAGGACAATAGAAATTGTTAGCAAGATGATGAAGCTTCTGGAGCAGTAATTACGTGGCTAAAAGGCTGTGATTGTCCCACAGTGCTTCTAAGGCAGGGCTCTGCAAGTGAGATCTGTATTGCGATGTTTTGTGCTGAATTTACTGCCAATTCTGCCATTACTAAGGACAAGAAAATTGATCATTTTCTTGTCCTTAGCAATGCTGTGGAAAGATAAAATATACAATGGAGGAGTCTAGTTTTGCAAACAAACTCAGCATGTCTGCTGAATTACGAAAATATCAGAAACTATTTTTGCACTGAAAGGAGAAGAGTTTGAATATTTCGGTATTGCTTTAGTGTGATGAACAGGCAAATCAACCTTGACCCATCTGTCCAGTTGCTGTTGCCAGATATTGGCCTTCAAAAAGTGTATTAAAATGTATCTTTCTGTTTTGGTTGAATTGTCCAAAAAGCTACTTGATAAGGTCTTTTTTTTAATGATAGGCCAATGAGCAAGAATCTCTGCAAGGACTTCACAGAGTTCTGATAAGACTTTCTACATTTTTAAGTCCTTGACAATGAACATGTTTTCAAATAACTGGAATTTTAATAGGATTAGCTGCAATTGGGATCCATGTCATAAAGCCTACTGTGACAGGGAACAAGGAAGAACTGGGACAGAAAAACAAAAGTAAGAATAGCTAGGGTATCAAATATATAATAGTTAAATGGCTAGATCTGGAGATCCGTACAAATCTGAAAATTAAAAAAAAATTTTAAAAAAATTAAAAAAAAAAAACCCAAGGGAAAACTTGTCCTACTATGATTTCAGAAAAGTGTATGTACAGCATAAAAACTGAGTCTGTAGAAACCTGGACTCCCACCTCAGTGTCTTTCTTAGAAAGAGAGTTGAAGAGCCAGATGCTGTCCTCATACAGAGAGACTAACTATGGAGACTGATATACTAAAGTTTTAATAAAGGCTATTGGCAAGTAATTACCTCCATTAGTATTTCTAGACTTACATCATTGGAAATTATTGTTAAATGGTGCCCTTTCCTGTCAGATGCATATCTGTCAGGGCAGTGGTTTTCATAAAGCCAATTTTAAATTTTGGGCAAGGTAGACAAAGTCTATTGAAAAGCGGAAACATTTAATGAAACCAAGAACAGTACCTCTACTGTGTATGTAGATTGAAATCTTCAACCCATCCAAGTTGTTGAGCAGTCAGGAGTTAAAAGAGATTAAATGGATTTCATTCTTCAGTGTATAATGGAAATAATTTCTTCCCTGCAACCAGTAAGTCTGAAAAAGTTTTCATTAACTTCTCTTTACTGCTGATAAGATCTAGAAGAAGACAACTTGTCCAGCTGCTAAGAAAAGCTGTTGGGTGTCTTTCTGGTGGTTTATTATTCTTACGTTTATTGCTGGTTTTGTTGTAGTAGTTTTCATTTTTTTAAGCATATGAATATTGTTAGCATGTTTATTTGTACACAATATAATTTAATAAATTATAATATAAATCACAATACATGAATAAAATTAAATAATCATACCACTAAAGCATGATTAAGAAGGAGAACATTCCACAAAAACAAAATGGTAATTAAAATCCATGTTTTATCAATATAGCTTGAACTTCAGTGTTTGAAAGGGCGAGTGGGGAGAACAGATATAAATACAACTGCAGCTACCACCAACCAATATGAATCACTCCTGCTTGAATTCTTACACTCTTTGTATGGTTTTAGCACTTTGGTAAATCTCTATCTGACATCAGCAATATTGGTCACTAAGCAGCATGGAATACAGTTGAACAGAACAGGGAAGATCAATTTCCACTAACAGAAAAAAACCCAAACCAACACAACTGTATCATTTTAAGTCTTCATTTGGGCTCTGCAAGTCTGCAGAGTTGGACAAGAGGAAAAATTCATCATCTCCAATGAAAGAAATATTTTTTTTTATTTTTGAGATTTAATTATTTTAAATCTTTGTGCATATTTAACTCTAAGTAGCTTTCAGACTAATAAACATATGTTGTGATTTTGAAGATAACTTCAAAATAGATTTCACTGTTTCTATGGTACTTGAGTAAATCCACCTTTCTAGACAAAGTTTTGAAAAAGAGAGTTTTGCCATGAGTCTTTTCAAGGGGAAGCTGAATAAGAAGACTGTTTTTTTTTGTTCTGTGTTTCTCTGACCCCAGGTCAGGGTGATGGTACTGATGGTACAGTTCCCTCCAAGAAGAATTGGGAAAAGCAACACTGGCCACCTCTCATAAGAGTCTGATTCATGTATCGCTGGATAGGTCCAATGTAACAAAAAAAAAGTAATTGAGATTTTAATGGAAACATCTTCATGTTTTTCAGTCTCTCAGAAGGAATTCGCTGCTCCATGTAATTTTGTCTTGATACCATGGGAACTATCTGGATCCCTGTGTTTTCATACCATCTGTATGTGATCATCCAAAGTCCCACAGCCCGAGCACTGTGCACTTCTGGAGCTCTCCCCAAAGAATGAACTAATGCTTGAGCTAAAGAAATGGCTGAGACTGAAGATCACTCCAGAAGGTACAGTTCTGAAGGCAGCAAAAAGACAACTGCAAGAATTAGAGATACAAATAAATGTCAGTTGTGTATAAAAGAAGATATTCAGATAGTGAGTATATTTTCTAATTGGTGTTTACAAAGACACCCAGCAGGATTTGAGATACCACTACATGCCACTGGATTTCAGTTGGAAAGGAACATCCAAGGCAATATCTTTGTAGATAGCATCTTGTATCTTTGATACAAGCAGCACATCCCCACAGGAACAAATTTACAGGCCAAAATCTCTGATGCTGAAGACCTGACATCCACATGGCATGAATTTCAGGGAAAGTTTAGGTCAATTCAACTCCAGTCTGACCCTGTGTATTGAAAGCTCAACTTCTGGGTGAAGCCTTTGAGAAGGTTCAGTCTGCACCCTCCGGGGCTGTTCCCCAGTGCAAACCCAACACAGCAAGGTGGGCAGCTGGAGATTGGCTTCAAAAGCAGAGTCAGGGCAAAGCAAGCAACTCCTGATGTGGACACACCTAACTTGCTCTGGCACTACTAAGCTGTTCCTATTTAATCACTTTAGGGCCATTGGAAGACAAATGGCATTGTGAATTTGTCCTTGATTTTCAGTCTAGCCCTCTTGAATTTAAAGGAAAAGTGAAATTTTAGGTATCCTCTCTGATTGCTTCCTAGGTAGTGCCAGAGTGTTCACGTATTCATGGATGAGCCATGAAGAAAACAAGGTTTTCATTAACTGTCCTGGAATTATTCCTGAAAGAAACTGTATACACCCTTGTTTTAAATCATTTATGTACCACCCCCTCCAAAAATATTTCAGGAAATATATTTTTAACTACAATTGCTATTTTCCTCACCAGTTATGCTCAATGGCTAATTTTTATGATTCTGCATGTCACAATCTCAAGCAAACAAAAACAATGGTCGAGGCGGCAGCATGCAGAATATTTCATGTGGAGAAAAGATGGGGATTTGTGTAGTACTCAGAAAGATCTGTTTTCCCTTTTTTTTCCTTAACTATCATTTTTCCAGAAAAGAGGGAGTAATTTCCAATGCACTCAGAAGAAATCTGTCTGTCTGAGCAGTCAGGATTATACTCAAAAACATATGTAAATACCTATGGATAGACACGAGTGCCTGGAGTAAGTAATTTAACCCCAGTGCATGTGAGGAGCCCAACTCAGGAAGAATTTTTGGGGGCTCTCCCAGAATCTTAAGTGCTTGTTTAAGTCATTGGTTACTTGGATCTGCAGTCAGTCTGTTCTGGAGGAAGGAATCCCCGAAGAGAAAACACTGTTTTGACGGATTTCCCGGTTAATATCAGCACTTCAGAGCACATGGAGCCCATCACATACCGCCACACAAGATCTTTCTCTGGGAGCACACCACCTCCTCAGCATGCCTTCAGTCTCCAGTCCTCTGTCTTTAAGGCATGTTGGGTTCCCACTAGATTGGTTTCACTTAAACCAGTGCTGATTGAAAGAGCCTTCAGGTCAGCTCTAGGAACTGAATTAGTTTGTTCACATAGCTTCAGTGGAAGAAACTTGGATTTAACAAATTTTTTCTCTCTTCTTCATTTATCATTCAAAATCTCTGGCTCCTTATGAATATAGGTCTATGTACTACTGCAATAAATTTATGAGATGTGTTTCAGTATTAATCATTTCATATATGTCAAAACACATTTTGGAAGCTGGCCAAAACCATATATAAATTTCTGTGATTTTAAAGGGTAATAGCAGCAAAATACTAAACACAATGCTGCAGCAATGAGCTTCTCACATAGTTCTTCCTCAAGATCCTGATTTAAATTCTAGCTTATCAATAAAAAAGCACTACCAGCTTTGAAATTTTAATTTCCTTTTGAAATAAAGGTCTCATCTAGATAAAGCTGGTGTTGCTTGCCTCTCAATGCACCCTACTTTCATTAAACAGATTTTTTTCATACAGCTGCTAAATCCTAATTTTCACGAGAGAAAAAAAATTTGCACCTCCAATCATCAAAGCAGCATAATTTAGGCCTTTATTGTGTCAGTCATGAATTGTCTTTCTTGTGAGCTCACAATGTCATAATATTCTTTCTGATTAATGAGGATCCTACAATTACAGGGTAGGAACCGTCATGCTGTACTGCAGAGCCTGTCTAGAGGCAAAAATTACAGTTAATGCTAATGTGTTACCGGAGAGTTAGGGGCGGAATTATTACTGTCAGCAAATCCAAAGGGTCTGCACCCACAAGATGGATGGCTTTTCTCATTTCTGGAATGCAGTTCTGGGCAGGCAATGAACTTTCGCATGGGACCTCACCAATTCCCACTGCCACTGTTTAATGCTTAGCACCCCTTCACACATTGTCTGGAATATCTCTGCCCACCTAGGAGGCTGGCAGATGGGGGTGAAACAAAAGGGACCTGGAAAAGCTGGCCTGGCTAAATGGAGATCTATCACACCAAAACAAACCACTTTCAGTCTTTAATCAGCCTCCCTCATGCAGGTGAAGGGCAAAAACCAAAACAATAGCTATTCAAATCAATCCTTGAATTGTTATAGGCAATTTATCTCTTTGTTAGTTGCTTGCAATGCATTTTCCTACCTGTAATCACAAAAAATAAAAGCAATTTCACAAACCTATATACCTTATGATACAGCCAGAGTACTTATTTTATATCCATGTGTGATCCCTGTTGTAGAAAAATCAGGATATTTTCTATAACTGTCTCTGTGATAACTTAATCCTATGACTAAATGGGAAAGGGAAGTGATGTTTTATGTGCTGCTTGAGTACTTTTCAAATTTTGCTCTCAGCATTTCTAGGGAGTACTTCAAGCTTTCTACTGTTTATTATTTTTCCACATCACTCAGTAGTACAAGTATATGCTAAAGATCAAAACCATAGGACTTGAAATCTGAAAACCAATTTTTCCCTTTAGAAAATAAATACTCAGGATGGGAATGATTAAATAATGAGCGGCACAAGTGATGTCAAAAACCAAAGTCTCTTTGATGTTGCACTTTCAGAACACAGTATCATCATCGTCCTTGAATCCTCCTCTTTTGTCACATCTCCTTATTTAATTTCATTCTACTAGGATGTATCACGTTTAAACAACTCAAGTGGGGAGGCTCATTGCAACTTCCAATATGTCAATGCCATTAACTGAACACATGTTTTGCAGTGGAAGAGACTGGCTGATGTAGCAGTACAGTCATTATTCAGCAGACAGACATCCAGCTGAAAGCCTGAAAAAGCTGAAAGCCATTAACTCAGAGAAAACAAATGACTGCTCTCAGGATTTGCCCCTCTGAGTTTATACTGCTGCAAAGAAGAACATGTAGTCCCACCCTTCAGTTCTCCACATAAAGAGCTTTCTTTACAGAAAAGCATCCCCTTCAAATTAACGAATGAGTTTAAATTTATCTCTTAGCTTGGAAGCACAACATATATTTAGGAAGTGGTTCTAGAAAACAGGTGAAAGCAGCAGCAAATAATGGTTTAAGTGTGTGAGCAAATATTACACTCTTTTCTATAACCTAAGGAGCTTCAAGCAGTAGGGAGGGGGAGAAGAAACAAAAACATTCTGACCTACCACAGGTGTTTGAAGTTCTGCTTAAAAGTAATAGTCTGTGATAAGTAGGAGTTCAAGAGACTGATTCAGTACAATCTCACAGTTATTAAAATATCATATAAATGGTACTAGCCACAGTATTTTAAGTTTACTTAGTGATCCAATGATAATCAAAAATCAAGATTGTTAGGTAAATAAAAGATTCAGATTTACAGTATGCTGATGTTGCTAGTATCAGTGAGAATTTTTTATCTAGTTGAACTAACATAACTAAGATTGTGCTCCAAATTTACATGGAAATGCTCCAATTTACATGGAAAAATTATTAGAAGAACAGTTCACATCATAAACTCCCAGCAACACAATATATTCCATGGAACAAATGAATTGTATAAACAGCAAAAATATTAATAGATTTTTCCATTGGATTTCTTTTCCTGGGAAGTTTCCTGAAGAAGCTCCTGAGGAAGGTGAATAATCATCTTTATTATTTTATGGCTCTTGGTAATACCAACTATGGTTTTGAAAATGTAAATTGATACCTTGACTTTTCAAAACTCTTCAAATCTGTTTTTTTAAGAACAAAAGCAATCAGAGAGAAAAATGCATTTGAAGAGCAGTAATGAACATAGGGGCTTCATAGTGAGTGAGGCTTGTTCACTACCTGTTTCAGAGCCCAGTTCTGATAAATGTTATTTGTGGGGGTTCGGTCCGTGGGTGCCCCACCACCCCGGAGTCCGTAGAAGGGCGAGAATGCGGGAGAGGACGCGGCTCCAAGGGAGCGCAGGTGCTGTCAGTGGGTCGGCGAAGAACGCAGGAAATACAGACCAGATTGTCGGTGCTCCAAGGAGGGTTTATTTAGGGTAAGGCGAGGGTAGTTGGAGGGGTCCCGGAGGCAGCAACAAAATGGCCCCGGGCACTTTCATACATGAACTTTTATAGGGGGAGGGGAAAGGGAAGGAGGAGGCTTGGGGAGCAAATAGGGAAAGGGGGATTTTTGAGCGACAAATTATATAACCAAAGAAATGACAATACCATAATAAGAACTCCAACCAAATATCTGCTTTAACACGAACAAAGAAGAACATTCTAGACTTTAAACCATATTTGGAACCGGGGGAGGGGGAGAGGAGTGGCTGTCACACCTTGTCAAGCTGGGTGCCTTCCAACTGGCCTGGAGAGCAGGGGGTTCTGGGAGTGTACCAAGCCCAGGAACCATCCCCATCTCTCTCCCAGGGGGTTGGGGCACTCAGATGTGCCATGGCCACCGCAACAGGTATTAGTGAACCTTTAGAGACAGTACAGTACACAACTAGTGAGCATATTCATGCCTTGCCTGCCCTCTAAATTTTGCTAATCATCAGGTTAAGCATTCCTGAGCCAAAAGTTCAGGGCAATGATCAGCAGCTGTCAGTGGATTGAGTTGCCATGATCTTGGCCGCTCTCTTTTGGAATCTGTTTCGAGGAAGGAATCATGCGGCAAAACCAATAAGCAATGAGCACATTTTGGGGCAGAGCAGCAAATGCCAACCATTGCAACTTCCCTCAACTCAGTACAGCCCTCCAGTCTCCTAGCCTTCATCAGGGGAAACACAGCTGTTTTCCCAGTGTTAGCTCTATCCTCTGTTCATCTTAATCCAATTGCCTTTTGCATCTAGCAGTTAACAGTACAAGCATTACAAGGGACTCTCAAAATCATCTCTACAGGCACTCTTAGAAGCTGCTTCTTGGTAACAATGTCTTCTTGTTTCCACTGATGTCAGTGGAAATTCCTTGCAACTGCAGCAAAGCAGGATTTTGACGGGCAACTGCTCACCTCTGCTTAGTGGGGAGAAGTGATCCATGCCCATCCTGTTCTTGGCCTCCACATTCATCATCTGCACTCCATAACACAGATGTTCATCCTCATGGACCAGCATTTCATTCCTTCCTATTGCACAAGGGGATGAACACCACAGGATAAACCTTTTTATTTCTACCCCCATCCCTGTTGTTGCAATCGTCCTGAACCATTTAATGCAGAAGATCGTCCAGCTTCATCTTCAAAAAATTCAACCATCCCATTTCAATATTCTTCTGAAGGCTGTTCCACAACCTTCTACAGGCTGCCTTCTTTTCCAGATGGCTAGAAACTGTCTTCTAATTATCAGCCTGAATTTATTAATGGGAACCATTTGTTTTTCTGCCAGTATTGTTTTGCAGCAACAAATTGTAGTCACTACTGAGTTGGGTGTGGATCAGCAAGTTGTAACCTAAAGATAAAAGGATCATTGTATTGCATTTGTTTATCAGTTAATTCCCCCTATAGTTATTTTAATAGAAAATATGCAGTGAATTGTTGAGAAATAGAAATTAATGACATTGGCAGTTAAAATGATAGCTTATGAAGTTACATGATGATTAGCAGTCTTCCGAAATTATAGTTTAAATTATTACTAATTATCTATATATATCTCTATGAGGTAATTATCTGTAGCTTGTTAAATAAATATGTTCTACAAAAACTTCTGTCATTATTAATAGAGTAATTAAAAATTTTTCAATAATTTGCTTTGAGTTAATTACATAGAAAATAAATTTATGACATATATTAACCTGATGAACTGATTTGGCTTTTTTGAAAAAGCCTTTGGACTCTGCTGGTGGCTTTTTGTAGTACCTGAACCTTCTGCTGAGCTTAACCTTGGTCATCTTTGGGAGCTGTATTTCCCCTCTCCTATCCTGATCCTCCATGGCAAGAAACCACCCCTCACCCTGCTGCCCACCTTCTCCTCTCAGGCAGTCACCGTTTGCCTTCTTCACCTTCTTGTGCTGCTGATGGATGGATTCATGGAAAACAGCTGGACTCCATTTACAGCCTTGTGGCTAGAACCATTCTCATGGAAGAGAAATAAACTCCACTGTCACTAATCTTTGTATTTTTGCTTTACAGGTTATAAAAGATTTCTGTTTCTCAAAAAAAATGCTTTAAAAAAACAGACTAACTATTCCACCAGTTTTCCTGAGATCCCCTCCAATACCTCTTGGAAACAATGCTTTTTCTTTGCCTTAAATTAAAACAAAATGTCCAAAAATGACAGTATTGAAAAAAAAGGGATATATACAAATAGTATTTCCCTTAAGTCTGAATTGCATTAGTAGCAGGCCAGCATTTTCTTTCTTTCAAACACTCACTCTTGAAACAGGGTAATATTCCTAAAGCTATATTTCTATATGCACAGTTATTTGTAATTTCATCACAGACAAGTAATACATAATGCCAAGAAAAATAGAGCAGGTCACTGAATTAATTGCTTTGTAATTTTTTAGAAATTTTTACAGATTATTTTGTAATATTTTTTTGCCAAGGATGTAACACTTAATTCCAACTTTGAATCCAGCACATGAGTAAGTTTTGCACAGTCTCTCAGTAAAAAAACACACCACCACTCTTAAGTTTTAAATTTGCTCTTGCTAAAGACGACAAGGAGAAAGCAGAGACTGGTGCACGATCATGAGAAGAGCTTTTGCATTTCCAATGGAATATAAGTGGCCTCAGTGGAATTGAATTCAGGAAAATAGATGAAATTTCCCTACCCCCTTCTTCCCCCATCAATAAAAAGATTCTGTGTGTGGTTTATTTTGCTCTTTAAAAAAAAAAAAAGAAAATCTGTTCCCCATGACAGCCTGGATTGCAAATGCAGTATTTCAATTGGAAGATTAATTAGATTTCATGGGAATTAACAGAGTCCTATCATTCACATATGACTTGGACAATAAAATCTCTTTTCTGTCATTAATCTGGCACCAAGTGGCTGACTGGTCACCTACAGCGAGCTGTGAGAGATGGGAAGTGGGGAACAGTCATGTTTATTCACCAGATAGTACTGTGGAAAGCAAACAGAAAATTATCTTGGAAAACTGTGGGCCACAGAGAAGTTCTTGTCTGTTCAATGCAGGGTGTAAGGTTATTATTGTGATTCCTCAGAGCTCTTCTCTTACCCACAGTTCAGGGAAGGAAGATATTTTCCACTCATAGGAGGAAAGAATGGAAAAAAAATATACAGATGTTTGATAAAAGTGCAAAGAAGAAGCACTGACACATCTTTGAGGAGCTACTTATTCATTCATAATATTTACTTAGCAATAGCAGATGACTGAATGTCAGCTTTTCAGTGTTTTAATACAGAATTTACTTTAATGTCATTACAGCAAGTGCTCAGTATGGCTGTAGACCAGATCTCTGGGTTTAGAACCATGCCTCTGCAGGAACCCACTTTATTCCATGTAGGCAACTTGAGAAGGCACCGAGCATGATTCAACTGAGCAGTTGGAGAAAGTACTTCAAAAGTGGTTTGAATTTAGGCTTTGTTGTTCAAGCACAAGCAGTTTGTTCATTTTGAAATTTCCAGTCCCAAATGCTGTGAGAAGGCTCAGAAAACATGTTTACTTGTCAGCACAAAGGTTGCAGTACAGTAGCATAGGAAAATCTCAGAGGGCAGAGCTTGGGCAAATTTATTAAAGCTGGCTGAAAGTGAGTAGAACTAACACTGAATTTTTGGGATTGCAAACCAGTACTAGATTCCACCACAGCCTGGTCAGCTGAGCTCCATTTGACACCAACAGGATTTCTGGCAGAAATGCAGAAGCCCATGTTGGTTGCTCCATTTACAGATTTCTGATTTTGAAGATGGACAAAAGCTGCCAAACCAGAAGAAATAAAGAGCTCTGTACCTGTGAAGTTCAGTTCTTCAGCCACCCCCATGATTACATAGCTGTGGATGCTAAGACTCGGCTAAACCTTTCAACAGGACTCTCCCAAATCCATATCAAAAGCAACCAGCTGGTCACACATCCAGAGAAAACCAGAATATGCAACAGGAAGTGCAATTTTGCATCCTACATTTCAGAACACTCTGCTGTACTGTGTACTCCTCAGCAACATTACTGTGAGCTAAAAAAGGTGGAGATGGACACCAAGCCCAGCAGTAGCCAAGATACTGTGTATTTTCCATTAAGTACAAGATGCCACTCAGCCCACAGCTCTGGGCAGCTGTTGCTGAGCAGGGGCTAAGAGCCTAGGCGAAATCTTCCCTGTGTGTGTGAGGCACTCTGCACTTTTCTCTTTGACTTAAATGAGTAATTTTTGCCAAAAGTGAGAGAAGAGCTGCTCACAGTGAGTGATGGTGTCTGTAAGATGAGTGCTGAATATAAAAGAGGCTGCGAGTTCAGGACCTTCTCCACTCTCAGACACACAATACACTCAGATGGCTAACAGGAGTTATTTTTCTTCCCCAGCAGGCATCATTTCCAGGACTAGTCCTCACAGGAGCAAGAGCTCCCACCTGATTTTGTGGTTTTCTATGGGGCTTGCTTGTCACACAAACCCCATGACTAGTGACTGGTATTCAAGTTACCACTCAAGAAAATAGACAGGTTTCCTGCTAACTTACTTTAACTAGGGGGTAAGTATCAGACTGCAGCAGTTATGGCTGGTTTTGTTCGCTGCACCTGTAAAGCCTAGCAGTAAAGCTACTTATAGCAGCATTTTTTTTCTGTTCATTATTAGCATTAACAGTAAAAAAATAGTAATTTTTCAGTTCTGCAGGATTAATTGCAGCATTCTGAAGGAAACATCCTATACAACAGCAACTCAGTGTGTATCAGTGTGTGTTCAATCCATTTCTTTCTAAAATATACATAAGCACAGGAATGTTAGCCCATTTTTTTGTGTAAAAACAAATCCATTTAAGAAGCAAGAGTCCTCTATTCTAAGCAAGACAAAGTGCCAAACAGAATACAGTCAATATATCACCAAGATACCAATTAACACTTCTTTTTCTTCTAGAAAATATATTTTTTCTCTTGGAGACTGAATTTTCACTGAAAGAAAATACATTCGTGAGAAAATAACTTTGCACTGTGGTTCTGGCACTTACAGACTATTCTACAGTAAAAAAAAAAAGGGGGGAAAAAAAGAAGAATTTTGATCTGAAGAAAATTATAACCTCAGTCAAGAAAAAGGAAAAAAGAAAGGAGGAGTAGAAGATGGAGTTTAAGTCACCCCTGTTCATTGGCTTGGTACAAGAATGTATCAAAGGTAGGAAAAGCTCCATTTTTTGTAAACTACAGTTAAGTATCAGAAACCAAAATAATACTTGGCTTCATAGAAAAAGTTATTACAATAGTAATGCTACACTCCTATGCAGTATTTTTTTATCTGTGGGTCTCAAGGCTGCTTATAGTAAATACACAAAAATGTTGTTTGATAGTTACAAAATGCAGAAAGCTTGCTTATAAAATACCTTGTTTAAGAATGTTCCTCATCCTCTTAAACACACTTAGATAAAAAGGTGACCCACAAGGCCTAAATTGGCTCTTGATTGCACTGGCATATGGAAGGTTTGCCCAAATTAATCCCACAGAGAACCCAAGTGAACTGAAACAGTTGAATGGCCCAATCACATTTATAGAGAATGTTAAAAGGATACAGAATCAAAAAACTGTCCCAATCACACAGAAATTAGTAGAAAGCTTTCCTTTTTATTCCCACCCTAGGTAAGAAGGTGAAATACCTACCAAAACAATTGGTGTTGGGAACACACAATTTCCCTGAAGAGTAAGGCTTCCATTATTGCATGTGTTTAGAAGTTAGGAAGAAAGATATGGAAAGCAAGGAATCAGATCCCTAGAATTAACAAGGCTTCCATACAGAAGAAAGATTTTTCAACTGTGGGACTTGCAGTCAGTGCCAAGAGCTACTGAACTGTGTAAAGACAAAGACAAGGTGGGAAAGGAGGTGAGCACATCTGTGCCAATACAGAGTCAAAGCTGCAAGTACTTTAACCAGATGAAAACACTTTCAAGGGGAATCACAGTAATTCAAATACTGAAAAACTAAAGTCCCACTATTGACCTCACATACCTTTGAAGGTCGGTCTAGAGCAAGAAGCAGTTCCAGGCCACACTTAAGTTTCTACAAGTTCCTTCAAGACATGTGTTGCACTGTGCAAAGGCAAGGAAAGACTGCAACTAATCCTATTTTCTGCCTTCCTCAGCTGTCACCTTCAGACCAGAGCATGTGCACAGTGACCAGTGTCCTAGTCTTCCAGGTGGCTGGCTATGGCAGCATGCTCTGCCCAGTAACACATTCCAGAAGACCCAGGCAGACTTCAATAATTTAGCTAAGACCAAATTTAGCTAACACTTCCATTTGGGAGTTCTCATCTTGGGGATTAACTCTCCAGGAAAAGAAAGACTTTATAATATCTAACAGGACATCCAAGCACAGGAACAATTGCTATTTTTCAGACTGTTTCTTAATATTCTTGTAGCATATTTGTGGGCAGATTAGAAAGAAAATATGAATTACTATCTTCTAAACAAAACAGCAACAGGATGGCAACTGGAATCCCACATTCATCTTCCAACTGGTCAAGCCAAAGGTGTTTCCTGCTACTGATTTCCTGATCCATTTGCTCCCAGTTTTGATGTCAAGTGGACAGTAGGCCCACCCAAAATTTGCAGAAGTATCTGGGATTTAGATTAAAGGCTTACAACAATTACACAGAAGTTGTTGAGGTTCAAAATCTTGGCCCATAAGCCAAGCAAGTTCTTGGAATTTAATTCAACTGGAAAGCTTTTAGTAAGGAAGACTGATCATCTTCGTGAAGAGTATGGGTAAACTTACCCTACAAAACAAATGGACTTAATGTGAAATGTTTTCTGCATGATTAACTATGCAAGCAAATCTATCATTGACTTAATAGGAGAAGGGTGAGCCTGTAAACTAGAAAACCAATGAAATGTTTCTTCATAATTTGTATTCGTTCTCTGGGAACAATATCTCTGATTTCTTTTTCTTTCTTTTTACAAATGAAGCTGGAGGTTGCAACTTAGCAAATTCTTTAATGTAATGCAACTAACCACGCTATCCATTCTGTACAGCACAGTGTATATTTGATCATTAGTACTGTTTTTGTTAATGCTATATCAACTAAATAAGTGGGGGAAAAAATCCTCCACATTTTGTGGGTATTTTCAGTTGCTGAGTCAGAAAACAAAATAAGGTCTAACATCTGCATTTATTTCTTGTTCAGTAAAGCTCGCATCTCCCTTCAGGACTAGGAGCAAGCACACTGCTGCTAACCATGATAATTACACAGTACTCAGCATGGTGAGTAGAATAACACTGTAATTGTCCAAGGGTTTGAACAATTTGGACTGATTTTGTATAGTGTATAATTTACAGTAAAGATTCAGAATGTGTTTTCTTTGCTCCAAGAACACTTTCATCCTTTAGCTTTGGATCATTATGCATGAAGACAAGCATCCACAATCAAATTCAGTCCAGATGAAGAACATCTGCAAAAATAGAACAATTTATTTTATTGACACTTACATTTACATAATTTTATCAGTGTCTGATTTTTCTTGTGACTGTCAAGGTAATATAAAATAACCAAGACCCCATGGAGTCAGTCAGACAAAATAAAAGTATGAAAACTTTTGAAATTTTACCATAACCAAAACAAATTAGTGACAGTGACTGAAGCTGGGTGAAAGGACTCAAGAAAATATTAACAAGCTCCATGCTAACACAAGGTTTATTTTCCTTCATGAGGGCAGGGCCAGACTCAGTCATATGCAGCTACATATTAAGACCTTCATTCTGTAGAAATCTAAGTGTTTATTTTTGCACACTGAAGAGTCACTGTGAAGCAAATGGGACTAATTACAATTGAGAGCAGTTATAAATCAGGGCCCACATAATTTCTGAGTATTAGATGTGGTGGTGCATAACAGTGGGAACAATGAGTACCAGAGCCATCAGCATTGCCACTGTGTGTAAAGCAGCAGCATGACCTAAAAGTGTTCTAGCTTTTCGCAGAAAGAAATGAACAGTTCATCACTGTGAATGGACAGTAACATCATTTATGAGACACAGAAAAAAATCTTTACAAAAATAATCAGAAGTCTAAACAATGGTTTGTTTTCTATGGCTTTTAAAGATTTTTTTTTTTTTTTGTGGAATTATTTTAATTTGGGGAGGCAAGGGAAAAATGGAGCTGATGAGACGTGGGGGTAAAAAACGTTTTTCAGTCAAAAACTGTCTTGAGTGTTTTTGTTCTTGACTTGAAATAGATAATTTCTCTCTCAGATTCCACTCCATTATCATTTTGGTGAAAAAAAGAGACACAAACACTAGTAGGATTTTTTTTCTTTTGTTAATATTTTATGGCTGCCACCTATAAAATGGGAATAAGAAATACCTACCCTGAAGAACTCCAATGAAAATTATAGAACCACTATTTATGGGCCACTTACATGAAAAAACTTAAGAAAAATATTCCCAATATACAGAATAACTGTAAAATAATTTGACATTACACTTGTATTTTATATATCTGACCTTCAAGGCTGTCACACAAAGTCTTTTAAAGGTGAGATTCACAATATAATTTTTGAAAAGCTTCCTATCAAAATGGGCTTCATAGCAGTTTCTGGACATAATGTAACAATGCTCTTTATACTTAGACAGCTTTAACCATAACCATGAAGAGGGAGGCAAAAAGGGTATTTGTACATAAGGTGGTATGCTGCTTCTCAATATTAACCAACACTACTCAGATCTGGAAAGCAAGACTGTGAGCTCTTGAGGCTAGGTGACCGTAACAGTCAGAAACAGATTTTCCAATTAATCCAATATTCATCCTTATGATGCATTTAACACTGTAATATCGCAAGTCAAAACTTGAAACAAGTCTCAGTTTCCAACAGTTGGTCTGATAAACTTTAAAGCAGATGCTGCCAAATTAAATAACAAAAAGTAAGAAAACAGAAGAAAATAAGGGTTATAGGCTTAAGGAGGCTTTCTCCTCTTTACTATAGTTCTGGGGAAATTATTTGCTTCTTGCACTACTTTTGTTATTGCCCGCAGCTCTAAAACAAGGTGATGAGCAGCTATGAACAGAAGACAACCATTTTGTTTTCCAAACTTAGCTCTGCTTCTGGGGCATGGATTTCAGCATTATCTCCTGGAGGGAAAACTCAAAGCACAGATGCAAAACTAAATGGTCCCAAATTGGCTGCTGCATTCATCACATTGTTTATCCAACACACATCAGACACAGGACTTCCTGAATTACATCAGAGCCGTAGCATTTGCTCAGCAGGAGGTTAAAAAATCCTTCCGGAGAAAGGAGAGCAAGACCAAATGAAAGACGGCAATCAGGTCTAGGCACAGAACAGCTTGGGAGATGCAATTCCAAGGACATGAGCATTTTCTTTTCTTTTCTGCTTTTCTGCTTAATAAGCACTAACACCAAGAATGTCACCACAGGCCACACTCTCCTCTGCTATTGCTAAGCAATTAGATTTACCCATATATTTGTGTATATATAATATATTTACATATTCATTGATGGTCCTGGGTCAGGTCCTGGCCTCAAGTGTATTTTTTGCAGAATTCTGCAGCAGTCCAGGTGAAGGAAGCAGACTCTACTCTCAACCACCAAAGCACATCATCTCAACAAAGAACAAGTTCATAAACAAGTTACCAAACCAAACTTCCCACACACATCCCTTCTTCCCTAAAAAGACCAATTTTATTCTACTGAACACACTCTGGCGTGGTGCACCCAGGATGCAGGACTCCCTCACTATCCCAGAGAATTGATGTATAGCTCTCAAAATGAAGGAATGTTCCACAAGTGTGGAGGACAAAAAGTGGGAGGAAACATCTCCCTCTCCCACTGAATAGAGGTATTTAATCAAGGTGTTTCTAGACACAACAGGAAACCAAATTTTAAGTTGGCCAAGGCTTACCTTAATACAAATAAAATTACTCACATAAAATAGAGGCTTTTGTAAAAATCATTTGCCTCCTTGGCTGCAGAGGCAATTGAGTAAGACTTAGGGAATACACTTTTCAGACAACTGAAATCCTATGTTAGATCTTAAATTTTTTTAGGCTCTCATTTGAACTCTGTGATGATTCTCAAATCCATTCCAGAGAAAAGAACAAGAATCAGAAAACCTGGAAAGTATATTTCCCAGAGCTCCTCCTGTCCACCTCTGACAGATTTTCTGTCAGGAGGATTTGACTCTGTATTTGCCTGGTATTTCCATTCCAATTATTTAGCAACACTGAAGCTCCTTTTACTTGAGAAAATTATAATCACAAATTTAAGACAGTCCACACTGTAAAAAAAACCAAAAAAACAAACCAAACCAAAATAAAACACCAAAACATACTGAAGTTCAGGAGGGTTGGGATGTAGCCCAGAAAACTTGATTGCAAAGCAGGGTTTTATTTATGTCAGATTTGCAGAGAGCAACATTTCAAATTCTGATAGAAGACCTTTATATCTATGTTCTTCATTAAGCAGTCTGTTGTCTGGAAAATTATGCCAGTGAAAAGAAAACTGTTTTCTTAATTATCTCAACCCATTCTAACCCCCACAGTATTTTTTTCTCTTTTTTAATGAGGCTCAACCTGTGCAGTTCAATGTGTGTTTATTTTCTCAGAAAGGGGAAGGAGAAAGATTGGGGGTTTTTTTATTATGTGATGAAAATAACGGAGTTGTGAGGGGCTTTTTTTTCTTGGAACAGTTTAAGGATACATGCAACAAAGTGTGTCCCAAAGGACAGAATGCAATTGCTCACAGAGAGATTCCTCCCGATAACCCTTTTTTCCCCGGATATTATTTTTCTGGTAAAGTTAAATAATCTTTTAATGTGGACATTCAGTAATGGAAAGTGTAATACTTTGCTGGTCATTGGTACATTGAAAGACTACATTGGGTCAGATACTCAGCTTCCCTAAGTCAGCATAACTTTACTGAAAACACTTATTCCAACAGAATTTCACTGTTTTACAGTGGCTAAAGGCCTAGATACAAATCTTGCAGAAACAAAACTTCCAATTAAAACAACCTCCTCTCCATTCCTAGAAAACAACCTCCTCTCCATTCCTAGAAAAGCCTCTATTTATAGGTATTTTGAATACACAGTAGGACGTCAGTACCTTTTGCCTTCCTCAGTCATGAAAGCCCATTATTTTTTAAGCAGTTTAGTTTTAGCAGACGGGCTTGAGGCAATTAACTTTGAAACCCATTTGGTAAACAACCTTATCCTCCATCATCTTCCTACTGCAGTTCTCTTTTTTCCATTTCATGCAACATCAATAGGAGACACACCATGGCAGACCCACTGTCCACTTGCCTAGACACAAAGCTTCTTAGGTTCAATTATGTGTTTCAGAAAGCAAAGAAACAGAGACAGTAGTTTCTGTAATGGCAGGGGAAAAAAAGGAAGCATGAAACAGAGAGAAAAAAGTTCTGATTTTTTTTTCCAGGAAGCTACAAACAGACTGTTCAACAAGTGACTGGCTGAAGTCACAAAGTGCTAAATATTGATCCATAACAGGAAAAGCTTTCACTTTCTATGTTTAAACTGATTTTTTAAACATCTCTCCAAAAACCACAAATGAGCTATTAGGAATAGCACCTCTCCATGGAAAGAACAAAGAGTACCAAACGTTGCTCCTCAGCATCTGATTTTCTCCTCTTGGAAGCATTTGATGCAGATCTGAAAGCTCCTAGCTCAGTTTGGGATGTTCCTTGTTTCAAGATTCTGTTGTACGTTGTATTATTCACCGGTGTGTTTTGCAATGCCAGGCACAATGCAATGCAGGTATTTCACATTCACATGAAAGTAACAGAAGCTAGCTTTCACTTTAAAGCCATTGCTTTATTACTGCAAAGGTGTGTTTTGAAGTGATTACTCAAATATGAATCAAAGGAAAAGGTCTGCTGGGCAAAGGATCTAATGAACATAAATCCACAAGGCAGTACAGCAAAATGAGGATTCTGATTTATATATATTTCTGGTTGCTACTTGCACTTCTGACTCTCAATTCAAGTGCCTAGTACGCCTTAGAGCCATGATTCTTAAAGTTATAAAGAATGTTAAGAAATATATATAAAAATAATATTTTTACTTTTGAACCATGCATGACTGGCTGTAAATAGCACAAGCAGGAGAGGCACTGTCCAAGGCTCTACAGAGCAGTCTTGAGAACAGCAGACTGATCCAGGCAAGTCAATTTTTTGACAGAAGTAATACATGTAAAAGGAGTAACAAAGAGCTTCAGCCATGAGCCAGCAAAAGCATTGGAGCCTTTTTTGCTTTATGGATTTCCATGGATTATGACAAATATAAGGTTTCCATCAACTCACAAATAAACTTGGAAGGAGCTTGTGCCAAGTTTTAATATATTGACTTTCTCTTTCAATAGTGTTTTAGGGAAAAAAATTAATTTACCTATTGATTGTCATTTTCAAGCATTAGAGCCTTTCACAGCAACATTTTTTTCAGTGTTGAACATTTTTATGTATTCCAATGACTTTTAAGAAGTGCTGTTGCTGTCTTTCCATTGCAGCTGTCCCTCTTCCTTAAGGTATGTATATATGTATGTGGCTAGCACAGGTTCTTCCCGTGGGAACATTTTGCTATATTTCATAAACAAGATAAAGTTTGGATGTTTTGCAAACAATTTCTCCGGATTGGGTCAGTTCGGGCTTGGCCAATTGGGCCTAGGGGGAGGTCTCGGGCTGACCAATCTGGGGCACTTCTGTAGACTCTATATATATGGAATTCAAAACAATAAAGTTCCTCTTCTCCTCTCTTTCCTTGTCTGAGAACTTGGTCATTCCTCAGCTAGCCGCTCAACAGCGACATCTGTACTTGACTAACTGAAAGGGAGACTTGTGTGGAGCAGTTTGTATGTAATCCAACATTTCAGCACTCTCATCATTTGCTGCAGACATAGCTCAACTTGAATGTATTTCCAGTGAGACAGAGGTAGTTGAAAGTAACACAGCACAGTTGTGCCCATCTGTTTGAATCTATAGTTTCACTAAGGGAGGAGCAAAGGTCATGCACACGATGGTCACAATACGTGCAGTAAGGAACTTTGTCTGGGAGGCCCTTGTCACAAAGTGTAGGAGATGTTTTTCACAGCAGATAATCTCAGGAATATATGTGGGGAGGACAGCAGGGAACATCATCTTAACTAACACTGGAAAGAGAAGAAAAAGAGATAGTGTTGCACCTAATGGTTAAAATATTTGGTTTGCCTATAATAGGAGCCTTGAATTTTGATTTAATTTTCATTTATTTAATTTATTTGTATAACTGTTTTTAGAATCATATTAGTCTAAGTACCCAAAGCTAAAACTTTATTTTTAAAAACTTTTAAAGATTAAAATTTACTTTGCCTTTTTTTAGTGCTTTGAAAGTTTTAAATAACCTTGACACCCATTCTCCAAGAACTTCAGTGTATCCATTTCCTACCAGAAAGACAGGACGTCTTCCATGGGCTCAGTTCTGTTGTACTTAATTATGTAGAGGCCAGTGATATCCTTAGTATGCATTAGAAATGTGGGTAAATACCACTGACAGTACTGATGCACCCAGATTTATACATGCAGCTGACAATACAATTAGACAGCAATTTTTTCTGGGGTTGTTCAAATTTAATTTATCAAAACAGACATTTTCACTCCCTCTAATCATCTATTCTCAGGGATGCTTCTCAGACAGGTAATTTATGCTATTATTCATATGCTTAAAACTTCCAGCAACTCAGTAAATATCCATTCCTTCAGTGATAAATTGTGCTAAGAAAAAAACAGCACAGCAATATCAAGGAAAAATTCCCAATAGTGTGATGTTCCAACAGAAAGAAATTGTTTCATTTTTTCTTACAAAATAATCAAGAGGAAACAAAGAGAGTGAACATCCAAAAGAATGCAAAAGGTAAAGTTGACACAGACCTAGCATATGTTGGTTAAAAAGTTATGATGGAAATGTAAACTGGAAGAGACATCTTCACTGCAAGAAATTCAGAAATGAACAGTGATTGCTCCCTAAAGACTTCAGACAGGTTGAAGGCAAGACAGGAAACATTTATAGATGGATACATATGATGAAGATGGGAAAAGAGAAATAAATCATACAGCAAATTAAGCAGATCTTCTTTGTCCCAAATTTAAAGCATCGCATCCTGTGAAATTTCTGCTAATAGACATGAAGTCCAGAAAATGAGTTCCATATATAGGATGGAAAAAGCATTTGCCAGCCTTTACAGAAATTCACATTTCAGAATGACCACATATACATATTAAAAGAAAACTTAATCTACTAAACAGAGTTGCAACAAACAGCCTTTAGGAGCAAAATTATAGTTCTACGCCTGTATTTTCCCAAGCCAGTCTTCAGCACTCTAAAACATTATGCCAGGAAAGAGACAACACATGCTGATGGTCCCACTATTCTCGATCAGAACACAGGCTCCCACCTTATGTGTGTGTTGCAGGGAGAATATTCCTCCTTGCCATTGCACACAGACTGAGGTGGAGTCCCCAGAAGGACTGAGGTGAATTTTATAGATAGCAGCTGGGCTGAAATAGTTTTGAGGTGGCAAAAGTATGTCTTACTTAGTTAAGATAAATATTTGAAACCCAAACATCAGGACCACACCAAACACAGATAGCAAATACATTCTTGGTTGTTTCCGTGCCTTTAGAATCCAAGGACCCCAAAGGCTTCTGAGTAGCGGATAAGAAGCACAGAATCTTTGGAATAGAACAAACTGGAGAGAAACTTCTATACATCCATTTCTGGATGGCTTCAAATTGTCAGTAGTGAATAAGCCATCAAAATGAATGTCATATTAAATTTCCTAGAGATCAGGAAATGATAAAATATGCTGCCCTAGAAGTAGTAAATACAAATAAATAATGCAAGTGGTGAATACAAATAAACCAAAACCAGTATTTCTCAATTTTCATTTGAAGGACCACATTCCACCTTAAGCACTTTAGTTATGTTGCTTCTCATCTCTAAGCAAAATTAGACCCTGTTTTGAATGTTCAATTATCACTTTCTCGATTTTTAACTTGTGGTTATAGATGAGCTTATACATTTCCTCAGAGATTTTTTTCTTGACATCACAGTCAAGTTATAATGCCTTTTGGACCACAGCACACAAAAAATGCTGCTTTAAACAAAGAGAAGCTGTAAACTTCATGGCACATTTTGTGTGTAATTGCTACGGATGACAACACTCAGCATTCTTTTCTTTCTAACAGCCTTTAAAAAAATCTATATGGTTGGAATAAGTCTGGATTTATTTATGCAGTGGCAGCAAGACTAAAGCACATCTAGGACAGAGGAAATGCATTATTTTCATTTTTCAGAAAAAAAGAGGTCTCAAAATACCACATATACAAGATGTAGTAAATTATTTATACTATCATTGTTTCCAATTTAACTGTAAAGTTGTGCATGTCCATCCTTTTCCTCTTCAGTCTTTCAGACTTTGAGGTTGCCACTGGTGCTGTCACTTGAAACGTTATGAGAGACTTCGGATCTCAGTTGCTCATTGGAGGAAGTGTTTTGGAAGTTTCCAACCTATTTACCTGGCAGGGACATTCTTAATCAAATGAGACTGAAGATAACAAGTGGGTGGGAAAGTGGAAGTTCTTTCCATGCCCAGAGAACTTTACATTACCCACCTGTCTTTCCTGTATAGCAGTTTTCCACGCTAGTGTTGAGTCAAATTCAAAGAAGGGGAATTATGCTACTTTTACATAGAAATATGCATCCTTCTAAGTTTCAGCTTCACATTTCTCTGAAGAAAGAATGGCTCATGTGACTTAATTCTACAGGCAGCTGAGAGTAAAATCTTTTCTGTCATGCCTCATTGTGAATGACAATGCTTATAATATCTCTGTAAGATGTAATTTTTTCATGTCAATAGAAATTTGATATTCATATTCTAAGCAATAATTATCCTTTGTAAATGCCCTTGTTTCTGGCTACCACTCTCATTACGGTTGTTTCAATTCACCATCTCCAGCCTGTAGAGAAAAGAAATACGTCTATTTATTCCAATGAAGAGAGCAGAAAAAAGATTTTTGTTTTATGGAAAAAATTTAAAAAGCTGGAGGGGTTAATACAATTAGCCTAGTGTTTGGGGCCTTTCCTATCTTCAAATTTATTTCTAGTGTTCTGAAAAAACCAAAAGAGGGAGAGGTTCTAACTCTTTCATATATAATTTTATTTCTTTGTTACACTTTTATCTGTGTAATTGTGCAGAGTAGACTCTGTAACTTCCTCTTTGAGTAGATTTTTCACTGAAAATAGTTTACATGATTGGAAAAAGGCAATTGACTTTGATTTATACTCCTTAACTAAAAGGCATGGCAACACATTGTTCTGCCTGTGTATAAGAACCCATTTGTACAGAATATGGGGGGAGGGTGAGAAGGGATTTCCTTTCAGCTGCTATTGAACAACTGACCTAAAGCCTGAGGACTCTGAGTTGATATTTTTAGCATTACACATGCACATAGCTTTGCCTTATCTTCTTACATTGTTACACTTAAGGCTGCAGGAAAAGCAGACTCTGCTTCTTATCCAGCTCCTAAGATGTTCCTGCAGCTAGATATTATTTGCAAGCAGGACCAACTCCTGCTTTCCTATTTTATTCATTACCATGAATTATTGGGTAGTAGACTTATACTCCCATTCAGCATACTTGTGTAAATTGAAAGACATTTCAACCCAGCAAACATGATTGGCAAGTGGGCAAAGAGTGGTCTCCTTCTGTTGACCTACAGCAGAAGATCCCACAACCAGACATGACTTCCAGACCCCTGTCTCTGCCCAGCAGCATCCCAGGAAGCTGCCAAAACAGGTTTGGCAGACCTTCTGGCCCTCTGTTTTTTTTATCCTTTGTTAGAAAAGAAAAAGCTCTAAAAGAAGAACAAAATTTGTACAGTTTACACAGAGAGAGAAAAAAATATCTAATCTTTCATCCATCACAGAGATTGCTGTGCTGAGGTTCACTAGGAATTTAAAAAGTGTGCAAGGCAAGATATCCCAATCACTCACCTCTCTGAGATTAACTATTAGTACTCATCTAGCTGTTTCTGTGATACAAATCCTTCCTCTTTTCCTCCCAGTGTACCCCAAATGGCAGAGGAGGTGAAAACTTACCTAAAATATGAGAAAAAGTAAACAGGATAGCTCTCATAATTCTCTGATAGGCCACACTGGTAGGTTCTCACAAAATGGCAGCTACCTCTTCTAGGAGGACCTACCTCTGCTTAAATTGGTCCCTTTCCATAGCAGAGTTAACCATCTATAAATATGAAACAGTTGTAATAATTAGTCAAACCGCACTGTCAAAATATATTGCATGCAATCCACAAATAGGATGTTTACATTTAGAACCTTTAGCTGAAAGCACAAGAACTGTGTTCCAAAGAGATGGTGTTCCTGAGGTTTTCTCCACACCGTAGCTTTGTAGGATAAAGGGGAAGGGGAGATGTTGGAAATAACTAAAACCCCTGCAAACTACTTTCTTCCTCCAGGAAGTGCCAACATCATATTCAGATTTAGGATCAGCCGCCAAATTTTAATCATTTCTCCTGTGCAAAGTGATTTCCCTCAACCAAAATAAAGATTTCAGCATCTGTCCCCAAACCCTTCTTTCTTGGCTCTTTCTCTCAGATGAACCACCTTCCAGCAAGCAAATATCTGGCCACAAATCAGTCCCTTTGGTGGGCTTGAAAGTTGCAGGGCTATTATGTGGGAGATTTGCCCACAGCAACTGTTCCTCTGCCTCGCCTGACTGTGATTTGCTCCCAGTGCTCTTCCTGCTGTTGATCTTCTTTTCTTTTTCTTGTTTTTCATTACCATAACTATACATTTTGGTCTCCTGAGAGAATGTAACTGGACTGCATGGTGCTGTGTGTCATGTCTCATCTGTATGGCACACTCAGGAAAATTCATCTGAATAATCAAGTCGATTAGTTGGACCACATTAAAAGCCTAGCATAAATACAACCTAAATTTGTTTTAGTTTAATTTGTTGCAGAAACAAATTAAGCAAAATTAAATTAAGCCATGTTTTTCTTGTTTTTTGTTGGTTTTTTTTTTTAATACGTTGATTCACAGGGCTGTAATATTGTTTACCTAAGGTACCTTCACTTTATACCTTTGTTAGTCTGCACAGGCAAACCCTTACATTCCAGGAATTAATGTCCAAGGCAATTTTCCTACATATGCAAGTTCAGGATCAGGGCAGGTTGCTTAATGAAAAAAGATCAGAGCAGCCCAAGCACTGCTCTCAATTTTCCATTCCCACATGGCTCCCTGGATATTCACTATCACTGTATGGGGACTGAATTCCCAAATTCTACATTCCTGTCTTTGACCTCCACCTTCTAAGACCCTCTTCTCCCGGAAAAAGGTGCCTATCATAACAAACAAGCTTCAGAAAAGAGGGGGAAAAGCTGGCATAAACTAGAGGAGTGGAATTCAGCCAGGAAGTAAACACAGCTAAAAGAAACACTGTCATTTTGGTAGGAAACAGAGGGGGATCCTCTCTGTGCCATTTCAGTTAGACTGAGCTAACCAAAGGGTACAGTGTGGTGTAGGAAGAGAGAGAATAGAGAAGGGTTAGTTATCTTCATACTTACTTTTCAAGTTAACAAATTTATTCATCTAAGAACAGCATGGGGGGGGCCTGGGAAGAGCTCCAATAAGCAGCAGGCAGGGAGCCAGCATTAGCTTGAGATGCTGACCAAATTGGAAAAACAAAAAGGCAGGAAAAAAAAAAGCCCTCAACTGAGATCAGAATCCCTAATGCACTCGAGGGCAAAAATATCAATCTGCGAGTTCATTACAGACAAGAACAAGTTCCCACTGGTGAGAAAGGCTCGGATGCAAAACATCTTTTCCAATGACAAAGTCATCAAAAGCCAGGAGCATCCTTTCCTGTGATCCCAATGGTTTTTGAAGGGAAGGCGCTGGGCTGCAGGGGGAGCTGTGCACCCATCATTTCAGTGCAGCATTTGCTGAGGGAATATGCTCCTCCAGATGACAGTGACATCTCAGAGGTGTGTTCCTATAGCAGCAGCAATGCACAGATGCCATAGGGCTCAGTGGAACCATTTTCTTGGTTACATTTATGGCTGCATTTGTTCTGCAGGTTTTCCAGCAGCTCTCTGAGTGTTACATTAAAAGTGTGTGCCCAGACACTACAGTACTGTCTCATCTGCACACTGTGCCTTATTTGAATTGATGCAACTGATGCAACTGATGCAACACTTCCATTCTCATTTAAATCTATCCTTCTTCCAAGGTGAAGAGCTGAGCACTGAAAAAAAACACATGGTTTAAACAACTTATTTTACTACACTTTCTTCCAAATTGCAACAAAATGCCTCTACCAGAACAAACAATGCCCAAATGAGTAACTGTTTAATTTACCACCAGTACCAAGGAGGTAAAATGTCTAAAAAATTCTTTATGAGCAGTCACTTCAAAAGAAGTTTAAATTTATAATATTCATATGGCCAACATACAACCGGTAAATAATGTTACAATAGGAATGCAGCAATAGTACTTGTATTTGGAAACTGAAAAGGTTTTACAATGACCCATGAGTCTCTAGAACATGGAGTGTTCCTCCTAATTTTGTAAATCTAAATTTATACTTGATTTAAACAAAAATGGAGCAGAGAAGCCAGCTTAAAAAATGCAGTATGCCATTTACTAGATACCTAGGCAGACTGGATGTGTTTGATTCAGTAAATTCTGGTACAGATATGCTTTTCCTGCAATACACAAGCTAGGACATAATCTGTAGGAGGAATGTGAATGAACAGGAGGTGGAAACAATCATTATGGTCATTCCTTTCTAAACTCATGGTGATTTGTTACTTGGATACATTAATCTAAAGGAATGACTGAGTTGTGGCAGTGGAGGGTATTTCAAGTGATCAGGTCTACAGACACAAATTTAACATGCAAGTGCTTGGCTATGGCACTGATGAAAACTAATACAAAAACCTGGCTGCAACAACATTCATCAGAGTGAGAAGTCTTGATAAGACTTCTGAAATCCCCCACTTCAGCTGAGAAAAAACCCTTGCTGTTTCCTGGGTTGCACTAAAGCACAAAACCAGCAGATTGAGCAAATATTTTCAGCCAAATGTTGCTAGACAAGAAAGCTAATAATTTAGGCATTTTGTGACAATCTACTTTGAGCCAGGCCTAATAGAAGGCTGAAAGGAATTGTGTGACTGTACCAGGAAAAACAAGTAACTAAATACTCTAGAAAAATTATTAACAGGGTAGAAGAGGCATTACAGCTGGATAGTCTCTGAAAGGTTATTTGTCAAAGTTTCTGTTTTGCCCAGTTGTTATTTAATGTCACTTGGAAAAACTGTTTTGACCAGAGATCACAGAGGACTAATTTAATGACCATTTCCCCCCTTTATTCTCAAAAGCAATTTTCCATATTTGTTTAGTCCCAGTACTGTTAAAATCATTCATTTAGAGAATCAACAATGGAGAAAATGTAAAGAAACTATTAAGCATAAATATTAATCAACATGAGCAGATCAAGCAGTTTTAAGAAGGAATTAGCAGTGCAAACATATGACATTCACATTTAAATACGAGAACGTGGAGATAACTCTTTAATACGCTTTACATGTGTGTGGTAAAGGGAATGTACAGGGAAAAGAAGCATAAATATTCCCTCACCTCCATCAAACAGTAACTTCTAGAGGCTGATGACTGAAAATCTATGAGGGCATCTCAGTCTCAAATTTGGTTGCTTTGTGAAAGTGTCTGCTCCTTGGCTTGTACACACTTGGGCATATCTGTCATTGTGGTATGGACCTGCAAAAAACAAAACTTGCTTCTACTTCAAAGGCAGATGGAGAAACTACTTTGGTTTCTTAACTGTTAGCCTTGAAAACACCATCTTGATAATTTCTGGGGTTTGGGGAAGAAGAATATACACCACAGCCCAAAAGCAAAATTCAGATTTTGGATGTTCCTATTAACTGGGAGCAACAAGAACACACGTTGGTGCTATACGTTGTTTCTTCAAGAGAAAGCTAATTCTTTTGAATAAGACTACTGATAATTTGCAGTAATAGAACATTAAAGAAGCATATGTAGCATATTTGCAGTAGGAATTTATCAGTGCTGCTCTGATGAGCAGCAAAGGGCCATATTCTTTTGTGACTACACCAGAAACTGCCTAAAGCACCAGCAGAAAAAGATCTTGGCTTACCATACAGGAGTGCTCATTCCTACTTCCCAGGTATTTCAAGAGCCACAGAAAAATAAATCTGTAAGAGAAGAAAAAGATTTTAGTTAGCTTAAGTATTGAGACTTTTTTTTTGCTTTACATGTAGACTGTGCATTTCTACCAAGAATACTAGACATTTTCAGGATGAACTTTTGGTGCAACATTCAACAAGAAATACATGGGAAAGCATTTTAAAATTGTCCTGTTCAAATTTCAGAGAAATTTGTAAGAGTAAGAAACAAGTTTCCCTATCATCTTCACATGGCTCCTGTCTTTGCACACACATTGTGCTTGTCGCCAAGGTTTTTAGCCACCATTATCTCTTTTTACATGTTGATTACACATGTATGGCTATTAATGTAGCCAGACAAGGACAACAAATATGCCCAAAGCTGAAGAAGGGCTTGGTCACAAATTGTCCAAGGGAGCTGGGGGTTGTTGAACTTGGAGAAAAGGAGGCTCAGGGGAGAACTTATCACTCTCTCCAACTGCCTGAAAGGAGGCTGTAGCCATGTCAGGGTGTCCTGGGTTGCAATATAGATGTGTTTAAGTATTCTATTACCACCAGCTGTGGGCCGTTAGCTGCTATCAGCTGCTAATGACCCACTCCCGATGACTGGCAATGGGCCATCCGTTAGCTGTTATCAGCTGCTAATGACCCACCCGGATGACAGGCAATGGGCCATCAGGGACCCACCGGGTGACTCATGGATTTATCTCATCCCATTGTGGGATGCTCTGCCCAGGAGGGAGGAGCCAGGTGTTCCCACCTGGATATAACCTGGCCTTGGAACTGCCTGAGCTAGCCCTGTCTACTGGGTTCCCAGAGGACAAGAGCTACCACTGGATCTTCAGCTGGAGACTAGACCTTCACAGGATCACTGCTTCAACTGGACTACTTCAGTTGGACTGCTACTACCACCCTAACAGGGTGTTAGGGTGTATCTGACTTTGTCAGTGCTTTTCCTTGTATTATTTCACTTATTTTTAATTTCAATCTTGACTTGTGATCTCCCACTGGTTTGTCTTCAAACCAACACACAGGGTCAGCCTCTTCTCCCACACCAGTGACAGGACAAGGGGAAACATCCTTAAGTTGCATCAGGGGAGGTTTAGATTAAAAGTTAGGAAAAAATTCTTCACTGAAAAGGTGGTGAGGCACCGGAGCTGGCTCTCTGGGAAGTTATGGAGTTACTGTCCCTGGAAGTGCTCAAAAGGCATGTGGATGTAGCACTCCGGGATGTGGTTTTGTGGTGAAGATATAAGTGCTGGTTTAAGGGCTGGAATCAATGACCTAAGTGTCTTTTCCAACCTTAATAGTGCTATGACTCTATGATTAATCCTGCTCTCTCATGGAGAATTTGGACAGTGGTTGTGGTAGAGAAGGGGGACAGAAAACTGTTAAGCTAAATAAGGAGAGCTTCTCCCATTTCTAAAGCATTCTTATGCATTGCTCCACTGTTGGTAGATAGATGCTGTCCAAGCAGCCACCCATTTCTTCTCTCAGCCCAGCTCTTACTACATCAACCATAGATTTTAAAGGTGAATAAACTCCTCCTTCAGACCACAACCACTCACTCTTAGTATGGTAGGAATTACTTTCAGTTGTCTCAAAAAACATATATATTGCTAATGAAAGCTTCTACTCTTCTGCCAGACCTCCTCACACCTGCAGCTGTGGCACTTGATCTTACTTGTCATTAAGGCTTTCCAAAGCTGGAGACATCTTTTGGAAGTGACAAAACCCCAACAGACCAAGCAAACAAATGAACATCCAAACCATCCTCCTGACCAGTCTCTCCTTGCTGTATGAGGGGAAATGAAGGAAGGTAAGAGAGAAGTCCTCCCTGTACCTCTTGTCAATGACAAATCAGGGAATGAGACTCAGAGCTTCGTGGCAAATTTACCCCAGGTAATGTCAAAGTGTCTTACAGAGAGTGCTCTTTTAGAAGTATCCCACACCTCGCCGCACTGCCATTTACTGTGGCTTGGCATGTGGCCTGCACCAGCTGCTGCTCCTCATCAGGAAGTCAATATCCTTCATTTGTGTTCCAGATGAAGAAAATGTAGCCTATGAGAAATAATAGGAAATTCCCCATGGCCACTGAGGAAACTATGAGTGCTATAATGGGACACCAGTTAATACATGGGGAGATAGAAAGAGCAATAGAGCACTGGGGGGATGGGGGGAAGAAAAAAAGAGTCCATGTGTCTAATATAGGTCTGATAAATTACTGCTTTCCCACAAGACATATGGGAACAACTGCCTTAACTGAGAGTGTAGTGCCCCTTCCCAGAGACAAGGCCAATGTGCCTGACAGATGACACTGAGCCCAGAAATGCAGGAGCATTCTCCTTGGGCCACAGAGCAATAAAGTCTCCACAATAGAGTTACTGCTGCTATTAAGAAGAGGTGCAGGGCATTAATTATATTCACAGCAGAAACAGAAGTAAAGGCTGTGGCATAGCAGCATAATAGTACTGAGACTGTCATTTCCCAGTCCAAGCTCCTCTAATTAAGTCCCAGCTGAGGTCTCCTGTTCAGGTCTATAGTCTTGATTTCAAAGGGGGAGAGGTGAATAAATAAATAAAAAAATAAATAAATACAGTTTAATTTCTCTCCAAGTAAGGAAGGCCAGATATTTGAAAGCATTTGTAGGTATTTTTATTTGAGGAGGTTGGTAGATTGTTGTTTACCTTGTAATTGTCTGCTGGCCTATTTTGAAAATAATTGACAGTGTTAACTCTGTAGAACCTAACTGACCTTGAAGTCTAGGACTTGGTACATCTTAGACTTACTTCCCATATTACAACTCTAGATCTGCCAAAGAGTGAGAGCACAGGAAAAATCCCACTATAATCATACTCTACCTCTCCATATACGGAGGATATCTAATATTCTAATATCTAATAGTCTAACAGGACTATTACAACCCACTCCTGACACCAGAACTTAGCATCATGGAACCTTTTATAACTATTTTACTTCCGGTTCCCAGAGTGGTGTATGTAAACGTGATGAGCAATTCTGCACAACTTGTGCTATTTTCCTTTCCTTTCTTTTTTTATTTTATTTTATTTTATTTTTAATGGCACAAGTGATCTACAAATTTCTACTACTTGGTACTTTTAATGAAACTTTATTCACTGTAAAAAAAAGAAGCAATAAGCTCCAAGGGCAAATACAGGATTTTTTTTTTTTTTTTTTAAATCTACATACTTAATGACATTTCAAACTAATAGTTTTAAACCAGCTTCCCTTTACTTTGCTTCACAAGGAAAATGTTAACAAATCCATTCCTCCCTATTCTTCCATTTGCCAATAGATTACCTGTAAATAAAAGAAATTACAAAGGTGAGCATAAGTGAAAAGAAAGAAATCACAAAGTTTGGAGAAGAGAAAGTCCTTTTTCTTCCTAATATTTTCATTTTACTTTTAATTTCTTGAATAGAGTCTATTCATGGGTTTACCTTGCTGTTTGCTTCCTTTTAAAATTTAAACTAGCTTTCTTATAGGTTTATATATTTCATTCTCTTGGGGTTGCTGGAGAAATCATTAGTCAATGGTTTATACAATTCTAATTTCATTTTCCCAGGTTATTAAGAACTAATAGCATGCCATTTAATTCGACTAGATGATGAGAATCCACTTAAAATTTAGAAATAGACTTACAAACTGCCTATCTTCCTCCTTACTGCCAAGCAAGACTTTATAATAAATCATTATTCCTTTTAAATGAATTTAGTAATTACAAAGGACTTTATTCTTCATTATATTCACCATAGCTATACATATTTCCATAAGTTATCTCATTTATTTGTACCAAGAGTACTATTAAATATAGCATTAATTTATCAGGGCAGGGTACGGAAAGAAGCCCTTAGAGGATATTATTGGTAATGGTCTGAAACAAAGCTTTTTGCTTATCCAAAGAATGAGCCTCTGCAAGAGCCCTCAGTATTAACTCTCACACCACAGCATGGCAATGCTGTTGAGTCCTGAGCAAGGGGAAAAGGCACGGGGCAAAAGAGCCATTCTTTGGCCACGTCCTTTCCAAGTGCAGTTCCTGTGCTGAGCCTTGAACTTAGATGACAATTACTGTAACCTGGAGCATAGACCTCTTCCCCTAAGGAAATGAACCAAGACCTCCAATTTATTTCACATAGCCTATTTAAGAGTCATTGGATAATAATGGCATTCAGTCACTGCCAACCCATGGTGAATTTAAAATAGCAACTCAGAGGGGAAACGCTCTATGTCATAACTCCCTAGGCACATGATCCCCTCTATCATGCCATTTATTAGGCAGCTTGGCCCTGGCACCACATTTATTTATACCATAATATTTCATGCTATATAGTCTAAGATTAATAAAGTCTCATTAACAGCTTCTGGAATATCCCATAAAGCTCTCCAAGATTTCATTTTACAATAATGGCAAAGAACCTCACAATTTATTTTCCCCCATCCAATCTCAAAGACCCTACAGCAAGGCTAAAATGGGGGAAAGAAAGGAGGGGGAAAAAGCCACAACAGGAAAATAGTTATCTGTGGTACAGTGAGGAGAGGGCAGACAAAAACAGGGCTATCTAATAGGCAAATATGTTTTCCCTATGCACCAGACTATAGATTCTGCTGGTAAGTTCAATACTTCTTCAAGAAAAAACCTGGATAAGGATGACAGTGATTTTTAGTTGTCTCTTTGCTGCAAAATTCTCATTGACTTGGCTTTAAGTGGAGTTTCACCTTAGACCCTGAGCTGGCTGCTGTTTTCTGGAGTCCTCAGAACTTCTGAAAGCTGAACGGCCCTTTCTCTCAAGGTCTTCTTTGATACAGCCACAAAAGCCTCTGTGCCTTGGTGCTTTCTTATTTGAATTCTGAATGTCACTAAAAATTGTTGATGCTTTCTAGAAGAATAAGATTTCCAAGGCACTGGGGATTAGGTATTTTTCCTTTGTAAAATATATGAACTTCTTACAAGGCACTTCAGTATTTGGAGTTAGTAGATGTTCATAACTTCTTTCTTAACCTATTCAAGATCAAAAAAGCTCTGGAACGTCCAGAAAATAAAATGAACTAATATTGAGTTTATTTAAACTAATAATATCTATAAACTAATATATCAGCTGAAGAGACTTCTTAAAATATGTATTAAAAAGACACACATTGGAGCTTTTAAAGGGAATAGAACAGTCACAGCTCAAGGAGTGTGCCAGAAGGTCGCAGTAGGAATAAGATGCGTTTATTTCAATGGGAGATCAATGGGATCACACATCGAAATTTAGATATTTGCGTAAGTGCTCAATCAAAAGAGAGGGGACACTTCATATATGAAACTTAAAATTCATATTTGACTCTAGTCTCTCATCCAGATTGTTTTATGTCTGTAAATTTTATACTAAAAAAAGACTACTGCATATTGATGATGATGTCTGTTATAAGAATTTTAGGAACAAAGAGATCAAGATGAGACCATTCTCCCTGCAAGCATAGCATCTGCATGATGGTCTAGTGCACGCCAACCCACATTCCTTCTATCGAGTATCTAATTTGCCAGATCCCAGTGATAGAATGACAGTTTATGCTGACTGAGAACTTCTGTCTTTATGTTTCTTGTGCTTTGGGGTTTTTTTAAACTCATATTTAAAATCATTGAGATGGGAAGTACCTTTGGGTTTTGTTCTGTAAATGAAAATAGGTACGAACCAGGCATGTGGAAGTATTTCACTTTGAAGAAGGATATTTGCAAAGGCTTTACTAAAGCTTGTGGCTTTCTATGTGCTTCTTTTTTTGGATGTTCTTCCCCCTCTTTTATGTCTTCCACTCTTTTAATAACTGTTTCGAAACAGATATTACATGGGAACTGTCCATCTCCTTGTGCAGTAAGAGGTTGTACAACTCAGCTGCAGTCAGACAAATTTCAGTTCTAGGTGATGGAGGGCAGAGGCTCAGATTATGAGGAAAAGACTTACATAGGACTGTTGCCCAGGCCTGGGAAAGACAGATCCTGGGAAAGACAGATCTTTAAAACAGATATGCTTAACAATATTGCCTTAAAGAATACAGAAGGTAGGTCAATATATTAGTACTATATTTCCATAATGCAAAATCTATGTTATCGCCCTCAGGAGCCTAAATTTAATTTAGCATTCAGCTCTGCCTGTAACTGCATCTAAGTATCTATCAATTTGTAGTACTTCACATCACACGCAAACAAAATTTCAATTATCTTCACACACCTGTTGTCCATTATTTAGGACTAGCATGTCCAAAAATCAAAGGTTACTCAGGATTTTAAAGACAATTTTGTGGTAACAACTCTTTATCATCTTGTTTTTATTATTCATGAAAGGGCTTAGACCTCCTGAGCAGCTCAACCATGAACTGTTAATGCACAAACTAATACAGCACGAGGGAGAGAAAAGAACCCCACCCTCAAACAAACTCTGCACACAAACAGGCAACCCTCGTTTGCCAAGTCTATTGCATTAAGGTACCTGTAAAAAAAGAGAAATAGGAAAACAAGGGTGGTGTCTTTTGTATGCTCTAATTCCAATCACTGAGAAGGAAAAAAGACTGTGGGTAGGTAGAGGTAAAAAGAGAAAGGAAGGGTTAAATCAAAAAGAATTCTAAAATAGAGCACTAAACAGGAACACAAGAAATTAACAGGTGACAAGCCAAGAAACTTTCAAGACAAAGGTAAGAAATACATGTAAAAGATCACAAGAGTGGCAAAAAAAAGGAAACCAGTAGTGCTTTGCACTCTACTTAGGAACTCAAGAATCGCCTTTAGCAATCTTAAGAGAGGAAAAGCAGAGACAAAGCGCCTCTACCAAGAAGTTGAAAGAGTGATAACATTTACTTCATCAAAAGAAAATTTTTGAAAGCAGAATATTGAATTTATAATCACTTAGAGTCAATAAAAATTACAGAGAAGCAAAGAAGCATCAATAGGTCTGACATATCTGTAGGTAGTGGGACTAATCAAATACTCTAATCGGAGAATTAAATATATGAAAATACATACACGTGAAAAAATCCCAAAAAATCTCAGTATTCATTTTCCAACAGAATTAAATCTGTACAAAAGGTAGAAAAGTTGAAGTTACATTTGAAACCTGCTCTCCATATAAATTTATGCACCACAATTAATGTTACATGTATTTTACACACTTCATCCTTGTTTATTCATGATACAGTGGTAATGGAATTTTCAAGGGTAGTAAGACAGGAAATCAAACACAAAACCTTCAGGAATTTCGATCTGATTATTATTTATCAATCATATTCATAATTTTCTTCCTTCTAAAGTAGTTCCAGGCAGCTCCACTTGTAAACAATTAATTGAAGAGTGTTAATTGTGATATGAAAGGCAAAATAGGAAAGATGAAGAAATACCCATCCATTAGATACAACACCTTTAAAGAAGGAAAGAGGCTGCATGGAATTCACACTAAAGCCTTTAGAGAATCATAGCAGAAAAGGCAGAAAGAGCTACTCACATACCTGCATTTCTAGGATAATGCTGAAATCTAAAGGATCTGCGAATATTTCTCATGATGAGCCGCCAGTATGAAATCACAAACACACAAGGGTATGGACTTCCCATAAGGTCCAGGTTATTGTCATTCTTCCAGCACATGAGATACACATCTAAATATCAGATGACAGGAGAGAAAAGTCACACCAGCACATGTAAAACCATAAGGTCCTGAGATACCCAAATGTGTCTGTAGTTCCCACATTGTGACCCAATAAGGGACCATGTGCTCACAGAGCTGCTAAGGACCCTAATTTTCACTAATTTTTTGCGTACTTCAAATTTGTGTTTTGTGGAGAATAGACATCTCCTTTGCAGAATAAAAAAGGTGGGGGATGGGAGGGGAAAAGAGACTGAATACATTTTTCAGTATTTGGACTCCCAAGGAGCAATAAAAAAAGAATACTCTTTTGAATTTCGAATTTGATTTTTTTTCAGTCTCAAAACAGTGGGGGAGATACTCTTAGTACTAGTTCATTGTACTAGTATATGAAATGCTCCTTTCCATCTCCCTTCATTTTGCCCTCTCAGCACACATTCCTTTCCACATTCCCAGGCTGAATAAACAAGAAAATGGGTTTCCCATCCTCACAGCTCAACAGTAAAGCAAAGCAGGAAAAGGGAGGAAGAATTAAAAGCTATGCATATGCAATTAAGTGAAAACATACTCTGGCAATGCTTTGAAATATGTAGGAGCAAACCAACACAACTCTGGACACATTAGCCAAGGTTCAGAGCCATGCTCCTATGTGCTGCCTCTCACCACATTCAGGTTTTCCTTGCACTGCTTTTTCTTGTAAAGGGATTATCCAAGGTAGTTACTTGCAATAGCAGGGGTTTAGACTCAGTGACCCAGACGGTCCTTTAGTCTGAAGACTCTCTGAGTAGTCTAATTCCCACCCCAGCCATACTCTATAAGCTGCAGCTTTCCAAGTAATAATGTGACTGACCTTTTCCTTATGCACATCTTTTATTGAAAGAAAAATATTTTTCTGTATCCTAGCAGTAAGTTGTACCACAGTAACTGAGAAAAATAGAATTCTCTTTGCACACTAGCAAAAAGAGGTAATACTGGCATCCAAATAAAGAGTTTTATCTATAAAATCTTTTATTTTAGACTATTAGGCCTGGATTTAAGTTACATTTTAACCATAAACATGGGAGAAGCTGTCCCAGATGGTGAATGTAAAACGTGCTGTAAATTTTAATGAAGCAAATAAGTCACTAATAACCATAATGCCAACACTGCTGTGTTTTTGGTAGATGTTAATAAAGCAAAATTAAAAAAGAGCATGCAGCATTCAAATAAGTGCTTAAGAAGCCCAACATAATTTGCTAATTCAGCTATTCACACTTTGATTGCACAGCCCCTGGTCATCTGCTCAAGTACAGCTGCTTCATGTAAAAACAAATAAAAAAAAAGTTTTATTGTCCACCAGATGTCCCAGCTTGTAATACTTGCTGCTATAATTCAGGTCACCCAAGGTTCAAGCACATTTAGAAATGGATTGTTCTTGGATGGCCAACCTTGTGACAGTGGTCAAGGCACTCTGGTCCTGGATTTATTCCACTGGGAGGTGAAGGAGCTCTTCTGTATTGAAAATGTATTCATGTTATCAATATCATAGGCACCGCAAACAGAAAATTACAACTACAGCTTAGAGAAAGAGCTGGAAAGAGCTGGAGTGGGAAGAATTCAAGCAGCATATGCCCTGCTTTATAAGGCCATTGAAAACCCATTATCAGAGCCCTACCAGATTTATTTTCTTTACTGAAAATGAATTTATTATTATTATTAAAGAAAAGGTATAAAAGCACAAGGCACAACAGCCACTGCTGCTCTGCACTAGCATTCTCACTGCTCATGATGGGAGCTAGACGATACATATACTGCAGCCAGTGCTTCTCCCCAAATCGCATGTAAAAATCAATGGAGCAGAGTTATCAGCTGGAGCTAAAACATCTTGCACCAAGGGTGTCTGCTGCTGTGCTGCACAAAGCAGGCTTGAAATCAGCGGGCAATGCTTTGTTTATGGATTTCACAGGGCTGATGACTAAGGAAAGGCTGGGCTGGAGGCAAAGAGAGCTTGTTTCTGCAAACAGCTCCTCCTCCAGAGGGGGAAAAGGGCACCAGTAAATGGAGGGAATCTGAGCAGAGCCAGGGACTCCTGCCAGAGCCACGCTGAAGGCACAGCTGTAGCATACAGATCCCAACACCAGATCCCCACTAGGGTGAACTGGGAAGCCTGATGATTTCATGTAAGAGTGCACCACACCCTAAACACTATGCCTTTACTGCACAAGATGCAAAAACCTGAAAGTTCCTGTTATAAATTTAGAGTCAATAAAGTGACAAGAGCCAGGCCAATTGGACCAATTAGAATTTATTAAGCAAGCCAGCAGTAAGCAATACACAGCGCTGGGCTGCTGGAGGGTCTCCTGCCCTGCCAACAACAGCAGCCCTTCTCTTTCTCAACCCCCAGTTATATACCCCTAGCCTCTTGGAGTGTGCTGTTGCTAAGGTACCCTGCGTCTGCGCGACTTGTTGCTGGGGTCTTATTCTGCCTCTCGGCAACTGCGAGTGGAAGATTGGAGCTTCCCTGTGCAGGCAAATTCCTTCTACATGTCACCTGCTCAAGCGCTGCGTACCCAGGCGGTGTCTTGCAACACAGCAACTGGCTTAACCACAAGCACTCTTTCCCTCCTCCCCCAGTTAGTCAAGAGTAAAGATTTTATTAACAAACACAGAACTATCCATTACGTAATGATTTGATTAACAAATACAGGCTTGTTTATCACAGTTCCCAAACATGTCAAGATGTTTCAGAGCTATCTTTTCTTAAGCAGGACCCGTGCAACCTCTCCTAGCTACACAAGCATCTGTTTGTCACCTTCTGTGATGATTTACAAGGCGCAATATCTTGACAGGAATATTTCGTGGAAAATAATGTTGTTCTACTACATCTAATTTACATGTTGCTGCAGAAGACAGGAAAAGTTACATGTTCGTCAGGCGTCTACCTCTCACGGTAGGGTTCCTCTCAGCACACTGAATTTTTGCAACTCTATGCAGCCAACACCAGCCCCTGGCACTTAAATGTGCGTTGCAATTAATAGAACAATTACTTGATTGAAAACTTTCCCTCTTGAGCTTTACTACTGTGAGCCTCAAAATAGAGGAAAACACAGGAAACAGAAGATTACTCAGCTACGTACTCATTTTACATGAAAATGAAATTCCCTTCTGTCCTACTAGACCAAATTTTGAAAGAGCTGTTAATGTCTGTGAAGGGGCTTTTTCTCTCAGTTTGGACATATTTAAACCATCAGTATATTTGTTCTTCAAAGCCTGCCTTTCTCACTTTGTTCTCAGAGTTCATGAGCACCTCCTTGCCCATTTTTCCCCTTCAGCACTTTCTTGCTTCTCATCCCCACAGTCGACCTTGATGGCCACACAAACCAGTTTATCAGAGTTCCCTCTGCTCCCTATTTTATCGCCATGTTTCAATGGATAACCACAGTCCGTGGACTTGAGTGTCCTTCAAAACCTCAGTCCTCCTTACAGTTTGTCAGCTGCCACTGACAAAGAAATGCCACTATATCTTTTACCTTCCTCCATCTCTGTTTTGGAAATTTATTCCCATTTACATCCGTAGTCAACTGCTGTCTCTGTACTCTTGGTGAGGCACTAAGTAGCCAACACGGGCATGGAGGAGATGGAGCAATGGCTGGCTCAGTGACTTGGCTACACTGAAGACAAGGATGCAGTGCTGCTGGTGCAGGAGCTACACAAGAGTCCTCACATCTGCAGTGCCCTCTGCTCTCCTGTGCAAGGGGAACTGAAGGGCAATATGGCTGGAGACAAACTGGGTGCCAGCCTCAGGCTCCCTGTGACTTTGGGTCAGCCACTTCAGCAGCCTTAACAGCTGCTTTCTGACACATCAAAGCAGCAGAAATATTGTTCAGAAATGCAGTGTGCTTACATGTATCCAAAAGAATGTGGAGTGGACTCAGGGAGAGCAAAATGCAGCCACTTCAAACAGTTAAAGGGATTAGGTTAGAAGAAGTTGGATCAAATTTTAATCATGTCAGAAGAAATCCACCCACAAGCCCAGGGAGCAAAAAACCTTGCCCAGGACTTGCAAAGAGATTGTCATTGCAAATGCACATCCCTGCCTTTTCCACACAGTTCAGGTGGGACTTGGCCTGTGCATGCACAGAGGCTTCTCAGCTGCCTGCCCAGCGCTCACCCAGCAGCTACCAGTTAATTGCCCATTCCATGTTCTGTGCCAGGATTAGCTGCAATTGGGAAGCTGTCTTTTCATTCCCATTTATCACAAGTCCCCAAAAGCTGGAACAAATATTGGAAGGATTAAATCAAATTTAAAAGGAAAAAAAAAAAAAAAAGAAGCAGGTGTGGGAGGGAACAGAGGGATGAGAGGAGATACCCATCCTCAGTGGAGCAAGGGTGCAAAAAGAGTGAGCAGGTGCCTCCCAACCATTTACTCTGTTACCACATTCTGTGGAGGCCCAGTACCAGGCTTTTTATCCTAGAGTGATGCTGGCAGCATGGAGCCCTTTAGGAGACAAAGGGAAGCCTGATCTGTTCCGTGCCAAGACAGCAGCCCCGGCACCAGGGATGCCCTGGAAACCCACCCCAGCTGCAGTCACTCGGCCTTTGTTGGCAGCACCACAGCACCAAGTGCCACTCCTGGCCATTGTACAGGCTCACACAGACTAATCCTCTCAGAGGTTATCCTAATGAATCAGCAGCTACTGGATTAGATGGGCTGCAAGCAGGCTGCAGCTGAAAGCTAACTGAAAATTCCCCTTATACCTCTGTTTCTAAGCACCAAATTCAGTTTCCAGCCATTGAAAGATATTTTTTCCCCTTTTTAACCATCAACTCTGTTGCAGACCCACTATTTGAACAACAGTTTTGTTTGACAAACTACAAAATTTGAGTTTATCTTTTTAAGACTCAGTGCCACTTTTAGGCTATTGTTAGCTCTCACGGTTTCATTGCCAGGCAGACAATAACAGGTATTTTTCAAGACACAAGGACTAGAGTCCAGGGATTATATAACTGGGAAAACAAAATGTGACCCAGATCTAATGGCTCAGAACACAAATGTATGAAAACAGTGATTATTTGTCATCTCATTTTTAAGACAATTTCAGGAGCTTCTAAACATTGAGGGTTGAACAATTTGTATCACTGCCAATTCCTTAAAACAAAATTTATCGCCTCTGCTGTTTCAATTAAGAAAACCGTGCTGTACTACACTGTTTACACTTTCAATAAAAGATCTTAATATCTAAGTAGACATGAAACTTATCTCCCTGTGCTTTCTTTGAACATTTATCACAAAAGGTTATTGTTTCCATGGGACTGTACAATTAGAATTCACCCTTTATTGACCTCTGTCTTACTTTGAATTATCCATTATCTGTGTTGTAGCTAAATAGCTGCTTTTGAGTCCCACTTCATTTGCAGCTTCAGAGAACAGCTAATTCCTCTAATTCGATGGAGGTATGTCTTGCTTGCACCAGCAGAAAATAAGAACTGGAACTTCTGTTTTCCAGACTCTCCAGGAGGTACAGGTCTGATCTTCTCTGAAGTCCATGGAAGTCAGCCACCCATAGAGACCTTCAGACAGGTAACGTGAGCCAGCTTCTCAGCTGTCTGACATCTGATGAAATCAGCAAACTGATAGCTGCAGTTAGAAAACATTGGAGCATCTCACCTATACAGGTAAGAGAAAGCTGTGGAACAGCAGGAATATGAGAAAGACTTTAGAAGCCAACAGAACATGTGGCATTATGTATAGAATACATTAATATTGCTAATGGGTTTTTTTCTTTCTGTTCCCTTTTTGTTCCAAAATTTACTTCTACTGGGCTTTTTCCTCTAGATTTCACAGTTCTCAGTCTTCTGTGTAATTGTAGCTGACACTTTTTCTTCAACTAACAATAATCCCCTAGCCACATTATTGGTTTAAGGTTCAACCCAAGGACAGAAATAGGGCTTGTCATTCAAAGTAATGTGAATGTATTAGCATATGTTTTAAACTCTAGGGAGTTTTATTCTGGGGATGTTTTGCAATCTGAAGCCAAATTTGGGTTTAAGTTCTGGGGACACCTTTACTGATTGTGACCTGACCTAAATGGTCCCAGATTTGGTGTATTTTAGAGATACAGGCCTATATATTTCATGCAAACACTCATATGAAAAGGAGATAATAGATCAAATTTTCAAACATAAGAAAACAATTTTTAAAGATTCCACAAATCCTAAAGAAAAAACCTAACCAGAAGAAAAACAGACAAATAGCCATACAATAGGACTACCGACAGAAAAGTTCAAAGTGCAATTTTGGATTTTCACTTAAAAAACTTGGCACAAGGAATCTCTTTCTGGTGGTAGCTAAGTACATTTACCTCTGTACAGCAAGGCACACTTGGTAAAGTAGTGTAATGCTTCTCTTCCTTTCCCTGAATCTCACATTTTTCTCTTGCCTAGCAATTTGAATATTATAGTACAAAAGCTTCAAATAAACCCAGGGTACAGTGTCCGTGGAAGAGCACAGAAAGGAATGAGTGCCTCCACAGGCAACAGCTTGGAAACCAGCGCAGTACAGGTGAAATAGGCTTTTGCAGCTACCACAGAGGTTTCTGTTTATGTGCAATTAAAAAAACCCCAGAAACTGATCAGAAGTACCATGCATGAGATTCATCAAGATACAGGTTGTTTAAATGAAAGTTGACTGAAGACCCAGGTTTATTTACCTTGATGTCACTTTTATAACCACCACGACAATTTTGTTTTTCTATTTTAACACCAATAAGACAAACTTCCCTTTAAATTAAAAGAGTATCTCTTTCCCCCTCAAGAATATTTCATCATCTAAGGCTACAGTGATTCTGAGAACTTCACATTAAGTGTGAATCTATAGCAGAAAACTCAAGATTACCTACTTGGAGAAACAAGCTTGTAAATACTACATGAAACTTCAGTCTACCCATATCTTGTGTGTTTAGAGGCTGGCTAATGAAACCCATTGCATTTAAGTAGGATGGTCTCCTTTTGCATTATATCATTGCTTATTATTCATGGCCTGCTTGGGCAATACTTTGTTAAAATCCCATTTTAAAGCCCCTGCTTTGTGAGATGACATTTTAATGTAGTCAGTGCCCATCTCCAGAGTTTCTATGAAAAAAAAACCATGTCTGTTCTGAAGAGATAAAGCAAGAACACACACAAGCTCAAAACCCCTCGCGAGGGGGCAGAAGTTCAATGTTAATGTTTCTGTTCTCTCTGCTTCTTCATTAAGTAGTTTCTTAATTAAAAGTGGGTTTTTTTTGTTGTTTTATTTTTGTTTGACAGAAGCAGAGCATTTGATCTGCTAAACCCTTTATGCCTGGTCAGACGTGAATCCTTCTCATCCTCCATCACCACAGGACTACCTGCAATCCTCCTCAAACACTTATTCTGCCTTGGAGCCTCTAGGGATTTTGCACAGCCTGAATTTATATTAGTTCATACAGTGCATTTTCCTCCCTGACTCTCTGCCCACACTTCGTCAGAAGATGTCTGTTGACTTGCATTGATGAGGATATCAACAACCCTGGGGAAACTTTTTTTCCTGAGCTTGTCTGTGCAAGGTGACACTTGACAAGCTCAGCGCCACAGTCTAAGCACAGCTGGGCAACTGCTGCCCAAACATGAATACTCATGATAGATGAGTTTATTTAAAGGCTGCATCTGATACTGATGACTGGCTTAAAACACCTGCCTCTCCAGCACCACAAGAAAGCTACCAGGGAAGTGAAACTCCAACCATCACTCATCTGCAAGATTTGAAACCTGGCTAATAGCTAACTTTTATTAACTCTCTCCTATTACTCTGCTCTTTCTGTTTATGTGCCAAAGCATGAAAGATGAAGGGGACATATTTAAGTCACCTGACAGCAAACATATGCCAATATTTACTTGCACTTCTTGATGTTGTTGTCATTCCATTTGAATACAAGCAGTTACATGAAGAATAAAAGAAAACCAGAGCTAACTTGCATGCTGAATTTCCTATGTACGTTTGTAGAAACAGCCTTCTTCACAAGAGCCATCCTACAAAACTTCATTCATTTGGCAGCTAAACATCAGTGCTGATTGTGCATCAGGCATCAGGTTGGCATGCTGAAAGGTGATTCATTCCTCTTAGCATGGCACTAGAAGTGCCTATCTCTCGCCACACTTAATATAGAAGCACCTGAGTCAGCAAAGTTGTGAACGGTTAAAGATAGCAAAGCTGAATTCCTCCCTCAGCTCTGCAGCTTAGACCAGCCATGGACACAAACCAGCTGTGTAAAAACCAGTGTTGCTCACCAGAAAATTTGTGAAACCTAATGTCTCACAGCCAGAACCATTTCGCTCACCCACTTTACTAAGTGAAAGTCAAAAGGACAATTAAAGGAGCATCAGTACCCAGCAGCAGCACGAACACGGCAGCCAAGACAGGGGCAGCTCCAAGAGGAAGCACACAGACAGCTCGGGGACAGCAGGACCTTCAGGGGATGAATGACCAGCAAACCAAAACCAGAGTGGTCTGCATAGCAAACACTCCTCTCTCCTGCACCTGTTTGTGCAGAGATGATGGATGCCTCCTGCTCATGGCAGCAGGATTCAGCTCAACCCTCCAACACTGTGTCCCAGATGCACAAAATTAATTAGAACTAGGTCATGTTGCAAAACATCAGACCCTACTTGGTAAAATTTTCTAGACCCTTTAAGCAATCTCTGAAATGATTGCCTCACATTCTTAAAGGAGAAAGACACCCAATGACAGAAGTTATGAAGAAGAAAAAATTTCTGTTGAGTTTTTCCTCCCAAAACAAAGGAAAATCTGGATAAAAAGCAGGTAGTAATACTCACTTAATAAAATGAGTCCATGAAAGAAAAAAAATGCCCACAGCTTCTTTAGCATGCAGTGTACACTGTAGGTAAGTTTAGAATGTTCTTCTTTTTTTTTTTAACTCTGTGAAATATGCAAGAAATTGCAATGCTGTACAGGAAAGGCCTAAGTATGGGGTTTTCCTCTAAACATATCTCTAAAATAAGTATAAAAATAAAACATTGAAAATTGTTGCATTGTTAATTTATCAGCTAAAAGGAAGACTTAAACAGAGTCAGACAATATCATCTGAACAGGCTCCAAATGCTGGTCCTGGTATAGAAAAAATTTTAGTTCAAGAGTTAAAGTCTGGGAAAATTGATTCTACTCATTATAATGAGTACATATGTACTATGTACTCATTATAATGCACAAAATCAAAAGGGAAGGTGAATTTGACCACAGTATATAGAAACTGTGAATGCTTATCCCTTCTAAAAAAAGGATTTTCAAACATTGAGTAATTCTAGAAAGAGTTTAACAAATATAAAGTAATAGCTAAAACATTATTCTAAAAACTATTTCCCTGTTATTCTGAGAAGAACAATGTCACAAAGGATTTTTGGTTGGTTGGTTGGTTTCTGGACCATTATTTCCAGATACTTTCTATAGGTGTTTGCAGGAGTTTTGTACCTCTGTGGCCCACATCACACTCCTTCTCTAAAAGATGCTTTAACATACATTGATAAGTGAGAAAGGGATTGGATACATAGAATGGAAAAACCTCACAGTATTACTTAGATTAACCCTCTCTTTCCTGTCCAGAAGGCATTTTTACCTCCTGTCATTCACCAAATTTTTCCGGTTTTGATTGCTGTCAACTTTTTCAGTTATTAGTTTGAAAACAACCGAATTCACTATTTTATCAGTGTAAAAAATATCCCTCCTAATTGCAGATTATAAATATGATTTCTTCCCCTAAAATTGTCTTTGATGGTGTCTAATTCACTCTTGAGATGCCAAATTATTCTTTCCATTCTCAATATCAAATACAATTCAATATAGGAATTCAACAGCAGTGTATACTTTTAAGCACCAAATTTTGAATTTTTTGGTACTAATTTCAAAATTGAAACTAGATGGCTCTCTCTTTTTCATTCCTTCCCTTCTTTTTAGGTCCCTCTAACAATGCCAGCCTATCTTTATGAATATTCAAGGTAGACAATGGGAATATGTAAACAGCACAGCTGGCGACTGAGGACTGCTGACACACCATGTGCATCACCACCAATATATTTCCAATTAAGTCCTTAGCTCATGGTAAATCTTCACACCACCACACCCCTGACAGATAAGGGAGCAGCCCTGACAAGCTCTGAGAGGTGAGAGTTGCCGTCTTTTTGCTCCCTGATTTTAAGACGCATACAGAGAGTATAATTCAAGCTGTCAAAAGCAAAATCTTCACAAGACATTTTAGTCTTGAACACATTTATTTGTAATTTTGTATAAAATGCCCAATTATTAGTACCAGGTTTGTCTTTCCACAGAAAAAGCTACATTGTGTGTGACCAGTATCCATATTAATAAATCGATGCCAACCTGGGACCTACTTGTCAGAAAGGCAAGAAGAGAAAAGTAACTGATTTCAACAGTACAAGATTCAATCCACAAAACCCTAAATCATATAACCCAGATATAAACTTAACCTCTGCCCTGAGTCAAAATGCTGGTTCTTGTGGAATATTGGCCTTACTCAGGTAATAACACACTTGTGAAACACAGTATTTATTTTAATGGTAGTTATGCAGCTGAATCTATTGGTTACGAAACTTCAGAATCAATGCTTGAACAGTTATTTTATTTATCCCAATCTATGTATATTTTGCCACCTTTATGCTAAGCAGCAAGTAATACTAGTTAAATTAAATTCATAGGAAGTTCTATAAAATCTATACACCTGAAAAGTTATTACCTAACATTCCTAAGCCATCATTCTATATGTCATAAATGCTATGTTTCTTTAAAAAAACCAACCAAACAAAAAATAATAAAAAACAATAACAACAAAAAACCCCAAACAAACAACAAAGAAACAAAAAAAACCCACAAAAACCCCATAACAACAACAACAAAAAACCCAATGAAAACAGCTAATAAAGAAATCAAATCAAACCTTCCCTATTTTTTTAATGTGGTTGTTGAATTTAGTCTTTTTTATCACGTAATCTCACTGACCTGACCAAAACTGTCAAAGAATACACCAGCAGATTGAAACAGCTTCATGACTGAGCTAAATAAACATCTGTGAATTGTCTTTTATCAGTCCTGCCTGTTCCCCTTTCTTTCCTATGTTTACTCAATATGAATAATTTAATCAGGGGTACAATCTATTTATAGGAAATGGAAGAGACATTATGTGTTCCCACAGTGTCTAATTAAATAAAACTAAACACTTAATTTTCTGGAAATTTCCTGCAACATTTTCAATTAAATGTGTTCTTTTGCTCAACATTTCTTTTTCATAAAACAGTTATAAACACTTTCTCAAATTTAATTCATCTACGACATGGAATCACTAATCATGGCTACCACTAGTGTTGCTTTCATTCTCTTGACGGACATGGCTGAATATCTAAGCAATTTCAGAAACTACCTCAAATCTCCAAATCTTGAGTTTATAAAACCAACTGCCTTTATAAGCAGAACTTGGATTTTTTGGGCCTAAAAGAATAGAAGGGGCACAAAATAAAAGCAGAAAACAAGCAAATTTTAAAGTTTCAAAAATAGTTGGGAAGAAAATAAATTCCACAAGTCATAAAGACAAAGCAGTTTATGTTTTGTCCAAATTGTTCTAGTCATCATTACTGGTACCCCTTAAAAAACATTTAAAGAAAGAGTTTTTGATACCTACTTTCTTTGTACACCACCAGTTATAGGAGAACTGCTAATCATGGATATGAGACCTCAAAATTAACCTACTCAGAATGGAAAATATCTTAGTTCATTATTAAAATCTCAAATGACAAAGAGGAGATTTACTAAAATTATGCTCAATACAATAGTAAAAGTACATCATAAACAGCAGGAGATTTTAAAACTAATTCTTATTTAAAGAACAATGGGGGGGGGGAGGTTGTAGTATGTTTAGCCAATAAGAATAGTCCTAATACCACAATAAAAATAAATACAGTTGACCACAATTCACTGCAACAGCAAGAGTCTATGAGTGTGATAATAAAACAGAGTCCTACTAATATATAAGTACACAAGAAACAATAAAAGAAACAAAATCAATACTGGAATTTACATTTTTATCAGAATTAATTTTGCAAAGAGACTCCAAGTCTTTAATAGAATAGGAACCAAGACATCAGTATTTCCATATCTGAAAGGTCATGGTCTGATTTGGGATTTTAATTTCTTCAGCTCCACTGCCAATAAAAAACTTCTACAGCTTTCAAAAAATTTTTAGAAGTGAGATTAAGAGGCAAGATGGCCAGCATATATCTTACTTTTAGATCCAAGGCCATCCACAGCTGTCAAAAACATCTTAGAAGGGAAGAACATGGATAATATATAGAATGGAGTGGTCACACCAGTAGCTGGTACCAGTCCCAGCTCAAACATTACTTTGTCCCCATGGACTGACCAGCCAACTCAAACTGAAAATACCCCCCAAACACAGGTTAAGAGATGATTCATGCAGAGGAGAGTTAGAGGGGATTTAGATATATGCAGAAAGAGCCAGCAGCAGTCAAGTCACTGGCTCAGGTGTGCCTATGTGTCTGCTACCTGGGGTTCAGCCCAAAAGATCCGACAAGAAGTAGTTTTTGTTTAAGAGCAGAGCCTAACATGGACAGGAGACTAGTGTCTGGCAAGTTAGGAGCAGAAACCGAGTGCAGTGGGACTTTTGTCCTCCTCCAACCACTGCAGGCAAGTGAATGTCAGCAGAGTGCACAGCAGTCGCCTGCAGCTCTTGCATGCAACTCCATTGTGCTGAAATGTCAAACAGAATCTTTGCCACTGGCATAAACATTTTAGAGAAGCTTCAGGGAATACACTTCAGTGCTTACATCTCTGCTAGTTCTTGTCTTGCTACACAGGAAAGATCCCTCATAAATAAACGCAGACTGTGACTTGTAGACTGTGACTAGGATTTCAGCTCTGAACAGATGAGATTTGGGAAGGAGGGGAAGAAGGGAGTCAAGATTTGAGAAATTACAGAAAGATCAGGTGCTTACCTTACACATGCAGTTCTTTCAAAACAAACTGATGCCACATGACACTCTTAAATGTATAAATAACAGTGTTCCCTCAGCATTTATAATGTCATATCCAAAGTTCCCAAGGAGCAGCAGAGGTCACTTGTATAGAGAAGGGTGTGACACCAAGGCCCAACTCAGTGTTAAAAAAAGAACTGCTTCTCTTTGGCTCTCTTTGTGCTTATCAGCATGGTGATCACATTAAATGGCAGAAGACGGCAAAAAGGGCACTCCAGGCAAATCCTGTTTCACGGCTTCATGGCCTGTGTGAGATACTGGTCCCCAAGAAAAGCATTCTCTAAAGAATCAGTGCTCCTCCTCCCAATCAAACCCAGTAAACTTTGAGGCACTGCACCATGCCTCACAAAACCTTTGCAAGAAGATACAGGTTCCCACAAGTGCAAACAGTTAGAAAGGATGCAAGTAATAAATGAACATCCAATAGTCACAGTCAGCTAAGAAGATAGCAAAGGGAAAATACTGCAGTAATGATCTGTACTTTTCCCCACAAGGTGAGGTGGTCTTTGATCCAAAAATACTGTGATGTGCAGCCTTATATAGAGACTCCATTCCCACTCCAGCACTTTTCTTAGATAAGCTTTACCAAGAAGACAACAGATTACAAACACACAAGCACGTGCATCCTGGGGAGTGTGATGTCCTGAAAAGATAGCCAGCCTTATTACTTTTTCATCCTTTGTAAAAAATGTGCATAACTGTGGTAGGATTGCTGAGAGTTGTGAGTTACATGGGGCTATATATAAACATAATACAAGTTGTGCTCTCACAATTTGAATTAAGTAGAGTGGAGTGCACAATGTGGCTAATTGCATTTATTCTTCCCTTTATGCTCACATGCAATTCCATTTCATCTTAAGAGCTGTGAGGAAAAATGAAGAGACTATGCTAGTTTGTATTTTGTTGGCATTTACTTTATGAACTGCATTCTCAGACTATGTATTACTTCTGTCAAGTACCACAAAACCTTAGAGAAAAGCTGCACAGATTTTTTCCCTTATTTTATGCTATTGTGGCACTGTCACAAAAAGTATTAAAATGGACAAACATTGCTTCTCCATTTAAGGCTTTGTACAATTGTTGCACAGTGAATGCTACCCAAATAAATTTCTTTCCCCCCCTTTAATTCTGGCAGATATAACAGATTGAGACATTGCTAGATAACTACTAGACTGAAGTAATTAAACAGTGTAATGTGCAAACAACATTTTAGAGTCAGCAATTAGATCACTCAAATTAAATGTTTTATTTGCCCAAACATGTCTGTGTATCTCATCAAACAAAAGGCTTCATTTACAAACAATACAGCACCAGACTTTCAAAGCACAGTATTAGAGCACTGCAGACCACAGCTTGGAGTCAGTGCCCAAACAGACCTGTCACACTGATGCGTGGGTGAGACGCATTAGCACCCCAGAGGCAGCCCAGCTCCCTGCATTTACAGCAGGCACTCAAATGGTGTGTATGGGTTGTACCTTTGACTGGCTGACTACAGAGTTCTGAGGAATGAAAAGAGAACCCTCAGAAGTACAGGATGATCTGATCAAATGTGTTTATTCACCTTTTGAAACTTGTTTGAATTTTAAATTAGTCTAGTGTTTCTGAAATATTCATGGCCTTGAAAAGTGAAGTCTTCAAGCCCAGTCAGAGGCAACATGGAAAAAAAGAAATGTACACAATGTGTTTTCTTAATTTTTTTGGTTGTTATTGTGATATATTTCAGAGAACAGCATCATAATCAAAATAACATTCCACTGCCTGCTCAGCTTCAGACCTCCTCCACTGTCTTAAAAAGAGGAAAACTGATATTCCCATGTGTCAGGGTTTGACCTGGACTAAATGCCAGGCACTCCGGCTCTCTCCTGCTGCAGACGTGCAGGAGAGGGGAAAGAAAAAAACCCTGTAAAAACACACACACATCTCATGAGTTAAGTGAGATAGGACACTGGTAGGAGGATGCACGGAAGAAAGGGCAGACAGGCTCCAAACTTAAAGTTGCAAAGTGATTTAATTGCCTAACCGAGTTGGAGGATAAATGAGAGGTAACAATAAACTTTTCATACACTATTTTGTTCACTCATCCCCTCCCTCTTACAAACCCATTTTTCATTCACCCCTTTTCCTCTTTTTAACCAAACAGCTCGGGTAGAGGGGCAGGGTAAGGGGTTTGTTCTCAGCCCACAGAGCAGGTCCATACATCTATTCATCACCACAATTCTTCTACTACAAATACTCATGATCTCTACTTATCTCTCTCTCTCTCCAGACAGTTTCTCTGCTCTCACCCCCTCTCTCTTAAGAAGCAGTCTCTCCACTCACTCCCCTTCCCTCTTTCCAAACCAGCAACACAGACAGGGGGCAGGGTAAGGGGTTTGTTCTCTGGTCAGTCCATCAGGGAGAGGGGTTCTCTACTTAGCCATGGGGTTCCTCCCACAAGAGACAGTCCTCTGGGAACTTCTTTGGCCCACGCCAATCTCACAATTTGGTCCAATCTCACGAGCAACATCCCGCCCGAATTCTGCTGCAACATGAGTCTCTTTGTCCATAAGGTGCAGACTCTCCTGAGCTGAGGCCAGGCTGCTTCCATCCCAGGAGCAAGGCCTTTCTCTCCCTTGCAAGGCCTTTGTAGCTTTAACTCTTTTGATGAGACTCCAATTGGATCACAGCTTCTTCCAGGCATCCACCTGTTCCTCTGGCGTGGGCACCTCCCCAGGGGCTGTGAGTAGATTTCTGCATCCTTGTGGACTCCATGGGCTGCAGGGGGAACCTCCTGCTCCCTCATAGTCTTCACCATGGCTAGCAGAGGGTTTCCAGCCCCAGTGCCTGGAGCACCTCCTCCCCCACCTTCTTCACTGACCTTGGCATCTCCATGCTGTTCTGACTTCACATATTTTTACCTCCACCTCCTCCTCCTCTAACTGCAAAGAAGTGCGTGACTACCTTGTTTTGATTTTTTTCTTAAATATGTTTTCACAGAGGCGTAACTAGCACCTCTAATTGGTTCACACTTGGCTAGCAGCATGTCCATCACCCTCAGAGCCATCAGAGATTGGCTCTGCTGGACTTGATGTAAAAGCTTCCTGAACTTTCACTCAGGACACACAGGAGCCATCTTTGTGCCACTCCCCACCCCTCAGACACTTCCTCAGGCCTACTACAACAGCTTCTGAGGGGTTTAACTTTCTCCTACATGTTAAAGATACTTTGCTGATTTTTTGGGCCAACCAAAACCACCACACCATGAGTCCTCTGTGTAGTCCAGGTTCACTTATTATATAAAAAATAGTGTAAGTCAATCCACTGAGTAACACATGAACCTTATAAAAACTGCCACATCCATTATTTAACACCGAAAAATGCAATTAATTTGCCTATAGGAGACATGTCTTTTATATTTCACCTGTATTCAAGACTGATAACCTTTGTTTCTCTTTCTCTCTCTTCAAGTTAGTTCTTAAGGGATATATTTTAGTCATCATACTTGCTGTGGAGAAGTGGCCACTTTCCAGAAAAAGCCAAAAAAATTATGAGCTATCACATACAAACTTTCAATCCACTCTTTGACAACGCAATAGGAAAAATGCATACCCTGTATCTTAGATAAGAAATCTCTCCCTTAATTAAATAGTGTTAAAATCCATTCAGATATTATTGTAAATAGTTTATTCTAACACTTGACATTAACTACTCAACACACTGCCCATGTAAACCAAATTGAACCTGTGTATTGGTTTAAACACAAGTACCCAGACAAACAAAAGAGCACAACCCATTCAGAGACAGAATACTGCAGTACACCACAATACAAAAAAAAAGAGTAAATTCTCTGTCGGCCATAAATTTTTTTTTTATGAAACATGGTCAGAGCATTGTTAAGTCGTTGTTATAATATCCTGCTATTTACAAAGTAACTCCATTCTCTCCTGAAATCCCAAACTGAAAACGTTCCACATGTTCATAACTTTAGATAGCTGATAAAGTCACTGCCTGGATACATAAATCATGTCCATTCTCAGCTAGGTGGGGATCGAAGATGCAAAAGTCCCATCCAAATCACTAGCAACTTTTCAATGATTTCAGTGGGTTTAGAACTAAATACTGGGTTTAAATACTTCTCTTTAAATTTAAATTTCTTTTGAATGATCCATGCTTCTAGGAACCACAGCAATAAAACCAGCAGGAATAAATAATGGGACCTTTCATAAATAAGGGTGTTGGAATTGTCTGCAGAAAGAAGTCTGCTTTTATTAGTTCTTTCCTGAGACAGGTAATGGCGCTTCCAAAGCAAAGCTTCAAAGAACATCCTGTAGCAGAAGGGCAGGTTTTTTTAGTGGGCGTATTAAACCCAAGAACATGATCCCTAAACCATGACACGCTAGTAAGATGAAGTGTTGTAGCAACCTGGCTTATAACTATCACAGTCCCAGGTTATTGTGATAGTACAGTTTATTCAGTGTTCCTATCAAATTACTCTTGTATCTCCCAGTGGTTGGAAAACGGGAGGTAAATTCCCTTTTTCCAAGGAAGAAAATCCCACTCACTGAAATCACCAGAGAATTCACAAAAGACGAACAGAAAGGAGAGGTTAAACTGAAGGCAATGGCAGCACAACCAAAGGAGAAATCAAGGACCCATCCAGGTCCGAGGAGCGGCCTGGAGCCCTGGAGCCACAGCAGGATCTGTGGACCCTCTGAAGTGCTTGTTGGTGAAGGAACTGCTGGCCTTTCTGTGACAGATAGATCTGCCAATTACTCTGGCACCAAAACAGAACTGACCTTAGCTGGTGTTTGGCTCTCCTGCTGCAGCACCTTTGCTCCTAGGCGGCACTGCAAATGGCCTGATGGTGAGTGCATCTGGTCTCTCCAGAATGAGAACCTAGAAAACAAAACTCTGAAAAATGTAACAAATGCTCTCAGCTACCACCTTCTCCAGGCTGGTGCAAGAATGTCAATATAATCTCAGCTATATGGGAAGTCAAACTACAGAGACTGTGAGCACTCTATTGCAGCCTTTGATCTCTAGACTTTTCCATCTCACTCCATTGCATGTACACAGAGGCCGGTATCAATTTAGCATTTAGCATATCAGCAATACAAAAGCTCAGAAAAATATAAAGAACTTTCCCTTTTTTTGTACACATGTGTTCTTTGTTTACTTCTGCTGTTATGTGAATGTCATTAGTGTAAGCGGGAAGGTGAGAAAAAAGGAGATTGAAGGCATCATTGCATATTATTATCACTTACTATATTACCTTGCCACTGATGCTTCCATTTCAGATTTAAGTAAAGAAAATCAAAACTATTAGAAGCAGCTGATAAAAACAAACCAAAGCTACTGGAGTGTGATGAAAGCAAAGGAAGATTAATAATGTGTTGCACGTACAGGAGAGAGATGCAATTATAAGATTCAAGGGAAACAAGGCAGACAAAAACAGCTGCAGTGAAAGTCTAATCCTTTGAAATGAATTAATTTACTAAATACTCCTATCTTTTGAAGTTTAAGATTCACAGCAAATATCACCACTTGTCAGAAAAGCTTTGACAGAACACACTTTGAAATACTCATCATCCAACTCCAAGGATAAAGCAGAGATTAGAAAGAATGTGTTTTCTCTTTTTTTTCTTTTTTTTTTTTTAAGATAGCTATATGCATTAAGAACATCATTTTAAGGGCTCATTTTAAGGAAATTAAAAAGAGTTGTGCGGTTATTTTGTTTCTTTCCTTTTTTTGTCTCCGTTTACAAAAGAGTTCTATGATCTTGTCCACTAAAGTGCACTGAGCTGTTCACACAGTATAAAACATGTACACTGGGTCTCCTTTGAAGTCGGACACAGATCAAATAGCCCTGTGAGTGAGTGAGAAAAATCAACAATGTCTGCAAAAAATATTGGCATGCAAAAATTAGCAGGTATGCCAAAAGATGGGAAGGTAAAGCAGTAAGGAGGGCAGATCATCCAGGACCTGACTACAGAGTCCTGTCTGACATGTGGAATCCCCATCACTGGGGAGCTTTATGAGCTGGTTAGTGAGGGATGGGCTAGACGGGTGTCTGAAACACACGCAGTCTGCCTTTCCCATGATTAATATCTCTTGTTTGCATTACAGCGGACTGAGCCAGGAATGAGGACCCCCTCCTCTAGCCACTGCACACATAAACCTTTATTCCAATAAGTTTAGAAAGGCTGGAGACCACTCACAACGTTCATATAATTTATTTTAAATGCTAAGGTTCCATGAACCTCTGCAGTAAGGCTTGATCACCATTCAGCATGCTTCTAGGTCTTTCCTTCTCCATATCTGATAAAGAAGGACCTGCCCAATTCAACCTAAATGAAAGTGAAGGGCAGGAAGCAGGAGATGGGTCACCTCATACTCAGCCTGAGATGTTCACAGGAGGATCAGTGAACCCCAGCTACCACAGGATGTGGGGAGCCACGGCCCCTCAGCCTCACCTAAAGCCTAGCAAGCTTCTGTAAGGTGCTACCACCTCCTGACCGTGAATTTAAAAGCTGCTTTACAGCAACAGCACATCCCCGCATGGTTTGCCTCAGCAGAGCTAGTCCCTGCATGAAAAATATATTCACGCATTTACTGTATGGTCCTCTGAATCAAGTATCATGTCTCAAACTTCATGCAACTATTAATCTGCCTCATAGCAGCAGCAAGAATAAAGTCTGAATTTATGCTCTTGCCTCTCCAAAATATACCCCACAACTCTCAGACAGAGATCCATTTGGGATAATTTTCCTCTTAAAATCACAGAGACCTCAAGAGGGTAAAAGGATATTTCCACAAAGCAAGCTTCAGAAACTACACTGAATAAATACTGCAACATTACTATTTGCAAGTGATCTTATCTAGATGGCAAAACCAGTGCATTACCAAACCCCCATCCAAGCTGCTGTTCAAGGGGCAAAGGCACTGCACATGCATACTCCTAGGATGCTGTGTATGGTTCTCTAAAATCTAGCTCACAGGCATGCACACCCCACCTCCCAGACATCCTACTCCCTTAAAACAGGCTGGATCAAATCAAAGGAGTCTTTCATCAAGGAAGTAAGGAGCTGCAAAGACTTCCTATCAGATGGTAAGGAGGACAAGATGGTGACAAGTGTACCATCTGGCAATTTACTTTTCCTCCAAGGCTTCAGCACACAGATGGAAAAGCTTGCAGGAAATCCTTCCTACACCCATTACCTCCCAGCTTCTGTGTTAGTCTCCTCCCCAGCACAAATGAGGATATGTGCTGCTTTCTCAAGGTACAGAGACCACAGAATGACCCACAGTAGTTGATATCACTGCAGCACACAGAGAATTGCCCATCTCCTTTCAGTTTAACCGTGCCATCCCGTGGCAGCCCAGGTTCCAGAGCCTAAGCCAGGCAGGTGGTTCTCTTGGAGGCTGCACAAAAAGCAAATCACCAACAGTCTCATCCCACTGGATTGTCACTTCTCAAAATCTGCTTTGTTCTGCATACAATCACATTAGAAATCAGGGGAGCTGTCACTCTAGGTAAGGCACACACCTCAATGTAAGTCAAAGGAGAGAGACCCATACTCCATTCATGATCTGGAGACAAGGACTACAAATGTTACAACTCAACTTCAAGATGAAGCCACAATCTGTAAACAGTTTAAATCAACCTTTGAAGAGTCAGCTTGGCAGAATCTGCTCCTAAAGTCCAAGTCATTTCATGTGTCTAAACTCCATCTACTTAAAAGCTTTACTCATAATGGGAAGCCAAGGGAATTGTTTATATTTGTGAAAGAAATAGATACATATAGTAGCACATAAAAATATATATTACAGGTGAAGTTAAATGAGAAGTTTCTGGACATGTTAGGTTCATTTAAGAAATTGTTTAAAATATAATAGCAATCGGAAACAAACCAGTTAATGAACAGGATATGATAACTCTCAAAAGATCTTTATTCTGCAAAGTTTTCCAAGAATTTTACATTCTTTAAAAAGTTTCAGTGGCCAATAAGAGTTGACACTAACCAGCTGCATTATTCAGTCAGGAGTGTTATACAAAAAGAGAGAGATCTTATGGTTTCAGAAGAAGCCAAACATGCAAAAAAAACCCCATATTCAGTGAAGCTTTCCCATTCCCCTGCTTAATTAAGGCATCATTGCACAGGTATCAACTTCTCTTTTGAAATACTCTGAGAGACAGGAGGAGTACCAACATTCTGATGAATTTTGATGTATTACACAATGGTGCAAGTCGTATAGAACTTGGATGATGCACACATCAAAATTTCAAGCCCAGTTCTATTCTGTTAGTTGCTTCAGATTAAATACAGAGGCTTGTTAGATTTCAGTGGAATTTCTGCTGCTGTAAACATTAGAAAAGCTAGAAGAGAGATAGTCCTGAAATAAGTATATGTATTAAAACCAACTTAATTTCAAGGAAAGGTGGTTGGTGATAGCACTCTGAAAACCCAGCTGATTGCTTAACAAACAATTATATTTACAGGATAATAAATTCATTCAACCAGCTATCACATAATGGGGCTTTTTGATGGGCTTTAAGCTGTGTCTTTATAAAAAACTTAATTAGGCTACTAAGATCCCTTCACATTATCTTCAACTGGAAGAGCAGCAATAAATCAGCTCATTGTTCATGAGCCTGCTCTGATCCCTGACAATTGAAATTCTCATGTATAGTTTAATTTAAAAAAAAAAGTACTGAATCAAATACAAGCTTTTTCACCTAAGGAATTACCTCAGAAAGTTAAGCTGGTTTGGAATAAGGCCATTCTTTTAGGAAATTATTAAAGAACATGGAATAAATTCAAACTACAGGCCAATCTGAGCTCACCTCACTGTATAGAAAACAAATCAATTTACATTCTAATTCAAATAAATCAGCATAAGGGAGACATTTGCTTTGGTTTAACAATATAATATGCTAATCACATTACAGTAGATTTTTGACAGATTTCAATCAGTTTTGTTTAATTTAAAAGTGACACAAACTTCCTGCACGACTGTCACAGTGACCTTATCTCAGAGGAGCTTGGAGGCAGATATACCTGAAGAAGGGCCCTGGGTCTGAGGAGACCTTTAGCTCAGGGTGACAAAGAGATGTTCCCCCAAGACACCTTGCAGCCAGCCTCCTCAATATGCATCAGGGAACAAGAGTATTGGTTTTTGGATTTCTCCTCCTCTTTATCGTTCATGGAGTTAATAGCTAGAATGTTCTACTCTGTTCCTTCTACCCGAGGTTTACTATTGGTTTTCAAAGTTCTGTACCCTCCCTCCTTGTATCCCCATTCCCTGGCTTCCCCGCCAATCCTGCATCCCTCGCGTCCCGGTTGGCTCTCCCATGCAAACTCCTCCCATCCTGCTCCCCCCTCTTAACCCCGTGTTCGCCTTTGTTCTGCGCTCTGCGCGCTCGAGAACCCAGCTTGCTCCGTCCCCTCTGTCCCTTCCCGACCCCACGCACCCTCACCGTCCCGCCGCTCCTCAATAAACCCTGGATTCCGAGAACACAGAGACTACATCTCCTTAATCGCCGTGTCTCCTGCCTGCCTCTGTCTCGGGAACACTCGGCTCGCGTGCCCGTGGCACCCACGGTGGTGCCCGATCCGACACGTGTGTGAGGCTCGCCGCGGCAGCCTTCTTTCGTGGGGTTTCGGGGCTCGCCGCTTTTCCCAGAGTGAGAAACCTCACACAACTTCCACAGAACTTCTCTCCTATTTTGCTTTCAGAATTATCTTAGATAAATAGAGGTAGATTTATCCATACAGTCTTTTGTAGATTGTACATATAGACTCAGTGTATTTTGTGCCAGGTACATGTTGCCTCCAGTACTGAAGCCCCATATCTATGCTAGATCTATGTTAGTGCAGTTTTGCTCTCCAGCTGTGTCCTTACACTTCTTAGCACAGTGTTAGCAACATTTAGATATTTTTTGTGTTATTAATTCTTCTGTTTCCACTCTCTGCAGCTTCATGCTCACTGAAATGGAAAGGCATTCTTCAATCTTTTGACTTCCCTACCAAATCACATGGACAACACTAAACCTACGGGCACCTTGTCTCATGTTCATCAAGTTGGACAGATCATGTGTTCTTTTTCATGTTTTTCTTTTGGTTTGGCTTTTTTAGAACCCCCAGACCATCCTCAGCAGCATGAAGAGGTGGTATACTCCCTTAGGCTTGTATGTTTGATTTTTGAACAATCAGAAAAATTATCTTCCCCACAAAAGTATTGGTAGACCTTTCTGGTTTAGAGTGTATCTTTATTTATTTATTCATTGAAGTATTTTCCCTATCCATCTCTCTAGTGTAGAGTGAGAACTAGAGAGAAAGATAGGGAAAATACTTCAATACTTCTCACTGTACACTGCCTTAGATGTAGAGAGGAGGTTTTTTGTTACCCTCATTTAAAAGAACCTTTGAGTAATATCTTTTTTGTTTGTTCAGCCTACTTCTCTGCATGTAGTAACTAGATTTCCTGCTTTTGTTTCATTGTTCTTTACAATTGCCTGACTCCTCTTTTCAGCTTGCTGTCATATACTATTTGATTTCAATCTTCAGATACTCCTTTTCTGTGATACCATTCCCCATCCCAGATGGCCAAAAAATATGTTCATTTGCAATAACTTTGTTGCTTTATTTTTCTTACCTTCACAAACTTTCTAGCACTATTCTCTTTTTTTCAGGATTAAACATGACCAGAAATACTATTTTTACCTAACTTTCAAGGTCTTCTTAAGATTTCCTTCCACACAAAGATCATAAATTTTCTTAGTCAACCAAAATACAATCATTTAACTTTTCTGGGGTCTTGTTTAATGAGTACGTTATGATTGGATTTTCCCATCTTCCTCCCCCTCTACAGAGGTTTCCTTTTTTCCTCTCCTCTTTGTCATTCATAAGTCAAATATTAGTTTAAGATAGAGCTTGAGAGGGTCTGCAGGAACCACCAGGAACTGCTCGCAGTACACAAGAGGGATTCTGGAGGACATTTGGGAAGGTGACTGTGTCATAGCTTTTGCTGTAACACAGGGAGCTAACTAGTAATCCTAAGTGTTAAAAGGGGTCATGGCATACACGAGTAATGGACATCTGATCCCCAGTCACAGGACATATCAACTGCAAACAGGGAATTTTGACATGGTGAAGGCAAATAGATCTAAACAGAGGAAGCATATCTTCATTTACCAGATGGAATCCCGCAATATCTCAGTAAACAATTGCTGTACATGTTAACATGAAAACTTAAACCAGATAAAATTTTAAAAGCGGAAACCTAAAAGGCAGGCCTGGATAAGAAAAGATAAATGCTTCCATAATAAATGTGCATAAACCCAAGGGAGGCACATATAAACTACCTTAAAAGGGTCTCCATATGTGGTCCTGAGGGAAATGAAGGATCTGTACTAAATTAAGAGGCAGCACCTCACCTCACTCACTTCAGGTCTTGCCACAAAGCACTGTGTAAATATCAGACATAGCCATTTGCAGCTTCTCTTATTCAGTTGCTAATTGATAGTTCTATTGCTCTTGCTCTACTTTGGGAGAGCGGCTATCTGCAAAAATTGTGTGTCAAGGACATTACCCTTGGCACCACCCTGCAGCCTGAATCTTCACCAGCCTGCAGTATCCCGGGCAGCTCCCAGATGCATGGTGCAGGATAGCGTCTGACAGGGACTTTACGAATAGACAACAAGATGAGACAGCCCTGGCTGGTTGCAGAAGGGTTCCCCTGCACAGATAAAAAGTTACTTACTATGCCACTTTCAGGAAAATAAGGCAAAATATAAACTTCCTTATCTATTAACATAGAGTAGCCTTCAATAGCCTGACATGACAAAGAAGCTATCACCTCCTCATGTTTTTCTAAAATCATCACTGATTTTGGTCCCTCTATTTGCCCTACAATGGTAGGAGATTAGGAAAACTAGGAGTATTGACTGGAAACAATTGCCTGACATTTCCTCCATTCAGATGAGCTATTCTTTCTTTCTGCTATCTGGTTAAATCAGAAAGCTTTACACCAAAAACACTCTCACACATGGTGTGGGCCGTTTTTGAAACCCTGTGCAATAGAAAAGATGAAGGGAACACCACAAATAATGGAAAACAAACATTTCCATGAATCCAGCCTCTCATTTTGATTCTGTTTTTTTGTTCCCTTTCCTACACTCCTTCACATGTATGAGTTTGCATTTGCATAAATGCTGAGAATAAGGGCCCATACAAATACTCATTCATATGCAAACAAGGGTATTCACTCTTGTTCCACAAGTGTTTGCCCTCTGTTTACAAGGCTTCAGTAGCAAAATCACACAGCAGAAAAATATAATGAATTCCAGCTGGTCAGTGATATCCCACCAATAATGCTCACTAGCCCAGAGAAAATAAAAACAAGCAAACAGAAACACACTGATGTTCACAGGGTCTTGATACAAGTAGGTACTGAGAATAAATATACACAAATCAGACTCCGCACACACCATGCTTATAAAAATACTGCATTTGCTGATAAGCTGGCTGTTCCATAAGGACAGAGCCATGTCTACCATAGTGGAGAACGCCTGAACGCCAAGCTCTGCTTTCTGTTGCCACACAGGCAGGCAGATTTTGGCTTCAGGGTTTTGTCATTTGTTTTATTCTGATGCACAAGAGCCCAGAAAGAAAGGAGAAACTCCCCAAGGGATGGTTGGGATGCTCACTTGGGAATGGAAGTGGCAGCATTCAAGTCACTGGCACCAATATCTATAAAACAAGTATTCAAACTCACTCTTCTATGCTCCTGATAAATTAGCCCACTGATCTCTTCTGTGGCTGATAGCTCTCTGCCACACTCAATTACTGAAACTGTTAAACTTCTCTCTTACTCTCCGTTTGGCCAGAAGTACCTGATGAACTGACTGCACTTACCACAATCCACAGTGTTTAGGCTCTAGCTCCTCTTCCAAACTGGTCTTCTGGCTTTCTGATGTGTGTGGACATTTCCTCTTTGTTTCTGAAATGAGTATCTACAAACATGGGGCTATGTGCTACACAGGGATCTCATCCCTCCTTCCTCTCTTGCTCAGATCTCCCATGCTGGGAGGTATTGGTTTGGGGATGTAACAGCACGTTCTGACAGTACTTTTGGTTGAAAATAATCCGAACCTTCTCTTATCAACCACATTCTTTAAGAGCAAAATATCAAATCTGAAGTATTAGATATCCAATCCCCCACAACAAAATGAGAAGCTTTAAATACAAAATGGTGGTTGTTATGGATATTACTTATAAACAGTGAAGGCAAAGCATTGCTCTGGGACTTTTCCCCAGTTAATTATTTTCTAGGAATAATTCTGCCAGTGATTTCAGATGTGCCCTTTCTGCTTTCACTTTCTTCCTTGAGAAATGTTCTGGAAAGAGAAAAGTAATTTTATTAGATAACAGGCAAATTTTGAACCATCTTAACTAAACTCATTTTCAAAGAAATGCTGGATCACATCTTGGCATCAGTTATGACAGTGCAAATATATTGACACAGATTTTACTACCAAAATTTATATTTTGCATCTGTTGTCTCAAAAAAAAAAAAATCAGAATATGTTCAAAATTACAGTTCAGTTTTTAAAAATCTCTTTGCAAGACGGACTCCATTTAGGAATCAGGAGTCCACACCTGGGTCAGTGACCAGGCTGCACCTGCACCTCCCAGGAGCTCTGGCAGCCAAGAGCCTGCTCCTCCACCGGTGTCAGAGTGCCAGAAGTTCCCAACACATCTGAAAATAGCCCAGGGAACAACTGCAATTTACAACAAAAATGATGGGACACACATTTCCACAGGGACAAACCAATGGTCAGTCTAACCGAGAAGGGAAAATTAAAGTAATGAGCATTCAGAACACAGTTGCAAAGGAAAACCATTTTGGTTATTCATCTCAAAAATGTACTGAGTTTTCTTCATAAAGCTGAGTGAGTTCCTTTGATTAAATCAGTAGTTTTAGACTTTTTTAAATTAACTATTTCTTACTTTCACCACAAGATTTTCTGTTTACTGGAGTCATGTTTGGATAAGGTACACCATATACTCCCAGGCCTTTTTGTCATTTTTAGCAGATTTGCAAGGAGCAGGAAACCCCTGAGTCCTCTAATCTGATATGTATTTTGAGAGAGACTTATTTTTCATTATCTTAATTTACAGTTTGTATTTGTATGTAGAATAAGCTGTGTGAGGAAAACAATTGATTTACAAAACAGACTACATGCAGCACATACAAACTGATTCCTCTCACCAAACAGGAAAGACTTTCTCAATGCAACAGCTTGGAGCAGAAGAGCACGCTGAGCTGAAAAGCAAATACAGCTATCTGATTAATTGATTCTGACCTCATAAATATTATACTTTGGGGGCTCTAATGGAACTTCCTGAGGGTAAATTGCATGGTTCACCTCATTCATTTATATCTCTGGCTGACAGATGTACATTATGAAATGTCACTGAATATGCTGGTAATAAATGAGGTATAACATTAGCATCTTGGTTCTGTTTTCCTGAAGGAACACTTTTGTTAAATGAATCCCACACCAGTAAAAATATTATTCTCTGCTATGTACACTTCTTTCTATTTTAATCAGTCTCACAGAAATATATCCTGGCCTTCCAAAAACACATAGGCCCCGTAAATTAACAAAACAAGCTGCTCATTTGTTGTGCATGTTTCCATTGTGAAGCTATATTGTTGGAGAATATTAGGCTGTGACAAGCATTTGATAGTGTAGTAGTTGCACTAATGTTATGGTTATTATCTTTACTACCGCACAGTGAAACACAGTTAATTAAAATACAGTGAAGAAATTGCTCCCTTCCCCTGTCCAGATATAAATGAGATGATAAATTTGTTGTTGTAGTCAGCATATAGGGTCCCTTGACCTCTCTGCATGTATTTAGGCATTATTCTATTTTATTTTATTTTTTATCTCATTGCCATTTGAGACTGATAAAACTGCATATAGAGGTCTTGGGAATAACAGTAAATAACCGTGACATGTGCAGCTTAATGAAATTATATACTGTGGTTCATTGCAATAAAATTCATAAGAATATGTGCCACACTACTGTAAGGTGTGCAATACCCCTTGAAGAAGTAAACAGTACCTCCCACTCACAGGGGACACAGACCCAGTTTTGCCCCACTCCAAAGTGTTGTACACCATCAGGTTATGAATATGACACCAAGCTGGACAATTATAACCCAATCCAACAGGCAGCTGTCTGTGAATCAAGTACATCCCACTAAGCCTGTCTAAACCGTGGGGCGGAAAGCAGATCACTAACAGCAGAGGAGTCTGCCTCAAAAATATTAACCATATCACACTTGTACTTAATGTACAGTGTCTAGACAGTATTGACTATGTGTACACACCATCCTCCCAGGGATAGCTCTCTCAGAGACCTAAAGCTGTGCTGCTATAATTAAAGCCTACAGTCTTTTGGAAGTCACTGGCTTTTATGCTTTAAGTTTCTCTAAGTGGCCTTGCAAACAAGGCAGCTACGTGCACCTCCCTGACACAACAGGTAGAGGATGAGTAGAGGGGGAGCCAACTTTAACCAACTGTCAGCAAATTTACCTGTTTTATAAGGCATTGTGGCTGACAGAAATAATGCTCTATTCATCTACACAGAGCGCAATTTTTTTTCTTTTAAAACGTCCAGTATACTGGTTTATAATTTTGATCCCTAAACATCAACAGCAACCTTTAAGACAAGGACATATCAGTAATTTTTATTTTCTCCTCACAGTCTAGGTTTGCACGACACAGACAAGCAGATGTTTTTAACTCCACAGCTTTACTTTTCCTACTAATTCGGTGCTTTATTTTTACCACAAACCACACTTCTATAAATGGCCCAGTCAAAACATCATTACTTTTGCCTCCAGCAGCCCTCCCTGTTCTAAGGGTATAACAGCCAAGGAGCCATTAAGCTGCCTTAATGCCACAGATTTGTCAGCTTCTCTTTGCTTCCCTCAGAAATCAGCTGGTTGGTCTCTCAGAAAGCAAGTCATGCCCTGCAATAGCCAGGTCATATCATGGCACAGGAGCTGCCTCATACATTGCATTTGTTTGGCCAGCAGAGCTTTAGGAGCTGAGGGACACCAACTGTGTCACCCAGCTCTTGGTATTGTTGTTGAACAGCACAGCAGACACGTCACTCAAAGGCTTCCCTATTCTCAAGTGACATTTTTATTAAAAATTAAAAAGAAAATTTCCCAGGCTATTTTTTACTTTTAAAAGACCTGGAATGCATTGCAGTCTTCTTTCATTTAGAGCTGGTACCCATACTTTTATGTTACGCATTCCTCCTTTCATCCTAAGGATCAAATAAGAGGCACAGTGTCAAGGGTATTGGCAGCAAGATTTCCCTCTGCTAATTGTGATTCTAGAGCTGCCCAGATAAGGTCAGAGCAGAATAACATCTGGTCAGCTCAACATGAATATCTTTGGAGAGAAGGACAAGGAGAGCAGAGAAGAAATGAGACCAAATACCTCATGCCAGAGGATGAGAAGGAGAAAACAAAAGGAGCTTGAGAATCTAAGCTGGCAGTCTTGAATGCTCGGCAATAATGCTAGCAGTGGTCCCCCACAAGAGACAAAGTATCATAACCTGTAAGCCACTAGTATGTGCAGAGCTTTGTTTAAAATTAGGGTAGGTATCCATGATGAAGAAACAGAATCTTTTTGAGATGGCAAAAGAGTGAGCATTTGGCAGACACCAATCGGTTGTGTACACTTGTGGTATCAGAGATTGGCTAGGCAAAGCTAACTTACAGGAACACAGAAAAATTAATAAAAATCAAATTAAAATGGTTGAATGGAAGGACAATTTATATCCCCTCTCTGACCTTCCAATACCCCTTGAAGAAGTAAACAGTGCCATTCCTCTAAACCACTAACCTTTCCCAAATGAAACCACACTGTCTAGAATCAAATATTTTCAAGCATAGCCCATGGTGAGGGATGGGGAGAGCTAAGCCAAAAGCAAAACAACAAGCCTTAAAACAGTATAAGAGCTTTTTTTGCAGTACTGAAACAGACCATGAGCACTAGCTCTCCAAAGAGAAGCAAGTGAATTCTGCTTAAGCATCCACAAGTGAGTTTGCTTGGGTCTAAGCTAGAGATGATCATATATTCTGAAATACTTACCCTTGATTAGGCACAGCCATTTCCACCTCATGTCGTGGCCAGCAGAACTGATCTGACTGTTGCTTTTTTTCTCCTCTGGACTAGACCAAATGTCATCTTCCTACCTACAAGAAGAAACAGAGAAAAAAATTAAATATATATATGCATCAATATGCATATATGTAAAACATCTAAAGCATGAAACTTTGCTAACTCCTCATTTTCCCATTCCCAAACTCCCTGGGTCAGTTTATGTGATCCATTGTTTTTGAGTTATACCAATTTTTGAGTTATATCTATCTATAAATATCTATCTATATCTATAGATAGATAGATTAGATAGATATGTGTGTGTCTGTGTGTGTGTGTATACATATATAATCACACACAACAGTAGGTTACATATATTTCTCTTCATAAATCTTCAGTGGAATATAATGCCACAGAGTTTATGACAACCTATTTTTCTGATCCTTTGTTAAGCTTACTAGCTTGAGCTCTGTCCTACTTTGTATGCTGCTTTCCAACACATAACCTGATTGGGAGCCTACAGAAAAGCTAAACACAGCTGGGCAGAAGCTGGGTCAGCCTTGTAAGGCAAACAAGGAATCAACCACGAAGGAACTGCCGCCATGCACCACTTCCTGGGGACCCTAAGTGAGGGATTTGAGTTATCTTTGGTAACAGCCTGCTGTATGTCCAAGGGCATGCTGGAAGCAGGACATATTGAAGGTGTATGTTCCCAAAGGACAGAGAAAGAAAGAAGAGGGCCATCATGCCCTCCCTATGTACCAAGAGTGGGAGAGAAGGTATCATGTCATTCCCAAGGTAAGCCCAAGAGCTGATGGAAATTAACTAAGTTGCTTATTTGATGATCATGCAACCGTTGGCTCTAACAGTAAAGAAAGAGAGAATGGGGAAAACTCACAAACACTGCTCGTCTTCTCAGAGACTGGAGCCAGCTTCCCACTTTAGAATAGATCTCCAATAACTAGAAAAGCACCAAAGGGGGGGGAAAAAAAAGTCAGATCCTGCCTTTGAATTCCTCATTTCAATTTATGTATCCTATCTGCCAGGGAATTAAATGAAGAGAGGCAAATACAGGAGATTTGCACAAGTTACACTGAAGCAGAGATGCATGCTGGTCTTCAAAGTGGCAACTTTCAAATTGGCTTCATCTTCCTTCCCCGCTGCCCATTTTTTGTTCTTTAATTGTTTTTTCCCTTCAACGAGCCTCTCCCCGCCTGCCTCTGTGCAGAGTTGCACGGAAAAATGCTGCCATCCAGCGGCACTGCCAGGAAGAATCCCAGAGACTGGGAGTTGGGAGGGTGCGGAGAGCGGGACACCACCCCCCGCCCCTCTATCTTCCCAGAGCAGAGGGGCAGCAAAGGGGGTTCAGGAGATGGAGTTTTAAGATTTGCTGGCATTCTGACTTTCACTGCAAGACATGATTTTCTGAAATCGAAAATACCATGACTCTAAGGATCCTGCAAAGCACATTGATTATTCATTACTGAATCCAGTTTGCTTACAGGCAAAAGGACTTTCTGTAACTTATGCACTTGAAAAGCTCTGATTTTATTTCCCTATAATGATCTAAACAGGACTTTATAAAAATTGACTAAAAATTCAAGTACCTAATTCTATAAATGTAATTAGAAAGAAAAAAGATCACCAGTTTTGAATGAAAAATACTTCCTTTTCTGTCATTTAGTTATTTTTCCAGTGCCCAAAAATTACAAGTTTCTCAGACTGAAAGAAATGCAATCTGCTTACATGTTATTGAAGCTTGATTTTTTTTTCCCCTAGGATTATTTAACCTTATTCAGTAATTTACTCAAAGACGAATGTCCAAAGTCTATGAGTTATAGTTTGAAGTCATTCATCTAGGTTTTCACAATCATTAAGGCTTTGGAGACCTTTCCATCACTTTGTTAAAAGCTTGAAAATATCTGTTCCGTGACAGGAAACTGTGTATAAATATGCAGTTACATAGCCCATGTTGCTGCCTCTGGAATGGGAAGACAGGAAGGACTAGAGTAAAAACAATCATTTCAAACAAGCACATACTCTTGCAGAGAAGGTCACCAATGCTGAAATTAAAAAAAAAAAAAAAAAAAAAAAAGGTGGTTTTTTATTGTCTTAGAGTAAAGGGATTTTGCTTAACATCATCACTTTAAAATGCATGCAAGACTAATGCACCAAGTTCTTTATGAAAAATTAGCATGAGTGAGGACCTTTGTTTTGACTGTGCCTTTAGCAGTATGTGCTGGTATAGCACATCCAGGTTGTGTCTGCAGCTTGAGTTTCTACTGCTCCATGAACCTCCTCAACCAGAAATTCCAAGTTTGGCATGAACCCGGCTCCATTATTCAAGACATAGTTTAAACTCAAACATCTGCTTCCAGAGCTAGGCACAGCTCTCTCCCTGCCCTCTGCCCCCAAGGGGTGAATTTGGAACACTTCCCACGACATTCCCAGAGGCTAGCACTCCCCAGTGTCCAGCACCCAACATCCTGCCCCTCGGTAGTCTCCCATGGAGCAGGTGACCCTCTCTTCTCTTCCTGCTTTGGGACACAGCAATCTGTCCGGAATAAAACCAGGGGAGTTTATTTTAGTTATAATCAATTATTTACACTCATTTTCCCCAGTTTGCAAAATCTACCCACACTCTCAACTTCTCAGTCACTTTACAGAGTGAGTGCATAGCTGCCTGATGCACAGCCACAGTCCTCCACTAACAAACAGCCTCACCAAAGGAAGCAAAATGCTGACTGGATCACCCACACAGTTCTCCAGAGTGAGAGGACAGAGTCAGACTGGAGGCTGGCTGGGGGCCTCTATACCACTGTTGGCTATGGGCCAAAGCACCAAATCTGTAGATTTTCAGGCCATGTCCAGATTCCACCTTTCATACCATACTGAAGTCCAAAAGCTCCAAGTGGAACATAGAAAAGATATCTAGCTCCACATGTACCCATGAAAGAAAGCTAAGACAGAAAACTTCTTGCCTCAGTGTAAATATGCACCTTGCTTTTCTACTTCATGTACTTCATTTCCAGTAGAAACCATTTCCAGTAATCCCATTCAATAAACTGCAGGCCTGCATATAAAAATCTACTTTTTTTATTTCTGAAGCTTAAGCTCCCAATTCATGCAAATTCTATATAAATAGTTCCATTTAAATAAACCAAATCATCAACCAAAAGGCTCAGCCTTAAAAGCAAGGTCAATAAATCTACATACAGGACCTACAGGGACATGCTCACAAGATGTGGTAAGGGAATGTGTATTCCACACATTACGCAGATAATGGGAGGTGATGGGGTTAAGCCTACTGCTGACCACTCCCTATGCCTGTTAGTTCAAATAGCCTCTCCACTATCTCCCCCTTGAAAAATGTTTTCCATCCTCATCAACAGCTGGCTCCCCGGCTAGATATTTTGCAAAATCCTTTATCACTCCTGTTTACTGTCTGTCTACTCTTTGATTAGACATGACTTTACACTTCCCAGAGGTGCTGCTGTGGTATGTTTTAAAAGGATGAAGAATTACCAAGATATGAGAAGACTGTCCTTTGGGCCTATCCAAAGCCATTGAAATCCAGCAAAGTTCGAGAAAAGACAGATTCATATTTCACAAAAGACTTTTTGCCCCCCATTTTTTACAGATCCCTTTACTCATGCTAGTTGCATGAGACAGTTTCTGCTAATTGTGCAAGAGCCAAGAGACCTAAATTGTTAAAACATTCTGTTTACTGGCCTGCAAAAGGTCATCACTTTCAATGGCTGTCATTAAGCCCATTACCGCACAATTTAATCATAGATGCTTAGAGAAAACACTTGAAGCAAAATATCAGAATCAACATGTCTAAGTGTATTACATAATAGATTGTCGAATAGAAGCTTCCAATTTCCCGTCAATACGACTGAGTAAATTATTTTCTTGGGTAGACTAATTACTGTGAAATAGCTCAAACAAAACCTCTCCTAAACTCCATCTATCAGGCATTTACTACATGCACCCTTGTCAGAAGAAATATCCACTTATCTGCTCCATTTAGAATAATGAGACTAATGAGTTTATAATTGTTATTTACCAAAATCCTTTATAAAAAGTAATGAAGGAAAAATAACTGCTACATCAAGAAACTAGAAGAAGACACTCACATGAGATAGCATTTCTGTGGGAATTACATTGCCAGCAGGGCAAATCTCACTTTTTGGTCAAAGACAAAACCAGTAGATGCAACATTTGACAGTCTAACTGACAGAGTAAGAAAGATGTGGATTCCCACCTTCCAAGGATGCTTTTGTTGAGCTATGGAGCAACGCACAGAGGTAAATCAGCCTGAGACTGTGTCATGGTTTGAGATAGGAGATTGCCAGGAGGATGCACGAAAAGAGGGCAACCAGGCTCCAAGCTTAAAGTTGCAAAAGAGTGATTTAATTACTTAACAGAATTGGAGGACAAATGCAAAGCAAAAATAAACTTTCCATACAGTTTTTGTTCATCCCCTCCCCCTCCCTCTTAAGAATCTATAGTATTCACCCCTTTTCCTCTTTTATAACCACCAAACCAGGGTAGGGAGGCAGGATGTGGGGGGTATTTTCTCAGCCCACAGAGCAGGTCCATACATCTATTCATCACTACAATTCTTCTACTACAAATACATTTTATCTCTACTTATCTCTCTCTCTGTTCAGGCAGTTTCTCTGCTCTCACCCCCTCCCTCTTAAGAAACAGTCTCTCTGCTCACCCCCCTTCCCTCTTTCCAAACCAGCAACACAGACAGGGGGTAGGTTGAGAGGGGTTCTCTGGTCAGCCCAATCAGGGAGAGAGTTTTTTTTACTTAGCCAGGGGGTTTTTTCACGAGAGACAGTCCTCTGGGAACTTCTTTGGCGTGGGTCCAATCTTACAAGCAATATCCCGCCAGAATTCTGTTGCAATGTGAGTCCTCTTGTCCATAAAGTGCAGACTCTCCCGAACCAAGGCCACGCTGCTTCCATCCCAGGAGCCAGGCCTTTCTCTCCCTTGAAAAGGCCTCTGTAGCTTTCTTTCAAGACTCCAAACTGGATCACAGCTCTCTCCAGGCATCCACTTGTGCCTCTGGCGTGGGCTATGGGTGGATTTCTGCATCCTTGTGGACTCCATGGGCTGCAGGGGGAACCTCCTGCTCCCCCCATGGCCTTCACCATGGCTAGCAGAGGGTTTTCAGCTCCGGCACCTGGAGCACCTCCTCTCCCACCTTCTTCACTGACCTTGGCAATCTCCATGCTGTTCTGACTTCACATATTTTCACCTTCACTTCCTCCTCCTCCAACTACAAAGAAGTGAAAGAAGTGCGTGCCTGCTTTGTTTTGAATTTTTCTTAAATATGTTTTCACAGAGGCGTAACCAGCACCTCCAATTGGCCCAAACTTGGCCGGCAGCATGTCCATCACCTTCAAAGCCATCAGAGATTGGCTCTGCTGGACTTGATGTAAAAACTTCCAGAACTTACACTCAAGACACACAAGAGCCATCTTTGTGCCACACCCCACCCCTCAGACACCTCCCCAGGCCTACCACAACAGCTTCTGAAGAGTCCAAATTTCTCCTAGATGTTAAAAATACTTTACTGATGTTTTGAGGCAATCAAAACCACTACAGACTGTTAAAACAATTCTGACACCACTAAGTGATTCCACACAAGAAAGCAGGACTCCTGACACATGTAGCAGAGCATTTCAAACCACCAACAGTGCCCTTGCTTGCCTCTCACTTTCAGTTCATAGCACTTCAGCCTTCCAAGCACTTTGCAAATACTAATGATTTTTAAATAAATAAGTACATAGAAATGGCATAATAGAATGAAAACCAAGTCTGGGGGACTATTTTGCCCAGGGCTGCAAGCAATAAATCAGTGCACTACAAGATAATCCTATAGTCAAACTGAAGACTCAAAAAACACCTCACATCTATGGCAGTACCACAGAGGAAACACAGTGAATCCACCAACATACTTTCTTATATTTAAGGGTGCTTCAGACTTAGATCCTTATTTCAAGATACTCGTTAATAACCAACCCAAAAACCCCCACTTCAACTGAAAGAAAAAGATTAAAAAATCTTGAACCTGAAGTCCTAATGGACTATGCTAAATAGCATTATTGGTTTGGAGATGCATTCCTTCTCAAGATATCAGATATCAGAGTGGAGATACTAGACCGTGTAATGAATAGAAATAAATCTATAACTGGGGCTAAAGTGAGATGGGTAGAATACACCAATAAATTGCTATCATATGCTGGTCAAGTTCATAAACTCTTTCCAAAGCATCCAGCATTAATTTCTATTGAAAACAGATTATTTGATCTAAGCAATACCACAGTTTTCCTATTCTGAATTCCTTTTCCCTCATATTTATAAGCTCTTTGCAGATGGCTAAAAATTATGATCCCACACAATAGGAATAAAAATATTTTAGAAGAGGCAAAACTACGCATAAGAACTATGATATCTCTTTTTTCTAGAACTTGCATTTTATACAGTTAGGCAGTTTCACTACATGTTGATAAGGTTATACTACAGGATGAAAATCTCTGAGGAATTATTCAAAAGAGATAGTACTCAATAAAAATTCCTGTATTTGAAAAGTTGCAACTAATACATCCTATGTGAGACATCAGCTCCACAGATTTGATCATTTTGGGCTCACCCTGAGTCAATGCCTGACTAGTCTGAGCACTAAACAACGCAGCTTACACTAACAGTAAATTGTTAGCAGGACTGGTCAGATAAAGGAAACCCCTTTCCAATGAAAAAGTTAGCACTTGCAGTAGGTTTTGATCCCAGCCTCATGACCAAAAAATGCCAAGAAAAGGTGTTGATTTGGTTTTGGTTTCTTTGGTGAGATGCCATCTTTAACAGATAAGACTTCTCATGTCAGGTAGCTACAAACACTGAAGCAGCCACAGCACTTGTAAAAATGTTTTATTAGAATTAATATCTTCCTGTCAAAAAATTGATCTGATTAAAAACTGCATGTCCTTTTATAACAACATGCCTACACACCAAATTCATGAATGAAACAACATTTCCATTTCTTACATTTAAACCACCACGGAGATATTTTGGTTTAGATTATCAGCTTGTTCTCTCCCTGTTTCAAAAGGTAGATTTTCCCATTATGGAGAAAAACCTACCTTATAGAATTGTGCAAGTAGGGATTAAGTTTAAATCATAAGCAGAGATTTGATATGGTTAAAAAAAACAAACTAACTAAAAAACTATGAAAAAATGATAGCCTATACCTATAAATTCTAGTGCAAATCTGCTTTACAATTGCTATGCAGGAATGCTGGGAGTTTGTCTACAAACAATTCACATAGAAAAACATTCTAAAAATAACTCACTCTCTTTGCAATTTACTTCAAATGCCTTTGTTACAATGACTTTGATTAACAGAGTAGGATAAGTGTACAATTTGGAGACAGGTGTTGTTATCATAACATTACTGAAGTGTCTCAACAACTGACTAAGAGAACAGTAAGAAAAGACACAGAAACAGAATTTACAGTTTCCAGCCCAGTCCTGCCCTTACCTCCTACCCCTACATGAAGTCCTTGACTACCCTGGCTGAAGACACTGTACCCAATTTGAGTAATTTATAGTTTTGAAAATTAAAGCAAAACCTAAGCCTTTTCTGAGAGTCTCTCCTCCTGTCCTTGCAAATTCACCTGGGATTAGCAAAAGCCAAAAACATAAAGGTCCCTTTTTCTGCTGCAAGAACTGTAAATCATATGAGAAGAGTAGCAAGATGGGATTTCATATTCTCTTGGATTTCTCGTGTGACTAACTCTCCATCTTGCTGCTTCCAAAAACTTTACTAAGCTCCATTGTAATGACTACTTCTGTCATGTTTAGAGTAACTAGAAATAATTAATGGTTAGTATCTATAATTTTAAAATGGGACAAATAGAAATCATGTTTAAACCAAAATAAGAACATACACTAAAGTGTGTTGGCTGGAATGTCAGGGCTTTAGTTAAAATGATGCAGAGCTTTGTTAAACTCTGAGAATAAAAGGAAGATATAGAAGATCTTAAAAGTGGACAGAGACTTATATGGCAATTGTAAAAAATAATATTGCAATAAATTAAATAAGGAAGTCACTATACAAAACCCATGAAACATATATCTTAGAGTCTAGATACAAAATTCATTGTAGATGTGAGAATTCCTCTTTTGTCTCTAGGCAGTCATGCCTATCTCTGCAACAGCGAGCACAATAATCCTACTTATAAAGTGGATTCATATTCTTCATGCTTTTTATTGAGCCGCCTGTATATCTGTATACTTAAGCAAGCATCTATAAACAAACAGTGACTATTATATATCTTTTCTTATTATATCTTCTCTTCTCTGAGATAATTTCTACACCTGTATAATGCTGCTTCCTAAATTAGTCACCACCTGAAGCTTAAAACAATTCAGTGCTACTTTGAAGCTGATGACAAACAGGTTATAATTGTCTTGAAGAATGGAGGATGAAAAAATAATCCCAAACTTGTCAACTGTGGATTTGATCCAAATTTCAGAAATTTAAGGACACTGAGAAAAATAAACTGTTACTCAGACACCCAAAGACTGTTTTGTTAAGGGGGAAAAAATAGTTTACTACTGGCATGGGATAACCCACACCTGGGGATTTGAATTTGTCAAAGTTGTTGGTCAGTTGCTTTGGACAATGACAGGAGTCCCAGTGATGGGAGTCTGTTTCAAGTGATATCTCCACCTGGGCCAAGTGAAGCTCCCCAAACTGTGGTTCTGCAGATTCCTTCTCCCCAGCTGCTCCACGGCCTAGATCCAGTACATGAATGATGCACTGCTATTGTCTCAAATTTTGTTGAAAACACCCTCTACCTCTCTTACCTACCTAAAAAATACTGTACTTCATGACCACTTCTACATCTGTAGAAACAGTTTCTACTCATACACAAGCATCTTATCAGTGCCCAATTTATTCTGTTTTGCAGCAAGAACCACCTGGGTGTCACTGGGACATCCAGATTCTTCAGTCAGGATGTTAATAATTATATTTAGGCGAAGAAACTGGTCTAAACACAAGAATAGCTACCTAGGGAAAATCTTTAGGGAAGTCTAAAATGTCTGCACGGAAAGCTCCAAATACTTGGTCAAATACTACTCTAAGTGTAACCTAAATTCTTAGCTGTGAAGTTATTTAGTAGTTCAGTCAATACTGAGTTTCAAATCAGTTCAGTGTCCCAGACCACTCCATTTCATCTCCTCTGCCCAGATGACTAACCAAGGGGTTCCTGGAACAGCCAGGCTATTAAAAGACTGAAGCCCAGGCACACACACAGGTTACAACCCTGTTACCTGGCTACAATTATAACAGAACAAACTTGAAGTTTTTATTTATAAATTGAACCCCATAGCCCTTGCAACAAAACAATCACCAACAAAACCAGACAGTCACAGTTAAACCCATGATTACATGGATGCCTTAGGAAATCCCTGCTTTCCAGAGAATTCATCCTCTCCGCTAGAGACCACCACGGGGCTTGCCCATAAAGTCAGCATCTCATTTGCAACACCATTTTATAGAGGAGGAAGCAGGACCCTGTATTGCAAAGCAGAAAATTTGTTCTCACAACTTGATGGTGTAATGACCATGTGAGATTCCTCAGAGCTCAACTCTTCTAAATATAAAGTTGTACTAAACAGAGCATGGGGCACTGAAGAAAAGTCGGTATCCTGCCCTAGTAAGTAAATGGCAATGTGCTCATGTTGCAAAATTTTGCTTAAAATAAAGACAACATTTCTCAGAAGGGCCATAGATATGAATATCATCTCATCCAGCACCGGATTTTTCATGAGCTGAGAAAAATATGCCTTACATTTATGAATGGTTGCTATTTGGAGGAAAGGGAACATATGGCAAATCTTATTTCAGGATTAGAGTGTTAAAACAGGTTACAGTAGCACCTACAGTGCCTGACTGCTAACATGACTAAGGACAGCCATATGACAAAGCAAGAGAACTGTGTCAGTTCTCATTGCTTTTCCAGTACTTCCTATAAATGTACTGGAAAGGTCAATAAGAAACTATATTTGGATTTCACTTATCCTGCTATTCCAGTTTCAGCTCATGAACTAGACTGAAGTAGACTTGTGAAACATTAGGCATTTAAGGCATGGGATAAACATGGTAAGGCACTCAGCCACTTGCATAACATAAAAGTGGTTCTGTCAGTGTTGATAGCTCCCTATATCAGCTACTGAGAGGCAAGAACACGTATCTCATCTGCACCTGCATACAATGAAGTTATTGCTGCTTCACTGATGATTAACTGCACCAATACTGGAGTGATCCCAAAACCCTGAGAATCCATTAAGCCTTTGGAAATCAGGCAGATTTTTATCCACTGCTGCCAAGATACCGTTCTTCTAGTGCAAAAGAAGTGTAAATTCTTAATGTTTGTTTCAGGCAATACTGTCCAATCTCAGAGGGTCAGGCAAAAGACAACAGACTGCATCAAAAGCAACACGTAGCCAGAGATTTGTAGGCATTAGATTCAGAAAAAAAATAATCTGGTTTGCCATAAATGAAGAGAAAAATAATTTATTATAATCTTTCCACATGATCTTCATTTTTCTTCAGATCCAACTACTGCATAAAATAGAAAAATAAAAATTCTCAATTTGTGAGCATAAAAATTGTGTTGTTCTGTTTAGAGACTGAAGTGTCTGGTTACTGTACTAGAGGGAATCTGAAAAACCTTCCCTTTGACTGGCAGCAGCAGATTTACAACCTGTGTAAAGCACTGAGATTATTTCAGATTCCTTCCGTTCTCTACAAGCAGGAATACACAAGCAAATTTTCCAGACAGTGATTCATTTGCCAAACATTTGAGCTTCTATTTAATGCTTTCAGTAACAATTCGGCAATCTGCAGCCCACCATTTATCCAGCCCCATTTTCCTGAAGTCACATGATTCCTAGTGTGCCATCTTTGATCCTCACCTTGGATTTCCCTGTTGTCCGTTTGCAGAGCTGCTGGAATTCCCAGTAAAGAAAACTATTTAATCCAACTGCACATAGCAACTGAAGTTCCTGCTTGAAGCAGAGATTTGGGTACTTGAAAGAGGTAGTATAAGAGAGACATTTGTAAAGCAATGGAATTAAACTGTCTTCTGGCTCCCCTGCCAGGGGCTTGCAAGACCTGCTCCCAACTTAGCTGTGCTGTGGGATTTGAGTCTTTTTGTATTGAAATGAATCTGAGGGACTGATCGTTTAAAACACTGCAATTGGCCATGATTCACTCAGTCTAGTTGGTATCATGTCTGGCAGAAATGTATTTCAGGCTGAAAAATGGTTCAGCTTCCCTTAAGATGACAGTTGACGCTTTTTCTACTCCATTAATTCCTTTCCAGCACTCTCTTTTGCAGCAACAATTCCCAAGATTTTCCTTCTGCCATAGCCCACTCTGCAGTGAAGAGTGGGACATGATCTTTTTTAGGCATATAATGACACAGTAAAAGACTTTTCTGCAGTTTGTTTTTGTGAGTCCATTTGCTTTTGATTACAAAGCTGTGAAAGTCATCACTTTAATCCAAATCATTTTCCAGATACTTACGCCTAAATGATGCTCTCTATAATAAATTGCCATGTTTTATGTAAACAGTACAAGCATTATGTGCTGCTCTAAAAGTTCATCTGTTTAATCTGGCCCTGTCAGGGCACAGGCATTTTGAATCAAGGTATGAGCTATGTTCTCTTGCTGTTTTCAACACTGTGGACAAAAGCCAGTTGCGTTTTCCTGAATAAGTATTGCCTTATTGCCAGCACTGTGGGAAAGTCTTGTATTTTTTAACATATACAGAGGCTAAAATTACTAACTAAGTATTCGCTTATGTTTTGCTCCCCATAACAAGACTGACTGCAAAAGCAGCATGCCCTTCTCGCTGCTCCAGCATTTACACCAGCAGGACTGTCATGAATTGTAATGGATGGCTAATCATACCTTGTGCATGTTGTACAGCTCGCTTTTTGATTGTTCCAGGCATATTTATCTCAGCTTGCAATTTACTCGTGTCAGGCTGTATCTCAGCAGCACATAGTCTGCCTCTTCAAAATGTTGTTTTGCTTCCAGAGAACTGGCAATTTTCCTCCTTCAGTTTTTATCCAAACTCTGCTGAGTTACCTGAAGCCTCTACACAGACTTATTATTATGTCCTTTTTTGCACCATTCCTGCCTGTATCCCCTCTCCCACAGCCCTTCTTCTGCCACCACTGGCAGTGCTCACACTGACAGGCCTTCCCAGGTGTCCACCTCCATGCCCTAGGGACCTGCACAATACTGAATGTGCAGACCATCTGATATGTGGGGATAATCTTTCCAAGCAAGCCTTGCCAAAGGAACCTTAGATACAACTCATTATCAAACTCTGTCTGCCGGGAAAGTGTGAGGCATTCACCTTTCAAAACTAATAGGCAACTGGCACTTTTTATATTACTTTGTCTTCTTGAGAAACCAGATAATGTCCATTCTCTTTCTAACTTTTTTTTTTAATGGATGAGTTTAATCACACAATCTGCCTCTTTTTCACCATCTGGCAAAAAAGTCAGATAGACCAATTAGTTGGATACAGAGAAAGACTCTAGAAATGAAGACTAATCCAAATTTCATCTAAATATTGTTGGAAAGGAAAAAAATTTACACAGAACCTGTTTTTTTACTTAACTTTGTGAGGAAAATTCACTAATTATGTTTTATCTGGCAGTAGTGTATCCCAAACAAAACAGCAGTTCAAATGGAGAAGTCTGATCTTGAATCTCTGGTTGGTTATTCATATTTTGTGGTTTGAATTAATTTCATGTGTATTCTCTAAAAGACTTTCTACACAGCCCTTTCTGCCTTCAACCAAATTGTTATGGAAGGTAAAAGCCACAGCTCTCAAATATGTATGATTTAACCATTTCAAGCTAGTAAAGAAGATATCAAAGAAAGGCTCAGAGAAATGGAAAAGCTTTCAAGCGTGACCCAAGCCACCACCTGCTCTGACCTGATAATGAATATTTTTTGGCATCAACCAAACACTCCCCATGTAGCCCAAGTGTTTCATCAGGCTAAAAGGTAGAAGGTTTTCTTTCCTATTATCAGAACTAAATGGAAGCTTATTATTTTCCACTTTATAAACATAAATTAGGTTAATTTCTCCCTCTCATAAGAAGTGAGAAAGACTGGGCATTGCATCTTATTATATAGTCTATAACAGAAATAGCTAAGGAGCTATTAGGTAACAAACTCCATTCTCTTCATTATTCCTATCAGGCCATGGTTTCTTAAAACCTTCCTTTTAGTTTTTTCTCAGTTCCCACATTAGAAAAAAAAATTAAAATTATTTCACAAATATTTATATTAACATCAGGTTATCATGCTGTGATTAGTCTTTGCAATTAAGCACTGGAAGATGTTTACAGTAGCAGAAGCCTGGGTTCAGGCTTCAGAAGTCCCTCTTTAAAGGGCATCTTGCCAAAGGCATCCTTATTAAGCAATATTTCCTTTCTCAATTGCCTCCATCACAAGTGCTGTTTCTCAGTGAGAAGAATGTTAATTTAGGGATTCCCAACAGAAGCATCTTTACCATCATCAACAATAAATGCCACACCTGGGCCACAATAGTTCTGCCATTTGTCCTTCCTTTATCTTCTTCACTTGTGGGTGCAGCTGTCCCAGAACAAATGTCCTTTTAAACTCACCCCTTTCTCTCCCCCATCTCCACACCTTACCTTAGCTGCTAATGGTCAGCAGAGTACAGAGCAATGCCCATGAAAGATCCTTTCCAATATGTAAGAATAGCAGGAGAGCTGGAGGGAAAAGGAGATAGCAGGTAGCTTCCAGGATACTAAGGCCCATCAGTCCTTTCTTGTTATTGTTGAGCCGAGCAGGTACCTGACAGGTCACAATCAGCCAGGCAGAGGAAGTTAGTATTTTCTGAGGCAGAGAAGGCATGAAGAACATGTTTCTTTTATATTCTCCAGAGTATCATATCTTAGTACTACAAGTGTGAAATAGAGTTACTAATGTCCTCTCCTTCCTCTTTTCTCCACCCCTTAGGGAGAAGCCCAGCAAATTTAAAGAGGTAATTAATCACCTTCCATAGAAATGAAGGGTTGATGTATCACAGTCCGGGAGGGCTGCACAGGCTGGCTCCCCCCCGGACCGGGTCTCTGGTTCGTTTAATCCCACTGGATCTGGGGCGGGCGCCCCGAGTTTCTGCGGCATGGCGTGAGTCTTCCAACCACGTCAATTCAAGCAGGAATATAGTGAGACAAAGGAAGAACTGGACTCCATCTCTGTTCTGCTAGAGAGGTTTATTTGGGGTAACGGGGAAAAGGGGTGCAGGGAAGGAGAAGGGGGAAGGGAGACAGGGCAGGGAGAAGATGCTAGCAGCTCAGAGATACAAAGACCTCGAGCTGATCCAGGCTCTGCCTTTTAAAGGGAAGGAGAGGGGGCAGGGGCTGGCTCTCTCTGAGCCAGTCCCAGGAGGATGAAGGGAAGATTGGCAAGAGGGTACACACCAATAGGTTTTGAGGTACAGCAGAGCATATTTTAAAATGAACCAATGGTACACCGAGTGGGGAAACAAAGGGAGCACATGGAATCCTAAAACCACACATTGCTACAAAGGGTTTCAGAGGAAGTTATCCCTATCACAACATAAATACAAATAACTCCACTGAAGACAATGGAGTTTCACTGGGATAAAAGCATTAACCAAGGGTTAAGAATTTTATGCAGAATTCATTCCTTTAAAAAAAAAAATCTTTGGAGCGCTTCCACAGAAGAGATAAAATTCACTGTTCAGTTAAAAGAGTGGTTACAAAATAACCTTCCATAAAGATTTCCCATTCAATTTTGAGAACTTTTCCATTAGTACAGAATTATAATGTTGTCTCTGGAAAGTGCTTTGTTCCTACAATGGTACAGCATCTATACAATGCCTCTTCATCTATTAGAGCACACAAAGATAGGTGAAATGTGAATCTGTTTTATAGAGGCTATGGAGAAGAAGGAAGGTAATAAATTCTGTAACTGCCAGCATTTCTTCCCAATGCAACAATATAGTCATTTAAATTCACAATTTAAACTTAAAACCTGACCAAGAAGAACAAATGCTCATCCTGCTAATACAGAGCTGTCTTTGGATGAGGATGCCACTGCAGAAGCCAGGTAGAGGAATTCTTTAACTTTCAGGGCACAAATGTTTTTAAGCCTTTGTTTAAAACCCTGTGGGAGAAAGAGGATTCATTATGACAACAGGTTTTAAGAGAAAAATCATTTCAGCAGTGGTGTGTTTGACCTCAAATATGATTTTTGCATTGCACAGTACAAAAAAAATACACTATTATTAGCAATGAGTAGCTACAACTGGTAAAACAAAAGACATTGTAGATGGAGAAGTATCTGAGGAACTGGCTGTCTTTCATAACAAATGAAATGAAAATTCCACTCCATTTACTGTGCTCCCATGGGAGTAATACACACAGCTAAGTTTCAACCAAATGGAAAACACAATAGCAGCACTTAACTTCATTTTCTTGTATCTGTTCTCAATTTTACAAGGGATTTACTTTAAACATCTGTAATAATTATACTGAAATTGTTTTTAAATTAAATATCACAGAATATAGTTGAGAAAAAACAGCCTTCAGTACATGAATTACGTATTGTTTTAAAACTATACATAACAATTATTAACTATCTGCAGGTAAATTCAAAGAAAGGATAAAGGAGGAAACTCAGTCGGATGATCCTTTTTCCTCTTATTTTAAAAATGTTGCACATGATTGTCCCTAAAATCCCAGTGAAATATCCCCCCTCCCAACCCCAGCATCTGAAATCACAAATCCTTTAAAGAAATCATGTACAACTGGTAACACTGACTTTTCAGAAGATTTTCAAGATTTTCCATTTGATACTCTGAGTACAGTGAAGTATGCATATAGTTTAAATTCACCCACTTGAAATTATGTTACCAAAAATGGTTTATTTTTAGCTGGAATCAATTGAAATAATTTTTAAAATATATACATAATGTGTGTGTGTATATATAAATATGCATAGGCAGGCTTACTTGTGCAATATGAGCATCCTTTTGGGACAGGACCATTACAAAACCACCAATTCCTCCTCCTCCTTTAATGAGCAGACATTCTGGGAGATGCCTTTCTCCTCCTCCTCTGTCTTGAGCAGCCAGAGCAATGTGGAGAGATATAGTGAAAGCTACAGCTGAGATTTCAGTTTATCCAAATGGATGTGTCAAATGCAATTAAAACCACTTGGACTTATCAAAGTTTCCACCAAATTCTACTTTTTATTTTACATAACTTTTGCTAACCTGTGGTTAAATCTGACTATTTTTGCTTCTAAGGTAGGCTCTGTGAAAGAGTCATACAGCTGTTCATATTTCAGCTGGCTCTTGTAACAGAGCACAGCACTCCAAAGATGCAATTAATGGCAGAAGGACTCACTGTCCCTTAATAAGTCACAAGTGCAGCAGGCATGAGCAAAACAGGTAAATCACACAGAGTGATTATCATGTCTTTTTCACAGCCCCATGCAGGAATGCATTTTGGGTCTGACCAACTATAGAAAGTTTGTTTCTAAAATGTTATAGATACTTTGGTGAATGCTGACATTATTTTGTGCACTCTTCTAGCTCTAAAGTACATTTGCTACAGTTATATACATGACACTCACACCTCAGGAACAGTTAACCTGGGCAGTCTAGCTGAGAATCAGGACATCCATAAGTAAAGGGGGTTTAAGGCAAAATAATTAATGGTTTGTTTGGTTGTGGTTTTTTTTTTGTTTTGTTTTTTGGTTTTTTTTAAGCAGAACTAAAACCAAAGCAGTAAAAATCAGCTGATTTGTTACATGTACCCAAATATGATCATTGTCATTCCTTTCACTGTTAAAATACTGCTGTCCCAAATCTGTTCAGGAGCAAACCCCAAACTCCCTAGCTGCCAAATATTGAGTGGACCTGCAAACCTAACACTAGCAACCACTGTCCTAGGGAGAGGATTTCCCTTTGGCATTCCTAAAACCCATGACTTCTTCCGGTAATCATCTTTTTCTACCTTTCTCACTTTGATCCTTTCAATATATTCTAACATGGCACTGTTTAACAGCCTTCAGACAGGTAACAAAAATCTAACAAGAATACTTTTTTCTTGTTTTTTGTTTTCTTCTTTTTACACAGCCAGCACAGAATAAATTAATCCCCCATGAACACTTGCTATGAAGTATAACTATATCACTTTCTCTTTGACTTCACCTTTTTCCTCTACAGAAGCAAATGAGCAGAGAATACATTTATACACTTGAACAGAGAAAACTTAACAGTTCAAGCATTCTGTTCAATCATCCATATAAAAAAAAAGAAGCAGTCAAAAAATAACAGTTTCTTCACATCAAGCACCTCACTTTTTGTTTTTAAAAGTACTCAAGAGAAAAATCAGTACCAAAAAATTCATGTCAGATCAAAAGAAGTGGTGATGGACCTGAAACAAATTGCAATGCACTTGAAATGTTCATTTCTGAAATGTTTTTTCTCTTTTTCAGAACTGCCAAAAAACTGAACAACAATCTGTTCCTTACAATCTATTGTGCTCTTAAATTTTGCTACAGTTGCACATTAAATTGCAAGTGTCTTAATCAATCAAATATGACTTCTCAAGGAGTTTTTTCTTGATGATAATCTTACCTCTACTGAGAAGTGGCTAAAGTCCTTTTTGTATACTTTATATTTGATAAAAATATAAAAACTTTTGTTTCACTTTGACTCTGTAGCTTAGTTTGTTTAAAATAGAGCTAACTCCAGCTTATTGTTTTCACATAAAATGACAAAAATCTCAGAAAGACTAACATATTTAATCAGGACAAAATACTGAATACTTACTACAAAACGAAATGAGTCATCCTGCCGTGGGATGATTTTCTCTTGTTTATTCATGCCACATCACCACCACATTTAAAGGAATCAGGTTTTCTTGATATCTCTGAGTCACAAGTCTGCAGCCGAGAAGCCTAAAAGACCTTTCTCTTTACACTCTCAATAATAAACTAAAATTTAAAAAAAAATCTTCCTAGATTCTGTTTAAAAATATTAAGCCTACAACAAAAGTTTTTTTTTTTTCCAAGAACTTATTACAGATCCCCTTTTCTTGGACTGACATGGCTCACGTACGTTTTTGGTTTTATGAAAAATTTTGACCCTTGAGTGCAGCAATGTGGTTTTTTAGGATTCCATGTGCTCCCTTTGTTTCCCTGCTCTGTATGCTATTGGTTCATTTTGAAATATGCATCCTGCTGTACCTGAAACCTATTGGTGTGCACCCTTTGCCAATCTTCCCTTCAGACTCCCCGGGACTGGCTCTAGGGGAGACAGTCCCTCCCCTTCCTGTCCCTTAATAAGCCAATGTCTGGATCAGCTCAAGGTCTTCATCTCTGAGCTGCTAGTGCCTGATACCATCCCTCACTTTCCTTCTCCCCGCCTTCCCCTGCAACCCTTTTTTCTTACCCCAGATAAACCTCCCTGGCAGAACAGAGATGGATTCCAGCTAGTTTCTTTGTCCCATTATATTTCCTGCTGAATTTCTGTGGCTACGAGACTCACGCCACGCCAAGCAGACCCCGGGGGCCACCCGCCCCGAATCCAGTAGAGATACGCTGACCAGGGACCCCGTTCTGGGGGGGAACCGGCTCCTGCAGCCCCCCCCCCCCAGACCCTGCGACATCACTTGAGGATAAATGCCATCCTCATCACATGTGGGTGAGCTCAGTACTGTTGGAGGCTTTTGCAGACCATCAAAAACTCTTGAATCAAAATGTGCTTTTCTAATGAAGTGATTCCTTTGCAGCTGCTTATAATTCTGCAGAGCTCTGAGCTCCCTCTGCAATGCAGGAGGAGTTTCCTCAAGGTGACCTTCACCATACAGTGCCCATGGGAACAGATCTCTAGCCACCAGCACCATCATGTTGCTTGCACAATTGCAAGCATCAGGAAGGAAGATGAGGATCAACATTTCCATTTATCCGCTAGAAACTACAAGAGCAAGGGACAGGAGGAACAGTTCCTGCCATTGTCCCTACATCTTGTACCATGTACTCAAAGCATGGAAGCAGTGCTGAAGCAGACCCAACTACTCAGGCAGCTCATAATGTCTTTTCTGGTTTTTTGTTGGGTTTTTTTTTTAATTTCCCCTGGGTATAACAGGTTACAATTAAGCCAAAAGGTATCTTACTTTCACTGATACTCTCAATGGAAGGTACATTTATGTTGGGAGACCGCTTTCTAGTCTTAAAATTAACAATCTGTCTAATCATGCTCTAGGGCTTTACAAATCCTTCATGCATGCAATTCGTCTTAACCACTAATTTCACTACCATCGGCATGCTGAGGCTCTGAAGAATTATACCAGGAATAGATAAGTAACAATATCACTGCAACAGGAGGAAATCCCCACAGACTCATCAGCTTGGAGCAGCTCTGGAGGCAGGGCTTCAGGTTCCTCATTTTGCCATCACATAGCTACACAGAGGACTATTACCTTGGTAAAACCAATGCCAAAAAAGCATGGAATTTCATTCCACCAGAGAAACAGAGGCCTTATCTTTCTCAGGGTTCATTATACACTCTCACAAGGGTCTGAAGACTTCAGTCACTAAAACACAAACAAATGTACAATAAACTATATATTGTGTACTTATACACTTTTCAGTCTTTTCAGACTTCCTTGTGTTTAAGTCAGAGGGCTCCAAAATATTTCTTCTGTCTTTCATTGGGCGAAGACTAGAGAAATTCCCTTGATGTTTCAAGGGATAGTTTAGTCTCAAATTAGTGATGTATTGGAAGGAAAGCACAGGCTATGTTGTGCAATGGTATGTTTAGAACATAGCTATTGAAAAAATTAGTGCTCTTACAAAGTTATTACTTTTAAATTTCAAAAAGAAATTGAGCAACTGCTTTTGAAGGCAGTCCATAGACACAAAAGGCTGAATCCTTCATTTGATTATCACTGGGATTTTGATATGCAAATCTAGATCAATCCCAGAACTACCGAATTATTTGAAGGTTTGATTTAATTCTGCATTATATTCTTGATGCCTACAGGGCTGTGTCAAGTCCAGACTTGCTTTGAACAACAGCAAATTATTCTTGTGCAGTACAAAAGATATGTAAGTTCCTGTCATTTTCCATCCCTCTGCCCCAGACCCATAGATATCCTTTGTTTCTTCTTTATGGGCTTAAACCAGCTACTAATCAGAAATAATTTCCTGTGGAAGATGATGTTAAAAAGACATCAATTCATGCAAAACCTAAAATCCTAATCCAAAAGGATCACTAGGAACTAAACAGGTTCCACAAGGGTGCTGGAGAATATGCCACCACAAACATGTATAGCATCTGACTCTATAATATAAATGTGTCCACCAGCTATAACAACAGGACAGGAATTGCCACATTTAAATATTTAATAAAATACTACTCTAATCAATGTACCAACATCCTACACATAGGAAGTCTTCCCTCATTTCTATGGTGATGAACTTATACCATGAAACTGGAAATCTAACTGCACTTGTCACTTGACCACAGAATTTAATTATAGCTATCACCAGCCAAAATAATTGGACAGCTATTCTTAAAAAAAAAAAAGTCTTCTTACTTGACTGGAGATAGTTTGATAGGAAGGAATTCAGAAATTTAACCATTAGCCTAAACAGAGACAAAAAAGGAAAGGAGAGACAGTGTTTGCTTAGAATATTGGGGAACATTGCAGAAACATGTATTGAAGATGGAGTAAAAATACAGAATTTAATTTGGTAATTTAGCATCTGCATTGATATTAGCATTTAGATATTAATTCAGAGGGAAAGCAAAATAATAAAGAATCCTTTCTCAGTTGCATTACTGTGTCTGGATGGATAAATCTTAAGAGAACATGGACATGAATTTGGCTGGGGACAGTGTGAGACAGTCAAGTGACATCAAAAACAAGAAGAAGAAACATGGGTGAAAAGAAAGACACAAAAAAAAAAAAAAAAAAAAAAGAACAACAACAAAAAAACCCCTAAACAGATACAAGAGAAGGCTTCTTGTCTTTTATTCAGCTCCAAAATACTGTCAGCCCTCCACCCTTTCCCAGCAAAGCACAAGGCCCTGCTGTATAAGCAGCAAAGAACAAGGCAACAGCGGAGAGGCAGGAACAGAAGCAGGACGAGGCAGCAGCAGTGGCTTTAGCACCTGCTGCATCTTCTCACCAAACACAAAGCAATAGGGAAAAGAAAAAAAAGCCAACCAAACATTTCTTTTCTTCTTGGCAGATGAATCCTTTAATTCACCACCTGCTGCCCAATTCTAATAGCAGTATGCAACATCCATGGGTGCATTGCAGTGAGGAAACGATGGAGTCTCTGGCACCAGGAGCTTCTGCCTAGCAAAAGGAGGCAATAAACCCCACAGTGGTCCCCCACAGTCTGGAAGCAGCCACTGACAATCTTCTACACACTTTGCCTTACTCAGTTAAAACATCAGATTGTGGCATTGCTGCTGATCCAAGCACAGCAATAGAACTTTGCTTGGAGGCTGGCGGGGGAAAAGCAAAGAGATGTGTGAGAGATCAAGGCCTTGCCTGCTCCTCCTCCTGCTGCTTTGGATATAGGAAAAACAGGGCCAGAATTAGTCTGGTGGGGAGTGGAGAACAACAGCAGCAAGTCAGAGAGTTAGGAAGAGAGAGAGAATTTGTCTCTTACCTGTCTTCTCAATCCAGGGCACTTTTATACCTAAATTTTAAAGGTGAGCTCTGGTAGAGTCACTCTAAGCATGAATGTAACACATGGCTTAGAGCAGCTCCCAAGGATGCATTTACAGAAAATGGAGATGACCAGACCCACAAGGCAGATGTGAAGTAATCTCTCTGGTGATTCTGTCACTGCTTGCAAAAGGGTCCACAAGAGCAGTGTGGAAGGAACCGAAACAGATGTATAGCATTGTGAATGTTTCCTGAAGGCAGACACCTAAAAGCCAAACCATGAAAATAAGAAGAGCATAGCAGAAGAATCAAGCCTGAATACACCACAACACCAAATGTGTTCATTTCTTTGGGGAAACTGCATAAAAATTAAAAAGAGCAGAGATGTTGAATGAATCTGACTCAAGAATTTTGATATTCTTACATATATCACTTAAAAATAAAAATTATCTTCTTATGAAAAATAGGAAATGCAAAACATCTGTAAAAGGCCTTTATCATTCAAATATCAAGACTGCTTTTGATCATTTCTAACACCTGATTAATCAGCACAATTATACATCAGCAAATTATATGCAAGTAAGGAGAATTGGTAATATTTTTTATGTGTGCACTCTGCACTGAATCTACCTTTAGTGTGCAAAAACATACCCTGCATCTCTTTCAGGTGAGTTACAAACTTGGCTTACAGTTGAGATTTCCCCAAAAGTGCTGTTTGGATCCATTGGAAGAAAAATCATTTTTACATTTAAGCAGCAGCTCTCTTCTTTCCATGGAGGATATAAAATAATGCAATGAACAGCCAGTAAAATAAGGCCTTTGCTCACTTTCAGTTGGTACACAATGTGATAAATGTTAGCCCAATATTCCAGCAAACTCAGCTACAAAGGAACTCAGATTTGGGTGACACAACAGACAGTATGTGTTTTCAGTGGTAGCTTGCCAGTCAGGACACAGCTGCTGCAGGAGGAAGGACAGTTCAGCAGTACCATGGTTCTATTTCACCCAGCCTGTTCCACCCACTGAATGAGACAGTAGGCCTCAGAACACATGGTATATGATGACATAATTTTATCACTGCAAGCACACAAGTCAAAAACGTTTTGAAATTTAGGCTTAATTACTTCAAATACTATAACTCCTGGAAAATTGGTCTCATAAGCTAAAAAATTTTCATTTGCTCTATGCATAATGTGCATATGCTTTCACTGTTCTTCACTTCTTTGGAAATGAAGCCCTCTGCAGAGGATGCGAGATATAGTGATAGGGCATTGCTTATCCTCTCCCCTTTTCCCATTAAATGAGTGGTTTAATTACAACTGATGTGCGATGGAGAGGTAAAAGAGGTATTTTTCTGCCCTTTCAGTGAGTCAAATTAGGTCAGCAAAGGATCCAGGGAGCACTAGGGCTGCTGCAGGAAGGATGAGGTTAAATTGCACATCTTAGAAGTTAGACAGACAACTTAGAAGTTGTCATAAACCATCAAAAACCTCCAAAGTGCACCCAGACTCATTTCTGGGGCCTTCCACCAGAGGACTGTGCATGATCCAAAGGGTTGCAGCAGTGCTGAACACACAAGCCCCCTCCCAGGGGAGGTACCTGGGAGTTCCCACCTGAACCTGAACATATATTAACCTGCTAAATTCTGTGTTTCATGTGAGGGCCTCCCTCACCCGAGACAGATCAAGACTGCAACAATCACTTTGACCAACAGACATCAAAATCACAACAATCAAGTCTCATCACTCAATCCAATGGGTGGTGATATCTTTCCTGTTCTCTATCTACTCTTATCCTTCCTTTCTCGTTCTTTCTTTTCCTTATATATTTTCTTAAGGGATAGCTCTATATTTTTATATTGTTATGTTACTATAGATAATAATAACAAAATGGCTACATACCTCCTTTCCATTGCAACCAAATGGTTCTAAAATAAACCCTACACACACACACATACATGTGTGTACACACACACACACATACATATATAAATATTTGTATTTATGCACAAACACTAGTCATTCAGTGTAATTTCATTCTAATCTAGATCCCTACAGGTATCTATTAACAACAGCCTCAGTTACCCTCAGCTTCAGAAATGGGTTGTATCTTCCTCCCCCACTCCTTTTTTTAAAATGTGGGAAAAACTCCTGTTGCTAGGCCACTCAAGAGACATGGTGCATGCCATGTCACCAGTCTCACTTTGAGAGGCAGGCTCTGAGGCATATCCCTGCCACAGAGTCTAGACATAGCCAAGGAAACAGCTTGATTAGAGTAATTGAGCAGTAAAATGTTTCATGAGAGTCTAAGGTCTCTGAAAGCATAGAGGACAACAGAAACAGATTGAGAGCAGTGCTGTGTCCTTAAGCAGGAAGAAAAACAAAACCAAGATAAATTAATTTCTGATACTAGCTGGCGCATAAAGCTTGCTCTGTCTTGTTTATCTTAATGGCTTTTCAAGTCAGGCACGAGGTAAAACTATGCAGCAGAATTACAGGAATTTGAGGAGTACTGCACGCTACCAGAAAACAAATCATTTTGGAGGAGACACAAAGCAGATAAGAGCAAAAGAGACACAAAGTGTTACAGAGCTTAGGAGCTTATCTCACAAATGCAAAAGGGAGTGAGGAAAAGGGATGAGTGTGCTCCGGGAAAACCCCATCATAGCAGACTTGGCAGGTGGGTCACTTCCAAACTCCAATTTTAACACATGACCACACAACTGGAATTTGAGTAACAAAAGCCACAGAGTCTGTACTGAAGCTGAAGGAGGTCTCCAAAGTGGCATCCAACCAGACCTGGGCATGACAAGGCAAGTCAAACAAGCTTCTATCATATCTGGCACAAGAAATAGAAAGAATGAAGCCTGAGTTATTCCACTACCTCCATCAGTGCACATGGTGTGCTCAGAGAATATGCCAGATTAAAGAATCTTTACACTGATACAACGGAAATGGCTCGTGGCAAAATCTTAAAATAAAACAAAAGATTTTAATTATTTACAAATGCATGGACAAGTGCCGCCAGCAGTAACATTGACACTGAGAGGGAAGACATGGGTGGGCAAGGAAAGCTGGGGGATGAGTTTGATGCACTGATAAAAAGTTCTACCATATGACAGAGTCTGTCTCTGCAGACGCCTATCATTTCATATATGCTCAAATATACCCAAACAATATGCAGCCTCTTTCTAATATTTTAAAGGGTGAGATAAATGGTCTAGGTAAGAAAGCGGCATGAGGCCACAAGAAAGAACAGAACAGAGAATTGCAGAATAGAAGAAGTGAAATATGAGGAAAAGTGGAATTACAATAAACAAAATTACAAATTTCAACAAAAAATATGCTGAGACATGAGAACAAAAGTTGTTCTTTCTGATTTATGCAGCTATTCAAGTTGCTGTTTTTTCAGACTTGGCCTCTGGAAAAGCTCAGTCCCCAGAGCAACAACACATAGATTTGGACCATTTTTTAAAATTTGGGAAACAACAATTAAACCTTACTTCCACCCTCACCACAAAAGGGAAGCAGCTTTTTGGGACAAGAATGGGGTAGGCAGCTGTGAACATCCCAGCTGGAAGGATGGGATGCAGCAACACTGGAAGGATGAGCACACCCCTTATCAACAAAGGAAGGGCTGGGCTTTCTCTGCCACGGTAGCCCTTATATTCTTTCTACCTCCTAAATAAAAGAGTTTTACAGCTCACAGGGGAATTACTGTTACAGGAGTAGATGCATTTAAAAACAGTGCATGTTCTAGATGCCCCTAGTCAAAACAAATGTCTTATATCACTTACAAATACAGATCCAATAAATGACTATATGCCCTGCCAGAATAACATTTTTGGGGTATAAAAGTGTGATTTAAACAGTTTTCTGCAGTACTTCAAACAGCAGAAAGCTGCATTTGGATTGCTCAAGGACAAAGTCCTCAATGAAAGTCACAGACTGCAGTACTTTCAAACAGCGATGTCCTCTACAGGAGGGTGAGCCAAAGGAGCTTCCTCTGAATGCCTGCAGCCTTCTTGCCACCTCTTCTCCTCTGTGCATTTAGTAAGACAAAAAGAAAAAACAAAAAACCTGCAAAGTCAGAGCTAAAAGCTCCCTTGAAATTGAATTCTGACTGTTTTTTCAGCATGTACATATATGTCAGGAACAAAGACACCCTCAGCTAAGTACCAACTAGTTCTACTGCCACAGAGCTGCTCCCAGCCCAGAGCTGCCATGGATTTTGGTTAGTATTGAGCTCCTACTGTCAAAATAGCAACAACATTCACCATTTTCTATCATGTCTCCCCAGCCATTTTGCAAATGTTTGCCAGATAGATTTTCTTCAAATTCCTTTGTGAGTCAAGTTGGGTGCAATATACCAGACCAAGGAACATAATTTCATTTGGAAAGGTTATCTGCTCTCAAATTTCTATTCTGAAAGCAGATCATCTTTCTATCTACCTTTAATCAGACGTGTCACTACTGGGGAGTTTTTACTCTCTCCTCTTTTTTTTAATAATGGCTTTATGTTGCCAAGGTTACCAAACAATCATTTTTCCTTTACTATTTTTGAATATATATCAGGCATATTGTGGAACAAACACTATTATTATGAGGTATAGGTATTTATTAGGTATCTGTGCATACCTTATTATAGGTATTATGAGGTATCTGTGAATGCCACAGATACCTCATAATACAGTAGGATACAGTAGGAACCCATTCAGTCACAACTCACCACTTTTCTTGTCCAAAATTTCTAAGGTTAAGAATTTTTTTTAAGCACACAGAATTAACACAACTTCTACTGTACAATTCTTATATGTACTCACGTATAAATTGTTACTATTTATGCAGAGGTGTAATTGCTTCTGCCCTCTTATGAGTATAAAAGTCAAAGCTATTACTGTAAACAGATTAATGTGAATTCTATAAGCTGTAGTATTTCAATAGCTCAGTCACTAGTTTTAATTAACACCAGGGAGAGGTCAATTATGTGCATGTAGGCTGTGTTCTTTGCCTGTTATTTATTTGCAGTCTAGAAAGGGTATGCACCAAGTAAACTTAGGACAGTCAAGAAAACTTTAGCACATAATAATCACATAGCTTTAAAAAGAGAGAACATTATACAGAAGTGACTGACATCCATTGATTAAAAAACTGAAGTTAATTTGCTCTATCCCAGATCTCCTTGTACTTTTCTGGGAAGTTCATATTTCTTCCTATAGAAAAAAAAAAAAAAGGAAAGAGGAATGAAAAAAACAACAGCACCAGATGAAGATGATATGCACATTGAATTTGAGTATATGTATATCTACAGCAGAATTCCTAAAAATGGCTGGCAATGATACAGTGACTCCTGTCCTACAGTAATCCTTCCTAATTTCAGGAAGCCACAAAGACCAATGATACACAATAACAAATATGTAATCACCTGTGAAGCACATTGCTAGTTGACTTGTCTATGTTTGCAGGTCTTGCTCCTTAAGAAAAGGTTAAATTGGCTGATTTCTGACATCTGCACTAAGAGCAGCTGCCTTCCTGTAACAGAGCATTTTAATCTTTTCAAGCATTGTATTCAGCACCCATATGAATCCAATAACCTGTTATACACACTTGGTTCTTGCTTCAGTGCTGTCAGCATGGAGATAACACCCCTGCCTCTCCCCTCCAAATCAGCAGGATCAGCTGGGCAAATCAGTCACCACTGAACTGAGCTTTGCCTTGGTGAATTCCCAACAGCAAGCAGAAGGCCAAGCTCTCTGCCATGTCTGTCGTGTCTGCCATCATTCAAGTTAACACCAAAGAATATTTGTGAGCTCAGTGAGTGAAACGAGGTGCTTGCCAGGCTGCACCTTCCCCAGCCAGCAGCACGTACCCTGAGAATCCAGTTATACCCCCCACACCCAGGGCGCTGATGGAGTGCTGACAGCTCGACAGCAAACCAAAGATTATCTTCTCAGTTCAGATGCTCATGATAAGCATTTTTGTTTTGGAAAATATTCAAGCATATGAATAATGTTTAAGTGCTTTTTTAACCCCGAGCCCCATTACAAGAGTTACTCAGTGAATAATTGCCAAGGCGAGTGTTGAGCCCAGGATGTGAGAGTTTTTGTCCATCACAGAACATTTTGAGTTGGGAGAAGTTCAAAGAGCTTCTAGACAGAAAGCAATGCCAAAAAAACAAACCATGAACAGAAACAGAAGAATCTGATAACAACACTAACTAGCTAATATTGTGCAGAATATTCATGCTTTTTAGATTATTCTTCAATTTTATTCCATCACTTGGAGTACAGTGCTGTTGAAAAGGGACTATTGTGGATTCAGTTTCTCATGTCCTATCAGGTACTCCAGAATTTCAGGCTAGCACTAGATGTGTAGACCAAAGGCAAGGCACTTGAAATTTCCATGTTTTAGCCAATATCACCAACTTCCCTGCAGTCAAACTCACTAGGTATTCCAAAGCTGTTCAAAAACTGATTTTTCATTGCTAACACCAATGTAATTATCCCATTTTCATGCTAACCTAATGTTTTCTCTTAATCGCCCAGAGGAAAATGGCGGCAGCAAGAGAACATATCACCATTTAAAAACCCCACACTTATCAAAGATAGAACATTACGGAGAATTTAGTAAAGCTTTTTTTGTCCATCAGTTAAATGATTAACAGTATGACACAGGATGTTGAAATTAAATTAACTCCTATGCCACTCTAAACTACTAAGTTTAGTCCATTAGAGGAGGATATTGCCTGACACTATTTTACCTTCTTGGGATTATTTCATTTTTTGGTTGATGGCAGGAATAAAACTCAAAAGAGTCTTTAATTTTAGAGTAGGCAAAACTGTGAAACTGAAAGGCTCAGGAGTCACACTATGTGCATGGCAAGAGGAAGAAATTCTCGTGATCTCCCTGCAAAGGGGGGGGTTACAGTGTCTGATAGCTCCCCCTGAGCTGGGCTGCCTTGCCACCATCCTAATTTGGCCCAGTCAGCAAATCCCAAGCAAACTATGTCAGACCCACTGGCCAAAGACTTGTGTCACTCTGTGCCAGTGAGACTCCCCCAGCCTCCAAGGGCAGAAGCATCAGGCATGAATAGGACAGATGTGATACAGACCTAGAGAAAAAATCCTTTCCTAGATGACCTGGGAGACAACCTTTAAATCACTTCATTTATATAACGAATGCGTTGTTTACGAGATGTCCAGGATATGTTTTTCCACTTCTACATAATAGATACTTTTATATTAAACATAAACAGCTTCACCCAAGCACAAAATATTAGGATGCAAGGACCAAAAGCATCTGCAATATCAGCGCTGCAATTCAGTGAGAGATCATGGGAAGCAAAGATTGAGAAAAAGGCAAAACAGGGATTTCTTTTACTGGCCATCAGTACAAATAGCTAAATAGATTAAAGGCTTCTGGATTACATTGTAAGATGGAAACCATAATGTATCACTGGACAATTTAGCTAGACATTTAGCATAGGCTTGACTTTTTTTAAGTAAATCAAAACACTGAAAGCTCAGGTCAGACTGAGCATTAGCAACTTCTAAGAACTCAGCCTATAAACAGAATAACCTTCTGAGAAAAGAGAAAGCAATGCAGACTGTAGGAAAGGCTTTACAATAATTTGAAGATAATTTATACAACAGAACAGAACATAGACTGACTTACGTAGCCAAATACTAGGAAATTAAGAAATCCAGTGATGAAAGGTAGATGGCAGCAAGTATTTAATTAATGAATGAGGGAAAATACAGTGTAATGCTAGAAAAAGTTGCATTAAATTCACTTAATTGAAGCTTAAAAGCTTTACTTATAATGAAGGCCTCTTAGAAGGACCTCTCTAGGAGAGGCTCACAATAAGCCCAGAAATTGTGTGTGCACATGTCCTGACATGGGGACAAGAGCCTGCCAGCACTGGACATTACATGTTGCACACATACAGACATATGCCTTTTTAAAATTGCCAGGGGAAATTCTGGTGCTCCAGACAGCAGGAAGGACTAACTAGCTTGTGGCACTGCTTTGTATGCAGTTGCTGCAGCTCAAGTAGGTACAATGACAATTGAAAAGCAGGAAAAATGCAGGGAGACAAAGCCAACATGCATCTACAGAGCAGAGTGCCAAACAGAGCAGAGGGACAAGTGCAGCACAGAGCAGAGTTGCCCAGAGTAGCTTGGTAGCACCATGGTTGTTCAGATACAGTTTTCATACAGCCAAAACAAACACTCTTTGAGGCTGCAGATGCATTCATACAACAGAAAGGCAGACCTCCCACTCTGAGCTGAAACAGGGAAGGAACAGTTCTACTTAAAATGACTACCCTACGAGTTCATCCTGTGTGTCTGTTAAACTACAGAGAAGAAGGAAAACACAAAACCAATTTTCAAATCAGAACCATCTGCAGTGAATTGGGATAGAGTTGTGAGGGGCATCAATATGCAAACAGTTTTTCCATTTTTCAGGAGCACTTGTTTCTATACCAGACTAGCCATCACTTTTCAAGATCGCAAGATTGCCAGCTGCTAGGAGAAGCTGATCCCCTTCTTTCTCCTCATGCAGAAAAGAAGGTGTTTCCCTAGCCTCTCCCATCACTAAGCATCTTTCTCACTTCTCCAGGCATGGAAGGCATGCCCTTGAATTTACCTAGACACACGTCTCACATGTTTATCTTCCCAGACAAGAAATCATTTCCTGAAAACATTCCCCCCTTTCCCCTCCAGAAGATAAATCCTGTTTATTTCAGCCAGCTCTACAGAGTGATAATTCAGTGGTGTCTCCATATCTGTAGTAATACAAGTTCCCATCTCTCACTCATCAACCCTCCCTCTCCTTTGGCTTCAGTACAAGCTTTTCTCATTTTTCCCTGGCCAGGGAAAAGGACATAAAACCCGACTGCCACCCTTGCAGGAGTGCTTGGTACATGTTGACTGGTACCATCTGTAGGTTTTGGCTCTTTTCAAACCCAAGGGAGCTGTTCCTCTTCTGACTCAGTTGACACATTCACAGTTCCACTTTCTTGTGCAAGTCTGGTATTTAAAGAGTCTCTAAGTTACTAACTATTCTCCTCCCATTGATAGCAAATTAATGCAAGTCTAGATAATTTCTGGGTCTATGTAACTGCATTTGATACTAAATTCCCTAATGAAAGTTTTTTTAAAAAAGAGCCATAAGGTCCAAACACTATTGTCCAGAAATATGGAAAAAAATCCCATGAGACAACCAAGACCTATTCTGCATTTCACTTGTACCACTGTCCCTGACTTTATAGTACTGGGTATTTTCTGTGATTAGACATTATTAAAAAAAATAATTTTTCTGCCCATCCAAGTTACTGCACAGAACCACCTTATGTTGTCATCAAGGATGCATTTGACAATCTTGAGACAAAAATGCCCTTTCCCAAATACCTAGTTGTCCACCTAACTGACTACTAGGATTGGAAAATGCATTGAGCTGTAAGGAAGAAGTGGAGGAAGGGTGAATTGAGGAACGTCAGGAAGAGTTATTGTTGCAGACTCATAAGACAAGAGTTGCAGGAAAATATACACTAGAATTATATGGAAGAGATTAATCCTATGTGATAGTATTGTTCAGAGGTATACAATCTCTGAAGAAACTATTTGAGACTATTTACACAAAAATAAAGTCACATATATATAATTTTTAAGACTAAATTTCCAGGTACAAATCTCTAGTTTGGGGATAAAAAAAAAAAAAACCAACCTAAACCAAACCAACAAAAAACACCCACCAAAACAAACAAGCCCCCCAAAAACAAACAATTCACCATGCTGAAGGTCTTACCCCAAACTTTTTTTTTGCTACCATCTTTCTAGGTCAGTCCCAGTCTAAAGGTCAATCTAAGTATTTGAGTTGAGCTGCCAAAAAATTAGGTTCTAATGAAAATAGAACAACATTTGGTAATACATCACCCAAAAAGTGATGTATTAAATCATGCAACATCATATCCAATTGTTGTTTGGGTATGAAATTCAAAACATTAGATTAGTTAAAAGAGGAGGAAGGCATGGGGAAGAGAAGAAAGGAAACAAGGAAAAAAATAAATCATAAGATTTCAGCAAACATTGCTTAGTTTCTAGTTGATCTAGTGAGCAGCAACAGCAGAATGTCTTTGAGATATTGTCCCAGTCTGTTCATCTCCACACCTGTCCTGCTGTCCTGCTGTCCACTGGCTTCTGTCTTCATTAAGAAATAATTTCAGCTGAGTTTGATTTTCTGCTTGAAATTCTGTGCATCCAGCCTTGTTTCCTGGTACCACCCCACTATTTGCATTACGAAAGAAGTTCCAGAGTGATCACAAAACCTACAGTAGCTATGTCATATTTTTCCACCTTTGATGCCTTTATTTGAACTACATTCAAAGCCTCAGACAGATGGAAGGGCTTTCAGCCACAGGAATAAGAATTACGTCTAATAACTAATCATGTCTTCTTTTCACTGCTTCTCTCACTTCCCACCACTTGCATGGCACTAATCAGCTATTCTGCAAGTGTTTGGGAACATTTGCAGCCATCAGATTGAAGGAAACATAGCAAAAGTAAAACTAGTGCAACACTAGATCATTTAAAATCTACCATGTGGAGGGTGGTAGTTGAGGTCAAAGCAGTAAAGAAAATTTTTCAAGATGCTGGCAGGTGACTGCTGATCCTCTTTCAATAACAATGGCTTCACTGTAATTTACCACAGAAGAGGAATGATACACTGACCCCTTTGAAGAAGTCTAGCTTTTGCCCTGATTATCAATTAATCAAATATTAAAAAGCTCCTTGACTACCCTCACAGCAGAAACCTCATTTATACAAGAGGCATCAACATTTGAGCAGCAGCAATCAAAACCACGTGCAGAAAGAAACCCAAGTGTGTGGGGGGGATTACTCTGCTGCCAAGCTAAATGGAAGGCTCTTGAATCAAAACAAAATTATGAAGTAAGCTGACAAAATCCCAAAGTGAAATCCCATTACGTGAAATGACACCCTCATAACATCTGGAAGGCCATCTGAATGCAGCTTTATGGGCAGCCTCTCCACCTCCACCAGGAAATGCTACTTGCAGGTCTTTCTCTCATGTCCAATCAATTGCATCCAGCAGAATGTTAATAATGCAGTCTTACATATTACAACTGACATTATTATGACCCTCACAGAAACCAAAGGATTTCTTAACAATATTTATTCCTCAAAAAGAAACATTTGGATTCACTTAGCTGGTTAAAGCATGGTGCTAATAAAGCCAAGGTTGTGGGTTCATCCTGTCTGTGGGCCATTCACTTCAGAGCTGCATTTCATGATCCTTGTGGTTCCCTTTCAAGCCAGAGAATTCTGTGAACACTTCCCTTGTTGAATAGTTTTCAACTATTCTACTCCATTCCTACCTCCAGAATCCTGATCAGTTTGCAAGTCCTTTCCCCATAACATCTTATTTCACCCTTCCATTCCTGCCTTGACATTTCTCCCCCTTTGTCCTAAACCAGCAGTGTCAAAGCCACCATGGCTCGCTGTACATCAGCAAAAGGTTCAGTTAAAAGCTCACAGTATGTGAGATGGGTCATTGCGGTGTGGGAAAGTTCATTATGATCACAGAAAATGAATCATAGGAAAATTAAGATCAGAGGAGACATCAGGATGTCAGTTTATATCTTTTTTGTTGTGCTTCTGTGACTTACTACAGAAGATCCTGTGTCCATCCTCTTGATAAGCACCTCAGATGTATTGATAGGCTGCTGTGAGGTTCCGGTGAAGCTCTCTCTCTAACAGGCTGCACAGGACAAGTGCTCCACCATTTAAGGGGTGCTAAACTTGCTCCAGTTCATCAACATCTTTCTTACATTTGAGGTGGAGCAGGAAAATAGGACTCTAGGTTATGCCTAACAAATGCTGAGTAGAGAGAGATAATCACTTCCCTCAATGTACTGGCAATGCTTGCTCTACTGCCTGGCTCAGTCTCAGGTGACTTCAGTACTTACTGAGATGTGACTTTCTGCCCTTCATTAGCTGCTAGGACGTGAGACCCGCCCTGCACTCGCTGATCTGCAGTTAGAGAAGCAGCCATTCTCCTTGTGCAAAAAAAGTACGAACCTTCCAGTCTTCTTCATCAAACCAGTCAGTTTCCAGCTGCCTCTCCTCTGTGCAGTTGGGAGTTCAGGCTCTAATCTCCACAGGGTCTCTGAAGATACTCTCAATTGCATTTTTTCCTTCCCCAATGGTGCACATTAGCTGACCTCCTCCAGACCTCAGTGTAGTGGCAGAGGTCTTCTATCAGTGCACACTGCATGCAGGCAAGGACATCATCTCCTGCTGCCCTCACCTCAGCGAGGGGCCCTGGGTATCTCTCTGTCCCCAGCCCTGTAGGGCTGCGTCCTTCTTTTGGAGCTGCCTCAGGGTTGATGCCTCAGCTGAGGGGCAGTGCTCCAGCAAACACTGGAGACTTTACCCTGTGACATTCCTCCTCTGTAGGTGCTGAGTCCCAAGGAAAATCAAACCACCAGGTTTGGTTAAGCAGGTGCAAACTGGCACCAACAGTAAACATCAGGCAGATCAGGCAGATTTTTTTTTCTAGCATCCTTGTTCTTACTCTGATTTTTGATATTTCCTGTAGTAATTTTGTCATATTTGGTCAATTTATACAATCTGTATGTATATTCTCCCAGAAGTCCACATGAAGAACTTTCTGTTCCTTCCACTCTGAATAGCTGCTACTGTAGGGAAAGAGGAGGTAAATACTAAAAAGAGGAGATCATAACTGAAGATACACTGAGAAACATTATCTTGAGTCTTTATCAGCCAGGTACTTACAGCATATATATACAGCATATTATATATAAACTTTCCATATGTGCTATTCCATCCTATTGGTAACAACATTAAAATGGTGCAAATACAGGAAGGATGATGAGAAAGTTATTGAGCAGCCACAAAATTTCAATTTCTAGTATTCAAGGGCAACTAAATGCGCTTCTTAGGCATGATTTCCTTTAAATAAATATTTCAGATAAAATATACACTTCCTTTTCAAGTAGCAGATGCACTGAAATGTCTCTGAAAGAAAGCACAGCTTCTCACTATTGTTACTGGACTTCAAGTATATCTGTTCTATAATTAATAATTATCGACATCACATTTAATTGGTATTCTTATTTTGCCAATGGGCTACAGAAGACTTATCATATTAATTAGTAGTAATGAGACAGTTCTAACCACCTACTGTCATTAATTTCTTAAATATGTACAATAAGATGCATAGTAATTGTGACAGGTAATTGGTACCTGCCCACATTCTGCCACTTTTTAAATTGCTCTGAAGTAGATCTAAGAGTTAATCATCATAAAACTGTACTTTTAAAACTGATGAAATACAGCTCTTTCAAACAACATAGTTCTGAATTTAAGCTGAAACTTGTTCTTTTATAAGCAGGCAGAATTTGTCTATAGACTTACACATCTAGTTATCCATCCAGGAAGGCTGGAGGATTTTATCCAGCTACACACTTTGCCAAAACCTACTGAAGACTTTAGACCAAAAAAAACCAAAAACCAAAACAACAACCAAAAAAAAAATTCCTTCTGGGTTTAAAGGAATTTTGTGTCAAAATATTCTATCAGGTATGAGAGGCAGTCCTACACCCAATAACACAGAGGAGAAACACCCATAAGCATTGGTGATAAAGACATTTACCCCTTGGCCTGCGAGATAAAGACAACAGGATTAAACTTCAGCATTTCCACCATAGAAAATTGTTCCCCACATCTGCCCAGAGCCAGGCAGAAAGTATCTGTCTTTCATTCTTGTCTGTTGTAGCTTCTCCCCTTGTTATTATTTCGCTATGCATGGATAAAAAGAAGAATAAACCCAGAAGGGGACACACATACAATACTGGGGTTACATCCTTGCTCTCATTCTTTCTTTGTATAAATATTGATTTATTCATACATTTCACTTATACTGCAAGTATTTAAAAATAGCAAAAGCTCCCCATGCCCCTTTGACTGTCATTGAAGCTCTCCATTGATAAGCAGTGGGGGTAAGTCAGCACAGCAGGGATGGCAGTGTTACAGATGCTCACTGTGACCTGATGATTCCTCAGGGAACTGTGAAGGAAATTCATCTGACAGACACAGACTGTGTCCCACATTGCCACAGCAAACACAGCCTAAAAAAAGCAGGCAGCTGAATGTAGTGACTAAGAGATGCTCAAGGAAAAGGGCATCCTCTGCATTCATCCATGGTCAGTAAGAAGACACATAATATTAGAATGACTGTAAACCCTGCTGTGGGAAGGAGTTGGAGAGGGGAAAAGGAAAAAAAGAAAGGAAGGGACCTGATGCATAATTGTCCTCTGCCAGTAATCAGGTACAGCTTTCTGTGTATCCTCAGTCCATTTCCTTTCACAAGCAACTCATTTTTAATGTAAACAGTTCTGTGCTTTATCTATTTCTGGGCAGTAGCAGATGGGAACAAGGTGATCCACAGCAAAAGGAAGCCCTGTGTAAAAGACACATCCTTCACTTGTGCAAGAGGAAAATTGTTTTTTATGTGTGAGACGACTGTCAGAAGAAGGGTTATTCCAGTATGCAACATCCTCTCCATATGTGGTTTGAAATTACATCCTACCTCCTAGTTTGCTGCAGCACTGGATTAAAATATGGATCTTGAGTCTACAAATGTACAATTGCATATCCAAGCACCTTCCTCTCCTCCCAAAGAACCTTTGGAATCCGGAGGGATACAGCCCATTCAAGTGAAATATTCACACAAGGCTTCCAGCAACATAAATCCTTACTTCACATAATGGCTATGGAAAATGAGTTACAAACTGCTGGGTGAACTCTGTGGAAAGAATTTTCCCCCTTGTTAGATCTGCCAGTTAAGAAAAGTTCATAGCTGCAGCAACTCTCTTGCTCCTGTCATTTTCAGCACTCCATTCACACGTACAACACACCAGTAAAGTTCAAGCCTGTCTGAATGAAGATATCATCAAGCCCTAAACTAGAAATAAACAAATACACAAAACTTTCTAGATGATCTTAAAGGTCCCTCCCAACCCAAACCGTTCTCTGATTCAATGTCTGAATTTTCAAGTCTTGAATAGGCCTGTATGAAAAAAAAGGCAGCTCTAAGAAAATACTTTGAAAATACAACTCATCTACTCTGACCCACAAGATGTTCGGGTCTAATGAGTCATTCCTTTGCGTTCATATTTATGGTAGTCATAGGTATTTGTCAGCCTGACAAAGATATTTTCAAAAGTTAACTATGCTTAGGAAGCTGCTGTTTTGTTATTTGTTTGCTTGTCTGTTCTTCATTAGTAGGTTCCAAACAGCCTGGATAAAAGCAAGTTGGATATTTTGCCTGCTCCTCTTCCAAAACATACGAGGAAGTCTCACTCATGACCATTTTCACACACTATTTTGGAGATTTCTTATTCCTATAAATAGGTAGCTACTTACAGTCAAAAACATCATGGTCCAGCTGCAAAGGTTAAGAAGTAGCGCAGCTGTGGACTTCAGTAGCATTTCCACTGTTCCCTGTGCAAAGGCTGGCAGGTGAATCTCTAACAGCTGAATCAAAAATGTAACAAGTACTTGGTGCTATCCTTTGCCTTCAACTCTGGCCATCAGGCAAGAAATTCCTATTTTGAAGGGAAGAGATGCAGATGCACAAAAGCCCAAATTCAGACAGCCCAGGCTCTGCCTGATTATTTGCATTTAAATGATCTTGTGAATTTGGAGTCTCCACGGTGTAAATGCTTTGTGTGTGGGAGTATGAGGGAGCTCTCAGGCATCACAGTAAGGTTATATGTGCATTTTGCTTCCCTCTTCCTTTCATTAACCTTGTTTACCTACAGCTGACTTTACCTTAAGGACCATGCCTCTGCATAGGCTTGCCTCCACAACAGCTCCTCTGCAGTTGAAGCAGCTTACTCTTCTCCCTGGGCCATTGTCTGAGGGAAGAAGCCCAGGGATGAAAAAGAATAAGCCCCAGAATTGTTTCTGCCCATCAGGACTGGCATGGAGAGCTGAAGCCCTGGCTTTTGCCACCACCAGGAGATGGTGGGGATGATTAATGCTGCTTCAAGTTTGGCTGCCTCCATAGGAACAACAGCCTTTCTTCCCCACATTTTTCATCTTCTTTGCCTCTATGAAGATGAACTGAGCTGTGTTTGAAAAACAAATGTCATATATAGCTAACACAAGAGCTAAAAAACCCCAAAACTCAAACCCTGATGACTCTGCCTATATCCCTTCAACCCAAATAAGACAGAAGGACAAAGAAATTAAGATCAGACTAAGCTGAGTTATAGGGTGTGCAATAAAAAGTCCCACTGCAATGCCTTAAAAAGCTCACTTGAATGCATTTTTTAAATCACGTTTTTTGATTAAATCCAGTGAGCACTGTTTATGGAAGATGATAAACTTCTGAAGAGAACCTTTGTAAGTGAGAAATGTACGCTGTTACTCTTGGATAAGTGGTATTCTCATTCATTTGCTAAGATTTATTAAAAACACTATACAAACCTAATAGAAACCTCTTTTGAATTTTAACATGAAATGATTTTAAAAGTCAGGAAACCTAGTGCAGTCATAGCATTATCCCAGACTCCAGTCAAACTAGATTTGGAAATGAGCGTTTCTATTTTTGAGCTCAGCACAGAAGGGAATATCCTCTTCAGTTAACACCTTTTCCAGGCTCCATTTTGGTTCCACATTGCTGAAACAACACATATCTACTAATACAAGATACTATATATGATTTTCACAATTTCTGTTCAGGCACACAGACCCTATGGATCTGTTGGCTATGAATTTCCACAGATGCACAGGGATTTTGAGTGCTTACAGACCAAGACTCTTCAGCTTGAGGGATTTGAAGAAGCAGTTTTCAAAAGGCACTGAGCATCTGCACTTGACAACTGAGGCCAAGCTTTCTTCTGAGAAACTCTGGACCTTGCCTAGGAGTCTGTGTGTATCCATACTCCTACACAGTTGTGTATGAACTTGCACAATACACACCAATAAATTCACAAGTATTTTTTCAGGAAGAAATTGCTATTCTCAAAATTTTAATGGAGAGAGGTGTCACTTCTTACAATATATTGTTAAGTTGCATAATAATATAGCAGGTACTTGATATGAGCATTTTATCACACACTCATCTATCTATCTATCTATCTATCTGTTTTATTTTCCTGGAGCTATCAAAATCAGTTATTTTCCCTGAAGACAAGAAGAAGGGATTAACAAAGTAGTTTGAATAAACACATCTCTCATTTGTCCAACAAAGCCTGCAGGGTTTCAGTTATGCTGTGAGAACGGGCTGGTTTGGGTTTTTTGTACGGTTTCAACCCCAGACCCAAACCAGGTAAAATGTAGCCCAAGGCAGACTTCTGTTTGTGCCTTTGAAGGGGAAATTTCGGGTTCCAGGAGTGTTCAACTGACCACCAGCGCTGTCTGTTGAGCATTGTGGCCAACAGTTTGGCATCATCACCTCTGGAGATGAAGCAAGAAGTTACTGTTTCCACTCTCACTTTACAACATTCTTCATTTCCTGCTAGACTTGTACTTCACCAGGTACCTTGTTCTCTTCTGCCCTGGATTTTCTGTAATTAATGCAGGAAAAGACAGGAGGAACAACAGTAAGGAATTACAGGTTCAATTACTGGGTGTGCTGAAGTGGTATAAGCCAAGCCTGAAACGTGATGACAGAACACTATTTTCTACAACTAGTGCTTAGGGGGGAAAAAATATAAGACAGTATTTTAGTATAGAGGATGGGAAATTTGAGATTTTGTTTGGCTCCTATTTTAAAACTATTTCAAAACATTCCTGGACCATGTTCTGGAAAGAACTCTTCTTCAAAATCCATTTTTTTCTTAGAAACCCTAAAATGACTTTAACAAAGAGCTAGTGAGCAAAACACATATGTGTGCTATTGACTAAAAGGACAGTACATTATTAACTGATGAGTGAAAGAAGGTGTCTGAAAGGGCTTAGAGAATTGTCTCCTAGTGAAAAAAAACATACTGCAAATCTGTAGCAAGGAGTCTATCCTTAGAACCTAGTACCTGACAGAAAAAAAGCTGAAATTCAAGGTGATGATCACTGATTCCAAAATTTTATTTTGGAATATATATATATATATATATATATATATATGGGCTATCTCAGCCCAAATTACCTTGAAGGTATCTTATTCAGCTCTGGCAGATTATGAACTTCAGTAGTTCAGATAATCATTCAAGCATTAAAATTAATTCACAGCCTCTCTACAGTGTCAGTCTCAGCACTGCTTTTACCAGAAGTGGACAATTAACCCCTCTGCAAAGATTCAAGACACCTTCTTGAGGGGTTTCTCCTGATCCTCCTGTTGGAAAACTGACTCAAATTCAGTCCTTGGCCAAACCAATCCTGCATCCTTCCAGCGGCAGAAGGAAGGGCTCCATAATAACATTTAGTCACCAGATGGCACTAGTACAGAAACCAGACAACCTCATTACCCTTCAGTGGCATAGCATAAAACCATACCAGGATTTATCAGTAAATATTTATTTGAAAAGCATAACCTGAGTTAATTAATGTTCTGAAATCCTTGTCAGAGAAAGTTGTAATGGTTTCTGACATTTAAATAAATATGGATGAGAAACTTGACAGGCACCCACCATGAAATTTGCTGTTTTCTTTTAACTATACAAAACAGGATATACAGTCTCTCACTGTACCTGAAAGTATTCCACCTGAAGATAGTAGCTATGAACTGCTTTAGTCACTAAAAAAAAAAAAACCAACCAACATTGTATTTAGTTCTTGCATGCTACTTTATTATGAAGCAAAAAACATCCCCATAGTAAAGGTAACTGCAAATCTGAGGAGACAATTAGAACTGAGGGATGCATCCCTCCCTCTCCTCAACTCCTGTTTTTTTTAGCTGCATGTTGATACAATCTCTGTTATGGATACTCTGTTCAAGGCTTCTCCCCTGGAGATATTATCAGCCAATAACAGCCAGTAATTTGATAACAGCCAATGTAGCCCAGCTAAACTCTCACAGTACCTTCATCTTCAGGTTTTTACAGCAGTTTGAAGGTAGGCTTATATTTTTCCATATAGCATTGCCACCAAATGGAGAATTGACTGCCCAAGTTAGTTTGCAGACTCAAATATATTAATTCAGCATTATTTGTTAGGATTCAGTTCTACAGATGCCAATTTGGGACCCACTTATTCTTGTGTATTTATTTTTCCTTCAAGTTCAAAAGTCAAGTCACACTTCCACAGGACCGATGTAACACACAGACTTTTTTGTTGACCAAAATACCTGCTTTAAAGCTCTCCTCCCTAAGGACTGAATATAAATACACCTTACAGATGCTTGTGTTATTTGGGTATAGACAGATTGAGACATTGCCAGGACACACATTAAGCTGCTGACTGAAGGCAAATGCAATGTCTCATGCCTAGCCTTGCAATCGGCTAGAAACACATGGTTTATCCCTTACAATTGAAGCTGTTTCTACACAATTTCTCTTCAGCGTATAGAGTTCAACACTAAAAAAACACATGCTCCACAATCACATATGGGAGAAAAAATATGGCTTACTAAATATTAATAGAAAAGAGACATGATACAGTACAGGAAAACTGCCATTACAGGACTCAAGCAAGCATGAAGCATAAGCTTGCTGAAATATAACAATTGTGTATCTCTGATTTTTTCAAGGTGGAAAGTTGTGCAATTTGTCTGTAAAAATGGTGATAAAATGTGTCAATGAAGTCAAGAGTTAGAAGATTTTAGTGATGTTTTATAACTATTTAATCCTAATAAGAATAAATAAAATTGCATTCAATAGCAGGTGAAAATATAGAAATGTTCCGATTTTTCAGGGCATAAGTGAACCTCTGAAAAAAATCCAGAAAAAATTCAGATCACTCTGTCTCATAATTGGCTACACTTAATTCCATAAAGCATCAAGCATTATTAGAAATAACATAATCTGAGCCTTTAATGCAATTTCTATGTTCATATATCCCCACTCCTCTTTAGCAGAGCTTGCAAAGCAAAAGAAGAATTATACACGGTCATGCAGAATAAGAGCAGCAAGGGTCAGCATTTATATTGGCAATTATCACTTAGAAGGCAACAACTGCATAGAGACAAAAATCAGCAGCTTGCCAATTGGCCAGCATGTGCAAGCTGACATCCCATGGCTCCACAGCTTATAAGTACCTTAAGATAGATCTTTGCAGCTTTCTTTTTAATCTACATAATATTAGGTATTTTAAAGAACAACAATGGAAGGCTTGCTCAGATTGTAAAAAGCTGCTGACCAAAGCAGCACCAAAAAGACCAGTAGGTTTGGCCAAAAAAACCCACCCCCCCCCAAAAAAACCCCCAAAAAATAAAAAAAAAAACAAACCAAACCTGAACAAATGGAAAACAATGAAGGCCACTGTGGTGACATTCAGATTGCAGGAGGCAACTTCTGCTTTGCTATTACTACTAGAAGTAGAGGTGTAGCGCCCACCACCCAAGAGAAACAGACAAGGCAGCCACCCCCAAACACAAAATCACTAAAAACATTGGCTCCATAAACAAGGCTTGGACACACAGGTCCAGAAACATTTGGGTCCACTTGTACAGTACAAGAGGAGTAAAAGCACTTCTGTGTCTGACCAAGTTTGAAAAATCTTCCCAGGTTAAAAAAAAAAAAAAAGAATATAATTTCACAGAGAAAGGTGGGCTCATTTTTTTCCCATTCCGCTATGGATTTGAGAAAAATACACCTCAACGCTTCAAAGAAATAAGCAAGAAGGAATAATGGAGGATGGAACAGGAAATAGAAAATGAAAGGTAAGATTTCATTTTCTACTGGATTTTGGTGAGGGTGGTTAATGTACTTCTTAACATTACGTGGAAAAAAATACTAGGCATAATTGAATTCCCCTTGAGCTTGTAAACCTCAGGAAAGTACCCAATTCCCAAATTGATTACAATGAGAAATTGACTGGTTTATGCTGAGGGTTTTGATTGTTTGTTTTATACCCACTGTGAGGGAAGGAAAACCAGATTTTACATGAAAGCCTAATACATATTTCAAGTTAGTGAAAAGATGTAATCCTTGTTAACCATCTTCCTTTGTGCACTACTGAAAGGTGTTTACATACACTGTGCTATTAAAGGCAATGTTAGGCATTAAAGTAATACCTTGGATTTAAAAAAAAAAAGCTTTTTCAGCTACCTTCAGCACTTGAATTAATCGAAGCATATTATCAAGATTTGTCTGCGTATCATCCCCCCTACAGCTCATTAAGCCTGCCCTTTTGAAATGCTGCAGCAGCTGAAGCAAGAGGCAATGCAGAGAAGATAAAATGCAGCCGCTCTCCACCAGGCTCCAGGCTGCCCAGTCAGCTCCTCTGACAGCATCTGCCTCAGGCAGCAGGGTCAGGCACTAATGATCAGAAAGGGCACAGATACACGGAAATTTGGACACTGAAGGCAAAGCCATTTTACTATATATGGCCTGGATTTCAGAAAGATTTGGAGGTTGTTTATATTTCTTTGAACACACAGGTGTTGCTTTACATTTGTAAGGGTGTCAGATTTAGAAAGGTACAAGGTAATTTCATCCTCCCTCTGAATGGTGTATCACTTTTTTACTGATCATCTGAGGCAGGAAAACTTGGAGAAGAACAACTGCGATGCAGAATTCCCCCCAAGGCAGCTGCCACATTTGTATTAGCTAGAAATACTGTCATTGGTACTCTTAGTTGCTCTCAGTATGAAGCAGCTGTCAAAGATGATGAAAATGAAAAATGCCACTCTGCTGCTTTGCATTCTCATGGTTTCCACTCTCCCTTCAGAGCCCTGTTTCTTTGCCACATGACAGCACTGATGAAAAACTGCATCCTGTAAATACATAGCACTGCAAAAAGCTTGACAACATTGGAGATCACAGCAAACGTGCTGCTGCACAAGCACCCAGGTCTCTGAGGACCAGTTTAAGCACAAAAAGACAAAGAGAACAAGATGAGGCATTCCAGCAGCAAAGCTACATGAAAATCAATTTTGCACGTGCTGGACCAACAGACCATCATCATAGTTTGTCCCTTCTAGCTTCTTCCTTGGTGTTCCTGATCCTTGACCTTCTGGCTAGGTTACATTTAGGGTTGAGGTTTTGTTTTTTCTTATAAGAGACAAACAAATAATGAATTGTGCAATAGGGTAAGTCTTATTTATAATCAAGCAAAATGTGACTTGCATTGAGAGTATTTGAAATTACATACATGGTACATTCTGTAAAATTACACTGATTTTAAATATGACATTGGGAGCATTATGGCAAGTAATGACAGGTAGCTTTTTGTAAGTTGCTGCAAAAATATTTTGCATTGCTGATAAATGATCCTTATTTGACTTATCAGAAACAACTTATGTATCTGGACCATGACATGAAACATCAATCTTACATCAGTGTAAAAGTATTAATGGTCAACTTCTCTCTACAAATTGGTTTAGGAGGACTGTTCTGGGATCTTTCTCTACCTTCCTGGATGGTCAGTGATGCAGAGTGAAAGAACAAGTGACAGCACAACCTTCTTTATGATAGACAATAATACTTTGGGAGACGTAAGTGAGGGGAAGCAGAAGTCACACAAGATATAATTCCATCTTCTGCAGTTCCACTTCATGTTTCTGTCTTGCCACATGCCTACCAGTGGAAATCATTAGGCATAATGATTTCAGCAAGTGTCCCAAGAATAATTTTTTACTATGACATTTCATGGCATTTGATGATTCATGCAAGTGCTTGATTACGCATATTTTGATGAGCTTTTGTCAGTATGCAGGCTTGGGAAAAAAGCACATGCACAGAAAGTAAATACCTCCTCTTGCTCTGATGTTGTTCCAGCTTTCACAAGTCACTCCATTCATTTTGGGATCATCAGTTTTTATTACTGTCTTTCAGCTTCTGCCAAATGTGAACTGCTTTTAGGTTCAGTGGTGTAAATTAAGGGGGAGGGGAAAGGGTGTGGTGAACAGTGAGATTTACTTTATGTGAAAAAGCCTCATAGTATAAATCCAAGATCAAATTTGGAAAGTCAAGCTCCCAAGCTCTACCTCTCAAAATTGAGAGGTAAGGTTGAAATCCCTTACAACATTCACTGACCTAGGACAATACCAAGATGCATCCCTGGCAAAGCCTGACTGAAGCTGTAAAGTTGCTGGAGAGCACAGAGCCTTCCCACTTTAGGAGAAGACTGTAAGAGTACAGGAGAAATCACTCCAGGCACTAGCATTACCAATTTACAGTTCAGATATCTTCCTATTTCAAATCCATCAGTCACATAACACTATTTAGACATCTCTTAGTCTCAGGGTACTATAAAATCCTCTAGACAGCTTCTTTTTTACAAACACCCACAAGCAGCATATGCAAAGTATCATTTTAATGCTACATAATGGGAACTGAATCTGGTCCCAAATACAGTGTCAAAACCTGATGCTGAGTTATCTACTACTCATCTTGGCTGCAGTCAAAAATAAGCCAGATCCCCAATTTGGGATTTTTTAAATTTATTTGCCTTTTGTTCCATATGGTAATATTACTGAGGCTCAGCCTTAAACCCTCTGCTATCCTGAAGCCAAGGGAATAATTTTTGGGTACTGTTGTATTTCTGCCTGCTACAATATAAGTCCTATTGACAAAGGCAGACTAAAATCTTTGATAGAGGTGCAAGAACTAATGTTAAAACTATTCTGTGGTGGACTGTAGATGATGTTTCTGAAGACCTAACTGTAATGACAAGATCTGACACAGACTGGGTATCACTGTTTGAGTAGATTGTTCCCCATTTAGTCAAAGTAGAATTAAATTTCTTCGTATTTACACACCAGATGCTCTGTTAAAAGTGAAAATACATAGAAAAAGAGCTGCAGATAAAGAACACAAGGACAGGTGTTACACACACTTCCTGCATATAAGGATTCCATTTCAGAGGATCTAGGCTTGAATGAGTTTTCTCAGCAAAAGAAGACTCTCTGCATCTACTAACATCTACTTTGTAGTTTTTGTGGATGCTGTGGAAGGACTCACTGCACCCAGAAAACAAAGTACTGCAACTTCATCAGTTAGCTAAATAAATGTGTAATTTTTACAAACCTCTACTCAAACACATCACAGCTGCAACTGCAAAATCTCTACCAAAATAGAGGGAAAAATCATCTCTTAAAAATTGCAAATCACAACAGTGCCTAGACCAGAAGAGAGAATGCCCCATTTTATCTCAATTAATTTCTAATAGCAAAGTGACACGTGAACAGAAACCCAGTGAGTCATAGATGAGTAACATGATTTTGTGCAACAGAGGGGAAGAATAATTAAGGAAACCAAGCCACTGTAATATGCAGCACAAAAATTTACATGTGGATGAATTTAGGTCTTTTCAACTGCAACAGCAAGCATTGCTGTTTGGCTAGGTAAGCAGAGAGAAAGAACACAGAATACTAAATTAGGAATAGTCCCTTAAATGATCAGATTGCAATTTGTCTAGAGGACCATCCTCATTTACAGCCTTTATTTGAAAATTTTAGTGATGTGACAAGAGAGCAAGGCACCACCTCTCTCCAGTAATTTTTTACCCAGACTTAATGATCTCTACAGACCAGCAATGCACAAAACTTAGAAATAAATAATTGATGATTTTACAAAGTCTGAGCTGGCTGAGTCATCTCCAGTAGGCTATTAAAACAGCATCATGAGCTCAGCTGGTATAAAATGCCTAGAAATCCCCAGTTCTTCCTGCAACTGGAGCCTTTTTTCTATTCTGATGGAAGACAATGAGAAAAACAAACAATTCAAGGAAAATCTGAGGACAAGGTGGGGAGGGGGGTTGCACTTTTTACCTGCCTCTTTAGACATCTCCCTCTTTTCCTTCTCTAGTTTGAACAGCTCTAGTCACAACTTTCTCTGCACACCTACAGCTCTTGTACAGGCAAGGAAAACAACTGTTCCAAAAACAAAGACAAGCCTCCAGATCAGGACCATTAAGTCAATAGCATTGCTCCTGGGATACTCTTGGGGTTACAGAATAATTACAGATCTTAGCATTGTAGAGAACAGAGTTCCCTTCCCTGATTGTGAGCCTAAATACCATAGCCTCTGTATTCACATTCATGGGGGGCACTTTACCCCCAGACTACATATACCAAAAGGTGTTTACTGGTTGCAGCATAAAAGAAGCTAAGTCAGCTTCTCCATCTCCCCAGAGTGAGGGGGTGATCATCTTTGAGCTGTGGGGGTCACTGCACAGCTATCCTAATGCAGAGCATTTCCAAGCAAGCTTTCTGAGCTATCACCACCAAGCAATAGTGGAGCATAGATTTTTTAAGACATTTAGGCTCTGGTTAAGAGTCCAGAGAAGCCCAGAGTTTCCTGACTCCAAGTTGTGCTACAGAATCATAGAATCACATAATGGTTGGGTTTGGAAAGGGGAAAGGTGGCGCTGAGATCAGCTCCGTTGGTCAGAGCATGGTGCTAATAACACCAAGATCACAGGTTTAATCTCCATAAGCTCCATTCAGTTAAGAGTTGGACTTGATGATCCTCATGGGTCCCTTCCAACTCAGAATATTCTGATTCTGTGAAAAGAAGTCTACCAGCCAACCTTTTCTAGTGTAACCCTGGTCTTAAGTGACGCTAGGTATGACAATTTCAGACAACTTAGTACATCAGGCATGCTTATGTACCTATTTGCAGAAAAATAACATTATCCTGTCCTGGTTTCAGCCAGGATGATTAATTTTGCAGTAGCCAGGAGGGTGCATGGCTAAAAAATGGTGGTTATTCAATACCACCTGACATCATTTTCTGGGAACAGGGGTGGGGGTACATAGAAGCAGTCAGGAACTGTCAGGCTCCGCATGGTATCACAGTGAGCATTTGTGGTTTTACACTTTGGTCATTAATATTGTGTCTGCTCCTGTTCATTTTCTTATCTCATTGCTGCTTTCAGTAAATTGTGTTCCACTCATGACTTTTACCTTTTGTGCCTCCAATTCTCCTCTCCTGAGATAGGAGGGAGAGGAAGCAGGGAATGAGTGAGTGGTGTGTAATTTGGAATGGTTTCAGTGGGAACACTAAATTAGGCAATACCATTCCTAAACTACAACATATCCACATGTAGCTCTCCCCAAAAAAGTTTTCTACCAGGAAGACAACCATTTAGTAGTCCTATAGACTGTACTTTCTCATGCTGCTCTGGATACACACACCCCCAAATCATGCAAGAATTCTATAAGGATAAAATTGACATTGTCAAAAAAATGAAAATAACAATAAAACAAACAAACAACAAAACCCTGCTCCAAGGCCAGTTCTACAATCTGTGACCTCCTTGTAGCAGTATGTGTCAGAGCTGCCAAGAGACAAAGGATGGAGAAAACACCAAGGTAAGAAGTCAAGCTGGAATTCTAGATGCTGGATCAATTTTGCTGCACCACAAAGCCCTGTCTTTGTGGATACTCTGGGAGCAAGTTGGTCTATAGGACCCAGCAGAGAAATGGGCAGAATTTCTAGCTCGGGTCACAAAAGCAGACCAGTAGATGCTCAGCACCAAGCTGTGCATGTCTCCAGCTCTGAAGCACAGAGGTGTCCTATCAGCAGTATCAATTTTACTTTCGTGACAGGTCACAGCCACCCTGATGCTGACAACTGAATAGATTGTTCCCAGCACTGTGAAAACAAGGTACCAAGGATGATCTTGTACTATCATTGTTGGTTCTCAAACTCTGGCTTCTTGTGTTTTTCTGTTTCCTACTTTAACACCAAAAAGGTTACAGCTATGAAAATCTGGGTTAGTAAATAAAATATTCTCGCTGAATTTCTTCAGTGAAATTCTGGTTTTGAATAATTTCACTGTTTGCATGACACTGTTTGCATTTCAACTGTTTGCATGACAGAAGCCTAAAAAGACTTATTAGGAGTAGCACCCTAGCACATAACATTTTCACCCTTCTAGCTGGAAAAGGCAAAAGTTCTGGAAGATTACCTCCCAAGGAAAAAACTGTCAGAAAAATCCCACAAACAAACCAGCCACACAACAACAACAACAAAACAAACTAACAAAAAAATCCAAACAAAACCAAAACCCACAACACCAAAAAAAAAAAACCAAAAAAACCTCACAAAAAAACCCCAATCCACAGACATTTTACATTTGAGAAAAAAGGATTAAGGAGTTCCATCTAATAAGACATCAAAAATCCAGAAAATAAACCAAGAGCAATAACAGCATGAGCTAAACTTGTGGTTTAAACCAAGATATACCTCTTCAGTGGTATCCTCTATGCTTTCATGGTATCCCACACACCACAGTCATCACTATCTTTATGTCACTATGGTCTTTATCCTATCTTTGTGCTGCCATTTACTAAATGGGCATGAGAATATGTTACCAGTTATCCTATAGAGATAGTATCCACAGTTGATTATGCTTTTGTTAGTGTGATGATGGTCATAGATAAGGATGGGGCCAAATGATTGGGACAGCTGGGTACATTTAATAGAAGTCAGTGCAGGCTAATATGTTTGAAAAGATATTACCCAAAAAAAGATAAATAAGAAAATCCTAAAGTCTGTTTATGGCAACTAATCCTCATCAAATTACTACTAATTAATAATTCAAAATGGGTTAGAACATCCAGATCCCATTTTATTGGGCAACATTATAAGATTCTCTCTTTTTCCCTGATTCATCTGAAGAAAGGGCTTAGTGAAATTCCTTCTTCTTCTTCAGCCTCTCAAAAAAACTCCAAACAAAACAAAAACCAAGCAAACAAAAACAAAACAAAACAAAAATCTAGCATGCAAGCCCCCTGAGATAGGGAGAATAGCTGGGGTCTTGACAAAAAATGAATCACTTTTGGAAACATAAATAGCAAAAATACATTAACAACAGCAACTTGTTTATGACTGAGAACTCTGTCCAAGGCAGCACTTTCGGAAAACACCAAAGTAGAGAAAGAAAAAGGAAATAAAATGGTTAAGAAAAAAAACTGGTTCCTGGAGATACTTTTTTGAGTGCCTAGGGGAAAAATATTACATTTTTAAAAATTAGCTACCATTTTCCAAACAGTCTTTTTCTATATCCTGACAGTTTCTTGGTGCAAGATGTGCACTGCCAGAGCTATCCTATTTTCCAGTGCTTCTGATGGGAAAAGATATTATGTTATAATGAATCTAAAAATCTTATATCCTGTGTTTATAATGGACCCAGAATGCTACAAAAATAATTGAACTAGTTTTTTAACTTCAAGTCTTCCACTACTACCCGTGCCTAGCAGCAAAGAGATTCGAACACTTTACTAAGTAATAACATGAAAACTCAAAGAAAAACTTTCCAACATACTGTCAAGTTTTATCAGGCATTGAATGATTAAAGTTCAGTTCAGACTGTGGTTAGCTGAGGCAATCTTCTGGACCTGATTTATCAGAGGTAGGGGTGTTTAGCCGCTACATATTAAAACACTGCATTGAAATAGAACCTGGTGGAATGTAGAAAGATCGAACTAAGCTAAACAAACCTCATTAAGGGGATCAGAATTTACATATCTTCCAAATATAACCGGTAGATCAAATTTTTCCTAGGAAATTGTTTAAGACTTATTCTTAACATAATAATTATCTTGATAAGGAAAAACAGATCAGCAACACTACCCAAAACGCAAATGTTGCAAGAAGGCCTAAGTCAGCATTTGTGTATACTTAACACACAAAAGAAAAACAAGTCATCCATCTACCTTAACATTAATTGACCTCTAATTAGCCCTGAATACATATCCATGCTGGATTTTCATTTTGCTGCCTTTCCCATAGGCAGAGCCACCCTCCTCTCCCAAGTCCTGGTCCTTCTTAGGATAAGAGTTTTTTGAAGAGGGTCTTCACACCACAGACCCTATCTGAGCAATTACAACATCTACATGAATGTCTTTATTTGCAAGACAATTAATTTAATTCTAATGCATTTAAATGCTACATAGAAGCAACACTTTCAGGTCCCTTTGTTTGTTTCTTAAACATCCATGGGCATTTCAGGTTTGCATTTATTCAGAGCTCTTGCATAAACAATCTGAAATGGCTGTGATTTTGTGTCACACTTACCTTGTTTGCTGTGGCTTTATAAAAGCACTGATGGAAGTTTATTATGAATATGTTTAATCTGATTCTTTTTTGTCCTTAACAGCTCTAGTAGACAAGATTTTTAACTCCCAACTACTGTAACTACTTTCCTCTGTAGCTATACTTGCTGAAAGACTGTTCACCTGTACATGAGTTCAACAGATACAATTCACACAAATAACATTGACATTGGACCTAATTTCTAACATCTCTAAAGAAATAAGGCCTTAGCTCAACCAAGATTTCTGATGGAAACAGGATGACACCCCTTTCATATCATTTGTTTAGAACTACCTAGTATTTAAAAGTCTAATTTCTGTGTATTCATATATCATTTACTTCAATTCTCGTATGCCTAAAAAAATAAAACAAACAAAAAAACCCCAATCACAGACAGGAAACCCAAACAGATAAAAACAAAACCCCCAAAAATATACAGAAGATCAATATTTTGTTTATTTTGACACAAAGTAAAAATGTTCCTAAAGAATACTTAGGGGCATTTTTTACATCATGAAAAAAGATCAAAAACCAACCCCAAGCAAACAACTGAAGTGTTTTTGGGGGGTTTTTTTAATGCTTTTCTGGCTTTTTAGCCTCAGGAGATGCAATTTGCTGTTCCTTTCTGAAATAAAGTACAAGTCCATCGACTGCAACATGAAAATTTCCAAGAACTCATTTGCTCAAGAACACATTTTGGGTGTTTACTAGGTGCTTGAGCTAATGGAAAAATAAGTTTGGAACAGTGAAATTCAATTTGGCAATTAATGATCTATCATATCTATTCCTATAACGATGCTGATGCCTCAGTAGAACTGATATACTTAAGGAAGTAAGGTAATAGAAACACTTCTAATTTGAGGCACAATTTCACTCCGAAGTTTTATAGCAGCCCATGTGTTAACCTATTTCTTTCATTAGTAGATATTAAAGTACTTCACAAAAGAGATCAGTCCTGTTAACCTCAGCTTCCAGGTGGAGAAAGAGAATCACAATGAAACGGTTTTTTTGTCCAACAGGATATGGTTTGGCCCTTCCACACACCAAGGCACTCCCTATCACATTGTAGTCTTTCTTGTTTTGCTTTCTTGGCTACAACCTTGATGTCAAATTCATGTAGGGAGGTAATACATGCAGGAGCTATATAGAAACCAAGTACAGCTCAAATTTGTGGTGCAGTGGAATCGGAGCCTTTAGGAACCAAGTTTTCTAGTTTTTACATAATATAATTTACATAAATAATATAAAGTTATCAAGAGTATACTAGAAGCTAACAAAGAGTACACATCACCTCCCATATCTCTTACAAAAAAAAATCTGATTTTATCTTGTGAGAAGTGTCTTCATTCTTCATACTCTGGTGTTGTGTCTAATGCCGTGAGGAAATGCACAGTAAGGGTGTCATGTTTGTGCATGCTTGTGACAGTGCATTGTCAGACAGCCCTCAGGAGACACCTTTGCCTCTTGGGTGCCACAGATGTACAGGCAACAAAACAAAGGGCAACAGATGTTGTCATTCAAAGGGTGCACTTATGCAACTCCTTGCAACATAAAGTTTAACACTCTTGAAAAAGGCTTTGATATTGCCTTGAGGTTAGAGAATGAATTAAATATTATAAAAGGCAACTGCTGAGAAATATCTAGCAGTTCTTTCTTCTAAAAGTCCATATTACCCTCACAGAAATTTTCCATGTAGACACATCTTAGGTTCTGTTGGTGAAAAAGCTATTGAAGAGTGGTCAATAAAAGCAAGTTTCTCCTGTTAGTCAAAAAACATCCATGTACATCAGCCAGTTCAATTTCCAGTCTTTACAGACATAACAAATACAAGCTTCTTTGGAAAGGTAGGGAGATTAAACGGTGTTTGTGATACTTGTTAAGTATTTCTTCACAAAATACTTTAGTGTGATGATAATTTGTGGTAGAAAACAAAGGCAAACCCCATTGTTAACATTAGTTAAAACACACTGTCTCGCCAGTTATAGCTCTGAGAGCCATCAGCCACAACATTTATTTCAGAAAGGACTGTTAGGAACCTCTGTTGGAAAATGCCTCATTTCATTCAAGTTACTCTGCAAATCAAGTCCCTGATGTTCAAAAGCATGAATGAACCCGGATACAGCCCAAGTAAGAACATCTCATTCTCAGCCTGTTTCCAAATATAAGTACCTGTCTTCTTTGAAGTCCTGTTCTAAGAAGTGAGCAGGAAATTCCTGTGGAAAGGTTAGCACGCTGGTGAACTCATGAAACACTGATGGTTTCTGTGGCTTGCTGAGACCACAGGCACTTCCAAATCATCACATCATGACTGTGCAATGATTATTAGCAATCCAATATTAAAATACTTACTCTGGAAAGGGATCATTTTGCTGTTTCATGCTGTCAAATGAACCTGTAGGTGGGCAATGATATTTCACTGGGGGCTGAAGGTGAACGAAAATGGAATTAAGCTAAATGCTAAATTCAGCAGTATCATAGGAAACCAGGGTCTCTGAAACCAAAACAGATGAATCTTGCAGTGACTAAGTATTGGATTATCAGCCTGAATGCTTCACCAATTTCATCTTTTTTACCAATATTATATAAGGAAAGTCTCACTGCTCAGTTTCTGGCAGTCAAGGTGCTGAGTAATCAGGCCAGGCTGTATAGATAGCAATGAAATTGTCTTATTACTATGGCATGCAGATTTCAAGGGACAAAATATTAATTTAAAGTATCCTGTCTTTTCTTTGTGGGAAGGCTACCTAGCTTGCAGTATATGGGGCATCACACAATTTTACCTTTTCTGTTGCAGTGTTAGGAGGTCAATTTGCCACTGCCACTTCTACTAACCTGTCTCCAAATCAGAAATGAATTAACAGAGCTATAAGGATAGAGTTAGCAGAACGTTCACTAGTAGTTTCAGTGAGGTTAATTGACAGGAGATTTTAAAACCAATTTTGACAGCAAGACAAGTTGAAACAAGTGACTGTCCTGGCTCTGTTTTCTCTGTGCTTGTAAAAGTGTCAGACACAATGCTCCACAGCAAGGAGAGAGGTGGTGGAGATGGCAAGCTGTTCCTTCCCCAAGCACATCGGGGTGGTATATGGAAATCTCTACCCAGGCACAGGACAAATAGAAAGGAAGCCATGAAAGCTAAAAGCAAACACATCCCAGCAAATTACTCTCTTACTGCAGGACAGCCACTCCCGGAGAGCACAGGAACAACAAGATGTGTCCGCTGGTATCTGGGCACAGCTCATTCACCTGGCAGCAAAACATGTTTCAGGCTTTTAACAGTAGGAATGCAATGACTCCCATTTTTGCCAGGTAATGGCTTCCTAGAAGGGAAAAAAAAAAGAAAAAAGAAAAAAAAAGGGGGGTTGTTTCTTGCTATTTTTAAATCCACTACACTTTTTTTTTTTACTTTTTTTAAATAAGAATGCTTTATAGATGAACATGGGAAATGCCTTACAAGAAAAGAGCTGTTTGCAGGATGATTGCTCTGCTCTTCCCCAGCAGAGTTGTTTGCAGAGAAGAGTGCCTGCGAACACTTTTACACAAGCAAGCTATAAATTTATATCACACTTTGCCAGGCTAGAATTCAATCTGAGTACCCTGTCAAAGGAGGGCTGATGGCAGGCAAGTAATTCATTTCCTATTCCAGGCTGTTTGCTTCCAAGAAGTCCATTTCATGGGATAGTTAACAGATCCTCTCATGATAAGGATGACTGCTCAAAGCACTTAGGCTGATGTTGTTTTAATATCAAATCTATATTGAGGTGGTTGACACAAGTAGTGCCATACAAAGTAGCTTACAAAGGCTAGTGGAGTGGAACAAGATATGAAAACTAATATCAACATTTCTCTGTTTCTGAAAGGCTAATGAAATCTCTTGATGCTGTGCGTATTTCTTAAATACGATGTTTCACACAGAATTTTAGTTACAGCAATGTAACTATGCTTGCAGAATAATCTGCTGGGTAAAGATTTCACTTTGAAATTATTCTTTCAATTCTTGTAGCCCTTGCACACCTAACATATTCTCAGTAACATTTATGTGGTATAAGATTATTACACTTTATTTCCTTGAGGGAAAACCATCTGAAGAGGGGAAAATAAATCCCTTGATATGACCAGTTTAGTGCATATGTCCTGATTTTATGTTGTATGTAATTTTTTTATATAATAAATATTTATAATGTAAGGAAATTAAATATTATACAAAGCTTCTACAAAGACGATATTTTCAAGCATTAATGACGAAAGTCAAAGACAGTTCAAACAATTCTTAAACAGAATTTTTCCTCCCATGTTGCTGTTGAGCCGCTAGCTGAGGAATGAGCCAGGTTCTCCGACAAGGAAAGAGAGAAGAGAGCTTTATTGTTTTGATTTCCATATATATAGAGTTTACAGAGGTGCCCCAGATTGGTCAGCCCGAGACCTCCCCCTAGGCCCAATTGGCCAAGCCCGAACTGACCTAATCCAGAGACGTTGTTTGCAAAACATCCAAACTTTATCTTTGTTTATGAAATATAGCAAAATGTTCCCACGGGAAGGACCTGGGCTAGCCACACTCCCATTTTCCAAATGTGCTTTTGACTTGGGGCCATCACATTTGAACTCATCATGGCTGTTTTCACAACCATTTCTGGAAAATCTTCTCTTTCTCCTGCCTTGAAGGTCTTTTAAACTTCATTTCCATTTGGATCCTTTGAATTGTTTTCCAGGCCACTAGGTATCTAACCATAGCAGAACTCTCATAATGTGTGGTTTGTCCTAATTATCAGAAGTCGTGAGTATTTTAATAGTTGACTCACAAACCACCTAACTTTAACAGAATAAAAAAAATATTAGCTCAATTAATTTGGGTTTAAGTTCTTTTAAGCCTTTATTTTCACAAAGATATACACACACAGTCCTATGTCACTTGGTCAATAGAGCATGAGTCACTTGCTGTTGTGCTGCTCACACTTTCACCCTCTACTTGCATTAGCAATTAAAAAGTATTAATAGAGCATGTGGATTGCACTGAAGGTCAAGATGCATTTTAACACATACCTAGCTATTTTTTAGGAGCAACCACCGAATTGTACCACCACTATGGTATCTGTATGTCTAGTGAAAACATACGTTGATTGCTTTCACCAATATTACCTCGTTGCATCAACTCTCTACAAACTACACTTTTCTGTCACTGTGGAAGAGGGACAGTGCAGAAACCCAAAGTGTCAATGGTGGCTTTGGTTAAAGCATATGGAGATAAGTACATCTCATCTCAAAATAATTATTAGGTTTTGTCAGTTTCCCTGAATTTTGAGAGATCATTCACAAAGTGACTCAGCCAAATATTATTTGGGGTCTTTCAAGTACATGGCAGTTTGTCCATGAACAAATTTCCAAATTCTCCCATATATCTAAAATGCTGTGTTTGTAGCCTAGTAAGTTTAGTGTCAAAATTGCATTCTCTCCACACCCCCCACCACACCCTGTGAATTGAGTATGGAGCAACAGTTTTAAGTTTCAAATCTGCAAATGCCTCCTGAGCTAAAAATCTAATTCTGGGCATGGTAATTAGTTGGAGGATAGCTGTGTTTGTCAGCCAAGTATTCACAATATTAACCTGTTTGCAATTCCACTTAGCATGTTCATTGAACAGAAAAGCATCAAATCCATAACATGCAATTCCCTGCAACTACTGCTTATCCCAGTGATGACCAGTAGAAAGGAGTGAATTCAGATCTGTTCTGTTGAGTTGTGACAAAAACATCAAGGTGGGTAAAAAAAAAGTGGAGGAGGAAGAAAAAAGAAGTTGTGTATGGGAAAAAAATTTATACAGTCACAAGAGGAACATATGGTCATGACAGGTGAGCCACATGCATCCAAGTAGATGCAAATTAGTTGGTCTGTTGAACTCAGGGAAGGGGAAAAAAATCTGCATACACACTGAATACTTCTACCTTACACCAGGGTCAAACCAAAACTGATGACACATGTCAGCACTCACATGAGATATCGAGCAACAACTCTAAAATGCCTAAGAGAGGCCATGCCTTTTTCTTCTTCCACCTCAGATCACATGAGCTTACATCCTTATAGGAATCCCAGCAGGCAAGTGCCACATTGGAGCTCCACTGGAACTAAGGTAATGGTGGTGGACGACTGTTGAACAGCTTCCAAAACCTACATTAGTGAAATTATGATGACATTCTTACATTACAAAAAAGTTCATGGCCTCAGTTAAGTTGGAATATAGTTCTCTGTGGCTATCAGTCTGAACTTGTCATAACTCCTTCGCAGCAACTATGGGAACTGAATCACAAAGCATCTGGGGGAAAGCAGAATCCCAAAAAAGCCAGTGAATCATCCTACAGTGTCCTGTTACTTCAGGGGGCGAGCACTATTCCCAGTACTCATGACAGTGAGCAAGCCTGACTTGTCCACCTGATTTTTCCAACACTGAACTTGGAAACCTGCAAGAAATCTTACTCATGATTGTGGGCTTAGGGACTGGTAGAACTGATACAAAAACTGTTGGAGTTTAGGCGCAGCAGTCATCAGAACTAAGTAAAGCATGCAGTGAATTTATTGTTTAATCAATTTTTATGTTCTCTGGTTAGCTTGGGAAGTTCCCACAGGAACCTAGGGGACCTTCTGCACCTGCTTCAAGGGGCTTGATATTAACCTTGTGTTTAATATTTTTTTTTTAAGTATCTAAATGAACAAAAGCAACAAAACAACACTTTTATCTGTGTTTCAGGAGTAGCAGTTGATACAGTCATGTTTTCATCCTACATGCTGTATTTCTTCAGAATACATCCAGTTGTCAGACTCTGAAGAAATTAAGAAAAAATAAATTATGAAAAAAAAAGACTTTTCATGTAAATAGAATAGATCTTTTCCAATAACTCACTATTATAGCACTACTTCTCTCCTTACTGATATTCTGGTACTGACAATTTAGGGCAAATTAAGAGAACTGAGGCTTTCTGCAGACAGAATCATACAGAGTTTGACTGAAGCTTCAGCAGGACACTAAAGAAGCTCCTCTATAAAATAAAAAATATATATAACCATAATAGACATTTAAAAAGAATACATCTCCCAGTCATATTATCTTCCTTCACAAGTGAAGTCTGCAGAACAATTTATGAACACTAGCCTTTTGCCACTCCTACTTGCTTTCTGAATTTCTTCTTCAGAGATGACCTGAGTGACAGAAAACACAAACTGCATATGACCCTTTTGAATGTAGAAAGCACCAGCAGCAACCAGGCCCCTTTCCTCTATCCACCAAAAGAAGCCAAGGCATGACCTTGATGTTGCAAGTTTCTAATTAATACTCAAAAAACCACTGGTATATATACACACCCAATCCAAAATATGAAAATTAAGAAGATTTTCCGGCTGTAAAGCTAAAATATCAAGCTTCTCACAGCTGGGCTGAGTGGATTTGAGAATCCCTTAGAGTCAGCATTAACCCTCACTGATGCACAAGCACAGCAGAGTCTAGAGATATTTGTGCTTAATTTGTGATTAAAGGCTTGCAACTCATAAAATAGAAAGAAGGAGAGAAAGAAATAAAGCTTGTCTGCAGACAAATAGATTCCAGCCTACCTGCTTTTTGTACTTCTGTCCATAACTCTGGAAAGCTGGTGCTTTTCTGTGCCGATGAAACTATCATTGAATTGATTGCCTCAGTTGCTACGGAAACCAAAGGGATTATGCTAATGGATATTATTTATGACACTGGAAACCTTAGAAAACATTTGCCATAAAAAGATGGTGCCACAAGTTAGTTAAAAGCTACATTGTGTTTTAGCACAGAAAAGAGAGATAGGATTTTTTCCTTTCTGCCTTCCCTCTGACATTTTATTTTTTATCAGATACTAATAGCTTTATGCTTGGTTTGACTGTCAGCACCACGTTATAGTCATGTTTCTAGCTTTATTTCAAAACACAGAAGTTAGCTCAAACACATTGATTCTAATTCTAAGCAGTGGAGTCCAGGATTTTTTTAAAGCATCACACATGATGCAAAATAGGATTTGATTTTGGGATTGTTCTCCAGAAGACAGAATTTTTGAATCAAACACATTTGATTTGAGATGCTTTCACCTTTGCTGTTATAAACTGTAAGCTATGGAAGATTTTCATAACAGACACAGCAGATCTCATAAACCAAATTGTTACGGTACAAATTGTTACATTTTCAGGAACCTATGTTTATATTTTAAAAAAGATAATCTCCATTAAAAGGAGACAGACTTTCTAAAAACAAAAAAAGCACCAGGGAATGGTAAATTATTTTTTTCTTTTTCCACAAGCTATATGTTCACAGCATGAGTCATGCATCAAAAAGCAACCACACAAGTCTGAACATATACCAGGGAAGGATCAAGCTCCAGGCACTTATTTATTTACAGAGAGCTCAAGGAGTTATTTCTGCACTGGAGCCACAGATGACCCATAGTCAGACACCTTGTTGCCATGGAAATCTCACATCACCACTCTCTGCCTTGCTCCCATTCAAGATCCTCCTTTGCATCCCTGGTGATCCCTGCTTGTCACAGCTTCCCTCATTTTGGGAAGGCAGCTGCTGCTGGCAGGACTGGAGCATGTTTAACCTTGTCCAGCACTTCCAGTCATAGGAAGGTCCAAAAAAGTGATTTTTTGGGATTATGATATTTGACTGAACATCTTCTACCACCTTACATTCTCGTGCGCACAGACCTCCAAAGTCATGTCTCATTGCTAATTAGTGTTACAAAGAAATAAACAGAGAAACTAGTGCTCTTCCATGCCAGTGAGAGAGTACAAAGTCCCAGCTAATTAATGAGAATTTGTTCCTGGAGAAAGGAAAGAGAAATAATATCTGATGACTGCTCATTCTCATGGGAGAGCCATTCACTGAGGCAATTCAGTGACAGCTCATAAGGTGCATCCAGAACAAAGCAATATAAAACCCAAAAACCCACACACATCCCAACTCCCCAAAATGTTGAAAGGTACAGGGAAGCATACACCCCACCTGAGTACACAGTCACAGAATATCTTGAGTTTGAAGAGACCCATAGGGATCAGAGCCCAGCTCCCTGCTCTTTGCAGGACTAAAACTAAACCATGTGGCTTTGGATGTTTTTTTTCAAAATCTCTGCAGCTAAAAATCCCTGCATAACAGGGAACAATTATACATCTTTTTTTCTTGTTGTTGTTGCACCCGTGCTTCTGTTTTAGATTCTCCACTCCAGAATCATACATCTATATACACATGAAAAATACTGCTCATTCTTAATTGAGTAGGTAGGAACACAGGCCTACAATAAGTTAGAAAACATAGAAATCAGAAAACTTATTGGAAGAAATACAGGACAAGAGTACATTATACTATCCCAACAAATACAGGGCATTAAAGTCACACAGAGCACTTCCCTTGGCATGGCCTGGTTGCCTTGGTGATATCTGAAAACATTTTAAAAAATAATACTGGTGATTATTCTTTATACAAGTAGACAATTCCATTTTCAGAAAGGTATCTCAATTTTACCCAGCCTGTAAGCTGGTAAACTGCAACCTATCAATATATACCTACCTGAAGTAATTTGAATATGAAACCATGAAGATCACAGTGTAAATGAAGGGGGAAAAAAGTTATGACATTTCCAAGTCGGCTCTAGGCAAAACCACCTGAAGAAAACACCCTCTCACAGACGCCCAGTGCTGCTGTTCACCTTTTAGTCTCCTCTGTGGCCTCAGGAGAGAAAGCTAAAAACAGCGTTCCTGACACTTTTACAGCTTGTGAAATTTAAATAGCTCTCTTTCTGTTCAAGATTAAAGGATTTTTTCAGTAGTAGTAGTAGTCCCAGCACTGAAAATTAGCCCATTCCAATTAAGGCTTTAACTAGAAGTAATGTCTCCCTTCAGGGAATACATGACATTTTAAATTAAGAAACATTACAGCTAACAGGCCTATAAATCTTCCCAATTAACTGTATTCTCTACTAGTTTATGAGTCTTCTGTTCAATTTGACAATCCTAAACTCCCACAGGGTGCAGAAGAGGATGAGACCTCTCTGGAAGTTGCTTTCCATTTCTTGTAGTGGAAGGGGATACAGACACCCTCCCTGACTATACTTTTATTCAAAAGATCTGAGCCAAATGGCACATCAAAGCCCAGCACTCTTCACTGCCATCACGCGAAAAGATTTTCAGTCAGCCAAAAGTCTCTGCAATGCATTTCTCCCTCTCCATAAGGAAGCTCCGTGTCAACACCACTAGAAACACAGCACCAAGTGATTCTCTCACAGGAACACTTTGCACACTTCTCCATGGATTATTCTTTTACTAATCAAAGCTTTCAAAGGACACAGTTCTAGGGTTTGTCCTAGGAGGCAGTGTCACACAATGGTGATTGAGGGTGCCACATGAGGTAGGCTGGAGGAGAAAGCAAGTACAAGCACACCTGTCAGCATTAAATGTAACTTTTCTTTCTGTTTTATAGGTGGGTTTATTGCCTTTTCATATGTTAAGAGGGTAGCTGAAAAGAACTGCTAAATAGGAGATAAAAAAGAGACATCTGAAAAAGTCGCACAGGGAGAAACACAAGCCAAGATCATTGAAAAAAAAGAACAGACTATACGAAGAGATCACTGCATTTTTTGAAAGACAAATGTCAAAAGCTATCATCCTAAATTGGATGAGGCAAGCTGGAGTACTGCCAGACACACAGTAAAAACACCCAGATGAAAGACCATGTTGGCTGAGTGTAATCATAGAAACACGGAATTGTTGAGGTTGGAAGGGACCTCTGGAGATCATCTAGTCCAACCCCCATGCTAAAGCAGCTTCATGTCCGGGTAAGTTTTTAATATCTCCAGAGAAGGAGACTCCACCACCTCTCTGGGCGGCCTATTCCAGTACTCTGCCACTCTCATAGGAAAGTGGGTTTCAGTTTGTGCCCATTGTCCCTTGTCCTGTCACTGGGCATTACTGAAAAGACCCTGATCACATCCTCTTGAAACCCACCCCTAACATATTTGTAAGTACTGATAAGATGCCCTTTTGGTTATCTCTTCTCCAGGCAAACTGGCCCAGTTGCCTCAGCATTTCCTTGTAAGAGAGATGCTCCAGTCCCCCATCCAACTATACAGCACTCTGCTGGACCTGCTCCAGTGAGTTCTTCCCCTCCCTGAACTGGGAAGCCCAGAACTGGACACAGCACTCCAGATGAGGCCCCTCTAGGACTAAGCAGAGGGGCAGGATCACCTCCCTCATCCTGCTGGCAATGCTCTGCCTAACATACACGAAGGTACCACTGGTTTTCTTGGCTACAAGGGCACTGCTGGTTCATGTACAGCTCGTTGTCCACCAGGACCCCCAGGTCCTTCTCTGCAGAGCTATTTCCCAACAGGTCAGTCCCCAGCCTGTACTGGCACCTGGGGCTGTTCCCTGTCAGGTGCAGGACCCTGCACTTGCCTTTGTTGAATTTCATTCAATTTCTCTCCACCCAACTTTCCAGCCTGCCCTGGTCTCACCGAATGAGAGTGCAGCCCTCTGGTGCATCAGCCATTCCTCCCAGTTTTGCATCATCTGCACCTCTGCTCACAGCCCTCTGAGCTCTGACATTCAGCCAGTTCTCAATCCACTGCACTGTCCACTAACCCAGCGCACACTTCCCGAGCTTACCTATGCAGATGTTATAGGAGACGGCACAGAAAGACTCACTGAAGTCAAGTAAGTCAACACCCACTGCTCTCCCTCATCTACCCAGAGTCATTCCACTGTAGCAGGCTGTCAAACCAGTCAGCATGACTTACCCTGGTGAATCCATGCTGACTACTCTTGATAACCTTTTCCTCTACGTGTTTAGGGATGAAATCCATAATGAGTTGCTCCATCACCTTTCCAAGACTGAAGGTGAGGCTGACTGACCGGTAGTTTCCTGAGTCCTTGCTTTTTGAAGACTGGAGCGACATTGGCTTTTCTCCAGTCCCCAGGCACCTCTTCAGTTCTCCATGACCTTTCAAAGATGATAAAGAGTGGCTTAGCAATAACATCTGCCATTCCCTCAGCACTCGTGGACGTATCCCACTGGGACCCATGGATTTGTGATGTCAGGTCTATCTAAATGACCTCTAACCTGATTCTCCTCAACCAAGGGTAGGTCTTCTTTTCTCCAGACGTTCTCCCTTCCCTCAAGGGTCTGGGATTCACAAAGGCTGGCCTTAGCAGTAAAGAGTGAGGCAAAGGCAGCATTCAACAACCCTACCTTCCCCATCTCCTCTGTCACCAGGGTACTGGCCTCATTCAGCAGGAGGCTCTCATTACACCTAGTCTTCCTTCTGCTACTAACATACTTAAAGGAGCTCTCCTTGTTGTCCTTGTCACATCCCTGCATACCCTGACAACATCACTGTATTTCTTCCAAGTGGTTTGCCTTTTTTTCCCACATTCTGAGAACTTTTTTGCCAGGATCTCCATGGAGGTTTTCTACCCGCTTTGTCCATCCCTATGAGTAAGGAATCAAGAAATCTTGATTGTGGAGGAAGTGATGCTTGAGTATTAACCAACTCTCTTGGATCCCCCATAATTCACAGAGCGTACAATGTGGCGCAACTTGGGGCCATTTCCATGGGACCAGTGTGCTTTGGAACTAGAAGCTGTTAGCACCTATGCTGGCTGACAGCACAGAAAGCAACAGTGCACTGTCCCACAGGTACTACCATAAAAGCACAAGCAAAACATTTCACAGAGACATTTAAAAAGAAAATTTTGCTGATGTAAAACAAAAACAAAGTCATTTTGCCAAGGCTATTGTCCCAGGCCAAACTACTGAGTAGTGCTGTAGAAAGAAAGAAAGGAAAAATACCTGAACAAAATATACCACATGTCCTCTGAAAATGCAGCATGTGTCACTACCTTCCATAAAGGTAACATGAAGCAGAGTTTCTGCAGTGGGGCCTTTGCAAACCACGTAACATTAGTCTACTACAATTGAGAATGTCCCCGTGCTGCCAGCTCTAGGGCCACTGCAGCTGACCTCCATTTATGCAAGCAAGACAAAAGCATCCCTTACCAGAAAGCTCAAGATTGCAAGAAAGACAGGTAGTAAAGGAAGGGAATATTCTGCAATCCTTTTAACCCACATCCTGAATTCACAAGTCTTAAGACTGTACATCAGGGTTGCCCATCAGAGCAATCTGTATTTAGCAGATCCTGGACAGAAAGTAGAAGAGACAAACACATTAAGATTCTTCATTTAAAACAAACAAACAAACAAAACAAACCACAAAGAAAACAAACAAACAAATAAAACCAAAACCCAACACCACAACTCATTCCAGTAACAACAGAAATGCACCACCAGGTGAGTTTGTGTTTACAAAACCTCTAATGCTCAATTAGGTCTGTTTAGCACTGTGCATTAATGGTTGATCTTAATGCAATGTCTTCTATTGATCACACTTCAGCAACTGCTATTGCTGCCACATAAAAATCTGTACACTGATAGAAACCTTTCCACATATGAACTTAAATGAGAGTGTTTGCCTCATTAGTCAGGAAACACTGTCATGCTCTAATTAATTTGTAGGAGGCAGAAAATGGATAACATATGGCTCTACTCTTACAGAATCAAGGGGGAAAAAAAAAGAAAACGTTTGATTGTATTTCCAGTACTCAGAGAACATCTCCACACACTTTCCAAGTGTTTACCATCTCTTCCAGAGGCACATACAGTATCTTTTATAGGTACTATTCACTCTGATGTTGAACACAATGAAATCTCAGACCCAGAGGCAGACCACATGCATGACTCATTAAAACAATTATGATCATTATAAATCAAAATAGAAAAAAAGAGAAATTTAGGATAAAGGTTTCTAGTTAATCCCTACCATGATTACAATACCAAGAATTCTTTTATTAACCGAAAACAATGCAAATATTTAGTTATATTTCAGCACACAACAAACCAAGAAAAACAACATAAGAGATTTAACATTTCTAGCAACAAGGTTCTGGAAACTGCCTTGGGTCAGTGAGTCCTACATCTTGTTAAAGTCTAAGCCCCACTTAAATAAGTTAATAAATGAGAAAAAAGAAGAAAAAAAATTCAAATCAGTCATGGCCTGGGTTAAGTTTCAGGATGTAGTTTTCCAAACAGGGAAATCATGGATAGGGAAACCATGAATCAGAAAGTCACTACAGCCTCAATACAGTTGTTTTGTGAGACACTGCGCAACAGCCAGGCTCCCAGGTGTAACACAGGATCCCATTACTCCCCCACCTGACAGGGAAGGAGCCACAATACATTGCAGAAAAGATGTGGACCTGCCTAAGGGGAAAGGGACACCAGGGGCATGGCACACCTCTTTGTCAGTGGTCAAACCAACTGGCAGATAAATTAGCTTAAAACCATATCCTTTAAGAAGGTTCTTCCTTTTCCCTCTTGTCAGAGGCCTTTATTACTTACTAAAACATATTTATATAATCTGCATATGAAGCAATTTGCTTATAACAACATTTTTCCCATCCCCAAAGTCTTTCTAGCAAGTTCTTCCATCCACTGTGAGTTGCAGAGTCTCACCTCAGCAGAGAGGAAAGTTCCCTTGTGGGAGCTGGAAGAAGGATAGAGCAGCCCCAACCCCAGCATCCTACTTCTTTTGAAAACATTCAAAATTCAGAGCATATTATATGTTTACTGTTATTGCTTCCCACCATAATTTTAATAAGTTTATCATAATAAAGTTGTTATAATAATCCTGAAAATCCCCAGGATTAAACTCCAAACTTAAAGCAGAAATAAGCTGAACTGCTAGAAGTGATGGGGAAGAACAGAAGCATTGCAGAGGGTTTCCAGTTGTCCACTGTAACTAGCACAGGTCTTTCTCGTGAGAACATTTTGCTATATTTCATAAACAAAGATAAAGTTTGGATGTTTTGCAAACAACTTCTCCAGATTAGGTAAATTCGGGCTTGGCCAATTGGGCCTAGGGGGAGGTCTCAGCCTGACCAATCTGGGGGACCTCTGTAAACTCTATATATATGGAAATCAAAACAATAAGGCACTTCTCTCTTTCCTTGTCTGAGAACTTGGGTCATTCCTCAGCTAGCGGCTCAACAGCGACATCCCATGGCCCAGGACCCAGGAGGTTGGAATTGCTCCCCACATCACAGATCAACCAATAACCAGTGCAATTTCCTACACAGAGGCAAATGGCTTTCATCTACTGGTTTTCCAACATGGAGGGAAATATTTTGTGCCCCAAGTCTTATTGATCGGCAGATATAAGTGTCTTGGTCTGAAAAGAAATCATTAAAATGTCACTTTCTCCTTGTACATGCCCACAGACACACACCTGTGCTCTTCTCCTTCCACACATTTTTGTGACTATTCAGGACTGCAGCTTGATCTCAAGACTCCTTTTTATACAAGGGACAATGAGCATATATGACAGGAAAAACAAGACGCAATAAAGCAAGAAAAAGTGAAGTAAAAGCAGCAAACCAAAGAAAAACATTTCACATGAGAAGTTTGCAGTTCTCCTGAAAACAACCTTGAAATTAACTACCCCAAGTATGAGGCTTGCTAAAGTGGCACTTCATAACTCTCAAGGTAAAATTGTTCACTTTCCCCAATTTCCCTTAGATTGAAATGTAGCAGAAAATGCATTTGTTGCCCCAATGTGCAGACAGAATGATACTTACTTGTTCAACAGAAAAGAGCACTAAATCCTATTATTTCTTGAGAAAACTCAGACAAGAAAAGTAAACACAAATTTTATTTTGATTTCCTTTGGCCCATTAGGATGCCACTATAAAGTTTTCAACTGGAAGAACAATCTTTTCTCCCTGTTCCCTTTCTCAGAATAAATTAGAGTAAAAGCTGTGACTTGATTTCATCAGGAAAACACAGCACTTGTCCATACTGACTAGCTCCTATTATTGGAAATTTTAATAAGATGGGCAGCCTGTCAAAAATACTTCTTGTCAAGAGAGAAAAGAAACAAACAAAAAGATGCTACACTGAAGGGTGCAAAAGCTGAGATTTCATATTAAAACCTTAAACTTTCAAATTAAAAAAGTATTTATTAAAGCAGACATGCTTTACCATGATTAAAGCTTCTAAAATCCATTCACCGTTATTCTAGGACTGGGTTATTAGGTTACAGACGTGCAAGATGGATGTAAAACACCATTCTAAAGTCTTACATGGATTTGCATACCCACAGGGAATCAGGTAGACCACAAGTGATAAGACAGACCAATTTGGGATTCCCTAGCATGGACAAAAGAAAACTTAACTTAGGAAGAAAGAAAGGAAGCTTGTGTGTGGCATTCTTAAGACTTAGTTTAAGGATAGCAATAATGAGTACAAAGTAAAAAAAAAAAAATAGTTTCTCTGTTTAAACACATTTTTTTGTTTATATTCAAAGAGACATAGAGTTTGCTTTCTTACTTTCATGTTTCTGTGATTCCCTCTGTAGGGAAGATGCACTGATAAGCTGGGGAAATAATTTTGTCATATCCAGAAAGACCTTGGAAAACTACAACTCTGAATCCCACAAGGTTACTTTTTAGACCACTGAGAATCATTTAATATCTTCTCCCCCCATAATCTTTCATCAGCCCTTTGGCAGCAGGTCAACTGCCAGTCATGAAAAGGCAGGAGACAGAGTCAAGTGTCCAAGTCCTCACAACAAACAAGTCCCACTGGTCTCACACAACGAGGTTTATAATTTGCTTAGAAGAAAAATAGGAGTCAGGACACCACCCAGGTTTCTTCATCGTGAACAAAAGGAAGGTGGATGAAGAACAAAAATGCATGAGGATGAAGGATTGCCATCTGCCATCCCTCCCCCACAGAACATACTTTTCAGAATCCTCCCAACATATCATCTCTGGATCTCATCCCAGCTTTTCCTCATGTACACCACCCGTGCTGGCAGGTGCTTCCAGCATTCTTCACTGGATAGGTCATGTTTTTCACGGCAACTCAACTCACAGGTGTTCAAGAAGGAAGCACTATGAGTAGCTGTCATTCCTGACACCTCAAAGAAGAGCAAACTGATTTTGAGTCAGGAAAGAAGGATGAGAGCAGTGGAAAAGCTGAAGGCACAAGAGATGCTGGCTATGAAGACAGGGGCAGTTTGGAACTGAAACTTGCTGATGAGCATTTTGACCCCTGAAAATGAGCACATCAGAAATCCTAGTCAGTGGCCTTGATCGTCACAATACACCCAATCCCAGGAGGATTGCTGGTGTGCAAGGGACTTGCCAATAGTCCCTAGCCATACAGATTTGACACCTTATACTCCAAATACTAGCAGCACTCTGTGAGGTTTAAATTATATTTGGAAATCAAAAATGCACAGAAGCATCAGGATTAAATGAATGTGCAAGAATATGGATTTAATTTTTTTTGTATGTGAGGTTGGTATTTGTTGGGTTTTTGTTTGGTTCGTTTGGTTTTGGTGGAGAAGGCTGGAGGGGGAGGGAGGGTGGGTTTTTTTTAATCTTATTTCTCAAATGTGCTGTCCACATCTCAACCAAGACAGCTGCTCACATCAGTGAAGCTGCCTGGGTGTTGTAATGCTTCCAAGATTACATGCTCCATGCTTCATATCAATGTGATTATATATATGGGCAGCATACTCCTAAAGGAGAGAATTAAGGACACACACTCACTCTGTATTTTCTACAAAGAACAACATGGTTTTTTTTTTCTAGCACTGTGAGCTTTAGAGTCACAACTCCTAGCTGATTAGGACAACAACTACAGATGTGCTCTTGGGCTGGAAGTATTATTTACTCCCACTTTCCATAGTCGCAGCATACATACATTAAATATTTCTGATATGATGCCAATACAGCTTCACAGCTCTTCCACAGTTACAAGACCTTCCTAACCTGTAACTCAATTATAGCCATCACTCCTTTTCTGCCTCCTGCCTTTTCTCCATGATTGTCTTTCATTCAATATGAATTTTCTTCCATCAGTGCCCATGGTAACATCCATAGAATTAGCTCTAGGCTAGACAGTGGCCATGAACAGCTCCCTAACCATGGAAACCTGCCAACATTTATCACAAATAGAAGACGTTTCACAGAAGTAAAAAGCACAACAGCACTTCTTTAACTATTATGCACATCCTTGGCACATTGTGGTAGCCAGAACAATTTGCAAACCTGGTGAACTGCCTGTTTTGTCTTTTTACATTTATAAGCACATGGATGTACCTTAATGGCATGTTCAAATATACTAGGACTATAAATTCAACTAAATAGTTACCTTTGCATCAGCCATCAAATAATACATGAGTCACCATGCTGTCAAAGATGCTATTGTGATAGAGATGTGCAACACAGAGTCTGCCTCGTGATGAAGAATACATAGAAACTGTTTTACACTGGAAAATTTTAAAGATGCATGCTAAATATTTAAAATTTGCAGCAATTATGAACATGACTTTCAGGTATAGGGGAGTTGGTTGCATTTTTTTAAGTAACTTTAGGTATCAAATTGGGATGAAGGATGATACAATCATATTCCATATGATAGTTTGGAATCCTGCAGTGATCTTTTAAAAGAATCACCAATTGTCTCCCAGAGTGTCTGTTTACTGAGAACATCAGATAATTAAGTTTACAGTGGTGAATCAGAATGAGTAGCAGACCCAGCCTTATTTGGGACGCAATCAAACTATAATTAGACTAGAAAACATTGAATGCAATAAAACACAGATATGCATGCTGTTAGGGGTTCCCTACAGGGACAGAGAAACCTTCAGCATGCAGCAGAGAAATAGTCAGCCTTGATCTTCATGGGAATCAAGTCCAGATTTATATGCACTTTAAAGAAAGGCACAAGGAAGTCCATGCCTGGCTCAACATGATGCTCAACTATTCAGTTTCTCCTCTCCTTCAATCAATTTAAGATAGCTTTTGCCCCAGAACACAGAGATTCACATCCCTAATTTAGCAATCAAGTATCCTCAGCTGCCATTGAACAGCCTTTGCTTTTATGTTACATATTTTCGTCTGAATGCTTTCTACTATTACCTGGAATGCTTGGTCATCTGTAAAAATGCTTCTGCTTTCTAAATCCATGCCAATTTACAGGTTATAAGCCTGTGGATGCATCAAGCCTTGTACAAAAGCTTTTATCACAAAGACTTGCTAATGACTGTATTTTAGCATTTCTGCATTCAAGACTGCTTACCAGAACAATATGATTGCCATAATTGATAATACCACTGATAATTAGGAGGCTTTATTTTCAGCCCCCCAAAATGTGCAAGATCAAATGTATTTTGTATAATCTAAGGTATGAATTTAAATGGTATACCACAGCAGCTTAAAGCTTGCCCTATGACAACACTTTCCCATCAATGTTTCACATTTAGGTGATATACCTAACCTACCTACATCTATGTAATTACATATATCATAGAAGGGTTTTGGTTGGAAAGGACCAAAGGACCTTAACAGTCATCCACTTCCAACCTCCCTGCCATGGGCAGGGATGCCTTTCACTAGATCAAGTTGGTCAAGGCTCCATCCACCCTGGCTTTGAACAATTCCAGGGATGGGGCATCCATAACCTCTAAGGGCAATCTGGTCCACAGCAAAGAATTTGTTCCCAAAATCTAATCTAAATCTACCCTCTTTCAGTTTGAAGCCATTCCCCCTTTCCATGTCCTATTACTACATGTCCTTGTAAAAAGTTCCTCTCCAACTCTCTTGTAGGTCCCTTTTAGGTACTGGAAGACTGCAATAAGGTCTCCTCATAGGTGAACAACCCCAAATCCCTCAGCCTGGTTTTCATAGGAAAGAGGCTTCAGCTCTCTGATCATTTTCATGGCCATCCTCTGGACTTGCTCCAACAGGACCACAGCCTTACACTGGGGGCCTGAGAGCTGAGTGCAGTACTCCAGGTAGGATCCGTCAGAGTGGAGTACTGGGGGTCGCAGTTGGTTTTCTGGGCTGTGAGTGCACTTCGCTGCTTCGTGTTGAGCTTTTTATCCCCCAACATGGCCAACTCCTCAGGGCTGCCCACAATCCACTCTTTGCCCAGCCTGTATTTGTGCCTGGAATTGCTCCAACCCAAGTAGAGGACCTTGCACTTTGTCTTGTTGAATGTCACAATGTTTGCATGAGCCCACCTATACAGAGTGGTCCAAGATGGGGCCCTTTGCTGGTTGCAGACCTGCTGCAGCCCAGGAGAGCTCAATCTCCCTCTGAGTGGGGCACTTCTCAGAGGTTTGACATACCTGGAGGATTGCCAAAACATGACATATCCTAGGCCAACACTTCCATCTTCAAGGTCCAATCTTTTGCCCTTTTGGAGATGCAAAAGTGAGTATTTCACTGATGTCTGAGGGGAATTTTTCACACATACCTTGCCTGCACTGACTGTTTCTCTCAGTGTGCATGTCCCTGCACATATACTATAGCAAATCTGAGAGAAATACTGCTTTCTTAGATGTTTAAGTACCTCAGATAACTGCATATCCAAGCCTGTAAGGTTAAGTTATTGTTATAAGCTTATTTAAATGCTGCTAAGGGTTGTTCTTTTGCTAAACTGTTAAACATAAGTTATAAGCTAAGTTCAGCGATGCTAAGAGTTCTGTTAAGTTGCTAAGTATAACTTCGAAATTAAGTTAGGTTAAATGCTGTTAAGTGTTATTCTTCTTAGATTGCTATGTTTAAGTTCTAAATTAAAAGTTAAGTGTTTTCCCTATGTTAAATTTCTAGACTTAAGGTACAAGTGAAGTTAAAGTACTGTGAAGTTTGAGTTAAACTTTTGGGCCCTGTTCCTTTTTATCCTTGCCCTGACTGTCCTTTTTTCACCGGTACCAGTCACGCACCCAGACCCACCCCTAGGTAATTCTCAGTTCATTTCTGCTATGATTGCCTAGATTTTGTTTGGTTTCATTGTTGCTTGCTTTCCCTTGTTGCGCCTTAGCTGCCCTGTAAGTAGCAGAGCGAATCTTGCCAACAAACTTGTCATGCTGTGTTGCTTAATATTAATTCCAACTCTTGCCCATACCCTTGCTGATGATTGTTTAAACAATCTCAAACACACTCATTCATGACACCAATCACCTCCCAGTTTTCCAGGTGGCTCTGATTCTCGGCCTTGCCAGGCACCAAGGTGAGACTGACTGGCCTGCAGTTCCCTGGGTCTTCCTTTTTACCTTTTTTAAAACAGAGGTTATGTTTCTCCTTTTCCAACCAGTGAGAACTTGACCAGACTGCCATGACTTCTCATATAGGACTGATAATGCCTTACCCATTTCATCTGCTGCCAGGACCCACAGATGTATCTCCTCGGGTCCCATGGACTTATGCACCTTCAGGTTCCTCAGATGTTCTCCAACCTCATATTCTCCCAGTTCCTTCCTTTGCCTTTTGTGACTTGTATGGTATGGCTGGAGCACTTGCTGGTGAATATCCAGGCAAAAGAGCCATTGAGTGACTCAGCCTTCTCCGTGTCCTGGGTAACCAGGTCTTTCCTTCCGGAGAGGACCCACATTTTCCCTAGCCTTCCTTTTATCACTGACAAACCTACAGAAGTTTTTCTTGTTGCCCTTGATATCCCTGGCCAGAATAAATTCTACTGTGGCTTTAGCTTTCTTAACCTGATCCATGGCTGCTTGGACAATTTCTTTGGATTCCCCCCAGGCTATCTGTCTTTGCTTCCACTCTTTGTAGGCTGCCCTTCTATGTTTGAGTTTGTCCAGGAGCTCCTTGGTCATACCTGCAGGTCTCCTGGCATTTTTGCCTGACTGCCTCCTGGAAGTGATGCATCCCAATGAAAACTGGGTAAGGTGATCCTTGAATACTAACTGTATTCTATACTAATACTAAGCTATCCTGGCCCCCTCTTCCCTTCCAGGGCTTTGTCCCATGGTACTCTACCAAACAGATTCCTGAGAAGGCCAAAGTCTGCTCTCCTGAACTCCAGGGCTGTGCCCTCTTTGCTGCCCTAAGGATCTCAAACTCCACCATTTCATGGTCACTACAGACAAGGCTCCCCTTGAGTTTCACATTCCTCACCAGTCCCTCCTTGTGAGAACCATCAAGTCGTTGCTTAGTGGAAATTAGGGGATTTTCCCACCATAAAAGGCAAGGTGTCACCAGTTATCCAATCCACAGCATCCTGTCACACTTCAAAAAAGAAAAATTTGCTGTCTTGTGTGCTCTGCAGCACATGTAATTTCTGACCAGGGTTTAAAAATCTCCAACACAGCACCACAGAAAGGTGGTCTGTTCCCTTCCAGGCCAATATACAAGTGGCACCGAATCTGCGGGAAAATAAGAAAAACCCTCTAACACTGTATTTGAAGTGCTAGAGAATCAGGTATTACTTTATTTGCTGGCCAGGATGTGCCTAGGAAAGTATTCCAAGAACACATAACATCAGAGAATTTTCTCCCGAATTTTATACAGTCAAAACCCCTGCTGGAGATGGTATCTGGTGAATGTCTGTGATAACCCCATGACCTGTGGATGTTCAGTGGGTGCCACAATGTCCTGCAGATGTTCTGTTAATGGTCTTTATCTTTCTGGTTATCTTTGGGGTTACTCCCAGTCTGTGGTATGTTAATCCCATCTCCATAGGGTGATACTGTATCTCTTAAAAAAACTAAAGAAAAGCTCCTTTCCCTAGGTAAAGTCAAGTAAAACTAGCTAGAGAGATACAATAAAATTTCTAAAGTTATATTGTTTCTGACACAAGCAGAGTTTAGCCTGAAAGTGAAATGACAGAGAGGGCTTCATTAGCAGAGCAGTGGTTTTACTTGTATTATTGTTAGTCCTGTGACAGTCATTCTTTATACTCCTGTAAAGTCACAGGACTTCTACCAATTTGTGCTTGGTCAGCAATTCAATAATCTCAGCTATCTTCCTTCAAGTCATTCTGAACAGCCTCTGACTCACCAAGGAGAACTAAATATAACTTCTACTCTATTCACTGCTGCTACAGCTGTGAGAGGAAAGCAAGCAAAGGCAGAGCACTGGGGTCCTAACCACACCACCGCCTCAACTTGCAAGCTTCACATAAACCACACTGGTTTCCTCCAGATGCTCTGTGAGATGGACCCCACCATCTTAGAAAGTTATAGAATTTGAAGTGTCAACAGAGCTGCAAAAATGGTATTTCTATAGTACCTAGCACTTCACTAATTACTGTCTGGGTAATGAAGCTGAACCTTTTTACACAGCTTAATGTTACTACAGCATTTTGCTTGAAGTGCATAGAGACTCAAAGAACATGAAATTTAGCAGTTGGGGGAGGGGGGTGGAGTATCCAAGTACCATTTAAAGGATATAATTAAAATCTCACTTTCATGCTTTTCCAAGAATCTAGCCTCTTAGGATTTTACAGAACAAAACCTAGCAGTCAGACGAGAGAGATTTTCACTAAGTAACATAATCAGAATATCATGACAAAAATTAATTTTGTATTCTACAAATCCCAAGAACAGAAAGCAGCAATAAAGGCAAACAGATTCATTATAGGGCTTGAAGGAGAAGGCCTTATGATTACATTTTTCAAAGCTAGCAATGAAATTGAAAATTATCCTAATGAATCAAATATCTGAAAAAGATATAGAAGTAGCACTGTTCTCTTTGTGTTTCTGTAAAACCAACATCCTCGGAATAAGATGCAGTAGTTATGGAAAATTCCTCCTGGGTATTCTTTCTCAAAAGCAGTTGGGAATTCAGTATAACTCCTAAAATTATTTTATTTACTTATATACATATATATATACATAAGTCAACACAAATTTCTTAGCACTTTTAACCATCTGGACTTGGTTTACATAAAGTAACATAAAAAATCCAAGTAAATTACAAGGTCTGGATATATTTTGCAGATTGCAACCTACCCTTTCATCAGGTTTAGGCATGTATTTGTTTTAAATTCAGAAAGTGGTCCACTTAACCTTGAGCATAAGGAGCAGCTATCATGTGAATAATTGATTATGGTTACTTTCTTAATTGTTTTTCCAGTGAATACAGCAGGAGCACGTGTCCCTTTGACTTTCAAAATACAACATTCCAAGTTAGCACCTTTCCTGTACTTGCCCTTTCCTGTTAACACCTCTTCCATTAAAAGCCTCTTCGATAGAGTCAGTGATTGAGGCTGGCTCGAGTACACATAACACTGATTAATCACCAAGAACACAGAGGCTACAGCTAAATGACTTTGATGGAGGATGTGCACACTCCTTACAGTGCAGTTGAGCTGGGGAGACAGCATGGTTTATGCTACAGAGAGTATTGCTGTATGAGAAATCTTAAACCCAGCCTCAAGCAGTTCAGACTAAGCTGTGGCTACCTTCACTGCAACATCCATCACTTCATTTTTGGCATCTTTTATCCCAAAGGCATCCTAGCTGTAATCACCTGCATGCCCACAAAAGCCTTACATTTCCTTTGCTGAGAAAAACTGCATTCTCATTTCACTTTTAAAGCTTTTCTCAAAATTCTCTTCAAGGTCATGCACTGCCAGATTCCAGTGCTTAAATTTTCAAAAGGGCATAGTTCTGTATCCACTTGCACTTACTAAAATTCACATCCTCCTTCTACCACCTGAGAAGTGGGAAGCCAGTTGCTTAAAGCATATAAAGCAGGAAAGGAAGCATGGTTTTTGAGCGGACTGATAACACATGCCCTCATATTCACATAGCCTGTCAGTGGATTTGTTCAAGGTCTGCTTCCATATTTCATTGATGTTGTTTCAAATGTGATTCGCCCCAATCGAGCTCAGAGACACTTCAGAGACCAAGTCAGAGAAGTGGGTATTTGCTTTATTCGGTGCACCGGATGTGTGGGAATTGTTTCCACCAAACACACATACCTCAGTACCACAAAGACACAGTGTTATAGGTAAAATCATGAATATAAATTACATTCTTCAGGATAGGAGTGGTTATACAAATCATTTCTCAGAAGTCATTAATGTCATTAGCATGTGCACCATGCATGCTCTGTATATCCTGGTGGTCTTTGGAGACCCCCAAAGCCCCCTCCAAGGTGATGGTCCTTCATGGGATGATTCAGCAGTTTCTGTGCTGGTTTCAAATGCATGCTTAGCTGATAAGCCATCAGGCCAGAGCTGTTACCTACAATTTGAATTTGAATTAAGAGTTCAGCCTTCAGCCCTGGAAGCCACAGACAGGTGCCTGTGCTGGTGGAAGGGGGGCAAAAGCTCAGAGAATCTTTCTCAATCCCCCCTTTTCTTTTGTAATTTGTAATTCTTTACAAATCTTGTATGTCATAAAAGTAAATATCTTTCTCTATTTTATATCTAAGTTTATACTTTTGCCATTGAATATAAGCATCGCAATTTCAAGTACATAATTTCATACAACAATAACTACTATTGCAGACAGTAAATAACAATGCAATAACACAAATAACTACTATATACATTTGTTTAAGTTAGGATTAACATAATTGCAACAGCTTGTATTTATAACTGTACATACTCTTTCTCTTTTGGCATACAGCAAATCTATAGTTAATTGTGAGATGCTCTTTATCTTAATTTGCTGTGTTTTTATGGCATCTGCAGTGGCATTCATTATGGTCTCTACAATGGTAGAAAGATTCTTCTTTAGTTTACTTACTTTGGGCCAGGGTATAAACTACCTAGCAAAACTGTGAAAATTGGTGGGTTTATATATTAGTATAAAAGTTCGGAGTAAGCTTTGTTAGTTGAGGAACAATGTTAGTTGAGGAACTAATGCGGAGAGATACTGGTTGAGCGGTTATTTTGAAGAAAAAGAAGAAAGACAGAATCTATAGAAATTCTAAGAGGAATGTTAATTCTTTTGGCTTTCTTGGGCCTTCCATCCCCTAGCAGGTTTCTTTGGAGTCAGGGATGGGGAGAATTGGGCACTGCCTCTGCTGTGTGCATGGCTGGCCCCACTACAGGGCTGGGCTTGGAGCTCTGTGCAGCACTGCCTCTGCTGTGTGCATGACTGGACCTCACTGCAGGGCTGGGATGCTCTGGGGCTAAGGAGCAGTTCACTGTCTCACCAGGGCAAGGCTTGACCTGCCCCTTCCCCACACACACCACACACACAGGCATTTTGAAGTGTTGCAGAGACACTAATTTTCCAGTTTTGGCAGCTCACATCATGGCTCCAGACAGTGACCAGGACCACTGATAGCTTTTCTTGCTTGTAAAATGGGGTACTTTTCTTCCTCACCTTGGTAGAATTTCTAGCAAACAGAGCAGAAAGGAAAGAGGAAAGCATAAAGGATAACTGACTAAGACTCTCATACTGTTAGTTTTTTGCTTGTGATCCATTAGGCTATCTTTTCTCTCCTTTTCAGTCTTTTGTTTTACTCTCCATAAATCTAGATTATCTTTCAATTTACAGAAAAAATATGCTCACAAATATTAGCCACTCACATAAATCAACAGACGTTTAGGATCTTTTTATACGATTTTGCGAGCTTTTTCTAGGACTTCAAATGTGCTACTGAAAAATGGCACTTTTAACTGCTATTTTAAATTTAAAGTTATCTTTTAAATTGCAGAGCCCACAGCCTGGCAGATTGGTCTATGACTTTTAGCGATTTTTCAAAGGCAGTATTTTCCTTTTGTGGGGCTTAGCATCCTTAAACACTGGACAAACAAATATGCTTTAAACAGCAACAGTTATAAATACTTAGTAGAATAGCCAGCCATCCTTTTGAAACCTTTTCATTTTAAAAATGAAATTATTTTGTTATTGTTATATTTCAATTTCACAAATTTAGATTTAAGCTCATATAGCTTTCTCTTTTTTTTCTGGCTTACTTACCCCTTTGCATCTGAAGCCATACTTGCCATTACAATTATTACAAGGTTTTGCTAGGATAGCTGACTGTGGATAACACTGCTCTGGAAATACAAAAAACAAAACCATTTAATGTGTTTCATTTTGGCGTTGCAGCTTTTAACCGATTTACTGTATATTATATTGTCCAATGTGGTTCTTTTGTGTCCTCTTTGTCTGGAGTTTCACATTAGAGAGGAGTCTCTGGCCATAGATCTCACAGTCGTGAGGGAAGTCAGCAGTTCTTTTTGCTTTTGTGGCTTGAGTAGCTCCTTGTCTCACATCTGGACACAGCTTTTTATCTGATGAGGACACACTGAAGGATGTTAAAACAAACTTGCACAGTGATAACATATGTTAGAGTGGGGAGAAGGATGAATTCTTGCCTCTTTCAACTCCCCATTGGAAATTCTTATACAAATCAAGTTTTTAATAAGTGAGAAATTAAGATTTCATGAAGTAATGTTTTACTCTTGCAGGTTAATAAACTTCTTTTTTTTTTCTTATAATTTCTTAAATGCATGTATTACTCTATATGCATATTTAGAATTAGTAAAAATATTCACTATTTTGTCTTGATATACTTCACAGGATTTTATAAGCACTTACAGCTCTGCTACTCGAGCTGACTATGTGAGAGGCAATGTTTCACTTATTTTAACTTTCTTTGATTAATGATAGTGTATTTTTCAAATTGTTACTCTTCTAGTACTTTTGAAGACTCAGTACTAAATACATTTTCTCCCCAGACCAGGGAGTGCCTCGCGAATCTTCCCTAGCCTGGGTCTGGAGATTTATCACCTGAATGCTGTGCAGTCATGGGTTTTTTCAGCTTCTTCAAGAAGGCTGAGTCAAAGCCCTTGTTTTTTGTTTTTTTTTTTTTTTTTTTAAATACTCTTGTTTTACTAAACAAGATTCACAGTACAATAACTGCGCTGGTCATCTACTCAGATGCTTTTTGAGTTAATAAATCTTTAGCTTGGTGTGAAACTTACGAGGTATATTTCTATTGTCAGCCTTCGGGCCTCATTTACCATCAGAGCCCTGGCTGCACAACTTTTGCAGACAGTGCGGCCAGCCTCTGGCTACATTCTGAGACAATGAATAGCTGCCAGCCACTGGATTTGGTAACTTATAAAATTAGCATCAGGCAACCGTGTTTTCCAAAAGTGGCTGTCAAATTCTCAAAGCATGGGGAAGAACACTTTTTTTGCAAAAGTTACTTGCCATGACAACAAACCATACAGAGAGGATTGAACCCCCTTGGTGACTTGAATTAAGCACACATTGTCACATTCTTGGCTGCTTGAACAGCCCAGACAGTGGCTCAAGAGACACACCTTGTCTCCACCTTCTCCTCAGCAGTTCTAAAATTTTTTTTTTCTCTGCAGCAGTTAATTTGCATTTTCTCTAAGGCAATTTGGCTGGCTGCTTGAAGGGTAAAGAATTTGAATGAAAAGCATTTGAGCAAACCTTTGTTCAAAAAAACCCCAAAACAACAACTCAGAGTAACCCAGGCAGGAGATTTTAACTTTGAAATAGTTAATTACAAAATTTGGTACATCTTTTCTACAGACATTTTTGCTTTCAGTGTCTCTTTGGCATCAGTTTTGCTTTTGCCTTTTTTATCCTTTCTTACATACACTTGCAGTATCTTTCTAACCAGTTTGTTCAGGGCTTATTCAGCCCTTCCTCCAGCCCCCACCCGTACTACTGCCTGGGGGTGCTCATTGTCCCACAAAGTCATTCTGGTGACCCAGACAGAACTCTTAACAGACAATCCACATTTCTAAACATTCTCTCTGCAGTATCCAAACGCAGCTCTTCCCCCTCCTACGCTCTCAGCAGGCAAGGCCAGCAGCACCACAGGTGATCGGTGTGTCCCGCAGCCTCGCAGAGACCGGGAGGCCACAGCCGCCCTGCTGCAGGGGCTGGCAGGGTCAGGGACTGCCTGGTGCTGAGCCCACAGCTGTCCCACAGCTCCAGCTCGGCTCCGCACCTCCCCACAGGCCCCCAGCCTGTGCATCCAGCCCCGCACCTCTGCGCTCGCTCCCGCCGCTCCGAAAGGGGAGGATACAGGGAATTGCAGCTCGCCCTGGGTCAGCTGCTAAAATTTTAGGCAAGATGGGGGAGGGTCTTGAAATACTTCTCTTCTCTTCCTTCTTTTTCCTTCTTTTTCACTCTATTTACTCGCAAGCTCTATCTACTAAAACATTCTATACAACCATATTTCAGCAGCTACACACAGGAGTTCTAAAGAGGTACTTATTAGATTCAATTAGTTATTTTTTTCTCACGGGCGTCCCTGCATAAATTTATATGCCGGCAAAAATACCAATTAACACAGGTAAAATTTTTGCACACACAGTACAGGCACACACATTAAAACATTTCAGAAGCACTCGAGCAAATAGACAATATTACTTCCTCTCACAATTAATACACGTGCACTAAGTTTAAGTTTCACAACTGTTTCCACACACAAAACACAGAATTTTAAAGGCAAAATCAAATAGAGCAATATTAGAAAGGTGTTGGGGTCTGAGTGTTTTCAATTCAGCAGCTAAAATCTTTCCCTTCAATAATACAATCTGCCCCCCTTCAGATGCTCTAAACCAACGGTTTATATATGATTTATACTCATTCACTCTTTACCACTCGCTTCGCTTTTCTCTGGCCGTTTCTGTCACCAGAGAACGGAAACGCAGATAGAGCTCCAATATCGCTTAGTGTCGGAGACACGTCTCATTCATTCACACTCACACAGTAACAAAATAATGTCACAGTAACACAGTAACAAAATAACAAGAGACAGAACAAAAATCACAGTATGGTGTAATACAGTGAGGGCCAACCCCCTTAAAGGTACCTTTCACTACAGCGGGGTCCAACCCTGGGGTCCAACCCTTTAAAAGTACCTTTTCCTGACATCGGGGTCCAACCCCTTGCCCGGGACTAACTTCGGGAGACCCAGTCTCAACCCACCCTCGAGGACTAGCACCCCGGACCTGCAGGCATTTATTTTAAAAGTAGCAAATACCTTAATTTGGTGCAGATGGTCCTTAGTCTACTCCCGCCGTGAGCCAAAGGACAGCTGAGCTCCCCCTGAAAATTCAGGGTCGCGACTGGGAGGTCTGCTTACCCCAGGATCCGGCAGCCGAGCAGAGTTAGGGTTCCATCTGGGGTGCCAATTTGATTCGCCCCAATCGAGCTCAGAGACACTTCAGAGACCAAGTCAGAGAAGTGGGTATTTGCTTTATTCGGTGCACTGGACGTGTGGGGAATTGTTTCCACCAAACACACATACCTCAGTACCACAAAGACACAGTGTTATAGGTAAAATCATGAATATAAATTACATTCTTCAGGATAGGAGTGGTTATACAAATCATTTCTCAGAAGTCATTAATGTCATTAGCATGTGCACCATGCATGCTCTGTATATCCTGGTGGTCTTTGGAGACCCCCAAAGCCCCCTCCAAGGTGATGGTCCTTCATGGGATGATTCAGCAGTTTCTGTGCTGGTTTCAAATGCATGCTTAGCTGATAAGCCATCAGGCCAGAGCTGTTACCTACAATTTGAATTTGAATTAAGAGTTCAGCCTTCAGCCCTGGAAGCCACAGACAGGTGCCTGTGCTGGTGGAAGGGGGGCAAAAGCTCAGAGAATCTTTCCCAAATGTCTCACAGATAAGGACCAGGGCGAGGTATTGCTCCACACAGGCCCAGTGTGCAAGAGGTCATGGAGTGCTGGCAGGACATCATCCATCCTTCTCCAGGTCCAGTGAGCACTGAAAGCATCACAGTAAGCTCTGTGCAACTTAATTTCTTACACTAGAGGTTTCAGGGCTCAAAATCAAAAGCCTACAGATTTGTAGGTCTCATTCCTGTATCACAAAGCCATTCACTCTGTGTTGGAAATAATTTAACTGCTGTTAGCAGATAAATTCTCTCACTGCAGGACAGATGTTTCTAAAAGCTGACTAACCAGAAGAGCAGGATAATGATCTTTTAGCAAACTAGGGATTTTCAAAACTAGTCCAGTCTGAAGAGGAACTGGAGATTCTTTGATAGTTCTGCTAAAATCCACTGTGAGGAGCAGTAAGAAAATATTTTCAGAAGGTACCTATGAGGTGTAAGAATGAACAAACCTTAACTTTTATACATTCCACGGTTCATACATCAATTTATGCTAGTACATGGGACTGAAAACCTCAAATCAGACATTTAGGCACCTGTGCCATGGGAAGGACAGTGTCTGAGGAGAGGAGATAGAGGTAGATAAGGGGCTATAACAGCCTGTTCAGATATTCAGCATTTTATGAATTCCATTTCCAGAAAACAAAGGAACAATTTATGCTCAAATTCAGGGATCTTCAGTAATTGTTCTTGGAAGCCTTGGAAGGCCTCATACTAGATTTCTCAGGGGTATTTTAAGCATTTAAATCCCATTATCATGTATGAGCTTTCACAGATCAGCAGCTCAGCATGTAATTCAGTGGATTTTCAAGCACGCCTTCCTCCCAATAGCTCCTGTGTGAGTTAGTCATGAAAAAAAATGTAGGACATGACTAATTATAGAATAAAACCTGACAGAGGTGGTCTACCTGAAAGATTTTCTTTGGAATAATAATTTTAAGAACAACTATATTTAACCGTATTGCTGCATTCACAGATAAAAAAGAGTCCCTATTAATCAAGTTAAACTCCTGCTCTGCAGTATGTCCTGTTCTCTGCAGTCTTAACAGGCAGCTGATTTTCCCCATTTTTGTAGAAGTCTTGAAATCTTATGCCCCAACTTCAGTTACTGCTTTAAACAAAGCACAGCTCCTCCACATTTCCCTTGAAGAGAATATTTAAACTTTAGTTTTACTACCTCTGAATCTCCAACACACTCACTGATATTTCCAGACCAAGCATAAGAATTCAGCAATGCCCCAGCATTGCCAAGAGGAATATTATCTTGTATATAACTGTACTCTGAAGAGGCTGTGGAATGGCATCTTCCCCATAAAAGAGCATCATACTGATGATTAGTTTTGGCTCTGTCTGTGTTAGCTCTTTTCCAGGTCCTCTATTTCCATTTCCTCTTCAGTTTTACTCAACCATTTTAAAAATCTGGTCAAAACTTACCCTTTCTCTGTCTTTGAGATGATATCCATCCTTTTATAATCTTTATGAAGTAGCTGCTAATGGTACCAGACCTTTGACTCACTCTTCAACCGCTACAGAATGAAAATATTCCTGTTTAAAGGAACTTGATTTGGCCTTTTGAAAAGAGCCCTTGAAAAAACAGTGGTTAGAACAGTTATTCCATGGTAGATGCCCCACTGCAATCCCAAGGTGTGACTGCAGTCATACAGATGCACTCAAGCCAGACATAACCCTGGTTATCTGGCTCAGTTTCCATGTTCTTGACAAGCCACCACGTTCTCACCAAGGCTCATTGGCAACTGCTTCATGGCTTGGAAACTATGTCCTAAGTGACCATGGCTACACATTCTTCCTGATGTGCAAACACTACAATATTTAGCTCCCAGATTTTCCAGCATATATATCCCAAACCATTGGAAATGGGAACTTCCATGTTAGCCCAGGTGAGGTCTGTAGTCATGACTTAGCACACAAAACATAAGATTGGGCATTAAGCCACAGGGTGAATATTCTTACGCATTCTTCCCTCACATTGAGCAGAGAAAAAAGTTAACATAATTCAGTATAGGTGTTTTCAAAAGAAAACTACATTTATTGTGTGTTATTTAAGATTAGTAAATGGATATGCCTGTAAATCTATCAGCCCACATCAAAAATTCAAGTGCACAGATCTAAGAGAAGACAGCAAAGACAGAGGAAAGCAATGAAAAATGCCCTGTTGTGACCTCACCACCTGAGGAAGGTGTTAATGCCTAACAAAAGACATCTCTGTGGCAAACCACTGAGCTCTTTAAATGCAATTATTACTTCACAGTGGTCTGGACCACATAATTTGCAACTTCAATACTTCCAGGACTCAGGCAGAATCTTGGTGCAATTATGCAATTTTTTTCTCAATTAGCAATCCATTTAAAAACACAAGAGACAGAAGAATTTATGAAGGTGTGGGTTTTTAAAAAGTGAGACAATTGAGGACTACACAATGCAGTAAGTTGTGCTCAGGTGTGCTGAGTCAGACCAGGAGGCACATGCAAGCATCTTAAGGAGGGAAAGGTGATTCCCTCTCTGTATCTGGTAAAGAAATCAAATATGCAAAGGCCTCAAGAGACAAACCATCCTCCTGCTTCATATAGCCAATACTTCATCAAACAAAACAGTGTTGGAGCCCTTCAAGGCTCCTTCCAATACACCCTGACCATGAGAGCTATTGTTGCGGTAGCTTTAGCTCAGCTGAGCGTCCCTAGCAGTGGCATTGCCCCACGGGACGAGTCATGGGAATAAAGCAACCCTAAAGGGGGTGCTCCTAGAGAGCCTTGAAGTAAAGCTATTGGCCCACCTTATCTCCCCTCCCATATTAATTCTAGAAAGTTCTCCTTTGTCTGCCTTTGCCGTGTTCTCTGATTGGAAAATTTAAAGTTCTGTATCCTCCCGCCTTGTTCCCCCATAAGATGAAATTATTGTCAATCCAGAGTTCTATGTACCCCGTTGGTTCTTTCGGTTTCTCCCCTCCCTTTTTCCCCTGCTATATAAGCTGCAACGCAACGCAGAAACCCCGCTTTTAGCTTGCTGATCCAGCCCTATTCCTTCCCTCTTCCATCTTCCCTTACCTTTAAATAAATCCCCTGGACCGCCGGGCTAACTGCCTGCATCTCCTGTGTCTGCTTTCGATCCCTGACTTGCACCGCTCCTCCGGGAGCTCTGCCGAGCTCCGGGTCGCCCCGCTGCCGCCCGAGAGCGGGCTGCCTCGCCGGGCTCTGCTTAAGCAGCCTACCCAATCCCAAACTGAGTTTGGGGGTCCGGGACTCCTTTAAGCTATTTTCTCCAGCCACAGTTGATTGGTAAACAGAGAAAGTCAAGTTCCTTCTGATTCAGACAGAAGATGTGGATGTGATCATGAAAACAGCAGAAGGGGGCTCTCAATGAACAAACAGCTCAGGAGAATGAGCCTGGAAATTCATCACCATCCCCCATAGCCATGTGTGTAATAGTGATCCAGCAAGGGCACAGATATGAACACCCTCTCATGACACTGCTTAGTGTCATGCTGACCCCATTTTGACTCATGTCACCTAGACAACGTAAGGACATAGCCACAGAGCATGCTTCTCATATGCAGCATGGATAGTGGGGGGAAATGGCAAGTCTAGACATGCATGTGGCCCTACAGACAAAAGCCAGGCCAGGCCAAGTTGCCCTCAAAACCACACAGTAAAGCATCGGGACCATTTTATTTACTGATAGATATGTACCTGAGAATGATTTGGGTTGCAAGGGACCTTACACTACCTTACAGAAGTACTAGGAACTGCAGAAACAATTGCTTCTGTTACTAAGAGATGCCAAGTACTATAAAAATTATAACAGTTTCCTTGGTCTAAAAAAACCTAACGTCCTTTTATTTTTGACATGGATGAGTCAGCAGATAGGAAAGGCAATTCCCAAATATAGCGTCTTGCACCAGAGAACATAGCAAGAAGAAAATTTGATCAAGGCTTCCTCCCTCACAGACATCACATTGCTTGTGATGAGCCACATCAGTCAAACAGCATTGCCCATCACCAGCCCTTCCTTATAAGGGCCCTGGAGTGTTCCAACAGTGAGGAAAACAGTATTTCGTTTGGTATGAGATGAGGAAATGACTTACATAAACTTTCTCATGTGATTAACACTACTTGGGGTACCCAGCTGGAACAAGAACAAAGTGATCAAATAAGTAGCTGTGTGTATTATCACATTCTACTTATTTTCAGGTAGATCTCATACCAAAAGCATGTTCTCTAGATCATTTTGAGCTTTCCCTAGCAAAGGCTTCTTGGGCAGACATTCCAGACGAGATACTTTATACTACACACACTGCTCACCATCAACAATTTTTTCTGAAAATTTTGTCAAACTACAGGTATTTTCTAACTTTTGGCTTTTGGTATTTTAATTCTGCGAGATATAACAATCCCATGATGGTCCAAGCCAATCCCTGGCTTGCCACGTTTTTCTGAAACAAAAAAGTCCAGTCACCTTGACTCATACGTGTCTCTGCAACATGAAGGGCATTGCTATGCAATTCAAATTTCAGAGAATTTCTGGCTTTATGGCCACCAGTTCCAGATGATGAGATTCATCACAGTTCTACTAACTTCAAGCAAAGCTATATCAATTTACTCCAAAGAGAGATACGATACAAGTGAGTACTTCTGGACCTCTTCCTGATGAAACAGCCATGAAAACAAATTACGTTTTTAAGAGTTGGCCACAAAGAACCTAGGATTAGGACATCATTGTATGGGTAACATGCTGGGTATCCTTACACATTTCTCCTTAAAAACACCAAGCTGAAATTACCTTCACTAACATTTGAGAGCAATTTTTGAGTAATCAGTAGGCAGTTTCGTCTTTTGCAAGGCATCTACATACTCAGGAAAAGGAATGCTCTTATGAATATAAAAATGTAACCACCAGACCCTAAAACATGTCTTGCAGAACTGTTTTTTAACATAAATACCAGATAAATTGTGTAAGTCATAGTGTAAAGTGAACCTCATTTGTAAGTACACTCCAAATACTTTACAAACTGTTGTGTCACTGGAATACACCAACAGGTTTGAATGGTAGTGTGGATTACCAAAATTTACTGTAACATTCAGTGCCAGTATTAAGCTGACTAGAATCAGATTTTAGGAACAGAATTTAATAAGCCTGTGTAACGCTGAACATAAATCATGCTATCTATAATAACTGTCACTTCAGATGACCTTGATAAATCTACCAGACATTTTCACTCCTTAACTCATTGCCTGGACTAAGAACATAAAAATCTTGAATTATTTCCATGGATTTCAAAATTATTTGAACTTTCAATTTTGGACATTGTTTCTCATATCTTCAGGATAACATTTATACATTTCCATAAATCTGTACTGCTACTAACATGCAAATCACTAGAGTATACAATCAGATAGTTTAACAAATGATAGATCAATTCAGGCCTCCAAATCCATGAGTATCAAACCACTTAGTTCTATTTCTATCTCTGTCTCTATTAATTTCCAGTCTCATCTCACTCAAAATATACCAGACACTGAGTATATTTGTATGCCAAATGATTGTGCTACAAAAGGATAGAATGAATTTTTGAAGGGCACATGCTAAGGTACCCAAAACACTAAGAAGTAAGACCTCATAGCTGCATCTTTTCCCAGTTTGCAATCCCAAGTCACTGAGTTCACTATCTGTGCCTATTTGTTGAGCTAAATGTCTATTGTGATGCATGAACACATAGTTGGGAATACATCTTCCTTCTCGAGAAGTACATTAATTCCCTCAGTACCACCCATGGTTCAGGATATTCTCAGGTGCAAGAAGAGTGAGTATGAGAACCCCTTCCCTCAAAGATATGCCATTAACAAATTAAGCAATCAAAACAGTCAGATTCTTTTTTCCCCCACTGCTTCAGTAACAGCACCCAGAATCTCTTGCAAAACACCTTTAGGTCTTGTTAAGTAAACATACAGCCCAATGGGTAACATATTCTAGAGAGAGAAGACACCAGAAGTATATAAATATCTGGTCTAATTAAACAAAAACTGATAGCAAACTCCAGATTGGCTTAGCATTAATGGAATTCAGTAGAGGCATTTTCTAATTTACCTCATAGTTTCCAAGATCAGGATCACAGAAAAACATGCAAAAATTACAACAGAAGAAAGCCCCCACATTACTAAAGCAGATAAACGTAAAAAAGAGCAAGCTCTTTGCTAACCTTTCTACATCAATTTTTTTATCCTCAATAAGAGCACAGCATGAATGCAATTAACATACAAGGGGAATTAGAGTCAAAACAAACTGGATCTCAAGAGAGGAAATCATAGCAGCAGCAGATGGAGGCAGCAGTAAACATTAAAGATGCTGGCAAGACCCAGTTCTCTCCTCTGGCATTTTTGAAGAAATATTTATTCAGAGTTGAGCCTACACACATAATGGTCAACTTACAATGAAAGTATATTTTCTCAAGGGGAAACACTGTCAAGTGCACAAACTCAGCACAGCACTACTTTACAGCCAACTCACACAACCAGCAGATGAACTTCCTTCCTTCCAGCACTCTCAGGGACTAAGCTTGCTCTTCTAAGTAACTTTACTTTTGTATGGTAACTAAGCTTGCTCCTCTAAGTAACTTTACTTTTGTATGGTAACATACAATTTAAGCCAAAGCTTGAGAAGTTAATACACACCAAAGAACAGAAAGAGCTGCTACCAATAGTCTCACGCTCACCCATTTGCAAGTCTGCAGCCCTTCTATTGACTTTACCATGAAAGTTGAGCTTCTCACCCCTTTATAGGTCAGGCAACACATGTGAGTGATCATCATTATAGAGTACTCCTGAAACTGGGTTTAAATAGGGTAATAGATTAAATACCTATTAACTGGAAGTCAAAGGGCACAAGAATATAAATCATGCATTCAGGAGTCCCTTGAGCCATGGTGGCAGCTAGTTTTAATTGGGTTTTTTGTTGAGGTGATTCCGCTTTTGTGATTTATAATGAAGAAACAAACCAGTCTTATTTTGAAACGTTAATTCATTATGATGCATAAGATTAATTAAAAAAAAAACCTCCAACAAAAAACAACAAACAAACAAAAACCCCACAAAACCCTAAAATGAACCAAAAATACCTTCACAACCACCAAAATCCTGCTCTGGATAACATGAAAGATCTGAAGAATCTATCTAACCTCTCTGCCAAAGAAAGTCTGGAAGATCTCCTCACTGTACTTAATCTCTATGCAGCAATTCTAAATGCATTATAGCAAGCTGCCTCACTACAATAGGTACCTGAGGCATTTGAAAATGTCCCTGGCCTAAGGCTTGAAGGAGTCTGAGACTGAGGAGTGTTACATGGCTATTCTTCCTCATAACTGAATTGAAATTGCATTTAGAGGCCAATACAACAGTCAGGAATTAAGTCAAATATCTTGGCAAAACACTTTTATCACCCCTACCTATACAATTAAGGTTCAAAGAGAGCCTCAGGTTTTTTTCTACACAGCCACCTAAGATGAGGAAGCACTTCAGGCTGAGTCAGTGGTGAAATCAGAACTCTACTGGCATTGTGAGGAATTTTGCCATTGACTCCAATGGAACTACACTATTGCCCAAGAGGTAATAAGAGGTGTTACCGCCTCTTAAGATAACACTGAAAAGCATAAAAGTGTCTTCTCATCTTCTGTATAACTCAGAATATACAATAATAATAATACTATTTCAGACAGCTTCTGAATTAAACCTGTTATTTCTTGTGGACTGGGCATCTTCCAAAAAGACTGCCAATCTTGATTATGAAATTGGACAGAGAAGAATCTAGCAAAGTCCTAGGCAAATTTCTAAAACAATTAGTTAGCATTACAGTTAGAACCATGCTCCTCATTTCTAGCCTGCATTAGCACTGCATTAATTTTGAGCACCTCTAACACCATACACTATTTTCTCTAAAATTATAATCATTAACTACCAGAAATTGCTTCTACTACAACAGCCACGGTGTTGATTACAGCCATGAAAATGCTATAAATCAGCTAAAAAGTCTCCCCTACAAAAGCCGTAGTCTATTCAATGTAATTAAACAGATTATGACCAAGATGCACCTTAACAATAGGAAAACAATTTAATAACTGGAATAAGTAACCAAGAAAGTCATTACCCCCTCTATAGTGGGAGTAACAAAAGGCTTTGGGGTTTCATTACGAAAAAAACCATTTATTTTGGACTGACACGAAATGAGAGGGTTTGTTTCATTTGAGACTAATACATTACTTTGTCTTACCTTTTCTCTCTCTGTCTTGGTCCATTTATTCAACAAAACCAAACCAAACTATTTTTAATGGAATAGCCAAAGGATTAAATTTCAAAGTAGAAATATTTTGATATTTCAATTGTTACTTGAAATATTTGATTCTGAGTTGTGCTTTATCAAAACATTTGTTTCAAAATCTTTTTGGTTTCCTTCTATGTTTTGTTTTCTCCACTGAACCAAATAAAAAGGTATTTCCTTTCTCCAACCCTTCAGAAACACTTTTTCTCAGTGAATTTACAATCTGTCAAAACAAAATTATGTCCTCATATATGGAATAGGTAAAAATCATTCCAAAAGTTGGAGAAAAGAATTATTGCCCTCGGTCATGAGGGATGTTGAATAGCCAAGTATAGTGGTATCTTTCAGCCTTGAAATTGATAACTTAGGCAAAAAGAATTAGAGAACTTTCTTTGAATGCTAGATACATCAATCATGAATTGAAGATCCTGGTTTTTCCACTTCTAGCTGTACAGTATTCAAATTGCACTCAAAACCTCTAATAAAAAGATGTAGTTGGTGACCCAGTGAAAATTCCAGGCTATGTCAGTACCCATCAGACCATGTCAGTGACATCATGATCATCTTACCATCAAGTAAAAAATCACTGGGACATGATTCACTGTAGAGTATGAATTGGTAAAAAAACACAAACAAAAATAAACAAACAATCTCTAAAACAAACAAAACCAATCAAAACCACACTAATTTCCTCAGATTTAAAAAAAAAAGGCACTCAAATGTATTATTTAGATAACTACATCTCATTGATTTAAAAGGGCTTAGCTCTCTTAAATGAGATACCACTGCCTGAATAATTAGATCCCAATGCAGTTTTGAAGATCTGTCCCTTAATCTTCAATCTTTTCAGCACAAAACACCCAGAACGAGCAGCTGTCTGGAGCTATTAAAAGGGAATAGAATGAAAAAGTGACTTAATTCGCCGTTAAAAATTCATTCGTCAGAGAATATAGTATCATATAGTGCCAAGCAAGCAAACAGAAGAAAAGAGACAGGAAAACATATTTTGTTAGGGTGTTGTGTGCTATTTCCTCATGAAGTCTGCACACAACTGTTATGAGGTTAAATATTCTGGAGAGAAAAGGTGCTCTGCTGGATTAGCTCTACCAAGTGCAGAGCACCACGCCTGCAGTGAAACATGGTCAGAGAAATCAAAAGGGTTTTAAAACTCTGTAGGCATAAGCAGAAGATTTATATCAACCAATCTGTCCTTGTTACATATTCACAAATGCAGCAATGTTTTAAATGTCCCACATGAAAGTCTGAGGATGATGTCAGTAGGATGATATTAACACTGGAACCTTGCTGGTTTATGTGTTAAAGAGATTACACTTCTCACTCTCAGGTGTCCATGAGAGTGGAACTGGTCTGCCCATGATTGCCACCTGTTTACTTTTGAATATCATCAGTGAATTAAGGTGGATAGTGTCACCACAGAATTCTGACTGTTTTTTAGTTCAGAAAAAATAGTGTTCGTTTCTTGAGGGTACTCACCTGTAATCCCACCAGTCCCATGCCCTCTGAAAGTGCATTGGGATCAACAGTGGAACTAAATTTTTATTGGACTGGCTAAAAAGAAGATAACATTTCCCTCGTGTCTCTACTCAAACACCTTGGATAGATTTGAAATGCTTATGTTCTCACAACATCTATAAATCATAGGAACAATCAGTGTATGCTCTCCTCAGTCTGGGGTTTTTCTTTCTAAACTGAGTTCTGGAGAGCCTCATAGCAACACAGGTGCTGTCTTTGGGTTGCAATTTGATAGAGGTTCTCTTGAAAGTAAATATATAGTTGGTTGCAAAAGCAGAGATGGCACTTATCTTTCTCACTGCTCTCTGGGAAGTAATTGTTTGGAGAGAGACTTTCATCGCTAAAGTCTAGCAGTGTTTTCTGAACAAGAAATATGGACTACAAGACAATCAACGACAGCCTGGCAATTGACACTTGGTATAATGGCTATTTACACTACAAATACACTGCAGTTGCACTGTTCCAGACAATAAAAACAAAGAACTCCTTGAACCAGATGATGCCTTCGCACAGAGGTTTTCACAGCATCCTCCAGAAAACATGGTTCCTGCCTGACCACCTCAGACACTGCCAGTGTACACGGGCAACAGCACCATCAGAGTGCTGTCCTTCCCATCTTTGGTCTTATAATTAAAATATATCTTTTAAAACTGTGCTTACGTTGATTACACTGTATTTATGTACTACCTTCACTCTGCCCTGTTGTTGAGATTTGTATTATGCAGAAAGGTATAGAAGAGATCAACCACAGAATAATTGCATCATAAACTTACAACAGCTGCTTTATAGAAGCCAACCAGTTTATCAAAAGATGATAGGAAGCAGTATAATGACTTCTGGAGTAGAGATCAAACAGATAAGATATTAAGACTCCAGAGGATTTTGAGAGTAGTTATTAATGTTGTCCTCATGACCCTCAGCATTCACAGCAGAGGTCAAATTTTCAGTTTCTCTCATTTCCATGTGGGCACCAAAGCACAGAAGAACTTGGCACATGGCATGTGAAGCAACTTTAGCAACCTCACCTCTGGGAACAGAATGTGCAGACATGAGAGAGTTACCAAAAGACTCTGGTTCAAACATTTTTCTTCACAGGAACCAGAGACAGGAATAAAGCAGAGAGAGAAACTCAACAGATGTGGCCTGACCACTCAAGCACAGTAACTCATGCACGTGGCAGCCACAGCTCAGCCTGCCCAGAAACCCAGCCTCTGGGTGTTTGTCCCACTGGAAGCAGAGCACTCTGGAAAGTCTTCCCTCGGCAGGGGTGCGCTGCACTTGAACACAGCTTACACCACACCTCCTCCCAAAGAAACTGAATTTCTTAGAATGATTCTGAACAGTTTCCCCTCACGTGTCCTTGGCTTTGAATTACTCTTCCCTTGAGAAAGCAAATTTTAAAAATTAACCCGAGCTCCCAGGCACTAATCTTCATAGTCAGTGTACTTTAAAACAACATGGCTGTCTAGCAGTAGTAGTAGCTGCTGCTGCAAAAGAAAATACTCTCTGCTGCATAGATTTGCTGTCCAACACTTGACACTTCCAGAAAATGGTGGGTTTGATATTTTGCTGTTTCATTTGGGTCTAAATTAAGGCTTTTTGCATCTAAACCATGTAGACACACTGCATTTACAAAGTTTATTTGGAAACAACTAGGCCTAAGAGTGAGAAAGTTTCTTACTGAACACTGGAAACAAACATAATGAATGGAGGCAGTCTCTGAGCAAAGATGGGTCACTGAAATACTTCTAATTCCTACTGCCTATTCCTCTTTGCTCAGCATCCCCTCACAGGCAAACGTTCACTGACTCATGTGAGGTCCCTGTCACATCTTCAATCAGTTGTGTATGTGCATTTTGGATTACACAGCTCCTAATTATTTCCTGGGATTGTGATATTCAAATTCACCAGCACCAGCAAGAATGAAAAAGAGAACTAAAAATTCCTAGCCCATATATTTTCAGCATAAGATAGAAAAAAAGCACCTAGATTCATGATTTTGATTGTCAAGAAAGCATCTTCCGTGTTTCTGGCTCCGGGGACGAGAACAAATCTATATCTGATGATGCGATGGCAGAATATGACAAATTATCACAATTGATCATTTTTGCTAGCTAGAACACTTTGAACAAAGCACTGGGAAATGCAGCAATGTCTGACAAACAAGTAACCAAGCAATGATTTCTGGACAATAGCAAAAGACAAATCACCTCACGTAAAACAGGAGTGCAGCAGCTGGCTACTGCATCAGTCTGCTGAATCTACTGAATCAGTCTAGATTCTGAAAATAACACCACTTTGCTTCATAAACCATGCTCTGCATCAGAAGTTTTGAAAAATTCTCTTCATAATATATCCTCCCAGCTCTAGAACTCCCAGGTCTACAGACCTGAACTGACCTCTGCCTTTTTGACCCATTCCTCCCCAGTAGTTCTGGACACTTTAGAGCACCTCCTTAGAGGCAGCCCAGCTCCTTGAGGAGACTCCAAGCCAGAAGAAGGACAGACAGTTATTAGTCCTGCTCCTTGTGGATCTGTGTCAACTGCAGATTTTCCAGAAGTGGAAGCGTTACAGGCCTTGCTCTCCAGATGAAGGTGAGCCAGTCATTTAGGAAGGTAAGGACAGGCAACTGTGTCAATAACGTCATTACAGCAGAACTATTCAGGCCACAGCTTTCTACAACACATGAAACAGAAGAACAGCCTCTGGAGTCTTGCCATCACCATTAAGCAAATAGGAACAGATAACTGCAACTCAGTGAACATGAGTGTCATACCAATTGCTGCATTTTGCTACAAGAGAAATGTGTTTTACAGAAGCTGTAATTTCTCCAGTTCAGCACAGGCTCTCAGAAGCTACCTAAGCTGTTTTCATCAAACCAGCAGATAAAATCACGTCAATTCTCAGTAAGTACAGAGAAGCCAGTAAACTCTACAGCAACCAACACCACCACCTACAGAAGCTCTTGACAGGATTTTTTTCTCAGCATGCTCACTACTGTCCATTATAAACCTTTAGAACAGCAGATGGAAGATAAAAAAAGCACTAAACTTGTGTTTCCTCTCCACAAGGGAAAAAAAAAACCAAATAAGTATCTACAAATTGAATAGAATATTACACTTCCTCTCCATACCACTACCAGCTGAGGTCCTCAGAATAAACACAGTCTAAATTTTTTCAAAGTTGATAACTGAGGAAAGACTTGCATTTGGAAATTCCTTCATGTAACAGCTGCTCAAACCCTGGGTCCCACCATGACCTATAGGTCCTGCTATTCTAAAACATCTTTGCATTGCTGTTACCTATTTCAAGGCTAAACAGAGCATATACAGTCCCCTGTTCAATGCTTCTCATAACCAAACTCAGCTACACTTCAAGAACAGCTCTGATCTCAGGCTGAGTTTAAAGTTTCCCTAATGTGCTAATAATGCACTAAAATCAACTTATGATATTACCAATGGTTAACCTTCAGGACTGTTAATTTGGAGTTCAAAGATCAATTTTTGTGCTACTGCAAATGTTCCCATTGCTAAAATATTACTTTGTCTTGGTTAGCTGAGCATTTAACTTCTGGGTCAGGAAACAAAACTGGGCCAAAATGGGTATTTCATGTTCTTTTTATTTATTGCTTTTGTCAATAGGTAAGTAAGCAAAAGAAGCTTTGCAAACAGAGGGAGGACTGATCATGTAGATTAATTGCTTTTTCTATAGAATACATCTTCCTGATCTGAGATAAAGCAGCATTCAGTTATAACTGCAATACTACACGTAAATCTGGTGTTAGTTTTACGGGACAATTAGTCACAGAATCACTCTTAAGACTGGTAGTCCATATGGCTTTTCATTTATCATCTCCCTGTATTTTCCTGGGTTTTTTTTCAGAAATAATTGTCAGTTTATTACGTGGTAGCTGCTGTGGGCTGGGGTATGCCAATGCTACTCACTGAACAGCACATTGCTGTGAAATAGCTCTGCTCAGGTCAGGGGAATGCTTTTGCCATTACTCATTGCCTGAAACAAGAAAGGTGTAACAGTTTTGGAAGGACAAGATGAAATGCACTGAAACCAGCATTTCTTCCTCCAAATCCAATTCCTTACTTGCCCTTTTTTTTAATAGCTTTTTTTATGATTCCTAGTTTGCACCTACCCAAGCTTACTGTCATCATCAGCTGCAAACTTACTGTCATCATCAAATTCTTTCTCAAAGAAGCTTGGGCTATTAATGAAACCATTACTCTCACCTTCTTCATATACTGTAATGATTTAAGCACTTTAAAAATACTTTGTTTTCCCTTTGGCTCGTACTACCCCATTTTGCTTTAATGCACTTCCACTTCGCCTGCATGCAACAACACTATTTCTGTGCATATTTCAGTGCAACATATGGGTATGAGTCTTTAGAACCCTTGCCCTTTGCATTTTCATAATTTTTTTCAGAGGAATTACACATTGCCTCTCCAGCTCCTAGTGCCTTGTCATGCCAACTGTTTTCTCAGTAGCTTCCTTAGCCCCCCAAACTTGCTTTCCCAGGTGGAAATCTTTTCCCACTGAACAACTTTGCTGTTGCTGTCAGTGCAGCCCCCAAACACCCACGCTTGGCCCTCAGCCTCACTCTGTCTCCCTGAGGAGTCCCCCTCGCTCTCCTGCTGACCGATCCATTCCCCCAGCCCCCAGATCTCAGCGCCTTGTCCTTCGCAGGACACTTTCTGTCACGTCTATCCACCCGGCTGGACAGACAGCACGGCACCGTGTACCGGCGGTTTTCGATGCTGACTAAAAGGGCTCCGGAGGTGGTGTGGAGGGCGCGCTCAGAGGCCTCTGCGCCTACGCCTGGGGAGGACACCGCGGTGACCTTGGCGTGCACCTGCGGCCTGCCCGGGGCGGGGGGGGCCGGCCGGCGGGACCCCGAGCGCCGGCAGCCGGGCAGCGCCGGAACGCCCCGGGCGGCCGCCTGCGGGCGGGGGCGGCGTGGCGAGCGAGGGGGCGGTGTGGCGAGCTCGGCCCGGCGCCGCTCCGCGCCCGGCGGCGGCGCTCAGTGCGCAGGCACGGCGCGGCAGCGAGCGGCGCTCCGGGCCGTACATAATACGTGGTGTCTGGGGCCGGCGCGGCGCAGAGCGGAGATGGGGCCGGGGCGGGACAGCCGCAGCTAGCGCCGCCAGCGCGGGGCTCGCCGGCCGAGGGCAGCGCCGGGAGGGACAGGTAACCGCGGGGTCGCCGCTCCGGCCCCTCGGCAAACTTGGGCTCGGCACTTCGGCGGGGCTTCCGTGGCCGCCGGCGGGATCACGGCGAGAGACGGCGCGGAGCATCCCGCGGAAGGCACCGGCGGGCCGGGGGCTACAGCGCAGCCCCGGGCATCGCCTCCCGGCTGGGGAAGGACGCGGCTGTCCCCGGGCAGGCTGGTGCCGCGCTGCCCCGCCGGGGATCGGGGATCGGGGATCGGGGAGGGGGCGGCCGGGACGGGCTTTCCTGTGCCACGGGGCACCGCCGCGCCGGGAGGGTCTCGGGGGCCGAGATCTCGTCGGTGTGCGAGCGCTGCGGAGTTCTGCCGCTTCGGCCGGGAAACGGGAGATGGAGAGCATCCCGCTCCGGCCCTTGGCGGCGGCGAAGCGGGCGGGGCCGCGCCCCCGGGAACACAGGAGAAGGTGCCGCTCGCACCCCCCGTGCAGGGCAGGGGTGCAGAAGTGTCCCCGGGAGGCTGCCGGACACGCCGGCTGTGCCCAGGGCAGCGGCAGCAGGTGCGCATGGCAGCGCGCAGCCCCGAGCGAGGGCAGGCAGGGCACCGGGACGGGCGGAGCGCCGCTCGGCCAGCCGCTGGCCCGGCAAGCGCTGCCCGCTCAGGAGGCAGAAAGAAAGGCCACCTCGGAGACTGCTGCCAAGGGCAGGCTGCTTATGCCAGCGTTCCGCCTTCACAAGGAACGCTCTCTGTAGGTAAGGACTGGAAACATGGCTCTTTGAACAGAAGGGTCAAAATATGTAAGTCTGAGGAAGAGGGAGGGCGACATCACCTGTGCCAGCCATCAGAATTCGTGGCTTACATTCGGTGGCGGTGTGGTGTCACAGAGCAATGACACATCTTCATTTGCTTTTGTTCTGCTTTTTAAATGCCAATTCCTTACATTTTTATTTTTTTAAATGTGCTCAACCCTTGCACAAGAAAGCAAAGTATTTGGAAAATTTATTGGGTAATTTTTCACGGAGCTTGCTCGCTCATCTTTTAATCTGTCTGTTCACCAATCCAATCACATCTGTCCAGATCAGCAGAGGATAGTAAAGCTCAAAGTAAACAGGACAGCTTTTGCCATGGAAACAAAAGTTGCTAGGGGATGAATTGCTACTATGCAGTGGCGTGCTCTGAAGCTGTGATCCTATATCCCACATTTTCTGAAGCACCTTGGGTTTAGGCACTGAAAAACTTCATGGTTAAGCTGCTTCTTTCAGCCTGGATGCATGTTTTCACATCGTGCATAACACAGATTTGGGTAACAGCAACTCTCTTTTTAGCAAAAGTTTCCCAACATTTCAGTGTTTAGTTTCCCAGCCCTAAAGGCGAGACATGCAAATACACATAAACACTCAAGAGATCATAGCTACTGCAGTATTTATTCATCCAATGTAAATTGATGCTGTGACACATTTCCTTCTTACTTGTGGAGAACTGTTTTCCTTATGACTGTTTCAGTTCCTGTGTCCTTTCTGCAAGTAGCAAGAACATTACATTTACATTGCAGCTGAGAGAAGAGACCATTTTAGCCCAGACTACCAGGCTGCTTCATATAGGGCTGGGGAGCCTCCTCTCCTCTCCTCTCCTCCCCTCTCCTCTCCTCTCCTCTCCTCTCCTCTCCTCTCCTCTCCTCTCCTCTCGGGCAAGATATTTTGCAAAAGATAGATTACTTGAAAGTGGAAGAGTCTGACCATGAAGAAAATGTTCAGTAGAAGTAATATTATCCAGTGCTTGAAAAGAATTAATTATTTTGACAGTCCTTTTTGTTTTTTTCCCTTCCATTTTAAAAGGTCATACTACTTGATGCTATCACAACTCTTTCAAGCATAAGTTCAGTCCTTTGTTTTCTATTTCACCTTCCAGCTCTTATTTGTCATTTTGCTCATATACCTGACCAAAACCAACTATTAGCCTTTTAGATTGCTAAAGAAAAGAATCTAAGTGTCATGTAAATGATTCCAGCTTGTGTGGTCCTTACAGGCAGTTTTTCATCAAGCTGTTAGAAACACTGCATCCTCCTTTTTCTCTCTTGACTAAACCTACAGACAGTGCAATGAATGCAAGATCATGTTTATTCATCTTTCTGTCATGTCACATTGAGATTTTTCTTAATCACAATAACTAAAGCTGCTGGTTCAGACTCAGCACTGTGCTTCACCTCCTCTCTGAATGCTCCTGGTGGCAGCTGGAGTAACACAAGCAAGCTTTGGCCAGTCATATCATCTGGTCATGTTAATTCTGGTTCTTCCCTGTGTTGACCTTATGGAGTCACTTATACCTGGGGAAAATACCTGCCATTCTGCTCATATGATGCTAAATTTGCTTACCTGAATGATTTCAGTTGGCCAGGAGTTAAGCATAATAAATTAAGAAGGTAAGGTTGATGTGAGAGTAAAGATCTAAGGACCCAAGAGAATGAGTCTCTGCAGAACTTCAGTTGACCTCTTTATTCTCTTTCTAATGCGTGAGATGGAATCTTTGCTTAACCAAAAAAAGGGTTGAAGGATATGGATGTAAAATGTTCTTATCATTGAGTTTTAGGCACAGTGACCCTGCTATAGAGAGAGCTGGGGCAGCTATGGTAAATGACATAATTTTTTCCTCTTCTCCTTCCCCCCTAAGGTATGATTATGAGGTGGGCAGAACTCTGGTTTTATGAGAACTCCTCAGTACTCATGCTATTAAAGATGGCAGCTAGCTGTTGAAGAAATGGTGGCAGTGAGAAAAGAGCAAATAAACATCAGAAGGAGTCATTCCTGAGGGAAACAAAAAGAGCTCTTTTACAGAAGAACAAACATCCTCCAAAAGTAGAATAACTTACAGCTTTTCCCCACAATAGTTCAGATTATATACTTATATACATACCACAATTTTGGGGAGTTTTTGTACCTCAGAAAATGATAGTGTTCAAAACTTCATAGCATGGTAAAAAAGTTCAACAAACTGTCTGTGTTTTCAACTGGAATAAAGTTCATTTTTTTCTCAGTAGCTGTTACAGTGCTGTGTTTGGGATTCAGGATGAAAACAGCATTGATAACACACTGATGTTTTGGTTGTTGCTTCATGCTTGCCCCAAGCAACGAGAAGGAGCTTCTCAGTGTCTCGTGCTCTGCCAGTGAGGAGCTGCACAAAAAGCTGGGAGGAAGCACAGCCAGGACAGCTGAGCTAGCCAAAGGGGTAGAGGTGGGCAAGTGGCTGCAAGGTGCTTAGCTGCCAGGTGGGCTTAAACCACAACACAAATGAATGTTTTTCAATATATTAACTGTAGTTGGAAACATCAGTGTTAGCTGTATACAGCTTGAGACAGGGTGGCCCCAGGGCCAGGGTCTCCCTGCTCCCATGGTGAGCAGCTGGTGCTGCCCAGGAGCTTCCTGCTGTCTTAAGGTCTCTTTCCACCCCGGCTGTGTTTCTTCCTTTCCTTGGAAGGCCTGCACCTTGAGCACACTCTGAAGGGCACTGGTGCTGTACTATCAGCAGAAAGCAAGCCCATCCACAGAGTTGGAGAGCACTTAAATTTCCTATGGTGGCTGAGGTGCAAAAGGGAAACTTGCAGGGGCTGCAGAGGCCGTTTGGGGTTCAAAAAAGGGGCTCCTGACAGAAGCTGTGCTTGGTGCTACCCCTGTTGCTCTGGAAAGCTCAATCACCAGCAATGTTCCCTCTGGCCCTTGGCAGGTCCCCTAACAACATGTGGGCTGCTTCCTCCACTGGGTCATGACTTCTGTGAGAGCCTTCAAACCTCATCAACGAGTTGTAAGAGAGATATTTGCAACTCTAAGATGTTGAGATCGTGAAATCCCAAACTAAATGTATATTAGATATACAAAATAAATAAAATCCCAGGATAACAGGTTTCTGTAAGGAGGACAGAGCAAATCCCTCTTTATTCCTGAGCCAAGAGCACAGATATTCACAAAGGCTGGAAGTTCAATGTTTATACCAGCAGTGATTTCTAGCAAAGCCAGCCAAAAGTTTCAGTCAGACTGTTGCTATTCCCCACCAATATTTTTTGGATTCTCCTTAATTTGAATGCTTGCATACTCAGGTACTTTGTTCTCAGCAAGATCACCCGTTCCCAAAGGGCAGAGGTCTGTAGGGCTGCAAAACTGGGAGGTCCCAGCTGCCATGAGCACATCAAACCTCCCTGCCTCTAAGGAAAACTGCTGTGGAAATCTGATGTACTGCTTGAAGCTGATATAAATTGAGCCATGACATTCAGGTGCAAGTCCTGATTAATAGTTTCCTTTGGACTACAGCTTTCTGAACGTCTTTAAAGAGAAGCCAATCAGCTTAAGTAATGTTGAGCTGTAGCTCAGGTTCTTTTTAGGGGCTTGTATTATTTCAGTGTATTCAGTAGCATCACACCTGTGCAAGCAAGTTCAGACCTTGGACTTGGCATAGTTAAATATGGATTTTGTGTGTTAGAATTTCTGTGAAGTGGAAACAGAAGGACATTTTGTTGGTACTTTTCACAGTGGGCAAAATTCTGATTTTATTAAAGTTAACAGGAGCTTGGGCATCAGCTTTTCCAAGAGAGCAGTACTTTGCCGTAAGTTTGGTATTTCCATTTCCCTCTCATTGAGCAGATTGATGCTGTTATGGCATTGCTTTTTGGCTTTTTTTTTTTTTTTAACTATCCCTCTTTCTAAGAGTCTAAGTTATATACTCTTTTAGTCTGTCTAGGACTTATTTTGCCTCTGTTTCCCCTGGCTGTGAATGGTATATCAATGCTTAGTCCTTCACTTCAAAAGCTCAGGAAAAAAAACATTAAGAAACCCCTCTTACCCAGCAGGTTGGAGAGTAACTAAGGTGGCAAGCTCCAGTTAACTGACAGAGACAGTCTGGAAGAGAAGCAACACGAGCCCTTGAGGGATGCTGGATTTTGTTACCTGTGGTATCCTGCTTTTTCAGTCTCCATGGAGACACAGTAGCACATTAGTGTGAAAGATGGGGAGTGAGCACCCTGTGTATGGGAGGGAATCTTCCCTGCAGCACCTTTGGGTTATGCTGTGCCAAGTCACTGAGTTCCTTGGGTTTGCTTGAGCTGAGTCACTGCATGCAGCTGTACCCAGCTCATTTCTTGGTTTGGAAAAAACTGAAGGAAAGATCTCTCCTGGGCAGTTTTTTTCATCCCATCTTTGTTGTTTTCATCACATCCCCAAACATCATGTTTGGAGAGTTTGCAGCCATCTTTGCTCTCCTGCCACAGCGATAATGATCTGCTTTGCTTGAAACCTGTCGTTGCAGGTAGGAAGGATGAGCTCCTATGCTGACATCTGCGGGTCCAAGCATGTGCAGGGCAGCACTGAGGGAGGGTACCAACGCTACGGAGTTCGCTCCTACCTGCATCAGTTTTATGAGGACTGCACAGCTTCAATTTGGGAGTATGAGGATGATTTTCAGATCCAGAGATCGCCGAGCAGGTGGAGCTCTGTATTCTGGAAGGTACTACCTGTTGCTTTTTACTGGAGAGAGAAACTCCCATTTCAAGGCTTTCCCTGTGTAACTACTGGTGTTAAGTATTCATACAGAAAGGCCTTTTGTTGCTCAGTTTTGCCTGACACGGCCAAATAACTATGTCTGAAAGCAGGGCACTCTTAGCAAAATATGTCAGCTCCCTGGTGTCTTTGGATCATCTAGTGTCTCTGTCCCAATGTCACTGAAACAACAAAGTCTTGTCTGGGAACCCCACATACATCTTGAAAGTGTAGTTTACCTCGGCTCTGCACCCATAATAGTCCTGCTAGATTGTGGAAATAGGACTGGTAGGTTAAGAGCAGATTGTGACTTAGGGGTCAAGAAAACCTAAAGATCTCCATTAAGGTCAGGGTATTTGACAGAACTGGAGAAGAGCAGAGGTTGGGTGGGGCCTGTGAGGTCATTCAATCCCTGCCCCCGTGATGATCACTCCCCCCAGGAACTTTACGGGTGAGCCAGATTTTGTACTTAGACTTGAAATATGCTGTAAACACTCTTGTCATCTGCTCATGGCAATAGCAACTTCCTTCTAATCCCTCCAAAATAATGACATCTCATGAAGTAAAAGCAAGTGGTGGATATGACAGACTAGAGCAGGGACTTAACTGTTGGTGCTAACCACCATCTAAAATTAAAGCTAAAGAAATTATCAGCTACACAGCACTGGGGTTAAACTGTGATTTTCTCTCTGATGGGGCCTTTCAACATGAAATGCTATTTAGAGATAGGTATGCACATTCCATTGTTTCCAGAAATGTCAATACTCAATTATATGAGTTGTAAAAAGACAGTTTTTCAATATATTCTAGTTCTGCTAGAATCTCATATATCCTAAAAAAATACCTCCTAGGAGAGAGAACTGTGTCTGCAAGACACAGTGAAAGATAAATGCCTCCTAGGAGTGCTTCCCAACTGAAAACAGAAAAGGGAAATGGAAAAACTGGAGATTAATTAGGATTTTGTTTGTTTCTTTGTTTGTTTTCCAGGTCGGACTCATCTCTGGGACGGCTTTTATGCTGATAGGTGTAGCTGTTCTTGTAGTGGGTTTTCTTGTGCCACCGAAAATTGAAGCCCTGGGGAAGGATGATTTTGTTGTTGTGGATACCCATGCTGTTCAGTTCAATGGGTCCCTTGATATATGCAAGCTGGCAGGAGCAATCTTGTTCTGTGTTGGAGGGTCCACCGTGGCAGCGTGTCTGCTGATGTCTGCTTTTGCTAAAAGTTACTCCAAAGAAGAGAAGTACCTCCAGCAAAGATTTAAAGAGAGAATAGCTGATATAAAAGCCCATGCAAACCCAGTCACAAAAGCGCCAGCACCAGGAGAATCAAAGATACCTGTCACTTTGTCCAGAGTTCAAAATGTCCAGCCTTTATCTGAAACCTGACCTTTCCTTTAGGTTTTGTTGTTTTGTTTCTCTTGTAGATCACTTTAACTGGAAAATATCAGCCCTTGTTGGCATCTGTGCTAGTCAAATGAAACATTGAGTGCTCTGCTATATAAACATGCAGCTAAGGGGGGAGCTGCTGTGGTAAAAGTTTAGGATTGGGAAAAAGGAAATCATGTGATTAGACCTGTGACCAATATATTTAGTATATTTGAACCTTTTAATATGTGTGGGTCCAGTAAGTTCTCTCAACAATGATTAGGTGTTTAGCTTATCAGATTGCATCCCTGGAAAACCTAGGGTGCATTTATAACAGCTGTACCAGGAACACCCTACATCCCACTATTTAAAGTTTAGAATTATTTTCTATTTTTCAAATTTTGTTAATTTGTTTAATATTTTTGCCTTTAAAATACTGTCCAGTCTTACATTTCCCTGGTTTTGCTGTCTGGGAAGCCAACATTCTGCCCTTGTGATTTGCACTTGTCCTCCTGTCACATGCTACAGTCTGTATCAAAGTAATACTGCACAGGCAAAACATACATGTCAGTGAGAGCCCTTAATTTGATCCTGGCAGCATGTCACTTCCCAGCAGTGTTACTTTCTCGGAAAGGCACATTATACTTGATCCTGAGTTACAATTAACCTGTGCTAAAGTGCCACTTTTGTCTTAGTCATTGCCATGTTAACAAAAACTACAAACAAAATAAAGATAAGGAATTCCTGTGGAAGGAGGAACATCACACTTGTGTGTCTTTGATATTGTTTCTTTCATTATATTGTATTATGTTTGAGGCTAATACAAGATGTTTTTGTTTTGTTTGGGTGAGGATGAATAAATGTGGTTTGACAAGCCCAGGCCCTGTGTTCTGTCAGTACATCGATGCCATGTTAGATGATCTCAACATACTTATCTAAAGACATTTTGAAATGCTGTTTATATTTTTATAGAGAATAGAAAAAGTTATGCTTAACCAGATACATTTGTGTAAACGCTTACCTAAAGACTTGTCCTTTCATGGAAGACCCTTAATTATTTTCTCACCCAGGGCAATTATTTCACTGTCTTAATCTATGGATTTAAATCAAACTGTATGAATAAAGATGTGACATTTGTACTCTCTGACAATATGTGCCACCTTATAGTTCTGTCTATTTTTTGAATGGATTAAATAAAAATCTAGGCGAGAGCCAACCATGGATTTTGTGAAAAGTTTCTTTCTAGTCAAAAAAATTTAAGAGCTCTGTTTAAAGGAGAAATCAGCAGCTGAAACTCACACGTTCTCTTAATGCAATGTTTTCATCTTCTAGTGGTGAGGAAGCCACTTTGGTGCTAAATCAAACAGATTCTGCCACAATTATGACAGGAGTGTAGTAAGAGCTGTGCTCTTTCCCTTGCTTATAAACATTTTGTGGTCTGTGACACTCAGTTCATACTTACAACTTCAATAAACCAGATCATGTGTGTTTGAAAGTTGCAGCTGAATCTGTAGTAATTATTAGGACTGACAACACCATGGGAAGTAAAATTTTCTTCTGCAAAGAAAGTTCCCATCTGGGCAACACAATTGGAGAGTCCAAGCATTAGCACTGAAAAGATGGGAGCTCGTCGCATGCACACTGTCACAGAGAATGGAAGAAAGTAGCTGTTAAGGCATCTGGCAATTCACTGGTGCCCATATATTAGAAATGCAAAAGCACACTGCACCCAATACTTCAAAATAAGACTTATCTTGGCAGAAATAGATAAAGCGATGCTAAAGAGGAAAAGATCAGAAGACTGGCAAGATGAAGAAATTTTATAAAGAAAGCCATCAAGGACAGGGGAGAGGGACATAAGGCACATGGAAGGATGGGGAGAGACTGTTACTGTTGCTGTTTGTTAGTTATTCCAGGTAGAGAGCGTCCTCAGCATTTCCTGTCCAGATTGCTAGGAATGTTGTTTACTGCCATTGGCTTTCACTGGTGTTGGGCTATTGGTGTGTGGGCAGCAGAGTCAAGTTGTCCTGGCCTCTTCAACTGAGACTTTTTAATAGTGCATGGAGGAAATGTGACATTTTAAGGTTTAAAGTGAAGTTCACAGAAGATGAGAGCGAGGGCTCCTGAAGTTTTACTGAACCCCTTCTTTCCACCTGTCTTTGATAAACACTTTACTGGAAGTTTGGTTGAAAACCCAGCTGGAAAACAAAGCAGAGGTTGGACTAGTTCACACAAACTAGCTATATGGGTATAAAGTTCTCTTTAAAACACACTCCACATGGAGATAACACATATGCAAGTGTCACTAAATTTTCATCCAGAGGACGACTGACCAAACAGGTAACTGATAGAGCTGATCCAAACATAGGTGGTCTGTCACATTGCACAGAACTGAACATGCTTTGACAGTGCAAAAGCAGGTGAGTCATGGCTTGGCATTACCCAGGTGCTAGGGGAAAAGAAATACCCTTGGGGATCTTACTGAAGCTTGCTGGCATAGGAAACGCACTTGGGATTTATCAGCAGCAGCAAAGCTGATAATGTTGTCATGGCTAACGTTGCCACACACGTTTCATCTCATTAAACCCTTATTTTGGTTGCTTAGAGCTTTTCCGGAATTGAGACCTCCAGAGGCTGCAATCCTTCACAGCAGAGAATCAGTGCCACACAGGGCTTTTGTAGAAATATTGAGCAGAAAATTGCTCTGTTAATGTTAAGCCACGTACCCGAAAGCTTAAGACACATCAGAAACCTTTTCAAGATCCATTTTCTTGGAATGTTTTTAACACCTTCACCCTTTAGTGCAGGAACTAAAGCATCAGCAAAAGGCAGTGGAAATGTACTGTTTGCTGTTCTTATGGAAAATACCTGTGATACGGCCTCCAGCTGGGGAGCAGCAAGAGGCAGTCACTCTCTCAGGGAAATTTCTAGTGAGGTTGAGGGCAATCTGTCCATGCACATATCATTTCCCTACCATGTAACTTTTTCACTTTCCCCATCCCCACTTAATTGTAGTGCACACACACTCGACTCTGGGACTGCCTGGGACTTCCCCTTCAAGCATTGACTGCCATCATCTTTCCAAAGGGCACATTAATGGACACCCTAGAGCAAATAAAATAAAGCTTGAGCAGCCAAGCTCTTCTTTTTTCAACCCTTTGACCTCTCTGCTCCAGCGGCTGTTTTCAGTTTCCTCATGCTCACCTTATTTCTTGCCCCTCTTCTAGTCTCATTTGGCTTAACATTACAGGACAACTCCTCCCCGCCCAACACCATTTTCTCCTCAATTGTAGTGAGAGAAACCACAATTTTCATCTGAGTGGTAATCACTAGCTTAATTTTGGTTAATACATGCTGTCCTGAAGGTTAGCTCTGTTTCCTCAGCACACTGTACAGAAAAGGCTTCTCTCTAGCATCTGTTCTGTCCTCTGCTCTCCAGGCTGTCTCAACCCCTTTATTTTCCATTTTTTTCCCAGTGCATGGTTAATCACAGGCAAAAGGCAGAGACAGAAGCATTCCTCCTCTTGAGCTGCCTGTAAGCAGATTTAATTCCCAGTTTCAGCTACAGGCTCAGCATGCTATTTCCAAGTATGAGATTTTTAATCATGCACAATTACAAGCAAACAGCTCTTCGTGAAAGCGGCAGCAGCAGAATGGGGAGGCTTCAGAGAGAAAAGTTTGGCAGGGGGAGAAGAGCAGCACAACCTGAGCACCAGAGAGGCCACTCAGCCCCTGACAACATGAAATGCAAAGGAGACAGCAAAAGACTGCAAGTACTTTAGCTGGGTGCACTTTCCCAGCGGGTTTCTACAAAAGCGCTAAGAATTGAACAATTTTGGTAAAATAAAGGAATTAGCGCTTGGGATTATTCAGTGCTGACCAGTCATCCTGCCATCACACAGCAGGCTGCCCTCTCAGCTCACTGCATGCCAGGGGTAAAGAGACAATAAAATACAAGCTGCATGAGCAGGTTTTGGAGACACAGCCTCATCCCTTGCTTGTCCTACCCCTTCCACAGCTGAAGGAAGCAACATCACTAAAGAGCATCGCCCTGCACCAGTTATTTGGGGGTAATGCCCAGGCACCTCTTAGAGAAACAATGTTTTGAGTTTTGCCAGTTCATCTCCATGGGACAGTTTATCCCAGAGGAACATAATCATAAATGGAAAGACCCACCCAGTCTCCTCCTATTTCAAATATTTAGGAACTGTGTGTGATCCTTCTGGAGCCTTCTGGTCTCTGGGCAAACAATCCATGCATCCCCTCATTTTTCTTCAGTTCTTATCTGGATGTGTGGCAGACCACACAGTGTGCATTTCCTGCATCAGTTCATTTGATGCACATTAAGCAGGGTAAACCTTAGTTTTGCTGTCAAATAATTTACGGAGGTATTGGGATGAAAATAACCTCTGCATATTGACAATAGGTGAGGCAAATACTTCTAACAGCCCTTCAGAGAAAAAAGCCAGCACCAAATAACTTCTTTTATTGGTTTTTTCCTAATTATTTACAGCTGATTTTTGAAGACGCCCTTTTTTTCTCCATAATTTACTATTCATAGACTTTTACAAATACAGATGGGAGATCAGTTTTAAACAATGGTAATAAGCTAGTCGATTTTAAAATGTATGTTATGCTGCTCCAGCAATTTCAGCCTCAAAACTCATGGCACTCATGGCTTCAGGCCATTTCCTAGCTAAAGGCATCCTTCAGCCTGAGGCTAGAAGATGTGGTGGTGGTGGTGATGGTGTTGGTGATGGTGTTCAGGGGGCAAGAGGCCTTTATGGAATGTCATTATTTCCTGCCTCTGGTCACCTAATGACTTGAGCATCTGCTGCCCTTTCCCTCCCTGCCTCCTCCAGGAACCTCAAGCCCTGACAATTTCTTCCTGAGCCTCCTTAGCAGCAGGGGTGAGGTGAGAGGGACTCCTGCCCCAGGAATGTCTTGGAGGGATGCAAAATGTGCCTTCCTGAGGCGGCAGCACAGGGCAGGCAGGTCTGCAGCACAGGCTATAGGGAGGTGAAGGGGAGAGGGGCAAGAGGGAAGGAATTCCCAGGGGAGAACTGGTGAAACGCAGCATTTTAAGCATCAGTTTGGTCATCTGTCAATGAATATCAGAAGAGACAGTCAGTGAATATTGAGAGCATAGAAAAACTTGCTGAAGGTCTAAAACCTGTGACCAGAAAATATAAGTACAGTGGTTAAAATCTTCATGGAAGTAGACATTTAAAAACACTCAATCAACTTTAACATCAATATTCTGGCCTCCTCAGATAGCTAGACAAGCATGAGGACCTTATTGTTGGACGAGTGCGTTATATCTAGTGGAGGACACATTTTTCTCTTTAGTATACTATGATAAAGAAATCTTTTCAGATAGCTCTTGCCCAGAATGGGTTCAGCTCTCAACTGACCTCTTGCAAAGGCACTTCTGAAATTGGAGCAAGTTTGTTCCAAGACAAAAACTCTCACTTCAAAGACTACTGAACAAAGCCACCATCTCCAAGGAGAATCAGAGAGTGCCCCAGTATTCCTCACATACAGGCTGACTGGATCTCTGGCTCCCTGCTTTGTAAGGTCACAAACGAGTGGGTTCCTCTGCACCTCCCCTTGCATATCAGAGATGACAGAGCAGGCCCTGAGCAAGGCACACCATCAATGCAAAGCTGAGCAGAGGCAGTCACTGAGACCCAGGACAGCCACAGGAAACAGTGAGAGCTCCTTTCAGCTCTGGCCTATAGCTCAAACTTCTAGGGCAGAGGCAGGTCCAGCACTTTTCCAAAAATCCCCATAGCAGCCATGTGAACTCCCACATGCCCCGAGGGCCAAGGTCTCAGATTTCCCCAGAGGGAGACATCACCATCTTATGACATGGGACAAGTAGTAGGAGGAGTTTTGTCCCTTGCAGTGAACACCAGTAAAAGAGAGACGCAGCACATGCAGTCAGCCCCTCTTTAGCTTAAAATCACAACAGAATGGATGGCAAAGAGTTTGTGCTGACCTTCAGATGATCATGTAACTGGAAAGTGACAAATTGAGTTTGCTGGTTTAAACATGTCTTGTATTTAACCATAGGTCTATATGACCTGAAATAAATCTTTGCCCTGACATGGAGCATTGCCAGGGTCCTCTGCCCTTCCTCTGCCCCTCCAGCACAGTGACTGCCCCAAGCATTGATCTCTGAACTAGACTGCTCTCTCTTGATGCACCATTTTTGTTTCACCTAAGGTATGACAGGAAAACATCCTCCAGATCACACAGAAGTTCACCTGCCTGAACCATTGACATAAACCTTAAAGGTCTCAGCTTGAAAGCAGCTCCAGACCTGACGGCCAGATTATTTTGTCTCTGCAGATGCATTCATGGCATGTGTGTTGAGAAGGCTCTGGCCTTTGTTGTCTGGTGTGCTGCCAAGTCTCCTCACAGAGGTTGCCTGTGAACAAGCAGGCATACACAAGGCAGGTCCCAAACCTCTCTCCAGGAGCAGCGCAGACCAGGCCATCAAGTCCTTATCTTTAAAACACCCAGCTGTGGATCACGCCGACATTGGTTTAGAAGAAATTCAAAGCATACACCAAAGTATCTCCAGATGTGCTCTGGAAGGAGGCTGCTGACCATGCTTCCTGTGCATGTCAGGCCTCTTCTGAGTGGCATACCCAGCAAAGTGCAGAGAACAGAGATGTCAAGGACTGCAGTCTGCATTCCACGTGTAAGGGAACTAATCTAGCACTGGCTTATATGCAGGGCTGAGCAGTTAAAGAAGCGAAGCTGCTGTGATCACCCCATGGAGCCCAATACCCATGGATACATATGCCACTGACACATGCATCATTCCTTTTGGTACAGGAGTTCTCATAAGGTGGTGTTGTGCATAGTCTTTTTCACTTGCTGGAGGCTTTCAGAGGAGCAGGCATTTGTCTGAAGCAGTGGCAAACACCACTAGGTCAGCCAGCACATCATGATCTGTTTCCCCCATGCACCAGCCAGGCCACTGCCCAGCACCTACCCATGCCCAGCAGCCATGGTCAGGCACCCTTTGCAGCACCAGGGCTCTCCCTGCTGTGAAACAGTAGTGGAACATCTGAGTGTGGAGAGGTGCTAGTGAGAGAAAAAGGTCTTAACACCAATATTGAAGCCTTTAAGATGAACTACCTATCCCCTCTTCCCTCCCCCCTGCCCCCCCCCAAAAAACAACAACCCAAACAAACAACCCACATTTTTAATGCAAAAAAATCCTCTGCTTCATTTTCCCCACAGAAAATCATACTGGGAAGGTTCTTCCAGGGAAAGGCTCTAATCCCCATGAGCAGGCACGATGCTACTGCAACAGCTGTCTGCCTCTCTTTGCGCATTCACAGGACCATCTGCAAGCATCCAATGTGCTTGAGGGTGAGGGCCCCAGACAGAGGCAAGGGGAGCAGAGGCTCAGCTACCTTACCTTCCTTGTCTGGGGTAAGCCACCCACAATTACATGGTCAGGGTGCTTTGAACGGTGAGCCCTTTGGTCATCTTGAAAAGGAGAAATAGTCTTCACCCATGTCTCTTTCTCTGCAGCAGGAGACTACTTTTAAATAGTGATTCAAATCCCAGCCCTTGCCTCACCAGGGTCATTTCTGTTTGGTGCTAACTCTTCAGGGGTCAGTGGGAGCAATGAGAGAATGACAGGAAGGTGTAAAGCTCAGGTTATTCTAAGGATGCCAGCTTTGCATCAACAATTTATAAGGGAGAAATAACATGGCACAGGCATAATTTTTAGAAATATGTTTTCTCACCAAACTGGAAGAAGCAAATGCAGCACAGAAACAGAAGGATGAGGAGATTGTATGCAGTGATGAAACCACAACTCATGGCTGCCGAGGAAGCAAGAGCAACATCTTTTAAGAGGATACCAAGCTGAGTACCAAAGTGCAGTGGCAGCGTGACCGCTTATCTCTGACACCACCACTTCATCACTGAGACAGAGGAGGTTAAATCAGTCAAAGCTCTAGTTAAATCAGAGGTCCTTCCCAACTAATACAAGGAGAAAAGTCTATATATCACTGAAGCCTGAATACATTTTCTTCTCTCAAGAGTGGGAGAACTCACTCACCTATGCAAATGCAAACACAAAGTACCCACCTGCTAAGTACTTGCTAATAAAAGAACAATTGCCTCCTATCTCAAGCATTGATTTTGTGGTATCCTAATTCTGAGCTCCTAGATTCTATGACATTCAACTGGTTCATCCACAAACTGCTTCAGCTGAAGGCTGGACTGCTTATTTCCCCTCCTGGGGCTGGCTATTCCCATCTTCACAAGCAGGAGTCCCAAAAACTCACACCACTTTACCTCTTCCCAGTAAAAAGCATACATAGTTCCCAGCCACTGGGATACTCACAGTGCAGGAAAGCCTTGCATGGCTGGCGAGGAAAGTAGAGTCGGGAGTTAATATCTTAATGAGAAGTATCTATGAGAATAATCTCATTTTAAAGAAAAAAATATAATTTGCTTAAAAATACATGGTATAATATTGGGGTTTTTCTTCAGCTTTTTGACAGGACTTGTCAATGGTGTTGCATTTAAATTGGAATGTGCATTTCTAGCAATGTTTTTTCATTCTACAGTGTTGAACAACTTTTGGAGAGGGAGGAAATGTAAATGGTTGCATATTTGAAAGGTTGAAATCTGAATATGATTTTTTTTGTTTCTGATAGAGATAGGACGAAAAAGAAGAAAGAATGACCCTAAACTAAGAAGAAGTGAAAGCAATGCAGTGAGTCTTAAGAAATGTACTTCTCCTTAGGTCCTTATAAAAACCTTTTGTTTAGTGTCTGAACACAGCACTTCACCATGGGGAAGAAGTCATGTTATTCCGAATGATGAGTACAAAGTGCTTTTTGCTGCCAAGCAGAGGAGCCTTGACAGCCTGGAGAAAGGGGCTGGCAGGAACCTCCTGCAGCTCAACCAGGGGAAGAGCCAAATACTGCACACAGGGAGGAACAAGCCCTTGCAGCAGTAGACGTGGGGGCACAGCCAGCTCTGAAGCACCTGGGTCATGGAGGACCCCAGGATGAGCCCCAATTTGAAGGTGTCAATGTGCCCTTGGAGCAAAGATGGCTGATGGAACCCTGGAACCTTGGCAGCAGGTGGAGGGAGGTGACCCTTCTCCTCATCTATGTCCAACTCTGGGCTCCCCGCTCAAGACAGACACTGGCCATACCCGAGAGAAGTCCTGTGCCAGTGCCTTCCTCAGCTCCATGCCAGTGCCTATTGGAAGGTGGGTCAGTGGGAGCCAACAGCCACCAAAGACAGCAGGAGGGAGCTGTGCTGGCATGGAGCAGAGCTGGCAGGAGGCATAAACTTCGTGATTCCCATACGCAGAGCCTGGCCAGAGAGTGGGCAGCCTGCCAGCAGGGAGGGATGGGGGCACTTCCATGTCCTAGATCCCTTGGTCTAGGCTGGTGGAAGGCCTGGGAGAGATGCAAAAGGCTGAATTTCACTCTCCTTGGGCTGTGCCCCAAGAATGTGTAGCCAGTGGGATGAGCTGGTGTAGGGGGGGTAAGAGAGGAAGGAAAAGTCCTGCAGTAGTGGAAAGGCCCCTGAGGTAGTGGAGAGAGTTGGGAGCCACCAGGAAGTGCACCATGTCCATGCTGGCAGTGCTGGGAGGAAAAGCCTGCCATCTAGGGCAGAGAGCCTGGGAGGGCAGAGGTTCCCAGCTCTACCACACACAGGCTGTACGTTCTGGGTGGAGTCTTATCAGTGGCTCTCTAAGCACAGCCTGGTTGTTGCAGGATAGTCCTGTCAGAGACTGAAATAGTTCATGCCTCAAACATTGATATAAAGTTTTGCTCATTATCACAAACACTGTATAAAGAAGCTACAATCAAAGAAGCCTCCCTTGAAGATGTCTGACTGGGACTTTGGACTGAAAGTCAAACTGCTGAGATTAGATAAAGGGAAACCTATTGTTCAGTCATCTCAGGCTGAGGGAAAGGAATACATCCACAAAGGCCAAAGCCACCAGCTGTGCTGAGCATCATCTCTGGCTGAGTTTGGAGTGAGGGGAGAGCACAGCTTGCAGAAACTAGGTTTGCACTGACTTCCCCCTAGCTGAGGAGGGGAGAAGGAGGTTTGGGGATGTGGTGTAACCTCTGGTGAGACGCAATAAAAACCCATCCTCTGTTACACAAACCAACCCAGCTGTGGAAACCCCCATCCCACAGGCCACATCCATGGGACTTTCACAGGCCACATCCATGGGACTTTCATGTGAGAGGCAGCTGAGGGAGAGTCATAATCCATCAAAGAGCCCCCAGAGTGCTAGGCCTTGCACCACAGGACTGCATGTGATGCAAGCAGAGTCTGCTGCTAGAGACTGCCCCTCCCCCGGGGGGACATGCCTGGACATTGCCCCTGGCCTGAGGGTATATTAACCCATGGGATTTTGTGCTTTTGGGGGGACCATCACCACCAAGAAGACCGGCTGGAGAGGATCAACACAACATCGTTGGGATCCACAGATGGTGATAGTTTCTTTATTCTGTCTCTGTCACCCTCTTTCTGTCCCCCCCCACCTCTTTTCCTACTTCTCCTTTTCTCTCTTTTCCTCTCTCTCTCTCTCTCTTATTTACTATCAAATAAAACCCATACTATTGACTGGCATATGGCCTCGTTTGCACCTTAATTCAGGCAGAGGTATTTCTAAAGAACCTTAATTATTGGATCGTAACAAGTCCCAAGCCAGTCTCATCTGGCAATGGTAGGGGACTTTGCCGCTCACCAGGTTAATTCTAAAGACATTTCAATATTTTACTATCATGTGTTGTACTATAGACTTGCACTTTCTTTCTTGAATTTTCCAAATCCTACCCACTTCCTTATGGCTCCCATAGCTTCCTGTAGCTCCCAGGCCAATATTTCCTTTTCACTTCAGTGTTTCAAGGATTCTGAGCTTGGTTCAGCAAAACAATGAAGTGTACACACAACATAAGAAGATATATCACCCTTTTTATGAGGTCAGTACTAGAATTTGATATATTTTCTTGTATAATTATAGCAAATTTCAGCTACAACCAATAACATTTTTCCCATCACTAACATTATAAGAAGATTAAACTATTAATATGCACATGATATATGTGTGCAGTGTGTGTGAGCACACAGCAAATGCCTTCAGTTACAGCATTCACACACATCTAGAAGCTGAGGGACACCAATGTGCACAATAATCTACAGAGAGCAGATGGCTGCACTGTCTATTGCCTTGTCCACAGCACTTCTTTCCATTAAACCTTAGACTGAAGGCTGTCAGCCACACAAAACAAAACATCCTTGAGTGCATCCCATTCAATCGTTCTGAGCGCAACTACTTCATAAATACACCCTTCCTGGAGATACTTCATTTGGTACTTACATTTATTATCTAATGGTTGTTTTAATGCACATTTGGGGTAATCAGTCAAAACACCCCAGCAACAATCCTTTCATTGTATTTTCAAGTAATAAGAATACTCACACTTACCCTTTTATTCTTCTGCACGCAGGTTGATTTCACTGTACTTTAGATGAGACTGAGAAGGGATTATATTTTCCTTATTTTCACCAATTTGTTTCTGCAAAATAACTTTATTTTGGCTCTGACATGTTGAAGCACCAAAGCATTAGTTAAAATTCCATGAAAACTGCAGTCCTATGGGCTTTAAGCCTATGCTTTAATGCTTTGCTAAAATTAGGAATCTCAGCAGGGAGACACATAGAAGTTTGGTAATTTTCCCAGGAATTGCCAGTGAACAGATAAAACCCATGTCATTTGCTGAGTGTTGTCTGAACAGTACACACATAACAATAACCAGGACTAACCTGAATTGTGACATTAAAACCCCCCCGGGGCAAGTTTAACTCTGCCATTAGCCTTACATTTATAACTATGTAACAGCTACATTGTCAACACATTTTCTTTCAGAGTTGCAATACCAAAGCTACCAAATCAGTTGGGATTTTTTTAAAGTTTTAGTTATGGGAGAATCCTATCAGCTGCAAAATCACCAAATTGATAAAGCCAGTCACCTAGAGACAGATATAACATCAAATGGGCCTTGATACGAGAGAAAACACAGGAATTTCTGTACTAGTTCTCTTTAATAGCAAATTATTTTTGAAAATAAAAGCAAAACAAGAAAACAATTCTTAAAAAAACCCTCAAAATGTTGCACATAAGCTTAATAAAATAACATTATATGAACTTTACAGAATAATGTCTTTCTCAAGTAAAACTGACTTAAGCCATCACACACAGCAGATCCAGACAGGAAAACTATTATTATGACCATCTGTATAATTCTTGTTTAATTTCTACTTTAGTATTAGAATTATTTGTTAGGAATAAACTGTTTCTGTAAATAAAAGAACCTGATAAAAACATTCCTGTTGTCAGTGTTGCAATGTGAATGATAAAATGGTTATATCTCTATTTCCAAAAAGTCTGATTTGCTTTTCTGAAGAAATATATGCTGTCTTTCTTACAAGAGAACAGAGCAGGAAACATTTTCAAAGTTGAATAACACTCATAGGGATTTCATGTTCCTATGAAGGACAATGATAACATCACATTTCCCTAGAATTTAGTTTAATCTTTTAAATTATTCTTATTGATATCTGTAAGTCTTTTAAGTATGGAAAATACCAAACTTTTGGGGGAAGGGAAGAAATTACAGAAACTGCTGGCAGACAGAAGCCATAAATAGAAAACTTTATAGTTTGTGAAACCAAACTATAAAGGCACCTGTCATTTTACCTCACTATCACCCACAGTATTTCATTCATTCTGTTTTGGGCTTTTTTTTCTCTTTTTTTTTTTTTTGTGGGGGAGAGTTGGCTACTTTTTACTTCTGCTTAATTGTAAATGTCTTTTTAAATCCCAGAGAAATCAAATATATTTCAGCATAGGCTTAGTTGCTGTCACAAAAAAAGGAAGCATGCATACTTTGCTTAAGAGCTTGGCTAAATTAGGAGCTTATTTTGAACACATCACAAATGTAATATTCCCTTCAATCTTTGTCAGACAGCCCAACAGAAACTACAGGTTTCATAGACAATTCAGAGATTCCACAGGGCAAACTGTTCTAACCCTGTTCATATGGTTTTTAACATGGTGTCTTTTATACTTACATTGCCAATAAACAGAAATATGCTGAAGAATCGCCACATATTTCTACTCCATTGGAAAAATATATTTAATAACTAGTACAAGAACAGAAGATGTTTGCTTGCATTTCAGTCATGACAAGTGGTTCTTTGCATTCCTTAAAAAGTGCTTAAAATTCAATTTGTTCATAAATGTAATTCTCGTCTTAATGGCATGAAATCAACAAAAAAGACATTTAGTTTCTAGTAGTAATAATTTACTAGCATTAATGATAAGGAAACCCACTATTTCTTTTGTATAATTAATACAATTATGCTCAGAGCTGTATTTCTATGACTACAAATTATTCCCATTACTAACAGACAAATGATAAGAGCAGTGGGATCAGTGTCATTAAGAGAACTAATACTGTGGATCAATGCCTTATTTCCTAATGCATATTAAGCTACAGCCTATCAGGAAACAGCTTGCTCAAAAGGATGACAACACACTTTCAACCATTAAGGCTATGCAAAGTGTTCATAAATGCAATAATTGTTCCTGACTTCTACAGAAAAATGGTGGGCTCATCCTGATGTGTCACATATTAAAATGGGTCTGTCGACAGCAATGGCTTCACCGAAATTTCAATCTGAACCCAGGCATGGGGGTTTTTTTAGTTAATTAATAAATTAAGTTTCTCTTAGACTAAATTAGAAATTCATTAAAATTCAAATTTTTTAACTAATCAACTGCATAACCCTTCCTTTATTTTTTATTCACTATGACAATAATTCACTGTTTAGTAAATCATTGCAGGACAATCAACAGAATTTCATGTTTTAAATGGAAAATAACTGCAGTATTGTAGGCTGTCCACATGCATTCATAGTGCTAAATAAGTGTTATTTCTGTGTGTGAAAGCTAACAATTCTAATTAATATACTGAAATCCACTATTTAGTAACATTCGAACTGGCAACTCATTATAGTAAACCATTTTCTGTGGGCATAAATCCATTAAGTGAGGAATATATTCTAGTTATATCTTAACGTTATGCCTGAAAATCATACTAATCATAGAGTTTTAGAGGAAAAACTACACGTCCTAATTAAAAGGCAAAAAATTGTTTCTTTTTCTGAACAAATCTACAAAGAAGTTTTGACATTGAATTTGGGTGGGTCTCTTTTCCTTTCCCTGGAACAGTGTAATTTGTGTGTTTATTCTATTAATGCTGACTATCTCATACCACAGAATAGTTAATTTATTTCTAATACTACTATAAAGTACTCTTGTATTTCCCCCCTCAAATCCTATCAGAAAAATCTCACCTTGTAAAAATAATTCTATGTTCTTCTAGTAGATATAAATGCCTGTTTTTCATCAGTCCATAGAGCATCATCATCTCACGACTCATTATGTGGGTACTCAACCTTCCTTCCTAATGTAAGTTACCAATCACAAAAAATAACATGGTTTATATTTAAAGTGTTATCCTCATCTTTCATTTTCTGCTCAGTACATTTTTCCTGTCTATGCAACTGCCGCATAGTCCTTGCTCTGGTCATTCTGTTCACTTTCCTGTGGGCTGGTGATTGTCACCCTTGGATTTGTGGATATTTTTTCAAGATGGGGATCAACCTCGAGAAAAAGGACAGGCACTGTTAACTTCATTGGGTATCAACGATTTCACTTCATTTCAATACAGCATTAGCATTTCATATTAAAATCTCCACAAGGTATTCCTAACATGAAAAAAATGTTTTCCAAGAGCGATCATGTTAAAATTTTCATTTATTTTATATTTATATACCTTCCAAAGGAGAAAGCACTCCGATTAGAGATTCCCCCTACAGTTCTTTCATCAAGCATCCAGTTACCCACATATTCATTTAAAGTGAATGCTCACTCACTTTCTCCATTTCCATAAATAACTTCAGCTTACCTAAAACAAATAAAAAAATTCAATATATGAAGCACAGAATAAATTCAGAGCTCTCAATTGAAAAATATTCTTGTGTGTCATATAGAAAGAGAAGAATGCCTAGTTGCAAAGTCCAAGAAACCATTCCCAGTGTCACAAGAAGCAGAAGAAGAGACTGTTTTTCAGCAGCCTGTAGGCAGGGAATATGCAGCAATTTGCTCTGCTTCTGACACTCATGAATGCCACTCTTCCCAGACCTGGATTCTCCCTATCAAACAAAACACTTTGTTTCCCACACTCTGTTAGCTGGTCAGTTTTCCTGACCTTATTTTTCTGGGCTGCATCACTTCATCTAAGCCAACAGCATGTTACCATGCATCCTAAATCATTAGGACTTTCGCTTTTAAACTGACTAAAGCCCCTTGCTTTGAAGGATCTTGTTCATCTCCGCTGTATTTTTCAATTTCTAAGAAAAAGAGAGGAAACTTCCACAAAGCAATGGCAAAAGTCCTTTATGAAATGCAACTTCTGTGAAAGTCAATTCACCAAAATGAGGCACTGTGGTGTCATGAACAAACCCTTCTTCTCTGTCCTAAAAGACAAAGTAGTGTGGAAATATATAATGATTATGCTTTTCTGGAACCTCCAAACATCTTTTTCATTACTTTTTTCAAAATTCAGCATACTAAGGAAAGCAGGAAATGCAGATTCATCAAATAGTGAGAAACATCTGCTTTCTCAGTTGGAGGGCATATAGTGTAATTACTGATGTAACTGATCTATACAGGTGGAAAACAACTTTTCCACAAACTGAAGGTCTCATAAATGGTCTCAGGACTTTATCAGAAATTAACTACGTGGAGACCCGCTGAGAAGCATAAGGCTGAGAAGAATGAGGAAACATAGGAAAGACAGTTTGAAAGAATAAATACTCACCTGGTTCTGATTGCCAGAATCCTCTTTTATTTCTTCTTCAGGCTGAAGATCACCTTGGTCGTTCAAATGCTCCATTCCCTTGCCATTTTCTACATTGTTCTTGCCATTTAAATGGATAAGTTCCTCTTCCTCTGCTTGGTCAACCTTCTGTGCTTCTCCTGCTTCATCTTCATAATTTTCATTTAATTTCTTTTTGTTTTCTTCCACTTCACTTCTTCCTTTAACAGTTTCTCCACTTTCTTCTCCATTCACCTCTGGATATTCTTCTTCTTTATATGCCTCCTCTCCCCTGTCATTTTCCTCTTCTACATTTTCTTCTTCATCTACAGTTTCTGCTGGTCTCTGGTGAAAGGAAAAGCATCAGCATTATGAGGCATTTTAAATCAGAATGCTCCATGCAATTCTGAAACGTGACAGTCATCAGGTTTACAATTACATCATTACTGAGGAGTAAGTATGCTAATTTGAGGTTTGTCTACATGGACAGGAAATTACACTCCTGTACTTACACCCTCTAATGCCCTTTTATTCTACATTTACAAAATGTGCTAGTGAGATTTAAATTTATTACATGGAGTTTAATCCATTTGACCACACCCAAAACAACTGGAATGAGCTAGATTTAATTAATACAGCAACAGCTTGCTCTGTTCCAGCTATTCCAGGTGTTCTAAATTTCTAGCATTTAGTGCCTACCTGTTTATAAAATCCTGTCACAATAAAATATCGTACATCACTAGCCCACAAACTGTTCCACAAGAAGCATTTTACCTATGGACCAGGCCATGCCATGCCCATCGGTCTTGTTGTCTTTGCATACAGAGAAAAGTAGCTAGAGAGATGAGGTAAACCTATTACAGGTAATTTCCAAGACACCATTCCCCTTCCCAAAGATCCCTATGTAGAGTGGCTGCTGGCAGCAGCATCTCATGACAGCCTGGGAGATGGATGTACAAACTATCTGGTTTTTGCCTTTTGCCTCCCAGTTTAAGCTTTGAAGAGTCACCTGACTATTCACTCAACCAGTGCTCCCACTTGCCAAGATTATTTACATACTTGTGCTAAAGTATGAATGAAAATAAAGTGAAAAATCCCACAGAAGTGACAAGGTGTCTGCCTCCCACCCAGCCTCATCAGACTCTAAAGAAAACAAGCTGAGAGCAATAGATAATATCTTAATCAAAACTGTTTCGAATTTTACTGTCTTCAGTAGCTCCTTTATGCAGACAGCTATCTGCTAGAGAGAAGTAAATTATATCTCCCAAAAAATTGTTTTCCTTATTAACACTAAAATTTCAAAAGAATTCTCTCATCACATGTATTGGCAGTAAAAGCCAGTTCAGTAAGATAAAGAATTGATTGAAGCCTCTTGATGAAATATCTTGATTTTGCTTTGATATCTAAGTAGTGACATAAGACAACTTTAGTATGCCAGAGCACAATGCCACACTGGTACAGCTTCAAAAAGGGCAAGTTACTGAGTTGTAATAATCCATAGAATAAGAAATTACTTTAAATACTACATGGTTACCTGACCAGGTAAATAATGGCCTCATAAAATGGCTCCATAAAATGGGTCCATAAAATGCATAAGATTTTTCAAGTACGGTCATTTTTTATTCAAGCCTTCCTGACTCACTTTGATCTGGTAACATCAAACTGGCCTTATTACCACTAAAATAAAAATTTAACAAGCCAAGTCATTTCAGAAACTTTCAAAGAAGGCACCATCCAAAGCAATCATGATCCAAGCTTATGCAACACATAAAGATAGCAAAGAATCTGTAGATCCATAAATTCTCAGAAGTTACCCACTAGTCTTAGACATATTATCTACTAATTTTTTTTTTCAGTCTGCTAAGGAAATTCACAGCTCTGGATTCTGAGCAGAAACAGGGGAGGGTGGGACAAATTAAATGCACCAGACACCACTAGCCAAAAGTGTGTTTGGATTTACCTAATGACACCTGCCTGCTATGACATTATACACACCAAATGAAGAGAGGATAAGAAAAGACAACACAGACTTTTTCAGTTAACTGTTACAGTCACCCAAAATATAATAATTTCCAGCTTTTTGTTAGTGCCTCGTAGAGGGTACAAGCAGAAGAGAATATATGCCCTTGCCTGCACAGCTTCAGTATGGTGGCTCATTCTGGACTGCAGAAGAAAGTGTGTAGGCTTTTTGCCATGGTGTATGCATATGTATCCCAGTGCTTTAACAGGTTTCACTGCTGTGGAAGCAGTCTTTGGCATGGAAGAACAATGGACATTTGAGGGACAGTGACTTCCTAAAGTGCTATGCTAGCTGGACTCATTTGACCTTATCTGTCTAAAATAGATGTGCATGCAAATATTTTAGGAGTTAAATCTCAGCAACATAGAAGATAAACACAGCTTTATTGAACTGTACCTAGAAACTCACTGAAAGCTCTCAGAGCATAGAACTTGTATGAAATAACATTCAAATTTCAACTAATTTAACTTGACCAATCAAACTAAATTGCAAGAAAAATACTAGCAGAAAACAAGATGAGTAAAACAACTCCCATCAGTGCAAATATAATGTTTTTACAGTAATTGAAAATTTCAAGATAGCTGAGCATATTAGTACAATGCTATTACTATTATAGACAAAAACAAAAAGCCATGTTTTCAGCTAATAATTGGAAAGCAAAATGCATTCTTCATTTAATCTCCTTTTAAGCTGCACTACGTAAGAATGGACATCTCAAGTCAAAAATCAACATTGATCCAGAGGAAAAGACCTTTCACAAGGTAATCTAAAATGCAGTATTGTTCCCTCTGCATGAAGAATCAAAGGTAGCCTTTGAAATGTGAGTATGACCACTGACTGTGCATTTCAGAATGCACAGCAGACCTAAGACAGGACTGTAGGGAGGGAACGGAATGCCAAAATCACCCATCAAATAGTACATTGTTCATTACATTAAAAAAGTGTGAGACATTCTACTGAGACCTTATTGATCTACTACCTAGGCATAAATTAGCATTCTCTATTTTAAGTACACCTTTTTCACTGAGAAAGAGGTATACTTGGCAAATTTTTGATTTTTCATATTTAGGGAAAGAGAATGTTTATGTGCATATATACATGCAGGAAAGAAAACAGAAAAAGGGAGAAAACCAGAAGTCTTTATGGTCCAAAGTCTGTAAATGCTGTACATGCTTAACTTTTACTTCCTTGAACAGTTTCAGTGATATCAGTGAACCTGAAACAGTGAACTAAAGCCTACATTAAAGTACGTGGTGGGTCAGGGTGTAATTTAAAGTCCCCTAGAGTCAATGGAAAACTTTTCACTGAATTTGATGAAGTCCAGCCATCCCTCCACCTATGACTGTACAAATTGCCTATTATATATGCACCAAAGTTACCACAAACGGTGCTCTCTCAGTCAGAACAAATCAGGATAGGCATATTGAAAACAAAACAGGTATGCTGATTGAGACCTACCTAACCCTGCAGAAATTATCAGACTCAAGTCAGCAATGACCTTGTATACTTTAAGGGAAACAGTTACATTTCCCCATCTTAGTTTTTAGCTTTTCATCAGTCACCTTTTAAATAACTAAAATATTCCCAGTAAGAGCTTCCTATATGGAATGCATTGAATGGATAGCAAGACAGATGTGGGATTCTGCTACTCTTCTTGCTGTTCAGAACTCAAGACTTCAGTCTTCAGCCATTGTGTTGGCTCACAGGAAGAGTTGTCCCTTACATTTGCTATTCCTGTAGAAGCTCAGATCATACAAAATCCAAAAAAAAGTTCTGGATATATCTCCAGGCTTGAGTGACTGAGGTCTGTCACCTCTTTGTAACACAGTTATCATAAGGATATCAAGGATCATAACAGAGAACAAGAGACATGTCAGAAATTTATGTTAGAAGCAACCAGCCAGTTGCAGCCCAGTGTAACTAAACATGGATACTGTAATGAACTACAGCTTAAGTGTCCCAGCATTACTTTAGTCCTGTGTACACATCTCAAAAAACAACAGCACAACGTGAACCTGGACTGGAGAATCATTCCTTAAGGTAATTTTCACAATCAAGTTCTAGAACAGGGAGCTTTTCCAGTCCCGGTGCTAGATTATCTCCATTCCTCCTATAGCCAGAGCTAATTATAATAAGGTTTGTAAGTTTGCCTTTTGCATGATTGAAAGAAAATAGGAAGTAACCTTCCTTTTTGCATTGCTGGCTGCATCTTTTAAGTGAAGGTGATGCTTTTGCAGTTTCACTGTTGAAAGCACGTTACTTAAAATAACTAGTTTTCAAACTATACCTTCATGAATGTGAGAATAATTCTTTGCTTGTCATGGACTAGCAACAAAAAGACTCACTGACAAAAGACTTGTATATGTACATTGAAAAGCATATTCAACCAAAGGCATGCAGAAAAACAGAAGCAATTCTCAGCTTCTTGCTGTAAACATGGACCCAGCTCACCTTCTGGAAACCTCCTGACTTAACTAACAGGTTGATGAGGAACAGAGCCAATTTCATTTTACATTCAAGAAGCATGATTGCTTGACAGTATGTTTAATCTCAGCAAAAACAGAGTGTTTAAAAAAGAAAGAGGTATTCTAATTACACTCATCATGCTATCATTCATTAAGAGCTACATTACCAAATGCCATCATCACTCAAAAGCAGTAAGTCAGGAAATCTTCAGACATTGAAGCATTTGGCTTCCTTTTGTCTAGGGATGCTAATGTAACCTCTCAGAAGGTTTTCACATGACTGATACTGAAAAGTGAAGTATCACAAATCATTTAAAGCAGAAATTATTTTGTACCATTAATATAAAACATAATTTTGCTTTATTGAAGTAATTTGGAAATGTTTACTTGGCTAATGGTCACAGCAGACAAACAATGAGGTAGACAACAAAAATCTTAATGGTCATGAAGAGCAGTGTGAATACATCTCACAAAAGCAGCAACAGGAACACTTGACTTCGATTGCAACAAAGCTCTCCAGAACAGAGCTGCTCCTTTTCCTACTCAGGAATGTTTTGTAGCAGCACTGCACAGATTCCAACAGCGAAACATTTTGTTCCTGAACCAGATAGTGTTGCTAAGTGACAGAAGCCCTCTTCTCTTCCACATCATTTACAAAACCCTGGCTCTTAAAAACAAGCAAATGAATAGTTAAGGTTCAACCATCATACGCTTCCCACATAGTTCCCACATTCACACAAAATGCACTGTTTTTTAGAATAAAAACAGTTAAAAATAAAAATAAAAAGTTTTTATCTCAACAATATTTAAACTCCAACTTTTTTATGAGATGGATGCACTATTTTTTTTTTTTTTTTACAACAATTGCAGGACTTGAATCCACTGAGTCTAATTTTTCATAACATCACAGCTCCCAGAAGTCTAACTAGAATGAATGGAAACTACAGGACTGGAAGTGTGGAAAAAACAGCATTTCAAACTTCCTTCATTGGCTTCATTGTATAGTACCTGGATGCATAGTTAATTCCTCAATCACAGTACAGCCATGATAGAGAAGACAACATCTTTGAGCACTGCCCTCTGGGGTCCCCAGCATAAGAGGGACATAGACCTCTCCTATGAAAACAGAGAGCAGGGGGTATTCACATGTTCACATTGGAGAAGAGAAGGCTGCAGAGAGACCTTATAGCACCTTCTAGGGCCTAAAGAGGGTCTCTGTGAAATCTGGAGATGGTCCTTTTACCAGGGCATTTAGTGACAGGACCAGGGGAAATGAGTTCAAACTGACAGAGGGCAGGGTTATATTGGCTATTAGGAAGAAATTCGTGCATGTGAGGGTGGTCACAAACTGAAACAGGCTGCCCAGAGAAGCTATGGATAACCCATCCTCGGAAGTGTACAGGACGAGGTTAGATGAAGCTCTGAGCAACCCCAGCCTGTGGCAGAGGGGTTGCATTGAGATGATTTTTAAGATCCTTTTCAACCCAAATGATTCAATTATTTAATAATCTGATTGGGTCTTTTCTTTTCTAATATGTATCTAAGTAAAGAATACTTTTTTCCATCTACTTCACCGACACTTACGTTTATTTTTTTCCAATAACATTTTGTATGTGCTCATTAATATTTGCCTAAAGTTCATTTCCTACAATACAATATGATCTGCTGAGCATCCCTGTAGATAACAAGAAGATTGTTAAGTATTTTTAAAAGTCCTACTGAGACTGCAAAAGTGGAGAAATAATTTTTTCCAGAAACAGGTTCTCCTATAATTATTTTTAAATGCCCTATAAGTTAAGCAATTTGAGAAAAGCCTTCTCTAGGACTGCTGAAATTTTTGAAAACAGGGATACACAGAAGAAACTTTTTTCAAAGTGGTGTCAAAACTACTTTTGCAAGAGATCTTCACTTGCAGGCTTCACTCAGAAGTGAAAGCCCTTCAGCTGTTGGCCCAGGCCTCTAAAGACAAGATCAGGCATTGCCACTACAGCTTCAGAAATCACAGTCACCCAACACAGAAACCAAAGGAAGATCTCCCTTCTCATTCTGACCTGCAAGGAACCAATCAGAGTAAATTTCTCTATCTCACACAGACAAACAATAACAACATTAAGTGTAAATCAGTGGAGCTGAAAGAAGAACATGCAGTGGAAAATATTATATGCTGGCTTGTCAGCACTCAAAATTCATAAGGCTTAAATTACAGCTTCATCATTTATAGTGAAATTTGAGCATAAGATGTTCTGCATGTGTTTTTTCCAAATGCCATTTTGAAATCCTTACTGATGTACAGCAAAATGTTTCCTCATGAAAAGTTGTGCCTTTTTAATCAAAGAATGTCTCTTCAAGCAGTCAGCCTGTAGTAACGTTGAATCAATGTAAACTTTAACATTTTGCCTTCAGCAATAGGGAAGATAAACATTTTATTCTGCTCACTGAGGTGAATCTTGGGTCTCTAAAGCAAAATAATGAAAACTGCAAAAGAAAGGTGCAAATTTTCTCCTACTGATGATATATTCCAGCTCCAGCTCACCCAGGGGAGATACACAATCTCACATCACATCACAGCCCAGGAAATGGGAAATAATGAGTGGAGGACAGCATTAATCCGTGGACATGTCTGTAATAATGGAAAGCAAATGATAACGAAAGAACTAAGAGAGTGAACATCTCTAGAAAAACCCCAAACCAGTGCCTGTTAGATGAATTTTTCATCTGCTAATTTTTGCAAATAAGCACCAAAGAGAGAAGGATATGGGGATGATGACTCTGGTGGGGGAAAATAACACAAAGAAACCAAAACCAAAACCCAAACAGACTCTTTTCACATCACTTACATCTTAATAGCCAGTATCATATACCCTGTGGCAAAGCAGGCTGGCACAACAACATGCCTGAATTCCTTATGGGGTCATGCACTGGATAACTTCGGATCTCATAACTCTCATGCTTACTCCACCTCCCAAGGGCTCATCATGGGAGTAGAACAACCCTGCTTATGGAAATGGATAAACCAGTGCAAACTTGCAGTGTTATTTCAATATTATCATTACAAGCTGATGCTTTTGTATTTTACAACTTATATAGAATGAAAGAAAAAGAGTAGTTTTTTCTGAAAGCTTTAGAAGTTAGAAAATTTTCTCTTGGAGTTACTTTGAATATATTTGCATTATCACCAGCAAATTCAAAGGAACACACTTAATTACCATCCCCAATAAAAAACTACTATTGTTGTGCTGCCTCCCTGTCAAGAACTGCAACAAAACCACCTTGTTCTCTTGCTGTTTGCACAAGTCATTTCACAGTCTGTCATCAGTCCCCATGAATGTTGACACAGGATGCAAACGCCCAACCTAGAGTAAGCCTGCATGTCAAGAGAAAAAACTATTCATTCTGTATTTGGGAGCTGAAGTCTTGGTACAGAATATAGGACAGAACAGTCTGGTTTGGTTTAAGGCAAAATACCAATTTTTCTTCCTTGATGTCCAATTACAACTGTCAGCTAGTCTGGAGTAAAGCAAACCCTGTTCTTTTAATGTGTTTTCAGCTGGCAAAGAGCATGTTACAGAGCAGGACATAAGCGAGTGTCTAGCCAGTATTACACTAAGTTTAGTTAATGGCTAATCTGGCATTTGTTCAACTGTGTGCTTCAAACAGCACGACAGAGAAGGTGCATAAAAAGAAAAAAATATGAAGCTCAATCTTCACCACCTCATTTTTGTGGCTGATGGAGATGATAGCCTATCAGAAGTGTCAGCATTCTAGTGAAAGCTGGCATGTAAATATTTATGCATATGCAAGATGGTCAAGCCCTGGCTGGCTGTCCTTCCCCATATTTCTAGCAATAAATGAAACTGCAGTGGAGATAAGAAAAAGCTAAAGAGCTTTACATCACAGAATTTAAAACAATTTAAAATGATCATTAGTAAGAACCTGAACATGTAAAATGCTAAATGCTTCTAAGGTTTGAGTGACTGTAGTTATCTGGGAATAAAAAGTACTCCATGCTACCCAGAAGGACATGGCTTCTTTCCAGATTACCAAGGAAACTATATGTGACGTTTTAACATTATATATAAACCATGGATTGTGTTGCAATAAATTTTGGTGCTTTGTTTGGCTTTTATAGAAACATGAAAATCAGATTATTCATAGTATGCATGACTGATTTTTTAATATTTTCTTTCCCATCAAACACACCTGCTTCTAGTTCCATGTCCAGATAGCAAATTCAGTTGGTATTAAGTGAAAAATATTTCCATTTGAAGATGATGAATGGACCTTGTTACATGAGCTTAGAGGTATCCAGCAGGTTCCCAGCACTGCAAGTTTGCCAGCACATCTGATGCTCACTGGCAACTGCACCAACTGTTCCACTGCCAAACAGAGAAGTGGTAGTAGAGAGTTTTTCCTCTCCCCAGGGATGGTCACCACCCACTAGCTGAGGCAAACTGGTGAGACGCACAAAGCTACTGCCTGTGTTGTAGGATCTCTGTGGAGATGTAAGGCAGCTGTCTCCAGGGTTGGATTTCATATGAATTACATTCAGCCTAAAAACTAAGGCCTGACAACCCACTTTACACTGCCAGAGGAATTCTTTACACACCTTCAGAGGCCAATAAATAGGCTAATAATTTCTGAATTTGATTATTACACTGTCAAGACCAGGGCAGGATATGTTTCAGGATGTCATAAGAAACAAAGATTAAGACAACAGCCGGCATGTTCTTCCCCAATGTCAGTGCTATCAGTATAATGCAACACATCCTAATTATCACGACACCTCACCAGGACAACCACAATTACCAGGGCTGATGAGGTCAGCAGCACCCAGCATATAAGACTCTGAGGCTGGGGCAGGTATTTGCTGTGAAAAGCTGTAGCATTTCTTCTGTCAGGGACTAAGACAGTCATGTTCTTGTTGCCTCTATCACCTGATTCATGTGCCTTCAAGAACAAGGTCTATAAAATAGACGAGCAACATTCCTTCCCATTGAAGTGAATAAATAATGGAATGATCCTTATTAACAACAGGAGTCTTAAATAAAATCTATTTTTTTTTATGGTATGGTGTCATTCTTCAAAATGGCTAATAAGGTCATAAACCATCTATTTTCCCTTCAGGTTTTTTGGGTTTTGGTTTTTTTGGGTTTTTTGTTTGTTTTTTTAACACTAAAGGTATGTATGTCTAGCATTTTTTTACCTGATACAAGTAAATTGAAAAAAAAATCAGCCAATTAAATAGTAAGCACTATTTAGTAAGCAACTAAATAGTAAGTGTCACGAGCTCTAGCCCTTAAACTTTTTAGTTTGTTGTTATACTGAACTTTCTCCTGCTTGTAAATAATTTTTCTTCTGCTGGGAAGGACTCAAAGCTGCACAAATACTCTAGATGCAGCCTCAGAGATGCTGAGTCAAGAAATATAATCAGTGACCTTGATGTGCTGGCTGTGTTTTTACTAGCCCAGCCTGCACAGTCAACCTCATCACCAAGGGAGCACCGCCAAGTCAATTTGCCAGGCATGTGAGCTGCATGGCCCTTTCTGCAGCTCCTTTCTAGCCCACCTGTGTCAAGACTGTACTGGGATAGTTACTGCATTACAGGTGCACACCTTTGTACTTTTCTTTCTTGTTGAACTTCATGAGGCTCAAGTGATGCTATTCCTTCGAGCTGTGAGATTGCTCTGAAAGGCAGCACTGCATACCACCTGATGACAGCTGGACCTAAATAAGGCTGTGTCTCATGTCATCAGCTCTGTTATCCATTACCATATTGTAATGTCTCCAATCCAGTATCAAACCCTGAGGAGCACCATCCCTAAACAAGTGCCAGTTAAATCTCAATCAGATGATCTTTTAAATCTCACCAAATCAGCCAGTTTTTCACCAACCTTGTAGCCAACAAATCCAGTCCCGACCTTCCTTAAGGATATCTTCCTCCCCATATCTACCACACTTCTTCTAACTTCTCCTACAAATATGGCAGTCTATACTGAAGCCAAAATAAAGAACAATAACTGCTCACCCTTCATCCACAGAGCCAGTTATTTCATCACCGAGGCAAAGAGATAGGTAAAGTGTGATCTGTCCACAGTAAATCCATGTTGGTTATTCCCAATCACATGCACCAGTTTCCATTGCTCAACAAGCTTTGGCTCTCTCAATTCCATTTCTGCATATCCAGGGAATGTCTCTATACTGGTCCTTAGGAGTCTATCCCATCTTCTACCTCTTTTTAGTGTGAGATCAGGAGTCCTCTGTTCAAACTGGCCTCCTGCTATGCTGCTTGTTTCCTTGCACAGTGGGGATAGTTCTTGTGGTTTGAGAAACAGATCCTGCTGCCAGTTTCCCAGCCAAGCCAAAGGCAACTCTCCTAACTTCTAGGTTTTTTTTGTTATTTTGCATCCCCACTTTCTTCAGGGGCTCAAACTCTTACCATCTCATGGCCAGTGCAACTACGGCTGCCACTACCACATCTCCAACAAGTTTCTATTTATTCTTGAGAAGTAAATCCAGCAGAATGCCTCACTTAACCATGCCTCACACTACCTACATCAAAAACCTGTCTCTAACACATTTCAGAAATCTTCTGGATTGTTTATGCTCCATCGAGTTGGCCTGGGTAGTTAAAGTGTATTTACAAACCATTATCTTTAACTCCCTCCCATTTGTTTACAGTCTCACATTAACAACCAGTCCTCAGCACTGTTGACAGCCAGTAAGTCAGAAAAATGTCCAAGAATTCCTTATGTTACTGGGATGATTTTTAGCTTGAGAAATCTTTTGGATAAACTGTGATTCCTTACACTGAAACATGGATCAGAAATATTATCTTCTGGCCAAGGTGACTGGCCCCAAGCCTTCATAAATAGACACCAAAAGCACAGTGCAACAGCTTGTGGACTGGAAACAAAGTTGAACAAGCTGGCAAACTCCTACAAATACATAAGATGAAAAAAAAGACTGTCTTGCGAGCAATTCATTAGCAGAAAAAAAAAACCCACTTACCCTTTCAGCAAATAGTTTAAGCAGTTCTATTCCCCTCTTCCTTGGCATAAGCTTCAACTTACCTATTCCCTGGATTATTTCAGTCCATAGGAGTACAAATCAAAGTACAACAAGGGAAATATGATCTTATGTTTAGTTATCATGACCTATTTATTGCACATAAGTCTTAGGACTAAAAAACTGGCCAACTAAGCACCATGTTGCTCCAACAGAACAAAGTGCTGTCAGCTTTAACAAAAAATCAGATAAATCCACACATGTTTGTGGTCCAGGACTAGAGGAATACTACCCTATCAGTATAAAGAGACTGCAGTTCAGGTGAACATACTTGGTAGGATGTAACAGTAGGGAGTCCTGATTCTCTAAGGCTCTATAAGGGCTCTCAGGGCAGTTCTGAAGTTGATGAAAAGGAAACTGACATTTGACATATTAACAAAGAAAGGAAGATTTGCTAAAGCTGCCATAAAAAAACCAGTATCATAGAGCTTACCGTCATCCCCACAGAATTATGCTGTACACTTGAAAGAAATTGAGGAAAGGAAAACAACACACAATCTGTAATATTTTAAAAAAAAAAAAAAATCCATTTATTTAAAGCTCAATCACTACCTGGTCCAGTGGAACTTCCACAAGAGTATCTTCATCTTCTTGCACTTCAACTGCCCCCCACATTTCAGATCCTTCTTCTCCAGCTTTGTAAACATCTTCACCTATAATGGGAAAGATAGAGTGGAAGGCAGGGAAGTCCAATGGTGACACAGTGTGGCTCAACTACTGAACTGCACATTCAATTTTGTTTCTGAGAACAGCTTTCTGAGCTGACCCATCATTCCCCATACAGTTCTTTCAGGGAAGTCTTCAGTCTCCTATTATTGTCAATTTGTTTTTTGTGCCTTTTAACAACAAATATTTACATACTACACCATTTGGGGAAGAGGGGAGGAAAGGGAAAGGGAACTGAACAAAGCCCTGGATTTGAAGTTGCTTCACTTCTGGCAAAGAGCCAGAATGAATCTGAACTTAATACATTATTACAACAACAATAAAATACTTCTGTTTCTACAGTCAATTATAGTACCCTTTAGTAGTTAGCATTATAACATACATCTATCAAAAATTTCAGTCTCTGAATCAGCAACAAACATGCTGAATCAGGTCAGGGTTAAAAAATTAAGAGAAGCAGTTGGATTAGTTCTACTCCTCAACTCTAAGCACATGCAAGTAGAATTATGGCCAAAACACCTCATCCACATTAAAAAAGCACATACTTCTGGCCAACAAGGCTTAATGGTTACACTGATATTCAATTTTGTTAAGAATTTTCACCACTTAGTTTAAGTAGTTTTTTCCCCCAAGTGTAAGCAGTAACTAAGGGTCTTTGAAGTTTCCGACACTGGTCTTTCAGTATCAGCTAATTAGGAAAGTGAAAATATGTACATACAGAAATAAATTTCCAAGTACACACGATCCTCTCTATTTTCCCCTGAACCGAAAACAGCCCAGAAACTAAAAGCAGAGTTATTCCAAATCACCTCTCTCCATCAGTCTAGAGAAGGTGAAGACGTGTCCATATCTACTGTAATATAACTACAGTAAGAAAGAGGAAAAAATATTTCTGCTGTTTCTTACTGTCTCTTAGTTCTTCATAAAAGAGTGTGAACTTGGTAATATCAACTGACCATGCAAACTGACCACTGCTGGACACTGTTAAATAAACAGCTTTAGTGTAGCACAGAAGTATTTTGGTGGAAAAATAATAAATAAAACCCCAAGACCTAGAGAAATCCAGAGTCCATCTGCATAAAAAGTCAGCGCTGACTACTCTGGAAGTTAGTTTTCCAGTTACTTTGTTATCTCTATGAGAACCAAGGGAAGAGTTTGCCCTGGGAACAAATTCTGAGACACAATACTATTGCAAATGGCTAACTGGAGGGGAAGTACCAGATGTCCTTAGGAGTTGCCTGACAGCCACTGTCCCAAGCACCAGAAATTAAGGCCATTCTCACAGTCTGAAATGAAGATGCAGAAATGGGGTGTCTGTGGCACATCACAATGAAATTCCAAAGTGGTGCTGCTGACAGCATCTTAGGAGACAGATTTCCTGATGGACAGAGCAGCTTAATTACCCAGGCATCAGTCCTGCTGGAGCCTCCCCACCCTACCAAAAGATCTATACTACTCATCCCCTGAAAGTATCCCTGCTGGAAGTACCACAGGGCTTTCAGCATCATGGGTAGAATTCTTATCCTAAACATCTCACACATCTTTTTCAAGGTCTCGTCTTCATACTTAGCATGAAAATAATAATTTCCTTTTTGAATTTCCTTTTTCTTGGGGTTTATTAAATTTAATGCATGTGCATGTATGTTCCATTGAAATCAACTAAGGACATTCAATATTTGCTGGCAGTATGATAAATCTTGGACAATCTACCTGTATATATCTCATTACAAATCCCCTTTGTAAAGGCTTGTTTGGGTTTTTTTACAAAATCAGCAATAAAACATGGACTGGTTGAGAGTATCACACAGAATACATCTGAATAGATGCTACTTGTACTTTTTCAAATAATCAATGCACTTCACATTTCCCATTTTTCTGAGTTCTCTAAGGCACAGAATGTTCTGTTTCTCTTACCTGATATTAACATTGTTTCCTCTCATCACAGACATTTGAGTTATAGATTGCCACCATATTCTGAGAGGAAAACGTAATGTGTTCCTTAAAAGCCACCATGAAGACTCTCCCATTTCAAGGCCTTCCCTTAAGTACCTAAGAAAATAACCTTGCCCTAGATTCCTTGGCTCACTGAACTATAAAAAGTCATCTCAGTGTCTGAAAGAACTGCATTTAATATCACCATCTTTCCATTTAGACTCTCTAATAACATCTTTGCCTCCAAGGTCCCCAAGTCTTTCAACCAAAATGGGGACTATCTGGCCTCTAGAGGTGAAAGGATTTTGGTGCAGAGACACTTTTCATCAGGCTTTACTCCATTAGGGCAAAAGAAGAAGTACAAGGAACATGAACATGTGTTGACCCTGGAGGCCAAATCCACTCAAGAGCTGAGGATTCTCAATTTTAAAGCACCGCTTCTTAGAAGAGCAGATCAGCCTCAGGGCTATGCCAAACAACCCAAGGAGACAGACGTACAGTACTTTCAAAAAACTTCATCATGAAACCAGGAGGGAGCAAGACAGAAGGAAGAAGAGTATAAGTTTCAGTAAGGAATCATATTTCTCATTTAAAAGGGAGTGCCCCAAAAGGTAGTAGGATTTCAATAAGCAAAATCTGAAATCTCCATGGAATTTTCTCCAAGCACTTTCTAACAGGTGTTTGCTCAGAAAGCTGGTCATAAATGAAGATATTAGTTGAAAAGAACTCTGCACAACACTGCAGTATCTCTCAGGTATACCACTGTTCATTGTCTTGCACAGATACATTCTAAAGAGAGAGATCGTTCGTGTTCTTCCACAGACTGAAAATATTATTTAAGGAAAACAGAAAATTTGCAACAAAAGGGAAATTAATTATTTAGCTCTGCACAAACAGAAGAAAATGGAAGACAAATGTCCAAAATATGCATACAGTCGGGGAAGGAATTAAAACACTTAGGTCTGAAATGTGCCAAAACAGGCAAAGAAAAAATAATACTAACTGAAAAATGGGAAAGTTGTAATACTTCAACAAACAAAAAATTCCAAAGGAAATGGCAAGGAATGAAATTAGTTTTACATTAGGACACACACTTATGTCTTTTATTATGAAAAGTGAAAAGAGATACAAAAATCGCAAAATAATTCACATAAAATTAATTTGAATAAATGGAGCATTAAGAAAATAGCTTAAAATGTTAACATTATTAGCATTGCTACTCTACAGCCAGAAGTATTTACACTTCCTGCATGTGCAGTTAAAAATATCTGGAGAAAGGAAGCTGAGTGAAAGGCTAGCACATTACTTGTTTGTGTGATTGTGTGTCAAGATCTTGTCAGCAGGAGTTTGCAGGCCACATTAATCACAATTATCAGTGCTCTGTGTTACTTCCAAGGAAATGTTTTCAGTTGGGTAACTTTGCCTCTTTTTATAGATAATACTTCAGAAATGCTTTTTGGTTTAGGAAAAAAAGTATGAAAAATTCTTATTGATGCAATATTTCATATCTCTGTGTCTGAATCATTAGTCAGTTTCCTCACAAGCCTCTAAGGGAGAAAAAACAATAAGGCATTTTAGAAAATGCCATAAATTACATGAAGAAACATTTTTGCAAGTCTTCATTCTGTATTGTTATGGGCTTATATTGCAATCTCTGCTGAAGCAGAAATATGTGGTGTACCTTGCCGAAAAGAAAATTACCAGCACTTCCACTAAATGGAACATTTATGACTACTCCCAACAGTTCAGACAATATTGTAGATTAAACATGCTCCTCATTTATGAGCCAGCTCTGATGTTCTTGTGCCTCAAACCACCTGAGAACTGGCCACAGACAGGGCCATGGCAACACTGGGGCAGAAGAGCTCTAACAGGGGGTAAGAAAGGAAGGTGTGTCTCCCTGCAGCTTTGCTTACAAGTATAAACAGAGTATTCATTTCAGTCAGGTTCTCAGTTCTCCATGCCTGAGCAAGTGCAGCTTCTGTCAAGAGGCAAACCAAAATATTATTGAAACTTTCCTGATCTTCTGTGAGGCTATTTTTCCATGGTGTCCAAACTAACTGAAGATACTGGAGTTTTTCAGGTATTGCTAGTCAACTCTGTGAAAACAGACTATCTTGAGCCAAAACTCAGCACTATTTTTTATACCCTAAACAGAGAGAAGTTAGGTAACCTAAACAAACATCTCCTGTTATTTCTGATTATTTTAAAGCAGGGTCATGTTCAGCAATTTAGGTAAAAAGGGGGAAGAAGAACCTGAAGAAAGGCAAAGAACATATTCAAAAGGAGCAGCCAACTGAAGAGAGGGAATATGCAGAGGATGGAGGATACAGACACTGAGGGAGATGATGAGGCAATGGTGATGTTAGAAAAAATGTGTGGAATGAGGAACTGTATAAGAGCAAAAAGAAAGAAGAGGAAATACTGGTGAAAAAAGGGGAAGCAATGGGGTCCAACGTATTGACTGGAAGGCAAAAAAATGGCTTATATGGAGTGGAAGAGTAAAGGCTTGAAAGAATGAGAGGGGAAAAAATCCAAGTCAGCAGGTACTCAAGGCATTTTAAACTTCCTAAAGGAATCGTCCTTCAGGAAAGCCTGAGAAGAGGAATGTTGTTTTACTACTACTTACCAGCAATTGAATGTCTATGTACGGATGTTACCACACATACAGAAGTGCAGCAAAAAAACAGCAATGAAAAAATGCTCATTGTTTCCAGACAAGTATTTTTATGATTTCTTTTTCATATTTATTTTGCCAACAAACAATGTGTATTAAGACTCTGGAGAGTGGAAAGAATTCTTACAGCATTTTTTGGCTTCAGGCTGCAGGGATGAATTAAAACTGCAACCCTAAGTGCTTTCCTATGGAGTTTCTCAAAGAGTTGTGCTCTATTCCACCTCTCCTCCAGCTCCATAATCTCACAGAGAAAGAGTGATGAAATCTCAGGGGGATCCAGATGGCCTAAAGGTCTGAATTCCCCAAAGCCTTGTCAGGGTTACCAAGAAAGGGAACATTTGTAACGTGGTAACAGCCCCACGAAGGAGAGGTAACTACTGCCTCAAAAAAGCCGTGGACCAACTCAACCTTTACCCAACTAAATTCAAATGATACAGTTGTTGAAACAACTGGCACCTACTTTATGGCCAACATCTACAGCTAGGAGCAATGAAGTCACACAAATAGGAAGAACAAGAGAAATTTTCAGCTGAAAAAGGCAGTGAAATTACATGAGAGGGATGTTATCAGAAGACTTAGTCTTTAGAAATCAGATCCAGAGGCTATGGGTGAGAGAAAGGCAGTGCAGTCAGTTTGGATCAGAACCTTGGAAAGAATGATGACTGGTAAACAAGGAGTGAGATTTCTGATTTTGTACTTGGCCAAAGTCTATCTCATAAAGTAAGTGGCTCGGTACTCAGCTGCTTTCACCAAAGACAGGAGAAGGTAGCACTGTACTCCTGCAGAGCTTTTCAGCTCTGTGACTTTGTTGCAAATGGACAAATAACACCAACTCAAGACAATGTTAAGACTGCTTAATGACTTTGCACAATGATTCTTCAAAGTCAAAGATCATTTTGAGAGTTTCCTACTCTGTTCTGCTCCTTACCCATGCCAGCTATTGCTGGCTTTGCAGCCCCTGAGAATTTATTTGTGTGAAAGAGATTCCACTGCTCATTCAGGAGAATTTTCCAGATACTTTCTAGAAATTTCATACTTCTCCTGATAGGGACAGAACAGATTAATTATCAGCAAAAGCAAATTCATAAATGGGCTAAAGATTTTGACTAGCAAAATTTCACCACTCACATTACTGGTTGTTCAGTGTATTGTGCATTCAGTGCAGCATGTACAGAAAGAAGCCACGAATTTGTGCATGCATAACCTGGCTAGTCCTGGCTAAAGTGCAAAGATCATTTTCTGCCTGATGCCATTCAGTATTTCAGCTTTCCAGCTTTCCTTTTTTCTTTTTCTATGCTATGACAAACAAGGTTATATGATTTTATTAAATACTAGTTAAGTTATATATTAAACTAACTCATAAGAAATCTGTACTTTTTAAATAATGAAGCATAAGAATTAATGGTTTTTATATAAGCTCCTTTCCTAAACAACATTAACCGTAAAACATTTATTGCAGCAAAAATTACAAAATTATAGAGATATTGATGCTTTACAAATTTTAAACTGATTTCAGTTTAGTAGTAGAAATTTTAAAAGTCATTGTAATAATAGTCTGCCCTGAATATTTGGTGGAAATCTGAGGCATTTACTAGCTGCGAGCACTGCATGTAAGGAAGGAAGTTAATGTGACTATAAAAAATTAATGACTTACAACAGAGACTGCCTCATAAAAACAGTAAGTAAAATTGAAACCAAAATGTAAAAAAAAAAAAAAAAAGGCTCATAAAATTGAATCATTTGCTATGATGAATAGGGAGGACATCTTTTTATGCCTGTGTACAATATAATCTTATTTTCTGAGTTTGTGTGTGGTTGTTTTGTTGGTTTGGTTTTTTTCATTTAAAAGTATTGCTGTTGTACAAAGCCCCTTGCCAACAAAAAGCCATTGCCTTCAGGATAGGTGTGCATGTATGTTCATGCCTGTGACTCCTGTCATCAAAAAACAATGGAATTGAAAACAACCTGGTAGCAATATACATTTGAAACTGTTGAGAATATTAAAAAAATAGATCATTTTCTTCACCTGATACTATTGCAGCCTCAAGCTTCAAAGCAATTGCTACCTCTCTTCTGAAAATACTGAATTTCTAATACAATTTGATGCCATTATAGAAAGCTGACATCTGATTACCTCAACGGAAACTGCAAAAGGTACTTCTAGAGGTTGCCCTTGTATGCAGCATTCTCCTTTACTGATAGGAAGTATGGTAATGCTGGAGCAAAGGAAAAGCTGCAATAGCTCAGTCATCTTTATACATCAGCAGCTACAAAAATAAATGTCACAGTACAACGGTTTTTTCCTCCCTCTCCCTATTTTGATCATTCACCCAATTTACTCTCCATCTTTCTAAGCATCCTATTTATTAATACATTCAAATTACTGATCATTAAGACCATTTCCATTTTGAAATTAAGCAGCTCTCATTCAGCCACACCTTTCTTAATTCCATGCCTGTTCCACAACTCAGCTTCCTCTTGAGTACAGCTAGGGGCTAAATTGTCACGAAACAAATGCAAAAGACCTGAAATATCTGCCCTGATCCCATCATTCCAAGCTGAGCATCACTACACTTTTACATCCTCCTGCTGGGAATTAAGCAACATGCTTGCCTGCTGATAAGTATATATATATATATGTATTTGCCCATTTAATGTTTTGTAAAGTATTCACTTCCCTAAAAGTTAACCCAAAGAAACTCATTGTGTGTTTGAATAAAATGGCTGCAAGGTTTATCATCATCTTAGTTCCCCCCTGGCATTACAACACTCTGGCTACCATGATTCAGCACTGTAACAATACACACGTACAGCAAAAAGGGTTCTCATTTCTTGCTATAGATTTATTTCCTATTGTGCAAGAAATAAACCAATAGGTCCTGTAAAATCTCTGCAAACAAAAAGATCTCTCTTTCTTCAGCAGCCTTTTTATCTCCTTTGACAATACACCACTGATATGGTCTATGTTTTAACTACAGAGTGTTTTTTTAATCCTAAAAGTTTAAATTAAAAAAAATCTTAAAATCCTAAAAGCAGGAAAACATGGACAACAGTTTTAGCTCACAATGCACAGAGGATATTTGGCAGCCCAGGTTTGTATGCTTTGGCAAGTTCATAATTTTACTGAAACCAATTCAGAGCAGAACAGCAAGAGCAGCTGCCGTACCTGGAGCTCTGTGCAACTTTCCCTTTAAATAAGGGTTAGCCTTTTTATTCAATTTTTTTTTGCCAATAACAAAACCAGGAAATTGAAATGACTGCTAACTTCTAAGACTTCATAATACTCAAAATAGGTCTGAAAAACTGTGGAGTGGCCCATCTCCACTGTATGACTTCCAAATCACAGCAAATACTCAAACTTCACACTCTATTACCTCTAGAACTTGATTTATAGTTTATTAGAGAGTTACTTTGCAAGCCATGTGACCAAAATTAAACTACTGTATTTGAATAGAATAGGCTTGAAATGAGGATACTCCCCTCCAAGCATTTTCTGCTACACTTCTGAATTTGCTACTTTCCTGATCAACTTCTTATATACACTCTTTACAGGATGTGGTACAAACCAAAAAAATTATATCTTTTTTTTTTTTTTAAACCTCAAACCAAGCAGCTGATCATTAAATGTACCTTTAGTGTCACTTTCATAAACCAAATTCTGCTGAACCAGCTGCACTAGTCTAAGCTCTAAACCTCAGATTTCCAGTTGTAATTACTGTTGCATACAATATATTCAATGTTATTAAGGCTGCTATGAGTGCAGTGAGAGTCCAATCATAACATTAATAATGTGCCTTATAGGTTACAAACACTAAAGCATCAGCTCACAATCTACTGAATTTGCCCTAAGAAGTGGTGAATTTAAATCTTGCACAAAGAACTTTCAACTCTAAGAAATTCTTTAATCATCTTGATTTAAGAGGATTATGACATGGATCAGTTGTAATATAAATGGCATGCTGGTGAAATTCTCAATGTATTAAAAAAATAAATTCAAAGTAAATACACAGCTAACCCAACTAAACTCAGCTGGAAGATTAGGTTAATCCTTAAATACACTATATGCATAATTCTTCAGATGTTAAGACCCGGGAAACAATCACTTTCAAACAGTCTAGCACTCAAAAGAGAGAAGATTCCACTCAACTGCTAAATTGGCAGGGAAAAGGACAGCAAAGAATACAGGATACATTCTCTACTATGAAAATTTCCTTTTTATCTATTTCCATACACCCCAAATTATGCATCTGTAAACTCACGATGCAGTTTTTTGGTTTCAGATTAAAATTAATTAATCCCTTATCTGTGGCAACCAAATGCAGCCAACTAAAGTGACAGAAGTCTTTTTCACTGTCCATCAGGAAAAAAAAAATTAAAATAAGATAAAATTCCTAAGATGGTGATAAATGCTTCCCTCACTCAATCCAAAGCCTTTGAATTTGAAGGAGTATTTTGGAATAAAACTGCAAAGCCAATTGAGGAACTGCAATGAGCCTTCAGAATAGACAGTGGAGCTGCATTGATCAAAATAGTACTTGGGAGCCACCATTATCACTGTGTTTCTTGAGCTGGCTTCTAGTTTTCCATCAAAAGTACATCTCCATTTCAGAAAAAGACTCCACTCTAAAATGAACCTGAAAATGTCATAATTCAAGGCAGTGATTACATACCTACTTCATACATCCAATAGTTCAGCACTCGGTCTAAACTAGACTTCTAATTTCCCTGAGAGAATAAACCAACCCTATTAGCAGCTTTTAAGATATTTTCATCAGCAGCCACACTAGTCATACAGCCACTGCAGGGGTCCATCTCACCCAGAGACAAGGCGACAAAGCAGGACAGAGCAAGGAGATCCCCTGCTGACAGGCAGACTTTTCAGAGCACTGAAAGAACACACATTAGGAGAAGAGGAAGAGCATGCATAGCCTGTATTCTGCCCTTTCAAGCTGGACTGGATGATAATGCGGGTTTTCAGCATATGAAGAAGTACTGAAAACAACAGGTGAAGCAGTACTCCCAGAAAAGGGAATGCACCCTTTGGCTGTTCTTTAGATCCTAACACATTGTCCCAGCAGCATAAGCTCCTTCCACACCCAAAGGGGAGCAGATGGATCCTCAGCAGACATGTAAATAAAGCATAAAGGCATAGGATAAGTACAAATATGCACACAGCATGTCTGCCTGCCAGAGGAAGCCAAGCACACTCATTTGTATTCTCAAACCCAGAGGCTCAGTATCTTAAACATTAATTTCAATGAAGTTTTTTTGTTAAAAACGAAACTACTATTTTTTGTTAAAAATTAAGCTCTTTAGTTTTTAACAAGATTTTTCCAGGTTGCCTGCTGGCTTTCTTTCCTGTTGACTTTCTTTCCTTTTCACCAAATTAAAGATTCGTGTTCCCCAGTTGTAGCACAGCATTCACATAACCTTGTAATGAATATTTAAAATGCTTAAAATGTAAAAAAAAACCCCAATATTCTTTGCTCTGTTGAGTTCTCAACAGACTTCCATTATTTCAATACTAAGCGTGCTACAGTTGTGCAGATTATGCTTAATGTCTGCATGGCAATAAAGAGAACAAATTATGAAATAAACTAAGCATGTGAGATAGTAAATAAAGGAAAGAGAAATTGTCTTTGTGGTATCAAAATGACCGGTAAAAGGTCATTAAAAGGATTCAAAGGAAAGGCAGAAACCATGGGGAAAGAAATTATAGTTGACATCAAAACTTCCTAATCCTCCAATTGTTAGAAAAATCCAAAAATTAATAATATCACCTGAGGATTGAAATGGTGGTATTTGGGAAAACTCTGATGCAAATGCTGATAAGGGAGAATGGGACTCTAATGAAATGACTGAACGTCTAGGTGCTAGAAAGGAATATGTTCCAGAATAAAAAATTATACCCATAATTCAGACTGAAGTGTTCAAAGGACCTCAAGGAGGTCAGAGAAGAAACATGGTCAAAACTACTCCCTGGGACCCCACGCAAGGGCCAAACCTACAGGACACACATGGATGAAAACCAGGGGGAGTCAGACACTGAGTATTTGTGGAAAGTGAGTCTCTCAGGAGGCAGAACATTTCTGGATGGGAGCTGATGGGGGCCAGGAGTCTTATTAAACCTAGGATCTGAGCCTATCAATCAACCCCCTTTAATAATCAGCAGCATTGCATATTGGGCAAGAGGAATAGAGGTTATGGAAAGAGCAGAACCAGCTTCCATACCCATGTGGTCATCTCATGAAATATTCCCCATTGTTACAAGGGCAACTTGCAGCAGGTAATGTATGGACACTTGAACAGAGACATCCCAATCTCCCCAGAAGTCAATCCTAATATATTAAGACCTCTATTGAAAGAAGCCCTGATAACATCAAAAACTTTTTCAGTGGGTGACAAGACAAAATAAGAAGAAATATAATGCATAATGAAGCGTTACAAGATCCCCAAGCCACAAGATGGCCTATCCTTGTGGGCAAGATTCTTTCATGAAACAGTAAAGCATGCAAGGGAAATGGGCTGGGAAACCCATCCTGGAGAACAAACTTGGGCCTTTGAGAGGAGCCCAAAAACTGAAGTGCGGAGACTTCCTGAGGGCCAGGTGAGGGCTTTTAAACATACTCAACCTGAGATAAAAGAAAGATCAAAAACACCCCTGAAGCAAAATGAGCTGTAGAGGATGGCAATAGCTTTAGGTACTCCCTATGCAGCTCTCAGGGGACAACAACAGCAGACTTAGTGAGAATAGTGCAAGGCAGAAACGCAAAAAACAAAAAGCCTTCACAAAAAAAACATACCTGCAACCCTTTGAGGAGAGGAAGAGAAACAAAAGAAAAGAACTCACTAAGTGCGGTGAGAATTTTAGGTTTTATCATCTGGCACATTATGACCTATCATTGGGCTGATAAAGACAAGACCTATAATAACTTACCAGTAAGACCTAGAAAACAACCTTTGAAATAGGTAATTGATAGAGGAGCCCAAATTTCACTAAACACCCCAATGGATGCTGAGAAATAAAAAGAAATAGGGCCAATCTACCAGAACTTAATGGACAAAGTATTATATGTTATACTGCCAAAGTCTGTTTATGGTTACCTGGGGAAAGACAATGGACCTCACACAGCCTTGCAATCTCAGAGCATGAAGAAAATACTTTAGGATACGATATCTTTAAAGGAGAAGCTTGGCAATTGCCTGATGGGAATGTTTGGTCATTCAGGCCCACAAAAACTCTTAATAAGTTTTCTCAAGAGAATGAAAAAATTAATTCAACATCTAATGGTTTTAATCTAATGTCCTGACAGGAGTGGAAGTTGTATCTGGACTGTTGGCTGTCACTAAAATCAGATATGCTGATGCCAAAGCTACTATTTCAGGACTCTATCATTGGTTTTTCGGTCTTCCTGTACCAGATTACGTACAAAGTGCCAATGGATGACACTTGACCAGGGTGATGGTACAAAAGCCAGAAAGGAGGATACCAAGTGAATTTTTCATAATCCTTATTATCCCCAAGGAAACAAGATAGTAGAATGTGCTGATGGTTTGTCAAAATGCTACTTTACACTTCATGAATCTGGACTGGATAAAAGATTACCCTCTGTATTATATGAGATAGATAAAGGATAATGACCATTATATAATGCTGACTTCTGTAACCCCATCTTTCTGTCAATGGCAGTCTTTGACAATGAGGGTTGGCTGGGCAAGAGGATACTCACATTGCAGCATGGCTCACAGCTGCTACAGTCTGCCTGGCCTGTGCTTCAGCCCACTCCACCTTGAGATGTGACCAGAACAGAATGCACAAAAGACAACAACTTTGTAGGAGGTGACCATCTGGGGTCAGTGTTGAGCTTTTTCTTTTAGCTTCACCACAAGCTACCTAAGTTCTGACTACAGTGGAACTCCCGCACAGGATCAGAAGTGAGCAAAAAGACTTTTGCTTTATTTTTTCAAGAGTTAGAATCATAGAATAGTTAAGGCTGGAAAAGACCTTTAAGATCAAGTCTAATTGTCAACCCAGCACCACCACCATGATCACCATTAAACCTTGTCCTCAAGTACCATATCCATACTTTTTTGAATATTTCCAGGGATGGTGACTCTACCACCTCCCTGGACAGCCTGTTCCAATGTTTTACAACCCTTTCTTTGAAGAAATTTTTCCTAATATCCAATCTATGCCTCCCCTGGTGCAACTTGAGGCCATTTCCTTTTGTCCTGTTACTTGTTACGTGGGAGAAGAGACTGAGCCCTAGCTGGCTACAACATCTCATTCCCACTTTTACTAGCAGGTCTTTATATATGAAAGAAAAACAGATGTTCACAGAAAAAACCAAGAGCTTCTCCAAACATACACTTGAGCTCAAACCAGGGAATCTGCTGCCTTGAACAGGTTCTCCTAGTTACACAAGACTCACAAAGCATGGAAAAGCTGGAGTGAGAAGCAAGCAGTCACTTCTTCAATAAACTTAGTGGCTTTCCAACAGTTTCTGTCAGCAGGTGGAGCAGCAACAACATTAAATACAGAGAGGTAAATATTTCCCTATATATGTCTATCTATCAAATATGGCTATACGTACATATATATGTATATATATTCAAGCTCAAAAAAAATGGGGGAAGGGGAATATCATACTATAAGTTTAGAAAAACAAGTTCTCAAAGAGGATGTTTAAGACTAAATTTGCAAATTTCTGCCACACTGTCACAGCACAGCAGAGGGCAAATTCTGAAAGGGCCTCCAGCAGCTCTGCTGTATGATTAGTCTCAGCAGCTATCAGCTAACTGGAGTTTGTGTTTGTATTCTTCCCCGAGGGCCTAGTCATTTTGTTACACAGAGCCAGGCAGGTAACCAGGGATCCTCAGGGACAGTGAGGTGTCCTTTGAGAAGACCAGCTTCTTTTCTTTACCTTTTTGCAGGGAATAACAGTGGGAAAATGGTCAAAATATGTTTTTTATTTTGCTTTACCAAAAGCATGAAGATAGAGCCAGATTAGCTGAACATCCAAATTACACTAAAAACTATACACCACCTCTTGTGCTGTGTAAATGAAGCCAGGAATGTAGTGGCTATACACAGTGCATTTCCTAAGCAGAAAGGACAATTCCAGTCAGCCAGATTAAATGGACACTTCAAGAGCTATTCAAGCATGTTATTCTACTATTTCACTGGTTAACTGAAGACCAAAAGCCATTATGACACAACAGTGTTTATCTCAGTACTGACCATTATCTTGAAGGACTCCTGTGGAAGCTTTTACAGTCTGTTTTACTTTTGTAGAGTTGTTAGAAAAGTGTCGTCTAGACACGGAGTTCTCTGGGTTCTGGCATTTTTTGTCTTTCCTTTTGGGAAGCTGGGGTGAAATATTGTTTTCTCTCCCGTTACTGGATCCAATGATAGATTTAGATTGCCGACCATTTCCCTGAAAAGAAGAGTACGTAATTATCAGTGACACAAATTAAAAAGCTTATTTTTCAGATTTCATTAAGGACTGATATAAGGTGTTAAAGAAGCATAATAATTTACAATCAGTACATTTAAGTGATATCTTAAAATATCCAGAAAAGTACAACTATCTTATCAACTTACTGTATGATCTGACTGATTAAATTCTCAACAGTTTCCAGGAGAAAAATCACATATTTATTATATGAAAATGATTCTTCATTTAATGAAAGAACGGCTAGATGAATCTATGCACTCATGCATATTATATACAGCTATATCTCATCCATATGTGTGGAAAGTCACTAGATGTAACATGTTATTATAACTTGTTAATAAATTACTGTCTGTGTAAATGAGACATGGGCAGTATTTTCAGTGTCAAGAGAAGCTGGAGGAGAATAAGAGTCTACATGGGGCAGTAGCACATTCAATAGAATGGAACATACATTTGTATATTTTATTGCTTACTTCTTTTTACTGGCTCCAGAGATTGTTTTGTTTTGTTTTGTTTTGTTTTGTTTTGTTTTGTTTTGTTTTGTAAACAGTGAATGGACACGATCAACCTCCACAATTATAATGACAGACTGTGAGTTTGACTCCCTGCTGTCTTGTACTTGTACAGTAAAGTGCACTTGTGAAGAACTGGTGAAAACAGATACTTATATTCTGTTTTGGCACTGTTTTAAATCCACAGAGGACTCTTCTTGCAGCAAGATGGGGTTCAGCCTCTGCTCCCAGTCAACAAGCAACAGGACAAGAGGAAACAGCCTCAAGTTGTGTGAGGGGAGGTTCATGTTGGACATCAGGAAGAATTCCTTCACAGAAAGGGTGATTAAGCATTGGAACAGGCTACCCAGGGAAGTGGTGGAGTCTCTGCTCCTGGAAGTGTTTAAGAAACAACTGGATGAGGCATTTTGGTCTATGGTGTAATTGATGTGGTGGTGATAAGTCAAAGATTGGACTTGATGACCTTGGAGGTCTTCTCCAACCTTAATGGTTTTATGACTCATTTTGTACACATATAAATAGCTATACAGGATACAGAGCAGTGAAGGATCAAGCTCTGTATCTAGTGGTTACTCAGAACAAAACATGTAAGATTAGAAACTGGCTTAGGACCTTCTCCAGACTCAGCATTCAGAAACACCATTTTCTGCAAGATGCTTTGTATAAGGTTCTGTGATTTTCCTTTTGGTGTATAATTTGAATAAATAAATAAATACACAAATATATATGGTCAGGTTTATAGGAAAGACCTCAAGGCAGCAGCTGATCTTTGCTATGGAAGCTTTTATAAAAAACAAAACAGCCATTATCACAATAATATTTTCTCAGATTTCTTCTGTCTAATTGACACTGCAAATAGCTACAGACTTATCAAGCTTTAATAAGCATGCCACCAGGTAGCTGTGGATTTTTTTCCTTCAGATTTAATTAAAACCCAAAGGATAGGGACTTTCCATCTGCCAGAATTCAACTGAATTAGAAACTTCATACTTACACTGCCTTTAGACTTTCGAGATCCCACAATCGGAGGTAGTACAGAGGTTTTGGAACTGCAGAAATAAGCCATACCTTAGAATTGTGTACACTGTCACTATCACAGACATTATGTATCTATAATCAAGGCAGATAAACACCAAGGTAGCTATGGCAACAGAGGGAATTGTTTTTTTCATTGCATGTTTTCACTAAGAATCACTCATTCCTGTTTATTAGACTATATTTAAATGCATAATCATTAACTTATTCAAACAAGTACATTACCCCACTATGCATACTTTATATACCACAAATTTGCAGAGCAGTATTCAGTGAACTATTATGTGAATGCTCCTTACAATTTCCATTTCTTTCCATTTATTTCAATGAAATGGTTCCAAATTTTCATGTTTTCCAGAGGTACAAAAAGCACAAGTTTCTCCTTATAGACACCCAGTTCAGGACTCTATTATATGACTGTTCTAGCCTACAAAAAACAGACCCAAACATAAAGCAATCTTAAAGGATTCCACAAAACATTACTAAGCAAGAGTAGACCTAAACTGCTGTAGCTGTGCATCTCATTCAGCTGTGCATATTTGTATCCCAAGGGAAAAAAAATGGATTATTTTGACTTGAATTAATTTTTCTCTGGCACTAATTTTGTGTTACATGATCAAGGGAATGCTTATGAGATGAACTGGTCCCTTGAATTTCCATTTTAACTTTTATTTTTCTTTTCTCAGCTTCCTCAGAAGTTGCCAATAAAGTTTTGCATCCATACTAACCTGTGCATCATTCTTAGAATAATGATTTTGTGCTCTACTGGTGGCACTTTGTAAACAACTTGACACACACAAACACAGGAGAAGTGTATCACACACCTTTAGAACTTACCCCTGTGGCCTTCTTGTTGTACATTTGGACAGCAGATCACCATATGGCAACTTCTTAAACTTTTCTCTACCCACTGCAACATAAATTTGCCCGTTCTCCAAGTCTGACCCATCCTGAACAAGTTTTCCATCTACAGTGTAAAGTCTGAAAAATATGAAAATGTTTAATTTAATAAAACTTAACATTCAGTTAGCTGTATTAAGAGCATTGAAAGCTATGTTAATCTAAACTCACTAAATCTATGATGAGCTTCCAGATATGAAACCCAATAAGTACAGTGGACACCATACAATGATCAGTAACTATATTTAAAAAAAAACAAACACCCACCCACCCAAAAAAACCCAAAACCAAATAACAAACAAACAAAACACCAAGGAAAAACAGCAAAAGAATTAGTTAAATCACAGTTCATATAAAACTGATGAAGTATGAAGTGCTATAATAGATTAAACACTGTCATAATTTCTAGAAAGAAATAAATTACTTTATACTTATAAGGTCTTCAATGCCTTTCCCATAACACCTTGGAAGGGATCTATTCCATGAGTTCCTGATCCCCTCTCCTACCAAGTTCCACCTTCCATCTGTGTTCAGGGAACTATGCAGTAACCTGGGAAGAACAGTGTATTCACAACTGAAAGCCCAGGACCTGTCCACCTAACACAAACAATGCCAATAATATTGCATTTATATTGTTATATTATGTAGATCAGAAGGTTGGAACCTGGTGGCAGTAACAGAAAATACAGTACTACATTAAAACAAGAAGCCATATATCTCAGGCACCTACCAATAATTAATATGTCTACCACACCAGCGGGATTTTTATGATAATGACTTCTGTTTGAGAAGAAAGAAATGCATCGGAGGCTGGTGGAGGGAACTTACTTCATTGTCAAGCTTGTGATTTTATTTTAGCACAGTCAAAACAGTGAGTAAAGAGGGAACATCCAATAATAAATTAGCTCTTTCCTATGAAGCACAGTCCAAAACTCAACAATATTTATATTTAAAAGTCAACAATAACAACTGTCATTTAAATCTTCAATGCAGTAATGTTGATGGCTATCCTAATGGCTTTTCAAGCAGCCTTCTACAGGAAATATTTTATGTATAAATTTATAGTCATAAATTTCAACACAATGCAGGGAGATGTAAAAATACATACACAACTATATAATGAATATTTTGGGAAGAATATCAAGAAGCTACCTTGAGTACACCCTTGACTTATAACATGCAAAAATTTTCAGTTTAATAGAGAAGGAGCTTTTTAAATTGATACGTATGATGGCACAACCGTGAATAAACACAGAAGAAAATCATGCTGGTTCACTTTAATGAACCAGGAATCACAGAATATCTGAGGTTGAACAAGATCTCTGGAGACCACCTAGTCCAATCATGTCTTGCAGAACAAGAGCAATTAGAGTAGGTTGTTCAGGACTGTCTCCGGGTATGTTTTAAACAACTGCAAGGATAGAGACTCCACAGCCTCTCTGGGCAACATGTTCCAGTATTTGATGACCATTACTGTAAAATATTTTTTTCTTCCGTTCAAGTGAAATTTCCTGTATTTCAGTTTACAACCATTATCTCTTATCCTGTCACTGGGCACCACTGAGAAGAGCCTGGCTCTGTCTTCTTCACTCATTCCCACCAGCTATTTACACACATTTAAAAGACCCCCCTGAGCCTTCTCTTCCTCAGGGTGCAGAGTCCCAGCTCTCCTCACATGACAAGTATCTTCAAGCCCTTCCTCTCTGTGGCCTTAGCTGCACTTGTTCCAGAATGTCCACATCTTTCTTGTATTGCCCTCATGAAAGCACCCTAATTTTCTATGGTCTCCTGCCATATGGGAACACATTTGTAAGTGCAAAGACTGAAAGTTTTGAAAGGTGAAATTGCAGATTTTTTAAATCTAGATCACATTGCTGCTTACCTGAGAAGAAGTATGCTAACTCTAGAGCATCCCATTTGTATTACTCATATTTACTTCATAGTGCAAACACTCCACAGGCATGTCAGCAATTCAAAGAGCAATTTATGTTTCACTACCACAGAGCCAACATCAGTTACCCAAAAACAATGAAAATAAAACAAGCTATCAGAAAATCAGCAGGCAGCCTATTTCTGAATTAATCTCACTGTGTTCTGCTAGATTGCACTTCGCTTTGGGAACTCAGGGGAAAAAACAGCAAATCAGTGTACCACAGTTTAAGAATTGTCTATATATTCATATAGGGCTGCAGATATAGAGGGGTACATACAGAATGATGTGGGTTTTTGTTCCTGATCTTTCATTTTGCTAGCATTTTAATGTTATATTTAAAGCACAGAAGTTATTTGTTTAATATAATTCACCAAAATGTTACAGATTAGCTAGCAATCTCTAATTGTATTTTTCACCCTGAAAATAGTAATCACAATAGCAAAACCAAACATAACCAGTCTCTGAAGATGAAAGTGAAATCAAAAATGAGTTTTTAAAAAATGGATCTTCAAATAAATAACTAACTATTGACTAAACAAATGTACACAAGTTTTGTGATGCTAATTTCAGAGGCCATTTTTTCACAATTTCTGAATTTTGAAGCCACAGTTTTCACCCACCCACCCACTTGGCCACCACGATTCACAGACCAGGTGAGTTCTCTCTGACTTGTATTATGTTAGGAAAATGTCCTTGTGGCCACTTTTTCTGAGGATGACCTAGATCTGCTTTGTGAGATATCACTGGACTTCTATTTTACTTTCTGAATCCAAGCTAAAAAGTGGCAGCCAAAACAAAGCCAGGGCTGACAAGGGAGACAGCAAAGACACAACCTCTGGGACAACATCCCCAAACACCCAGCTGCTGATGCAGCCAGTACCTGCACATGAGGTTGCTGTACCCCATCCCCATCAGCAATCTGGCAAGCAGACAAGTTGCTTTCTCATCATCTCCTCTCTCATATATCTCGCTTACATCCCTATTCTGATCAGAGTGATCAATAATTCCTTTTTAAAAAGTCCCATGTGACACTGTAAGACTTAGCAGCTTCTTAAGTATTTTACTAACATGGGAAAGAAAAAAATGCCATGTACATAATTCAGGCTCTTGTAAGTCCACTTATCTTTCTTTAATGAGAAATTATATCTTCCCAGCATCAGCAGTCTTACCAGATATCCCCTAACGCTAACACAGTTTCAGTAAACCCCAGCAAGTAATGCGTAACTTATTAGAGAACAACAATCACTTTACTAACCAATTTAATATGTATTTCTAATATTTTAAGGAAAAGAAAATGAAAACTGACTTAATAGAAAACCAGCAAGAGGAAAACATTAAATAATTAAAATGTCATGTACATTATCTTATTTTTGAAGGATTAAAGATAAGTACTGAAGGGAATTTCCCAAAACGAACCTTAGTTACATATTGAATGCTTCCATGTACAACGTTCAGTTTCACCAGAGTGACACCAAGTAATGAGAATGAAATGTCAAAGATTTTTAATTGCTAAACAACCTGAGAACAGAAAGAATTAGTATGCTGTAAATGTCTTTTGTTGCTTTGTTCACTCCTCAGTTACACCATCTGAGAAACAGAAATCTGCTACATGTACAGGTTTACTTTACTGAAAGTAAAAGTCCTAAGTAGCCAGTTAATCAGAGCAAAGAAATGCAGGGCTGAGAGGAAAACCTTGATGAGAGCTAACAGTCAACAGATATCATTACCTTAAATCCTCTGTCACCACTATCAGCTCTGGGAAAGCAATCAGAAGAACTAAAAGATTACCTTATCTTCACTGATTTGAGAAAGATTTCGCAAGCTTAGCCTCAGACATTGCATAGGCTGTGAAGAATGATTTTCCACAAAAGGCCCTTTCCCATCTGATGAAGAGATTTCTGTAATGTGCTCTGCATGGGGCAATGCTGGAATGTCAGTAATTTGCTTGCACACCTTGACAGCCCTCTTACACTGCAGTGTTTCTCACATGTCTCATTTTGCTCTAAAACTTGTAACAACTAGCAAATACTATTTTAGGTAATTTATTTTACAGTGTAAAAGCCTTAAGGGACTGAAACCTGCCTACCCAAGAGGTCACTTCCTATTCCTTAGATACCACAACAAATCAGACCAGCTGTGAAACTGGAACTGACAAACCCCAACTACAACTTTGGCCTTGGCTCTTATTAGAAGGCTGAGAGGGCTGAAAATCAAGCACATCTTAGCCTTAGCACAGATATACAAACCCCCAAAAAATCTATAATGTTTTCCTTGAAATTGTTTGCCCCAATGAATTTAAAGAATTATCAAAATTAAAAAGTAACACAGATTGCATGTATCTCGCATTCCAAAAATCTTCAACCAACTTTACCATGCTCATTTATTTTACTATGATATGTAACTTGTTTATTAGTACTAAATACATTACATTATTATCATATTATTACAGGCCTGCTAACTAAATAATTAATTAATAAATATTTATTTTAAAAATAAGAGTTGAAGCAAATTGTGGTTATTCTTTTTTTAAACATCAGTTAAAGTGAAACCTGAAGGTTATCTGGAGTCAATGTATTTACACTTTAGGGCTTTTTGACATATTTTAATTTTCTTACAGTGGAGTTTCTCAGAAAATAGGAATGATCCATTATATCTACTTATGGAGTTTTAGAAACATGTAAAGGCCTATCAAATATATTTTGCAAATATTCAGCTTTCTGATACCTGTGAACAGCTCCACTTCTGAGGGTAACTTTTCCTGTAACCATTTCAAGAATATGATCCCAGTGATTCAGTGTTTTCCTGGGAATGAGGAGGCGCACTGCAGGGCTAATAAGGTCTCCATTAGCAATCAAGCTGAAATAAAGCAAAGTAAAATAACTTGGAGGAACATTTTAAACCAAGCTCATCTGAAGTGAACACCCCACCACCACCACACCTGAAATGGCAGCTCACTAAGTGAAAAGTCTACTTACAAAATAGTGTAGGGCTCCTGGAGCGGCTTTCGAAACCGTGCTGACACAGTGATCCTACTGTGAGTAACTGGCTTGACCTGCAAGAACAAAAGAATTAGAAATTACTCAGTCTTCACATTTGAAAAGCTTTGCCCTGACCACCATCAGCATGTGGGACAGCATGTCTGCAGAAAGAAGTTCCTGTCTTTAAGGCATCCATTTTATTCCATTCCCACTTCACCTTCTCCATAGCACACATAATGACTGCTGCAGGTTTATGTGTGTGATGAATAACAACCACAGCACAGCATACCACAGAGCACCATGGCACAGCATATGGTTTGCACTGAGAGGACAGAATTGTATGGACATCTTTGGTTGTTCTACAGACCCAAGGAGATATTCCCAAATGCTGTTCTTGCTGTCTTATTCTTTATTGCTTATAACCATGGTGCAGGCAATTAAACTATCTTCTCTTTTTAACAATAAATGCCACTGCTAGACCTCTCTGCTATTATAATAACTACTTTTGGTCTTTTCAGGTCTTTACATCCAAATCCATCAGTAATTTTTAAAGATTGCTGAATACTCTTCTCATTTTAGGGCACTGATTCAAAAGTAAGGTGAACTGCAGATTTTTAGCCTTCAAAATCATACATAGGCTACTTAATTCCCAGCATTATTCCCTGTACTCTTTTGAACAGACACTGTTCTGAGATCAACAGTTATGTTATTATACTGAACAGAAAGTTAAAAAAAAAAAGGATAAACCCAAACTCAAAAATCATTAGGAAGATTATTTAATTCTTCATCATTAGCAAATCAAAAAAAGGTGTTAAACCCAAACAAAAATTCAAAAGTTATAGTACGTACATTAAGAAGTTGGCTACATTTCTGAAAAAAAACCCATAAAAGCTTAAAGTATTAAATAGGCAGCATGCACAGAGACATGCTTTCAAATAGATGTACAAAGTTTATTTAAACTGGCAATTTTCCAGTCACCATGTAAAGCAGTCTAATGACATGATGTGTTGCAGTTTTATCACACTCTGTGCTAACTTAACCAGTATATCTCATTTAATTTGTGGGAAATGGTCTGAAGTCCAGTGCTTTTAGTCTTTGCTTGGATTTTCACACAAATTCATTTAGTAACAACTGGAGTGCTTTCCAGATCTTTCTCTTGTATACACTGAAAAGAGAGGAGTTCAACCTACTACATATTCCAAACCGGCTAAAAATTATTATTAAAATAATCAAATCTGATTTCCCACAGAACTCAAGGAACATCACAAGGCAAATTCTGCACCAAGCACATAAATTCTGGAGGTAACTTAGCAATCTTGGGAGAAAAGGAGCCAACAAAACAAAAGGAATACTGGCACTCTTTAGTGTACAATCAATCACTTCAAGTAAAATATAACAACAGGTAAATATGTTGAACAAAATCTGTTTTCAGTGTCTGCTAAAAAAGAAGCATATTTATTCTGAATTCCACTCACTTCAGCTTTTTGCCTTTTTCAAAGACCCTTGTGAGCCTCTCAAATATCTGTTTTCTGAGAGACTCAGAGGACATGAAAGCCCACACTGGCCATGAATAGAGAAAGGCAGAATTAGCCTTTGCACAGCTACACAGAATAAAAAGACCAAACAGAACCAATCAGCAGCAGAAGAGCACAGTGATTTGAAGCTCAGTGCAAAGGTGTGTTTTGGCCAGAGACATCTACAAGAGGAGAGACAGCAAGAAGATGTTACTGCTGCATTGTGCCAGCACTGCTTGTAGACCAGATGAGGAAGCAGACTTCCGGAATGTCTGTGGACCTTCCCTTTACGTGAGCAATTCACTAGGCAGTGCATTTACTCCTTAAGATCTATTTTGTAGATGCATGTTTGTCTTGGCCTCATACAAAGAGAAATTTTGCACTAGACTCTACATTAGCTATGCACTAATGCCTAAGGTAATCGTTGTTCATAGTCTTGCTGTTAATTCCAGTGTGATCTGAATCAGGTGGAAGATTCACATCTGCTACAACAGGCTTGGAAAGAGAGTAAGAGGTTGTTATCACACAGCCCGTTAGGGGAGGTAAAGACAGTTTTTCAGAACTGCCAAATAATTTAGGAGTTCATCCATTCTTGCAGAGACATTGGAAACATATTCTTCAGAGCATAACTGGTCATTTATGTCACCAAAATTTGAAATTAAAATTTACCGGGGGAAAAAAAGAAAATACACCTTAAACTGCAACATCTGAAAACATTTCTATTGCTGCTGTCAGCCATTAAGGGTTATTTTCTCACTGTAAGCAATCTAATAAAGAGTTTCAGAATACAGAAAAAAATAAGGTAATTTTCCAAAGGGTATGCTACTGAAGGCTACAACAATACTGATTTATTTCCATAGCATCAGGTCCTAATGTTTAGGCTCCTAACACATGTTGCACACAAAATGAGAGTTACTGAACCTTGGATGCCTTTACACCTTTCTTTGCAGCTGGTAGGTTGCCAGATAACCCCCTATAAAATATCAAATATATAAATAATATAGTTATACATCACTTTTTCTAAAAGGTGATTCCACATCCATTCCTGATGCTCACTTAAGCTGCTCAAGGTCTCCCACAGTCTCTCCAAACCGTCCATCAAACTAAGTTCTCTGATGCGGTCTGCAACACTCACGTTCCAATGCTCCATACTTTACTGGAACAAGCTAGAAAGGATTCACTAAGCATAAAGGAGTTCTTGAGGATAGCCCCAGGTGTGCCCAAGTACTTAGACATTCCTGCAAGCTGATGAAAACATTAATTTTAGTGTAGGCACCCCAGAAGGCCATCATGGGATTGCACATAGCCCAGTCAGCAGACCCCGGAGAAAATAACAACCTGACAGATGTTAAGAGCTTATTTATTGTTTAAAGGATTGTATTTCTGCCTATATAGATACTAAGGCATCAACTTGCAAGTTTCTTTTGGGTTGCTCTCTGACAGTAAATAATATTTCTGGCAGGCTTCTGTGGCCTTACAAGTAAGGCCTGTTATTAAATAAGCAAACTGCAGGGGATTGTAACATGGAACCAGCTTGGACAAAAACTAAATATTTGTCTGTTCTACCTAAACATGGCCTAAACCAGAACAAAATACAAACTTGCATTGTTTTTCTAAGCCTGATTAAATCAATGTACCTTCTGTATTAAAAAAATTAATATGTTAGTGCAATAATACATTTGATAAAGTGACACCACAAATGGTGCATGGAAATACTAACAGTGCATGGAATCAGTGCATGGAAATACTAACATGACTAAGAGAATCTGGGATTGTTCAGCCTGGAGAAGAGAAAGCTTTGGGGTAACCTGATTGTGGCCTTCCAGTACCTGATGGGAGCCCACAAGGAAGATGGAGAAGGACTTTTTACAAGAGCATGTAATAACTGGACAAGGGAGAATTGATTTGAATTGGAAGAGGGTATCTTTAGATTTGACATTAGGAAGAAATCTTGGACCATTAAGGGTGGTGAGGCACTGGAACAAGGTTGTCCGTAGAAGCTGTGGATGCCCCATCACTGGAAGTGTTCCAGGCCAGGCTGGACAGGGCTTTGAGCAACCTGGTCAAGTGAAAGGTGTCCCTACCCATGGCAGTGGGGTTGGAACTAGGTGATCTATAAGGTGCCTTTTGACCCAAGCAATTCTATGATTCTGTGAAGTATTTGTGAGAGTGCATTCACAAGATCTGTTCCTAGGAACTTGGAATAGAGCAGTCCAGACTAGATTAAGCAGATGCTGAAGCTTGGTGGCACAAAACTCTGAAAACTCTTTTGTCATACCTGACGTGAACAGCAATTACAAGAGTACTACATCTTTTTGTGGTGTTCACTTGCTCTTTGACAGAGGCTTAGACTAATGTTGGTCTGGAAAAGAAGAGATAACTAACTTTTTTGGGACAGCTTGCCTTTTGAAGGCATATTTTAACACCTGGTTTGGTTCAGGGGCCAAAAAAAAGACAAACTCTTTATGTTCATGCAGGACACAGGGACACTCTGGTCTGCAAATAAGAGAGAGAAAAGAGAAAATACACATTTTATAAGAAAACTAAAAACCAACAAAACCAAACAGACAGAGGAAAGTGCCTGCACCAGAGGTGCGGCAAATTAGGTGTGCGCAACACCTGTAATTTTGAAGCTGGCAAACATGCAGACTTTCAAGCAACTACAACACAGCAAAATGCAGAATTCCACAATGCACAAGAGATAATTCTTACAGATACCCAATGTATGTTCTCACTGCAGAATGGTATATCAAGCTCTCTGAGTACAACATTGTAAAAATTCAGCATAGGCAACCCTAGCCTGCTCTGAAGCCATGTTTTATGAAGATCACACTACACTGTGATTAAAAAAAGGAAAAAAAAAGGTAGAAAAACCCCACCACTTCCACACTACACACCTTTCTTCTAATTAATCTGACTGTTCTGTTTGCAGAGTTTAGAATAACTTCTGTCTGATCAATGTTAAACTACTTATGGTCATGAAAAGCAAGGCACCTAACTTCAAAATACAGACGTATACATTAATAAAAGACCAAGTGCTTAGCCACTGTAAATCAATTTAGTTCCTTTGAAGTATATGGAGTTCCAGTAAACCAGCCCAGCAGAAGACCTGGTCCAGGGTTTAATTAAAGCATACATAGTTCTGCTCCTATTATGTTTGTAGGAGGCACCACAGTGTTGCAGTGTCTGGAATAGCCTGACCCCTCTGGCACTGCAGAGTTACATATTAACAACAACGTGGTCTTGGGTGAAAGTTTGTGCCTACATTAAGAGACCAGCATCACTAGCCCCCTAACCCCTTTATTTTCTTTTCATTTCACCAGCTGCATTCTCTGATGATGTAAATCAGCAACTTTCCCATGTACGTCAGCAACTGTAAGCAGATTTACATTAATCAGTGATCTGACCCCATTATGATTTTATCTTTACATTTTTTACATTTTCGGTTTGTTTGGAAAGACCCATTCAAGGGCAGCTTCCATTTCCTACTGACAAATGTTGCCAACAATTCGTAATTTGTGATGAGATACTTATCTGAAGTATTACATGGCAACATACAGCAGCAACACAAAGTGTTCAAGGGAAGAAGGAGAAAGCATTGTATCCATTGAATCTCGGAGAAAATGTCAAGCTCGAAGCAAACAAATGAGAATTTGCAAAGCAACAAGAGCTAAACACAATTGGAAATACACCATGGGATCACAGACACTCAAAACCACCATAATTTTTTTTTCTATTCCCAAAAAAAATAAAGTTATTTCACACTAAGCCTCTTACACTAACAGCAGTATGGGTTTTCCTTGTTTCAGAGAGGAGTTACCATCTTTGAAATGACTTTGCAAAGCACCTTGCAAAGTCTAGGCAAAACAAAACACCTAAACTCAACACAAGTTATGTTCCAGGAGTGGCAATTACTCTGAGGTGTTTGAGGACTAGTAAACACTTGAATCGCAAAACACATTTTACTGAGTGTCTTGGAGTCCAGTTTTAATCTTTGCTTATAATACACCAGGGCTGAATTTGAGATTAGCTCTGAGTGTCTCCTAACAGCCCTTTGAAAATACAAAGACAGCACACTGGCATCCAGCTGAAGCAAGGCAAAAAAATCCAGGCACTCACAGCTGCTTTTTAAAATAGTGTATAATTTTCCCTTATACTATATGCTAAACGTACCCCTATGTAAATATTTACAAAATTTAACACAGACAAAACACTTCACAAAGACTTCAAAGACAAAACACTTCACATACAACATATTGCACAATCTACTTCAAGTACTTACATTTTCCACTGTTGACTGTCAGAAAAAAAACAAAAACAAAGCTAAATGATCAGCAGCCAAACCATTACCTCAGGTATACTGTCATATATACATACACAAAAAGCAGTTTTTGTAGGATAACCATTTTGAATTATTCTGCGCATATCCACACATGCATACATGAATATAATGTGTGTGTATGCATACATATATATACAACTTTAATACAATTTTCATTAAAAATACTCTGTTATGTTTGTGGTCAGCTGACCACATGGAAACAAATTAGAACAGTAAGTTTTCTAAAGTTATTACAGCACAGGAGACATCTATTTGATAGAAATACAACTTTTTTTTTATTTCAATGCATATTTTTATACACATTGACAAAAGAAGTAGAGTCAAACTCATTAAACAACTAAAAACATGCCATTCCATTTTAGAACACTATGGATGGGCTTGCTTATGCGAACTTTTTAAGTCCAAGAAGTGTTACATTGAGAAGAGAATGTCACATACATGGCATTAAAGGGAAATCACCATTGAGAATGGCTATTCATATAAGGACTCTCAGCAATGCACACATTAGTTTGAAGTACACAGATAAAAAATAATGGTTTTCACTTCTTTCTTCAGGCACATGTTAACCAGTAAAAGGTAAGAAACATAATCCCTAACATGGAGATGTATCAAAATTAACTTTATTTGTTTGGATTGGTGTGAATCCATGTGATGATCCCTGTGCATAGTTTTTGTTTCTATGAACACCGCATTATACATTTCAACACTTACTATTGAAAGATAGACTGGAAAGTGGGACAGATTCAGAAAACTACCCAACCTCCTGCTGGCTACTTGGGACTAGCAAGAGGCATGTAACACTTCCCAGAGTCCATCTTTGTATATAAGAAAACTACACAGTTAATAAATTAGTATCTTAATTGGCCTATGAATATGCCAGGTTGCATATTTAGTTTCTAAAAGGGTGACTTTCATGCATTTGAGAACAGGTTCAAATAGAAATGTGCCATTCTTAGCTTTTCTTCTCAGTGTATATTAAATAATTAGACACATGATAAATACAGAGGTCTGGCAGCACATTCACAGCACTGCCATGAGGACACTTGCCAGTTATCCATAGCTAAGAAATAGTCTAACTATCTGATTTATTTCTTTCCCTTACCAGAAGTCTCCCCCCATCAAAGGGGCAACTAAAGAACTGCATGATTTACAGGATAACACATATTTACAAAGCCATACTGGAGAGAACAAAATAACAGTTAAAAACCATAATCTTTCTGACCCAGATGCTCCGTGCTGGCTTGATTTGTACAGGTTTAAGAGCTGGCCTTTTACTGCAATTAATGTAGTCCTGGGTGCTGTGAATATCTCACTCATTACTCATGTCACTTTATAACTAACCTTTTGAAGCTTTAAATATTTCAATGCAATGTCACATTCCAAATTTATCAGCTCATGCAATGAGCCATGGCTTTGCCAGTTTGTTACAATGGGCTGTTTGTTAATCAATGTGCCCAGGAAAATTGAGAACAAATATTTATATTTCCCTGGGGTAGAACTAGGGTCAAAAGAACCAAAACCCCAATGATACACACCACCACCACCCTGTGATGTGAAAGAAAGGAATGTTCAAGGACCAGTGATCAAAACCAAGCTAGGACAACAAGTTTCCTAAAGCTATTACAGCACAGGAAACGTGTTATATATTTCATAGAAACATGACTTTTTTAAAATTAACATTTTTTACACATTGACTAAAGTTACAGAGTCAAACTCACTGAAGTGTTGGCTCAGTACAAAACCATTTCAGTTGTCCTATGCAGTAATTAACCTGGATAATCCACATTTACCTGACTACTTTGCATTACTAGATGGTACTCTGGATAGTACAAAACAGCCTTGAGACAGAGACTACAAGCCTTTCTACTGGTGTGGATATAAAGCACCACTCAAACTGCTACTTAACTAAGTGTATTTGCAGGCTTACATAAATAGGCCACAACACCACAGCTGCACACAAACTTCTCAGCCCACATAAAACACAGATGAGCTGGAAATGAACTATTCCACAGCAGACAGTCATGTAGTGACCAAGGGACCCTTCTAGACTGCAAAGCTCCTACAAAATTCCCAGAGCATTTAAAGCCAGCCTGTTCACCTGCAAGATAAATCACCCTCCTTTTCAGCCAATGTAAGTGAAATGGAGTTCACATGCCTTCTATATCTGGCAGGAAGTCTCACCTCAGCTATTTAGGCCCCAGAAAAAAAAAGTTTTCAGTCTGGATCTGCCATAATTTTGGGACATTTGGGCCAAATCTTCAGCTGGGATAAGTCAGACAGTGGAACGGTCTTATCTGCCCAGACACTTAGTGTGTGCAATGCTCCAAAATAGATCACACCTGTGCTCCCTCTGAAACACAAGAATTTCTTCTCTGAGTTTCATGATGCTGTACTCACACTGCTTACAGCACACACAATGATTGCATCAGTAACACAGAGTTTATTAAAGCAAAATAGATCTTGATACTCATTTCAGACAGTGACATAATACTGCTGATTCTGACTGGTCTTGCCTCTCACATTTTGTATATTTTCCCCAAATTCCTCAGATGTGATTAAAGCAAAAGGAAGTTTCTGGCTTTATGGTTCATCAGAAGGGCCTGAACCTAGGAACAATCAACAGCTGAAGAACAAAAAACAACCCTCAAAAAATCTTTTTTTTTTTTAACCATTTTTAATCAAAGGTGAAAGTCGTTAATGTTCCCAGTAAGTCAATTTAACATACAGCAACAAATTATTAGTGAGACTAACACATGCCTCATTAAAATTTCAAAACTGGCACCTCTTTGCTCCCTCCCAGCCTCCTCACAGGCCAGAAAGACCAGTTACCCTAATGAACAAGGAAGGTGTTAATCAAGGAAGAGAACAACTTTCAAGTTTCAGATCAAACTCAATACAGATCATGAAATTCTCCAGTGACATGAACAAAGTCTTTCTGCTGCTCAAAAATTCACTAAATCCATACGTAAGCAAGCTAGTAATCAACATACTTGAAATTGCACGGTTCAGGTATACAGAACTATATAAAGAGAAATGTTATGCATTCATAGGTCAAAATAGGAAAAAAAGGGCACAGATTATCTTCTAATTGGATGTCTGGTCAGTTCTTCTCTGATTCCTCCTGGTATTAGACTGTGAACACTCAGGAAGAGTACTTGTTTTAAATGTCTTGCTGTGCTAATTATGTTACCAGGATACTAAATACCAAACAATGACATAGCACATTTAACTATTAAAGATGTTGCTCAGGAGATTAAAGACATATATCACTTTTTCTTAATCCTTGCATTTTAATAGTCTAAAATACACTTACAGTAGAATTACTAATTAATTTAGCATGAGCAATAGAGAAAATTCTTGCCCAGCAGTAGAAGTAACCAAAAGGGTCAGATATGGAATAGCAAGAGGGTTTAATTTTGCATTCTGGCAAAGGAATATGAAGTGGATGTTTATACACAATTTGTTACCAGCCATACAGTATTTTGTGTTTAGCAATTTTGGGTAGCAGAAAAAGGTTGAGTTTTTTTAATTCTTAGGAAAGCACCTGGAAGGAATATCTTATGTAGATACATTGTTTTGACATCAAAAGGCTGTAATTTGCACAGCCTGGGATCATTTCCAATATCTATTCAGCCCCTTTTAAAAAACTATCTCCTGTACAGAGAAAATATCAACAAACGATTTCTAACTGACAATTAGATGTTAAATGAATCAAGAACTCACTCATTGGAAAATGACAAGATTTTTCTTATGATTAAACATGTATGTTGTCAGACATGATAAACAGTAGTTTTGAAATAAAAAATAATTATAACTACTGTGATTTTTCATGAGAAGGTACTTGAAAAAAACTTAAGTTTGAGACAAGGTATAGCCAGCATGAATATATCAAAATAATTTCTGAAATCAAGCCAACATTATAAACTTCCAAAATGTAATTTTTACAGATAAGTCAAATCATACTATTGCTGAGAGATGAGTGACTTTGTCTAGCAACAAAAGATGAAGAAAAGCAATTGCCACAAATGATACTAGAATAATTTAATTTTGAAATATGGAGGAACAGAGGGAAACTCAGGATTTGCAACTCCTCAAAACATTTTGATAGCATCATCTTAGATGCTTTTGTGGAAAATTCTAGTGCTAAGCTCATATCTACCAAGTCTCAAACATTGTATTTTCTACCTCACACTCCTGTCATGGTGCTCGCCTCATTCATCAGCACCGGAGAACCAGGGAACATTTCCTGTCCCAGGATCTCACCAAGAACACAGTGGCCAACTGAGCTACCTGAGATCTGCCAATTAACTGTGTGGTCCACAAGGCCCCACGGCAGGAGTATTGCTAAGCTGATTGGCTGTACCTGGAGACTACCACTAGAAGACATTCTGTCAGTCACATTTTCACTCTGCAGTCCCACTTCATCACAGAAATAGTCACCTTCTATGAAGCTCCCTAGCAAACAAAAGCACTTTACTCCATGTCCTAGCCCATGGCTGTGTCATCCAGAATGTGACCAATTGAGCACTGATAGGCACTGGATCAGAAAAAGTAGTTTTAAATTTTAAAAATGTTCAGACATTAATTCAAATCCTTGTGATTATCAAGTGTTTTCACTAGAGAGAGATGTTCTAGAGGTGTATGCAGATACAAATATGCAAGTCACACATGTAGGAAAGCTTTGAGGAATCTTTGCAAATCTTTGATTATTCCATTCTACAAATACTCCTATAAATGTGACCATGCCTAAACCACATGATAAAAGAAGAAGTTGCAATGGAAAAGGAGTTATGGAACAATGAAATAAGTGTATGTAAAACAGTGAAAAAGTGATTAATCACTGGAAAAATGTGACATAGTTGTATCAGAGCTGGCCACACAATCACCTTGCCCTAGAAGCCCAGGAGAAAAAGTGAAATGCAGACAAAAAACCCCAATGTTCTTACTACCTAAGAAGAACTGTGTGCTATGAACCAAGGGCAAAGTATCTATATGGTCCGTAGAGCAGCTTACTGCATGCCTACTACTGACTTTTGTTAACAGATGCTGTTTTACGCAGACACTTTAACCGTCCTTTTTTTTCCTTGGCTGCAAGAGATGTTGCATCATCTTCAACATCAAAATACTTCTGTTTTTCTTAGCTACCTGTAATTCTTTGCTTTTACAACAACACATGGCAAAGTTCATTTACTACAGTGTGTTCAAAGAGTTGTTGGTCATAAGAGGTCAAAGAAGAAAAGAGATTTCAGCTGAATACATTTGTGTGAAGCAAAGAAAGTTTAAAATAAATAAATAGTTGCCTACAGGATTTGCAAATACAAAAGCTCAGTCGATTCTTCAGCAGCTTACCCAGCCCCAATGGCAAATAAAATTTATCTTTTTGGGTGCACAGGGAGAGATCATCTAGGTCAGATAGTGATGTCTTGAGGGGCTTACCTAAAACAGAGGCTAGACAAAGTTAAGAGAATAAAAAGCAGTTATCTTTATTGAACGGCCTTCAGGTGCATTTCGGGCAATCACAGCCCACCCAAGGGCTACACCCAAAATGGATGACGGATCACGAGTTTTTAATTGTTTATAAGTTTTGGCCATTTGCATATCAAGGTTTAATTCTCCAATTACAGCTTCAGGTAATGATGTCAATTACTCCAAGTTTGCTCCCTCCAATTCACTGTCGTTTACATATCTTGGGGCCTGAGACAGTAAGGTATCCTTGAGGTTTGAGGTTACAGAGGAATTGTTTTGTCTAAAAATGCTGAAAACAGCTTAGCACCCTATACAGAGCCTAGAGTTATACACTAAAAATTACAGGATTACAAATATATGAAAAATATAGAAGCTAAAATCCTAAGGCATCAATAGTGCCTAGAGAAATAAAGACGTCCACACCTTATAACTGGAAAATACATTCAGTACCTTTTAAAAACAATTAAGCTTGTAATAAACAACTGGTATCTGTGTTGGTCCATATTTTCTCAAGAGATTAATTGTGAAGTTCCTTAAGCACATAATTTAACATGTATTTGCACTTGCAGAACACCTTTGGTACAAAAGGGATCTCTCTCTTGTGAAACAAGAAGCTCAGTTGCCAAAAGAAGTGATGGATGGAAACATACCTCAGAAAGAGTTTGTAACAAAGCTTTAGCTTGGGTCAGGATGAAATCTTTTTACTCTTCTTCCTATCAGTAACACAACTGTTAAAATTTTGAGACATACTATTACAGTGTGATGGCTCTGCCAGAGGATTTACACCATATCTTGAACATCAATTTTTTCTTGCTTAATTATAGTTTGACATACATTTTCCAGTTATGTGAAAATTTAAAGTAATTGAGATGCTGCCTTCGAAGAACAACAATTAAATGCTCCCAAAAGCAGATGTCAAGCATTTGGCAGTATAACTAACAGAAAAGAAAACATGCAGCTGCATACAAATACACAATGTACAGCTGCTGCATAAAGTTGTCCTCCTTTTGACTCCCTGCACACTAAGCAGCATCAGAAATAGATATTTGTAATTGTTTTAGTGGATAAAATGCCAAATTAAATGTGCTTCATACAAACAGAATTGATACCTTTATACTTAGGCATGACAGGAATACTAATGCCTCTCTTGGTGCTAAAACAAATCTAGGTTTTTTATTTCTAAGTGAATGCCTGAAAAAAAAAAAAAGTAAAACCAGAACTTGCTGCCTCATATAATTTTAACAAAAATATATTTAGGCATTAAAACTTCCATTACTAGTCCCCTGAAAGTTCATTCCTAGGATAAAATCATTGGGGCATTAAGACAATTGTGTTATTCATAAGCCCAGATAAAAATCTGTAGACTATTACCATGTTTCATCTCATTTTTATATCTCCTCTCCCCAAATAAATCAATCATGTTAAAGTTAAATTCAACACAGGGAATTAAGCTCTCCACAGGGAGACAGTGGAGATTGCAAACATAAGTCAAATATGAAGAAGAAAGCTGAGATAATGGATGGTTTATACTGGGTTACTTCAAAGCACTGAGAGATGGCTGAAAGCATTAAGATAATATACAATGAGCACTAATTCCAGACAAAATAACAGAAGCTTCTTTTATCAAACATGCTGCTTTAAGTCAAAAAACTCATGACTTCTTCAACTACTTCTACAACTACTCCAACTGCACAGACTTTCTGTTATATCAAAAATCCTCTAAGGATTTGCAGCAAAATAATCAGACTTAAAACTAGCCTTAAAAAAGCAAGCCTGTAGTACTGGTAACTATCCAACTAAGAATAAATTGACAGGGTAGCTGTAGCAGCATATAAAATCTTCAATGTGAATTTGATCTTCCTGTTTTGTGAGCCCATTCAAAAAAATACAGGTGACAAAGTTATGCTCCATTAAAAAATTGTTGTATTTCATAGCCTCTGAATAACTAGTTTCTGCGTATCACAGTAAATGTCATTAGGGCAATTTTGAGGGTCTTCTAGTACAAGGTATCCTACTGTCTGAAGACACCTGCTATACAAACCATGGAATTGCTGAAAATGTGGCCTATGTGCACAAGGCAAAAGCAATTGAAAAAGAAGTGAGCTGATGCTTCTTGTCAGGCAGAAGTTGTAATTCAAATGTTTGTTGGGAATCACTGCTACCTCCATACACAATAAAACAGTAAAAATACTGCAGAGTCATGCATTTCACACAAATCCACACACAATAATTTTGAAGGTTGCAGTTATCTCCTCAGACCACAGCGTAGCGCTGTGGAAGAGAAACAAGTAAGCTTGGCAAATTATGGACTAGAACTAGTTAGAAGTTTAAAACTTAACACTGGCATTTTTCAAACAAAAATGTCACTTCTTCAGAGGAATCACCAAGTTTTGAAGACAATTTACTGGTCCAAAAGTCCCAAAATTCTCACTCCTACCATTTTTTTCTGCATGTACCAATCTCCCTTAGGCTTATGACCAGATTCAATGAAGACAACAGATCTGTATTGTTGATGAGTTTTTAACTGGATATGGCACTTTAGAAAGCTGAGCAGAAGACAATCAGCATAATCATGGTAAGAGCAACCAGAGTAATAAATACTGAAGAAATATGTACAGAATGGCAGATAATTGTATTATTATTAAATAAAATAAATGTATATTAAAAAATCAGGCATAAATGCAGGCATGCCACTAGTATAAACTGCAGGCTTATTTCTTAAATATTTCAGCCATCCTACCTCATTATTGACTTCAGCAGGTTTTTTCTTTATTTCTCCAATGTCCAAATAGCTGTGGAAAGAAAACAGGTTTGATTGTTTACAGAAGCATCTAACTTACACAATGCAAATCCTCTACATTTTTTTCATACATGAAGGTTTTAGAACTTGTCATGCTTCAAAATAACAGAAAAAGTAAACATTAAATAAGGGACTCAATATAAATCTTCAGACTAGCTCTCTGGGCTAATACAAAAGACAGGGGAGAACCAACCATGTACCTTCAAGTCGCTGGTGATTAGAACAGACCATCAATAACCTTCTCATCAGAAAGAAGCTCATATACAGGTGAGGTGGATCAATAAATCTCAGCACAGTATCACCTTACCAGAGTTTTCAAAGTTATCATCTTTCCTCTTAGTTTCTCACAGTAAGTCTCCGATAGATTTCAAGTTTTCCTGCACACCTGAGTTGAACTCAGAGCATCAGCTAAAGTTTAAAAGGATCTACACCATTTATGTTTCAACAGAATGTGGTCACATCTCAACACTGGTTTCTCATGGCTGGATGAACCAATAGCAGGTTCAGAACTATTTTATGGATAAAATGCAAGCCTCAACTGGGCATGCAAACAAAATACATCTATTTGGACAATACTATGTTTTCCCTGTGATGTTCCCTGTCCTCACTTCCAGTGGGAAGATGCTTTACCATGCTTTTAAGACTGGAAGACCTTATTTGAGAAGTCAGGTATACCTAAAGCCAAGCATCAGTGCAGGCCCACCAAAGGACCTCAGAGCTTGCAACACATCTGCAGCCTTTCGGTAATGTCACGCTCTGTAGTTAATTACTGGGATCATATTTGTTTGCCAGAAGAAACTTTCTTACTTGGCCAAAGTTGACAATTCATGAGACCTGAAAGAAGGTGCAAAAGCAATAAAGAGAAAAAAATGGAGAGAAAGAAAAAGCATCATTCTTTCTTTGAAGAAATGGTAATCATTTATCAAGGTTCCACAGGATGGTCACAGGGATTTCAAGGCTTCATTGTGAGGGAACAGTAAGACACAGCAAAGCTGCCAGGCCATGCTTGAAAGTGCATGCCAATGCTTCAGAAAACGGAAGTGTAGTAACATAGGATAATATTTTTAAAAGCCTCTAAAAGTGTTTAGAAACAAACAATAACAACTGTTCCAAGCTCTCAGTGTAAAAAAGAAACAAAGTTCTCTTTAGACCAAAACCAAGAAGTCTTACAGCCTGCAAGACAGAAAAGAAATAAATGCCTCAGGCAAAATAGTTCCAACAGCCTATAATAACAGCCACTGACTGTGGTTCATGTTTTCCAGGCACCTGTGAATTACTTCACCAAGAACTAAGGAAAGTGACAAAGAACAGCAAATACATAGCCAAAGGCTTAAATTCACTATGAAGAGGTCTGGGCATTCAGTCATCAAATTTCAGGGACCTGCAAATCTGAAAAGTTCTAAATAGGAGCAAAGGAATTTTGTGGATGATGGCACTCAAAAAAATGTCAGACCAAAAACTTTACAAAACTATTTTCACTTGCTAAGAAAGCAGAAATACTCCTAACCAATGGCTAGCCAAGCTAGTAATGAAACTACAGTGTTGTTTAGAAAGACACTGCTGGAGAGAGGACCATCCATCATTGATGAACAAGCACAGATGCAAGGAAATGGGCAAAGGAAGGAGGATGGTAGAGCAACATGCTGAAAAAAGGTAAAATCAAAACTAGCTCCAGCATAGACAGTTTTCTTTCAGGAAGCTGAGAGTTGGGGAAGAACTCCACAGGGATGCAGCCTATATGTGCTTTCTCACTCACCACTGCAACAACTACAATATACCAGCACACCTCACCACCACATATACACCAGAAAAAGCAGCTGTTAAATTAGCACACCTGTAAATGACAAAACAAGCTGAAAAACTTGTTCTATGTTACAAAAATCCCCAACATTGGCTAAATATTCCTCCATTACAAAAAACTTCTATGTATTTTTTTCTAAAAGCAGCATTTCAAAGTGCTGATTATTTTATTTTTATTTGAAAAATTAAAGATATCAGCAGTTTATACAGAATATATGACCTCAAGCTATCAGTATCAAAATGTTAAGATTCAGGGTTTGGCTCATGTGCTAAAGGTGAGCGCAGTTTAGTCTAGAATTCACTGTGAACAGGAAAGAAAAAGATTCACTTCTCAGTGTAAGGCATCTGAGAAGAAACAAACGCACTGCTTGAAGCAGAACAATGACACTTTCACCTTCTGCTACTCCTTGGATACTTTCTCCTTTACACTCTCGGAGCTCCCACACATCAGCGCCACAAGCCTCCACTTCAAAGTTCAGCCCTGCACAGTCTATCATAGCAATGAATATGTCCAATAAGAATCACTGGAGGAAAAAAAGCAAAGTACAAAAACAATATTCAAACTTCTTGTTGCCATCACACCAGATTCAGATCCTTTAAGGCAGATGCTTTGGTCTCTCACAGCTTCAACTGTTTACCTGCGGCACATTACACAAACATTCACACTTTTCTTTAATTCCTTCACTTCCTTTGAGAAAACTGTCCCTTTCAATTAACCCTTCCTCTCCTCTGACATTTCTCGCTAAGATGTCTCCCTAATTAACATTCTGTCTACAACCCCAATTAAGAACAACATCAACACTGAGCCCTTTAACCTGCCTTTAATGTTTATAAAAGCACGCCAACATTTCCAGCACTATGTAAACAAATACCAAAAAGTGAAGAACTCTAGCTCTGAATGCAGAAATGGAAAGGATCTCAAGTCATCCCATTTATCCTCTCTACAGCACAAGACTATGACATATTATGAAGGGATATATAAACCAGCCTGCTTTTAACAAGTCCTTTAGGTTAGCTCTTCTTAAAGTATTCTCTTTGTTGGTCTTAAATAACTGGGTACCTTATTCCATGTTGCAACCATAAAAGTCTGAAAAACTCTCAACATAAAACTCTGACCATAAACCATGAACTGACAAAAACAAATGCTTTTCCCCACCTAATAGAAATCCAGAGTGTCTAATTCTCTGAACAGTGCATGCTAATTCCAAACACTTACTTACTTTTAGCCTATCAAACACAAACCACTTTTAGGATGGTGTAACATGAAGTGCTGATAACTAACAACTTGAAGCCATCCATAGAATCACAGGATTTAATACCAAAAAGATATGGTAGATCTTTCTTGGAGTTGAGCACTGTATTTGGCAGAGAAAAGAGTAGGCACTGTTGGAACAGGGCTTATATTTAGCCTGTCATTCATCTTTCTCTCTGGCTTTTCTATTGAAGTGCAAGAAGCTTCAATAAATCTTCAGAAGCAGTTAGTGACAGAAACTATAAGGGTGCTGATAGAGATCCTGTCCATTATACAGAGTTTTGTCCTGAAACATAATGAGCCACTAATGAGCTCTCCTGAAAAATATAGTGTCCTCAACCCTACAGAACCAAGATGAGGAAGACCTTGTAAAGGTGGTGATTGAGCATGTAAATTGTCACCCACCTCCAGCAAAGGATAGTTAATTTTGAGATTTATTTCTTCTTCATTCAACTGTAAGGAAAATGTCCACAAAGACTGAACAAAATATGTAATAGACACTTGAGACCATTAAATTCACTGCCAGAATTAAGAACCCTTACTGATCACGTGAAGAGCCACTCTGGAAACACACGTAAAAGCCCAGATGTCCTTCACATTATTCTCACTAGAAAAAAGACAAACTGGCTGCTTAACTCTTGGTACTCAGATAGAAAAACAAATGCAACAGGAGGGACATAAAAAGACTATATACATACCCAAAATGAACAGAACTGGTGGAGTGGCAGATAGCTGGGAAGAATACTTTAGACTTTAAAAAAATAAACAGGAAAGGAAGCATCAGGAACTAAATTCCCAGGCGCATCCACCTCATGAAAGGACTGTCAACACTCCACCTTTCTACTGCTTTCACCCTGCTACCCCTGAGCACAAATACTGATACTGGCCTTTCAGCTATGCACGGGCAGCACAACATGCCATTCCCCCACGTTCTTTGGGTTAAAGGGCTGTTTTTCTTTTGCTACTGTCATGTCAAGGAGATGTCACTATGTAACTCATGGTATCAGTACCCTTTCTGGGGCTCACATCCAATGTTCTTTTCCTTTTGCCTTGAGTCACAGCATCTAAGTCCTCTTTCTGCAATGACTAACAAAAGGGACAGGGTGAGGGGTCGTCTGAAGCAAACCCCAAATGCTGAAATTCAAGCTCCATATAAACCTTACATTATATTTTAGCCACTCACTTGAGTTTCTTGAAGGCCTCCCTGCCACCAGCCACGTACTGCTCTCCACTCTGGAGCTCCTCCAGCTGCCGGACACGATGCCCACCCCGGGGGGGTATAGATGTTTCGCACAGCTCCAAAGGGTGCCTGCACCCCGCCCGTCACCTCCTTCAGGAACACATCAAAGTTGGACACTTTCTTCTCATGGATGACAATGCGGCGCCCCGGGAAGAAAGGGTCCCCGTTGCGATACACAAGCACGCTCTTCACGGTGGGCTGCGAGAGCCACGAGCCCTTAGTGCCAGGACTGGTCATGCTGGTGGCTTCGTGTGTCCCGCGCAGCCCGAGCCGCCCGCCTGCCCCTGTCTGCTCGGGAGCAGCTCCTGCCCGGGAGCCCCTCTGGCTCTGGCACCTCCCTGTCGGGGTGCCGCGCCCACGCCCACGCCGGGCACACTTCCCGGGATGCAGGGAGCGATCCCAGCTCCCGGGACCTGGGCACAGCTCTGTGTAGCCTGTACACAGCAGCTCCTCCCAGGCAACCACGGCGCTGCTCCGGGCGCCGGGGAGCTTGGCGCGGGCAGCGCCAACCCAGGCGGAAAAACGCGGCGTGACACGAGCCGGCACAGGAAAGACACGAGCTGCCGGGGACCCGCGGCCTCCCGGGGCCTTCATCCCCCGGCTGTGCCCTCACGGAAAGCCCTACCGCCCTGCCTTCCTCGGGAAGCTTTACCCCGCGTGTGCCCGGCCTCCCCGCCGGGCAGCCCGGCCAGAGCTGCCAGGAACTTGCCCGGCCCAGAGCCACGGCGGCGAGCAGGGCGAGGGCGGCGTGAGGGGGCAGCGGGAACGGGATCCGAGCGAGGGATCGAGAGAGAGAGGGAAATCCCCACTCTGCCTCCTCCTGCCCGACCGCCGCCTGTTCCCACAGGGAAGGGCCGGCGGCTGAGCTGTTCCGGGCGCGGAGGCGGCGGCAGCGGGAAAAGGCCGAGGGGCACAGCGCTCCCACCGCGCTCTGGCACATTCTGGGGACAAGAAGGCGTAAAAACGGAGAGAAAGGAAAACAGAAGTGTCTTCAATTCAAGTGTAATTCCTTTAACAACCTCTTTTCCCCGCCGATAGTCTTAAGTCTAAAACTGCACTAGACCTTCCTACCTGGAATTGTTTAGCGTACAGTAATGATTGTCTTTCCGATGGGTTTTAACACGCGAGAGAAGGAATTTTCTTTCCTTTTATCTTACCTCCTTTGATGGGAAAATTACCTCCCTGCTGTGAATTACAACAGAGAAGTTAACCATTACAAAAAGAGCAATTTCAGGGTGAGGGCAGTCAAACATGCTACTGTTACTGGTTAACAGCTAAAGTTCCCTCCTTACCTCCCTACTGCTGCTGGTCTCCTTCTAACTAATAAAGGGGAGAACCAAGCATTTACCATCCTCGAATTAATACTGTTTAACATTGAACATGAAAGGATTTTTTTTTAATTAAAGATATGCTTTTGAGTAAAAACCAAAAATGCTGATGACCCTATACTGTTCTGCATTCAAGTAGTGATATGTCGAGTCTTTGCTATTTTATGCCAGATTCTACCATATTTGGTGATCGTAGGCCTAATTTGTAATCACACAACATCTTTGACATAGGAGTAAGACACTGAATATTTTATTGGTGCACCTATTTTGACACTTTTGCTACTGTTGGTCTTTACCTATGGCCACGCTAGTTACAGTCACTTTATGGATTGCAATAAAATATCCCTTAAATGGTACCAGAGCACTGATAGCCTTAAAACAGCCTAAAATTGGTGGACAAAATCTTTGTTTTCCATCTCACCTAAGTACAACCACTGCCCAAAAGCTAAAAGGTTAGACGCCTGGCTCCATAACAACAGTGCTTTAAACCATGGCAATGTTCTTCTAGCTTTTCCAAGGTCTTACCTTTTATTACCACTATTGTTTCACTTTGTAAGCAATCTCCTATCACATTCTCAACATCAAGGAGGAAGCTGCTGAACCCACTGACATGATTAAGATTAATGCAGAGACACATAATCTCTTCATGATGGAGCAAAGTCAGAGCTCTCATCTTACATGAGGTTGGTGCATGACAACATGTCTATCAGGTCATGTGTCAGGATCCCCTGAGGTCACACAATGAGCAAAACATAACATAATGTTGGGGGAATGTGGTGAGAGCAGAGCCATGGTAGTGTAGGATCAAACGGTCACTTTTTCTGCACCAGAATGCCATGAGGTCTCTGCCATTTCAGAACCAAGAAAGATTTTTCAGCTTGTTGCAGGGCCTTGTCAGCTAGGCTCAGTGACAGCAAAACATGAAGTCATGAAGACAGAAATGTCCTAGTGCTGAAGAAAATACTGACAAAATGGAATGGAACAGGATAAAGTTTCTACACACAGAATGAAATTCAGCTTATTCCCTTGCACACAGTGTTGAGAATCACACTTAACAACTGTACTTCTGTGCTGCTTATCAGAAAATCAACTAAGCAATAGCTGCCACTTTATTCCCAGCTGTAAGTCTGGAGTAGCAAGACTGTCTGCACTGGCAGTTTAAAGCACATAAACACCAAGTGGTTCAGCTCACATGCACCCACTAGAAGAAGTAAAATACAGATGTAGTTGCAAATTTTAAAGCCCATGTTATAGCAAATTCACCTACTTGTGCAATTGTGAGATTAAAAGCTCCTTAGAATACCACGATCAATTATTTTTGCTTTAAAAAATGTATTAGACATTCACAGTTTAAGCTACAGTTTTTGATCACAGAGGTCCTGTCCAACAGTATTCTTGAGACATCCAAGATGATGAAGGATTATGTAGGGAAAAGGCTTTGGCAAACCCTTAGAGGCACAAAAGAAAATAGTTGTCCATGGAAAAACAAATTCCAGTGGGTTACCTTAAGTAAGGAAAAAGTTGAAAGATACTTTCCATGGGGTCTTTGTATAGAGTAATAAAAGCAAAGATTTTTCAGTGTGTTACTGTAACTTCATCACCTTTGATCAAGGGACCTGAAAATATCAATTGAGTATTCCTGATTTAGTCATGTAGGAGCAATTATTGTAAACATGAGTGGATTTTTTGCTAAGTTTTCTATGGGATGTTTTCTATCTCTCTCTTCTTGTGTAGCTTCACTCATCATCCACTAAACACTCATGTACTGTCTGGTAGCAAATGGGGGATTTTTGTTAATCTGGCTTTTTGTTTGTTGTTTGTTGTTCTGGTTTTTATTTTTTTCTCAGTGTGAATAAAATTGTGTGTTTCTTTTTGGAGAAGAAACAGGTCATAGGTACAGGAACATATTTGTGTATAAAAAAAAGGGTGATTAAATGGACAAGTCATATACTGAGAAAGAATTCTCTGTAGACCAAGATGCATTTTTACCATAATTTTACCAAAAAGTTCTCTGAGCTTTTCTTCAACAGAGATTTGTAAGGATCCTTCTGATGATACCTATGGTTTCCTTCTCTGTGTGTTTTTCCTTGGTGTTTCTGCTCCTTCTCTTGCACAAAGCCTAGCTGCAATAAGAGCAGTCTCCCACGTCTGCACTGACATTCAGCCAGCAGTGGAACTAGCTGCCTGTGTCATTCACCCTCACAAATAGCTTCTGGTTTGAATGGCAGTTTCATGAGTAAGCAAGCTGTGCCAGAGCTATCCTTGCATTTTGGCTGAATGAAGAACAGCCATCATGCCTGTCTGTGTCAGTGAGCCCCTTCAACAAACAGCAGATGAACTTGGCCCATTATTTTTTGATGATATTCAGCAAACCACTCCCAAAGGTTGGCACTGCAGGACAGACCAGATACCTGACATGTCCCTACAGCGGAATCAACAAGCAGCTTGTTAGTATTTAGAGCTGCAATAAATAGATGCCAGTTCTAGATCTCCAGTTGTCTTTTGCCAGCAGCAGTGTAAAATCAGACATTGCTTCATAATCTGCCAGTGCACACTGATGTGCTGCCTTCATCTCTAAAGACAGAGGTGACACTTGGTTATTATCTGCTCTTCCAGACAGTTGCAATGGTGGCTGATAATGCAACTGTAGCGAGATACAATACCAGTGCTTACTGATAGACTGCCCTGTTGGATTGCACGTCAGAGTTCATATCAAAACATATTCAGTGTGAAGATACATCATCTTTTGTCAAACACTTCTGTTGTCTTAGCAGCCAAAAAAACAGAGGCAAAGGAAAATAGATCAACCCAGCAACTTTTCCCTTTTTATTGAAGGGTGGGAAATGTCCACTGCGTAAAACTTATTGCACATTCATTAAATGTAAATTTCTGGCAGATAGCCTTTAAATGCTTCCCTAGTTTTTGCATTCCAACATGCAGAGCTAACATAAGCTGCCATTAGTTGCCAGCAATGGTGTGCACTAGCTTCCTGCCTTCCTGAGGTATTTTCTGTGCTGTCTGGTATTTCCAAATATTAAGTATCTCTGACATCCAAGAGTATTAAACTAGTGTTGCACATACTGCCACCTGCTGAGATTAACCAAAACTAGAGCTAAAATACTCAATTTAAAGTAGATTTCAGCTTTTTATCAAGTATGAATAGGGCTAACATTTGCAGATAGGTGTGGTTACCGTGAAACTGAAAACCTCTGATGGCTTCAGTCTACACATATATGCTGTCCATAACTACTGAGGAACTTGTTTATTTAACTACTTCCTTGTGAGGTCAGTCGTCTTTTTGCAAGGTGTGTGTAAACCATCCTTCTCATTCTTTGCATGCCAATCCACTTTGAACAAAGGCTCATCTATGTATGTTAATGTATATATGTACACACAAACATACAAATACACAGGCCATGTAGTGCAGGAAAGGAAAGGACAGTCTGTTACAAATATTCTGATAAAATAATTGATTTAATGATATAAAAGTGTTAGTTGTGATCACAAATAGAAAATTGTAAAGTATATGGTTAGGAATGCTGTGTTTAAAATATGCAGCTGTATTCACCAAGAAGTTACTGGCTTTCTTATGTTTTGTCCAAGAAACTATGGAGACCGTCATGCAGTTATGCTGCCCAGAAACAACCCCCTACCCTTCACATCTTGATTTGAATGTCAAGGATTCCACTCATTAGAAGAGATGACTAATGATTATCTTAGGGTAGGAATATTAATGAAGTTCTATAACTAGTGAAACCAATTATTGTAAAGGTAAAATTAGGAGCGAACATATTTTGCACAGCATGCAAACTTATGTAACAATGACTTGGCAGAAAAAGTATATAAAATGGATGGATTTTGTTTACTAAGTGGAACATGTTTGGAGGAGTAATCCTGTGTGCTCCCAGCACCAAAATAGAGAAGTGTCTGTTTATTCACATCAAATTGGTGTTGGACAAGTTTCTTTCACCCTGTTTGGTGACAATCTTGCCTTCAAAACTCAGACCAGTGATTAGATTTGTGCCTCCCTCTTGGAGCAGCCACACAGCCCGGATCACTTCATTAATCACTTCCTTTTTTATTTCCCCGCTAAAGATTAATGAGTACCCTAAGTACATTCTGATAACATGTGCCGCTGCAGGGTTTGGACGCAGGCTTAGCCTCCAGGCCGATTTACACACTTCAGCAGAACCAGCCAAAGGAAGGATACCCCTGCTACCTGCATTACCCTTTAGCGCATGAAAGCTGCAGTTTAAAAGGCATATATAATAGTGGAGGCTGGTATGCTGCTAATGAAACTTCTATATCTCAACCAACCAGGTTGTCTCGATTTTACATGCAGAAGTAGGGCACGGAAATTTAATTCCAAGATGTTTGCTGGGGACAAAATTGTTCTTCACTTGGAAAACACCCCCGTATTTTAGAAGCAAAATCACGAAGTGGCCGCATGCGGCAGAGAAAATCCCAGCCGCAGTAAGGTGTTCTCGCGTTAAGAGTGCTGCTGGAGCTGGGATTTTAAGAGCACTCATGTCTTTGGGAGAAGTTATCCATTTAATTGGACTTTCAATTCGGACCTACCTCATCAGAGGAGCTCAGGTGAGCTTCACGGGGTTCTTGGGGATTTTTCCCATTTTCACAAACCATCATGTACAAAATCCAGTTAATTTCAGTGGGGTTAAACACAGGCTGGGTGAGAAAGTGGTGAAAAGGATCGTGGCTTTGTGCATATATAAAACAATGGCTAAGAACTTTCCAGGGCGCCACTGGACGGAATCTGAGTTACCTCAGATACTTTAGCGATGCAGAAGCAGCTCGGCGGGACGTGCCTCTCCGACACCGGCTCCGCCCGGCAGCGCCCCAGCCTGCCCCATAGCGGTGCCGCTGTGGCCGCTCTCCTGCCAGGCTCCACCGGCGCTCCCGTCACCGCGGCGGCTCCTCCTCGCCCCGTCACCGCGGAGGCTCCTCCCTCGCCGCGGCTGCGCGCCGGGAGCGGTGGCGGGCCGAGGGGCCGAGCGGGGCCGATGCTGCGCGGGACTGCGCTGCTCCCGCGCGCTCTGGGCCGCGGCTGCTGCTGCTGCGCGGCCCGCGGCTGGGCGGGCGCGGCGGGCGGCGGGTCCCGCTCTCGGGCCGCCCCGGGGCTGCCGCTCGGCCGCGCCTGGGACCGGCCCGCTGCCGTGCCGCTGGGAGCCCGCGGGCTGCGCTGGGCGGGTGAGCGGCGCGGCCGCGCTGCGGCGGGTCGGGCTCCGGGACACCGGGCGGGGATATCCGCGCTGGGAGCGGCGCCGGGCCGGGACCGGGCCGGGCCGGGCCGTGCCGTGCCGTGCCGTGCCGGGGTGGTTGGGCCCTGCCGAGAGCGGTGCTGCCTGAGGCGGGTGCCAGTGCCCGGGAGCGGGCACCGCGCAGCTCAGGGCCAATGCGGTGTGCTGGGAGTAGAGCTGTGTTCTCATCCCGCAGGTAAATTGTACCAACAGGCCCCCACTGAGACGTCCCAAGCCACCCTAGCCAGCGTGTCTCCTGTTTTTGCAGTGGTAAGTACCTGTGGACATTTCAACCAGCGAGGGCAGCTGGTGCAAGATGATGGTGCTTTTTCCTTGGTCCTTTCTCTTTTCCTTTTTTAAAAATAACTCTTAAGGCGTCATAAAAGCAGATTGATTTTTGTCTCACAGCATCCCTAGTTCTAAATAGTTGGTTTGAGGTACTCTGATATGAGGACCAGTTACAGTACATGGGGTTGATGAAAATGCTTTTCTAAGGTTTTTTGGCTCCCATTGTGAAGGCAGGTCAACTTTTGGAAGTGCTGCAGTCAGAAGTTTCTTTTTAAGTTTGTTAAGGCTTGCTAATACCTTTTAGAAATATTAGTTCTGTGTCTTGATGGCTGCAATTTTAAGCAAACATAGGATTTAGTGAAAAACAAGCTCTCTCTGCGGTCTTTTTAAAGGAGACTGGAAGCTGTTTGCAAGCTGCTTGGTTTGCACATTATATTTTTCTTTTAAATATATATATTGTGAAAAATCACATTATTAGTGCCAGTGAGTGAAGGCAAGGTCTCCTTGTTGATAATGAAAAGCAGTCATTCTGCAACAAGGTGCCATGTAATTTCCACTGCAGCTCTATTGGAATGCTTGCTTATGGAGGTTTAATTCACTGAAAGTCAGTTTAAAAGCCGGTAATATGGGATTAGGCTACATTGTTTGTGAGCAAAACAGTGAACTTTATGATTAATCCAGACATTGCAGTCTTTCCAAGAAAATAATTTTACTAGGAACTACAAGTGTTAAATGAATAATATGAAATAATGACAGATGCTAAGACAAGAAGTATTTAGGTGCAGGCTACTAGCTAAATAGCATGTCATTGCAGTACTTGATATGGGCACAAGGCCTAACCAGACAATTCGCGGTACTCTTTACTTTTAAAGTTTTATTTTTTAATTTTTCAGATTGTTCAAGAGGAAATAGCTGAATTTGTAATCCCAGATGTAAGATGCCCTGCTGGTCTCCTCTCTGTGAGATCCAGTGATAGGATGCATGGGAATAGCTCAGAGCTTTACCAGGGGAAGTTTAGACTGGACATTAGGAAGCAATTCTTAACCAAGAGGGTAGTCAGACCCTGGAGCAGGCTTCCTGGAGAGGTGGTCGATGTCCCAAGCCTGTCAGTGTTTGAGGCATTTGGACAGCACCCTTAATACCAGGCTTTAAGTTGTGGTCGGCCTTGAACTGATCAAGCAGCTGAACTCTGGTCATTGTAGGTCTCTTCCAACAGAAATAGTCTCTTCTAAGTCTGATCTTCTATAAATCACCTTAACAGGTGTAGGAATAGGGTCATGCAGATGACACTGGTCACACACACAGTAAAACATGGCTGTTTGGTGTAATTATTTTGCTTAATTGGGATGAACTGTGAGCAGAGATTAAAAAGTTACTTTCTCTTCATAGTGTGTCTCCCATTTGGCTTCTAGGGAAGTGCAAATAATTTTAGAAATTGATTTCCTGTGTTGTAGTGGTTCTGTGAAAATTTTTTTTTCCATTCCTTCAGATGAAGTTTGACAAAGAGGGAAATACTACCTATTTTGGTAAGTTTTCATTGTAGTTTTGTTTGGGGTTTGTTTGACTTTTTTCCTTGTTCAATACGGAAAAGCCCAATTGGAAATCTATATGGATTAAAAAATTATGTTTTGGATACTTCACTGTGTTTATTTGGGATGTTGCAACATTTCCTCTGTTTTGTTGCTTTCCATTGGGCCTTCATAGCATCTTTATTGTTACAGTTTCTGTATATTTGTAAGTAATACTATGAAAATAATGTATTACCGTCTCTCACAGGAAGGTGATTTTTGCTTTGTCTTTTTTCTTTTTGACCACCGTGCTACTTTCCCTGCCTTGTCTTTCCCTGTTAGGATTACATGTGCTTTCTCAAAGAGTCACTTGTTTCTGATGTGAAATTAATTGTTGTGGCCAACTTTTTCGCTTATAGCTAGAATTTTTCTATTCAAGGTACAGTCTTCTAAACTTTGTAGAAAATAACTTAAATTGAGGTGTCAATGGGAAGAAAACTTTTAAAGATAGCACAGGTGGGTTATTTTGTTGTGGGTTTTAATAACATACCAAGATGTAATTTCAGAACATATGTGGTTGTTCTCTAAATGTCTTCATCTAAAAAAAAATCATTATAGAAAAGAAGAAAACAGAATTGTACCAGGAATTGGGTCTTCAGGCTAGAGATCTAAGATTTCAACATGTGATGAGCATTGCAACTAGAAACAACAAAATCATCATGAGAATGGAGGTAATGGTTTCACTATGGCTGAGTGTAAACCCTGTCTTATCCTTGCACTTTGATTTTTCTTGCACAATTTTATAGCAGCTTTCTGTGACATGCAGTCCAGCAGTAAATGTGTCTTTGGAGCTGTGCCTAGCAATCAGAGTGCGAGTTCACCAAGTGTACACACTAGTGACCATTTCCCTGGTTGAGCACAGGAGAAGCATTACTAACATTGCCCCAGAAGTAAAGGCTTGTGAGGAGCCTCTTTTCAATCCCTGGCACAGTGCTGTGTTCTGAGCCTGTTTGCAGTTAGCATGAGATTTTGTTATTTTCCTACCTAAAATGGCGTTTGAAGATTGGTTTTATCAAAGCCCAAATGATCAAATGTGCTACAGAGTTACAAGAAATCTTCAGTGAGGTGTTTTTTTTTTTTTTTTTATACTCCTTACATGTACTGTCTTTTTCAGTTCTTGAAGGCTGTCATAACACCAGAGTTTCTTCTGATACTAGATTATCGTAATTTAAGTCTGGAACACTGGCTCCTCAATGAACTAGCATCTCAGCTGGCTGGGGAAGGTCAACTAGTCACATATTCCCTGCCCTTTGAATTCCGAGCCATAGAAGCAATCCTGCAGTATTGGGTGAGCTATTTCATTTTTTTAAAATGTTTGGGAAGTTCTTGCAACATAGCAAGGACAGTGTGGCTTTAGTCTTGAGTTAATATTTACACATACATATTTTTAAATGTATTCTGCACTTCCTCTTTTTTTGGTTTTGACTCTTGTTGCTTTAGTTCTTACAGTTTTGTGTATGTGTGTTTTCATTACCTTTCCAATAAAGTGCTACTTGGATATGATGGTTTCACCATCATTTGGGTAGTTAAAAAGCAAGTCAGAATTCCTTTCTAGAGACATGCTCTAGCTGAAATGGAAGTCACACAAAAGTGCTGAGGTTTTGGCCTCTTGAGCAGGAGTCACATAAGATTTCTAGCCATCAGTAGAAATCCGTGTTTGCTAATGCTAATATAACATTTCTAGACAATAGTATTTTAGCTTTATCGATCTTATTGGTGTGGTTGTCCCTGGATTTCAGTTCACTTTTAATTAAATACTGTATTTTGCATTGGCTCTGTGTTGTAAATGGGATCCATATAGCAAGTGTTTTCCAGGCATTGGGAAGCAGGTTGTATTAACTACTTGTTACTGTGAGTTCTGTGTTGAGAGACAGGAGTCAGTTGCCCAAATCATTCTAAATGAATTATTTTAATTCTTATGAAGGATCATGTTGTTGTCTAGATCAGCAAACTGCAAGGAAGACTTAACACTTTGCAGCCTCAGATCCTTGAGACACTGGAAGCTCTGGTGGACCCCAAGCTTTTATCAGTGGATAGGAGTAAACTACACATTCTCCTGCAAAATGGCAAGAGGTAATTAAGCTGTGAAGAGACTAGATGATGACCATAGAAAATGGCATACATTGAAATGTTAGAAAAATGGTATCTGTTATAAATTTCCTTGATTACTGTTATGCTGGGTTGTGCATCTCATTTGAAATGTAAAAAAATCAGTATATTAAATACCTAGTGATATGGGGGGGGAAGGAAATAAATTCTGAATAGTCCAAAATTCTGTCTATTATACTGTGCTTCTTAAATAGCATCTGACAGAACAAAATAATACCTAAGAGAATCAAATAGTGCGAAAATGTTCCCCATAATGTAAACCTTTGTAAATCCATGTAAATCTTTGCTTTAAGGATACTATTCCTAGTACAGTAGTACCTTCATGTATTGGCCTCTCTCATATGACAGTGCAAACACGCACTTGCTACATGCTCAAAGGTGCTTGTTTTTTCTGGCTTACAAATACATCCAGAAACACATCTGGATGCCTTTTAGTGTGTGTCTGTACCTCATTGGTCCTCAGACAGATCACTGCCACAGCTAAGTGTATGGCTTGTAGAGATTCTTTTGAAGGGTCTCTTAAAACCCCTCAAGGAAGTCTTCTCTGGCCACTCTGTCTGGAGAGGGTGCTGGCTGGCAAAATCACGTAGAGATTACCTTTGGGCACTGGTGCTACTGGGGATTACTTGACTTTTTTTCTGTTCTTCCTTCAGCTTGTCAGAACTGGAAACAGATGTTAAAGTTTTTAAAGAAGCAATTCTGGAGATCTTAGATGAAGCAGAAGTAATAGAAGAGCTCTGTCTGTCTAAATGGACTGATCCACAAGTATTGTATGTATACTTTGAAACCACATACATGTTTTTAACAGTGTATTCTGCTTGATAACTTGAACACTAGACTGGATATTTCCTGCTAAAAAGCAGTAAGAAAAAGTCTAATTTTTTTTTAAGCTGTAATGCTTGGTACTTGAGAAATAATTGCAGTTGCCAGTCTTAGAGAGGAACTCCATTGTTACACAGTTACAAATAGTTCTGGACGTAACAGCCGGGCTCACCTGGTTTGTAATTGGATGGGAGCAGGATGGCAGAAAAAGCAAATGCTGTTTTTCAATATAAATCAACACATTCTGGGACCATTTTCCTCAGTTTCAGCAAAATAAAAACCAGAGGCAGGTTTTAAAGCTTGTCTTGAATAGGTCAGATGCCACACTTCCTTTACTAGAAGTGTTCTGAACACCTTCCGCCTAGCTTTTTGCTCATGAAGGAAAGAGACCCTGGAGCAATCTTGTGTACCTGAAGAATGGCATTTCAGGAGAGGTACATGCAGGAACAGTCGTAGTGCACTTTTGGGTTCTGGTGAAAGACAGCAACAGCCGCACTGGTCACTTTAATAAAAACTAACAGCAAGAAGATAATGTGTATCATATCCAAATATGTTTTCAGCTGAGTTGTATTTAAATCTTGGGCATAGAGATGTGTTTTATGTATAAGCAGATAACAGAGACTACCTTCCAGGGGACATCGTGAAGTTGCTGAATAATACTTTGCCTAACTGCATTGCATGTACATATTAATACTGTTCACACAGTAGTGTGGGTTTGACGTTTTGCCCCGCAGAGCTTAATCTAAATGAGCAGCAGAAACTCAGTGTTCCAGAAGGGGAGCATGGCTTGCATTTCTGATGCATCTTCTGAAGCAGTATACAGAGGTGGCTCTAAATTCCAGCTGCTCTTTTTCCTGCTTTTGCCCACAGCCTTCCTTAGTCTGCTGGCAAAGCTTTTGTTGCCTCATGGCAGAAAATGTGTAAGGGACATCTACGAAAGATCCCAGTGTCACCTTACACTCCTGTCAGGAGGAACCCACAGGCATCCCTTCTTTCAGACAGTTGCACAAGGGTAAGAGAGGTAGTAGGAGGTTGTGTGAAGAGTGCTGGAGCTGTGCTGCAGGATGCAGTGAGGCAGTCTGTGCATGAGGCACTTCAGGAAACATCAGCCATGACAACACATCTGCAGGCAGGCTGGCAGTTCCTGAACAACTCTTTTTTCTCCAGGATTGATGCAGGTGATTTGTGGTGTTTGATGAACTCAGGAAGCCTGAAAGGATATGGAGGAGTCCAGTTAGGCAGATAGGTGCCATCAGATAACTTTTGCAGCAGAATGGTAAGCTTAGCCCAGAAAGACGAGGCAGACCTCTTAACTTTGTGTGAAGGAACATCAGAGTGTGGAATACTCATGAGGCAGATGGAGGCTAGTTAATGAAAGCACATCCAGTGGCAGTTATTTTCATGTCTCCATGGCTGTCTTTATTTTGTATATCCACAGAGGAGCTGATGTAGATGTGAAGATATTCCTAAAATATGACCTTGAGCTAAATCTAGTCTGAGGCTTTCAGGGCTGCAATTCCTCTCATCTCCATGCAGTGAAAACCTCAAGGTCTGGAGGGCTTTCAAATCAGGTTGGCTAACTCAGAGTTTCTGCCCCAGAAGAGAAAAACTAGATGCTTTGTTAAAGGTCCTCAGGGAGCTTACATGAGTTGGTTTGTAAGACATACTGCTTATTTTCTTGGAAAGCCATTTCAGACAGGTTCTTTAGCAGTCAGTAATGCCAGGAGGAGATTAATTTAAAACTTCAGACTCTCTAGAGAAATGAGATCATATGGCAAAACAAAAAATTATGAACAATCTTCCTGGTGTTTGCTGCTTAGTTTCCAAGATCTTGTGGAACTCAGGTGCCTCAGGTTTCATCTACACAATGCCAGAAACATATTCAGAGGAAGGGTGCTGCGCCAGCAGTAGCACCATGAAGTAAGAGGAAAGTCTCTCAGATAGACTTCAATTAAGAGGGGAACATCTTTCGTCAACATGGTCACTCTTCAGCTGCTTCATGATTCCAAAATGGATTGTAGTAATTGCTGTGTATAGCTCAAATGCTTTAAAACAAAATAATTTTAATATACACCTAAACCATCTCCATCACCATGCAATTGTGTGTTGTTTTTTTTGGTTGTTTTATTTTGGAAAAGTTTTGACTTCATTGTTACCAGCTCCCACCACTTGAGGGCACCAAAATGTTAAGCATCTCTTGTCAAAATTTTTAGCATTTTGTAATATATAATTTAAAAATTATATAATTTTCTAACTTTATAATATCTGAAAAACTTAGGATTTTTGGTGGTGTGCATGCTTTGAGCACATCAGTTGCTAACTGCTCTACTTAAAATAATTGACTGCCTATGCTGAGCTGCTGATAAACATAAAAATATTTCTTTTATTTTATGCTGTTGGAACTGATGGAAGTTCCTCACCAAAAAGATTGGATTTTGTGGTATGGTGTCTAACAGCACTCTTGTTCCCCACAACTCTTATGTGCCTTAACACATCAGTAATACACTTCTATACAATATGTAGCTAACCAGGAGAATATAAATTGTTGCTCACAGTGAGGAGAGTACATCTGGGATTGACCATGCAGAGGAAATGGAGCTGCTGTTGGAGAATTATTACAGACAAGCAGAAGATCTTTTAAATGAAGCTCGTGAGCTCAGAGTACTGATTGATGACTCAGAAAGCATCATCTTTATCAACCTGGACAGGTTAGTTAATCTGTTAGATTACCAAAAACTGAGCAGAATTTAGACTTCTTTGGCCTAGACTTTCTCAAATCTGCCTACAAGGAAAGTTGGAAAATTCTGTCTTAGTGAGGGTTTGGGGGGCTTGTAGTCACAGCTGCATTGCACTTTTCTTATCAGTGAACTTGATAAAGCAAAGCAAGAAGATAGCCTAATTAGTATGTGTAATTAGTATGTACCTCTGTAGCTAGGCATCCGTCTTCCCTAGCAGCAAAACCCGGCTTCTCCTAGATCCTTCTGGGAACCTACTCAATACAAGAAATGTCTGCAAATTTAGAGGCATATTAAAATTCTGTTCAGAAAAGATTAGTAGCCAGTCTGGCTAGGCTACTCAGGTTTTCAGTACAAGTTAAATTATTACTCTGTAGAGTGATACAAGAATCTCTGTCTTTCTATATGCTACATTTTTCACCATTAGTCAGATTTCTTCCTGAAAGAGAATTGTAGCATTTACAAGAACATGCCACTCTACCTTTGAGGTTAGTGTTTAATATTCTTTCTTCTGTACCCTGAGGAGTTACCAATAAAAGCAATTAGTGGGTGCTGCATCAGGAAAACACAAAAATCTTTTTGTGGAAAACTTGAACATAGAATTCACCCAAACAGGCTCAAGTTTGTAGTCTGCAACATTTAGCAACTCTATTTTTTTGTAAAATGTATTCATTTGCAAGGCAACAATAAATTTTTTTTCATTGTGAATATAGTCCTAGAAATTCCATCCAGGTGGTGGTGGGAGGACACAAACTTCAGTAGAAATTTACCATTACTCTGTGTCTGTGCACCTCTGAAAAGTGAGCAATGCTGGAAAGTCTAATGATGTTTAAGCAGAACCTGCTGCCTTAGAGGTATCCTGATGTACCAATGTCAAAATGTTAGTCTCTTTGTACTGTTGTTTCATGATCTTTGTCACCTAGTTCTAGCATGACTTCCCTTCTCTCACTATTTGGTTTTAGTACATGCTATATGGAATTCGAGAATTTAGGTAGCAAATCAATTTTTGGGTTCCCCTTACAGATGTTTCTTCCTTCTTTAGCCACCGTAATGTGATGATGAGGCTGAACTTGCAGCTGACCATGGGGACTTTCTCCGTCTCCCTTTTTGGACTCATAGGAGTTGCATTTGGTATGAACTTGGAGTCATCTCTTGAAGAGGTAAGGAGTAAGTGCTGCATTTATCATAAAATTTGGGCCCTGCTCTTATAGTGCATTTTATGTTTGGTACAACTTCATTCTTTCCATAGACAAAGCTCCAGTGATTCATGTGTTCATGCAGTCACTTCTTTTGTAAGCAAATTACTGCATGGCAGACCACACAGTATTGCAGCCCTTTTTCTGTGTCACGTTCATGGAAAAGAAATGGGAAGACAAATTTTTGGTTGTATAAGTAGTTGACTATAAAGTAGTATTAAAGTTTCTCTAATGATAATCTATTCTGACAAGAGCAGCTTTGTCTTCCAGATACAAGGGTATCTGGCAAGCAGCCAGGGCATTTCCAGCACATCAGAGGAACTACTTTACTGTCAGTACATGTTTATACCTAAACTGGGAAGGAGGGGGTAGAGACTGGGGAGGTACAACTTTAAAACTGCACATGCCACCTTTAAAACAACAAACAGAGCAAAGCCTTCTTTTCAAATCAATTAGATATAAGGGTTGAATTTTCAAACTTCCCAATGAAGGAAGGCAGGAAAACTGCATGGGACAGTAACAGAATATAGTACAGTGATCCTAAATAAAATGCTTTGCTATGAAACAGCCCTTTTCCCAGAGGAGGGAGGGCTTGGCTGTTGATGGTAGAGAGTTTACTGCTTCCTCCCATAAATGGAAGAAAACACTGGCGGGGAGTGAGAGATTATCTTTGGGCAATCCCTTTTCTGGAGAGATAGTTGGATGACTAATAGGAGTGTTTTGTTGGTAGGACCCCAGGATATTTTGGCTGGTGACAGGGATTATGTTTCTGGGAAGTGGTCTGATCTGGCGGCGCTTGCTTTCCTTCCTTGGGCGGCACCTAGATCCTCCGCTACCTCCTCATGTATGTATGGCTGGCTGGGGTTCCTGCCTCACACTGCATGTACTGTCCATTCCTAAGGCAGAAAATAAGATGGCTTAGAGGGGTAGGCCACAAAGCACAGCAGTATTCAGCTGGCCTGCTCCTAGGCCAGCTAGGTGCTCCCTAGCTGGATTCAATGAGGTGGGGTGCTCCAGCATGGGCCAGAAGTGAAGCTGCAGGCTGTTCCATGAGGTGTGCAATGTTTACTTTTACCTGGAAGCCCAAGAAAACCTGAGGCTAATAGTAGAAGTAGCCCTTGTCCTCCCACCTACATACTAACTCTGGATCTGTAGTCCTTGTCTTGTAAAAGAGTAAGTACAGCTAAGAGGATGATGAGGACAAGCACTAGCTGTAACATCTCTGGAGAATGAAGCCATGGTTGTGATGTGCTGACTCTCCGTCTGAATTTCGTAAAAGTTTTTCACATGCACACCAGTTATCTTTCTTGTTGATGGTACTGAGCTGTAGGAAGATTTCCAAGGAGACTATGTTCAGATTAGCGTGGATGGATCATTTTCCCTGTTGACTACCCTTTTCTGTACTTGTAGACATGTATTGTCTACCTCAGCTCTGCACTGTAATATTTATAGCAGATGTACCAGTAGAGTCAAAAGTTAAGTTGCTACAAGTGACAAAGGGAGGCTCAGATAAACTCTGGTTCTTCCCTTCCCTCTTTTGCTATTAAGAGGTAGATGGAAGTAGTGTGTTGTGGATTGTTGACTATGGCTACAATTAACTAGAATATCCTCAAGTGTAGCTCAAAGCCGAATCCAGCACATACTGACTGGCTTGGAGAAAAATACTGGAAGGTATTAGGGAGGGAGAAGCCAAAGACACTGTTCTGAAAATAAGGGGAGAAAAGTCAGGATTCAGGCCTCTGTGAAGATTTATTTCCTTCTGCCACATGTAGAGCAGCTTCTCATGTAATCACAGGCTATTTTGTTTCTTGCCTAGGTTCCTGCAGTTTTGAAAAAATCCCAACCAGCAGCTGGAAGAGTGGAGATAAAGACCAGCCTTAAAGGAGAAACATTTGGGCTGAGCAGAAGCACATTAACAAACCAGTAGGATCAGCAGGAATGAAGAGACTTCTGTTGTTATGGGGTGGACTTTGGACTTTCCTTGTATTTGTTTTTCCTTACTGAAAACTGCAAGAATTTATAAACTTGATAATTTAATATATATTTGTGCCAAAAACCTATAGTGAGATTTTTAATGCTGATGCGCAAAAGGAGAGAAACACAAGGGAAAATAGGAAAATGCTTTCTACAGTAGTTTTACCTCCATCCCATGTATGTGCCTTTAGTTTTCTGTATCACATACATGTACTTACTTTTTGGGCATTCTCATTTTAAGTGTTTCTGTCAAATACTGCTTTGCTTAATGGCCTTTCTTACAGAGAACAGAATTTTTGGCTTTAAGGCGGACAGCAGTCAGCATTGATCAATAATTCTGGTTCTGACCTGCAGATTCAGGAACTGGACTTCAAATGTCAAATAAAAATCCACCCCAAGAGCGGCTTCTTGAATGGATTTTTAAGGCCCTATTTAATTGCAGAGAACAGGTTTTCCAAAGCAAAAAGCATACCTGCATCTCTCATGATGTATGAATTCTAGATTGGCAGCGATGAGAAACAATAGTTTCTCCTACTTTACGTGAGCAATAAAAGGCTTTGAAATGTAGCTACTAATCTTGGATAGTCCTTAACAATTAATTTAGGCCCAAAACATGCAGCTTTAGGAACAGGGCAAATGGGCCTATGGATAATGCCCAGTTGGGTTTTCCATATGACACTATTTCAACACACATTGATACAGCTGCAGTTTAACAACTCCTTGTATTGTCATAATTCACATTCTGGTAAAAACCAACATGGGGGTTATTGGTTTCTCTTAAAATGGGCTCTGCTTTCTCTCTTTCCTCCAAGACAAAGTAAGGACTAGCCTGCACAGTAGCCAGGTTAGTTAAGGGTGTGAAAGCCTGATGTCCTGTTATGGGCTGAAGGAAGGAGTAAAAGCCTTAAGCCAGCTATTTCTGTTTTTTCTTAGGACTTCTCTCTAAGGGTGTAGCTCTCCACTGGTTTCTCTGAGATTGTAGAGGGAGCATGAAATATGTCTAAATCACGTCACACGCTGTTCATTTTTTGTTTGGGATTTTTTTTATCTCTCTGTAACACAATGAGCAACTCCTTAGGTGCCTCCACATAAATCACTGTACTGGCAGGGGTTGAAAAGACAGTAACTGTAGCTGTGAAAGTTTTTCTCAGGACTGATGAGTCAAAGATGGAAATAAAAAGGTTCATAAATTAAAGTTGTGCAGACCTGTGATCCTGGTTTGGTTAAAATGGGTTGTACATAGTTACTTTCCAACAGTTTTTCTGTATGTGACTTTGAGTACAGGTACTAGTGGCATGAGAAGCTGAGGAAGACATTGGGGCTTGTAATGCTTTTTGAGTTTTTTAGCTGAATTTTTTTGCAGCCTTTTAACAGTAGGTAAAGTAGTAAAAAACCTGCAAACTGAGCAATCCAGTAGAAAAAACAATGGCTCACATACCTTGGCTGATAAACTCCAGGGATGCTGATGTTTTCAAACAAGTCGTAGTTGCTTTAGGCCAGAACTCAAATGTGTTTGGGAAGCTTTCACGTAAGCTTTTGTGCAGGGAGGCTTCTGTGAACTCCATTTGACTCCTAACCTGTACATTACTGACTTAAAGCACAATAAAAACACAGAAAGAAAGACATGTCTTCTACAAGACTGCTTTTCCTCTCTACAGAAATATGCAAATGTTTAGGGTTTTTCTTAAAATTCAATTAATCAAAATGCATTCCAATGCAATGAAATTATGTGGAGATCATACATAGAACAAAAGGCAGTGGAGAGTGTACTTTCAGAATGGAATTGCTACAGAACATACAGGTTTTGTCAATTTTCATTTGAAAAGAAAACTGTTATTCTGCCTTTATAAGTGTACTGCTTATTTTGCATCATACCACAGTTAACAGATTGGTAAGGTAAGTACTGCAATCTCAGTTCTATCCAGTTACTTCATTCATGAAGTTCAGATTTTTTTTTTAAAGTGTTTTTCTATTTAGACAAAGTCCTCAAAATTGATACCTGAATGCATTGTACATCAAGCTAATGTTCATCTTGCCTTTTGATTTGTTTAAAGCAACCCTGAAAGAATTCCTAGGAACGTGAAGTGTTTGATTTTGGAGTATGACCTTCAGAATTCTGTGCTATTTTATTTAAAATAAAAATAATGCTTTGCCTTTGTGAAGGAGGCAAGAGAGAGAAGACACACATATGTATCTACAGACTGGCGTTGGTAATAATAGCATCAACACATTCTGCTGCTCAAGTTGTTTAATAGATAATTAAAACCTTTGTTAAATCTGCATCATACAAAAGTAGTGTTAATTACTTGAAGACAATATTGTTAACAGTAAAAGCCATTAACAATTCTACGTTACTATGGTCATGGAATTTTACACACAAGCAGAAAGGATGTCAGAGTAATCAGCCACAATTGCAAAAGCATTTCCTAAAACTTTGTCAGTCTTGCTGGTTCTTTTCTCCTTGGGATAGCTGAGCTGCACTATACCCTTAAAGCTGCTTCCCCTCCTCCATGCTTCTTATTTTGACAGTAACTTCCATAACTTAAAATCCTTATCCTTATCGCAGTATTTAAGGAAATGTAAATTATGTGCTGCAAGTTCCCAATTTTGTCAAGAAAATACTCAAATCTGGCCAGTAAAGAAAGTGACCAGCAAAAATTCTTTGTACAGCCAAATGCTACTACCAAAAATCCAGCTACCTGCTCATTTCAACCTCTAAAACGTTTTCAGACCAGCTTGCTTGTTCTAGATAAGCGATGCTGCTGCCCACAGCAGAATTCAGCAAAAGCATGCTGATGTGGTCTGTTGGGTTGGGTAGGTTCAGGAAAGTAGCACGAATACAGCTTCACTAGAAGGCCAGCTGTGCCCTGGTATTAAAGGCTACTGTGAACTTTCAGAGGGAGTAGACAAAAATCCTTCCACCAAGTCGAGCTTTCACAGAACTTCTCTCTGCTGCCACTACTACTTCTTTCTGCAGGGATAAAGAGCAAAGGTTAGCAAAATGCTATGTCAGGTGCATGGCTGCATTAAACTTCCCTAGTGGATTTTGACCATCTCATTAGTGTTACATGAAACGTGATGGGAAATGAGAGAGCAGCCCCTCCACCTCATCAGAATAGCAGTTAACAAAATAGTTTGGCAAACAAGACTTTATTTCATTTGGGAAACTGGAGCAAGGTGGAATCAAATGAAATAAGTCTCTTGCCAATATAAACTGCTTCTCAGGGCCAAAATCAATACAGGTGAAGCTGGAGGGTGGACTAGATTGGTGCCATAGCAACAACAGAACTGCTTGGAGAATGGCCTCACTTGCACTCAGCAGTGCCTGTGTTGCATGTGTTGGATTATGCACCCTAACCTAGCTGAGAAGAACTTACATTTCCAGGTGTTTCTCCATTGCATGTTTTAACATAAGTCAAACACCATTTGCTGAAGACCTCCTCAGCCTAGTACTGAGGCTTCCTCTGTACTCACACAGAGAACCCCAGTCCTCATGGAGGTGATTCAGAGTGAGCAGAACACTGGAACTCAGCTGCACAAGCACTAAGTAGCCTTCCAGCTAAAAAAAAGGCTCCTCAGTGCATCATACAAATGTAGCAATTGGCATTTGGTAAAAACTGGGCATCTGAGGGAAGCAAAGAGAAACAGGCACACCAACACATTCTAAATCATGCAGGTAAGAACTGGACCTGTATGCTTGGAAACACTTGACATATGAATGGCCTTCACTGCAATTGATAGCCAGGACAGCAAGTTTAAAGACTAAATGAGAGGGATGGGTTTGGGTGTCTGGCTTGCTTCCTAGCTGCGCATCCCCTTTTCATGCAGGCTGGCATGAAGAGTAAAGCCAGGACACACCTACCATGGAACCCTACAGCAAACTCCTAAGCAGTTTAGATTTCAGGCTGGTTTAAAGTGATCTCTTTTAATTCAGGTTCCAGCATTTTGGCTACTCCATAGCTCATCAACCTATAAAATGGGTTTTATTATCAGTTCAGAGAGTGACTTAGTTATCTATGTAAAGAACTTAAGACTTCTGAAAATGTGTAAGATACAGGTGAAGTGTTAGCTAGCATATTCACCTGAGGTAGAAGGATGTTATGAAACAACCAACTACAGTAATTTTTCTCACCTTCATTTCAGATTTCACAGTGATAACGGAACTCCCAAATCTTGATAGTTCCTGTAAAATAACATTGCTGGTTATAATGCTGCTTGGTTTTTTTAAGTCGGACTTTTTAGTTCCTCTCTATAGCTTGTTTTCTGGTTATTTACCTCAGGAGAAATCAGTACATACTGTGCCTGAAGAAGAAAAAAAAGAGGAAATAAAGTCAGTGGAGAGAACCATGCTAGGAGAGTAGAAGACTGATAGATAACCCTGAGTCCTTAACAGCAAAGTAATTTAAGAACCAACAGGAGGAACCAAATTGCAGAGATTCAGAAAGCTGAGTAAACCTTCTGTTTTCTGGAACCAAGTGAGAACACACTAGGTATTTGTACTGGATATAATTAATTTGCAATCATTCTAAACTCATGTCCAGAATTAATTTTCGTGTATTCTTACCAAGTCCTCAGGACAGGGGGATGTCCATGATGTGCAGTGGCCTGTCACATTCCCCGAGGATGACTGTCTGCCGCTGTAAATATAAACACGGCCAGCTGTCCCACCAGACAGGACTGAGGCAACACCATTAGTTCTCAGAGGGGATGCCACAATCATTTCATCTGCATATATTACAAAGAGGACATAACACAGCAGAAGTGAATTAATGGTAGACCAACACATAGGAGAGCTGGTACTTACATGCCTCTAGATGCTACAATTCCTATTAATGATGGCAACTAAAATGTTTCAATTTCTGACTGAGTTGCTTGGGATATAGAGAGGCCTCTTTGTAAGGTACAATGGAATACTGGTACAATTCAATTGGGAAAGCAGACTGTGTTTGGCACTTTTATGAATATGTAGGTGACCAGTCTTCCTATTGCCAAAAGTTAAACACTTCACCTCTGATCTAGATTCATCAAGCTTTACCTAGCCCATCATTATCCAGATCACTTAAGTGTATGTCTCCTCCGAAACGAGAAAACCTCCTGTCCCCACTGAATGTGCTGAGCAAAGAAGGTTTGGTGCTGTTTGACAGGTCATATACCAGAGCCAGTCCAGCTTGATGCAGCACTGAGGACATAAATAAAATCCTAGACAGGCTGTCTGGAAAAAAAAGAAATTGCAGATGTTGAGCATCAGGCTTACAAACTCAGATTTAATACTTATAATATGCTAACAGCAGGTAATACTGGCATTACAGAAAATGAACAAAATTATCAATGTATCAAATAACATCAAACATTATATGGGATTAGCACTAATTAGCATAGGAAAAAAATCTCTTGGTCATAGTGCCGGGGGAAATGCATTTAAGTTAGACTTCTGCATTTTGACTTTCCCAATTCCTTACTGTCTACTGCCAGAGTGAGGACAAAATACTGTGTTTTTTCAATTCAAAGAAATATGCACTCTACCAGCAAGTCAGTGTTACACAAATAATGCAAATTTAGTAATGCTATTAAGCCCGTTTTAAGGAAGGAAAAAGACCCACTGAAGTTAAGGCACATAGAGGTGATTACAGTGATTTCTAAATTTTTTTTTTTTAATTACATGGCAATTTAAAGGTTCCTTTTCTAACTTAAAAGATGTATCTCTTCTCTGGTCATACAGAAACAAACATCCTAAAGCAGAAATGATCTCAGATTTTCAGGACATACCTGCAGTAGGTGCACCTACCACCAAAACTTTCCTTGTGTTCCCAGCCACAGACATCACACCACTGGCCAGAGACAAACCCATTCTGCCCATCTCCTGTTAGATTTTTAAAACACCTATGTAATTTCTACAGAATGTCACTTTACTTCAAATTATTCAGAAGGTCCAGTACTAAAGAAGGAGGCCTACCTTGTCTCCAGTTATCTCAAACCAGCGCTCTGTACTTGGTGGGTTATACCCATACACCTTCCCAACACTCTGTCTGACATCTGACAAGAGGGGGTTGCAGCTTGAATTACAATGCAAAATATATTTATGTAACAACATCGTTTTGTAAATATTTCCCCATTTTGTAAATATTTCCCCATAGTGAAGAGACACTTCACTACCAAGAAGTGTCTCTAAATAACAAAAACCTGCCCTAGAGAGGGTCTCAAGACCCTTGTCTTCATAAGGAAGAGTGAAGACATAAAAAAAAGAATTTAATAAAAATATTCTAAGCAAAACAAAAAGGAAACTTCCTAAAAAGCTGGAAGTCTGATCTATTGCAAATCTTAAACGTTGCAGAAGTAGAGCAGAGGGGAGGAGACAGCAAGCTGTCACATACAACACACCTAGAACAACTCTTCCATGTAGGGCTACCAATCAGCAGTAATGATACATTCTCCAGCTGGCAGCTGTCAAGTGAAAAGCCAAACCAAGCATAGTTTTCTTCCCCCTCCACCATCCAGTTGGCATCCTGTACTGACAGAAGTTCTGAAAGACCAGAAAAAAAATATGAGTTAAACCTTGGTGTGCCCTGGCTTAGAAAAACCCATATTCAATCCTCCACTGATTCATGGTATGACAAGTTTCTCTGTGCAATGTTACATTGTCCATGACATGCACCAGTAATTGTTGACTTCACTTGCTCTCCCTGCAACTGTACTGGCTGGTGAAAGGTTTTCTTTGACACAGCCTGTTTCTCAATCCTTCCAATAGCCTACATGAAGTAAATGAAAGCTACCAGTCAAGCCTGCCCTAAACTGTTTACTGTTTATCCAATCTTGTAATTCCTCAAGCATGCTGGTGGGAGAGCTTCAAATAATTCTGACTATAATTTAAATAACTCATTCTGGGCTTTGGTTTTACAAAATTGTCAGATAGCAGTGTTTTGAAACCCCTGTTCTTGTGGTTTCTGATTTTACATGAATCAGAATAAGCTGAAACAATTAAACACTATTGTAAATCTCAATTACATTATTCTGACTAAGCTGCCCAAGCTTTATTATTTAGCTCCATATATGACATTTCCTCCCTCATTCACAAGAAACCTCATCACCTGTACTCATTAACTGTATTCACTTGTAGCATTCCTCTTTAGCCACATAAAGGAATGTACAGAATGAAAAAGATTTATTTGTTGAGGTTCATTTGCAATTTTCGACTAAAGAGCAGTGAGTCTACCCTGGACTCAAAATACATAGTTGAATCCATTGCTTTAGCAAGGTTTTCAACACAGTTTCCCACAATGTTCTTGCATCCAAGCTGGGACATTGCGGTCTGGATGGATGGAAAACCAGATGGGAAAAACCTCGTTGAGATGATCACCCTGACAAGAGCAGAGAACAGTGCATTGTTCTCTGAATGCCTGCAACAAGTGGAGTGCCTTCAGGAATCAATCTTTAGACTTATTCTGTTGGATACTTAATTATAGATTCAGACAAGGCAACAAGATGCCCTTTTGTGAAGTTGGCAGATAACAGGAGATTGCAAAGGGGTGTCCCATTCAGAGGCATCCAGGCAGGCTGGAGTAACAGGCTGACAGGAACCTCACAAAATTCGGTGAGGATGAAGGCAAAGCCTGATCCTGGGAAAGGAGATGCCCTTGCAGTGATATAGCTGGGGACAGATTGGCTGGGGAGTTGCCATGCAGAAAGGGCCCTGGGCAGAGCTGAGTGTGAGGCTCTGACAGCAGACAGCCAACAGTGCCCCAGACTACATAAGCAGGAGCATGAGAGAAGTGATTGCTCCCTAGATCACACCAATAATACATTGTAGCAGGAAACATGTTGATAACCTAGAACAAATTTAGCAGGGGTGTTCCATGCTTTCCATGCTTATGAGGCCACGATGCATGGTGGGAGGACAATAGACAGTGAACACAAACTGAAACAAGAAAGGTTTGTAACGAGATTTTTTCCCTATGAGGACTACCAAGAAGTGGAACAGCTGCCCAGAGTGGCTGTGCCATTTCTGTCACTGGGGGTTTTAAGACACAACTGGACAAAGCCCTGAGCAATTTGGTCTGGCTTCACAGCTACCCTTTATAGAGTAAGAGGCTGAGACCCTCTGATATCACTTTGAACCTGAATTATCTCATGATTAATTAGGGACAAATGAATAGTTACATAAAGTATGGGAGGGTTAATTTACTCAACAAATATTACCTTGGTCACTCCTGTTGAAATGAGAGTAAAATGCAACCACAAATCCTCTCTGCTTCCCACCAGCGGGTGCGTATGGAGAGCTCACAATCAGATCAGCATTTCCATTCCCATCAACATCAGCTGCCAGGAGGGACCAACCAAGATTACAGTAGGAAAACTGCAATAAACAGTTAGTTTAAGCCTGAAATAGAGCTGAAACCACCAATTCTGTAGCAAAATAGAGCAACTTCATTCTAAAGAGCTAACTTTGCTTCTGACTAAATTACCCTCCTGCTCCCTGGCTTCAATTTTTTTTTCTTTGCTTTTTTGTTTGGTTTGGGTGGGGTTTTTTGGTTTTGAGGACTATGTACCTTTCTATTTACCCTTCTGCCTCCCCTGCATGGGGGTACAAATGTCTTTCCCACATACAACCAATCTAGACAAGCACCTGCTTGCTCCAACCCCATCATTCTACCTTTCCTTGCAATGGTAAGCTTAATTTTAATGTTCTTTTCTTTAAGCCCATAAGCTCTTTTCCCCTTTATCTCACCTCCTGCCTGTGTAGCCCTGTGTTAGCCTAGCTAACAGGGAGTGTAAACAGGTATTACATTATCAACGTACCTGACAAGTTATGGTAATGTTTGGCTGAGGTGCCAAGCCTCTTCCCTCAATGCCAAAGTAGACATACACAGCACCCTAAAGAGCAGGAAAAGCAAATACAGCATGAGAGCACCTGCATGTCAGTACCAAGTTTTAAATCCGAGGCAAATCACAAGGAGTGGAACAGTTCTGCAAGGGCTATTCATACAACTTCATTTTTCCTCTCAGAGCCTTCTCATAATACTTTCTTTCCCACCCCAAACCTAAGAATAGCCATTGGTAGTGGTTACTGCTGTAACCAAGCAACAAACTAGAGAAGTACATTTTCATCCTACTGTGTGTAAGGAGCAAGGGCAGTATAGTGTATATTTATGCTCATAATACACACGTTCAGGTGGCTTAAATTTTGTTAATTATTATTTAATGCAACAGCAAACAGTGCCAGGCACAACACATGCACACAATTTTCCAAGTAGTGAGTCTAAGTAAAAGCACTTAAATTCTTTCTTAGACAGCTAAATTAGCATCTAAAATTCTGAAGAGTTTTAAGCTAAATGGATATCGTTTCAATCAAAACATTTTACCTCTCAATTTGAATGGCCTGAAAATAGTCAGGGACAATTATATGGGCTTATCTGGTAAGCTGCAAGTCATCAAGCCTCTGTAACTTGATTATTTTAGCAAGTGTGTTCATATCACATTTTAGATATCATTTGTTGGCCTGTGACAGCATATGACAAAACTCATTGGCCCATAAGGTTCATTCCAGACTCTCTGTTAATAAATAAAAAGGGTACATTTTATTTCATGAATGGCCCCTTACATTTCCAGCACATCAGTGCTGCCAAGTTGCAATCTGATTTGGATTTTTAATGTGCAAAAAGACCACTGAAAGAAATACAGGTAGCTGTCATTGCTCTAGTCAAAGTACCTGCAAAGGTGATAAGCTTTTCTGCTCAAATTACAATGTCACCTTAAGCAACAACAGAAATTCTCTCTTTCATTTCAATGTTTAAAAAATATGTATCAGTTAAAACATTCAGTTTGGAGAGTTAAAAAAAAAAAAAAAAACAAAAAAACCCCATGTTTGTAGCTTACTTTGTAAGTAAGAAACTGAGATCCCACAGAAGGTGCGCCACATGCCAGATCTGGTATTCCATCCTCATTGAAGTCCAGGATGGCCAAGGCAGAACCAAATCTTCCTGAAGGCTACAGAAGAGGGATTGCTCTCATGTTTTCAAGCCAAAACCATGAAAACCTAATGTATGTTTGCACAGGGAAGAACTGGAAACAGACGACAAAAGTCTATCCCAACAATTCTTTTTCTCCTAAGTAATAACCCCCATGCCAACACACTAATTCAAAGTCAACTGTTCTGTTTGAGGATGTAGAAGTGTTAAAATGAAGGACAACTGAACATAATTTGGTGCTGCTTTGCTATTTTCTCTTCTGAGCCCATTGCATCATTGATGTTAAGCTTATGGTCTTTCCTGTTGAGAGCATTATAACTGTGAATCACTAAAACACTCTGTAAGAAGACAGCAGCTATTACTCCACAGTTTATAAACACAGAAACAGATTAAAAGTAAATGTATCTCATTTCTCCCTATTATCTTCTTTGTGAATAAAGGAATTTTCTACAGAGTGTATTGGTTTGAAAACAAACCAGTGGGAGATCACAAGTCAAGATTGAAATTAAAAATAAGTGAAATAATACAAGGAAAAGCACTGACAAAGTCAGATACACCCTAACACCCTGTTAGGGTGGTAGTAGCAGTCCAACTGAAGTAGTCCAGTTGAAGCGGTGATCCTGTGAAGGTCTAGTCTCCAGCTGAAGATCCAGTGGTAGCTCTTGTCCTCTGGGAACCCAGTAGACAGGGCTAGCTCAGGCAGTTCCAAGGCCAGGTTATATCCAGGTATATAGCCAGGGAACGCCTGGCTCCTCCCTCCTGGGCAAAGCATCCCACAATGGGATGGGATAAGTCCATGAGTCACACGGTGGGTCCCTGATGGCCCATTGCCTGTCATCCAGGGTGGGTCATTAGCAGCTGATAGCAGCTAATGGCCCACAGCTGCTGGTAATAGAATACTTAAATACATCTATATTGCAACCTAGGACACAGAGGGTCATATTTAATACTCAAAAGGGTCATTTGTTCCTGCTTCTTGCTTATGAACCAGCCACCATCACGTCTAATCACAGTTTTCTCCTTTTTTTTTTCAATTCTCTCACTAGAAACACAATGCTATAGGGAGAAGTTAATTAATGAAGAAATGTAGCTTCAAAGGAATTTAAATATATCAAATTAATAATTTTAGATGAAAAAGGACAAGAAATCCAATATTTTCTTAAATGCAGGGAACAGAATGAGTTATACTGTGACTTACAGAGACACTAACGCAGATTTATGTAAGGGCACTTTATGGTCTAATACTCACTTATCTGGCACAGTAATGAAAGTGAACCTACACATCATAATTGCTTCAATTGTTCCTGGGACTCTAATAGAGATTATTTTTCTTGAAAAGCATACAACATCTTTAATCAGGAGGAGCATTTCAGGAATAATACTCATACACATTAATGATACCATTGCTCAGTCAAAATTCACCAATTTTCAGGTGAAAAAAAAAAAGTGACAAATATCTGACCTTACCCCTTACCTGATGACCCTGTAGTACTTGGTCAGCTTTCCCATCCAGATCCATGTCCTCTGGTGGCAAGCCTGACTGGTTGCCATAGATCACATACACCCTTCCCATCTGAACATGGCCCATGGTGCTGTACCCTGGTGCTCCAGCCACCAGATCTTCATATCCATCCTGGTTTATGTCAGCTGAGATCATTGCCCTGTACAGAAAGGAAGTCAACAAAATCAGCATTAGTTTCCATACTACCACAATATTAGTGAAAAAAAAATTATTCAGATAAACCAGGACCTGTGTTTCCCCATACTGTTTCATAAAAACCTACACAGCATTTTTTATATCATATATTTATTTATGGGATTTTTTCAATTAAATAAAAACAGAGTCTTTAAGATTCATCTTCCATTAATGCATCTGAGATCTGTAGGAACTGCTTTTTACTGACATAAGGCACCTGAGAGCAATCAGAGCAAGGAGCATGAAAAAGGGCTGCTTGCATATGCCAAAGAATACAAAAAAAGGAAATTAAATATATTTTAAATTGAAGATCTTATTTAATTGATGGACATAACAGAAGATAAGCAAAAGGATCACAGGTCTCAGTAACATGTTGGAGTTTAGAGGGGGAATATGGGAAGAACTAACTACTGTTAGTTTGTCTAGTGTGAAGTAAACTTAAGAATTAAATCCAAATTTTTGAACAGAAGTGAAATTAGATGAGCAGAAATGCCAATTTATTTTTTTACTCTTCCCTGTTGCAGGTCAAGGTAGAACCTCATTGGCAAGGAGAGAGAATATGCCTCTCTCTGTCCTGAATCTGCCTTTGAACTCCCTACTAGTCTTGAGTATTTCCAAGAAGTCTCACTAGAACACCATCAGTAATCAATTCATGACAGACAAGTAATTTTGTACGAACATCAACCAACAACCAAAAAAGGGTAGCAGTGATCCTATACTGTTCAGAACTAGAGCCACGGTTAGTTCTAATGTTGGTTCTTTCCATTCTGAGCTTGATCAACATCTGAAATAAAAATCTTAAAGGTTAACTTGCTGTTCTGGGAATACAATATAAGCCTTTCCATCAGATTTGTACAATTAATTGATTTGCACTGTCACCTTTAAAGACTATCCAAAATATCAACAATAACATTTTGGTGGATAGTCAAAATTTTCAGAAATTAAGAGGGAGGTGGTATGAAAAAAATTACTAACCATCCAAGCCTAGCATAGGGTGAAGTTAGAAAATATGAAGCTGCTGGTTTGGAGATGTGTTTAGATTTCTGATATGTAGCTCCTAATGCTCTCCAGACATTGGTTTTAAAAGCATGGTTTATCAAGTGGAGGGATTTCTGAAATAAAAATAGTAAAGAGACACAATAGTGGTTAAAACACAGGTTGAAACTCTGGAACATTTTGGGGCATCTCAAAAACCCAGTCACCAACAGTGGAAGTCACCACTTGGATTTAAGAGGAGTCTGACTCAGATCATAAGCACCATTTTAGAAAGACAAAAATCTGTATGCTCTAAAGGGAGCACTACTAATTGTTCACTGCTATGCTTTGCTGCGAGTTCTTAACACAAAAAAGCAATCATATATCTGTAAAATGTAAATACTAAATCTATATTTTGTCTTTTTTGGCACTGCAGGATGTGTTCTAACTTCACTATAAAATAAGCAAAGTGTAAAAATTGAGTGCTTATTATGTACATATATAGATTAGCAATGGTACTGGAATGTCCATGAAGTCAGCTATTGTCAATATCCAGAGACCCTGCTCTATCACACAGCATTTCAGACGGAAACGAAAACAATTTTATATAGAGCTGAATTTTACCTGACACATCTGTTACTTTTCACTTACTGTTGCCCAAGGCTGTATGTTGAATTGAACTCCTCTTTCTGTATAGTTTATATTATTCTCAAGTGTTTCTGTATGCAAAGAAGTTGTATTCTTGTGATGTTTGTGTTTTGATTGTTTGTTTCTGCTAAAATAAAGAGGGGAGTGATAAGAATTAATATAATTGAACTAATGAGTTGAGGTAAAATTCTCTCTCAGGTTCTGCACATTTCCTTTATACAAAAGTTAGTTATTAATGCTAAGACAATCTCAAATTCACACACAAAAAGATAATCCAAAATATATCTTACTCTCATCACTAAAACTTTAAACCACGAGAGCTATACTTACACGTGGCTGTCCTTCTGCTCCTCTGTGCAGTTTATAAACAGAGGGTTCTCAGGCAGGTAGCAGCCACTAACGAAAAATACACAAAATGCATATTAAAGATTTTACCTCAGTGGAAGTGAAAGTAAAAATACAACTTCTACCCTTACTGATTCCTCCATTAGAAGTCATCAGTTTTTTCAAGAAAATCAAAATCAGAGGATCATCATAACCCTTAGAAACCCTTATAATATTTATTTCATGACCTTGATTAGGTTCTGTATGAATATCACACATCTTTATAGAATTCTTGAAGGAAACTTATTGTAACATGCCCTGTCATCTCTATGAATCTAAAGCATTTTTAATGAAAGTGCCACTGTGGAACAAAGAACCTAACAGATTGTGCCATTTTGTATTTCAAACATAATTTTCCAAAATAGCAACAGTAATATTTTCCATATAAATGGATGGATTGCCACTGTTGTTCTTCTAAAATTATTTACAGAAAGGTTGCAGTTGTAAGAGAGCTGTACAAGGTTAAACTTCTCTAAAATTATGAAATTGTGAGCAGAAGCCTGAGCTTAAACCCTATCATAGATATTCCTACTCTTTCTAATCCTATTTGCCTTCAGTGTCTGAAGGTCATATCTGACCTCTCCCGAAAAGGGATGTCTTTGCTGACTGATGGCTGCAGTCAGAAGGTATAGGCCCAGATTGCCAGTCCAGGCAGAACCTTGGAGCATGGCTATGCAACATTTAAGCAAACCCTTGAGAATACCTTAAAGAATGCCTCAAATTTTCCCTGCTAAGTACCAGCTAGGCATACCAGAGGCTTGCCAGGGCAAAGGAGTGTGAACGCGTAACAAATGCAAACTCAAGGCCTGTTTAATCCTGCGCACCTCTGTAAAAGACAGACATGGAAATCCCTTTGTCCAAGTGAGGATCTAAAGCTCAGCACCTCTTCTAGGAAAGAACCTGCCTTAAGAAGAACAATTAGGTGGGTGTCAGCACTTGACTACCACATTTCATAGTTCAGGGCACACATATTTTACCTGGTTCCATTCTCCAGCATATGGCTTGTCAGCTCAAAAATGTTGTTTGTCCAGAATGCCATGTCATCCACTCCTCCAAGGAAATATTCATGGAACTTCTCCACCAGAAATGGAGATTTACTAGCATATGTTGGAAAAAGCTAAGAGACAGGAAACATACTTAGTAAGATGAATTACACTGTCTCCATGCTATATGTTCATTTCTATAAGAAAACAGAAAACCAACCTTGCCAACAAGAAGTCTTTCTCCATGTCTGAAAAAGAAAAATCAGAAATAAAACTTGCTACATTTAATATTTAATTATTTAAACAGTTCTTTTCAAGAGCCCTACATGGTAAATAATATATAAGTCATTACATGTTTGTGTTAAAATTTGTGTTATTTGGCAGTTAATACATTTTCAAAGTTGTAATGTAAAAGGTAATGATATGAACTATATTGTCCTTAATTTTGAAAGATTCAGTTTTTGTAAATGCTGTGTGATTGGTGATAATTAAGTAAAATACAGAATACAGCTAAGCTGTTCAGAATGTTCAGAAGCAGACACTGCCAGATATCCAAAGTCTTTTTTTAATTATTCTTGGACTTGAAGGGGTCTACATAAAGTGTAGATAAAGCATGTATCTAGATACTCCTTCAGTACACGATAATTATATTGCTAACTCACCACAGTGCAATGGTACTTGAAGTCACAGCTGTTCTCAAATGAATAGGCATAAATATGGTAAATGTATAAATGCATTAAATAGCCAAGATTCACCATCTTTGGTGTATTAATTAATTTAACAATCATTAAGCAGTCCAAATTTGAATTCTAGTCATTAATTAAATTCAGATGTGCTGTGATTTTGGGGTCCAGGAGGGAGTCTATATTGCTGACACCAATGCATAGAGTGTTTCAAATATGAATACTGTACTTTTGCTATGTATGTTTCACTTACAAAAACTCAGGCAGAAAAATTCAACTTACAGTTCAAAAAACAGCAGACGAGTACATTCAGCAATTGTGCTTTCAGTAATGATCTCTTTTCCATAATATTCCTTATAGATAGCTGCTAGGTCTTTGACAGGTACATACCTAAAAACAAAAAGAATGTCTTACAACAACAGATATTCTGCATCACTCAATAAAAGATTACGGGTCTTGTAATAACTATAGCCTATAAAATATTCTAAATTTCAAAAGACTACCTAGGGTCATGAAGATTTACAAACGCCAGATAGACCAGGACTATCTGCACATGCAACTGTGAGGGGAAAAATAAGTGTATATCTAAATCTTCTGCTCATTTTTATGCTTTTAAAACTGTCTGAATTGAACATCCTCAATTTCCAAAACTTTAAATAAATCCCACTTAGATTGCCACTTAACTGAATTATTTAACTAGCTGCTAGGACATTCCAGCAAAAGGCTTTCATTAGTTATTTTATATATAACAACTTGTAACTTCAGAGATAAATAATTTAATCTTTTTTTCTGTGTTCCTATACAGAAAACTCTCCAGTTTTTCCCATTTTTCATGTCGGGGAATAGTAAATACGCATTTAAGGAATACCAAACTCATAACATTTAAAATAGTTGAAAGGGTTTCTTTTAAAAGAAAAATAAAGAAGGACAGCATTTCTTCTGTCAAAGGACAGATTAATACAGACGTATGTGATGCTATATGTGATTATATTATATATGATGATACAGAATAAAAATTAAAGGTTAAAGAAGGAAACCTCATTATCTTACCAGCTTGATGCCAGATAACTGAAGTCCAGCTCAAACTGGCTCACTACATCTCCTCCTGAGGATGAAAGAATGAAAACAAGCCCGCATAGCCCAACAAACAAAACCTGTTAAGTATCTGTCATGGATAACAGTTTGGATGAAGCTATGTATGGCTCTGCTATATGCAATTACATGGCAGATCTTCCAGCTATATATTTAGAATATAAAAATAGTTCACCTGAAAATATGCTGCACATTTTATACCTCCAGAGAATAATGTAGAATTTAAAATCAAAGTAGTTATTCCATCTAAATCTTAGCATCCTTTGGTTTGCATTTTAGCTTTAATCCAAGTGTCCATATGTCTTATCACATCTCCTGAAACCTGGAGCATGGGAAGAGGTACAGCAGGGCTTTGAAAGCCATGGGGGAGGGCAAGAATACAGTGTCCATATGCCATTCTTAGCTCCTGCATTGCACAGAATAAGAGCTAGAATCATGGTTTTCAAGAGGACTAGTTATTCTAGTACAAGGATCTATGATTGCCAATCAGAAACGTTACCAAAATCTCCAACACTGTGAGCTTCTGAGTATGAACCATGAAAATCAATCTGGAGAAAGAGAAAAACAAGAGAACTGTTTCCTTATCATGAGCAGAAACAAACTGTCCGAGCAGCTCTAATATCTACAGGTCCCAAACCTCACCAACTTCATTCTTATGAAGTCTGTGACATTGTGTCTCTCTGAAAACCTTCCTGAAACAGAGCTCCAGCTTTTCTCTTTTATCTTTCCTCCCCACCACAGTCCAAAGCAAAGCTATCCATTCCAATAAATCCAGTTGTATAAATAAATAAAATAACAGAGGCTTACTTCTCCCATGGCCTTTAAAAATCCTTGGTCAATGCCCAGGCTATGCCAGCTAACATCTGCCACCATATGTGAGGCAATTCCAAACAGGAAAGCCACCAGCTTCTCTGTAGCCTACACAAAAACAATCCATTTGTAGTAATACCAGCCATTTTTACCCCTGTGTTGAAGAAAATATTAGCATTTTATGTATGTGCATTATACAAGGATATAGGTGAGAAACTCTTGCAATCCAAGAACTTACCACAACAAAATGTTGACCACTTATTCCTTGATGCTGGGATCATCTTGTGTATCTTGAGAAGCTTTAAGCACTTTATACAGTCCAAGGCCATAGAATTACATGGTTGATGTGAGGGTAATTTGCATACTTCAAGTTAAATGTGTACTAAACTGTTTTCCTAGACCAGGGATAAACACTTCCTCTTCTCAGGAGTGAACTCCCTCTGCCACCATGGGTGTTGTGTGGGCACACAGAGGAGAGAAACACATTCCTCTGCACTCTCACTTTTGACAAATTGTTTTTCCTTTCCTCCTACATACTCACAGACCATAAACAAGAGCAAATTAGGACTAAATTCAAGATTTCACAAGTGAGAATTTTAAAAGGTGTCTGGTTTTTAAATGACTAACCCTCAACCAGCTCTCACAGGAATGCAAGACAACCAATCACATTTAAAAGTTTGGACCTAAGAAATGTATCATAAGCACCAGACCACAGTGGAGATAACTGACAGACTTTATATGGAAACTGTAAATTTTTGTGTGGTAAAGATGAAAACAGGATTCCAAGTGTTCCTATATCAGCAGAGACTTTAATACAAAAATGTTGAATTTTTTCTACACCTCACATAGGATGAAATTGCAACTAGTGAAGGTGAAGAAAACAGCTGAAATCAAAGTCAAAAGTTAATCAAATTTTCTTACCTTTTCCCAAGGCTGAGGATAATTTCTTCTGATGTAATCAATACTTGCTTTGAGAAATGGTGACCAGTGAGTGTCTTCAGACACATCATGGAACATTCCTATTACAATAAAATTATATCAGTTGATATATTTGATTTATTCTCTGGGGAAAAATAAAAAGAAAAAAGGAAAGGAAAGGGTTTCCTCCATTAAAAAAACCCACAGACTTTTGTTCAATTTCATGTCATACAGATGAAACATTTTGCAATCCATGTAATGAGAAGAGCAAAAAGAGACTTATTTTTATGTCATTTATACTATCAACATAGATACTAGATTTACATTCTATGGTTTTGGTTTGAAACAACTGCTCCTTTTTTCTGTGCCTGTAAGTAGGTACAGAACAATGAAAAGTGCTTCCCAGCAGAGAGGATAAAAAGAGCTGTCAGTGAAGCTGTTGACTAAATCAATGCATTTACTTGTATGGCAGAAAAGCTCTTGGGAGTGACAGCCATCTCAAAATATCATGTCTTCTGACAGGTATCAGTTTCCATAAGGCAGAGAAGGGCTATGTCATCATTATCACCACCATTTTCAACAGAAAGGCAAACTAGCCTAGATACAGTGAGTGTAGGAGGAAAAAAAGGGAAGAAAGCAGGAAAAATCAGGTTCCATCTGAAGAATCAGTTACTACTCTCACTTGAATTTAGGCAGAAAAGATTGTGTAGGATCTAACAGTGGCCTTGCCTAAAAATTTCTGTGTACCTGCAACAAGCCAAGTGCAAAGGGATGTTGGCAAAAAGAGACCTAGCAGCACAATGTTAAATTCTCTAAGGGAGAGAAAGGTAGGCAGGAGATTGTTCAGACCATCATTACTCTTGGAGGAAGAGTACGTGTTTGTTGACACGTCAGTGTGAAACTGCACAATATTAGAGTAGATTAAACACTGAGAGAGTAGACCTTGGGGGTAATTCAGTTACCTCCTGAACACTTGACACTTCACAGTGCAGCTAAACTAGGTAACAGAAGGATGGTATTTGCTAGGTATTTGCAAACTCAGAGCAGCCTTCTACGTCTAAGTTTGTCTCCTGCCCAGAAAGGCAGTCTGGGTGACTTTGTTCTGGATGGCTTTGCTATTGATCTAGTCACACTCAGTTGAAAGAGCTCAGGTCTGCAGAGGTACCTATTCCTTCTACATTGACCATGAAGGCTGCTGACAAGTGGTCCAACTCTAACAATGCAAGATGGACTCCAACACTAGTGAAGGCATGAAGGTTGGATCCTGCAGATAGAGAGGCTCTAACCCAGTATAAGGCAAAGGTCAAAACTGTTAGAAGGGAAAGATGAGGTAAATAGAAATAACCAAGCTGAAGTAGGAACTGAAAAAAATCCCAGGAGAACATCAGTCATGAGAACAAGGCAAGTGAGACTGAAGTTTGGGGCAAGAAGTTGGTAGAGCCAGGCAGAAAACCAAGAACAATGACCTGATGAGTGACAGAAAACAAAACCTGTATGAAATGCCAGAGCAGAGAGGTGATCTGAGCACATAAGGACATGAACCAAGCAGCCTGTAGTCAGCATAATCAACAACCTGTGTCTGAGAAACAATCAGATGTTTGGCTGCAACTGTGTGATTTGGCACTAAACCAAACAAAGATCCTAAGTACATCTCAAATTTAATGGAATTTGCATGGCCCAGTAAAATAAACCCCTTCCCATATTTTAAACTTCCACTAATATCTCAATAACCAATTGGCCAGATAACCTCACACAAAGTACTTATCACTGCCCTGTCTCTGGTATCTGCCTAAGCATCCTAATAGCTTGTAACTGGAGGACAGACTCTTTATCCCATTTGTCAATTGCTCACTATCCAGATTTAGCATTTCAGTAGCAAATATCCTACAGCAAGGCCTTGCTGGCTGTTTTATAGCTTTAATGTTGCTGGAGAAACTGATTTGGATCAAGAGCTGACCTATCAGACTTGAAAAGTCAGGGGACCACCTGCAAGTCATAACATGGTTTTTACAGCTATTGCAAGAGGGTGCTAATTTACTAGTGCAGTCTTTTGATCTGCAAGCAGCAAAACTAAGACTGACATTAATTTCCAACAGGAAGAGCAAAAGGCAGAAGACTGTACTCTGGAAAATAAAGGTTTTAAACTGGGATATTATTAACACTTGTCCACCCACCCCCAGCAAGTCCTACACTATTCTGTTACTGGTGGATTTTTAGATTCTCTTATCTTCTTTTTGACTGATCTATCTGAAACTAATACTTCATAATACAGAAAGAGCTTTAGGCCTTCCCTAAGATTTATAAAAGAAAGATCATTTTGTCCTCTCAGTACTGAGTAACCTGACCTAATTTATTCAAACAGCATCCTTCTATCAAATTGCCCTACCCATTAAATAGTTAAATTTACCCAAGACTTACTTTCTAAAACATTTTCAAGTGCATTATTTCTTTATGAAGTTCTCCAAAAAGGCTCTAACAAAAATGGTGGATAGTTTTCAGAGGAAAGCATTTTTGACCACACTTCATGTCTTACAATGCAACCATTTTCAACCCTACTAAGCTCTATAGGACTCGCTGTATGAAAAACAGAAAAATGAAGTTGTTATAACATTGGACTTACAAAGCTTCTCTTACCATGTTTGCAGATTGGAGGATAAAAAGCATCAGGATAAATGCTCCCAGCTTGAAATGCATCTTGGTGGTTTAGTAATAACTGGGGAAAGGATTGGGGGGAAAAGGAATTAGAACGCTATTGCACAGCACAAAACCATATTTTACTGCCAACATCAAAGACACATTCTAAATATCCAGAAAAATACAACTAATATCTTGGTAAAATACACCATGTGGTGCACAAAACCTTGCTGTTATTTTTCTGCGCTTAGGTTTATTAAATCTCCTTTCCCAAAGTCCTCTATTGATTCTCTTAATACAACTGCTCACATAGAATATTAAAGAAGATGGGAAAACATGCAAGTAACCACACAAAGTATTTATATACACACATTGGTATAATTGCTACATTTCTGTAACAACATTCAGAAGGAGTCAAATTATTTTCAACAAAAAAGGTAAAAATACAGTCTGGGCACAATATTGACACACATATTACTGAGAAGAATAAAGAAAGGCAAGAAGACAGAAAGAAAAACATTCAGAAGAAAGGTGTACAAAATTAAGCAATACTATACTTCCTACCTGTCTATAATTAACACTCCCTTCATGCTTAAGGAAAAATTCCAGAGCTCTATGTGCTGAAAAACAACATATTGAAGTGTTAATTTATAGGTATTCTGTCCAGGCCCATATTTTGTTAGAAGCACTATCAAAACCAGAAAATATCACATTTTCTTACCTAAGCCAAGTGCCACATGCATGAAACACGATTTCTCACAGAATTATGTCCCTGTGAGAGGGTGTGTTTTCTCACCTAGGGAGTTAATAAGGAAGTCCTCTTTCTGTGGCACATTTCAGTCTCTCTAATTCCCAGCTCCCAAGCTGACCAACCAAGCTGAAATTGCAGGGAAATGAACTCTCCATGTCTAGAAATGAGCTACAGCAGTGAACTGACAGGACCACACCCAGCACATATCGAGTGTGGAACATAAAGTTCTAGCTGTCCTGTATTCAAGTTTCACTGTTGCCTTTAACAGTGAAAAAGGTACATTGGGAATCAATGAGGGTGTTTAAGAGTTTGATTAATTTTTAACATGCATGAAAAGTAACAAAAATTTAAAGTCAGAAAGGTAAATAACACTATTTATGCATTGAATTGGAAGATACTCTTACTGCCAAAATCTTTATTTAGCTAGCATAACAAGTGAATGAAACAAACTGACATCCTTTTCTTTAATGAGGTCTCCTCCTAATTAATATCAGATCCCAGGTATAAGCTATCAACACTATTCTAAAAACACCCAACATTGTTTCTAAAGCTATTTACAAAGATTGAATTTAATTTGTTCCTTACAAAAAAAATCACATCACAAAAAATCCCCAAAACCCCAACAACAACAAAATAATAAATTATAATCTAAAATTTTAAGGCTCAGATATTTCTACACAGATCTCTGATTACAGTGTGGGAGAGTCTCAGTTTAGCAGTTTGCTTTTTCTGCCTCACACCTCTCCCACACTTCTCTCACTACTCAAGTGGGCCCAAGTTCTACAACTCCACCTTTACAAGGAATTTTATGACAGAGCCCCACAGTTCCACAGAGCCTTACAAGAGCCAGGAACCGCTAGGGGGAAGAGTTTCCCCACTCAGACCTGCCGCCAGGCATAGCCACGGCAAATAGCACACAGCACAGCTCTGCCAAGCACACTGAACACAATTAATATTCCAAACAGGCAGGGCTTTTCACCATTTTAAAAGTAGTTTCAACAATCTGTCCAGGATTTCTTTGGTGCTGGCTTTGAGTGAGAGGAATTCCTTTCTACAGTTGTTTTGGGCTTTTTTTCCCCCCATGTTTTTGTTGTTTTCCTGGAATTCTCAGAGTTTGGAATTTGGAAATACTTTCATCTTATCATCATAGACTTCTAAGTACACAACAATAAGAGCAGTCATTTTAGCAGCATCAGAGCTGATCACAGTTTAATGTAACTTTCAGACTAATGGACAAAAGTTGTTGTAAACTATGACCCAATAGTTCAGTGTACACACAACTCCTCAGACAACCAAGATCTTTAAATTATATAAACGCAGATTTTCTGCAACATGCTCCCTTAATTAGACAAAAAAAAAGACTGCTTTGGAAAGATCTGTAAGCTTGTTTCTCTTTAAAGATTCTTTTTTGCAAACACACTCTGTCAAGGCAAATCAGCTATTTCAAGTCCTCCGAAGCTCATACTCCTTAATTAGAGCCCCGAGCTTGTAGAGATGTGTGTGTGCACTTGCCTAACCTCAGGCAGCATGACTTCTGCCACAGATTGTTAGGGGTTTCTTGACACATTGTTAGGAATAGCAAATGGTTCCAGGATGCTGACCAAGGGAACACACTGCAATCTCAAGCACCATGAATAATCCCAGCCTTTAACTTGTTCAAAGTCACATGTAATCACTACTTAAAGTCTGAGAAAATTACCTGAATAGAGGCAACATCCTATGTTTTACCATCTGTTTGAGCAATGGATTTAGAAAGAAAAACAGAAGAAACAATTAAAACTGTCAATTATTATAAGTAGCTGTTTCAGAATAACCTCACATTACTCATGTTTGTGCTTGCAATAACTACGGAAGAAACCAGATTTTAAAAATAGCACAGGCAAACAAGAAATTCAAAACAGAAATATTTCTTCATTTTGGTGTTCACTCAGTTCTCTCCTTCATTCTCTACAAATCTAGGCTGTTCAGGCTACAGAGAGCAACCCACCAGAAAGAGACACAGAACAAAATTTTTATGATGTTAGTCACAGATACAAACACATTACAGAATTTTATCTATTTGTGCTGGTATGGCATAATTAATACAGGTTGATTTGAAAACAGAGCTACCACAAATGATCTGTGTTATTCTTTGTTTAAATCTAACAATCCCACACATTGCCTAAAACATTCCTTTTCTTTCTCCAAACCAAACCCTGTCTGCGTAAGACTCACAGACAAAAACATTCCAGTTACATAATGCCTGTGTTTTAGGAGATGAAAAATATGTAACCCAAGTCGATTCAAGCTTTTTACTTATAAAAACAGTAAAGTTTCAAACTCCAAAATCAAACTGTTCATTTATCCTGTTATTCACATTATTAACATGCTGTAGACTGCTCATTACTTTAACATTATTTCCTCTCTGCTTTACAGCTGAGTCCGAATTTAGTTTTCTCCACAAGCAATTCAAAACACAAGAAGATTAATTTTGAATATGTCTTACCTATTTCAACATGTGTTGAAATTCCACAGGGGATACATCTTTGACAAAAATAGTAAAGTATAACTAGCAAGAGAGACCAAATCTTCAGACCAACCATGATGCTGGCTCCAACTGTGGTTTTCAGAAGCCTGGAGCAGTAGCACTGTGACCTTTGAAATGCGGGTTACGGAGCATGCCTTTTCTTTCACACATATTGCTGACACAGCAAGTAAACAACTGCCAAATGTGAAAGGCTATTTTATTGCAATGCTTTCTTTTACTGCAAATAAAGTAACTTATATAGAGGAAGAAATAACCTATGGGTGTTCTCCCCACTTGAATTCTGTAATATCTTTAGTATCTGAGCAATGTAATCGGTACATCACTGCACAGCAGCAGTGAGATTTCTGTTTAATACAGCAGCATGGTGCGAGAGCGTCCTTTCACAATTTGTCCAGCTCATGGTGTGCTTGCTTTAAAACTGATACATCCCATTTCACAAAAGTAATTAAAGCCAATTACCAAAGCAGTATCAATATAAAGACACTAGCCCCTGAGTTGAAGGTAATATAAATTCACCACCTTTGGTGAGCTGATAGGACATTGCACACGGAAGTTTGGGTCTTATGATCTGTATTGAAAGCCCCGCTGATACGTGTGGGACTCATGGAAGCACTCCTGCCAAGCGTCCTACTATGAACTTCTGGCTGCAAGGGCTGGGCACCCTGTGTTTCCCAGCCACCCCTCATGCAGGTGACACAGCCACGCCAGTCCCCAGCAAGATGGTGGCACTGGGCAGGGGTTTTGCATGGCCCTTGTGCCAGTGGCTGACCAGCTGTCACGGGAACCAGCAGCCCACAGGCTCCACTGGGCCGGTGCTCCTGCAGCCAAGCACAAGTTGGCCTGGAGGAGGCTGAGGGGAGATCTTATCGCAGTCTCCAGCTTCCTCAGGAAGGGAAGAGGAGAGGCAGGCATTGATCTGTTCTCTGCGGTGATCAGTGACAGAACCTGAAGGCATGGCATAAAGCTGTGTCAGGAGAGGTTTGGTTGGGTATTAGGGAAAGGTTTTTCCCCCAGAGGGTGGTTGGGCACTGGAACAGGCTCCCCAAGGAAGCGGTCACAGCACCAGCCTGACAGAGTTCAAGAAACATTTGGACAACGCCCTCAGGTACATGGTGTGGCTCTTGGGGTGTCCTGTGCGGGGCCAGGAGCTGGACTTCGATGATCCCTGTGGGCGCATTCCAACACAGGATTCTCCATGATTCTAAGCCTCCCCTCTCCCTACAAAGCGGCGGTCTCGATGTGGCGCAGGAAACGGGGCTCCGGGAATCAGAAACCCCCTACCTCCCGCCCCCGCTCGCCCCCGCTACGCCCCCACCCCTGCCCGGGTGCCGCCCGCCGCCGTGCCCCGGCGAGACGCCGCTTGTGGCCCGGCCCCTCGGCAGCTCCTCCTCCGGGGCGGTGCGGGCGGGCCGTGCCGGGGCTGTGCGGGCCCCGCCGCCTGTCGCCGGAGCGCGGCCATGGCCACCCTCCTGCCGCGGAGCGCCGCCGCCGCCCGCCGCCGCCTCCTGCTGCGCCCCGCGCCCCTCTGCCCGGGGCGGGCGCGGGCCGCCAGCCGGGCCCTGCCTGCCGCCCTGGTGCGCCGGGGCGGCCTGGTGGGCGGCCGGTGGGTGGAGACGGCCGCCGCTTTCCCCGTGCAGGACCCGGCCAGCGGCGAGGAGCTGGGCCGGGTGTCCGACTGCGGGCCGGCCGAGGCGCAGGCGGCTGTGCGGGCCGCGCACGAAGCCGGCGCCGCCTGGGGCCGCCTCCCCGCCAAGGTGAGCGGCTGCCGGGGGTGGCGGTGAGGGGGCTCCGGGGCGGTCTGGTCCGGTCCGGTCCGGCCCGGTCTCCCGGGGCCTCGCTTCCCCGTCCCTGCTTGCGGCGGCCACGGCAGCCTTGTCTCTCCCTCGCCCCAGGAGAGGAGCGCGCGCCTCCGCAGATGGTACGAGCTGATGGTGGAGAACAAGGAGGAGCTGGCGCGGATCATCACGGCCGAGAGCGTGAGTAGGGCGGCGGGGATGAGCACGGGCACTGCCCTGCGCTGGCCCTGCGCTGGGAAACCCGACACAGGCAGGCGAACAGTGACATCAAGTGAAACTGACAGCCCTCAAGACTCTTCCTGCGCACTTCACCAGTTAGGCACGATGTCCTTTCTAATAACTTTGGGCATACTGTGTGAGTACATTGCTCTGCTAGGTCAGTGGATGACGTTTCAAACATTCCTCCTCCGGACATACATAAAGTGAGTTGGTTTGATGACAGTAGTACCTAACCAGCGGAAACCAGACCTGCTTTGTGCTTCATGGCAAGCAAAAGCACACATCCACCTAAACCATGACCCTCCTGGCAGAAATGTTTGTGACTGGGAAAAACGATGCAAGTCTCCAAGCTGGATTCATGCACTCTGCTTTGGTGTATATCACTGAGTAGTCTGGGAGCTAACAAACTGGTGAATTTTTGCATAAAACCTTGCTGGAAGATACTTCAGCAGCTCCTCTGTGCTGTCACAGCTGCTCAATGGTCATTCAGTCCATGGTATCAGACCTGGGGACAGTCCAAAGCAATACTTCCCAAACAAGTGACCCTGGCATAAACTTGTATCTGTTTTGCCATGATTTGTGTCTTTCTTCAGAGTGGTAATAGCATCTAACTCGGAGTTTGTAAATAAATGCATACTGCATTTGCTATTCTTCTTCCTTGCCCTAGGCAGGTATGAATCCAGGCACAGCACACAAAATATCAACTATAAAATGATGGTATATTGAATCCACACAACTATTTTGGAGATCGCAGTGTATGTCATAGGGAGGGGATCATAAAGTACTCTGAAAAGGAGAAACCCCAAAATTACTTGAATTTGTTTGTATTGCTTCTGTTTGCCACTTATAATGTATTTTCAATCTGATTTAATCAAAGGGCAAGCCTCTGAAAGAAGCACAGGGTGAAATCATGTATTCAGCCTTGTTTCTGGAGTGGTTTGCGGAGGAGGCTCGACGGATTTATGGTGATGTTATTCCAGCATCTGCAAAAGACAGAAGAGTCCTGGTGCTGAAGCAGCCAGTAGGAGTGGCAGCCATTATAACCCCAGTAAGCATAGCTGAACTCTTCTGAGTCACCTGAAGGTTTTCAGTTCAGCCCACAGCTTGAAATGTTAGTTACTTCTGCAAAAACAGGAGGCAAAATTTTCCCAACTTTGATTATACTTTTTTTCTCTCTTCCTAGTGGAATTTTCCCAGCGCTATGATTACCCGGAAGGTTGGTGCAGCTCTGGCAGCTGGCTGTACAGTGGTAGTGAAACCTGCAGAGGACACACCTTTATCAGCATTATCTCTTGGGGAGGTGAGCTTTCAGTGCTAAGCTTTACCTCAGCGATGGACTGACACTGTAAATGGGGAGTCAGATGGGCTTGGAAGGTAGCTCTGGCCAGCTTCATAAGGGAAGAAAGGACAAACTGACTTGATGCAGGTGTTTTAGTTCAGTGAGAATCTTTGTACATTGCCTCTAATACGGTCTAGAGCCTCAAAATGGATTGGGCCATTTTGATACATGAAATGTCCTTGTATTCTTCATTTGGTTCTTTTGAACAGACAGCTTAAACCAGAGCAGAGCTGCTCTCTTGACATTGTGGCACCTGTTCCTAGTTGTGCTAAGCCCTTTTGTCTTCCATTGACCTACAGACTGTTTTCTTCATGCACCAATAATGAAAGTTCTGTTTTTCTTCTGTTGCAGCTTGCAAACCAGGCTGGAATCCCAGCAGGAGTGTATAATGTTGTCCCTTGTTCCAGACAACAGGCAGCAGCTGTAGGGGAAGTTCTATGCACTGATCCATTGGTATCCAAAATATCTTTTACTGGCTCTACAGCAACAGGAAAGGTACATATGTGGACAGAATATCCTTGAAGATTATTACTGTGGTTATACTAGAAAGGTAGGGGGAAAGTTTGTGCCTTTATACAGAGCCTTCTTTTCTGGCTAATGTACACAGATTGTCCAAATAATTGTGCACCTCTTGAGATACTGCTTATATGTTTTAGTGTCAGTACTTCACAGAAGGATGCTTGTCTGCAACTTCTTGATAACTACCCTTTATTAAACTATAATGTGAACAGTTCTGTACAAGAGGTCCTTGGTTTATATCATAAGGTGACAAAACTTACTGATAAGAACACTGAAACTGAGTTTCAAAGGTACCATTCAAGAATGGCTCCTGCAGTTGAGAGAAAGTTTTAGAGAAGTGAGGCCCTGAAATCTCTGCTCTCAACCTTAGTCAATAAGCAATCTTGTTGCCATCTCTAATTGAATCACTAAAACTCTAGTGTGGCTACAAAATGACAGAGTTTTCTGGGATGGCTGTATTGCAGAATGAAGAAAAAATCTGGCATCAAGGCAGGTCATAATACCAAATTCTGTCTGATGTTGGAAAACTTTTGTAAGAGTAGTCACGATTTTATTATAAAAAAAGAACAAGCAAACAAGAAAAGGTGACAATATTACTGTATAGAAGCTTGACCTGACGTTAAGTTGATCAAAATCTTTCTCTGCATTAGTCCTTAGCCAGAATGAAGGAAATTTGGTTTTGTCATAGGAGATGGTCTAGCATTGTAGCGAAGATGCAATTATTTCCTTGCCCGAGTTCATTTTTCATTGCCTTGCATCCATGATTCCACTGTTCACATCTGGTAAGGTACAGATATCTGTGTCTCCTCTGTTGCCTACAGATCTTGCTGAAACATGCAGCTGGTACTGTGAAGAGAGTTTCCATGGAGCTTGGAGGACATGCTCCTTTTATCGTGTTTGACAGTGCCAATGTGGACCGTGCTGTCGCAGGAGCCCTTGCTTCTAAATATAGAAACTCAGGGCAGGTGAGAATAATCTTCTTGTCCTTGTTTCTAGACAATGAAGAGCTGTACATACAGTTTAAGCTGTAAATAAGCTACTTTATGTAAAAAGAAACCGTGGAACACTTCATTGTGAAGAGAAAGGTTCTGGACTCACACATAGCTCTGGGCACTAAAGCCAGTTACCAGCAAGTCTGAATAGCAACACTAAAATCCCATATATTTTCACAACATACATGAGAGTCAGTAACATCACTGTTAGAGAAGATGAGGTTCACTAGGACCACCCCTTGCAAGAGCTTGAGAAGTGGTAAGGCATTTTGTCCTATGCTTTGTTAACATTACATTCATTGGAGAGCTAGAGCTGTGAAAGACACCATCTTGCTTCAGTCTGTTAAGACACTCACAGATAGTTTTTTCCACAATGAGTAGCTTTAAAAAATTGATAGGCAAGACTCAGTTGTGCATTGCTTCAAATGTGTTTCATTTAGAGTAAAAAAAAATTTAAGAGCATCACTTTCCAGAACAGTCAGCTGAGAAGGGCTGTGCGGAGACTGTTCCAGCCTTATAGGTACATGTGAACACGAAGTTGATGAACTTCAGCTTTTGAGAAGCAAAACATTTTCAGGAGGTTTGGGAGGTCATTTGATGGGGGAAACTTTGCTTGAATAACATAAGAAGAAGACATGACTAATCTTGGGAAGAAAGAAAGGAAACGAAACTGGACAAGGACTAGTAAGGGATCAGACCCCAACTGGACAAGATGTAACATAAAAGACACCTCCGCTGCTATAGAGGATAAGTAGCTGTTACTTTTCACATACTGTAGCAATCAAAATAGGGTGCAGTCAGAGCAAAGGGGTAGCACAAATAAATAGACCATTGAAAGCAGTTAGAAACAACTTCCAGGAAGAAAGCATACTCAAGTAATAAAGAAGTTAGAGAAAAAGACCCCAGACCATTAAGTGTGATTGGAGTTTCTGCTGCTCAGTCCAGCATTCTGCAGTCTAGTTAGAAGGCATTTCATGCAGCTTTTGGACCTTGGTTGATCCATGTATCTGAGTCCACAAAACATTTCCCCAGTGTAAGCAACTTAGCGGTGTGACATATTTCACACACCCACTGACAGCTTGTTTTGAAGTTGTATTTCTAAAGTGAAATGGGTGATGAAAGAAATGGCATAGCTAGGTAACAGCTGAGGATGAGGGAGGAGAGGCAGGGGACATCAGTCTAGTAACCTAATTCTGTGGCATGAAGGCCAGAATGCATTGATGGATAGATTAAATACAATATAAACTACTGGAGTTCTGTCTTACTGTGTTTGTTTTCAGACCTGTGTTTGCACAAACCGTTTCCTGGTGCAAAAGGGAATTCATGATGAATTTGTGGAAAAGTTTGCTAAAGCTATAGAGAAAGAACTACATGTTGGAAATGGATTTGATGCAAAAACTACCCAAGGACCACTAATAAATGAAAAAGCAGTGGAGAAGGTATAAATAAATATTTCATTTTTAACATCTTAATTTTCTTTCTATGATCCATAAAATAACTTTACATTTACATTTCACTTTTTTTTACTTGTTTTATTAGAATATGTTTGTCATGTGACTGGAAGTGTGTTCTGTCCCCCAAGTCCATGTGTACATATAGACAAAGAGATGTGGACAGTTCATGCATCATCCCTCTGTTTCTATTAAGGGGAAGAAAGGCCTCCTTTAGGAGACACTGATTCCTCCTAATTACTTTCTAGCTGTTCTCAAGACCGTTCACTGAAATTGGATACACTGTGAGAGCTGTATGGTGATCCTGCAGTTCTGAAGTACTGTGATTGACAATTTCCTTTGAAGAACAGTGTTACTTTTTGGAAAAAACTAGGCAGAATAATTAATTGGAATTGAAAATACCAGAACTCTGGATGTTGTAATCACTTGAAACTTCACATGCATGGTTTGGGTCTTCTGTTTGGGGTGACCTGCAACTCCAGGAATATGTTTTTTTAAAATCCTAGTAAATCACATCTTTTATAATACTTCACTATTCCTAAGGTTAAATATTGTTAAGTCAAATGTCTTATACTTTGTAAGATACTACTGCTCAGTTGTATGCAGGCTTGGTTTGAATCCATTATACATGAGTGCTGCCAGCTTCTTTCCCTTTATAATGAATGGGAAAATACTTAGTTATTTGGGAGACAGAGGATCCAGTCCTTGAATTTCTTCATGCCTTCCCTTTGTGCATCACAAAAGTGTGGGGTGTGTATCACATACAATTATATATACAAATAAACAAGCACTGTATATACTCACTTTCTGTGATTTCTGTAATTTCAAAGAACAGTATTCTAGGTGGAGATTGCTACTTTAATTTTTTTATTACTTTCTTGTCTTTAGATGGATTGTAAATGTAGGGGGTAGGTAGAACTGTAGATGTAGGAAAATGTTCTTGCCAGTTCCATCTTGAAAGTTGTTTCTCTTTTCATGGCAGTCATGTACTTCTGTTTTCATAATGCTTGATCACTGATATATGATGCCGTCTTTAGTCCTGCAAAGACTTTTTCTCACATTAGGCATTGTCCTTTAATTTCAACAGAAAAGTGGGCTGGGGGCCACATTCATAATTTATCCCTCTGAAATTATGTCAGACTGAGAGAAACAAGAATTGAAGAGAAATTAGATAATATTGCAAATGATCCTCTGCAAAGTGTAAACCTCTCTTCAAAATTTTCTCTTTAGTACTGAAGAGTATTATTTCTTCAGTGGGAAATGTATTATTGCTCATTCTTAAATGCTGACTTTAAGATTTTTATTATGCATACCTCAGGTAGAGAAACACATTAAGGATGCAGTTTCTAAAGGAGCATCTATTGTGACTGGAGGGAAACGACACAGCTTGGGGAAGAATTTCTTTGAGCCAACATTACTTAGTAATGTTACAACAAAAATGCTTTGCACCCAAGAGGAGACATTTGGCCCTTTAGCAGCAGTTATCAAGTAAGATTATTGATTTTACAGATTAAAATTAACAAACAACGAAAGATTATTTTGAATAAACAAGATCTGAAAGACAGTTTGCAACAGCTATTTTTGTATGATCACACAAGTCTTGTAAAAAGACTGGGGTACACATTTGAAAACATACTTTGGATATGTGGTTCATTTGTTTCTTTCTCTTGACCTGATTTCAGCATTTCTGCAACTTTTTGAAAATTAAAGTGTCTCAATAGTTAAGCAAGGGTAGGTAGCAGCAAAACCTTCATCAGCTTCATGAACTGTGGTATGAAATAGGAGACAGGACTTCTGAGTTTGTCATGTGATTTGCTAGTCCTAAGCTTTTGTGACAGAGTATGACTTAGAGCTGTCTCTTCTCCTTAAAGCCTTCCCTGCCTTTGTGCAGAGCAGTTGGATGTGATGGAAAAACATAGTCGTCTCTCAGATTTGAGAGTGCTGTGTAGTTGGGAAAATAGGTAGGCTAACCCATGTGAAGTAAATGGTTCAGCTACCATCCAGCTACCTAGGGAGGATAAAGGCAATCTTAACTATTTAACTGCAGTTTAAATTAAGAGGTAGACATTTTAGTGTTTCAAAATGAAAGTTAAATTAGATTTTTAATGTACACTTTTAGGAAAAATAAATTGACATTTTAATTCCTGGTAAGACTAATTCTTATCAGTAAGTCAGCAAGACAGTAGGTGAACTACAGGCCTCAATTTTTTCTCTTTTCTATTGACAGATTTGAGACTGAAGCAGAAGCTGTTGCCATAGCAAATGCAGTTAATGTGGGTTTAGCAGGTATGCCTATCTGTCAGATAAGTGTATTTCTGTGGTTTTGTGAGCTTTAGTGTTATGGGATGATGATTTTGAATGTCAGTGTCTTTTTCACAGTCTTCTGCAATTGTTCTTACTGATTTTCATTCCTGTATCTCTGTGTCTACACGACAGGATATTTCTACTCCCAGGATCCAGCGCAGATATGGAGAGTCGCAGAACAACTGGAAGTTGGAATGGTTGGTGTTAATGAAGGCATAATCTCATCAGTAGAGTGTCCTTTTGGTGGCATAAAGGAGTCTGGCTTAGGGCGAGAAGGTTCAAAATATGGCATTGATGAGTACTTAGAAATAAAATATGTCTGCTTTGGAGGGTTATAAAAACCTTCAAACAGCACAATCCCAATGTCTTGGAAAGGAGTGCTGTAGTTTTAATTAGCTTCTTGAGCCAGAAATAAGTATGAATGCAACTTCTACCTTCTTTAGAACTAATCAACCCTGTCCTGTGTGCATATAGAGATATTTACAATGTTCTGTGCTGCTAAATGTTTTCACATGGTCTTTGTTTATACATCCAGTTTTCAGCAATGTGATCACAATATCCATTATTTTTAGTAATGAGTAGGGATGTACATTTATTATTCTTGGATTATCTCTGTGTAATTGGGTGAACTTGGAGACTTCTGCATACTGAAATCAGATTATAACCTATTGCAAAGGGAAAATAGACCACCATTTTTTACTACCTTTAGTGTTTCAGTGTGGATATGGGACGCTTTGGGATGGCAGTCTCCCTTTAGAATTTTGTGTAAATACTCAGTGGTTATGTGACCTTCCTTAGAAGCAAGGGTGTCTTTTTTTTTGTTTGGGTTTTTTTGTTTGTTTTGTTTTGTTAGGGCTTTTTTGTTTGTTTTTTGGGGGCTTATTTTCTTGGGGTTTTTTGTTGGAGGGTTTTTTTTTTTTGTGTTTTTTTGTTGTTTGTTTTGTTGTTTTGGGGTTTTTTGGTTTTTGTTTTGTTTTTCTTAAATTGTGGGAGAATCTGCTGCTTACAAAAGGTGAGGAATTGTTTTTAGCTAGATCTAGGCATCCACATAGCCAAACAGACAGCTTTTTCAGCACTGTTAATGCTGACTGCAGGGCTGCTGCCTGTTCAGCTTTAGGTTTTTGAGCAAAGAGATGTAATTTGTGCCTAACAGCTTGCATGCCTAGGATGAAATATGGCCCTTGTTTGATGCCTTTTAGCCCTAGCAGTCCTAGGAACAGGACAGTGCAGGACAAGGAGTTGCTGGCTTAGTGAGTAGCAGGAAGAAGACAGGATACTTACAGGAATAGTTGACAGAATTGTAAGGGGACACTATAAGGGCTGTGTGAAGAAGGCACACGTGGTGACATGATGATACAGATAAACTCCGTCCCTTCCATGAAAATACCATGACTCTCCTTGGGTAGAAGTACAGTCCCTGAGGTAAACGTTGCTCAGTGTCTAAAGTAACATTACTCACCCCCTTCAAAGAACAGGAGCAGATATGCATCCTTGTGGGCTTTGTGTCTTGAATTGGATTTGTGGTTACGTGGGTGAATGTCCATTAGGGAAGAAGGTTTAAAAACTTTTGAACATGGCTAATTTGTGACCTAATAAAGATTTAAATGGTAGTGGTTAGAGGTGAGACTTCAGCAGATCACCTCACTATTCTGTCATCTTCAAAAGGTGCTGTAAGGCTTCCTTAGTATGAAATGAACAATGTTGTTTAAACAATATTTTAATAGCAGTCAAACAAAGCACTTTAAAAAATTTGCAATGTTAATTTGGTGAATAAATCAGCACTGCAGAAGTTAAGTGGAATAAATTTTGTTTCTTGTGTTCATTAGTAAAAATAAGTAAAAGAAGGCAACAGAGCCCTTCCTATAAAGTAATGAATGTACCCTACAAAATGGAATATTTTAAGATATTTTATCCTATCAGGCAAAGAGGTACCAGGTAACACAGGACTTGGGGAAGGAAGGAAAGCAAGCTGAAACTGAGTTTCAAAGGGTTCTTTTTAAAGCGCACATAGAGTAGCATTGACTGCTACTTCTTACTTTCAAATACTTTTTTATGGTTGCATTTGTGTAGCAGTTGAGACCAGGTGGGTCTGGAGCACACTATCTGTCTGTACTGTGTGCATCATGCCAACCGCAGGGCAGTTAAAGGGCACTTACTGCCCTTCCAGTAATTCCCAATGCACCAAACCCACAGATTTGTGGTAGTGAGGACTTAGTACTGTTATCTGTGCTTGTTGTCAAGAACACAAAAGGATGGCCTATTTCTACACTAGTTGCAAGAAACCGTCTTACAGCCAACTTCTAAGATTACACTACTGAGCGCACAGGCTGCCTGAATTTGGGATATACAGTGTTGTGGAAGAGGAAGCTCTTTGCCAGCCTTGGCTACCAACATGTGTTTATTTCTAATTGGAAAAAATAACTTGGTAGAAAAAGGTCATGCCTTGGTTCCTGGATCCCACAACAAAATGATGCAGGCATAGTTACAGGTATTGTACACAGGCAGAATATCTGCCACTGAAATTCCAGTTCTGTCTGTCTGTGAACTACAGTATAAGGTCAAAATTAAAATCATCTTATTTACAGCTGTATGACAGTGCAGTATTTAATGTGAGTGTACTTCTTGGGACAGTGCAGTTGGAGGATAAATTCTTCAACCCTTGCTCTTTTCACTGTACAGTTACTGATCTGATGCATTAGTACATTTAAAATTTTAATGTCTTTTCTGATAATAGCACTTTTAATGAATGTTTCCTTTTTTTTTAGCACTTTTAATGAGTGTTTACTTTTTTAGCAAAAAATACCTTTTACTATGCCTGATAACAAGCACAAACAATAATTAATGCTTGTAAGAAACTTTGTCTAGATTGGATTGTGGTTGGATTTCAGCAGAATACCCTCATGTCAGTAAAGTCTACATCAGTTATAATCAAAGTTGTCTTCATAGCAAAAGCTGTGATTCTTCAGCAAAAGACTTACTTGAATTCTCACACTTCAGTTGTGTTGATTGCACTTGTGATAGTTTAGCAATTTCTGGATATTAAAACAGTGATGAAAAATGTTTTCAGTTAATAAATAACTTCTGTGAAAGCACCAGGGTTTGTGTTTTATTACCTTATTCAATGCTGAATTGACAAATTGACAGCAGCCACATTAAGTTCAGTCTCTCAGATTTGTATAGAAGATTTTGTTCTGACAGCTTTATCTCTGTAAAAGACAACACTTCTTTGCATCCACATGTTCATATGGTGTAAGGTTTTGGTACACCCAATTGCAGTCCCTTGAATTTAAATCAAATGGATGAGACTACTTGGGCATAGTAATATGCAATCAGTTGTTTTGTGTGCCAGTCTTTTATGCTGAATCAAACATTTTATCACAAGACAGATTTTGTAGTTCAGTGTCTTCCCTGCTTTTGTGATGTGATTACTTGCATAATTCTTTATTTCATTAATGAAGATTTAAAATAGTTTTGGGAGCTCTTTTATTTCTATGTAGTTAATAGAGTCTTGAAGCCTGAGACCCTCTCTTTTAATTTCCAACTTGACACAGTCACAGCCAATTTCCATTTTATTTTCTTAAGTTACTCTTTAAACAGCTGTTTGACACGCCCCCACTGCTTGTCTTTTCTGGGTAACAAGCTTTCGGGAAACTATGTTTACCTGTTCTGCTAGATGTTAACAACTTAGCTATCTTAAGGAAGACTTTAGTGTAGTGTTCAGAAGCTCTAAGTTACATTCTAGCACTTGTTTAAAGTGTTTCCATATCAACACTTCCGGCTTAGGTCCTTCCAAGAACACCCATGAGAAAAGCTGGTAGTTTATTGACTTTATCAGTGAGTGCCAAAGCTGCTTAGCACAAGTGGCTGAAGTTGCTATGGAATCATGCTGATTATCTTCTGTTGCACCACCTATTCACAGGGATGGGGGTCTGCTACTGTTATTACCAAAATGTACAGTGCAATAGCAAAGGGGCAGATTCCATCCTTCAACAAAGCACACATCATCTTACTCAGCTGCCAGTATTCCCTTGTAATCCAGTATGAATGTTTGAGGTACCACCTAGACTGTGGCACCATGTATCCAAACAGATTTAAAAAGTTGCTTTCACGGTGAATGATTTTTTTCCTGACAGAAAGACACTTGTATCTCATAGCACCCTTTATTATCACTGTTTAGCACACAGTTAATACACAATGATGGAAGGAATTTTCCAGTTCAGAAACAAGCAGCGTAACCTGCCCCTCTCTAGTGGCATATTTTGGATTATATTGCACATTGTATCTCTGATTACTGCCAAGCAGCCTTGCACTGACACACTCTCAAGCATGGAATCTGTTATAGAGTAAGCCACAAAACCTGTGAAACCACCATGCTTGGCATGACAGCCAGTGATTGCTTACACACAGCCAGTTAAACCAAGGACAAGCACCACATGAAAACCTATAGTGAAGTGCAGTAAATTATATTTTTTCCTGCTCCCTGATGTACTGAATTCTGTCACCTCTCTAGAAAAAGATGCTCCTGTCAGTAGGAAGGGATCAGCTACTGCACTGCTTTTATGTTTGAGTACAGACACAAGCTATGGTATACAACACACGACTATTAGCCTGGCCTGAGTGTTGAGTCCAATACAGAATACCATGCCCAAAAGAGTACCTGACAAATTTCTAAAAGGAAAGAGAAAACTTTATTCATAGTTACATAAATGTAGTAATTTAAGCTCAGAAATTGTTCCAGTTACAATACAATAGCATTTGCAATAAATAACATTTTCTAGAAACAGATTCCTAATATAAATTCTGTAATAGCTCACTCATTCACCCACAGGGAGAAGTGCTTTCATATAGAGACAAAATACAGATGTGCAGCTCATCTGCACTTGATTCATAGCCTGTGCAAAAATCATTTGCCTTTGCTGCTTCCTTCTCAAAATTTTATTTCTAAACTTTATATTTCCCTCCTTTGCCTTGGGGAGTTCAGGACATTGAAGGTACATGAAATGGGTTTTTCTTTGCTGCAGAAGTGTGGGATTAACATTCTAGTTAGGGATCCCTGATAAGCAAAAAATGATATTAAGAAACTAATTCACCTCTATCCCATTTCCCTTCTCCTGGAGGAATGTTATCCTCTCTCAAACCTCACATAAATGGCAGAAGACTACACTTACTGTCATTTTATTACTACCATCCCGAATCTCCATCTGACTACTGCCTATTACCAGTACAGCAGCGGGCAAAATAGTTTCACTTGAGGTTGAAAGCAGGAATAGAACATTTGCCTAAGAACTCAATTATTTAAAGAATATCAGACTATCGAAGGAAAGTTTGCACCAGCACAGAGAACACAAGCATGCACTCACTCTCTCACTGTTAAGTTCCTTGCATGTGTGTGTCTTTCTGTTTGCCCACAGAAGACCAAGAAAAGGAAAACTGACATCATATAAGCCAAACAGCTGACAGCACTAAACAGATGCTTGAACAGTACTTATATTTGATGCATCTGACAGAGGGAGAGTAAGACTGTTTACCTAAAAGGACAGAGCTGATAATCTATTCTTACACACAAAACAAGAATAACCTATTTTCTCCCCTATGTAAATAAACAATTCTCCGTAATTAGACAGTTTGCATTTTGCTCTTTTTCTCTAGTTAATATGACAGATTGAACCATAGGACAGGGAACTTGGATGTGGATCTCAACAGATTTGCCAGGGTAAATTTTTCTTCATACTGCAGTACCATTTTGGTTATGAAAATTAAATCCACAAGACAATTACCTGTTCACAGCTATGGCAATTTCATGCTGTGTATGTACTGCATTGAATACTACACTTGGGTCCCGAACCTGTTTAATGCTTAGGAAGTTTTCTTCCAAAATAGACTCCTTCCTTAAAATGCAAACAAAGGCAGTCCTTTTACACAGCTGGACAATCCCTGCTTGTGCGTGTAAGACCAAGATGCAAATGAAAATCCAGTGTTTACACTTCAAGGCAATGAGGCACTGTAAGTATCACCATACTGTGTGCCTTCAACAAGAGGCAGTACCTTAGCAGCGCCAAACTGAATTATTCTTTATTTTCAGTAGACTGAGCCACATAGGAAAAACTCCATCTGGACTCCTCTGCTTTTCAGTGCAGATGAGTCTTTTGAGAATAGCTCCATCCCTATTATACAAATTTGCTGCCAGTACTCTTTCTGTATGTGAAGGAAAACAGTGTGCAGAAGTAAATGCAAGGACAGAGAACTTGCTTTAATAACCAAAGGGTTAGAATCGGAATTCTGTCACTGTGTTTGCACCATAACAGCAAGTTTTCTGACCCTTTCACTCATGGTATGACCTAACATTCTGCAAGAAATCAATGGTTTTAGAAATAACAATTATATTGAATCAAGATACAAGGCTTGCTACAAGGCTCTCCTGAATTCCTGACACAAACATGCTTGGCCAAGTGACACAAACGTGATACCACAAATTCACAAAGCCAGAAGTTATTGCTTTCAGCTTCTGTGCAAGTTCCATACATTAAAAGCAAGCCTGCTCTTACAGTAAGAGGAATAACTTCTCCTTCCAAGCAGCTGAAATAATCAAACTAGTAGAATCAGAAGTAGCAGAAAAAAATTTAAACTATATTCAACTTTGAAATCATAGCTAAAATACTTTTAGCAACAAAGATGTCAAAGTATCATCCAGAGAATTGAATTTACCAAGCAACTTCCACTTGCTAGGGCCTTGTACAATGAGAAATTGGTATAATATTTCTTATTTGTTAAAGTGAGAAATACTTAGCCAAATCATGTTCTCATGGCACATGTACTTACCAGTGATCCAAAGATTTAAGCCCACCAGTGTGCTCCCATGGGCAGGGGAATAGCCCGGGGAATTCTGCAGCATTAAGGAATGAAGGTTTATGATTCCTGGAGTTGTTTTACTGGAGAATCAGTTTGTAATTTTGGTATGGTTGGTTTGTTTGTTTTGAAAAAAAATATGTTTTAATACTTTGAAAGAACAACATCCTAGGCTTCAGCACTGGCTTTAATAAAAACATAAACCCCAAAGACAAAAGTGACTAATTTCACAAAACTGACAGATGCTGTTGACTGCACTGACGTCCTAGAAGGCAAGCTTATAGATAAAGGCACACTGGAGAGAGTATTTAGCAGAAGCATCAATGGCAGAACGCCACATATACACTTGAAATTGTTTAAGCAACTTGTTTGCTTGTTTAAAAATGCATGTTTCCAAGAAAATGATTCCTGCTAGGACAGTCTATGAAGTTGTTCAGAATGGATTAAGCCCAACATTTGGACTTCAAAGGAAAAAATAAATTAGTATTTTGAGTGGGCCTTAACTTTCTTCAGGAATGCTTTAAAGTGAACACTGCTTTTATTACGTTAATACATCTAGAGCAGGAACTGAAAGACATCAAAAGTTGCTCTTGCTTGACCAGGTTATTTAAAAATATATATACACATATACACGCACACTCTCAAGAAGAGGGAGAGTGTGATAAAGAAAATTTGTTTCAAGAAATAGCCTAACCCCCCCCCATACACAGAGTTGAAACTTGGTTTCTGAAGAAAGCAAATCATACCATTCATTCAGCACTTTGCTGGTGCATATGCAAAAAACATAGACAACACCTGTATTAGCCCTTTTTAGCTATTCACAGCCTCTCTCACCACGATGACTCCTGCAACCACACAAAAATCTCCAGAAAAATGCAGGACTGGACACCGGGTAAATACTCCTCAGTGCTGCGTTAGTAGCCTTAGGGACTGTGGCTGACTGCATTTGAGAATCAAAGGTATGGCACAAGTTATGAGCATGCTATGTTGCTGCAACTTTTGGCCATTGATTCCTTCCGGCCTGGACAGTTCTGACTGTTGTCCAAGTCCATTACCAAGAGAAGCACAGAAGCCACAGTGTTCAACGCAGCTACTCTGATGTGTCAGACTTCTACGAAAGGATGGTGAAAGCCACAAAATTCTCCACTACTTTATTCCTCATGATGGAGATGGGCTATGTCCTCTCCCTGACTCTTCTACACTATTCCCTTTGATCTCTATACTGCTCCATCCTCTGAGAATGAGTTCTCTACCACTGGATTAAAAAAAAACCCAAACAATCAAACAAAAACATTTTAAAAAAACCCTCTTCAAAAATGCTCCCAGAGGAATGTTTTCTCCATCAAAATACATCATTCCTTCATCTCAGGCCAGTAGAGGACCCCCAGGAAAGCTGATGTCATGGCTAAACAGTACCACTGACACAGATGTCCCTACAAGGGAGGCTTATGTATAAAAGTCAGGTCTTCAGTTTGAGATTTCAAGAGCAGTATTGGGGGCACAATTTCAAAGCCTAACAAGCAGGCTGTGAAAAAATTACCCAGACTGTGAACAAGAATATCAGAACTTCAATACACCTACCCTTGCCAAACACCTAAAAGGTGTTTGTTTGTTGCCAAACACCTAAAAGGTGTTTGTTTGTTGCCAAACATCTAAAAGGATCTCTTAAGGCCAACACATCCAGTCACTGAATAGCCAGAGAGGAAGAAGTCAAACAATCTAATGTTCAAGCTAAAACATTGCTCAGTACCAATTCCCACGACAATGAAGGTACATTGAACCTCCTGCTCCACACAGGGTATTTGCCATAAACATTTCACTACACAAGTGCCTGGCTCAATTCTTTAATTGAGCACTGATGCTGACAGATGAAAACCCATCTCAGCTGAGCTTTCAGTCTTAAAAGGTCCAGAGCTCCTCAAAGTAATCTAAAAAAAGTTGTTTGGGATGCGCAAAATGCTTCTTCTGAAGGTGCATCACACCAGGCGCTAGTTTCTTGGATGGACATGGCAGAGCCAAAGCAACTTGATCATTACAGAAGCAACCTAAGGCTGGATTTCCCTACAGACACCACACCTTCCATGTGAATACAGGAAATGTTGCATCCTCCAGGACACAGATATACCATGTTACATTACAGATGATTCAGTGCAACTGCCAAGTGTTAACTTTCTCTGAAAACAATAATGTTTTCACCCAATCAACACCAGCCTAGAAAAGGAAGTCACAAAGTACAGTTGGATAAACACAATGCACAAAAAATATTCTTTGTGTTTCCGTCCTCAACTGAAAATTAAGATGGAGCCTGTGGCTACATACTGTTCTCTATAGTTGTAGGGGACTTCATCCATATTGGCTTTTGCTGTTGTAAATCATGCCACTTCCCAAAGAGAGAATGATATGAATCTGTATGCCATTGTTAGTTACCACAGCTTCTAGCATAAGAGCCCTGGCTAGTTTTGTAGCGATGATATAGAAAAAAAGGCCTTCTGAAGTTCGAATATTCAGCACAGAACATGCAAGAAATAAGATGTGCTTTTTCTTGTTTCTATAATGGTGACAAGAGGATTTAGCTGACCATCTAATCTTTTCTCCATCCTTCTGCCTTTCCTATCTGTGCTAGAAATTTACCCTTTAATCTGCAGTTAGTTGATGTAATAGGAAGCTTTTGGTTCTGGAAAAACAGAGGTGGGCCAACATGTTTCAGATGTGTTGCACCAGCATGTTCTGCGCTTTTACCCTCATTCAGTTATCTATCTTTGGAGCTGTAGTTGAAGGAAACTCCATTTCTGATGGATCCATTTATAAGTGTTCTAGAATTCTCTCTTTCAATCTTTTCTCTGCTGAAGATAGTGTCCTGATCACTGTCAAACTCTGACTCAGAGACCATCAGACTGGAGTTGTGTTCTGTACTTCTGTGTTTTATACCTGACAATAAAAAAGCAGAACAAACTCATTAGAAAGATTTGCGTTTTTAGTAACTCCTAACCATCTTCTCCCCTGCTGCAATATGAAAGGTAAGAGGAAACATTCTCTGCAATGCAATGAAATAGGATACAACAAAAGAAAAACTCTCTTAGGAAGTACCATGTACTGTTTCTGATACTCTCATGACTTCACTGCAGGCCCATCAGTTTAAATACATATGATCACTCTGAAATGTGAATATATGTATTTAAATCTGAAACAACTAGATTATCTTAGTAGATGCCCAATGTATTTTTAATAGCTTGAACCTGGAAATCAGGCTGTCCATTTTATTTCCTTGGATTCAAACATTTCCCCTGCTAAAAACTGGAAGTCAGATAAATTAAAATATATGTGAACAGCAGCTGAAGTCTACTGATGTCTAACAGGGCACTTTCTGGTCAGGAGGGAGCTGCTGTGCAGCAACAAAAACAGCTCCAAATTAAAGCATGTGCAGAGGAAGAAAGCCTACATGGAGAAAATCTGTGGGACAATTAAATGCTCTAAATTAAGATAAACTCAGAAGCTCAGAGCAGAGACTGAGCCCAAGGCTTTATTAAAGAAATTAACTGATTCTCTCCCAACCAGTTCATTGTCTGTTTGTCTCTGCCATTCCCAAACTTGTAGTCCAGCTTCTGGGCTCCTCCTGACTGCAGGTATCAATTCAAACACATTGGCTGCCTGCTTGGTGGATGACTTCCCAGGCTGCCATATAGCACTTACCATATTTGGGCCGCAGCTCCATTCTCTCCTGTTCATCTATGTTATCTAGGATGGTATATTTTGTTTTCTTTCTTATCTTTGTCCTCTTCCTGCTAAAAAGATAGTTACCAAAAAGATGTTAATTCTCATGTACACACATAAATCTGCACCCTCTTCCTTTTCATACACATAGTTACATACCCTAATATACAGAACATCATTGTACTTTCTCACCTCCACTTAAAAACAGTTGTTCCAGTTTATACCTCAATAAGGTAGCTGTACAATGTGGACAAGCCAGTATAGTTTATTTTCTCTCTGATACAGAAGAATGAAGAAAGCAAGGCAGATTGACTTGCTCTCCTAAGCCACAGTTTGTTCAATTTCAACACAGTAACTACACACACAGTAGATTCAAGTGCCCCCACAGTTCACAGTGGAGCAGTCACCTTACTGCTCAGCCAGCATTACAGCAACAGCCGGCCTTGGCCTCCTCTCCGCAGTCTTCTATAGACCTCAACTGGCAACTCAAACTCTTTAAAACCTCCAAAACTCCAGCCAAATCCCTACACTGTGTCCTTTTCCTGTTGTTTCCACCAGGCAAAGGGAATCTCTTGCCATTCTGTTCTATGCAGTTATTCCCTCCTCTTTTTCACATGGATCTGTATCAACCAGCGCTCACTCCCAGGCACAAGCCACATGAGGACAAAGGACAGTAGCAGCTGAACGCATTAAAAAATCCCTTAAATAATCAATATATACAAGCCTGTGAGACTCCAGCCCATACTGTGGGGGCGGAACGAGACACACTTTACTATTTAAAGTTTTCTACTAACATTACTGCTCCTTCAACCATAAAAATAAAATTGGCATCGACTCCCACACATCCTTTACATACTGCAAAGACACCCTAGAAAAAGATGAAAATTCAGAAAGATTTTGATAGCATTTTATTTTTGCTAACACCTGAACAAGCTATCTATTCGCTGAGCTGTTTGAGCCACAGCAGAAACACTTGCTCTAGTGACAGAACTTGCAGAGGCTTGTCACTTGAAAGAGAATTTCTTATCAGCTCACTAGGAAAGACTGGAGAGGAGGCAGAGAGGGAAACAACATTCAGTAGTATGAATGTTCCTATTAAAGGAAAGAGGAAGTAAGAAGTCTGCATGACTGAGATCATTAGCGTACTCCTTGCCTGTAAGCCACATGCAGCCCACATACCCACTCTTCCTGTCCAAGGGAGACACCAGAATGGGAGCAGATCCTTTCCCATGGATCACATTCCTGCATCAGTGACCTTTCAGGGTGTGCCGTTTTTTTCTTAGCATGGAGTACCTGCAGGACTCAGTAGGAGACTGAAGAGCTGCAGTATACTCTCAGCATTTTAACATTATCATCTAATATGAAGGATACTGCAACATCAGCTTTTTGGTTTTCATAATGCAGAAGAGCACAGACACGCAAATGGATACTCCTTTTTTCAAGAGAAATGTACATCTACAGAAACAGCTACAGGAAGCTCCTCACAGGTCCAAAATGAGCTCCAGTGGTTTACTGCTAGGCTCTGGACTAAAATGTGGCAACTGTGTGCAATTTTTGCATATACCCCATCAAAAAGAAACACAAGTCATGTACCTTTTGCAGCAGCAGATGCAGAACCAGGCAAGCCCTACCATGACCACAATCAAAATAAAAATAGATACAGTCACATAGAGTATACTCCACTCTGAAAAAAGAAACACAACAGTGCTTTGTAAAGCAAAGAATAGAATATTAAAAATGTATAGAATATTAAAAAAGGAAAGAAAATTAATAGAATAACTTCTAATACAACTCTACTAAAATAACCAGTCCTGAGGAATGGGGAGTGGCAACAGGAATGTAAGAAAACTCAGCACCAACATATTTGTAGAATTCTTAAAAATTCTTAAGCTTTAAGATTAGAAGTGCACACTTGAAAATTTTCTTTCTCTCAAATACCTTTTACCATCCCTGAAGATACCTGAGGTCTATACGGGAACTGACAGTCCTGCAAAGGGTCATGGCTACCACCTCAGTTATCATTCCCTAACTGAAATAAACAGAGGTGTACTCTGGGTCTGGCCTTTTAGTAGTGCTTTAAAAGAAGAGCTGATTGGAGATAGATCCTTCTACATACACACTTATATTTATAAATCCAGAAAAACAGAAAAGGATACAGAGAGATGTGCAATAATTTGAACTCCAATGTGTATACTCACAGTTTTCAGTATTATTATTGTTACACTATGAAGCAATACAGCATTAGGGCAGGGCTGTAGGAGGTCCCAGTCTCAGACTCAAAACCTACCATCTGGTTTGAGATGTCATTAGTCTTTATTTATTATTATGTGGCCATTGTTACTTAAGGGCTTGTACCAAGCTCCTTATAAATGTCTATAGATTTACTTGAAGATCAGCACATTGACCAGCAAATGTCCCCAAGCCTGCACCGTACTAAGAGTGTTGAGCGTTATTTCACCTTAAGTAGAAGACAAATTTAATTTAAATTTAATTATTAATTCTTTGAAATAAGAGAGGCTTAGCTGATAAGTTAGGTTTACCGCAGAATATAGAGGGGATAATCCTGGTGAAACTAAATTACATTTCCCAGGTGCAACAGGCAAACTGAAAGAAACAGTGGAATTAATCATGCTAAAAATCTGAGGTTCTAAAGGTCAGTATTGGTCAGTCCAGAACACTGATGTTTTTTCTTTGCTTAGATCAGATCATACTTCTGGCACAGAAGCATCCAACACCCACTCAGAGAAATTGAAGTTGCTGCCTCTCTTACAGCTTTGCAACAATCCTACTCAAAAACTTTGCAGTGCCCATGTTATTCAACTCCAACTGGCCCCAATTTTTCACAAAATCTCTCTCCCAAGTTCTCATACTTTTTTCATCAGATAGTGTTTCTCTTTAAAATTTAGGCTACTACTGTCAAGACATCATTTCAAGAAATTATTCTAATATGTTTCTATAGAAAGGTATTGCTGGGCTGGAAAACAGAGACTGTTATAGTTTCTCCTCAGCATCTACCTTCTAAGTATTCCCCATTCTGAGAACAAATAACCAACAGTCTCACAAGACAAGAAGTTATTCCTGAAATACATCCCACAACACCCAAACTCACCACAATTACTCTCTCCATCATTTAGATAACGATGAATCAAGTTTTCCATCCACAGCTGATAGCAAATGCAGCGTTTTGTTATGGGGTCACAGTGCCCATGTCCAGAGCATTTCAAAAGACAGGCTAAGAATAGAACCAAACATAGGGTCAAGTTGTGTAAATGAACAAGTTGTCACCTCTTAAAGTAAGACTAGGTTGGTGGCAAAGCATCTGATTCGTAACACTGATATTTTTTTCAAACTCCCTTTCTTTGGTGTTACATGTCAAATAGATTTACAGTTTAGCAGACTGCTGGCTGTCAGGAGAAAGAACATAATCAGAGTACATTTATAATAGAACAACAATCCTTTCCAACCAATTAATAAAGACGGAATTTACTACACTATCAATGACTATTTTGTGACCAGAGTCTGCTTACTTTGCTTGTATTTGAATTGTTGTGTCCTGATTTTAAATTATGGAGAAGTCGTGTCTGCAATACATAAGTATCATAAAGAGTTGGCATTACTAGTGAAGTTTAAAATAAGCTGAGAAGTTCAAGCACCTTTTTGGGCAAAAGAGTTCATGATAGGAAACCCCAGCAGCCTGTATGCATTGCAAAGATTAGAAGACTAGGTTATAACACAGCAATCACCCATCTTGCCTGATACAGGCAGACAAGAACAAGTTAGATTACAAGCCTATTTACTGAACTCTAAAAGCCCTGAAGGAAGCAGAGATATGAAACATATTTATTTTATGGCTATATTAAGTTTTGCCCATCTTCCAAGAAAAGATGGTATGTAAGGTATCTTTATCCTCATTCCACAGGTCTTCCTAATGCAGAACAGTTTAAGAAGTGCTTTTGCTTGCTGACACAGATTGTCTCTTAAAAGTAACTGGCACGAGTCCACCTACCACAAATCATGAAGCATTTTAAGTATTGTCCTCAAAATCATCTTTTGTAAAGCTACACCCAGCAAGCCCAGACACCAGATGGCAGACAGAAGGACTTCATGCACTGTTTCCAGGTGCTGTATTAGCCAAATTCCTGCAAAGTTTTGAGATGAGCAAGCACAATCCAAAACATACCGGCCGTGTCAACTCGCAGGACCTTAAAAAGCAGGAAGTCAGCCTTCTGTTTCAAAAGCTGCACATGCAGAGTCCGTGAGACATCTGATGCCTTGATCACCGTGGAAGGATGGCCGTTCTGCACGTAGAACACAACTGCGGTGCTGCAGAAAGAACAGCTAAGGTCAGGAGTGCTGTCACAGATCGCTTTTGTCAGGTATTCAACAATACAGTACAAAGGTGTATAGACTTCAGGATTTTTTTTTGTTTCTGGAAAGCAAATGTCACCACTGATAAATATTAGGGAACTCTGTCCGTGGATCAGTCAACTGATCTTAATTCTGGGCTGGGAGCACCAGCAGTTCTCTGGCTTCTCAATTTCACAGAAGACAGGTGAGAATAAAAGCAAATGCAATTCCCTCCTTGGTCTTCCTGACTTTTACTTCAAGAAGTATGTGTACGTTTGCTTTCTCCACTCTCATGTAGAGCCTGCTGCAAAACACACTGAAGCAATTTCACTCACTTTAGGAAATTGAATTTAACAGGAGAAAAAGCTCAGAAGCAAGGGATCCAGAGAACTTCATGTGGAAGTCCCTCTGCCCGGTCATCCATAACTTTAAGTTGATCTCATCCTGTATCAGACACTTCAGGGAACACTTTAATTTGAAAAGCTGTGATTAAAAATACTGCATCTATAAATACTCGATTTTCCAAATGGTGTGTTTTTAAGAGGTTCCTCAAGAGCTAAATAAACACCAAAATGGGTTTTAAATTAGCAAGTAGCTGACAAGAAGTAATTTAAAGCTAACTCATGTCAACAGGTTCTCCCAATCATGCTGAGAAGTTTCTCTGGGTACACAGAACCATCTCTAGGGCTCTACACCAAGTAGAGAGAGTATTTCTTCTTCACAGTAAAATAGCACACTTAAGAGAATCCATTGTGGAGTTTTCTCTGCAAAAAATAGATTTTTACCACCAGCTGCACAGGGAAATGTTTATAAATTATTAAGAATATCAAAACCATGGAGAAGAAGTAGGAAAAAAAGGGGGAATAAAATAGGCTTGATCAAATAGAGCTGGAACCTTATCTTGAAATAGAATGCTTACTTCACTGTGAAAAAATCAGTTTATCTTGCTCCATCTAGCATAAATAGCTAGATGGAGCAAGCACTGTATGGGACAAAGTGCTTGTTCCATAAAAAAATTAGCAGCACTGTATGGAACAAAGACACTGAAATATGTATGTATATACTTTCTTTAAAGAAAAAAAAATCTATACAGAAAAAAATGGATTGTTTTTTAAACAGTTCCGAGCCTCCATGGAATTTACTTCATCAGTTTTCTACTGCAGAAGAAATTCACCTTTCAAAGTACATTCTGTTGAGAAGTATAGCATTTTTTGTCATCTTTGAAAAGATTATTTTGCAACTAATTATGAGCTGTGAAAGAGGCAAAGAAAATCACAAGTCTTTCTGGCACAGCAGGACATCTTTGTACCTTATATCTGAGTAGGCTTGTATCTTCTGAACTTTGATATCTGAATCCAAAACATTCAGCAATACAGCCAGCTGTCTCACCAGAGTGTCCTTCTGCTGCTCACTCAGCTGTCCCACTCCAACCTGCAGGATCAGCTCCACCAGACCGCTCCTTTTGGGATCTGACAGAAGAAAAACATGCTATTCCTTCAGAGCCTGGCAAATATTTCAGCAGCAACATGCAGTACTTGAACTGATTTATTAATTCTATAGTTTTCTGCACAAGACCCATATCAGTGATAAGCTATCTCTTCTATGTTCTTAGAGAAGTACTCAGCCTATATGGTCACATTCTCTCTGAAACAAACCTGGGGGGTCCTAAGATAGCAACCCTTCTTATCAATAAAGTACTTCAGGGTGCACTTTCAGCATTTACATGTTTCTGTGCAGAAAAGCAACTTCTACTCCCCTAAACGCTGCCATCTTAAAGTCAGAGGTAAGCACTAGATGAGTCCAATTATCAAGTTCCCTGCTAGTTACCTACTGCTGACTACCACCCAGGAAAAGGGAGCCAAAGATGGAATTGCATGGTAACATGGAAGACTGTGAGCAAGTCTAAATGAGCATGGTAAATCTGAGAAATATCAGGTATGCTTACCCTGCCTATCCTTACAAACTGAGGGGTCTGTTAAATAGTACTTGAACTTCTAGAGTAGCTTGCAAACAAAACAAACTTCACTCACATCCCATGAGAATCACAGTCCAATTAATATGACTACATTCAACAATAAAGTGAGGAAAAGAAAGAAAACCACTGTACAGGAGCCAGACAAACAAGAAATCTCTGACAGACTCAATATTTCAGAGTCTTTTCCTAAGACTTCAACTTCCATGCTATAGCTATTTCACCTGCATTTGAAAACAAGTCTATGTAACAAGTAATATAAAACCATGAAAAGACAGTTTACAACCCCCTGGAATTCTATGAGGATTGTTTTTGTCCTTCAGGATAAAGAAGGAAAACAAAGCCACACTTTCAACCATCAAACTGCAGCATTTGTACCTAAATTTAATGTTCAGCTCCCATCTCTTTCTACTGTCCACACTAATTAACAACCAGAAAAAGAAACAAAAAACCTACAAAGAATGAGAAGCAACAAAAGCCTAATGAAAATACTAACTAGTAGATATAATTTTTATTTATTTATGCTCCCAACTAAGGTGACTGTAGTAGTAAAGAATCCTGACGTCACCTTTTAACACACTTGGGCCTATTCAGAGAACAGTAAGAAGGTAGGAAGAGACCTGTTTGCTCCATGTTTTAACCTGAGATATTCTCATCAACATCTAAATAAGTAAATGAAAAGGAGAACAAAGATGTGGTATTCACAACATGTCGATGACCTTTTAATTGTCATACCAGGCCGCACTTCAACAGTTGCTGAATCAACATCTGAGTCTCCCTTGGCATCCGTCACTTTCAAGTGGAAAATATAGGTTCCTTCCACCAGATTAGTTAGTTGCAGTACTGCCTCGTGGTCTGAGCCATGGATCACATCCTGCAAAAACATGGTCCAGAATAGTTACACCCTCAGAGAAAGCTGCAGGTTCCATTATCAAGTTTGCTGTCTGGTATGATGGTGTGTATTCTTGCTTTGACTTTGGGACAAATGTGACCTACCCATAGCTTATATCACAGTAATGACAACTTGGAAATTAAGGTTAATGAGGATGTCTGCACACTATGGATATTTTCATTAAAAGTGTCCCAGACAGAGCAGATGACAATCTGAAAAACACATCTGGTTGAACATCCAAGACAGTTACATTATTATTTCTCAATTTTATTCCAGGATCCTGGTTCTGCTTTCTGAACTCCTAATTTTCTCTCCTTGGATTTAATGTATTTTCAACTATCAGCTCTGCCAGCTATATTTAAGCTAAACCTCTTCATTTCTTACACCCTCATGTGAACTGCTTCTAGATGCTTTCTTTATGATTTTGCTTTTTCTCCTCTCCCAGTACCTGCTGATTTGTCACTGTCTTCCTGAGGGAAAAAAGCTGTCCACAAGACTTTTTGCAAATAGGTAAAAAAGTTAGCCCAGTCTTCCTGAGGGAAAAAAGCTGTCCACAAGACTTTTTGCAAATAGGTAAAAAAGTTATCCCAGTTTTATTAGCTGACACATAAACTGAAGTTTATCATCAGGTATTTCTGCTGTCTGCTCCACTCAGAGAGCAGAATCCATCGCCCTAATAGCCCAGGCTATTCACCATTGTCTGCCAGGCAAGGTATCTACATATCTAATGACAAACACCATTTTTACCTTAAACTTCATGTTTTACTTAATATGGTACCAGGCAGGATTCCTTAATCTTTATTGGCACTTCTTTTTGCAGACCCTTCCTTCCTTGGAATATCTGGATTTCAGATTACTTTTTTCTCTCAAACACATTAGCTTCATACTATCACAAATTATTCTTAAAGAGACACAGCTTTATTCTTCTGTCTGAAGTCTTTCCCAACTAACTCTGCATTTCTGCAGTCCTCTTACTTAGTTACCATATTCTCTAGCTATACTGAAAATATCACCAGCCTCTTGAACCACAGCATTACAGAGAGCAGGGGAGGCAAACCAGAAACAGACACCACACCTGACAGCATCTTATGGGTCATATCTACTCTCCCTGCTGCAGCGACATTACGTGCGTAACAAAAGCCCAATTTTGTTACAACCTTCAAGAAACTTACCCCAGCTGCTGGGCTTTGACCATCCCGAATCCACAAATATGACACGATCCCCTGGTCATCAGCAGACCTTGAGCCATCCAAGGTAACAGAGTTGTTTGGAAGCACTAGAACATGCTTCCCACCAGCATGTGCCCGGGGTGGACTGTTGTTTTCTAGCCATAAAAATAGTGGAGAGGGATTTGCTTTCAAAACATGAGAAATGTGACATGCCATTGCCAATACACCCACACTGCAATTCTTTACCTGATGATTACAGACAATAACAACAGAACCTCATGTCAAAGCTACAAGAAAAGGATGAGTGGGTATACAAAATTTGGCTCTGGTCATATTGCAGTCTATCAAAAAGAGAGGTACACCATGAAGAGAAAGATATTTTTCAAAAAGTATTGTGGGATATTCTATTTACAGTCTCACAGTAACTTCAGCATCAGATCATTTCAGTCAAGCAAAAAAATTTTCTGCCTGCTTAGAAACACAGCCCAGCATGAGATCACCATACTGGGACCTTTTCATCTGGAAAATTACTTATTACCCAATAGAAGCTTGTGCAAGACCTTGCATTTTCAAAATGCCTGTATTTAGGCAAAATGCAATCAGCAAACTAATTCCCAAATGTTTTTTGCTCACCATTAGCAGTGAAATTAAGGCATGCATTGGGCATATGGTAAAAAAAAGCCAAAGAAATATGAACATATTATCTTTCCAGAAACCAGACATCATTAATTTTTCTTTAGAACACAACTGGTAAGCCAGGGCTCAAGGAAGAGGTGGGGCTGAATGAAATACCTTACTGGACACAAATAGTTGGACACAAATAATTCAGTTCTGGGCAGATCTCAATGGCGTTGGCTGTAACAGTATAGAGTTGTCTGTGATACAACTGATCTTGTCTCTTCCAAATAAAACCAGTTGACTAAACTTGGTTATTGGAAAACTGAGTATTTTTGATATTGAACCTGTGACCATAGGCAGAATTTACTGTGGCTACACTTCCCAGCACAAACGAGACCATGGGCACATATGGGCAGAGCTGTTGCCATACATTTCTAACTGAACATTAAATTAAACTTCGAAACAGCTCAAGCAATGATGCACATGGGTAAACCAAAGTTCCGCTTCATCTCCAAGATGCACATAGATCAGCACAATCCCAATCGCAAGGACAAGTTGGTCAGAGAATGGATTGGGAGCAGCCAGCATAATACCACTAAGCCTCGAAGAGAAGGACTTGGGGTGTTGACTGACAAGAACCTCAGCATGACCCAGCAATGTGCACCTGCAGTGCAGAAAGCCAACTGCATTCTGGGCTTGCTGAAGTCAGCACATCCCTGGCAGTGCTCAAGGATGGATGGATTTTTGAGATGTCTGGTCTAGTGAAAGGTGTCCCAGCCCATAGCAGGGGGGTTGGAACAAGATGATTTTGAAGGTCCCTTCAAACCCAAGCCGTTCTATGATTTTATGATTACCCTAAAGCCTCTTCTGCAGCATGCATTTTGGAAAAGAAACCCCAAGCCCAAAAAAATTTAAATGCCTTACACCACAGCAACTGTTTCTCTGTATAATTTTAAAAAAACCCAAACAAAAAAGCCCCCCCCTGCCCAAAACAAACACCAAAAAACCTCTCAAACCAAAACAACAACTAAAAAACCACACACACATACTAAATCCAAACAAAAAACACCACAACCAAAAAACACCCAAAAAACCCAGGTCTTTTAATACTAAATTTTTAAGTGGAAATTTGTTCACGGAGATGTCACTTCTTGGACGTTACTTTAAATTCCACAGTAAAACTACTTTTCTGCTCTAAGCTTAACTTCAAAGATAAAACAAAAATGTATGTTCTTAATGATGTAGACATACAATTGTCAAAAATACTATTTTGAAGTATGTTTATTACAACTAATTTTGCATATATTGAACACTGAAACAGCTTGCATGAAATGAAATTAATTCTGCGAGTCACTCACAATACTACTTTACTACAAAAGAGCAGCTGAGTCTTCTCAAAAACCCTTGAAACATGACAACAAATATGTTATACCTTTCTGTTCTGATTTCCTTGACATCCTGTCAGTGACTGAATGAACTGTCCAGTTGCCCACCATGACCTAAGAAGCAGCAGCAGCCAGGCTTACCTTCCTTCACAGTAATGGAGAGCACAGATGCACTGCTCAAGCCCTGCTGGTCTTTCACGGTCAGCCTGAAGCGATAGGTACCAACCTGGAGGCCAGTCACAGTTGCTATTGCCTTGTCATCGTTTTCCATCTGTACAGAGCTTGGCCCACTGAAACAAAACATCTCACAAAAATAATTACGTCCAGCCAGCCAGACTGTGAGTTCAGCAGCATTGCTCATGCCTTCTGCTTCCATGTGTTGTAGCTCTACTACTGCTATAATCACTGATGGGTAAAGAACTGAGACATGAGTTTAGTTTAGAGAATTCATTAATGCCTTTTTTCAAGACATTCAAACCACCCAAGCACACATCCCCACTAACCAGAAGAGTAGAAAATGCACCCCAGAAGTTCAACCTCACCACAGTTCTATTACATGGGAGCATGAAAATGGAACTATAACTAATAGCTATTTCATGCAAATTATATTGCTCCAAGAGCCACCCACAACATGTACAGGCTGCCAGCAAACTTCTTCCTGTACCAGGTACAACAGCTGCATGAGCTACAATGCCCTGTCCTTTTATTAAGGGACATGTAGGTTTGCACATAAACATACAATTATAAGCTTCAGTAAAACATTTTCAATCATCATTCAAGAGGGATTTAGTCACCCATTACTGAGAGTTCAGGCTTAAGTGTCGGACACTTTACTGTTCAATAAACAAGTGATTGAGAAATCCCAGTTCTAAACACTTAGTGAAAAGCTTGGTCTATTACAGGAGTGTACCCAAGCCTGTTACTTGCTTTTTAACAGGAGACACAGAAGTTCCTGTCATTTTCTCTTAATTTTATAAAAGTAGGCCTCAAAATGAAACTTTTAAAAACATAGGCAGAGATTGCCTGAGCTTTTAAAATTCAACTTAAAATTACTATTATGCTATTAGTATTCAAGTAGGATGGTTCTGAAAGCAATTCTCTAACGGAGCATCACTCCGTTTGATTGCATTAAGAGGCTCTAGACCAAATCACTTTCACTTTGCTTTCTGTTTTACTGGAGATTAGTAAAATCTTTAGTCACCTGATATTTTCCCAATGATAGAAGACAATGCCTTGGTCATCTTGGCTTCTGCTTCCATCCAATGTAGTACTTTCTACTGGGAAGGTTAATTCCTTGTCAGGGCCAGCCACCGCTACTGGAGGACTGTTATTTTCTGCAAAATTAGTAATTAGTGTATGACATTTTCTAGGTAGTCACCAGCAAGGCTGGCCAGCCAGAGGGAAGATTTTACATGGAGTATTTTAATAAAAATTTGATGTATTGGCTCAAAAGGTACAAACCCCAAGTAAGACGTGCAAGCCAGCAGGTGGGAGAGGTCCACTGTGCCACAAGCCAAATCCCACAGCAAGAGGGATCACAAATCCCACAGCAAGACCCCTTTTCACAGACCTATCTGAAGGCACAGTCACACTCCCACAAATATTGCTGCATGCTCAATGCATTATATGAAATGTCAAAAAAATGAGTGGTGGGGTATTCTCCTAGTTCTACAAGTCCATCCCTTTCAAAACCTCCCACACAAATACGATTCTTTGCCCTGAAAGAAGATACTGACCCATTCTGTCTGCTGCTCAAGGCCAGCATGATGCCACTAAGTTAATGCCAACTCAGAGAATTTGAGAATTCAATGCAGAAACATATAACCTGTTACTCTGTTTTCAGCCTCTGCTTTTGTGACATGGTAAAACTGGCAATGCCACCATTTTCCTGGGTATTTATTTGCCCTTGGACCTGACTTCAGTAAAAGCCTCTAACTCCACACCACACCAGGTCTAAAAGGCAACACCATGCACCACACTTCCAATTCATGTTCTTGATTTCTGCAGAAAGTTGCTGTAAAGAAGAGTTCATCTACAAAAGATGTCTACTAAGAGACAACAGGGAGATAAAACATTGCCCCATGATGGAATGCAAGACCTGCACATGGGCAAAAAGGCCACTTTCAATGTAATAGGCAAACATATTAGGAAAAAAATAAAGGCATTAAAAAACTCATGAGGCCCAGACCATCTGGGCTTATTCATCACTTGTCTCCCAAACCTAAATAAACATGTGAAAGATGAAGCTTCTCAAAAGTCCTTGCTTGACACTTTTCCTAAGAAAACACAATGCAATTCGTTTGATGGAGAATTCAAATCACACAAGGACTCTTGCAGGAGAACTGCAAAACAGTAAAAAAACTGAGCAAAGCACTGATTGATACTCTGAGCAGCTTTCAAAACAGACTTTGTAAGATACTAAAATCAAGGGCTATAATTTGGCTACAAGAAGCACACTCAGACCTCTGTGCAGGTTGCCTTACATAACCAGGCTGGTATGAACCCTCAGGATCGCCACCTGGACTTTCTATGACTCTACACTTGCTTTAACTGCCCACTTTGACAGAAAATGGAAGTGGAAGAGTCCTTAACCCAGGGGTACCAGACATTTGGACTGCCATGTCAGTGGTGTAATGCAGGGAGAGGAAGTGTTGGAGAACGGCGCCAAGGCACTGGTGTGGGCCAGCCCTGAGTGACCCAGACGTGCCTGCAGTGACTTACCAGGCTGCACGATCAATGTGACCTCGGCTGTGGAGCGCTGCCACGCAGAGTCTGTGACCGTCAGCTGGAAGGTGTAATCCCCTTCCTGCATTGCAGAGAGTTGGAGGTACGGCGTCCGCACTCCCTTCGCAGCATTGGTAAACACAGAGCATGAGATACAACAGAAATGGTTGTGCATAATGAAAGGTCTTATAGAGCAAATGTAAGGAAAAAGGAATGTTTTAATTCATAAATACAGTGTCTGTGCAAGGAGTTTATGCACCTTGCAGATAAAGAGGAGGCTGAAAATCTCATGCACAAACTGAGCTAATGTCTTCCCTATTGCAACTGCTCCTACCAACCCAGAGAAATATCTACAGGCAATAAATCCTAATTTCTTCTGTTGGTATAACCACTGCATTATTGCTCCACAACGATAATTGTGAAACACACGGAACACTAACATTCTCAGTTAGGAAATTAAATACTGACAAAAATTCCTACATCTTACTCCATTTCCTTAGGGCTATTTTAAAAACAAACATCATGACATCCTTTAGTATTTATAAAAATCATTAAATGCAAAGCCAAGCTTAACTTGAACACAGACATACAGGCTTACAGAAAAAAAAACCCCCACATTAAGCAAGACAACTCTGTCCTGAGTTAACTCTTCCACTAGTATCTGCTGGTACCTGTATAAGCTCATAAAATGACTGGGCCCATCTAAAGGTCCTTTTACTAATAAAACAAACATTTGTGGCATCTCTCATATGAGGAATAACACATCATAATGCCATTATGTTTGGCTTCCTTTTTTTTTTTTTTTTTTGGATAAAGATGATAATAAGAACAAAGGGACCTGATAAATGATTAACTAACCAGCAGAGGTATTCGTTACAATGTACTCCAATAGTGGATATCATATAAGACACCACAGACCAGCATCCTCTGGAGAGGTCCAGAGAAGTGCCATGAAGATGTATCAGAAGGCTGGAGCACTTCTCCTACAAAAAGACTGAGAGGGTTGGGGGTGCTCAGCCTGAAGAGGAAAAGGCTCTGGGGAGACCTTATTGCAGCCTTCCAGTACCTAAAGGGGGCTTATATAAAGGAGGAGAGAGACTATTTATATGGACAGATAGTGACAAGACAAGACAGAATAGCTTCAAACTGAAAGAGGGCAGGCTTAGATTAGACATTAGAAGAAATTTATGCAGAAAACGGTGAAGCACTGGAAAAGGTTGCCCAGAAAAGCTGTGGATGTTCCATCCCTGGCAATGTTAAGGCCAAATTGGATGGGGACCTGAGCAACTGGGTCCAGTGAGTGACATCCCTGCCCATGGCAGAGTGTTGGAACAAGATGATCTTCAATGTCCCTTCCAACCCAAACCATTCTGTGATCCTCAGCTTCAGGCACATGAAAAAAATTACCAGTCTGTTGAAAAGAAACTGTAACATGTCCTTGCATTTCCACATTAAATACCCAAGGAATCCATTGGATATCTCAAGCAGTCATTTCATTCCCTCAGAAAGGTTGCTTTAAGATTGAACAGCTTTCAAAAACTGTAAGTTCAGTTTGCTTGGTTGCTTTAGGGAAGTTTTTGTGTTGGTGAGTGATCAGAAATAAATCATTACGCCGTAAGTCCTTCCATAATTATTTAATTTCCTCTACAGTGTAAAGCTTGCATTAATATTACTCCTTTCCTAAATAGATCTACAGAGTGAGCTCTTTCCAGTTCTGGAGGTCTAAAGCATTTGCCAACACAAATCAAGTCTCATAAAAAATGGCTTCTGAGTTTCAGCTAGCTTCATTACAGTAATCACATCAACTGCCTACAGAGCTGTAAGAATCTCCAACTTACCAAATGCAAGTCCAGTGAAAATATTTATTAACTTCTCAGATTAAAACAAAACAAAACAACAAAAACAGTAATGAAAATAAGAGAATAAATTCTGTAAATCCTCATTGGAAACTAATGTTTTAGAGAGCATAAAAACCCATCACAGAGCATGGCTGCATAAACTCTGCCGAAAGGTCATGTCATCTTTCACTCATAAAATTAAGTTTCTATTTGAGTTCTACTCTCTCCAGCAGAAAGTGTTTCAAGAAAATTCTGACTAGCCCCACATTCTCCTATTACCAACCTTCAGCCTGCCTAGAGCCTCAGAAGATGGGAGGCTGTGAAATAGCCTCTAGGGTTCAGGGACAGACAATGTGAACTTGAAGTCTTTCCAAACCACCAGGGAACAAGCAATTTTTTTTGGCCCCAAAGAACGAAGAAAAGGAATTAAAAGTAGTATTTAAAATAAGAGCTGAATACATGTGAGAGAAAAAAAGAAAAAAAAATAACATCAGTCTAGGTATTGCAGTGCTCCTGAGCAGTTACTTAGGCATGTGTTTGCTCATGTTAGAGGCAAAATAAACAAGTTTTCCAATCCTATGCAAGGAGAAATAGACATACCTGCATTGCTACAACCTTGCCTTTGCTTTTGGGACTGAGTGACCACTCATAGCTGACAATTTCATGGTCATCACTGCTCTGGTTTCCATTCAGTGTGATGAAGTTCTGGGGCAAGGTGACTGCCTGATTAGGCCCTGCATTAGCAATAGGTGGATAATCCACTGGCTTGTTCACAGTCAGAGATGCAATGGTGGAGTTGGCTGCTCCATCTGAATCAATCACTGTGAGTCTACAACAGGAAAAACACTATCTGTTAAGATGGTCTTCTGTCAGCTTCTAAATTGAAATACTAATCTTTTTCTGGCATTTTTTCAAACATCACATAAACAAGACCCACTGATTATATAATATGAACTTCTGCTTCAGACACGTATATCCCTCAACTAAGGTAAGAAAGAAATTCAGAAAACTGTTTACAAACACAACTTTCAACCTTTAAGAAAAACAAAAAAAAAAAGCTTAGTTATTCTGGATCCCAGATTAAACCCTTTATCTGCAGTCAATGGCAACTGCACCATTCACTGCAAACTTTTAGAAATGTACTCAGTAAAAAACAGGGATTTTATTCATTACCTATACTGAAACAGTCCCTGTCAACATCAATATCTAAAACTACTCTAGATGTTCAGAACCCTCTGCTTATAGAACAGCAGCAGATCCTAACATTTCTTTGTGGCATGCTATTACCAATTTTAATGGAGCTTAACATCAATGTCAAGTCACAAAACTAAAAAAGTAGAGGGTTTTTAAAAAACCCAGACATTACTGCTTTTCAGAAACACAAAATCATCATAAAAAGAGATTGCTGAAGACACTTCAAAGGGATGAAAGCTGCCCTCTGCAGTGTTGTAACGAACTAATCTCTAATCCATCTCTGTTGTGAAAACTGCATACATCTAACCATATGGAAGGGAACCTGAGCAGGAACAAAACTAGCGCTCATTACCTCAGTCATAAGGGAACGTGTCCTTTTTGCAGTGGGTGCTCATCCATGCATATCAAGGGCACTGGATTTTGTTGACCAACTGATTTTTTTGTAAACTTCAACACACTGCTCTGTTGTTCATGTAAGTCAGCCTCCCCCAAAGGTGCAGTGGTATAACAACTGACTTCTTAATTCCCTAGGGTTTGGAGCACACTTAGAAGCATTGCTTGTAAGCAAGCTTGTCCTTTTGAATATGGAAAAAAATTAACTCTTATTTCTGCTACTTTACAATGTGGAACAATTCCAGTAAAGAATACAGAATTGAAGTAGAAGCTGTAGAATTTTCGGTGAAGATTATGCAACGCACCACATTTAATGTATATGTATGCAGGCTTCAACATTCTGCTGATGCTACACTGATACATAATATATTGACTGGTAGGCAACCCACAGGCAGCCAAAGAACCCAGACTGGGTCAGCGGGAAGTCTGCCTTGGTGAAGACTGGGCTTTAAGTTAAAATGTTCAGAAAAGGTACTGATTTTTACTAAAGCACCCTGAACCACAAACATTTCTTCCATTGTCTGGGCAAACCCCAGCTTCAGCAATACATAAATGGAGGAAACCAGTAGCAGGGCAAAAATTTTATAAAGAACAAAATGATTCTCAGTAAAATCAGCACATAACAATGTCTTGTGAGGATCAGTCTGCCAATATCATTCTGTCTGCTGCCACCCTTCAGAGGACGACTTTCACAGCCTGACTGCATAGCTTCATTCAGGGCACTAGCCAACTTCTAAGCTGGGAAAAAAAATAGTCTGCCACAGTTGTTATTGCTGGAAGTGGGGAGATATTTAATTTACAATACCTTCTTTTATGTAATTTTGCATTATAAAGGATCACTGCAAGCACTTTTTAATAAAACTGCTCCATATGTCTCTCTACTGTGCAAAATGAAGAGTAACAGTATGCAGAAGAAAAATTGAGTTTTTTGTTTGGGGAGATACATGTGAGCACAGAAAGAAACAAACATTTAGCTGGTATCACAATTAAAGCCCCTGAGAAAATCATCATGCAGGTACCTGAAGGTGTAGTTTCCAGGAACAAGGTTAGACAAGTGCAAGACAGGTGTATCAGCAGATGCCTTCTGCTCTCGCAAGGGACCTTTAATTTCCTCCCAGTGGTAACTCACTATCTTCACATCATCTATGCTTTCTACATTCATTAAAGAAAAACATATCAGTTTCTCGTAGCAATTGCTGGAATGAATACTTAAGTCATTCATACGCTCATCCCTAACTGGTTTTCTAAAATTGTCTCTTCAAATATAGTTGAATAAGCTTCCTAAACCACAGATTCTAAGTTACCTTTGGTATGATTTATTTAGATAAGTCTTCACACACATGAATTAAAAAAAAAAGAAAAATCAGTCTCAGATTCTGCAGATTCCAACTTGTCTGCACTCAGTAATTATGAGTGTAGTTACAATATCTCATCACACCCTATCTGATAGCTTTCTGCTATGGCCCAAGCTGTACTGGCACAGAGACCCTCTGGGCAGGACAGGAAGAAGCTGTCAGAGTAGCTGCTGTCTGGATGCAGCAGTCTCTGACACACCGCACCTCAATCTCCAAGTGGAATGCTGCATTTTTTATTTTTTATTTTTATTTAAAATTTATTAAAATAATTTATAACTGGACTCCAATCCCCAAAATAAATCATTATTCTAGGAACCTCTGAGATAAGTGAAAAGAAAGAATTTCACTTATAACTGACAGACAATAATGTTGTAACTGTGTATTAAAAACATAGGATATAAGCACGAGATGGTTCAGTACGTACGACTGCCATCGATGAAGGTAGAAGTTGTAGGCAAGGAAACTTCTTGCACTTTGGGTGAAGCAACAGCAACAGGTGGCTCGTTAATTCTGACTGCTGTGAGAAAGATGGGGGGAGGAAGAAAAAAGGGGAAGAAAAAAAAATATTAATGAAAGCCCAGGCAAAACTAATGTTAAGTGTACAGATCAATAGTCCCCAGTGACTAAATCTGAGACGCACAGCTTTGAATCATCTGCTGTCCTTTTTGGGCAAGGGAAAGAACAGGTTACTGATGAGCAGTGTGCTGACACAGCAGTGTTCCACTGCAGTGCTCCTACGTGGTGTAATTCAGATCAGAGCTGAGCACTGCACCCTGCAGATAGAGACGGATCAGCACAGGATTACTGTCCCTAGCTGGAGAAGGGGACCAGGAAAGTGCCATGATGCTATCTCAGGCTTTGCCTGAAAAGGGGGAAAGACTAGAGAGCACTTAAACAGTGAGGAAGACCCTTAGCTCTACTCCCTTAAAACCCTTTATAGACACCAAGATATGAAACGTCAGCATGACTGAACTGCCAGATATCCTTGACAAATCGTAACTGAGAGACTGTTTGATAAGTCTGCTGTACAACTACTTGTGTTAAAGAAATTAATTATATCAGCCAACTGATTTACCTGGTTTGACTGTGACATTTACAAAACCTTCACCAAAGGCATTTTCACCAGAAACTGTCACTTTGAAGGCATAAAGTCCCACTGATAACTGAGACAAAACACAGAAGAAATAGGGTTACATATTGAATTATACAGAAGAAGTATGCTTAAATCTGACAGTCATATCACAAACAGAATAAATCTGGATGTCTGAATCCTCGAGCTACTTTTATAAACACATACATAAAAGGCCACTAGCCATTGCCAGAAAGTGGGGAATATGAAGCAAACACTGAGGAATTTTCACTCTATCTTAGAAAATTATTAGAGCACTCTAAGACACTGGCACAAATTTGGTGACACACACAAGTGAAGAGACTCAGGATGACTTAAAGCCATTTGAACTCCTTGAATCAAGGTGCCCTTCCCCACAGGTTACAATTCTGTGAAAGGACCACACAAACATAATGAGCCTGAGCTTACAGCTCACTTACATGAGAGAGCTTCAAAGTCTGGCTGTGCCTGTGCTCCATTTCCCCACTATAGTCAGCAGGGTGACTGATTAAACTCCACTCATAGATGTAGGCTGTTTCTAAAAGCAATAACACAGTGTAAGAACAATCAGCTTTGTGTTCAAGATAAGCCCAGAAAACAAAGAAATCAAGTTCACCACTCATCAGATTAAATGATACAGTATGAAATCATGACTGCTACTGTTTAAGCCTGTAAAACAAAGCAGTATGACCACATGTTAAACTTCCAGTGTGTTGCAACTAGGTAAAGCAGTAAGGATGTGATGGACGTCACAAATAATTGACTTCTTCACAAAAACCAGCTTCATGTGAAGCAAATGTGTTTTACATAGCTACTTAAGAAACATCTTTATTTGCTCCTGCAATCCAGAAGCTGGCAGTTTTAAGACAAATGCTGCATTCTGAACCTACTTTCCCCACCTCCCCTGAGCTCTTACAGCAAGATGCTATATAAACTAGGCTACATCAGCTTTTGGTAGAAATCACAGGCCTTCTATTGAACCATCTGGCTAATGAGTTCAGGTTCTGAAAATAAAAGCCACTTAAAAAAACTCATCTTTAAAATCCAACAGAGGAAATCCTCTCTGCAGTTAGAGCCACAAAATAGGCAGGATTAGAAATGAGAAGAACAGTTTTATCCTGAGTGGCAGATGTTCATATAACTCAGAAATTGTCTGCATTCACTAGTTGGTAGTGTGTGGATCTCCTTGTATACCAAGGCATTCAACTCACTTGTAGGTGGTGGTGGGACAGCAAAGGCATTCAGTTCAACCTCGTTTTTAGGTAGCATCACTTGTATGTTATCTCCAGCAGACACAGTAAGTTCTTTTACTACATGTAAGACAGAATGAGTATACTGTGTTTTAACAGATGGAACTGATATAAATTTAGTATCTTCAAATATTATTTGCAAAGTAAAGTACAGGATTAAGTAAAACTGGACAAATACTCTACAGAGAATGGGCAAGGATAATTAAAAAAACAAACTCTTTAATGCATGATAAAATAATGATGTATTTAATCATGACTATGATTCCCTCATCTTTTACCAAACCAAAGTTTTTTTCTTTCCCCAGCTATAAAGTGTCATTTTCCCTACTTCTGTTTCAGAGAAAAGCATTCTCATTATTCCTTTATATTACAGGTAACAACGCTCTACATAAAGAATTATGTATTTTTCTCAGTAATTGGAAGTGCAGGAATTAAAAAAAATACATAGTTACAGAAGACAAAAAGCATACTAGAATTTTAATATCACACTTTCTTTCACCAAGAAGTACCACTTCTATGTTTGTGTGGCACTTCTAAGGCAATTTCCAATGTCCATCTCAGTGCTCCTTTTGAAAAATCCACTTGCATAGCAGGGCAAATGGTTATTTCTTACCTGAACTGCACAATCAATGCACTTTCTATCCAGTTCTTGTCTGTGAAAACTGCTTCCTCTTTCAAAAATTGCTAAAGTACACAAATACAGCCCCCAGCAGAAACATACCAAAGGACAACTTAAGGATAGTTTGCTTAGTCCTGTATTTCAAAGGTTTTAAATGTCTTCATTTTAATACTGGGAAAACACAGAACAAAAGTTCTCCAAAGGCAACATTCACTAGTGTCTAAACATCCAACTTCTGAACACAGAAGAGATGACAAAAAGGCTACTCAGCAGTGGCAGCTGATGGGTCTAAAAATGGATGAAGTGAAGACACCAACAGCACACTTTTTGTCACTGCTAGTTAAATTCACCCAAGGCTTTACAATTGATCATGGGAGTTGCCCTAGACACCTGCAGAGCAAAGGTTTGCACTTGGACCTCCACATGAAATGATAATGAAATGGCTAGAAGAGGGTGATGGCCAAAGGAGAGAAGGAGGGACTATCACTGAGACTTCCAAGACAGTATGGCTGAGAACACACAAACTTTAGCCAATCCTTGTATACAGCAGTACTTATAGTGAAATTCATCACAACCTTCCCTTCACCTTCTTCTTCCAAACTCCTTTTTGAGCCCTCTTCAATCTCACCCCATGAAGGAGGAGGAGGAGCTGCCTAGTCAACAGTCAATAGTAATGATGATCCATTGTCTTGGAGAGGAATCTCTTGTAGCTCATCTCTTCCTGTTACCTCCTAATCTCTCCTAGCTGGCAGGCTGCAGTTTGGTAAAGAGTGTCAAGAATGTCCTAAACCAGACTTTCTCTACCAGAAAGCAAAGGGCTTAGCTCTCCACATCCCTCAATACATCAGGAGTGCAGAAAAACACATATCTGTGCTTCTTTGCTTCTTGTGGCCCTTCTAACCCTTTGTCAGTGTGCACAGGGAGGCAGGAAAATCAGCAGGAGGAAGGAGATACATGAACATCCATACAGAATTTAACACAAATACAGAGGGCATGGTGATTAGAAGTCCTGTCTCCTTTTCAAAATAAAAACTTTTGCTCTGCAGCTGGAAGTGTGGTAAGCTTCCCCACAGTTTGAAATTGGAGTAAAACCTTCTTTTCCCAGGATTTGGAGGCTGTGTTCTCCCCTGCTAAGGGCTAGGCTTCTCCTGGCAAGGGCTGAGCTTCCTCACATCCCACCTGTGTTGCTGCATGATATCTGGCAACTATGGGTTTCTGAGAGGGAACAATGTTCTGAAGAGTCACACCAAAGGTAACAGTACGGCTAGAAGAGACTATTCTGAAACCCCAATAAGCCTCAGGTATTGCTCACCAAGTGAAAAAAAAAACCCCTGAAATCAGTTAAAACAGGGTCTTAACCTCTGCTTTTTACTTTGCTGTATTTGCTCGAGTTGTAATTTCCCATTACTGGTGGACTTGGTCAGAGTTTTACCTCAGAAGTAACTGGCTAAAGGGTCAGGGGTTTGCAGTGTTACTGTAGGTCTGCAGGTTTACAGTGGGATTATGTAACATTTGGAGAAAGAGTGATCTCTTACTAACAACAGGTTGGAAACCTGAGAGTAGTAAAGCCACCCCCACCCTCTGTCTAACCTGCTGGTACCCCTCAGATCTACAGCTATGTTAAAACATTACCTGCATTAGCAGCAGTAGCAGGAGGTGTGAACTGCTGCATGGGCTCAGATGGTGCAGTATTAGTGGGAAGCAGCATGGATCCCCCTTCAATGGCATTGTCTGGGGTCACTGTGGGAGTCTGGGTTTTCTCTGGCATGCCTGGGGAGAAATCCAATTTATCTGAAGAAGAGGAAGGTGTAGCAGCCTGAAAAAAAGAAATTATAGGGAAAGAGTTGTTGTGAGACATTTTTCATATTTCTAAATTTAGAGGTGTGCTGTTTTTCAATAGCCTGTAGGATGACCCTAGTGATTTATGTTACTAGGAGATTTTATTCATGTATAGATTACCTATTGAACAAGAACTGCTTTTTTCCAATCAGTCTTCGTAAGAAATGCTAATCATTTTTCAAGTTTCAGATGCAGAACAGTGTATGCTACAGTCATGAGGTAACCTGGAATACAACTATGGCTACCAGTTTTCAAAATATTAAAAAAATCAGCACGACAGGTCTAAATACAGTCATAAACCTTTAAAAGCCAGTGTCAGAAAGTCCGTGTGGTATTACTGTCTTTGTGCCGTACACAAACACAACAGAATTCTTGCTTCTTAATACATCTGCTCAGTACACAAGTTGCTCATGCCTTTTTATCTCCTCACCAGTAATAAAACACCCTACATGTCTCTACTTCAGGCATCAAGCAGCACTGCCTCACCTTGTTAGTAAATCAGAACTGCAGCAAAGGACATGGCAAGTTTGGCACGAATAACTCAGCACTGGGTTAATCTTGCCTTTCAACAACACATTACCCTCAATGGGCCAGCAGTTTTTCCTTAATATCCTTAAGACTTATTTCTGATCTAATGATCAGGGGAAAGCATTTCTCCAATTATGGTTACTGCGTTTGGCATGTGAAGGTACAGCAAAATATTATTATTTGTACATCATCTGTTAACTGAAGAATAGGATTATGAAGGTAGGAAAAGTGTACACTTACATCAAAAATGGCTGAGGTGGAAAGAGAGAGAGTCCTTTCTCTGGAGATAGCCCAATTCAGCCCCTGCCCCCAGAGCAGGGTCAGCTACAGCAGACTGCTCAGACCAAGTTCAGTCAGATTATGAGTACCTCCAAGGACAGAGAATCCGTCTCTCTGGAAAACCTGTTCCAGTGTTTGGCCATCCTCACAGGAAAAAAGATGGGGTTTAGTGCTCAAATAAAATTCCTTGTATTTCATTTTGTGTCCATTTTATCTTGTCCTGCAACTGAACAGTGCTGAGAGGAGCCTGGATCCACCTTCTTCACACCTGTCAGTTATTTATACACATTTGTAAGATCTCCTGAACCCTCTCTGTTCAAGGCTGAGCAGTCCCAGCTCTCTACTTCTCTTTGCACTTCAGGTGCTCCACTCTCCCTCTGCAGTTTGCCTCCCTTGGAAGTAAGAGCAGCCCTGCCTTCTGGACAGGAGGAAAAGCTCCCTATGCAGCTGGGATGTGAAACTAATGCCAAGGACTGTTCCTTCCCAGCGTGCAAGGAAACAGAGAGCATGGAAGTCATCTGCAACTCCATCTCTGCCTTCAACAGTGGACAAAGAAAAAAGATCCCTGTGCAGAGTCAGGGACTGTGGCTGCTCACCCTGTGAGGATGCCGAGGACCACATCAAGAGCTGCACCTTTGGGTGAGTCCATAACACAGACAACGCAAGCACCTTTGTGGTCACACCTCTAGCTCTGCTCCATATGCAAACAGTAAGATCTCTCAAGCAGCTGGGACACTGATAGCAGGACAAGAGACTGCATCTCCCCTAAAGAAGTGCCTTCAGGAATCTCACCCTTGACAACATCATTTGCAAGGAGAGCCTCAAGCCCATCCTGTCTTGTATCTTGACAAAAGGTCTTTCCTCCAGACAGGTCTCCTTTATATACTCACTCCACCTCACATCTTTACAATAGAACTTTTTTTACCACACTTGGGCAAACCACAGTGTTCTTCTGCCTTCCAAATTTGAGGTAAATCTACTTTCCTGAGCTTCCTCTGGCTTTTCTCCTCTCTTGATCCTTTGCCAATCTATCAGCTGAAAAGCAGCCATCATGGCTTCGTAGGATAGATGGAGACAAAGTCACCTCAAATGTACCTTTCCAGGGACATTTCTGCAGTGGCTCCAAACATCACTTCAGTCAGCAAGCCTAGGCAAGACACTGCAGTCAGAAAAGGTGCCCTGTGGCACTGTCACATCTGAAGTGGTGTCACAGCCAAAAAGACAGCTTAAACTAAAAATGTTAGCAGACAGCAGACATCTGGGGCACGGACAATATCAGAAATTAAGTTCTCAGACAGAAACTATTACTGAGAGATTTGCTGGAACAGATGTGATAGGCAAGATTAACCTACATTCCATCTTGGGAAGGGAAAGGAAAAGGAAAGAAAATTCTTTCCAGAAGCAAGTAGGGTAGGCAGTTCTGTGGGTATGGATTTGTGGGTTGTTTGCTTTTACCCTTCTGTACAGCCACTATCGCTTGATACAAACACACCAATGGTGAGGGCCCACATCCCTCGTTTCTCAAGGTTTGACTTGAGTGTAAATCTCTTGAGAATTCCAACAGAAGAGAACAACCCTATAATTCAAAATGGCCAAAAAAGAAAAAATTCATGCAGTTCCCTGGGGAAGCTCAAAGTTACAATGCAGGCAACAGTATCATGCCAAAGGGGATCCTTTCCCACTTCCAGTCCCTGGCTGACTCTATGGATTGGGTACTATTGTTTTGCCCTCTGTGAATGGGAAGGATAAACCCAACCATGTTTCCTTACTCCATCCTGATCCTGCAGGCAGCCCCACTTTCTCCCTTGAGGAAGCATATTCCCCAAGTGCTCCTAAAGACAATTGATCAGGACTCTGGTGAGTCAAGGGCTGCTAGTGCAGCTATGCTAAGCTCATGACTGCTTCCCCAGGGATGTTTCCTTCATGTCCCTCTGCTCAAAAGACTACTACATAACTGCAGCACCACTTGCTCTTTCTCATTTATCTGGAAAACTTTATGGATAGCAGCTCTGCCAGTAGTGAAACTCTGCTCTTTTGCTGGTCTGCTTCTCACTGTTTCTCTGCATTCAGTCATCTGTCTAATGATTTCAAGCATGTATGACCTCTACTAACTAAGCTGCAAAACCAGCAAACCATCACACAGTATAACATGAAATACAGACTTCAAAATAGAAAGAAAGGTAAACCTAAATATCAAAACATCTTTCAGAGGTTTTTTATTTCCTCTGTGGATCAAGTCAATGTATTTTTAACCAAACAGAACCATTCAGCTTCTGCAGGCCTCATAACTGAAGCAAAGCCAAAACAAGAGATGAATATCTCTGATATTCAATTGCATTCTAAGTCTTAAATATGAATTCTGAAGGCAAGCCAATCAGACATGAAAAGGCTCACCATGACATAGAGTCTGTCAGCCATCTTAAGGTTTCTTAGGTAGAGCTTTATGCATTTTGACTGTACCATTATCCCTGCAAATACAATAAGCACAAGAATCAAGTCAAGCCTTAGCTATTGAGTAAATGTTTGAATCATTGCAGCATCAACACAGCAGCAGCTAGAAACTGACTAAGACCTGAGAAACTTTACTTGGCTTAGTAGATCAGCAGTTAACTGGAAATTTAAAAAAGGCAATTAATACTTTGCAGATATCTCACTTCAAGGATTGGCAGCACTGAAGATTTCTGTTCTGGGCAGCTGGACTGCATATCCTCTGTACAGATTTCTAAATGTATTCATGTTATTGAGATCCAGAGAGTGACAGTCCATAATAGCACTCCGAACCCTGATGCAAACCCAACAGTCAGGTGACTCAGTTAAATGACAAACCCTGTATTCTCTCTCCCAAGCCACATATAGAAACTCCCTGCATCTGACTGCATTTATGACAAGGATGCTCCAAGGGCACAGACTCTGAAGCTTTGTATTTGATTGGTTTCTCAGTTTAAAATCTCTCTGCAGGTCCTAGCTCAAAGAACACAGCACCTGAGGACACCACATCCTGCTGACTACTGTGAAGGGAGGGAATCAAGGAATCGCATTTTTGCCATCTTTCTCTGTCTGGCTTGTCAAAACAGCTTTGTCTGGAAGCTGCAGAAGGGAGTGCATCAGCACAAATCCAGGAACAGAGATATATAATTGCAATGGCAGAATTAAAGAGGATGACAGGAAAACATTGTATAACGTGCAATAAACAGGGTAATTAATTAAATTTAGTAGCAGGCATGATTTTAAGACCTTCTTATTTTCATAACCTATACAAAATGACCACTGTTTGAAAGGCTGTTTGGATTATATACCAATGAAAAATCTATTTTGAGACCTCTTGGCAATTTTAATCCAGTGTAAAAATTTAAGATTTCCTTCATAACAAAACTTGGTTTTCAAAAACCAACTTTTTTCAGAAGGAAACACAAATATGTGCTAAACAATCCATATGAAACTTGATGAAAATGCTTGCTGGAGAAAGAGACACTTAAGAAGGAAATCCTATCACCAGAATATATCATAGGCAGCTTCTATTTCACTAGGGTCACAAGTGAAGTTCCCAAACCAGCCAAGCTGAAAATTTGTGTTAGACATAACTGGCGGGGCTTGGGTGTCAGGGGACTGGCTGCAGGGGCCACCAGACAATTTGGCAGTGGATGGAATCAACCCACCATGTACCCACACTGCAACCTCTCAAACACAGTTAGAAAAGGGCAAGAGCCACTGTAGGCAGGGGACACAGGAGGAGGTGGGGGATGCACAACAGGAGATATGAGACATCTAGGAGTGAATATTATTGTGCACAGGGCTGGAGACATCCTCTTGGAAACAGGCACTCCATGCTACCTCCCAGGGAACTGAGGCCTGCAGAGAAGCCCACACCAGTGCAGATGAAACAAAAGGGAAGGAACACTGGCAGAAGAGAGAAAGGAAAAAGTGCAAAAAGGAAATTGCCATGCACTGACCCCAACCTCTTGTGCCACCTCTTACCTCACCAAAGGGACTGCACATAATGTGCAGTGAAAAGCAGTGGAGACTAGGAAGGGGAGAGATGTGTCCAGACTGAAGTTGATTCTGGGGAAGGCCAGGTAAAAGTATTTGCTAAAATCACTCATCATCTCCATTTCTCTACACATGTCCAAACTCAAAGGATTCCCATCTAGTAAACAAAGGCTACATGGGCTTTGGTAGTTTCTCAAAACCTTCTGCTTCCCCAGATTCTTTCTTTACATTAATAGAGAGCCTTTAGAGCCATTTCTCAATACATGTCATGAACAGCTTTCAGTGCTATCCCATCAACCCGCCTCCTACAGCTCTGCTCACAGAGCACACCCCAACCACCTTCTAACTACACTTGTCTTATCAGTTCTTCAGCATCATTACCAGCTGTGGCTAAAGACTGATCCAGGTTTAGAGTTTCATCCCTTCTGCACTGAAAGGGGCAAGCTCATTCCTTAGCCTTTCCATAGGAATTTCAGTGGTTGTGCCAGCATAATGTTAGCATAATATAAAGATCACCTTGAGTCCCGGTGAGAAATAGGTTTCCCTCTACTTCATTTTACAATAAACTCCCATCTACACAGTCAGCGTAAAAAGAGAAAGCAAAATCTTTATATTCTGGCTGGGGTGGCAAAATCAAAGTAGAGATTTACAAAGCAGGCTTGGACATATATTTTTATCACTGCTGCAGGATGTGAAATCTCAACTTTCATAAAATGGTATTCACATGATCCCTCAGAGAAAGAGTACAAACTTGCTCAGCTCTGCCATACACATAGTTTAGATGAACCCAAAGTTTTATAACTTGTCTAAGGCACAATGCATAAGCAGTTCAGTCAGCAGAGATCCTGACAATTGGCTAAAGCTTACCACCATGCTGATGGGTCTTCCATTTGACAGCAAAATGCAATGGAGACAAGTTTCAAGTCTTACTGCACACCTAAAGGTTACAAACATGGTGGTGCATGGAGCTGCTGCAGGTTCTTGCTGTGGCTTGATCTCCACCACACTACCCAGGCAGTAACTAAAAGATGCTTGCCAGTTTCCCCTAGCAGATGGAAGGAAAAATGGGAGATGAGGAGTTCAGTATAGCAGTGGTTGGGTGTCCTTAATTTTAACTTTGTAAGAACAGCTCAGTTATTGCCCTGTGTTAGAATTAACTGCGGCACTAGTGCATGACAGAACGGCACTCTAAATTTTATCAGCAGGGACAGTATACTTTGGTATCATACTTTTCATATGTACATAATACAGACTTTCTGCATCCTAAGAATAAACAACTAATAACCACTCCTCTCACCTAAACCCCCAAGTTAAATATGCTCATTTTGAGGTGTGCATGGTAGAAACTTTTTAAAACAGGTCTCCCATCATCAACCCCGCTTGCAGAAGCAGCACCTAATTTTCAGCTTGCCACAGCACTTGTTCTGTTGTCAAATGCTCTTCCATACATATGAAAATGAGTTCTAATATATTCTCACTTGTGCCAATACACTCCAGACCAACTTAGTCAGTCATAATAGTCAAAGGCTACCGTGACCCTAGGTGGTCCTCAAAAAGCAACCTGCTGTCATGGTCCCCACTGAATGCCAAGGCAATCACCCTTGCAATTCTCCCACACAGATCCCACAACAGGCCAAAGACTGCTCTACTGTAGCTCATGGTTGCAACCCTGCTTTCTGACTTATTCCTGCCCCTCTCAGGAGCTTCTACCTCATGCCTGCATCCCTAACTAATCCCTCCTTGCCTGCAAAGGTGAAGTCCAGCAGAGCCTCTTTCCTTCTCAACTCCTCAAAGCAACTCAAAGCAATAACCTTCTTGAAGTTATCAACAACCTACAGAAACTTCCTGCATTGCTGGTACCCTGCTCTCTTGCCCTCCTGGTAGGTATTGGAGTGGCTTAAATCCCCCATGATGATCACAGCTGTTAATATGAAGCTCCTTCCAGTTACCTGAAGTCTTTATCTGTTTCTTAAGACTTGCTGTTCTCCACACATCAGTCATCCCCTCCCAGAACCACAGTTGTCACAGATTTCATGCAATCTTCTTATCTGCTTGCACTTTTCTTCCCTACAGTAACGGCAATAAATTACCATTTTTACAGCACAAGATATTTGCTGGTTACAAAATCTTGTGGAATTTAGAGCAAGTCAGCTAACATTGATTAATTTCCTCTTCCCTCTGGCAAGGGGAGTCAAACCCAGGCAATGTTGAATTTACAGCTTGTTTCAACTTTCCAGTTGAACCCACCCTGTTCTTAAGAAACCAAGGCCCCTTTAGTCTCAATTGATCAAACCGGTTGGCACAAACAGAGAACAGGTGTACCTTACATAAACAGAGAACAGGTGTATCTTTCTTATACTGATTTATTTATTGGATTTTAACCTTTTTTCTTAATATCAGACTCAAGAAAATGATTCTGAGAACAGAAATACCTTATCCACTTTATCCTGCTGTATATCATGGTCCAAAAATGCTACCATCCCTCCTTATGCACCATGCCCCACTCATACATTTTAAAAGCATTATAAAAATTAACTCAGCACTTACATCTGTAACAGCACTATGCATCAATAGCATGAAACCCATAAAGCAGGCCTAATTTTATTGATGGGGGAGCTTATGTTTACTGGTCTTGGCCTTTGGACACCAGAGGGTCTACTAGTACTGCTCTGCTAACTTCTGTCCAGTGAGTCACCAGGGGGCAGAAGTGAAGGCCACTGTAACAGTATTACACCGGGTCCAAGTTCACTTATTTGTATACTTTCAAGGAAACCCCCACAGTGCCCCAAAAGGAACTCTACCTCTTATCATCTGATTAAAAAGAAAAAAAAAAAAGGCCATTAGTGATTCACCTGCCTATCAAGACAATCATAGCCCCTTCAGCCTCTTCTACATGGTAACAGGACTGTAAATCATTTGAGAATTGTAATACTACAAAACAATAACCTAAGATTTTCAAAGATTTGAAAACCAAAATAATTGCCAAGTAGCCTCACTGTACTCTGCCTGCTTCCTGAGGGGCAAACATACCTCTTTTTGCAAAGCATCCTCTTGTGCAAGAAGTGGAACAGCTGCGTCCCTTTCCAATGTCTTCTCAGGGAATGGTGTAATCTCCAGCAGGGATGACAACCTCTCTGTGGAGTGTTCATTGACGGACGTCAGTTCAGAGCTGTTTTTATTCAGAAGGCTTTCCACCTTCCCAGCCTCCCCTTTCTTTTCAGCAAAATCTTCCGTGTTATCTCCATCATCACCTGTGGATGTGTTGAAGCCACTTTCACCTGCCACCATCAGGCCCCAGTCAGCATAATCCATACTGCCCTTCTGCTCATGTTTGATGCCCACCTGAAAAGGATCCTGCTCCAACTCTTTATAATCATCAATGTATTCGGGTATCTCCTCAATGCTGGGATCTTTGCCAAGCAGAGAAAGCTTCTTCAGGCTACTCACTTCCTCAGACGGGTCATTCTGGAATCCCACAGAGTGGACCATGCTCGGGATCACTTGCCCAAATCCTAGCAGTGAGGCTGGTCTCTGAGAAGGCCTCAGCACAAAGGTAAGGTAGGACTTTACAGTTTCAATTTTTTTAGGTTCACAATTTTCCTTGTGTTGGCAGCTCACAATGTAACAGCGCCGTTCAAACATCCAGGACAAGTCACAACCAGAGAGGTCACAACACGCTGCGATGCAGTCGGACACTGACAAAGCGTGAGGAACTCGCATGATTTTAGTGGTTTCCAAGTTGGGAGATATTACTGCACCTGAGTATGTGGCTCCTTCTCTGCACTGCTCACAACGGGAACCTGAAACAACACCACTGACATAAGGCATAACACCACAACCAAGCCATAATATAGTTTACTGTGACCATAAATGGTTTAAAAGATAAAGACAGGTGGTACCCTGTTTAAAAAAAGCTCATTTCCTTTCACTAACATCACCACTACCTTTTTTGAGCATGTCCCTTTGCAGTAATATTTGTACTTCAGAGGATTTTTCAGTGTATGATCTTTACATATTTTGCAAAAGTACCTTTTACTCCTGTGTACAAATTCAAATGCACAGAGATCAAAGCAAGTTGCCAATGCTTAAGAACAGAGCAGAGAACACCAAAAACAAAATCATGGAGTACCTCTATTACATCCACAGCATGTTCCTACTGTGAAGTTTTAAACACATTTTAAAACAAGACTCAAATAAGATGCTGTAGCATGTCATTGTTTCACTTCAGGGAGAAGGGTGCAAAACTCTAAATAGGAGAATGATTTGCCATCTCATCTGAATTTCATGAAGAGTTCCTTACTCCAATGTGATTACTGGTCTTAATATAAAACCTCGATCCATTTCTCAAACTTTTCCTGCTTTATCTGTAAGTTCATGCGAAAACCCAAGAGCTTGCTCCAGTGTGGAGCTCTTTCTTTCATTTGCAGTAAAGTTGAAATCTTTTAATGTGATAACAGAATTATTTTCGTAGTACATTATAGACTAAGTGTGAAATGTTCAAAACAAGCATCAATCAACATGTTATATATTCCAGTCAGTTTTTAACATCTTTTCTAGGTGTTTTCTCCTCAGTGCTCTTCCAAATTCCTCTCTCTAAAATGCAACTTGAAAAATCTGATCATGCTTCAAGAAAGTTGCGTAAAACCAGGAAATTCTTCTTTTGGTTTTCAACTGGACTTGCTAACTCAATGAATGAAAACAAGCATGCCCCCCCTGTGAAGCTAATGCAAGAGCAGAAGACAAAGCTGACTTTGCCTCCTTTGCCTCATTATTCACAACAGTATAGGTCAGGAAGAATGAAGTCAAGAGTAGGAATAGGCTGGCAATACTGGTTAGCTCTGATTATGTATGAGATGCAGGGATTCTCCTACACATGCACTGTGTCCAGTACTGCATTACAGTTTCCCACCACATCATCTGGGCTGAACTGCAGCACACTCCTTCACAATACATGGTCTGAATACAGCTTCCAAAATACCTGTGGGGCATCAGATTTCCTGGAAACAATGTAAAGCTTGCAAAGTAGGTTAGTTCAATGCAAAAAACTCCTCACATCAAACAAACAAAAAAAATTGCATCACATATTGAGGGACAGAGTGGACAAGATGGTATGGTGGTTTTGCAGAGCTGGCTGTGTGGGATAAGGAAAAACATGAAATGAAAACAAATTTAAAAGAAGACTGATGACTTGCTGATAGGTATAGCTGAATAAGAAGCTGACAAAAACGATAAAGAGCTTCAAGTACCATTTTTCTGACTGCAGCTACTCCTTCACACAGAGCTAGGATGTTGTCAACTGTTCCACTTCACACTTTCAGTGAAAAAATCTATCCAGGGCAATAGGCACTTAAAACAACCTCTCCTGTTCTTACACGGCCCAGACATGAAGTATCTTTATCTGTACTCAGAAGATGCTCAAGATTTCTGCATTTTTTGTTAAACTGCATATAAACATTTCCTCTACATTCCTTTTTACCTCCAAGAACATGAAACCCTGGCAGAGACTCTTGAATTGTCATCACAAGTCTTTCCTTTAAGTTGTCTGCACAATTTAGAATAGGGAAGCCAGAAAAGCTCTGGGTTAAAATGAAGTATAGGACTCAGGCAGCCCATTCAACCATTCTGTTTTTTTGCAACACATATGCATTTAGTTAATCCTATAGGTCAGCAGACAGATGAGAAACAGGCCATTAAAAAGGGAAAACAGAAATATTACTCTGTGTAAATGTGCAATAATAGGTCAGTAAAAACTCTTTACAATTAATACTTTACAAGCAGTACTATTAACGTGGGCCAAAAAGCTCCTCTGAGAGCTGTTTTCATCACCTGCCTTCTTTAACTCATTCCTGAAATACAGACTGTGTTAAAAAAAATTGAAAGCTGAACTATTTATTTGTTCAGAAAAGAATGATCAACAGTTCTTGTTTTAGAGACAGGCTTACACAACTGGGACACTCCACAGCTCTAACCTGAGGCCAGACTTCAAGTCCTCAATCAGCTTCAAATCTCGCTCTGCCCCTTTCATTTTGACACGTCAGTTATCACACTCCAGAGTCAACCTCCCTTGAAATTCATGGTGCTTCTTTAGCCATACAGAGAAACAGGTCCTGCACATTCCTAAGACGATACATGGCTTTGAACCCAACTCTCCCAAGCATGCAACCTAGCCACAAACCTTAGCCACACGCTTTTGCAAATGTCCGAAGGCCTTGGTTTCATCCCAATAAGAAACAGAAAAAATCTCAAAGTACTGGAAGTTTCATCTATTGCTTCATCTAGTGTTACACCTGAGTTGAATTGTAGCAGAAGTGTGCAAGAAAGGATGAATTTATCAGGCTACTTCAGCCCCACACTGGGTGTGTCCATTAGTTCTCTTCACAGGAAAAATATATAAGATCTACTTAAAGTGAGCTTAATATGATCTCTAATTTCATATTCCCCTTTATCCCCTTCGATCTCCAGTCTACGATGGGCTCAAGGACAGATAGTACAGAGATTTCTGTAGTTACAGCAAGTTTACTGACATGTGCCACACGAAAAGTCACATAGTAACATTTGTGTCTGCTACAGTATTACCTGCTGTATGAGGCCATAGCATAGGTATTTTATTTTAGTTAACTGATCTCAGAAATTAAACCACTGTTCAACTCTGACCACTAATGGCAAAAACCAGCATCATGCAATTCTGTTTGTTTCAGAAGTACTCATCCAAGCTACCAACAGGAAGACTGCTTCCCTTTATTACAAGCCTCTGGGATGAGAGTCAATAGCCTAAAACTTCTGCAAGCTGCTTCCCTTTCTTTTATCTGTACCCTGTTACATCTACAGTAGGACAACACTGACATATCCAGAGACCTAGTCAAGCAACTTGATTACCCTAAAAACAACACAACCTACATTCCCCACCAAAATCCTAAGTGTGGAATATAGTTTCATTTTAAAGAGATTCCTTCCTTTAATGAGGGAACATCCATACCCTTCTTTGAGCTTCACAATTCTGCTCCTTCACATCTTGGAGCATGAGTCCATTGATGCCAAGAGCCTACCAGGAACACATCTGTTCCCCTGTTGCAGCTGGCTGGAGACCTTTCCTTAAATAGACATGAAAACCTATCAGCTGCTCTCCCCTATGCTCACATGACCGTGAGCACTTGAATGACTTGGCGGCAAATATTTTTTAGTCAGTCAGTAGCAAATTGTGACAGTGTACTCAGACTGGGGTCAGCACAGCTAAACACCCCAGCAGGAAACCCTGCAAGAACAGAACCATCCACCTGTGGGCTATTCTGCTCACTTTCCCTAGCAGCAACAACTATAAGATGCAGAAAGAAAGGGCAAGACGGAATGTGCAGTAGAAGAGAAAAGCCCAGATTCAGACCTTCCACCAAGAAAAGTCACATTTGATCAGAACCATTACCTTCTTGCTGGCAGCACAGCACTGAGAGCCCACAGAGCACATTATTATTCTCACATCCCAAAAGCCTCTGAACTAGCTGGGCATGGAGAATCCTATAGCAGTTTGCTACAGGAAGAGTACGATTGTCTCTGTTTTCTTGCCATATGCTCCATCCACTCTCTTTCAGCAACAAACTAGGTCCATTCTGTTTTTAGAGACAATGATTTTTCTAAATCTACCCAGGTGACTTTTACATTTGGTGAATTTTGAGATGAAAGACATTGTATCAGTAAAAAATAAGTTTTGCTTTTTCCAACTACCATAATAACACACTGAAACAATTTTGATAAGGCTCTGGAAGACAAAATTAAAATAACTTTCTATTTTTAGTTACAGTAATCTAAAAGGAGAAATTAAAATTTCAGTTTTCAAGATGGAGAGAATTTCCACAGCAGAGCTATAAACCCGTGAAAAGCACACTTTATATCGTAAATGCTGGAAAAGGCTTACAGTTCATCGGCTTTGGCAATGTCCTACAGAAGGTACTGTCCTGGAAACCAGAAAAGTAGTATCACTGAGAACTTTTAACATCTGAAATGTCATTACATTGGTTCCTCTAGCAGCAGCTAACGTCTCTGCACACCATGAAAGTGTTTTCATTCTTTTCCTGCACGCTGCCCTAAGGCTATTTGGACGCTGACATCTCTCAGGTCTTTAAACAAAGATACATATGTGATAACAAAGTACTCTTTTGGGTGTTGGGAAAGGTGCTGACTGAGGAACAAACAGATCAAAAAAATGCTCAGTTACATAAAAGCAAATCCTCAACACAAGCCATAGCCAACAGTAATCTAATTACATCTGCAAACACTGATCTGCAAAGCTTTTATGGTCATTACAGCAGCCTTCACACTTCTTTTGTCCAGGATCTGTCATAATTAATTCGGTGGGTCTGATGGTTTCCAAGTTTGCTTTTCATTTTTTAGTATTATGTATTATACATACTTTCCAAGTATGTTTTTCATTCCATGAACTGTCATCATCCCTGTTTGTCACTGATAAACCAACTACGTGCTATTTAAAGAGAAGGAAAAAAAAAGGGAAAAAGCAGGGTAGATGCACAGCTGCAACTATTGCCTCCCTCCACAAGGAAATACCAGACCACTTCCAGAGATACGGCAAATGTGGACAAAGCTGACATATGGCATAAATCACTGTAATCTCAGAGATCATTATCAAGTACCACATCATCTTGTATCTTTGGAAAGACCCGTGTGAACCAGAACACTAGAACATCTAGTCATAGCAGTGTAAGTACCAAAGAATGCACTACGACCCCAGGCCAGAGGTTCCAGTGTCATTTCAAAGGCACACCTACATCTTAAAGTATCCTTTGACTCCTGGTCTGTGTTTCACATGTTAGACATGTGGGAAGAAAAGAGTATTAATCTTTTTCAAAGTCCAAGACCAGTAGTACTGAAATGTGCTGAAAATTGAGGGTTTGCAAGGTATTTAGAAACACCCTCTACTAGAGTAAAGAAAAGGATATTGATGAAGTCTATCAAAGAATCTGGGAGGTCATATAATCTACATCTGGGCTATATGGACTTGAAAACAGGAGACTAGACTGCACAACACCTGTGACTGCAATTACCTGGCAATCCCTTTTTTGTTGGAGCAGCTAAACTCAGAACAAAGCATACAATATGCACACACAGTATGAGAAAACTGAGTCAGCCGTGAGAATGCTATTCATATTTGCAGAAATAAATTTCAACAGCAGTATTTGCAAGCTCTGCTTCAAATGCCAAATTAGAATATGCCTGCTCCAGATGAGAGCTAGACTTAATTGATTCCAAGATATTGGACTCCCAGTTGCACAGTAAACTGTTGTTTCTGTGCTGGAAAACAATGTCTTCTCTCTCATACAAGAAAACATTTTTTGATACATTAGCAAAAAAACATTAATTAATGGCCAGAATAATTTAAATGCATTTCAATATATGCTGATTTAATCACTGAATGGATTTAAAAAAGTGAAATGAGACTATAAGCATTATAAGTAACATCTATATGGGTAAATTAGCAGCTGCACCCAGAGGTTTTGGAAATCAATCATGCAAAATGCATGAGATGTTGAGTGATAAAGGCATGGTACACGCTCATACCTATTGCCACACCCAGCTCCAGCCTCCTGAGAGGCATATTCATTAGTCAGTGATGGATACCTGTATCAATTAGGTTTATGTGGCAAATCTTGGTAGTTGTGGGCAGGGGGAAATGGACTGCAGGAATGTCTTTGTGAGAAGACACCAGAAAATGCCCCATGTCAGTACAGAGCCAGTTACAAGATGGACTCACAACAGGCCAAGACTGAGCCAACCAGGGACTGTGCAGCTCTTCTGTGATATTGTACAAAAAAGGGACAAACAAAGGGGCAAAAAGTCTGGTACTACCACAGCAAGCAGGAGAGAGGAGTGAGAAAATGTGAGAAAAGCCATCCTGTATACAGCAAGGTCAGTGAAGTGGAATAGTTCTTGAAGAATTTGAGTCCATGGGAAAGACCCCATCCTGAAGCAGGGAAAGAATGTGAGGAGAAAGGAGCAACAGAGATGAAGCATTATGAACTGATTGCAACCCTCATTCCCTGACCCCTGAGCCACTCAGGGGAAGAAGAAAGAAGAACTGGGAGTAAAGTTGAGTCTAGAAAGAAGGCAGAAGTGAGGGAAAGGTGTTTTTATAGTAGTTGTTACTTCTCATTATCCTGCTCTGCTTAATTGACAATAAATTAAATTAACTTCCCTATGCCAAGTCTCATATGAGACTGTAACTGATGCATGACCTCCCCGTCTTGATCTCAACCCATGGAGTTTTTAATCATATTTTTCTCTCCCATCTTGCTGAGCAATTGAAGTGATAGAGGGACTTGCTTTGTACCTGGCAGCCAGCAAAGGTCAACCCACACATTCATTAAAAGCAGTAAAACACTGTTAGCCAAAAACCATCCTGCACAAAATAAAACTAAATAAACATCACCTAAACAGAACAGAGCAGCCCACCTCAATTTCTTTTAATGAACCTGAACATATTTTTCAATATCATTCCAATGATATTGATCAGTGAGCCTGTTTCTCTCAGTGATGGAATATCAAGCCTTTCTTTCCTATATTAAGTTAGTCCTCTCATTATGTTAAATTAAAACCAGTGTTGAGATAACTTAAGTTTTTAAAATAAAATGTAGTCTCTAAAAGCACAAGCTCGTGTGCAGAAAAAAAACTGCAGAATGAACATCTGGCAAATTCCTGAGTCTGAGTCAATTCACCTTAAAGTCTGCACTAAAAAGAAGTCCTTTTGACTCAGAAAAGGTGATTTACTGATATATTTTACTGATATATTGTAGCAAACACATCCTGGAAATAAGCAGAAACCTCCCAGTTTAATTAAACATTATAATTGTATTAAAAATACTGCAAATTATTGAGATGAAAATAAATACCAACATTTTTACTAAAATAATATGAGCTATTTGATTATATTATCCTCTAAACACTGTGAGCTGGCAGCTGAGGTACAGGGAGAGGCTTGAAATATAGCCAGCAGTTTGAGTGCAATGGTCTTGTTCTCAGATAAGCCAAGAAAGCATAGCAAATTTGCAACTAAAACCAGGTAACTTGGGTGGGGAAGATGTTCTAATCTCCTAACAATTAACAGTCTTATCAAAAGCATGAAATTGTGACATTCTCTACAGGCAAATTTCAGTATTTACTGCGCATTACTGTGTTCTGTTCAGGTTGCTGTGGATTTTTTTTTCTAAAGATACTAGTATAGACCCTACAGCGGGTACTCAGTATCTCATAGGAGAGGATTTTATTTACAAAAGACATACTTGTTTACTACAGACACAAATACCTCAGCTCCATGTTCTCCTCACAAAGCTTGGCACTATGAGATCTTAATGGTGACCTTGATGATTAATTTGAAGCAGCTATGAGCACAGCCATGGTTAGTACCTATGTCCTTTCAGCTTTAGGCTAATACCTATCCCCTTTCATCCAACTTTTCCAAATTCAGTAATCAATTTACGCCTCAGCACATTAAGTAAGTCTCTCCCTCATGAAACAGCCCATCCTGTTTATACTACAAGAGATGAAAGTAAGATAACTGTGCATAATTTTCTCAAATTCTACTAATATGGATACTGCCAGTACAACCACAGACAGAATTCAAACAATATTAAGGAAATAAACCCCACTTCTTCATATATTTTTCTTCAGTTACCATATCAAAACTACCCACACCAGATTAAGTCTCTCTCTGACAGAGGAGTATTAAGAGCTACTATAATTCTTCGTCTGTCTAGTTACGGAAATAAATTACCTGTCCCTGTGGCTGAAACAGAAACTTACAGAATTTTCCTGTGGTTTTTGAAAGGATGTATATGTTTGTAGTCTCTAAAATGATGAGGTGAGAGATGTGAACGAGGTGCATTCATGCTACTCATAAATGAGCCACCCTATGACAATTCAGAAAAAGTAGCTTAGAATCCAAGCAATACATCATTCTTAAATTGCTGTCCTGCAAGAGAAAAAGAGGGAAAACTCTTTGAACTCTCCCAACTACCCACTCTTGCCCCACGCATCTCCCCTGAAACAGCCTGCTGAAATTGGCTTCACACAGCTACTCACAACTGCCTTCCTACACTGCAAGTTATGAAGCTGTATCTTACCAAAGCTCTTTGCACCGAGGAGTCACAAGATTTCCCAGCTCTTGCCTTATTCATATTTATTTCACAGCTGTATACACACTCCCGGAGCATTTAATTCACTTGTTCTGTCTGGATGACTCAGACACACAAGAAGTAAACTCCTACCTGTTATTGCCCATAGGAAAAGGCAGAGAACACCAGGTCCAAATGCCATGCTGCACCAGGAAGGCTGTTAGGACTGCTTTTCCAGATGTTTGTGTGGAAATTACAGGTCTTAATGCTGGGCTTTTTTCTAATATTGTTTAGTACCCTGCTGTGGCCACCAAGCACTGCAACAGACAGCACAGGAAAAAATAGGTCAGATGTGAGCATTAATTAGAATGTAACAGTAAAAGACAATAGATAGGTGACATGCAGGCTTTATTATTGCTTCCCAACTTCTTGATGGATGACAGAACAGATCAGGCAAGCTGAAGATACAGAACAAATTACCCACCTGGAAATCTGTTTCCCTGGAGATACAGAAACATCCCAGAAATATTTGCACTCTTGGGCTCCAGTACCTCAAACCCCACAAATATTCTGCCTGCAGTTATCCAGACCCCGGTTTAGCTCCGACTTTAAACTAGCAGGTACCTTTAACTGAGGAATCACAGACAGCACTGTCCATGCTAAAATCCATGCAGTCAGCTCTTGAGGCAGCCTTCAAGCTATTGCTCCCAGCTATCCAAGCAATATAAGCAGACACTATTCCAGAATGTCTAGGTAGACATTCCTTGTCAGGACACTAAATTCTCCAACTAAGGCATCCTAAGCAACAATTAGATATAAGGAATGAATAGCTCAAAACAACATTACTCACGCAAGATGTACGCAAGGAAAAAAAATAGTTCAGCCAAACTCCCCACACATAAAGGATTCTAAATGGATACTTGACCAAAAAACGCTTTTGTAAATCAAAACACAGGTAGTGTTTTTTTTCAGTGAACAGCCCTTCTCAAGGCAGAGTACCACATGTTCATTATATGACTTTAATATTTCAGCTGCCTATATCTACACATGAGAGAAATGATGCTGCTAACTGGCTGCTCTTGGCAGGTTCCTTGCCACACATAATTTTATATGATGAAAGACTGTCCTGGTTTTTTTCCCTTTCTAAAGGAAAAGTAAGTTTCTTAGACACACCAAGACTGACTGAGCTTGAGCTAGCAGCTCAGCAGCTGGACTTTTGCTGTCCAAGGGATCCTTCTTAGATGGTGTGTCTGTAAAGCACACAAGCAACTGGACCCTGGTCTGCAACTTGCATTCCTGTGACTGACCACAGCTTTTCCAAAGAAAGTGTTGTATTTATCTCAAGACAAAAAGGACCAGAGGCTGGCCTTTGTTTTACACATTAGGTGTTTTATCAACAGCTGAGTGGATCAACTGATGGTGTAAATATTTCTACCAGTTAATTCATTAAAGAGTGTGACTGACTCCCTGAGCAAGCCAGACCATCATGAGCCACGTGAAGAGGTGGCTTAACCTGATACGGAGTATAAAAATGGAACAACTAACAAAAACATTTCAAAGACAGCAATGGGCCTGAGCTAGCTTCAACTCACACATTCCATCCCAGGTACAGAGGATGCCCAGTGTTGTGATGCTGGAATTATACAGACCAGTAATGAGAATAATACTAGTATTGAGACAGAACTGTATATTGCCATTGCTATATTTTGCCAAGTATAATGTATATTTGCATTGTGATTTCAGTATACTTGGTCACTTCACTAAATTAGAAATCCCATGTCACAGTAAGTATCTCCAAATAATTAAATCTGATATTAAACACTGCACGTTTTACGCATGAAATATCTAAGTCACCCTGGTCAGATAATACTGGACTCTGACAATTTCTCCTCAAGCCTGTGGTACAAGCACTAACTCTGCTTGGGACATGAGCAAAATGACTACAGAACATGAGTAAAGCAAGGACTGTCCCAAATACAATAAAATAAGGCTTTGGGCAAGCTCCCCGTAAAGCCTCTCCCAGGAGAGACTATTACTAACTTTCCAAAAGCCTGATACTCGACTTCTGTGACCTTTGCTCTCTACAACACAAACAAAAACCCAAAAATCCTGTTCCTAAAGCAGCTGCCTTAGGGAAGAGTAAGCTGGTTTCCCAATCTATTCCTATGCTGCACAATTAGAAAAATGATCTCTGATCACAAAAAAAAAAATTAAAAAAAAAAAATCAAACACACAACATTATACTGCTTCTAGGATGACACTACTATTAGATGTTCCCTTAGGAAGCAATTCCTGACAGAATACACATAGCTGTGCTCCCCTGTAGCAAATTTAGTGAGGCTTGACCTTAGAAAGAGCAGAAGGTTGTCTGGATGCTTCCAGGTACTACTTCTATGACACAAAATTTGAAGCAACAGGGCCATTTTTTGCTGTCTTGCATTCCCTAATACCTCTTCTGTCCTTCCATCAACTACAAATTTACCTCTTTTTGTAGCAGACAAAAAGAACCAAAAGTTCTGGCTTTTCTTAAGTCAAGTTCTTCTAAATGTACCACTTAAGCAGCCACTGAAATGGCCCTGAGCAGTGTGAGGGGACAGGACCACTGTCCTCACCAGAAGTGAGCACTTGTGCATAAGAGGGAAACAGTCAGTCCTGAAGGTCTGCAACATGGAGCCTTGTCTTGAAATTGTTTAATGTCACACTGAAATGAACTATGGAGGTTAACACATCCATCCACAGAACGGTTGAGGTTGGAGGGGACTTCTGGAAATCACCTTGTCTACACCCAGCCGGGGTAGCATGGAGCTGGCTCACAAACTCCATGTCCAGACAGATGCAGTATCTCCAAGGACGGAGACTCTACAACGTTCTTGGACAATCTGCCAGTATATGGTCATCCTCACCATGAGAAATTCTATCTATCCCAGCTCCCAGTTATGCTGACAGGGATGTCCAGCTGAAAAGAGATGATTTCTTAAGCCTTTCCAGCTGAATCCACCAGCATACACTTGCCCATGCACATTTATTCTAACACTTTACTCAAAGTGATTATTTTCATTTGGTGTTTTATTTCAGAACATTCAAACTAAACCAGAGATGTACAGAGCATACAATTTTATAGACTTCATCTTTCAACAGTTTTTGAAATGTTCCTGTGGCTTTTGAGAAAGAAAACAAAGGAGCATAAGTAAGCTATGTTCCTAATAAATATTTCCAACTTATTAGCACAAACCTCAAACACTTAATCCTTGAGGGGCAGAAGAGATATTATTATGGTGAAACCCTAATTTCACATACAGCCTTTTTCTTGTTTCTATGGAAATCCTTCTAGACTTGGAAAAGTTGCTAGCCACAAAAAAATGTGGCTTGCAGAAGAACTTACTACTGCAGCTCAAGGTTTCTGAGATATTGTGCATTTGCTGTAACCTTCACTCATTCCCAGAAACAGCCAAATGGACCAGATGCCTAAGGGAGACTTTTAGCCCTTAAGCCTAAGGAAAAATGCATCAGGCTTGGTATCAGAACATCACGAGGTCAGAATTAACCACAACCAGAGGCAGAAAAATAATTTGTTTATTTTTTAGGCCTTTCTCCTTGGCAAGGCCAACTTTACAATCTCCCTGTCACTAAAAAGAGACAAGTAGCAGCTTCTATTTCCTATAAAATGGGTCCCTGTGGAATCCACATGATTACTTCTAGCAACACTAAGAAAAACACTGAGAGATGGTGCAAACGATCCAGACCTTTTCAGCATTACTTGTCCTGTGTGTTCAGAAACAAAAGTTCTTGAAGCAAACAGCTGTGGATTTGGGTTTTTTTTTTTTTTTTTTTTTTTTTTTTGGTAAGTTATATTAAGAAAATATGACTTAACAAAGCTGCAAAGTGCCAGACTTTGGACCACATGTACAATCTTCATTAAATCCTGATGGGACACACTATGTGAGGATACAGTGAATGCACAAAAGCAGCACTGTGTCCTCCCATGCCTCTTTGTGGCTCCACATCTATTGATGTTTAATTTCCACATAATAAAAGAGCTCGCATTCACTGCAACACTAGCTTGTGCTTCCTGATATTAGGATCAAGCTCAGACACAAAGCACACCCAGTCACAATTCAGCACACAGCTGATGAGAACAAAGCTGCCAGACACTGCATGCCTTCTTAAACTCCTAAAACAGTACACAGTGCTGCAGTGTGTGCATGCAATGCTCCTCTTATCTTCCCCATGATACTCTTCTGTTCCACACAACTGCAAGTTCCATCACACAGACACAAGACGCATTAAAATTTAAGGTGGCCAGCCATGAGATTCCAGCAGTTAAAAATAACTAAGGCTACAAGATTAATTTGCTAGCTGAATCTCTATCCTTCACATATAACACAAAGCCTGTTATTTTTATAACACCACAAGCAGACAGCATTGCTGGTAATTACTTTGGCATTTCTTGGCTCTTAACAGTTCAAGTCTGATGTGCACTCTTAGCTAGAAGAGGGATGGCAGCCTTGAGAAGCAGGTACAGCCAAAACAGATACGTATTACACATTTATTACCTTACTCTGAAAACTATATTTTCTGTTCCAGCTGGCAGCTTTTGGCAATGCTCTAGCCAACAGGATAAGGGGGAATTCTGAACTGATCCCTCTGTACAAATATTTTGACTTCACAATCTTTTAAACGCATGCAGTTGCTGATCAGGACCATAACATCCTTTCATCAACAACACATGAAGTACAACAGAATTCCAAGGAAAAGGAATTACTTTTATATTTGCCCTCTCCTGCACCCCAAATCTCACTCTGCATTTTGGTTCGCCTTAACTTTAATGCAGACTTAAGTGATTTTCTCCCTTAGAGTGAGAAAGGGGTCAGCCAAGCAGAACTATATTGCCACTTCCTACACATAATTAGGCCAGGGCCATTAGCAGTAAGAATGTGTACAGACTGAATTACCTGTATCTGGGAATACATTCAAATCCTACAGCTGCAAAGCTGCAAACAGAGCATAAGGCAGTATGCTAGTGCTCCACAAAAGGTGTAGCTTAATCTCTGCACACCAACAAAATCAGAGACAGGGACAAATGGTGTCATGAAGTCAGTCAGAGAGCACTGCCAGGCAGCAGAAACTCCAGGACAGTGAGGGCCCTGAACACTGGGCCCAGCCACACTGGCATCAGTGGCAAAGGCAGGCAGGGGCTCCTTGCCTCCTTGCCCTTCTGGTCATTAGCACAGCCAAGGAACATGCCAAAAGAAATACTGAATGAGCAGCTGAAACTCAACCCACAGATAATGCAAAACCCCTTGTCTTGGTTTGAAAGACAAGTGTCTGCCAAGAGAGGTTGAACCCTCCCTTAGGACAGAGAATGTGATTTTTCCCTCCCTCCGAATTATTTAATTTTGTAAATCAAGGGCTTTCAGGCAAAGGTATGGGTAAAAAGGAATATCAGTTCTTTACTAGTATCTATAAACAAGCAATAACAATAATAGCAACCACAACCAGAATCAGAAACCAATAGCAGATGGCTTGTGAGCTGCTGAGCCTTTGCCTGTGTGGTGTAATCACGGTTGCAAGCAGCAGGGGCGCTGTTGAGCTCCCGGCCGGGCAGGGCAGGTGTGATGACTCCCGAGCGGCTGCAGGTGGCGCTGTGGCGCAGGGTCAGGTCAGCCTCAGGCAGCTGGTAATGGCGGGCAGGCTGAGAAGCGTGCAGGGAGGCAAAGCAGCTCGGAGCAGCGAGAAAGCAGGGCGGCAGGGGCAGGTGCTGGCTCTCTCCCCCGGCTAGCTAGCGAGGTAGCAAGGATTTCTGCAGTCACAGCAGACGCCGCGGTCTCGTGCAGCAGAGGGCAGGGGCAGGCGGCAGAGGCAGCCGGACTCTCTCGGCAGCTGCTGCGAGAAAACGCAGCCCGGGGAAACGTGCCCTTCCCAGTGGGAAAAAAGGTTGAATCAAAGCTCACCCAGCCAGGAGAAGAAAAAAACACAGGGCACAGTTGGATTTCCTCTGGTTGCAGCTGAAAAAGCAAAGAGCAGCCTCTCCTCCCAGTGTCCGAACCACGAGACAGCGTTCCAAGGGCCGGCTCTTCCCTTACCCTGCCCTGCCCAAGCACACCTTTTGTCTTTTACAAAAGACTTGATGGCTCTAAACATCTAACTATTTGTTGCTTAGTAACAGTGATGGAGAAAAATTCTAAGCCCTTCCCCAAACCCCGACACCCCTATTTTTGAACTGACAGCATCTCTTTCATAAAGCTGAGTAAATGAATACATTACCACAGCTAATGAAGGTGTCTGCATACATAAACACAGACACACAGACACACACATTTGTCAACATTTCTATTAAACGTAATACAAGCCAATCCTTCAAGAAATCCACCTCTCATGAAGAATTAAAATCAGCTTTTTATCAGTTATGCTGCCTGCATTAATACCTGAGATAGTTACTTAACAGCTGAGCATTAACATTACATAAATACTGCAAAAGGAAGGAAAATTAAACTTCATGCCAGTAGCACTTGTCCCTAGTAACACAGAGAAAACCCCAGGACATGTGCAGACACTAGGACTTCTAACAATAACACGTGCTGTATGAACACACACCATCAAAACAGCCACAGGTTAGGCATCTAAATAAAGGGGATAATTTTCAAGCCCTTCAGCAGATGCAGAAGATATTGCTGAGTCATCAATGCTTATGCCCTGTGCAAAGTCACCTTCCTCTCACACAATTTTCAAACAATAGGTACCTATACTTGAAAACATAAACCATGACTACTGATGGAAAGTTATTGCAGCTGCAGGATATACCTATAATTGCAAATGTCTCTCTGCTTCATTAAGAGGGTCTCCCACAGGTCTTAGGGAAGGCTGACATTAGATTGGCATTACATCCCAGCTCTATATGAATTTCCTCAGTCAAGTCCAGGGCACAAACAGCAAGTTAATGGTGATAAAACAACAAACTGAATAGCTGAATATGCTCTGCCATGTTAAGGTAGATAGGATATGTGTTCCACTAGCTCCACTGGTATCCACACCTCTGTCAACTGCTAAGTGACACCAAACAGCCAGATAAAGAGAGAAGAGCAGTGCTGCATAGAAAGAACATTTTTATTCTACAAGGTTTGAGTAGCCTTTATTACAATTGCCATGGAGAGAGCAAACAATAGTGGAAATCCTAAATGTGAGACAGGTAGCAGGGGTATATGGTATCAAGAGCTATTGACAAGGAGGGAAAAAATATTTTAAACCCACCAATAAATGGTGGAACTGCTCTGCTATGATATAAAATATAGTGTCAGGATTTACATGTTTCAGGATTGCTACTACTTAATTTTCAATACAGACATTTGTGTAGCCCTAAGGTCAGCCAGCCCAGCAAGGACAGGAGGCTAATCAAAAATGAACCCTTAGGAAAACTTAGTAGCACAGAGTGAGATCACTAGGCACCTGAGAGCCTTTCTCTCACCACTGACAGGCCAGACACATCAAAACATCTCCCTTCAGAAGGCAGTCAAACTATTGGACAACTCCTCTAAACCATCATACTCTGGTCTCCATTTGTTTTCCATTTTCGCAAGGACATAGCAGATTAAACTGAAAAGTGAGGCAATCTTTAAATATGTACTCCACAATGAAATTAAGTGAGACCTATAAAGCGAGAGCTTAAAGGAACAAGATGGTATCTTGTGCCTTCCACACCACAGAGGCAAGAAAAAGCAATCTTGCATTATCCTTTAGATTTTCATCTAGCCTGTCATTAGCCTGCCACAAAGGGTAGTTCAGAAACAATCTATCTATCTACCTTCTAGTATTTAACTACTTTTTTCCAACAGGAAAACAGATCACAGAAGAAAACTATCAAATTAATGTACATAACGTCAAAGTTTTGAGCTGTGGATGGAAAAAACAAAGAGATTTAGCAAACTGCCTGCAACAAAGACGTGTACAACTGTAGAGAGGGTGGTAGAAACCTTCTTCAGTTTGCAGAACCTGAATTTGCTACTGCCCAACTGCTGACTGAAGGCCTATGTGACAAAATCATGTGGTCTCAATCGACTGGCTAGTTCCTTCAAGTGCCATTATGGCAGAAAGCAATTACATACAGCAAGCTGCACTGCACAGCAGGCTCCATCTTGGTACTGAGGCATCCCTGTGCAGCAGAGGAACAATTCGCAAGTGCGGGTTGATGCTTCTGGAGAACTTGACGAAATTAGAAGGAGAGGTGGAAGAAAGATTCTCACATGGATAGTTTAATCTGGATCACATAATTGTACAGAACACAAGAATGTATTCATTTTGCACTTGTTCAAGGTCAAAAATTACTACACTAAAACTACAAAAAGCTTTGCTATAGCATTGAGGTGAAACTAAGAGCAATTTTTTTCCACTTATATTCTATGTTCTAAAATTAAAAGGATTAATTGGTTCTAATTGATTCAAACTATTAACTGATTCAAAACACCATTGTTGAATTGCAGTGCTTAGGATTTTGACAAATTTTCTCAAATTGCTATTTCCTGAACTACTGTAATTATTGAAAGAGTCTCAGTTTTCAGTAGAAAAAAAAATCTCTCTCTACTAAAGCAAAACCCTACATTTAAAACCACAAGATTCATAGTTTTGACAGATGCGTCAAGACTTTAAATACTGACTTTTTTTTTTTTTTTAAATGAAAAACTTCATGGGACAAAGTAATGACTCCATTTAAGTCAGTGTTAGGATTTAGGAGATCTCCTTTGGGATAACTTGAACCATTGCAATTGTACATACTGCTATTTAGCATCTAATACTTTAAAAAAATTTAAAGATTACTCCTCTTGTAACGTGGTCTCTACCTAAGCATCAAAGCTAATATTTGCAGACTGGAGACCGAGTTTGCACACATACTTTGCAGGAACCCCAGACACTGCTTGCAGAAGTGCTGAACACAGAGATGATCACAGCTCAAAGGAAATTGCAGACACTTTCTATCTTTGAAATGTAGAAGCTAGCCGCCACATAAAACATGAAGCTATCTCAAAAAAGCAAGTTTATAACCTCAGCCAAAGCAATACTAGCTACAGAAAGAGGTGCAAAAGCTTTTATGTTATTGCCCAGTGCAATTTGAATTGCTGCACTTAAATTAATGAGTAGATTTTACTTCGGCACTATAGCGTTAATAGTACTCACAATGCAAACATTGTGGAGGAAGACAATGTAAAACAACTACATTAAAATTAAAGTTTTACTGTAGATGTTCTCTAAACCCACTTCCCTTACATGAGATGCAAACTCTTTGGTTTATGGCCTTCAGGTGATAGATACTACCTTCATTAATGAACGACACACCATACAGTAGAAGAAACAACAGTCTGACACTTGAAGTCAAATGGATGCACTAGGATTTTAGGTAATATTTTGGTATCACACTATGGTGTTATAAAAACCAGACTTAGAAGTGCATCTAATTTATGAAAGCTTTCAAAGCTGTTCACAGCTTGATTGGCAGAGACTAGATCAAGCAATATAAGTACTAATGGCAACAAAGTTAATTGACCATTTCTGAGATTAGAGTATTGAACACCCAGCGACTGCCCAAGATACAATCACACACACTGCAGAGAAAAAAGCTTGCCTAAGGGGCATAGGTACAAGAGCAAATAGCCAGAAAAGCCCAAATCTTCCAAATGAAGTACATAAACACTCTCTCCATTTGTGTCTTACAATTTTATCACCTTCAAGAAAAGATTTTTAATGCAGTTGGATGCTGCACACCCATTTCCAGACATAGAGAAGTCTTTTCACTCATATGACCATGTCAAGTTTTCATGCCCACTGGCAGTCTGCCCTCCCGCAGAAAAAAATCTTGCCTGACAGATTTTTTTTTTCACTTATATACCCTTTAAACCATTCATTGATTTCAACCAGGGAAGAACAGATTACCAGAAGGTAATTAAGTTCTCATGACTTCTGTAAAATAAGCCAGGCCAGGGAAGACAAAGTTTCAATTTGAACATCTACAGGCTCAAACCTCATAAAACATGTCATTTAGTTTCCATAACTGCAAATGGTAGCCCATGCGTCATGCCATCAGTCCAGTCTGTGGAAAGAGCGAGCTACATGGCAAAAATGTGGAGGCACATGGAAACACAATGAAAAAATTCTTTTTTGACTTCAAAACACAACTTTACAGAAATCTTCATTAACTCTGCTGTTCAGAAAATCACTTGCTCGCAATCAATAGCTAAAGCACACGTGCACACACACTCCTCTAAGATGCAAATTTCTAGAGCCCAATCTCAGATAACTAAGCACATTTTATTTCTCTAAAACCCATTTGTATTTCCCTAGGAGGATTCCTTGCAACACACAGAACAGTTAAACTGCAGAGAGGATAGATTTATCAAAGAAAATGCATTAAGACAGGAAACAACCTTTAAACTGCCCCTTCATCAAAGTTAACTATCTGAAAACTGGCATTAGACTAACCACATTCATATTATCTCCAACTGAACTGACTGAATTCCAATCTGCTCAGTACAAAGTGACATCATCCTGAAAAATACTCAGTGGTCTTACCTTGGCACCATTCAGGAAGTGATTAGATGCTTAAATGGAAAAGCAACTATATCTGCTGTTAAATTAGATTATAGATTTATACAGAAAGACATTTTGTGACAGAAATTGAAAGCTAACTACCTGACAGTAGGAAGGATTTCTCCCCATGGGTACAATACCCATTACAATATTTTTTGTTTTCTCCACGGTCTTGAAATTGGAGACTGCTGGATACACAGCACTTGTTCACAGCTCCACCTTTAATCACCAGTTTTCCATTAAGGATTTACATTTAGTACCACTATCAAAACTAGCAAACATAAACCCTTCCCACATGCTTTCTTAAAAGAAAGATCTGAAAGCAAAGTCCACACCACTGGTATATGTGGAAGCCTATAGCACGACTTCTTCAACATCACAGAAGGTACAGCTGGAAAAGGTCTGAACAACCCGACCTGAAACAGATACTGTATGTTTGCATATAGTTAGGAGAGAGAATAAACTGTTTCTAAAGAATTCCTAATGGAGATTTGACTAGCAGGTTCAGAAACCTGTCCATGGTAACTCCTCCATCTCCATGCCATTGCAATTAGCAGGCTGCTCAGACAACATCCAAAACCAACATGGTGAGAGGTCAGCTTTACGCAAATCTGAGCCAAACTACAACATCTCCAGGTCATCAAAACATCTTTACTCCATGCAGCTCATTAGAATCCACAGAATTACAGCTCACTGATACACAGCTAGGGAAGATAGAACAGATTAATAGTTGCATGTGTTCTCTGTGGAACCTGAAGTTTCCAGAAGTGTTCCAGAAGTGCTCCCCCAGCCCTCCATCCGAGCACTCCCCAAAGCAAATGGTGGGGAAAATAGTAAACTGGACAAGCAATCCCAGAGCATAGCATCCTGCACAGACCACCATAACCCTAATTCCACTTACCTTAAATAATGTAGAATCCAGACTATACTGCATTCTCCACTGCCTTGTGCTTAGGGGAAAAGCATCAGCCCACAAACTTGTATATATACACACACACACACACACACTCTCTCTCTCTCACCTTACCTGCACCTCTCAGACCCACAACTGCATGTATAACACGCTGAGCAGCTCATCTCCCAACATCAAAGCTACCAAAATGAGTATAGACAGTATCACCTATAAACTCTGTATTATGCCAGGTTTATAAAGATTTAAATTTGGCTTAATGCAGTGCCTAACTGTGAAACATCAGCTGCAACAGTCAAATCTTGTCAAACACAAAGTGGATACTAGCATGAAACAAACATCTCTCTTAGTTGTGTGGCTGAGGACATACAATATCCTACTACAAGGTATTGCAAAGGCAACACAGATAGAGAACCTACCCCAAAGAGCTTAATGTATCAGCTCCACTATCTTGTTATGCAGTCAGTGTGAGGAACATGAGAGTGTTCCTACAATATACACAAATAGGGGGAATAGAGGGCAAAACAGTTTGCATTTCATTTTGTTCCCTCAACTATCTGACTATCCTGCAATAGGTTCCTGAAGGGGGTCAGGGGAAGGATGGAACTGTTTCTGTACAGCAATCATAATGCAGATAATACCAAAACTGCAGTGATATAAAAATCACACATAACACTTTTTCCTGTTTAAGCTCTGTTCTACTCAGAATGCAATCATATTGCTCAGAATGCAATCTGACAAAGCATTTCACATACTACACATTAGCACCATGCTCAGCAGACACATAAATACACGTCTGGGCTGTAACAAAGACACACTCTGACAGAAGATGGGAGAGCAGCTTGGCAAGAGTAATAGTCTTACATTCCGTGGATATATAATATCAATATATACACACACATACAGAGAACAACATAACGCTATGATTTCTGATCTCAAATCAGACACAGCTCAATGCACATGCACACCTAGGAAACATCTCATCAAAACAGATCCTTCATACCTAAGTACTTGTTTTTCTACACACACATAAATACAAATATCTATCTGCAAACTAAACACCAACAGACACACATATTCCCCCAAAGCAGCCCGCTGCTGTATCTCCCCACGCTCCCGGCCTAACAGGTCGCACAGGATACACACTTTGCCACACGGAGACGGGGGAGTCAAGGAGTGAAGGAGAACTCCCTGGAACACCGCCCGGCTCATCTCTCCCGCTGCCCCGCAGCCTTCCAGCCCGGCGATCCAGCCGTGCCACAGCGTTCCTTCCCCCGCGGGCGGCTGCCCAGCGCTCAGCTCGGGGAGCGCCTCACCCACAGCACCGGCTCCGTTTGCCGCCCCTTCCCCACCCTCGCCCAGGCCGCGGCGGCGATCCCGTGTCGAGGCGATCCTACCTGGCGGCGGCGGAGGGCAGGAGCAGGCGCGGCCCCGCCGCCCCTCCCTCACTGCCTCCCTCGCTGCCTGCCGCGGGTGCTGGGCGCCGGGAGCCGGAGCGGGGCCGGAGCGGGCAGGGCGGGAGGTGCTGGCACCTCCCCCTCGCCGCTGCTGACTCAGGAGCAGGCGCCGTCCCTCCACGCCGCTCCGGGGGGCGGCCGCTGCGTTCCGCGCAGGATCGCTGCCCACAGACAGCCCCGGGCACGCTCGGCCCGCCGCGGCGGGAGCGGCCACACCTGTGGGCAGCGGCGGCCGCCCGGGGCACGGCGGACGGGTGGGAGGTGGCTCCCCGGGCGGGGAGGTGCGGTCGGTCCACCTCCGTGCCAGGAGGGAGTGGGGAGATTCCCGCCGGCAATAAGGTGTGGAGGGGGCGCGTCTCCATTTTGAGGAGGGGGGAGAGCGGGAGGTGCAGCCCCTGGGCACGGCGGCCCCACTGCCGCTGCTGTGCTCCCCGCGTTCGGCGGGACCCGGCTGCGGTGGGGCCGCGGTGCCTTCCCCGGTGTTGCACCGAGAGGGTTTCGCTGTTCCAGAGACGCGACCTGGAGATAGAGCAGCACGAGGTGTCCCGCACCTTCAGCCAAGATCTGAAGGTGCTGAGCCAACAAGCTGCAGTGGGAAGGCAGCCTCAGGCCACTCGGTGTACCAGCGTCCGAAAGGCAACCACGGTATTGCTGTTGGTCTGCCAAGGCGCCTCGAAGGTGCGATCCCACAGCCTCTGTATCGTGCTGCCTACCGCTCTCCATGCTTTTGCCACCTGTGCAGCTGTTGGCTGTTTCCACGTGCAGTGTTCTGGGGACACCTTCACTTCTGGCAGGGATTTCCCACAGTGACGGGCTGCGCAGGGACTGCAGCAGGAGGCCAGCACCTGTCTGGCATGAGCTGCACTGGGGCATGCTCTCCGGCTCACGCATCCTCATTCTACCTTCCTCCTGATCCTTACCTTTCCAAGTTTCTGAAGAACGTTAGAGGGCTGAGGATCCGATGCTGCTCATGTGGCAAAGTCTCATATTCTAATGACAAGTGTCTCTGTCTGAAGTCTCTGTAAGAACACCCATAGTTTATTCAGCTTTTCCCTCTTTTTGAAACAAAATATTCAGCATTCTGTGTCTTTGATTTTGCTCTATTCTTGCTTCATTCCCATTTTCTGTTTGTAGTCAGAGCATGCAGAAATGGTTTGATTGCTTCTTTGGTTTTTACAGTTCCAATCCAAAATGATAGGACCTATTTGATTTGGAAAGAGGCATTTTTCTATTCAACACCGAAGTCCATGTGACATACAGAAATTATGTAAGTGTATCCACCTCAGAAACATTTTAGAACAAGCAATTTCATTTTTTAAGTGAAATGAAACAAAAAGAGCAGTGAATTTCAAACTTCACTTAAACAGGTTTCATGCTGATTTGTACCAGCCTGTAAAGGCCCCAAAACTTCTGTTCCACCTGCTAGTGATGCTGCTGTATTGCCAAGTTCTGATCAGTCTTTAATGAATTGCCAGTGCTTCACTTGGGTTAAATAGTATTTTACAAGTACTGCAGGATGATGAAAAAAAAGTGTTCTAAAGGTGTAAAAATATAATCTTTGGGGTGAACAACAACTTTTACCTCCTCATTTGATTCCCACCTTACCAACTGTTTTCAACAATGGTCTGCTGTGACATTTCCTGAAGCTACTTTAGTCTTCTTTGGTGTGGGAAGGTCGTGATTTATGAGCTTGCTCTCTAAAATGAGGAATGAAATCTCAGAACTGTAACAGTGGATTGCTTTTGAATATATATGAAGGAGCTTAATGGAGCTGTACTGTTGACATTTCTTAATTTTTTTTTTTTCTATGTTGTTATGCCAATTTTGATTCCACAGTTTCTGTGATTTGTGCACGTTGGCTGTTTTGGCCAGCTTAGGGAGACTGAGTCTGCTTATTTGAAGTAAAAAAGTATCATGTGAATTCCTAAAAAATATTCTACTAACAACACAAAAGAAAGAGAAGACTTATTGTTTCTATTGTTGACCCACTCTACTTGACTTGGAAGAGGATGTGAGTGCAAAGAGAGGAAGCCTGGCTATCTTTCCTTTGTGGCAGCCCCATTTCTCATACCTTGAAGCCTTCCAGCCATCACTGGGAATTGATTTACTCACTCAGTTAGAGAAGAAAATTGTCTTCCAATGCTTCACATGGTTGCATGATTCTAATTTTACTGACTGTAGGGGCACCAGATATAGTGTCACAATTTTATTTTTTAAAATTATTTTCTCTGCAGGAAGGATTATTTGCTTGTACACTCAATGTTAGTGCTTTTTGAAGGTATGCAGAAGGCTCCTTACCACAGCACAAACTTAGGGAGACAAGTCCTCTCCATGTCCTGTCGAGAGGTACCTCCCACTATGTTAATGAAAACAGGGTGAATAGGACTAAAGCAGTAACTGTCCTTCTGTTTGCTTCGCCCTTGACTTTCCAGACTGCCTTCTCTGTTGAATGATCAAGATGCAGCTACTCCCACGCAAACGCAAAGGAAACGAAGCAAACAGCTCCTGCTCGAGAAACCCAGCAGCAGCACCTGGTGCTTGTTCTGTTGCCAGTCTGCAAATTCCAGAAATGCTATGAAATGGCAAAACAGACCATGAAGGCAGGTTTGCTGCAGATGGCTGAGGCTAAGAAGGTATTTTCTTGCTGAGCCAGTTTTTCCCTTTCATATCATTGTTAAATTAGTAGGCTTAAACCTTGTGAGATAATAGTCTCAGCAGGCCATAATGCCATCTGAAAATCATTAAAACTTCAAAATCTAACCTTTTAGGTAAAAGCTGATCTAGTTACCTCCAGCTGCCTGCCCACAGTAAGTGCATTCATTTGATCAGTCAAAAGTCTTGTGAAACTGTCATGATCCAAGACAGTTAACTCACTTCTGGTTATCCAGGGTCATTTTGGAGTCTGCCTCTGACATGCACCCCCCATCACTGCCAAGTGGCCCTTATGAACAGCTTCTTGCTGAGACAGGGAAGCCCTGCCCTTAGTCATGACACAGCATTACTGTGGCATACAGGAGGTTCCTCCCACCACAGGGGGTTGGCACAGCCCTTCCAGTCACCTTGCACCCTGCTCTCCTTCCCCTTCTCACCTGGTTTGCTAAACCAGCTGCTCTGAAGTTTTCTGTGTGATATCTATTTCAACAGAAAGAGGTTTGGGACATATGCCACTTTGGTCACATTGCTTAACCCTTACTAGATTGCATTGTGCTTTTCTGAAAATACCCTTTTCCCACCTCCCATTTAAATAGGCAAAATAAATTCATCTGTTTCAGATTCAAGGAAGAGTCTACCAACACTGGAAAGGAGGGTAATATTCACCTTCAAGGCATGTGAGACAGGGTTTTTTTGATTCCTCAATAACTGGAAGAATTTTTGAAGGCTGGAATGAGGTGAGTTCCCTTTGGACACAATTGTCCACTGAGTCAGTTGTTCTTACATGTCATTTCTACTTCCAGCCCAGGTAAAGCTTCTGCTGTGACAAATTGTGTCTGAGTAGGTTTTTATTGGCTTCTCTGTCCCACTAGTGACAGTATCAGGAAATCTACTAAGAGTGCAAAAGGTTTGAGTGACATGGTGTAATCCTTTCCTTCTTTCTGTTGTTGAAGTATGTTATCTTTCATTGAGGCAGGTGTATATTTTTACCCTTTCCCTTAATCAAAACTGTAGTTTTACAAATTTTCTGTATGTCATTAAGTCAATTTCTTGTCATGTATGCATGTGTCCAGAAATAATGACACAATAATGATTTTACTATGGGTTGTTGCAGATGCAATGTTATTTTCATTTTAATTGTAATGTAACAGCATTCCAGCCTACTGCATCTTCTATTTAAGCCTCCTGTTTTCTCAGCCTTACTGAAATGACAGCCTCTTTTTACACAATTTTTTGTTACTTACAGTTTCAGATTATTTTCTATAGTTAAAATCAGATTATTTTCAATAGCTAAGGGCATAGATGCTCTTTAGATGTATATTTTTAATCATGATAACATGATTTCCCGTTATTACTGTGGTTTTGCTTTCCTCCCTTTTTAAAAAAAACGCCATCTAGTTATTATTTACATCCACAGATGTTTAACATTTCCTTTTTTATCCCTTCTATTTTAGTAATTTCAAGCTATTTTCATGTAGAAGTGTTTGAAGCTTTGCCTGGATCCTCAGAAGAAGTTGTTTTTCATGATACCTAAATCAAAGTGCTTCTGATAGTACAGGATTTTACCAAGGTCCATTGTTATTACTGATTATCAATAGGAGAGAATTGCTGCATTTTCTTATATTCCATGTTTGTGTAAATCCTTTGGGATGGATAGTTTCCATAATTTCATATGGAATCTGATTCAGGAAACAAATTCAAATTCTTAGTTGTAGCCTAATCAATATTTTCTTAGGTTTTACATTTCTGTTTTTATACCTTTAAATATTTATGGTGTTTTCTTACCAGTTTTAGTAGCCATGTTCAGCAGCTATTTTGCCTTTACATCAATGTAAGAGGTAATTGATATAAGGGCTTTGTCACTTGACTGTCAGCAATTTGGGTACTTATTAAGTGGTTTAAAATGTATTAAATTAAAGATGTAGTGCTTGCTTAAAATCCAATAGTCAGTAAAATATTTAGCATTTATGCCTTCTTTTTTTCTTTTTAATGATTGCTTTTACCATAGTTCAAAAAGAGTTTTAAAAGCTGTATGCAAGATTTTCTCATTCTGGAAGAATGACTAACCGCTTAATTGCACCAAATATAATCTTCTTGCCTGTCTTTGTAATTAGAAAAATGAATTGTCTCTTACAAAGTGTTGTGACTTTGCTTGTACCTAATAAAAATATTACATACCCACTCACTCACTCTTTCAGCAGTGAAGAAACACTGCCGATCAAAGGAGGGAGAAGTTAGTCAGCACTAGAGATGGATCTGCAGCTTAGGCGTGATGCTAAGACACACAAAGTACTGAAACCTCTTTTTTCTTTTCTTTTCTTTCTTCTCAAAATTAAAAACCTGTCCTGCAGCACCAACCATCAATAGCATTTTGTCTTTTTTTCAAAATAGTCCAGAAGGTACACAGATACACAAAAGTAGCCATAATGTAGGAGGGCATGTAAACTGGTGTTTCTTTGACAAAACATAAGTCTATTGTGCTTTCCCTTTTTCTGGGATCCTTAGGAGTGTTAAATTTCCACCCCCTTTCTTCACCTTCCCCATGAATGATTTGGCTGCAACTACCAGGGGGGGACAGGAGATATAAGTGGTAAAAGCAAACCTCATAGGTTTTCTTTCCTCTTAGCAAGGAAGAAGAGAATGTGAAGCAAATCAAAAGGTGTGAGCACTGTTTGCTTGTGCTGGCATTGTCACTCAGAAGAAGCTGTAGGAGGACAGGGAACACTTGCTCCATCAATGTTATCTGTATAGAAAGGTAAGTGGTAGAGAAGCAACTCCTTAAAAATGCCAGTAAATATGAACTGACATTGTGAGTCTTAACTAGATTGTCTTTTTTTGCATCATATGGCCCTAATGATTAGACTTCCAAATTTCCACTGGTATTACTTAAATCACAGCTCCAGTTCTTAGCACTGAAATGCTCTCGGTCACTTAAGCTGGAGGGAGTAGTTTAATTTAACATCAGATTCATTCCCTGTAAAAAACCCACATAGGCCAAAGGAGTATAAAAGGCATAGTCTGGCAGTGTAGGAAACCACAAACAAGGTTAAACCACACTTTATCATCATTAGTTCCTTGAAGGTCTAAGGAAACAAAACATTTCCAAAGGAAAAAAAAAAACCCAAACCCAAAACCAAAAAAAACCCCCAAAATGCAAATACTCTCTAATGCTGGTATGTTTGAGGGTTGTTCCATAAAAAGTAGTATGTATCTGAGGATTTTATGAGCTTTTAGTTATTTGGGAACATAAATGAGTTAATTTAAATACTGAGTTTTCTGCCTTTGCTGTCATGAGACTTAACAATGATGTTTCTAAGCTGAGTGTTACTCCTGAGAAGCATTCTGGGTACATTGAGAACAGGTTCTTTAAAATTTTATTTCAGTTGTCATATCATGATTTCGCATTGTGTAGCCAAAAATAATGAAGGGCTGTGTCTAGATGAGATTTTCCTTTACACCTGGGCAGTTTATTGAGGCCAGGAGGAGACCAGGGCTTGTGATCATAGAGGAAGGGTTACTTAGTACTGACTTTCCCTCTCCTCAATTTGAATGTCCTCAGTGATCCGTATCATGGCATGACCTGCAGCAGAGAGGCAAGTCCGTGCCCTGCTCTTGCATGAGCAGGATGAGCCCCCTGCCTCAGCTGAGGGCACCGTGCAATGCCCAGCAAGGCCAGGCCAGCAACCCCCAGGGAGGGCATTCAAGTCCCAGTGCAGTGAGAGGGGAGGGAAGGGTGTGTGGTGAAACAGGAGGTGAGATGGGGGCTCTTCCCTTTCTGATCCCTGCACTTTGAAAGTTGTCACTGTTGCTTGCAACAGTTGGTTCCTGTAGCATTATTCAGTCCTTTTAACCAAGTCAGCTGTAGAAAACATTAGAATTAAACACACTGGCATAGTTTACACACATTGAATTAAAATAAAATGACTGTCCCTGCTGCCTTTTTGTGTTCTCAGCTAGCTCCATGACCTCCAGGCCATGCTGACAAAGGTACTCAACCAGAAATTGTACTGTGAGACCAGCCTTCCTAAAAGAAGTAGCTGACTGGAACAGAGAAATTAAAGCAGCTAGAGGTTTTTGAAAAAAGAAATGGTGTTATCATGGTCCATTTTATAACCATATCACTGTACTGTCTATAGTTACAGGGAGATGTATAGGGCTGAGAACAGAAAATCCAGGCTATTTCCAATTAGCCAGGCTGAGCTTCAAGTGGTTTTGTATCTCACAGTGTAATTTCATCTTGAGCAGAATCTTTCATGTAGCTCTCATTCTTACTCTCTTTTATGTTGGAGAGCTGATTTTTAGAATTACATGTCAAGTATTTCTTACATAAACGCAGTCAAGCCAAAGGTTCATCTAGTGCAGTACCCTGTCCCATACTGTTGCCAAAAGCAGGCAGCTAGGGAAAAATATACACGGTAGCATTTTCTTCTGCCCAGCATGCAGCTGATTTTGGATCAGCTGTCTCAGCTTGTGAGCTGATTGTGGTATTTCTGTGCATTTCTAATCTGTGACCACCCAAGTTCCCTTTGAACCTGTATTATTTCTTAGTTTCCATACCATCTGTTGGCAAGAAGTTACAGAGCTCTAAGGCTTCAAACACCTAACGCTTGGTATCCTCAAACAAAACATAGGGAGGTTGAATTGTCAAATAAGTGACTCAGAACAGGCATCAGAAAAGCCTGATATCCTGGACCCACCCTAGACAGGCACTGTGCAGCATATTCTTACTTTACGTGGGGTTTTTTGGGTATTGCTGAAATACTGCAGTATATTTTCTCAGTTGTTTCCATGCAGCTATTTTCCAAAGCACAGAGGCATGTTCCATGGATAAGAGTGCAACTCTTCTAGAAAGTGATTTTGGCCAGCTCTTGAAAGCCACATGAAAATCCTGGACTCAAAAACTCGCTGATTTGGGAGCTAAACACCACAATTTCATTTTTGTGTTCAGGTCAAGCCTGGTCAATATTTAGCTCTATACTTTGCATCAACACTTTTGACAGTATTACTAGAATGTTTTGTGCTTGATTACCAGTATTTTGAGGACTATTTTTTCACAAAAAGCTTGCAGCACTCTAGTGAATTCCATGTGTAATTTTAATGCCTTTGGTTTGTAACACTGGTAGCTTAAGAAGTCATTTCTCAACTACGGTTAATATTATTTAATTTGGTCCTAAGTTAAGCATGATGATTATGAATTTGCAAATCTCTTCATGGAGATGTTTACTCAGCTGACTACTAGCATTCTTAATCAGCTAGCAAGCTCAAAGCTCAAACTTCAATGAGGGTTGCTAAAATCTGTTTAAATCTGCAACAATTTCTGAGTTTTTACAAGAATAGAACATTAATTTTCAGCAAGTTGTTCATTATGTCTGAAAAGTAAAGGTATTCCTATTTTTTTCAATTTGAAAGAACTTAAAAGCTTAGATGTTAGCAAACTGTGTTCTAATGAAAATAGAGGGCTTTATTTTTTTAAATATATATGGACTGCAAAATTACAAAGAGAATCTATTTTTTACAAGGTATCTGTTGTAGATCATTAAAGTCTCAGTTTCGGATTACAGGTGAAATGTGTCTACTGTGTATTTATTTCCATGTAGTTCAGATACTTAAACATACCAATGTCCACATAAAGCTCTCTTTGCAATTTTGTGAGCAGCAAAATGTGAACCTAGTTCAGTGCACTTCCTATTCTCTCCCTTTTTTACATTTATTGGCAGTTTGGTCTCATTTTGTCAGTTTATATATCTCAGCAGACATTTGCAAATACTGCAAACATTGTACAGTGCAGGAGATTTTCCCTATTGGTAAGGTAATATAGACCTTAACTGTAGACAGTTAAGGTCTCCTCTGATTCAGTTTCTGTCGGTCTGGGTTGGAATTCTATAATACAGTTAGAGTCAGGATATTCCTATCTTTTGCCAGAAGGTAGTCGAGCACTTTATTTCAGGCAACGTAGTCATGTCATATCCATTTTATGTTTGGTGAGCATACTCTCCTTTTATAACAAATGTATTAAGTTGGTTAACTCACAGAACTCCACTGATTATGCCCTCAGGATTTAAATGCTATGTCAAACAAGATATATTGCATTAACTGCATCATGCAGGAGGACTATACCCCTGCAATCTTGACTTGTAGCTGCTGTATTTTATAACAACTTGTATCCTTGGCAACCAATAGTGTGGAAGAAAAGTGCCAGAATTACCTGAGTAACCATGGAAACCAAAACTGTGTTTATGGGTAATTGACTAATCTAACCTACCTACGTACACAAAATAGGAAATAATTGATATTTAATACCTGCAGACACTAGCCTGAAATTAATCATTTGGAATGAGTTATGTCCTTGGGGCAGAGGGGGGGAGGAGGGGTGGAACCAGGCCTCTGCGTTTACCGAAAGTGTCTCTAAGGCTATTGAGAGATCACTCCAGCCAGCACTGCCTGGTGCTGTACAGAACGACCTTTCTCACACCCGTGCCGGTGTATGGCACAGATTCTCACTCACCCACAGAGTTGGATAGCTCGTGCGTCACCAGAGACAAAGAACTCAGAGCGCTCAGTCAGCTGGATATTCCAGAAGTTTATTCCGAAGGGGTCCAGGATGAAAGAGAAAGAGAGACCCTCGTTGTCTATATTTATAGGGATAGCTGAAGGGTCAGGGAAGAGGAGGCGGGGGGGAACATCACAACCAATGGGGAGAAGGAAGGGATGGGATCAGGGGTTAAGTTACAGCTGGGGGGATTTACATAATTTGGGGAGGGACCATCGTGTTCTCCAGGGGGGGGACTAGGATGTCTCCCACCAGTGAAGCCCTGCTGTACTGGAACCACTCGGCTCCCCAGCAGTTCCTGAGGTGGTATTATCCACCACAACATCTCCCCCTTCTTTATTTAAAGGAAAGGCTTCCCCTACTTGCTTAGTTAAACACTTCTTGAGGCAACCGAACAAGCTTAGAACAAGGAAAATTATTAGGATCACCCACAGTCCAGTTTTGACTAAGGATGTTAGCCATCCTTGAAGTCCCCATTGTCCGAAAAGATCGCCAATCCAGTCTGCTTCTTTTTCTGTCTTCAGTTCTTTGATTTGATCCTTTATTTTCTGTATCGTCGCGTGGATGCTCTGGCTATGAGATGACAGGTTAAAGCAACACAGTCCTTCGAATTCCTCACAGCCATGTCCATGGGCTAATAAAAGAAAATCGATGGCTGCTCTGTTTTGCAGTGTTGCATGCCTGGTGGTTTATTCATCTTCAAGAAGTTGAGAGAGGGCACTCGAGGTTAGGTTAGCATGCTTTCCGAGCCAGCACTCAAGGTGGCTAAGTTCACCTAAGGCTTTTGCTGCTGCTACTCCAGGCAGGAAAAACGATGCAGCAATCCTTTTAGACAATGACCAATTGATAATTTCGCTATCACAATTAGGATCTAATTGTTGTATATTTCTTTTTTGGCGGGCCAATCGAGTATGGTTTCTCCAATGTAGAATTTGGGTTTTGTTTGGTGCTAGTACAGAAAGCCTGCCAAGAGTGCACGGTCCCCCTTGGAGCAGGGATGGGATTTCAAGCAAAAATCATTAAAAGATGGTTTTCTGTTACTTCTTTCTTTTTCCCCTCTCATCCCCCCTTTTTTCATAAGACACAGGTAATAAGGTTGTGGGTTAGGGAAACACATGAGGGTAACAGATAAGGGATTTGTGGGTTAGGGGAACTGCTTGAAGGCGGCACAAATAGCTGTTCACGTGGCTGGAATCTTGCGCCGACGTCTTCTCCAAGCGGCACTGGTTTCTTTGTTTGGGGTTTCTTTGTCAGTGTCTGGTGTGTCATCTTTCGTCTGCTCAGGAGCTGTCACTGACGGTTGGAGGTAGGGTTTTACATATTTTCCTGGTATCCACTTGGGTCCTGAAGGTGTGGAAACACAAGCATATCCCCTCCCCCATACAATTAGTGAAAAAGGGCCTGATATTCGATGGCTTTCTGGATCTTTGATTAACACTGGCGGTTGTTCTTTTAATTTGGCTTGGGTCGAATTAGTAAAATGCCGGAACACAGGGGGGGTCAGGCTCTTCAAACGAATTGTTTAAGAAATTTATTGTAAAAAGGGCTTTGCAGAGTCTCATAATGGGAGAATTGAGTTCTGACCCTCCCTGTTGTTGGTCTAGGACCCTCTTAATTGTCTGGTGTGTCCTCTCAACTATGGATTGTCCTGTGGGGGAGTGGGGGATACCTGTAATGTGTTTGATGCCCCATGAGCTAAAAAACTCTTGAAGTTTGTTAGAGATGTATGCTGGACCGTTGTCAGTTTTTATCTCAGCAGGAACGCCCAGGGTAGCAAAAGCAAGGAGAAAGTGCTTTATAACATCTCTTGCCTTTTCTCCTGCATGGGCAGATGCAAAAACAGCTCCAGAAAATGTGTCTACAGAAACGTGTACATATTTCAATCTGCCAAACTGGGGGACATGGGTCACATCTGTTTGCCAGACTTCACAGCTGCCTAGACCCCGGGGGTTAACCCCAGACCCTAATGATGGCATTTGGTAGCTCTGACAGCTAGGACAGGTTGCTACAATTGCTCTTGCTTGGTTACGAGGTAGTTTAAACATTCTCATCAGTGCTGGTACATTCTGATGGTAAAATTGGTGGCTCAGCTTTGCCTGAGCAAAGGTGTCTGGAATGTTAGGAGCTTTCACCGGCATAGCCAGAGCATCTGCCCTCCGATTCCCTTCAGCAACTGGTCCAGGGAGATCGGTGTGTGACCTCACATGCATCACATGGAACGGCTGCTTTCTGTGGGAAAGCAGAAAAACAAGTTTTGAGAGCAGTTTATACAATTTAGGATTTGACACTTCTTTTAGCCAGGCATGTTCTGCTCTGGCGACTACCCCAGCTACATAAGCTGAATCTGTTACCAGATTAATAGGTTCTTCGAACATCTCAAAAGCTCTAACAGCAGCCGCAAGCTCCGCAATTTGCGGTGAGCCTTCAATTATTTGGATATCGTGCTTCCACACTTGCGTTTCGGGATGCTTCCAAGTCACGACTGACTTTTGGGATTTCCCGGAGCCATCTGTAAAAACAGTTAGAGCCTTGAGAGGGGTTCGACTTTGAAGTTCTTTTGGGGCCAAATGAAAAGCCGAATTGAATAATTTATGTTTTGGATGATGATTTGAAATCTTGCCTGGATAACTATCCAGAGCAACTTGAAGGTGTTCATTTGTTTGGAGTACGTTTGCTAAGGATTCATTTTCCAATGATGGATAGATGCAGGTGAAATCACACCCTGCAAGGGTACGGAGGCGTGCTCTGGCTCTCATAATTAGTTGGGCTACTTGTTCCTGTCGTGTTGTTATGGTTTTGAGTGGCTGATGTGGTAAGAAGATCCACTCTATTATAAGAAGTGGGTCTTTTTGTGCAGTGTCCCATTGAAAAATCAGTCCATACAGCCTAGGTGACTCACCCAGGACGATGAAATTAAAAGGCAACTCAGGAATTGTCCGATGGGCTTGGCGAGAAGACAGGGCAAGCTGTACCTTAGCGATGGATTCCCGGGCCTCTTCTGTGATGACTCGGGGCGAGTCCAGGTGGTCACAGCCTTTCAGGAGGTTAAACAGCGGAGCAAGGTCTTGCGTAGTAATTCCCAGCAGAGGACGAACCCAGTTTATAGAACCACACAGTTGGTGCAAGTCTCGGAGTGTCCTTGGGTTGTTTTTGATGGTGAGCTGCTGGGGTACGATGGTCCGTTCGCTGATGCGGAGTCCCAGGTAGGTCCACGGGCAGGTACGCTGAATCTTTTCCTGCTGGATCTCAAACCCTGCTTTCTCAATGGCTTGAATAGTTTTTTCTAGAGTTAAGTTCAGGTATTTATCATTTGGTGCACAAATCAACACATCATCCATGTAGTGGAGAATGATAGAACGTGCAAACTCTTTGCGGATGGGGGACAGGACGCGAGCCACGTACCATTGGCAAATAGTTGGAGAATTTTTCATACCCTGGGGTAACACACACCAGTGGTATCTGCGCTGGGGGGCTTCCTGGTTTAGGGATGGCACGGAGAAAGCAAACCGAGGAGCATCACTTGGGTGTAGGGGGATTGTGAAGAAACAGTCCTTAATGTCAATGACAGCAAGCTTCCAATTCTGAGGAAGCATTGAGGGCGAGGGCAGGCCAGGCTGTAGGGGTCCCATATCTTCAATTACTTCATTGATTTTCCTGAGGTCTTGGAGGAGCCTCCATTTGTCCTGTCCAGGTTTCCGTATGACAAAGACAGGGGAGTTCCAAGGGCTATTAGATGGTACAATGTGACCCTTGGCAAGCTGTTCTTCTACCAGGGATTCTAAAGCGCTGAGCTTCTCTTTGCTTAGGGGCCACTGGGTTACCCAGACTGGGTCATTTGTTTTCCAGGTAAGGGGAGGGGTAGAGCGTCTCCCAGTGGCCCCAGCTAGAAATCCTGAGATGGAGGTGGGATTACCAGCTGAGTCCCCCACTGGGTAAGGAGATCTCTGCCCCAGAGGGTAAAACCAGAGTCAATTACGTATGGGCGGATGGTAGCTGTGTGTCCTTCAGGGCTTTCTATGATGATATTATTTGTACTCCTCTGGGAAGTTGCTGACCCTCCTATGCCTGTGATTCTGCCGCCTGCTGGTTTGGTTTTCCAGTCCTGGGGCCATTCTGCTCGAGAAATGATGGTTACATCGGCTCCTGTGTCTACCATCCCCATCAGGTAGGCAGTGGATTTATCATTGTGTAGTTTACAATTCATCATGGGCTTATCTGCGCCTACAACTTCTGCCCACCATATGGAAGGTGTTCTGTGGCACCTGGGGTGGTTTTCAGGTAGTATGATAGCTTGTGCTACCACCTGACCCTTTGATAGAAACCAGGGAGTGTTGTTACAGGAGACAGAAATTTGTACTTGTCCACTGGGGTCTATTTTGTGGACCTCAGGTAAAATAAAAAGTTCAGGTGGACCATGCTTAGTGTCCCCGACTACTAGAATGTCCACAGACCTGTCAAAAGGTTTTTCAAAGTCCACATATATGTGTTGTTGATTTCCATTGCGGAAGTGGTGTGTATCAGTACTTACGAGACAGAGTCTCTTGTCTGTTCCGCTGTGTGGTGCGCAGTTACCATCCATGGCAGGGGTGGCAGGGCAGGGAGAGACGGCTGTAGAATTTGTGTCCTTGCGCGGAGCCGCGCCGCGCTTCACCGTCCGTTTCCCTGGTCCTTCTGATGGTGATGCTGGCAGGGACAGCCTGGGGGCACAGCCTCAGTATTTTTGTTAGTATTTCGCTTAACACGCTTTGGTTCAGGGCAGTCTCTGACTATGTGTTCAAAACTCCCACAATTATAACATCTCTGTGGAGGTTTCTGAGATGCTGCTAGTGCTTCTGCTACCCCTTTTGAAACTGCTTGGGCTATGGTTGCTTCAGGAGATGCTAATTTGGTGCAAGCCTCAATCATCTGATCGAGGGTAGGAGGTGGGTCTAGAGGAAGGGCTCGGAGGACTTTTTTACAACTCTCATTAGCATTCGCTATAGCCAATGCATGCAGGAGCTGCTTTTGGGCTTCTGAGTTCCCAACTTGCTTTTCAACTGACTCTTTTAGTCTATCGAAGAATTTTATAAAGGACTCATCGATAGTTTGTTTTATGGTGGAGAAATTTAGAGAGGGAGTGGAGTCCGAGGGAGTTGAGAGCAAAGCCCTGTCAGCTTCTCTTTTGATATCTTCTAAAATTAGTTCAGGCAATTGTCTCGCCTGATCCTGGGGTTTAACTAGGTTTCCTTCCCCACAAAGATCATCCAGTGTTAAGTGAGCCCTGTTAGGATCTCTGTGATATACCTGAAGGAGGTCTTTTAATTGTTTTCTCCAAGTTCTGTCCCACAGCATGTATTCTCCGGGTGACAGAAGGCATGCCATAAGATTTTTTATATCATGTGGAACTAATACATTTGCAGCAAAAGTAGCTTGAAGTAGATTCTTAAAATAAGGGGAGTTACGCCCAAAATCCTTCCCCGCTTTGCACATCTCTTTGATCTGTGCATACGGGAGGGCGTCCCACCGGGGGTTCCCTCCAGCTCTATTATAATGGACAGGCGCTGCAGTGACAGAGATTTTGTTGGCTATTTCCCAGTGCCCCTCGTGTGCGGCTTGCCTGCGTATATCGAGCCACGGGTCCTCTTCAGAGTCGCTGCTCTCCTCCTCCGAAGAGGAACAGGCAGCCCGAGGCCGGGACCGGGCACAGTGGGGACGGCTCCTCCTCCGTCGCTGGCTGGCTCCGTTGCCGTGGGAACCGGGGAGGAGCGGGGCCGCAGGAGTAGCACCGCCGGGGAGGGGGGGGTGAACGAGGGAGGGACCCGCGCCGGGATGGGAGCTCCCCGCGGGGGGCAGGGCTGACGCAGGGACACCCGATACTGCGGGGAGTGGAGCCGACGGGACACCCGATACTGCGGGGGCGGGGCCGACGCAGGGACAGCCGATACTGCGGGGGGAGGGACCGACGCTAACCCGGGAGTTTTAAGCTGATAAGAATCAGGCATGCCAGCTTGTTTCTCCACGTGGGCGGCGCCATGTTGCCCCGCAGGAGGAAAGGGTAACGCGTGGTTTGTGCCGTCTCGCGAAAAACATGGAGTCGAGGTAGGGAGGTTTTGGGGAGCTGGGAAGAGGGTGAGGAGCAGGCTCGAGCCGGGCTGGCCAGACCCGGCTGGAGCAGGGGATAGGGGAGAGAGCGCTTCTCCCCCCTGGGGTTCTGGGGGTTTAGGGACAGCGAGGGAGGGAACAGACACAGGGGAGACAGCACAAGAGAGATCTGAATTTTTCGGCAGAACTGATTCAGTCTTAGCGTTCTTAACAGACTTGTAAATCACTACAAACAAAGGGAGAAAATTAGCAGTCGTTTGATCCCCAGCCTGTGTGAGAACAGTTAGTTTCTCTCCGATCTTATCCCAGAAACTAAGAGACTGAACAGCAGTTACAGAAACATTTGGAAAGATGTTAAAAATCCAACGAACAAAACATTTTAAATTCCCCTTAGAAAACTGGGAATTATCTGACTTAAGGGTAGTTTTAAGGTAGGTATAAAGCTCTGATTGGGGACGGGTTAACTTCCCACCCATATTCCCCAAATAAATTCTTCCCAACACCGAAAGAAAGAATAAGGAAAAAAAAACAAAAGAAAAATTCACCCCGGCAAAGCCTCACTTACCACTTCGAGGCTTCCGAGAGTGTAAAAAAAAAACTTTCGGCGTGGTTCTCTGGTGTTAGCCGATTTCTCCTGTCCCAGACAAACGGAGATTTCTCGGCTGCCTCCTTAAACAGATCTAATAAAACTTAGACCTGTTTTCGAGGGAAGTAGCTGCTCCGATCGTGACATCTATGGCATAAAGCCTTCCGAGACACTTTCAGGGATTTTCCACGTCCCTGTATCGAGCGCCACTTGGGGCAGAGGGGGGAGGAGGGGTGGAACCAGGCCTCTGCGTTTACCGAAAGTGTCTCTAAGGCTATTGAGAGATCACTCCAGCCAGCACTGCCTGGTGCTGTACAGAACGACCCTTCTCACACCCGTGCCGGTGTATGGCACATATTCTCACTCACCCACAGAGTTGGATAGCTCGTGCGTCACCAGAGACAAAGAACTCAGAGCGCTCAGTCAGCTGGATATTCCAGAAGTTTATTCCGAAGGGGTCCAGGATGAAAGAGAAAGAGAGACCCTCGTTGTCTATATTTATAGGGATAGCTGAAGGGTCAGGTAAGAGGAGGCGGGGGGAACATCACAACCAATGGGGAGAAGGAAGGGATGGGATCAGGGGTTAAGTTACAGCTGGGGGGATTTACATAATTTGGGGAGGGACCATCGTGTTCTCCAGGGGGGGGACTAGGATGTCTCCCACCAGTGAAGCCCTGCTGTACTGGAACCACTCGGCTCCCCAGCAGTTCCTGAGGTGGTATTATCCACCACAACATGTCTTGTCATTATAATCATTACAATTTTTATCATTATATGTCTTATTATTGTAATCATTATCATTGGGGGTTGGAGCTAGTTTTTTTATGGTCCCTGCAACCCAAGCTGTTCTACAATTCTATGTTTCCAACGCATGAAGCAAAAAGCTGTATACAAAACATATAATAAAGAAAAAATGAGATCTCCTTTCTGTAGCCTTTTCCTTTCTGATCACACTTAGATCAAATAAAATACCCTTGCACTCTGAGGATATTGTTTAGTCAGTATCTATTATAGATGTCATTGAAGGAATTACTGGATTCTGATCTAGCCTTGATTTGCTTTTGATATGAAATATTTATTCTCTTGTGTCATTCAAGAAACAAGTGTCAAATCATGTAAAGTCCTTTCATAATGAAAACTGATCTATGTTGCTCTTTTGAGTAAGATGTTCAGATCAAGACTGAGAAATGGGGAAAGACAGCTTGATAGAAGGACTGTGAAAATAGCCTGATCTGTGTGGTCTTGACTGCACTCTAGAGCTGCAATAGAAAACTGTAACTAGCTTCAGCTGCACTTGGGGAACTGCTGTGGGAAGTAAGTCAGTGTGTAAGTCCTGCTAAAAAAAAAGTTTTTACAGTGTACTTTTATCACAGAACAACACAGCATCCTTTGAGAAGAAACTGGCATGGGGGAGAGGAGATCTAAGGCCCGGTGCGGGAGGCTTGACCCTTTCTTTCTTCTTTCCTCTTAAATTCTCATGCTGTATCTTTTGTAGGTGTCTGCATTCCTTACTGGTGAGCCTGGTGGGAGAAGATCATAGGTTCAAAGCAGAGGGGAGTGAGGATACTTCAGTGAAATTATTACATTTGTGGCTGAAGTTTTATATCCATGAAACAGCCTATGCCTCATAGTGGACAACTACTGGGTCCAAAAGGGAAGCATAAGGGCAATCAATAGAAGGTGTATTGACGTTAACTTAGTGCTCCAGGCTCACCTTGGGGTGTTAGAAAGCAGCCCAGAGAGGGTATCTGACAGATTTATTAAATAGGGAAAAGGAAAGAATGCATATGGAAGATATTCTGTAAGAGAACCTTGGAAAGTAATTGCAAGGAAAGGAGAAGTTGTTGTAATAAATGACAATTATACATGATGTCATCAAGCTGATTGCAGGAAAAGTCACCAGCACTGATTTAGGGTACAAAAGCTGCTTTAATCAAAGGATAGAAAGGTAATTACTTTCACAACAAGAAATCAGATTCTGAGATATCTAAAGTAAGATTAACTGCTAAAAAAGGCTTTCAATGAAATCGGTAACAATGGGAAAGCAGCAGTGAAGGTCGCTATCAAGTTGAAAGAAATGTCTGAAAAGTGAAAGATAAGAGAGATCATATTGGATGAGTGGTCTAGGTCATTCAGAGAAACACTGAACGACCAAAATATCAACAAAAGCAGGTTTAATGTAAATTTGCAAAAGCACAAAGTTTGATGATAAAGTTCTTTCTATTACTTAATATATGCATAAAACACACAAAGTAAAATCAGATTAGAATCAATCTAGAATGATTTGCATGAAAACCATGGATGTTATTTGCTAGGAAATGGAAGCTCATTAGACAACAGGAGTTCCTGGGAGCAGACAGTGCTCCCAATAAGCTCATGGAGAGTTTAACTGCATAAGAGGCATTAATCAAGGCTCAAGCCTGATGAGCATTCCTGAACTTGTGGAGCAGCCTGAGGGGTGATGGTGGAGGATGCACCATCACAGAGAAATATGATCAGTTTTTCTAACAGCAAGGAAAGAACAGTTTTATTATTCCTAGGATGAAGGTGAAGGGTTTTTTTCTGCCTACCCTTTCTTACTAGGATCTTACAACAACATTTGAAAACTCCCAAAGCATAGCCACATGAAAGGATGGCTCCTGAAAATGAGACTCAGTATCTGAGAAATAATTCATGTCAGCCGAAGGAACAAAGAAAATAGTGGTAGGCTGAGTATCTAATAGAATTACTACATCATAAAAGATTGAAAACTGAGCTTCTAAGCTCATTAGGAGATATTTACTGCAGCCAGTGTAAGACTATAGTAGATTGGTTAACCAAACTACTCTTGGAAAATTGTGATTGTAAATGGCTGCTCTGGAATAATGGTTTGTATGTGACCTTGAATTTGTGAAGAATATAAGCCACTTCATCTGTTCTTGAAGCCTCTATTAATTTAGGCATATGATAATAGATTGCACCAATGGTTGTTTTATGAAACATCCAACATTTCTATTTCATTAGAGGAGACTTGAGAGATTTTCTAATTTAGTATTTCATGGCACTAAGAACTTAAAAGTGTATAGATACACCAGAATAGCTAAATATTTTCTTTCAGGAAAGCAAAAATCTCTAACAACAACTAGATTTTTATTTTACTTTAACCTAAAATCTAAAAGGACTCCTTTGCTTTCAGCAGATAATTGAAATAAATAATTTGCATGGCGCATAGGATGCAATAACTAGTCCAAATTATTAGAGCACTATGTGCAACCTAGTAATTAATTTGAAAATTAGGATCAAGACACTAGTTATTAAATAAATAATTAGTTACTTCATTCTAAGTGACTTCTCTAATTTTTATGTGATTTACTCAAGCATTGTTTACTCTTTTTCAATTTTATGATCAAGGAATTGTGATGCTGACAAATTAAATACTCGTCCAAGACTATCTAAGGTAATACTCAGGGAATTTCTCATGCTGTCAGCACAAAACAAACCCATAAGAAAGTGGGAATCCCTATTCAGATGCTTTGATCCATCAGTTGTTCACTGTCAGCTGGTACAAACTTCAGTGCTTCAGATTTCAGCCAAGAATGACTCTTCCATTGCTGCATAGGGAAGTTCCCTCTATAAAAATTGAGATGACTGTATCAAAAGCACTTTGTACATTCAAAGTAGCCAAATGCTACCCCTGAGACTTCTGCACTGTCAATTAATGTTTAATGTAATGGAATGTTTACCTCCTTTCTGTGGTGCAAAGGAATTCCTGTAAAAGACTCTAGTTTAAAAGTGAAATGGCAAACTTCTTTAGCTGTGGTGGTGTTACCAAAATCAAATACCCTGTGCTTTCCTTTTCTTCTAGTTCACATATAGGCATAGGGGAAAAAAAATGCAGCAGAAGTACATTCTAGCTCAACCCTCTTTTTATTGCCAGCAATAAAGGTGGGTCTGGACTGGGAGCATGAGAAGGACTCTGTGTACAGTTCTCAATTCCTTAAATGCAACCTGAAGACTACTCACCTGTTTATTTGTACACTTTACAGAACATATTTGGTTTGGCCATGGTATCATAGAAACATGGAAGCATTAAGGTTGAAAAAATCTCCAATATCATCAAGTCCAACATTTGTTTTTGTCTTTGGTCACCATTCACTTCTAAGTGATTGTATACGCAAACCTCTGTGCCCATTTATTAGCTGAATTTATATGAATTTGTTGCAACTTTCTTTTAATACTCTTTTCAAAAGCCTTTATTTAAGAGTATAGGAACATCTTTTTACTTCCAGATAGAAGTGGAGAAAAATGCCCCTCTTAATATGTAATTACTAAAGGCTGAACTATCATTTACACAGTCCTTGGCAAACTAGGTGGAGTGAAAGACAGCTATGTGACTGATGTGGGAGGTTTGGAAGAGAATCAGAGGGAGAGGTTTTAGAAGTCTACTGTATGGTGTGACTTTCATATATTTTTTACTAAACAATAATTTTACTTTTTATTTTAAAAAGGACAAATATCTGATAAATAATATATCCATAGTTAGACACAAAAATTAATACGCAAATACAATTTTTACAATATTTTAGTTATTTCTATAATTTAATTTAAAGACTAACAAAGCCCTATGAAATCAAGTCCATTTACCTACTAATGTAGGACACTACAAACTTTAGCTGACCAAAGTTGTAGAGGAGAGGCTACGGCAGATAAACTAAAAAAAAAAAGTGAGAGTTCTACAGAAAAATGAGTGAGCTGCTGAGAACACTGGCAGACAACAGATTCTTTGTCCCCATTTCTTCCACCCATATTTCTTTTTCATTCTGTTTTGTTTTAAGGAAATAATTTTTACATTGTGAAGCATAGTCAGGGATGTAGTAGAGGTCAAAAGTTTTAATGAGTTCAAGAGAGGATCAGTTGAAATTTAAGACGTGTGCCAACACAACCACTATAGAAAACTATTTTGATAACTACGCAGATTATTCAATAATTTTGTAGCATGTTGTATGGTTATTACTGTTGAAAAGAGTGTCCGCCATGCACTCCATACATGGGCAGTATTCATTCGATGATTATTTTCACTTATCTGAAATGAAATGACAAACTTTTCATTAGTAGTCAAAAAAAAAATTGCTTTTTAAAAAACCTCTTTGCTGCTACCCATTAGGTCACATTATACCCTGTAATGGAACGAGGTAGTGGAACTTTACTTATGACTTTGATATTGTTTATGCTGAAGTAAAGCTAAAGGACAGCCCAGCCCTGACAAGAAGGACTTGGCTTCCTAGAAGCTTAGAGCTGTCCATGAAGGAGAAAAGACATGCCTGGGTGATCAAAACAACAGCAGCAGCCTAGCTCCTCTAGCACACCTCTGAGACCCTCCTAGTGTCATGTGGCATCATAAGGACATGGCTATCTCAAGACTGACTCCAGGGACATCTGGATCAACAGGTAGCAAGAATGCTGCAGGAATACAGTTGCTTCGTGATAGTTTTACTGCCACTGGTAATTTGTGGTATGGGAGTTATTGATTATTCATATTGTGTTGTGCCTGAACAATTCAATAAGATTGTTAAAAAACTATAAGAAACCTATGTCAGTCCAGATTTGGGGTGCCCCAATTTGGGTGGTATAGTTCATGTGCATGAATGAATATTTACACTAGAAATTCTAGACTTTGTGTCCAAGCTCCATTCCCTGGTCATCACTGACCACTTTCCATTTTTCTCAAGAGCCCCATGCTCTCCTGAAACACATTATGTGAGCAGATTCACTGGGTTCCCATAAAAATAGTGCTGCCAGTAATTAAGCATTTCTTTTCTTCTTAGCCTTTTATGACTTTCTCTTACACTTTAACTTAAAAAATTAGAGGGAGAGAAAGAGGCAATTATTAAAAAACCCAGTAAAGATTAAATCAACGCTAAACCTTGATGCAAGCAAACAATGAAATCTAGGGGCAGAGACAGTGAGATTAGTAACAGTAACAGCTTGCACAGGGTCACATCCCTAATGAGTGGACATCTCCAGCCCAGCTCACACCCTGGCACATGGACACATCCCTGGACTTCCTCACAATCCTGGCATGGGACAGCCATGGCCCCTTTCACACCTCCAGCACAGGCACAGCTCCAGGCGGCACTCCCTGCTGCGGGGTCTGGTGAAAGGCCACCATGGGGTCGGAATTTCAGCACTAATTTATGCAAATATGTACAGTTTCCAAAACGAAGTTATGTGAAATTCCATGCACAGAAGCCAGGACAGTTCAACACCGAGGCATGTGTGTATTGGCTGTATGCACACACATTGGGTAAGGTGCACCCACTGTGAGCAAAGCACAGACATTCAGCTGCTTCTCTATGCAGGCACAGACATGACACACTCTTGGTTTGTCTCCAGGCATTGCCATCTCTTTTGGCATTTGCATGGCACAAACCTTCATGGGCGATTGGAGCACAGACTAAGTACCAATTCTCATTGCCTTATAATGCACTGAGCAAAAAAACACATTTCAGAAGCACTAGGGACAATGCAAAGAGAGGTTTAAGGATTAGAAGAATGTGATGTACCTGTAGTACTGGCTCATTTTTAGGTAGGTATTGTGGAGTTCACAGGAACAATTCAAAAGTTTTGATTTTCCATTATTTTATGTTCTGCAGTTACATGAGAAAACAGAAGTATTTCTGTTGAAGAATGATGAGTAAACATGTTGTAACTAAACTGCTGTTCAAAGCAGGGAGATGAATAAAGATAGAGGTTTTAAGCGAGCAGTCCAGAAGAGCTCCATCTAGCATCTGGCCAAGAAGCTCCCTGAGCTGGCAGAAAGCTAGCACTGCACCAGAGTCAATAACAGTGAATAAAATAATACAAAAAGTGATTAATCCATCAGGTGTGACTGATGCTGGGCAAAGTGATAGAATGGATGCTTGTGTAGTCACTTCTTGATGAGGCTGCAAGTTTGGTTGATAAAAGCAATATTTTTGATGTAGCAGACTATTCTTGTAAGGCATTTGACTTAGTGTTGCATGGCATCTTGATTGATTATTCAGCGTGATACAAAATCAACATGGCACTAATGAATTCAGGACTGATTAAGTGACAAGTCCCAGTAGTAATTATAAATAAGAAATCCTTACTGAGTAGTTGTGTTTCTCACGACATCCTGCAGGGATCAGTTCTCTGACTTCTGCTACATAATGATTTTATCAGTGTTTGGGAAGAAAGTCTAATGTAAATGATGAACTTTGCAGTTACGCTGAAATATTGACTGTTTAATTTTGAGATAGTTTGGTTACAAAGAGATCATGTATTCAAAACAGTTCTTTATTTCAGCATGTTCCGTGGAATGCAGCCTATCAAAAACTTAAATAACGTGGGACAGAGGGGTTGTTCTTTGTCGATCTATTAGGGATGGTTTAAATTTTTTTTTTTAGTTGTGGGAGTAAAGGCTGGAATAGATGCATGCAGTACTAACCTGACTTGCACTTGAAAGCAAAGTCGGAATCATGCTTTCAATCTGGAGTGTGAGTGGAATAAGACATTGTGGTGGTGTCCTCCAGCCCAGTCTTTGATGGGATGCTAGCAAGGGATAGAGGTTCAGTGCCTAGAAACCTTCTTCTTGGAGAATCATCACAATTGTTCCCCTATCTGCAGCTGTGCAGCTATTCTAGCTGGTATCTGTGTGGCAGAACCTGTCCTGTTCAGCCACAGGCACACAGGGCCAGAATATGCTTGCACATCTTTCAGAGGACTGGATTTTTCCTGTGTACAGTTATTATTGCATGGTTTTTAAATAGCTCCATTTTCAGACCAGTTCAACTATGTTGGCTTTATTGGAGCTATTGCCGGAGAAAACAGACAGTGAAAGCTCTTACTGTTTCTCACTGCTAAGGTAATGTAACCTATTAGATAGAGCTGCATGGCATGCTTTGCTCTGCAGCATAGCCATTTCCAGAGTCACCTAATTTTCTTGTGATACCTGCTTGTTTGCGGTCTCTTGCTCTCCCTCATTTGCACCAGTCTTTCTGTTTTGTATATGAAAGAGCAGTGAAAATACCAACTTAAAGTAACAGTTTTGCTTGTGAGGACTGATTATTTTAGTGGAGTTCTTTGCAATGATGAAGTGCTCCATAAAGTATGTACCAGCACATTTGGTAGGTAGAGTTTCTGAAGGAGTTTCTGAAGAGTTTCTGACAGGGCTGAGAGGACTGAGGAGCAGGAACTACACACACTGACTTTGCTACCAAGGGAAATATTATCAAAACACAGTCTCTATGTGCTTTCACAATTTTAAACATGTTCTGCCCATTATTCTCCTAACACCTGTGATTGTTTATAGTATAATGACTTTAATGCGTTAAGCTTTACATTTTAACTATTAAAATTGATCTTCATCCCTATCATGTTCCTCAAATTCAAAGTACAAGCATTACCCTATTCTCTTGTAGATAAATCACTTGCAAGGTACCTTTAATATAGAACTAATTTTAGACTAATCAGGACAGAATAAGTCCTTCCGTGTGACTCTCAGTTTGATAGTACATGGTTAATGCAGCTCATAGAGATATTTTATACTAAGCCCCCGATGATATTGTAATCATACCAAATAGTGAAGTAAAATTTTAATGTATCAGTATGTCAGCATTTCTAAGTGATAAGCAAGATTGCTATGATCTGATGGCCAAATATTGCTCTTTGTTGAAAATAACATATAAAAATTTCTCTAGTGCTAGGTGATTTCACAGAGGGTTTCAGAAAATTTTCTGACTGATTTAAGTGCCAAAATGTTTATATGTTGTACATGAGACAGCCTGAAGATAGCTGCACCTTCTTAATGAACAAATAACTTTTATTAATAAAGTGGTACTCATCTCAGCAATTAATAGGAGATGATCACTTATTTTTCTTCTTCCCATTTGTCCTTTGGAATTGCCTTAGTAACTCAGCAGTGATTGGGAGAGAAGGGAAAATTCTTAAAAATAACGTGAATTGCATTTACAAAAGTAAAAAGTAAGATATTAGGAACCAGGGTTCTAAAAGATGTGCTGGAAAGTGGTATGTGGAGTTATGAAATGGAGGGAGAAACTGGCAACAAACATTAAAGTGTGTTACATTTTGATAGTTGTTTTATAGTCACTTCAAGTTCTCTAAATAAAGACAGGTCCAGGAAGACTGAGATAAATACCATAAATCTCATAGTTCTGGTTGAAGTCCTAAAAATGAATTCAAGTTGCTTCATTCATTGCCAAGTTGGAGCTTTCAAAACTGCCAGTCAGTATCCAATGTAAAAAGCTGTCTAAAAGTTCTGTGATGCCAGAGCATTACAAAAATTGCCTTAAACCTTTTTCTAAAGCTGTGTTTGGCACACATTTTTTAAAGTTTTCTCTACACTTATTTTGACCAGGAATTTCCTTACATTATTGGAATATCTTTGAAAACTGAAAATCTAAGCTCTAAAATATTTGGTTTCTATAAGGTAAACATTGCAAGAAACCATTTTTACACGCTGAAAATGGCATGTATTGCTATCGGACTTTTTAATAGTTGGTAGTTAGTGAGGACTGAGTTTTCAGGCATTTAATTAGTCAGTTTCCACCTTTTTCTTCACTTTTATAGTTTTATTCAATTCTTACAGATCATTTTCAGAGTAGGCTAGGAGTCTTTCTCAGTCTGATGTTTGTGCCTAGAAAATTCCAAGATGTTCTGAAGGCTCCATATGAAACCAAGAAACAGATTCACAAAGAGATCCTACAATATAGTCCTAAAATTGATGAAAATAATATAAAGTTAGCAGTTGCAGTTCCAGCCTCTAACCCTAAATCTATTTGTAGTCCTGGGCTTCATCAGCTTCTGTTGCCAGTCCAGCCTGTTAGCCAAATATTTCAGGACACAAGACTGTCTTGAGATTGTACTTTCCTTCTGTGGCATTCAGTGTGTGTCATTTAGCACTGATGAAATACAAACAGTGCTAAGATTGTCATAATTAGTTGCAGGTCATATATGATATGAGCATTTTTTTTCTTTCATGAAATGAAAAGCATAATTGAATTAATGAAAAGTGCTTCAGTATAGCTATTGTCTAAATTATTCCTTTTTAAACAAAAATAAACAACCAGCTTTGTTTAAATGAATTGATGAACTTTCACTGCAAATCTGAGAAAATATCTTGTGAGTTTGTTTGTTTGCTTGTCTGTTTTTTAAATTTAGTTATTCAAAGTTCTTTCAGTTCTTTCAGGCTTCTGTTAAACCTCTGTGGAAGAGCTGGAGAAACACACTGTAATATTTAAGATAAGCATGGAACTATTAGTATTTTTTAATATCTTCTCAGTGTCAGTAAATACTAAATAAATAGTATTGCATGTTGTTGTGATCTGATTAGTGAGAGACTATCTGCCTGAATTGAGGTGTAGACAAGACCATATGTCAAAACAAATAAAACAGATTTTATTTAAAGAAGTGTGAGGTAGAGAGATAGAAAGAAATAGAAAAGACTGGGAGGGGAGAGAGAGAGATCACGCAGAAGAGAGTCATCACCCATGGATCCAATTGCATCCCATTCGTACTTCTTCACCCTGGGCTTCTCAGTGGCGACAGTTGCCTAGGTTGTTCAAAACTTTTCACTATTTATACATTTTAGCAAACAAAAGAATTAATGCTCATTGGCTACACAGTTCTCTCATTCTATTGATTGAATGAGTCCCTCACTTCTAATGCCAATTAGTCCCATGCTCTTTTCTTTTGGGTCCATGGCTTTTTTGAGTTGCTGGGTTGTGAGTCGGTGGTTGCTATCTGACGCTGTCAGAATTACCTTTTACCCAGTCTGAGCTGATTTCAGCACCGTTGCTGGATTCCCTTTCCTTGTGGCCCACAAATTCTGCATTTTCTGTGTCCATTTTCAGTGATACATTCTGCTCCCCCAGCTTTGTTAGCCTCCTGCTAGGTCTGAGATGGCACCCAGACCACCTTTTTCTTATCTCAAAGATCTCTTATCCCATCATGGTGGCTTAATTAACAGAGTAAGCTTCAGGTATCCATGAAGGCATATTTGGGGGGGGGGGGGGGGGTGTCTTCAGTGGTCACAGGTGCCATTTATCCCATAACTTGGAGTGATCTTTGTTCGACTGTGGTATGTGTATGAGCAGTAACTTCTTTATACACTTTGCCACATTGGGAATTTCTGCTGAATGTATTAGCCAGGTCTCACCTCTGCCAGGCCTGGAGTTAGTGCCATACAGCTGCTTCTCTCCTGGCAAAGTCTTTCTGTGGCCTTCACAGTGCTTGAGACAGGTAATTTTGCTCTTTAAGTCCTTACACATGTCCTTTTAGGAGGTTGTTAAAAAGGTGATTTAATACAAGTGAATTTAGTTTCATTTTAGTCTCATTTAAAATAAATTCTAACCCCCTACCATGAATAGGTGGTAAATTGCAAGGCACAAACTCCATGTTAACAGCAAAATGATGATTAGGAATCATCATAACCACTTCTTTCATGGTTAAATAAAGAAAGCTGTAGAAAAGGCTTGAGAGCAACTGCATCTCTAAATCCATAAAGTACTGTGGGACTGCTGCCATCTTCTGGGACATGAGACAAAGACATGTCACTACTACACAATGAAATAATTTGACTTGCAGGAGCAGAAGAGGCTTAGTGTTTTAGATATAGAATGATCAGAAATTATCAAGGGTTGGCTCAGTTGCCCATGGCTTTCTGTCGATACCATAATCCAATTCCTCACCATTTTCATAACTGATTTCTAAACAGTAGGCTAACATCATTTTGTAAGTGCAGCAAAATTGTACTCCTATAATTTAAGCAGTGGGGAAGCTGCTTGTAAGCACTTGTTGCACTCTACATATGAGATGTTTCTCAGAGTAATTGCCCTGGAAAAGTGTAATTCCTTTTTTTTTATTTTATGGTGATTGAAGTGGCTTCTCATAGTTCATGTCTAGGGCTTACTAAAGTACTGTGATAATACAAACATATAATTCAGTAGATATATGTGTGTGTGATGCATTTTGTAATAAATTTATTGCATACTTCAGTCTTTTTCTGCTTTGTGAAGGGCTCCAAATAAGGATAATTCATTTGTTAATTTTCTTTTATACTTACTGTGTATTCCATGTGCTTGTTTATCCCCTAAATCAGTGGCAAAGAGAGAATATGAATTTGATAACCAACAAGAAAAGTATGACGAATTTTATCATGAATGACAACAAAGAATTGTTTGCTGTCTCCTCTGGTGAGCATAATTCACTATCGGGAGGCAAGTATAAAAAGGTTGCCTATCACCAGGGTTATCAGGGACAGGTTATATTTCAGGACCACAGAAAATAAATGCACTAAGAACCCTTAATTCTTCTTGAAGGGTACAAAACTCACTTTTAAAAGCAAACTAAAGACCCTGCCCAACATTAAGGTCCTGCTGAACCACCTACTAGAATATGTTCAATGCCTGTACCTGATATTGAAGGGCAGCAACACTTATGCCTGCTCTCTTAAATAGTATCCTGTGGCATAGATGGGATGTTTTTATCAGGTTTTCTTTTTATAAAAACCTGGGAAATTTTTATAAACTTTGCCACTTTCTTACCATTCTCTCTCCACTTCAGGTTGGATGCTTCCCAACCAAAAGTTTTGATTGTCTCCTGGGGCTCTTTTTGGGGACAAGAGAAGTAAGCAAACACAAAATATTGCCTGGTCAAAAATCTCTACTCACTGCATGTGTGTGATAAGAGAAAAACTGCATCTGACTAGCCACAGCAGGGCAGGATATATGGGAACCAGGTGGCCTTTGGGACAGGGCTACCAACTGCATGTCATGAAAGTTGTGTAATGCTTGGCACCCTGCCTTGGGTTTATCTTTACTGTTAATACTGGCCATCAATCTTGTTTCCCTGGAGTCTGACTGTTCCTGTAAGAAACTACTGCCCTCTCACTGCCTCTGACTCATCGTAAACGATGATTTTGTACTCTTGGTGCAGCCAAGAACATCTACCTGTTGGGTCAGCTGAAATAACCCCAGGTCTTGAAGAAATCACCCATGCTCAGGTGGGACAATATTACAGAGTCTGAAGGTGTTCTGGGGGTGAGTGTGTAATAACTGGTCAGTGAAGTGCACCACCCTGTAATATAAGTTAAAGAAAAAAAGTGGACCAGCTCTGTTCAACATTCACTGATTAGTGAAATCCTATTCTGTTAAAACTCCCCATGTATTTCCGTATCATAACAGCAGAGATAGAACCTGGTGGTTCTGAGATAGTTGGTTGGTTATGTGATGCAATTTCTATAGTATAGAACTTTTATTCATGATATCCCAGGGTTCTATTATGCTTTGACAAAAACAGCTTATTTTTTTCTTTCGTTGCTATGAAAATCCACAGAAAACAGGGTCAGTCTTCTATAGTTTCCTTTTGGCATACCACTTGATTAAAAATTTCCTTAATGTTTATAATTCTGCATTTATACTACTTGCTCCGTTTTTAACTGTGTTGGAGTGTGGCTAGCACAGGTCTTTCTCGTGAGAACATTTTTGCTACGTTTCATAAACAAAGATAAAGTTTGGATGTTTTGCAAACAGCGTCTCCAGATTAGGTCAGTTCAGGCTTGGCCAATTAGGCCTAGGGGGAGGTTTCTGGCTGACCAATCTGGGTGACCTCTGAAAACTCTACATATATGGAAATCAAAATAATAAATGCACTTTTCTCTTTTCTTGTCTGAGAACCTGGGTGTTCTCTCAGCTAGGGGCTCAACAGTGACATTGGAGTGGGATTGTTTAACATGAGCAATTTGACAAAATGTGACCATCAGCTTTTAGCTCAAGTACTACTTTTTCTGTACTAAACAGTATTTTGCAGAAGATTGTTTTCATAATTCTATGGAGACAATCTGTCATCTGTCAGTAAGTGTTTTCCAAGTTATGTCCATGTCCCTAGGAAGCATGAAATACAACTTAAATAAGTACAGCAGTGTAATTTATTTATTTGTTGACTTGTTATCTTTGAATCTTATGCAAACCTGTTCTATACATTCTTATGTTAATGTTTTTACCAGTTATAACTTTGTTGGCACAGAGAGGAGGGGGATTTTTTGCTTCAGTCTGTCCCAACATGTTCTATTTTCTTTATAGTAAAGCAATGTTATTTCTCACTGAACTTTTGCTTCCAAGTAGAAGATGTAGAGTCTATAAGATCATTTAGAGATGACCTTTCAGCTGTTCATGGGAGTATAGTGTGTAGCAATATATAAGTCATTCTAAATATGATCAAAGTTTAAATGTATTGTCCTTTAGGTTACATGATAAAAGCTCCTTGTGCTTACCCACAGAGGAGCAGAAGGAGGTGGGTGGGGGGGACTCCAAATATTACCCTGACTGGTTGCTCCCAGACCCATCACAGGAGCCATCAGCCCAGCAATAGCCCATCTCCACAAGCCCAGAGGAGCACATGGATACTCAAATGCAGACAGGAATCCAGAGGGTGGATTCAGAGTAGGGGCTAGCCTGCCCGGTCCCTCCCTGGGCAGCCCCGGGAAAGCTGCAGCCCCAGTGTGCCAGGATGACACATGGTGATGAGTCAAGTCTGGAGCACCTTTTGCACTGTGGGAGATTGCTACCTAGGAAAACAGGACGTATTATGGGAAGCAAGGCAATGCGTTTTGGGATTGTATAGGACTTATTATGGGATGCTGAGGGGAGAAACCACAGGTGAGGAAAGGGAGAGATTCAGATGATTTGGGGAGGAATGAGACTGGGGAAAGCAGGAGGGAATAAGAGGTTTGATTGCATGTATGCTTGTCTGGCCATGCCGTGCTCCTCATCCTCTGTCTTACTAATTGCCTTTCTAACACTTTTCCTGGTTGCAGGATTCTCTATTTGGTCTGAGGGGGTGAAGTTTGTGGGGGTCTGGATGGCACTGCCTGGAGTCAGATTATGGGTCAGGATTGCCTCTGTGCCTATGTGCCAGCCACTGGAGGTGCCAGAGTGACTGAAAACCACTGCCAGCCCCTGGAATAGGACCGTGGGCCACAGGGATATATGTGTCCCTGGTGCCAGGGGCTGGGCTGAGCACTGGGTGTGCTAATGAGTGTTTGTGCATCACCACAGGTCAAGTGCGACCAGACAGGCAGTAGCTGAAATGTCTTGGGAGATGTGGGTGTCTCTGAAAGTGAGACCACGGTGGGGTGGGCTACTAGGAGAGTCCCAGCTGGGGAGATCCACCTGGGTACCATCAGGTGATCTCAATCCTACTGAGCACGAGCTGCCAGCTTCTGCTCATCCCTTGGTGCTTCTCTTTCACTCATAGGTGAAGTCATTACGCCTAAAAGCAGAGATCTATTCAGAGAGCAGATGTATTAGCAGGATAGCCAGAAAAATGAAGTCTGATTTTATGATCTGGGAAGAAATGGAAGCCTTGCTGCTCTTTCCCACTAGAGGTCTCTGCAGATAACGCTGAGAAAACCGAAAATCTCTTTGCCACTGACAGAGCTGCTGATGTCGCTGCTTCTGTGCAGAAAACTGCTTGCAAGACAGACACTGTACAGTCACTTTATAGTCATAATGTAAGTAGATCAAATTCCCCCCATAGTGCTAGGCAGTAATGCTTGACTGCCTTCTGTGATATTGCACCAGGTGAGGCTCTCAACCTATGTCTTTAGTTAAAAGGACTAATTCCAGTTTCATAAGTATAAGAAAACCAGAAGGACTAAACAACGGAAACTCTTAAAAATTAATAGTGAGACATCTCTGGTTTCATAACAATATTCACTCTAAGAACAAATATTTTAATGTATCCTGATTTCACTACTTATAATTCTGTTAATTTTAGCAATGTTACTGGTGACTTGAACCAGATTTAATGGTAGGGATCTGATCTTCCTCAAATCTCTGTAATTGCATTTGTCTCCAATATGGCTAGCCATCTGTGAAAAATACCCAACATTACACACACTACCAAAATTCACATTTATTTAGATAATTAAGACAGCTTTGTTTAAAAGAACATTTTAAGGTTGAGTATGGGCACAAGCAGCATTGGAGTGCTGCCTTTTTTTGGGAAGATGGAATAATCTTTCTCTTCAGGACTGAAATGTTTCCTATTTATTACTGTGTGCAAATATTCTGTTTCTGTTTTAATTTCCAGAAATGAAAACTTTACCAGATTATCTAGGCTGTCTCCGAAACTGAGGATTGCCAAGTTAGCAGCAAAAATGAGGATACCCTGCATAAATGGGACAGAGTATGCTCTAAGCACATAACAGAGGGAGAAGTACTAGAGCAAAATTTCTGAGGGATAAGTAATTTGCAAAGACCCTTTGACTATGTTTGAATGGTAAGGCTGCTGCGCTGACTTTGCACACAACTAACAGCTGGGTGCATTTGAACAACCCCCTGCCGTGCCTGTTCTGCCTTGGTTTCCATTGGAAGGAAGGTTGGATGTGTAGGCTGAGGACAGATGGACCTTGGGAGCCCTGAGGGAGGCCATGGAGCACATCCAGTGATCAGGTTTGATGTAGATTTGACACTTCTGAGGCAACTGCAGAGAAGGCAAGAAGAAAAATCCTTTCTAATACAGCATCAATCTAATTAATGTTGTGGAGGATTTGGGTAGTGAGTAAAGAGGTTAGATACAGGGACACAACCTCTTGTGGAGTACGTGATTTCAGAACAGCTCGGAAAGATACAAGTTCTCACTTTCAGAGGCTTTCAGTGCACCTCAAGAGCTGGTACTGTGTGAGCAGGGTCTATTGGAATAGAGGATGTGACCAGAATACAGTGACACGAGACCTGGCACTGGAGGGTTTTTGAGCACATACTGCAAATAAGCTGTGTTGGTCTACTCCAGCAAAGTGTAGAGAAAAACTCTTTTACAGATGGTCAGACTTGTCTGCTGCCTCTGGTTCAGAGATTGCAGTTTCACATTTCCTATCAGCAGGATATTTTAAATTATGGTGCAGCATTTTTTCTACTATAACATTAAATGCATTCAAGTTGCTTGATGACTTTCAGATTTTTTTTTTAAGTAGTTTTGTATAGAAGAAATCTGTTGTGTTTCACTTGTCAAGAAGGATCATAGAAGTGTATGACTGTTCTGGATTAATGATAAAATTCTCTCTCCTCCGAGAGCCAAGGGCTCTGACACCCCCTCCCCCATCCACAACAGAATTTCTTAGATGGAAGTGTAGAAAAAACTGTTTATTCAGCAAAACCACGCAGAGTGCCCTGCAAGGCACAGGGGAAAGGGAAAACAAGGGGGAAAGGAGTTATTAAACCTGATTACCAAGTTGGTAAATTTTAGTGTCCTTTTTCCTCAGACGTAGTTTCTCCTCTCCGGGCCCCCTTGGGGGGCTGGGCGGAGTTGCCTCAGTAGCTCCCTGGAACTCTGCTGTCCTCCAGGCCCCCTTGGGTTTTCCAGGCAACAAAGCAGATCGAAGAAAAGGATCCAAACGAAGAAAAACAAAAAAAACCAGAATAGAGCTAGCCACTCCGACAGCCATCCCATTGAGCAGTCTCTGGAGAGAGAGAGAGTCCTCCTTCCCCAGCTCCTCGCTCCCCCGCAGCGAGGCTTGGGGAAAAAGTTTTCAAAACAACCCAAGTTTCTCTCTGCGGCTGAGTGTAGTTAAAGTCACAGGACCACATTTTTTTGAGCATATAAACTAATGATAGGGAATACAGGATTATCATAACATCGCTCCAAGACAATGACATACTTAATTTCTGTAGTTGTAGAAATCTTGCTATTACTAATTGTCTAAATACTACTTCTATGTTCTGGAAAGTTTAGATATAATTAGTTCACAATAGAGTAGAGCAATAAAAGTTGGGAGTTGTGCCAGAACGGGTTATGGATTGCAGGAGAACTCATCCTGCCTATAAGATATAAATGATCTCTTATTGTCCTTCAGGGTTTCTGCTGGATTCATTGAGCTGTATGGAATAGGCAGATGTAGGGTTCTGCATGACTCCAGTCATCGCCTTCTTTTCCGGAATAGTTTAACTACCAAAAGCTCAGGCTTAAGTCTGGGCACAAACTGAAATTTGCATGAAATGGATTCCTTCAATTTTGTTATTGCTGTAACTCCAAATTAAATTACAAGTATTTTACAGAGATTATCAAGCAAAAGCTGAGCATTTCCTATTGACAGTACATTCTTTCATATATTGCATAAGAGAATAAAATTCAGCCACTGCTGTCCTAAAAATCAAAATGAGCCACAACAAATCTATTTGAATAATTTTATTAAACAATGATATATTTTACATCCCCATTCAGCAAAATATTTTAACCAAATTATAAAAGCAGGTGCCTTGTTCCATTGGATGCCCACAGTTTTAAAGGTAAATGTGGTTTAAATATTATTCTGAAATACAGCCATTGAGCTTCATCTATGCACCTGAAAAACATGTATGCATTTCTTCTGCAAGTAATAGCAAATTGCTCTGAAAGTATAGAAGTGGCATGATATCACAATGCTGGCTAATTTTGAAATATCTTATTTACACAGATTTATGCAATATCTGTAGCAGAAATAGAATCCTGCTGTAGCAACATGCAGCATTTCTCCATTTTAAATATGTATATTCATATTACTTTTTATATATGTATGTGCCACATCTTTCTTCTCATTAATGAAGTTTGACAATTTGTGACAGGACAGAAAGGGAATTCATTATATTTAGTAATAGAAAACCCATTTCTCATTTTTCGAGAGCCAAGCAGCTACAATGAAATTGCCTAAACCACTATATCACAATTCCCCACCTTTGTGGTTCTTAAGGTCACCCTCAAGGGTCTTCAATTTCCTTATGTTCACAGCTTGGCACCTGGTAATTTTCAGAATCAGAAAATATAAGGAAGCTATATATTTTTATTTTAAGAAGGATTTTTTTTTATTTGAGAAGAAATAAATCTGTCAGGTTGAAAATATTAAAAAATCAGAAGCTTGACTGTAATAATCACAGCAATGTCAATGCCAATTTTGTTTAGAAAACTTTGGAATGAAAATTTTCTGCATGACAGAGAAACTTTCCCTCTTTCTGAAAGGAGTTGTCAATGTTGTAAGGGAAATGGACTTTTATTTTAATAATCAATGGAGTATAAGAGTAATTTATGGTAATAAGACTGCAAGGCACCTAGCATTACTTTTTCTTAAAAAGCCGCTCAGTATTCTGCCTGCTGACAACTGCAGTGGACTATATCAGCTGAAATGAAAGAATTTCAGTTGTTTGGATTAAATTTAGAGTATTTTTCTCTATATCTAAAAGAGTCATATACTTTATATTCCAGTCCTAATTACTAGAGGAAATGCAACAATAAGCAATAGTAGAGAATTCAATTGATTTCCTAAAGAATGTCTTCAGACAGTCTCCAGGTTTATAAATACCAGTAGCATAAATTGAGGAAAATACATTATTTGGGCTCTGCAGTCTGATAAAAGAAGGTGGTGTTTGGTTTTTTTCCTGACTTAATTTCTACTGATGATAAATTTTCTTATTCTTTCAGTGTGTGACTTAGAACAAAGTAGAAAAAATATTTATCTTCCAGTTAGGTTTTTGCTACTAGTGTAAGCAGAAGACACTCTGACTATGAAGACAGTAATTAAAAACAGGAAAAAGTTTGATAAATAACATTGAAAAGCAAACAGCTTTGTATTTATTCACTCTATTGAAATACAAACTGATTCAGAAATTCAGTCGTGAATACTACCATATTGTCATAATCAATAACACTGGTGACACTGCTGTCAATGCTGCCAGCATCAGTTTTGTGTTCTTCTGTGTCCCACCTTGCTCAACCCAACCAGCTCAGCCCTCTAGGACTTGCCTTCCCACAAATCTTCTGTTCCCAATTCTGGGTCAGTGCCTTCAGAATCTTAAAGAAAGATATCTGAAGTGTGTAAATAATTGAACTAGAGGAAGTGAGGCAAGGAATTGAAATGAATAATGTTTGTGTGGTTCTTTTTCCTAATTTAATAGATAACAAAACTTTTTGCAGGTCCATCAGGCAATATAGAATTACTTACACCAAAACCACAGTAATTTCAGTACTGTGGTTACTACATAGGTTTTCTAAGAGGTTTTGGAAAACACCTGTGGAATATTGCACTAGCTTATGGTTCTTATGAAGAAGACTGAAGCAGTGCTCCAAGTGCCCTGCTTCTCAGTAGTGTTAAGTTGGCACTGAAATATTGAGAATTATCTTCTGTGTATGTCTGTAGCTATACCAGTAATCAGCTAACTATCAAAGTAAATAACAGGTAAATTCTTGCCTTGATACTATTTTTTATTACTTCTGATAAATTCTATCCATATCTTGTTTTACACTATTCCTACTGCATAGGGCTTTCCAATATAAACTATTCTTACAAAAAAAGCATTCCAAGTAATAACACAAATTGTTGGATTACAATCCATAGTCAGGGATATGATTAATTAATATGATTTGCACAAATGTTTTAGTCCTTCTGGATGTACCCCGTGACATAATTTATTTCTGGAGTGCTCGTAATATGAATTATGGAGGTATTCTTCCATGTATATGCATACAAAGACTGAAATCAGAAGCCATGTCAGTTGTGTGTGGTTTTTTTGTTACGCATCTCACTGAAGGGAGCAATCTCCATGAACACCTCTGGTTTCCTTCAAAATGCAAGTTCATTTTTGGCAATATCCTTCAAAGATAAGCCTTAAAAATATATAAAATGTATGTCCTTGTAGAGTTTTTGATGTCTTTAAAAAGGTATTGGTCCTTATTTAACTAACATACTTGATAATGTACTTTTTCTTTGAAAATAATTAACTCTCTCTTTTCATTAATTCTGTTACTTTACCATAATGACTTTTTTTATTCTGAAAAATGTAAAAAGGTATATTTTGATGTTCTGGAAATGGTATAAATGCAGATGTGAATGGTATCACAGGAGTCTGATACTGATATTTGTTTTATATTGGTGATATACAGCATTTTTTCCCCAAGTAATATTAAATTTAATAGCAGGTACTAGGAATGACTATTATGATTGTTATTCTATTTGTCTGCCTATAGTTTTGAATTTCTTGTGCTTCACTGATGAAATTTAGTTGAAACAGGTTACAATGCAGAATAACAGCTTAGATTTTTATTAGTTTGAGATGTAATAATTGTTAGTTTCAGGAGAATTTAAAAAACTATTTAAGAAAAGAATTGAAAAGGAGAACCATCATTATATTTCACAGTGGTTGCTATGCTGACCATCTTTTAAGTTCAATGGGAAGCTTTTGTTGCTAAGTGTATCATTATTTTAATGGTCATTCTGCAAAATAGATAGTGCATGAGTAGGTTGTGATTAGTGCCACTATAAATCCAGTTTCAGTGATGAGATCATCAGAGGTGAGAAGTGGGCAATATCACTAAGTCTTTGCAACACTGAATTTCATGAAGGTTGATTTCAGAATTATGTGGTGAAATTGCTGTTGCTGTTGTTCTGGATGTTTTGGTGTTTTGGATGCTGTCCTGTCAAATCCCTGAATCTACTATTTTCTAGCACTGTCAGTTGCACACTTGCACACTTAAAACTTTTGTAATCCTCTGTAACTTGCCAGTTCTCCAGCTCAACTGTGCATGGAAACACCTAAGCATGTAAATATATATCACATCACTAGATGTCCTCCTCCCACAAAATTTCTTCTCCTCAGTTAACAAACTGCTAATACTGTCTTTAAAAAACAGACCTAGAATCATGTACAGCACTAAAAGATGCCAGTGCCAACTCATGTAGTCACAAATGACCTGTTCCTGAAGAACAACCTCAGGGTAGGTCAGAAGAGCTCTGCAGTTACGAAATATGTTTTATTGCCCACATATTGGACCATTAAGGACTTCAGAGGGATTTTCTATCATTGCAAGTAGTGCAGAAGCAGGGCGAGCCCCTTGCTGGCAACTTAGAAAATCGCAGACTGCCTGAACTTTTAAGTCTGATAATTTCACAGGTAAGCAGTTGTATGGTGCTTTCTAAACACAAATGCATAAACCCTTAAGAAAATTACTTGCTTGAGTGTTGTGTGGCCACTGGCCCATCTGTTTTTTGCTGTTGAGGAAGTTCAGGCAGCCTTTGCTGGTGTTTGGTGCTATGTAAACCAGATTTTGGTTTATTTTTCCCACAGTGTGCTGTACGGATGCAGCCATCCCCAACACTAGAAGTGGATCAGTGTCCATAGTCAGCAGGGAAGAGTGATCTGCAGGGCCTACTGTTGCCACAGTGGCCAGGAGAGTTTCTCTGGTGAGATCCAGCCAGTGTGCTTTGTGCCTGTGGTGGTGGCTGACAGGTCTAGGGGGTGGGACAGGGAGACAAGGGATGTGTGTGTGGTGGAAGGCAGTGGAGAGGAAGGGAGGAACAATATCCATATTGTTTTTACCAGGACTTACATCGGTTCCTTACTCCCTTGTCAAAAACCACTGAAATGACAGGTGCATCTTACTGCAGCATCTAACAGCTGCATTACTCAAAAATGCTTTTAAATGCAGATGACATTAAAGAATACCAAAGTAATAGCTGGAGGATGTGCTGGTTGTGGAAATGTATAGCTTGAGAAATTGAAGGATACCATGGACCTGGAGGAAGAGGGATATTTAAAAGGGTTTTGCTATTTCTGTAACACTGGTGCTGAGGGCTGGGTTGTTGTTCCGGGGCACTGGACAAAGAGAGTTGTTGGATTTTCTCTGAGAGGTAATGTGACTTGTGAGAGACTGCATTTCACAGCATATTTAAAGACATTTAAAAAAATGGGGTAGGTGACAGAGCGAGCGAAGTTTCTGAATAAACCATTTCTGAAGTTTCTGAATTAACCATTTCCACTGGGCTTCAAGATCTTCAAAAGTCTCTTCTTTACTCTCTCTCCATTTACTCTCAGAAAGAGCTCTTTCAAAAACAGACATGTATGCAGAAGCCAGTGTGAAATACTGGGCATGAGTTCATAGCTGCCTTCTGGTTTAAGTAGTGTTGCAATTTGAGTTCTGTCTCACAGGGAGGGATGAAAAGGTGTGTACCTTTTTGAGCTATGATTTTTTCCCAGCTTTTGCCTGATCTAGTGTCACTTACAGCTGAAGGATTTCAATATTTTTTCAATAAGCATGGTACAGAGTTTTTATTATGGTAGTGAAAAGCCATATCATTATCAATCTGTAGTGGCTCTTTTAAGGTTTCAGTGAGCAGTGAATTCTGTGAAATTCCAATAAAAATGCAAGATTTTACAGGTGTTGAAAAAGATGTGAGATGTGATTTTCAGTGCAGTTTCAATAATTTTCCTAACACACCTCTTCATAGGTCATAGCTGTCTGCAATAGGTACAATATTTTGCTTTATTTTAGGTTGAGACATATACTGAGGAGATGGAACAGCTTAGTGCCTATAAATGAACGAAACAAGATAAAACCATCACAATATAAAGCTATCAAATGTGATTCAGGAATTTCATGAAAAATTAGCCACTGGATTTATTTTAAAACTGTTAAAGAATTGCTCAACCTGAAGAAGTATTTTTTTCAAGGACCGCTCTTGTGACCCAAGAATAGAAGGGATAAAGTTGATCATTAGCAACCAGTCAGATGTCCTTGGAAGGAATGGGAACACATGAGAAGAGGTCAGTATAAATTTGGGGATGAGAGACAAAATTAATTTGAAGAATCACAAAGATTTTGTTTAAAAAATAATATTTTTGCAATGGGACTCACATCTTTGGCTGCTATTGAGACATGATCTGCAAAGTCTGGCCTTACACAAATTCTATCAAAATGAGCCTTCTTACTTTAAATATAGTAGTAGTTCCTGAGCTGTTACGTAGCAATATCCTGTGAAATTCATGCAATAAAACATAGAGCCTGCAGCATATATGAAAAGGTCCCCAACCATTTTGATGAACCTCCTGTAACCTGAGATCAGCCATGAGAAGGTCTTGCAAGTTAGCTGCTCAAAAGCACAGTATAATAGATCTGTGTATTATCACAGGTTTTGCTTTTGATTGAATTTTTTAAAGTTTTAATTTATTCTTGTTATTTCAGTCTCTTCCATCTCTTGTATTTTACCATGCCCCTCACTGACAGATTTGGGGACCCACATGCTGATATTGTGTCAGAACTGAGTATCAGTCTGCTTTGCAGCATTAATCATTACCTTATTCATTATAATTAGAGTGGGGAATAAAACCAACAACAATAAAAACCCCAGCAGTGCTGGAATTGAGCACTGAGCGCAGTAAGGCATGAGTGTAACCTCATGCAGAATTGTGTTATCAGGTTCCCCACCAGGTTGGAGTATTTTAGCTTCTGTCTCAGTTGTAGTCTTCATCCACTCCTGTCTTTTCAGCCTTTATGAGTAATTAATCACACAGATGCCATGGTCCTAGTGTGGTCCCTACTATCTCTGCTTTTTGCATACCTGCAAGGTTCTTAGAAGTTTCTGTAATGCTCCTAATGCTCCTAAACTGAAGAAGGTTTCCTTCTGACCACTCTTTATGTTTTAGAACAAGCTTTGTTACCAGAACAAAATTGTTTCCCCAAAAAGACTTTCAACTCTGTTTCAGATGTTTTACAATGAATATAAAGCACATCACTCACACAAAGTGATGAGAATAATAACTTATCACAAAAATTCAGTTTTCTGCTCATAGTATCATGCTGGAGATGAAGTATGTCTCTTGTTTTCATCGTAACCTATTATTTTAGTATCAATGACATGCATCTCAGAAGGCACAGGAAAGAGTAATTGGCAATGAATCACATTGTCTCTTTAGTGACAACTGGCTCCTCTTCTAGGCATTGGAGGCATCTGCTGGGATCTTCTGGTGTAAGGGATCCCAGCTCTGCATCTGACCCATGTCATGTCATGTCTGCCACTAGGGATTGTCAAAGCTGCATTTTCCTCTGCCTGGAACTGCATTGTTATGAATGTAGAGAGACAGGAGCATTTTAAAATGTTTTCTGAAAGACCCGTTTCAGCTCCACCAGTGCTAGTTTTCCGGGTTTGGTTCTCAAAGCAGACTGCCCTATGTCTTGAAGACATTCCATTAATATCTGTTTTTGTGATCAGCCACACTTCCTGGCTAAAAATAAAGCTATTTCTATAATTTATTTCAGTCACATTAACAGGAGTTTCCTCTCTGTCTCAGTGTTGTTGAAGTACTGAAAATTGCTTTAGTTAGTTTTCATTTTAATCTTTGCTCTGGTTTTGTCATCTCAACCACCCTTTCTAAATTGACCAGTTAATTTTCTGGTCTTCTGCTTGTTTGTATTTAACAGGATCATGAAGCAGTTTTATAGAATGTCAGCTCTACAGTGTAACAGCTTCAAACAGCCAGTCTACTGACAATAAGCAACAGTAGCACTGGAAAAGGCACCACAAAAATTGCTAGAGCTCTTGAATGACTTATTTCACTAGTTTGATCTTGAGATATGACAGCATATTTACAAAGTGAAGGCAAATATTCTTGGCAAAGGTGCAGACTGTACAAGACTTGAAATGCTGCACAGAGTATAATTTTAAGATTTCAAATAGTGCTCTTTTTTCCTGATGATTCTCATTTCAATTAATTATGTTGACCCTTTGTGGGTCTGGATTCGTTCACACTTTAATCCCTGCTTTCAGCATGTGTGATGTCCCATCACCTGTCTAACAAATGGATATAGAAGCTCCCAGCAGGCTGTAGCTACAATTCCCACACTGGCCAGTAACACAGGGAGCATTACAGCTGGAGAGTGAGTCAGCCTGAGGCATCTTCCTTCTGCCCATTCACCTCTCCTTCCCTCCTTGCTGCCATCCTCACCTTCTCCCCAAGTCACAGACACAGCTCAGTACTTTTTCTCTGCTCTAAAATTTCAAATACATTTTTAAGTAGTGGAGAAAGGCTGTGACTGTTATGGTACATAGCAAAAATTGCTCTGCTCAAAAGATTAATACCTTTGACATCACTTAAGAATAACCATGAAGTACTGCATTCACAGGCTAAAGCAATTTTAAGTGGTTTTTTGTTTTGTGGGAGAAAGGCTTATTTAATTTATTGGCTAAATATCTTGAAGAAAAATTTTAAACCTTAATACGTGATCACAGAATCACAAAGTAGGAAAGGGTGGAAGGGACAATAGTGGGTCATCCGGTCCAAGTGCAAGCATCTGCAAAGAAAAAAAATACCTCCAAAACAAAACCCCACCAAAACCCCTGCCACCCCACTTTTCCGTAATGGAGGCAGTAATGTGGGAATAGCTGGATTGCTAATCCTACTAAAATAATATTCTGTATTTCAATGCAAAGAACCAATATTCTTGAATTGAGGGGATTTTATCACTTCATTTTTTCATGTTGCTTATGAAATTTTGATTACATACTTAATTTCCCATTTTGCATTTGAAAAATACAAACAAATACTTAATATGGTAATTATATCTAGCTCTATTGAAGAAATACACATGTAGATATTACTCAATCTGGTAATAAAACGTTTCTTTTAAAAAATGGAAATAATTAAGTAATGGGTAAAGCTTCCAGGAGTCATAGAAAAGTCTTCATTGGCTAAGCACTTTAACTCAGTTTGAAGTCTTTCTAAAGGATGATCTACTTTAGTTACAAGTAATTTTGCTGGTGGAGGAATTGCTGGGTTAAATTTTATTTCTTTGTTATCTAGGGAGTCCAAGGGAATGAGCACAATTCCAGTCTTTGGAACGTTAATGAGTCCTTGCTTCTTAACAAAATCAATTGCACTTCTGCAACCTTTTTGATAATGAAATAAAAGGTTTTTTCTTCCATAGATGGAACAGATGGCAACAGAGCAGAATAATGACAGCCCTCCCTCCCCACCTCCTCTTTTTCCTTTTAAGTGGTGTTTGCCACTTGTAGCTGGCACAGGTACAATCAAATAGAAAGGGGGAATCACTAGAGAAAAATCAAAATATATCAAAAACACTCTTCAAATCCATGAAATAAATCAATTACTCTAATGCTGTCTTTCCCCTGACATCCCAAAGAATTTTTTGCACTTGTGGGGAGCGGGACACATTCTAGTTCTGCTGTAACTTAAGTGGTGACAGAGACCTGAAAAAAGTAAGAATACGTTTTGTTACAGTAGAAAAAAATCTTGGTGTGATGTGTTGGAATGCAGTGGTATGTTCAATGTCATGCTATAATTTCAGGAATTTACCCTTGAAAATATTACGTGTAGGTGACTGCATATTCCCATGGTGGCAGAGCTAAAGCTTTAGGAGTATTGCCAGGAAATGACAACATACTTGTGAACACACAATGCTCAGTTTCTAGGCTGGAACAGAGATTTTTCTCAATTTATTTGAACATATCCATGAACAGCAATTTTCTTGATGATGGTGAAGAGTAGAGATAGTGGAAAGAAAACTTTTAAATTTGTGCTGAAGTGCTTTATGCTAATTGTTTGAGTTTGCTTTTGCAGAATTTGGCTGCAGGAGGGAAGAGGCTGATGTGAATCCTGGCACTCAGGTGTCTCAGCTGGGGTTCTGCTGGGAAGTGGGAGCACTCCAGGCTGAGTGATGGACGAGCCCCACTTAGAAACTTTATCCTAAGCCTAAGCAGGTGAAGAATAAAGTGAATAATTTGAAGAGGGAAAACACTGTGATTCTGCTGTGTTGCCATTTGTTCCACTTATGGAAATTAAAAAAAAAAAAACAAAACACATCAAACATGGTGGTTGTTAGGAACAAAGCCATGGGCCTGTTCTTGGCTTTAAGAAGCAAAAAGTCCTCCACATTCCACAACCATACCAAGGTACCCAAACCAGGCAAAGGTGCAATGTGTGTGCTAAGACCTCAGAACAGTTGCCCCCTACACATCCAACACCCTTTCCAGCTCTTCTGGTGTGGCTGGGAATGTGATGCTGTTAAATCCTCTGTAGGAAGTTTCATGCTGTGTCCTTTAATGAGGCAGCTGCTGGTCCCTTTCATAACATTAGTTATAGCTCAGTTTCACCATAATTGAAACTCTTCTGGCTGTAGTGCCACTTAGGCAATGGATAGTTTAAGTCCGTATAATGTATACTTTATTGCAAGAATGAACTTAGCAGCCCTTCAGGAAAGCACAGAATTAGCCCCACAGCAACATTTGGCTGCAGGTGAGCCCAGGAGTGCCAGCCCTTCCAGGCTTACTTTTTATCTTTTCTGGGAGCCGATAAATTCTAGTGGTATTAATGTTATTGTTGTATGTAACTATTTCTGGGTTAAACTGGTCACAGAGTTGCTCAGGTTTGTTTTGAATTCACACTATGAAAATGCAGACATATGTTACTCCTTCACACCTTGTAGGTGGGACTAAGGGAAGGTCTGTGAAGCTACTGCTCAGCATAGTCATGACTGGGCTAGTTTGTTGTGTATCTAGATGGAGGACTTGGGAAAATGAATATTACAAGAACAGGTATTGACAAGGGTTTGTAGTTAGCCAAAAGTTAAATGGTTTCCAGTTCTGGCTGTGCTCTCCACCATCAATGGGAGTTAACAGGATGTTTTGTGATTCTTATCCCTTTTAGGAATAGAGGGGATGTGGTATTTTAGTTATATTCAAAGCACATGTCTGTGACAATGCTGCTTTAACTGTTCAAATTGATTATGTCTATTCCTTTGATACATTTATAATTTCTCAAAATTAACATTTTTTAAAGGGCATCGTACCAATGTGGTAGGTTGTTTTGCAGTAATTGATTCTGCTGTGCACTACAGCACCAAATAATGCTCTTGATTTACCAGCCATTGTGAAACCTTTTCTGCTGGGACATCCAAGTGTTTGTTGGAGTTCAGATCTCTGTGAAATAAAATGACTCCAAACTTGTAAGATACAACAGCTTCCAGGTAAAAGTCCTCTATATGGATTTAGACTTGATGTACTTTGTCTGCAGCAAAGATACATAAAAGATTTGTTCCAAGCTTATTATTACTTTCTTAAATGGATAAAATGTTACTTTAGTCCAGTTGGGACATTCTCTGATGTGTTCCTAGGCATTTTCCTCATCCCTCTTTGATTTCCTTAAAGGTATTCTAATCATACTCAATTATGGTTTTGCTCAAAATTTACAAGAAATTAATGGCAACTAGTATAGTTGCCATACATTGCTGACATGAATTTTTAGAAAGGACTGGGAATGGAAGGAAAAATAATCATAGCAGCAGTGCCCTTGCTGCATTGCAACAGTCTGTTTAATTGCTAGTTTCCTACGACTGGAAGCAATCATTCTTTTATACAGTCAGTTAATGTTTTTACCTTTAAACATTATGACGAAGATAACAAGAAGAATTATGAAGAGGAATTAGTTAAGTGTGAAGAATTATGTAATCATGAAGCCCATGGGTCATTTGGCAAAGAGAAATGAAGGAAAAAGGTTGACTTCAAAGTGCTGAAGTACTTATGATTTCTATGTCACTTGTCCACACATCTTACTAAACTGTGCATAAATACCTTTTAATATTTTTTTCCTAAAAGTAGCCTTTTCAAAAAACCAGTTTGAACTGGGAAAAAAAGTCTTAGCTCAATGTTTCTGCTTAGGCAATAATGATAAAAATTAGATCTACTAGGAAAACGCTTTTTAACCTTTATTCGTAGCATAAATCAAGAGGCTCATTTTTCACAGTCTCTTTCTATAGAATTCAATTAAAGGTCAGATTTGTAATGGGGGATCCTAATTATTAATGTATTGCCTATTTTGAATTATTAATGAGTTGATATATTTGCATAATGGGTAAAGAAAATGCCTAAGAACAACTTCTATAGCATATTAAAATCCTTCAAAAATATTTAATCAAAGTCTTTTTTCATGTCCTGGAGGTAATTTAACTTTTTATCATTATGTCAATACTTAACAACTAAATTCAAAATATTTTACAGTTAAAAATTAGTGTAGTTATATATCATTAACTGGAATTAATCTTGTTTTGAACTAGTATACTAGTAATAAAATGGGAAGCTTCAGACTGGGCAGCCGTACTGTAAAAGGAAGATGCCATCGTGTGCTGGACTGAGCATTTTGTATTTTGTTGCAAGGGACAGTAGAAGTTTAAGAACAGTAAAATTTGCAGGATCACGAGAGTAGAGAGACAATCATTATAATCATTAGCCTAATATTTTGCCACCAATGATTTCAGTGTATTAAAACACTGATGGACTTAATTTGCCTGGCTGAGGTCTAGGCTGGGATCATCTGTATGTGGTAGTACTGCGTAATAATGAAAATATATTATCAGAGAATGATGAAAAGAACATAAATTTAACTATGGAAATAGGATTATTACATTCTTTCACCAAAAGTGTCAGGTGGCACCACCATATCAACAATGAGTGCCTGCATGGTTAAAATGATCCAGTGTAGGTGAACCTTATGATATCTCATACCTGGCAAATTATGGAAGCTAATATTAGGACCAAAGGGTATATTTTGATGATAACTGAGTACCTATATTGTTTATTGGCTTTCTAGAAGAGAGACTTTTTTATGGAGAGATCCAAATTTGTTCTTAATTTTTGCTTTTATGACCCAACTTACTGTAGTAGATTATTGTTCCTGAGGCGAAACTTGACTCCTCACTTTGTGTAAAGGGTTTCTTGTCATAAAATGGTGTTAGGAAAAAGAAAAAGTTAGAATTTATGATTGAGTTTTTTTAGGTAGATTGTTTTTCATATGTACACAACTGAGACATTAATGATGTTAGATCCATGGATGAAACATTTGAATACACTTTATTTTAACTTCTCAAAGGAACACCTTGCAGAATCAAAGACACTTCACAAGATTAAAGATACTTGTATCTAGTATCTAGTGTAGATTTTTCTTCTTATTTCAAATGAACAGAAATGCAAAATCTCAGATTTTTTCACCCATATCTGTTATCATTCCATTCCAACCATTAGCTACTGAGTAGCACTATGGCTTGAAGCCACTGGGAAGATCCTGTTTTGCGGTTACTGCTACCACAAACCACATTATCATTAAATGCTTAAGTCTATCTATAGGTCAAGGTCAGGCCAGGGGGGTGACTGGGGAAGAAGGCAACTGTCATGGAGCAGTCAGAGTTCTCATTTGTATTATACCATCAGAAAAATCGAGTGGAAAGGTGGAACTAAAAAGCCCCTCCATAAACTGGAATAGTTTATGTGCAATGAAAGAGTTTTACGTCTAATCAAGTGGACTCTCTATTAGTGCTTAATAATTGGTAGCACTGCAGTAGTTTCCTCTCCATTCGCTGGCGGATGTCTTGCACAGCAGGACCAGAGTGATCAAATGGCACCTTTTGCACCTGACCTTGTGTAAAGCAAGGGACGTTTCACCAAGTGGATGGCATGGCCTGTTTTATAGATGGCATAAAGCCTTTTCAGTTCTCACTTCACAAGGCAGCAATTCAGGATGTAATTGTCACTTGGCAGACTTTTCAGCCATAAAGAAGCACCATTGGAGATAATAGGAAAGGGATCAAGGAACTCAGTGACTCCAAATCTGTGAGTGCCTTGTTAGCACACTTCTGCATAGTAGTGTCCTGTGACTTGTAGGCTACCCACAGATGCTTTCCAGGGCAGACTCATTCTATTACTCTTCACTCTTCTGCTTCTTATATTGCCATCCGAGCACATTGTAATGACATCTTAAGTAATGTGACTAATATTCATCACAAATGGTTCATCAGTTCAGTCACAGGATGAGACAGAGGAGAATAGTGAAGTCAATGAAATCTTTGATGCAAATCTCAATTACTGGACTGGTGCTGCACCAGATTGGTCACATGAAGCACTTTTAATATGAAAGAAATATTTTCAATCTGCCCTCTTCACAGAGCAGAATACCACCTTCACTCCACTTAGAGATCATGGAAATAAACAGCGAAAATTTCTGTCTGACTCCAGAATGATACAACAGAGCAATTCCTTGTAGCACCCCAACAAGCCATAGTTGATATGCTTTATTTCATGAATCTCAGAAGATTATTCCATGGGTCTCAGTGCCGTGTAACTTCAATTACTGATACTTAGCAAATTCTTACACTCAGATGGTGGTGTGAGGTGATTTAATCTGCTTGCTTTTAATTACATCCTGTATTCCAAATGAAGCCTTCTTATGTTTTCCTTTTCATCCCTCCCCTAATGTCTCCTTTTACAACATGTCAATGCCACTCTGCTTGCTAGTTTCCATAAATTTCTCAACTCCTGCTGACTTGTCTGATTCCTCAGGTTATTGAGGTTACCAAACCAATAAAAAGGGATGGAAAATAAAAAGTAAAAAGAAAAATGTTGACACTGAGGTCTGGAGCAGGCTTCTGCAAAAGATCCTACTTCAACTCCCTGAGTTATCTTGAATATAACATGCAAGATTTTCTAATAGAGACCCCAGCTCCCGAGTTAAGATCCAGGTGCTGCACAAACTTGGATTCAGAAGGAGCAGAGGAAAATAATAGAATTCTGAGTGAGAAGATGATCTTTAATATGTTTAATAAGGCAATGAAATCTCCCTAAGATCTAGGTAAAATGCATCCTGTCATAGAGCCTGTAGTGCTAATCCTGCATTATTTTTGCTTGGGGTCTCAGAAATGAAAAGAAAATTTAGTTCTCAACAAAAAAGATCATTGCCTTGGACCATATTACTAGAATTCTGAGACTCTGCACCAAGTTTCACTAAGTAGTAATTAAACCCCTTTGAGACAGAAAAGCTGAAGGTTACAGAGGATTTTAGAAAGTGTGTCAATGAATATTTTATATACTTGCTATATTATTGGTATTAAATACACAGTTACTGCTGAAAGAAGGGCCTGGATGAAAATATGCTATTTTACTAGACTAAAGCTGAGAAAAGATGAGAAGTATTTTAGCTATGTCTGAGGAAGTACATAGTTTGAGCTAAAACTGCAGTGATGGATGCACCCTGGTATTAGCTGGGGCCTCTGTTCTTTTAGTGACTATTTACAATTCCTCCTGCCCTCCATAAGAAGGAGAGAAAAAAAAGAAAAAGAAGAAGAAGGGAAAAGGAAAACCTGATATCTCCGGAAAGGAAGATGCTAATGATATTACCTCCTAGTGGAACTTAAACCACCTTGTTACACATGCATGGTAAATAAATTCCATTGCAAGAAATGTTCCACCGAAGAGTATTCACTTCAGAGAAATGATAACGATCTCAAAAAAGCTGGGCAGTAAGAAATGTGCTCTAAAATCCCTCAGCACTGAGCTGCTGCAGTTTCATTTACACTTGCAGCCCATCAATAGTGAATGCACTTCAGAATCACCTATTCCCCATGATGAGGGCTGTGGCCTTTTCATAAGTGCTATGAAAACTAAAAGGCAAAGTTATGAAATGGATTTGGGGGTGTGTATGTGTGTTTTTTATTAACTCTGACCTTGTTTGGTGAGAACAAACTTTGGCAGAGAAAGACAAACAGAAATGCTTCCACAGAGCATATTTCCATAACATAGGCCTGTCCTATAAATGCCTGTGGAACCACAAGAAACTTAAGCTGGTGGCAGAGTGGCTATCAGTAAATGACTTGTTGAAAATTTAATTCTCTGAATACATCATGTGGTTTAAGAGACAACATATTCTAGAGTAATCCTCCATCCTTATGCTGTTTTTACTGGGTGACAGCACTTGCAGCTCTGGGGCTTGCAGACCTTGGTGGAAGCAATATGTGCCAAAAGATGCAGAAGTATTGGCAGATGCTTTTAAAGTTTTAAGAAATATCCTAAACCCAGTTACATAAGTGAGGAATTTTTGTATGTATCCAAATCAACTGAAAGGCATCAGCAAAAGCAAGATGTATACAGGATTAACCCACGCAAAGTGGGAATTAGTAAGGATTAATATCACGTGGGCCCTTCTTCTGTTTGAAATTGTCAGTAGCATTGCTTGTTAATGGTGTTGGAAATGACTGGTTTAATGATATTCCACTTTCCTGCTAGATATGCAGATGGTGCCATCAGATCAGGTAAATCAGGCAATAGTTTGCTGATCATTTTCAACAACATTAAGTTTTCTATCTGTAGTTCCCTTCTGTCTTTCTTAATCTTTTTGTGTGTCCTCTTCTTCAACAGAGCTGCTTGTGACAGACATTAGGATTTATGATCAGTGAGCACTAATGCAATTCAGGACTTGGGAGCTGTAGAACAACACAAGAGGATAATAAGGTGGGTTTAAAAAGTGCCTATGATAAACAACCCCATCTCCTAACACTGGTAATTATTACATTGGTAATTATTTTTGAATGCGTAGGGATAGAAAAGAACATTTTTTAGCTGTATCCCAAAACTTCATCATTCAGAATGAGAGTTGCAAGGAGCAGTGCCTTTCACAAATTAGAGAACCAAAACAGCCTATTGAATACTGTCAGACTGGAAATCTTATGCTTCCTGTAAAACGTGTTTTCCCTGCAATTTCTCATAGGATTTTTTAAGACACAGCTGCTTATTTGTGTTTGAAACACACTGTTTTAAACCAAGAAATATCTGAAAAAATAGTCAGCAGTCATTTCATCTTAAAGATAGGAACAACTCAAGACTCAAATTGAAACTACTCAAATTTTTGGAAACTCTTCTACCACACTCACATTCAGGGTCAAGCTGTGAGAGTACAGAAACATAATCTGAGTTCTGCTCATTTTGAATACCACGACTTTTTTGTACTAAGGAAAGTTAAATGGAGGCAGTGTCATTACTGATTACCACTTCTGCACTTTTCCCCAGTTAGTAGCTTCCCCTTCAAATTGTAGCTGCATTCATATGCAAATCACAATTCAGCAACACAGTCTCTTAAAGTGGGTATTCCAGGAACAGCAGTGCTTTAGGTATAAGCAGTCCTTGAAGCATCTCAGAGTCTCATGTTTCTTTAATTTGTCCTAGGCTCTGGAGAGCAAAAGACACATGAATAACTTGGATGTGTGTGGTGGTTTTGATTGGCCCAAAACATCAGTGAAGTGTTTTTAACATCTAGGAGAAATTTGGACTCCTCAAAAGCTGTTGTAGTAGGCCTAGGGGGGTGTCTGAGGGGTGGGGTGTGGCACAAAGATGTCTCCTGTGTGTCCTGAGTGCAAGTTCTGGAAGTTTTTACATCAAGTCCAGCAGAGCCAATCTCTGATGGCTTTGAAGGTGATGGACATGCTACAGGCCAAGTTTGGGCCAATTGGAGGTGCTAGTTACGCCTCTGTGAAAACATATTTTCTCTGTGAAAACAAAAGTTTATTTTTGCCTGCATTTATCCTCCAATTCTGTTAGGTAATTAAACACTTTTTGCATCTTTAAGCTTGGAGCCTGGTTGCCCTCTTTTCGTGCGTCCTCCTGGCAATGTCCTGTCTAAAACCCATGACAATGTGGTATTAGAGGGGAAAATATCCTTCAGTATGTATGTATGAATATTGAAATCTAAAAGTGTAAGGCAAAGAATAAAGTGGTATCTGTAAGGCTGTAAGCTGAGAAGATAAATCAGTGATATGCTTTGTACCCACTGAATAACATTTATAGATGATTATGCCTTCAAGTGCAGTTGGCACTAATTTAAGAGTAATCTCTCATAGGGATGTGAATAGGTTTTTTGAATTTTCTTTCATAGCTGCATCCAGGTGTATGTGTGCTGTCTACCACCTACCTACAGCAATCCCACTTTCATGAGAAACCTGAAAAATAATTGAAAAACTTTGCAACCAGTTTTCAGAAAGTAATTAGAAAATAGTTTTTTATTCTTGATGTTCTGCCTTCAGCTGGGTTGGAGTGAACTTCTCAGTAGCTATTACAGTGCTGTGTTTTGGATTTGTAATGACAAAGGTGTTGACAACACACTAACATTTTGGTTTCTTGCTAAGTTGTGTTTATTCTAAATCAAGGACCCTTTTTCCTCTTCTCATGCTCTGCCAGTGAGGAGGTACGCAAAAAACCAGACTGGGAGGGAAATAAATAGCTGGGACAGGTGACCTGAATTGACCAAATGGACATTCCACACCATGGAACATCATGCCTGGTGTATAAACTAGGGGAGTTACCAGAAGGGTGGACTATCTGTCTTTGGGAAGAGTGGTCTAGCATTGGTCAGTGGATGGTGAGCAATTTCGTTGAGCATAGTTTGTTCTTTTTCTCTTTTTTTCTTTTTATTATCATCATTATTATTATTATTTGTGATAATCATTGTATTTTACTTTATTTTCCATTAATAAACTGTTCCTATAACAACATACAAATTATACTTCAATTCCCCTCCCATTCCACTGGGGTGGGGGGTAAGTAGGGAGACTGGGCAAGTGTCTGCCTGTGTTTTATCTCCAGCTGAGCTTAAAACCTTGACACTCATTTATCCAGTGATCATAGGTAAAGCTTCTGCAGCTCAATAAACAGAGCTCTTGAAAACATGGCTTTGAACTCTCCAGGCACTTCAACAAAGTCTTTCACCTGCTAATGCAACCAATGACTTGAAGATGAAACATTTGCTTCCCATGCAGGTTGTTACTGTCTCATAGGTACACAAACTGCAGGTGGTAACTGTCCTCTCAAGATTTAAAACAACCTCTCCTCCTTTTTTTTTTTTTTTTGCCTTTTTTTAATTACAAAAGGTTACAGTTGACACTGTAGAACAGAGAAATCTTTAAACTGTGTAGAAAATCTTCATTATAATATGCTACTCCCTAAGGTCAGGAGAGACCTCTACCCTCTCCTCACCCCCATCACCCTGAAGAGCTGTACTTTTTAAGACTGCTATTGAGCAGCAACATCATCTCTCAATTCCATTTTACTGTCTTTTTAATCTGCTAAATGTAGCTGAAAGATCAAAGAATTACAACTACCCAAACAGAGAAGTCCAGATGTAGCTTGCCATCAGTTGAAAAATATCATTGTAAGAACTCCTGAGTTCTTTATCCTTATTATTTCACCCTGTGCCACAATGAGAAACCTCATCCTCACTTTTCAGCATATTAAAAAAAAAACATTGATCTTGTATTTTTTCTTCATTTTTGGAGTACCTAATCACAGAATAATTTCACTTTCAGCAGTGATGTTCTGTATTTGTTAAACATTTTGAGCACTCAGAGCACTCAGGAGTGCCTATCCTGACCCCAGCTCTTAGGTATAGATTGTTTGTGTACTGATTTAGTAGGATAAACACTCTGGTAATGCTAATTAGAGATCCTCTTGTAGCATTTCACATACTGTCTAGGTCTCTTTACGTTTATTATGATCTTTTTTCTTTTCTCTGTAGTCCTTATTTTTGTAATTATATAAATAATTATATCTAAAAATGAATGTGGTTGATATCCCTGAAATACCAACATTTCCATATTTTTACTTTCAAAAACAAAACAACAGTTTTATGCTCAGCATTGGTAAATTTTACAAAAACTTTAGGCTTAGTATTGTTAGCTTTCTTGAGCAAGTTCAACTCCTGATGAAAGATGCCATGAGGAAGTCCTATAATTTATTGATTTTTTTCATATTCAAACTGGTTTTAATAATTAGGCATCAGAGTAACCTGTAGGATGTCACCAATTGATAGTTACTCTTGTGACAGTCATCCTTCTTGGTTTTGTGCTTAATTTTTCTTTCTTACACATGCATGCCACACAGCCATGCCTTTGCTTTTAATCTTCATTCTTCTCTCATATTCTTCCTACTCACTGATGTGCTTTCTGTACTGTGGTCCAGTTGATCTTCTTCATCTTATGTCTCTCTGTAATGAGCTTGAATTTCTTGTCTGGAGTGATCACAACACAATTGGCCTAATGTTTTCCTCCTTGGCTCTTGCAGCATTTTCTTTCCACTGGATCCTTTCTCTTCTCCCCTAGTTGTTGTGGGTTTTATTCTCTCACAGTCTCTAGTGGATTCCAGAGCAGCACAAAGTGAGAGCGTTCACTAGGCTGGGAGATTGATGGTGTAGGAGGAGCAGGAGATATTCTGTAACCCTCCTGGTAAGGTGGACTGCGGAATTGGTTTGCCTTAGTAAAAGTGACAGATGGATAGGCATTCTCTCAAGGTGAATTAGAAAAATAAATATTATCTGACAAATATTTGAGGTGATTACTACTGCAGCAGCAGAACAAGTCAGAACTCTCTCTGTGCCCTTATTTACTCTAGTTTTCCTTTTGCTATTCATCCTTAAATACCTCTGTTCTCTCTAAAGAATTTAAAGAATCTTGTATATGAAGCCATTCATACCATTCACAAACAATGGTTCCCCAAGACCTAGCCACAGACAACCAGTTCAGAGTACAACTAAAGAACAACACGGGTTGCTTTCTTCAGCTTGCTGTGCACCTTCTTAATGATATTCTCCTCACTAATTTGTGGGAAGGAGATTTTTCTCTTCTGTCTCCATTATTTGCACTGGTTTTAATTAAACATATGCTCTGACTGGGACACGGGTAAAAGGACAGTTGTGCTGCCGTTTGAAAAGAGCAGCTTGCTCTCTCGGACAGTTTTCCCAAGCTTTCAGAGCTCTAATTAAAATCCACTGAACACATGAGCAATGTTGGCACAGTACTTTGGAAGTGTTTGTTACAACAGTGTCAAGGAGTAGATAAGGTTTTTAGGGGATTAGTGTAAGGTGTTTTGTTTCAGGTGGATTATTTCTAATGAATGGGTCCTCTTTCTTCTGCTTAGGAAAAAGGGCTTTATTTAACTTTAAAAAAATTATTGTATTTTGAGGACTTTGTGAGCAAAATAATTATCCTACTTATAATTTCTAAGATATTTTTAAAAGATTGAGCAATAAATCTTCATGTTTACATTCCTGATTAATAATGAGAGCCTTCAAAAGTTTCTGTGAGTCTGTGAAAACCAGAATGTGGCTGCACACACTGGAGGCAGAGCTGTGATATCCAAGGAAACCTTATATATGCGGGTGAATAAAGACTGGAGTGCTCATACGCTGTGTAACTCTATTCACTTTGTTCCTTATGTGAATGTGATGTGAAAAATAATTTCCTACATCTCCCAGGTATTGCTGTTCTGAAAGGGTCTGGAAAATAACCAAAGTGTTAACCATGTCTTCACTTTCAGCACTGTTTGTCCTGAAAACCTGCAGGAAAGGCCGAGTATTTGAATATCATCTTCAGCAAAAATAAAAAAGAAATAAATCTATTTTATTGGAAGAGTGTAATGAGCCTTTATTGCATATTAAATTTTAAGCTGTATCTTTTAGCTTTCAATACTGTACTGACTAATTAGAGTATGTGAAATTATCTTCTGCCAATAAATTGCAATACATATTCATAGTTACATGGATTTCATCTTTTGTGAAATGGTCCTTATAAAAACAGTAATAGTTGGTATGTCATTAGAGCATATCAGCAATTAATCCTTAAAATGATCAATGGAAAGAATGTCCTTTTCTCTCTATCTCTGGTTTATTTATGTGTTCCCATTAATTATGCTTAATTTTCTGTTGGCACTTTTCTTCTTAATGTAATTCAATTTAAGCATATCTTTCAAGAGACTTATTAATAGGTAGGGTCATTTATATTGTGTAGCACAAATATTTTATAATCCACTAATCTTGACAAAAAGGCAATGCCTTCCTCATAAAAAATGTATGAAGAGTAATGGTTCCCTATTAATAACTTATTAGGTCAGATCACACAGTTTGAAGTATCTATTACACTTTAATTTTATCAGATTTCTTCCTTTGGAACCTGCTACTTTTTCTTTATCTTTTATTGAGATTATTTTTAACCCAACAGCTGGATTCCTTGCCAAAACCAGCTTCCTATGGCTGTTGTTTCTGTAGAACTACCCAAGCAACCAGTTTTATATACTGGGCTTTATGGAAACTGTGCAATGCACCCAGCAGTGGGAACTCAGATTACAATCCCACTTGAGTTTTATATTTTCAATGACAATGCAATGCCCATGACACTGACTAGTTCAGCTTTCCTGGTGAAGCAGGATTTTGGCTGGTAAATGCCATTTGCTTTTGCCCATTGACCTCTGTAGATAATGCCCTGTCTGAGGATAATGAGTGGAAACTTCTTCACAAGAGTGTGTGTATCTATTTCTAAAGGCAAAACTATGGCTTTGTGGGGACCTGAGGGATGAGAAGTGCTTTGGGATAATTTCATCCTGGTTTGAAGACCCATCCCTGTGAGTCACTCTCCTGATATCGATGTCTTTCTGGGGTTTGATTTCCAAGCAGCATAAAGGGATAGGCTCAGCTCTGTTGCTCACCTCTGAGCCCTTTTAGTTCAGGGGCTTGGGATAGAGGCAGGTTCAAATGAGTCAAAAGCAGCTTCTTCAAGACAAACCATCATCTATTTGTCCACATAAAGGTGGACATAGAATGCAAAGGGAAAGACAAGAGCAGTAAAGGTTTGCACACACTTTTCTATTTCCCAACATTTAACTTTTCCTTTGTAAGCTTTTGCTAGGCTTTGGAGAAGCCAACCATCCAAACCATGGAATTTTCTTTTGTTCACTGTCCTCTTGTCAGTCAATTTTCACCAGCAGCTCCTGATGATTTATGCAAAGCTAAGCTAGGTGTTCTTGTACTTTTTGATTCCAGCTTTATTCTTGGAAAAGTATCCTTTTTCCATCTGACTGGACTTTAGCTGGGTTATTCAATAGTTCTTCTCAATTCTTCTGCAGCACTTTCTCTGATAAGAGCTTATTCTTGCCATTACTACATTTTTTTTACCTGTTTTCTGCCCTTGTTAGACAATGTCCTATCATGCAGCTCTGAACATACATAGTTTGGCCCTTCAGCTTGTCACAGGTGCTGTCCTGAATAATGCTTTACAGGCTTCCACTTCTCAAGTGAAAATGTGTTTCCAGGATATCCTTTTGCCAATTTTAAGGCTGCCTTCTCAGTTTCTGCTTTGTAAGAAATAGTTGCCTCAGTAATTTGAGTTAGATTTTAAAGAATTTTGTATACTCTTTTTCTTTTTTGAGACTTGCAATTTTCTTGAGGAGTCAGCTGTTCCTGTTAAGAGTAGCTGTGCCTGCAAAAGATGAACTCTTCAAGATGTAAAACCTGGAGTCAGTCAGGCAAGATAGAATGTCCACTGCACCTACCCAGTGCTTGCTGTGCACAGTGGTGTTTCATGGAGTGCTCTTGGTTACTCATTGCTGTGTTTTCTGCAGAAATATTTGAGGATCACAAGTGGAACAGGAGACTTATCTGCATTTACTATGGAGTTTTATAACGTGAAACACATTAGTATCTGTCAGTATGGCTACAGGCACTATTATTTGGGTGTAGAAACCCTTTTCTGATTATCAAGCCAAAATGTACATAGGGAAAAAGAAGAAGACATTGTGCAATTGTCCCGCTTATGCCACTGGTGTGGATAAAATCCATGTTCTAGCAAAATCTAGTTATGTATTTATAATTTGGAGTAGAGGATGGAAGCAAATAAAATTTTAGAATAAAGTTATCTGTTATTACCTGGAGAAATAAGCTATCAGCAACCTCAGAAAGGCAAAAGTTTGCATCTGGGGTGGAATAGTCTCTTGCAACAGCAGAAACTGCATCTGACCGGTTTCAAACCAGCATTTTAGAAAATAATTTGGGTAACCACGTAGACCCAAGTGATTGACAGGGTGAGAAAAGTGATGGTTCCAATGAATTTAGCACTTATGAGGTGTGCATTTGGAGTATAGTCCATGACTTTGGGACACCTCCAGCCCCAGTGCAGGAGGGATTTTGGCAAACTGCAGAAGAGGGAAACTGAGGTGGTCAGAGGGATGGAGAACAGAACATACAAGCAGAGGCTGAGAGAATGGAATTTCTCATTGGTGGGACAAGCAGCAGGTGCAAGCTACAGCTAGAAAAGTTTCAGCTGTATTTAACCTCAAATGTCTTTGTTTTAGGAGTGGTTATGCACTGGAACAATTTGCCCAAGAAGACTGAGGGTTCCACCCCATTTAAAAGAGCTGGTGGAGACTGAGCAGCCTGATCCAGCTCTGAAGAGCACCTTTGCTCCTCCAGCGGATGATGTAAATTTGGTCACAGGAAGATATATGGAGCAGGAATAAAAAGACAAAGGTATGGATAAGGAAGTCCTTGAACCAAAACACTCAAATCCAGCTGCCTTTTATGTCAATGTACCTGTTTTTCGCCAGCTTCTGCATTCAGACTACCAGTGCTTGCGGCTCTTTGTGCTCCAGTGCGTTCCTACGTAGCCTAGCAAATAAGCTCCAGCTGAGGGCATAATGGCATCACTAATTTGTTTGTACATAATTTTCAAATTTCCAGAACTTGTGCTGAGAAACAGGTGAAGTTGCTTTACCTTACACAAGCAGTGTTTAATCAGAATAAGAAACAAAACAGGCAGTGATCATAATCAGACAGTAAAATGAAAGGCTAGGTAAAACTTGCTTCTCACTCTCCCTCACTTCTTGTCTGGTTAGATCACTGATCTTTAAATAAATTTGTTTCAAGATTTTAGCCAGAGGTAAATAGTTGGTCTCTAGATAATGCTCTGTTTAGAAAAAACAAAACAAACCAACCAAACAAAACCCAACAAACAACAACAAAAACAATACCCAAACCAAATAAACAAAAAACCCCAAACCCAAACGAAAAAACACCAAAGCAAAAAACCCCCAACAAACTTAGTTTTCTGTTTGTGGTTGGAAAGAGCCCAGATAAAAAAGCCTGAATCTGAGTCCACGTGCAATGATGTGTGGAGATATTCCTGCTGCTTGGTAGGTGGAATAAAAGCCCTTTTTTGGGGGGTATTTGCAGCATCAGCAGTTGCAGTCTAATATATTTGCTTTTCTTTTAAATGAAAACTGTGGTCTAAAAATAGACACTGGTATTTACTGGAAGCTTAAGCCTGCTAAGTTTTACAGATTTAGAAAGTTCACTAATCACTATCAATTAAAAAGGCTTCCTCATTGTTGCATAAATTAGGATGATGTAGGCTATTACAGAGCCATCTCAGAATACTTATTTTGAAAAAGTTTTACCAGAGTGGTGCTTAATAGTAACAGTCAAGGCTTTTAGCCTGCTCCAATTCAAGCTGTTTATTCTAAATATCTTGTAAACTCAGCAAGAGCATGTTACAAGTGTCCTCACATCTGATTTCTGTAGGACAATGTCCGAAAGTCAAGAACAGGAAGGCAATACCTAAAACTTTGAATGTCTGGAACAGCTGGAAGCACATGATACTCCCACAAGATTCTTACAATAAGGATTATGACCTGTAAGAAGTGAATTTTTTTTTTACATTCTTGTTAGTGAAAATAAAACAGTATTTACTTAGTAGTGTCTTCCTGAAAATGCTTGGATGTACGGAAAGTTTCTTGGATTGAGTTCCTCTCAATTATGCCTGTGTCAATGCTTCTGTTAAGGTTCCTATTAGTTTTTCAATCATCACAGGCCTAACTCAGAATATTTCCAGTAACAGAAGCAAAATGCTTTGGTTCTGTACAGATGACAGTGGGTTTATACAGAGCTCTTCAGCACTATGTTTAGCTTTTAATTCAAGGCAGAGCTCATGACTTTGCTGTTTTCCCTCAAAGGCTTCTTAAAATTTGTCAAGGGGAGGTGGTCTCTGCCCTCATTGCAGTGCACTGTGTTAAATCAGAGACACTGCATAAAGACTTACAATCTGGTTAATCCAAGTCAGAACTGATAGACTTTTCTTGGAGTTTTGTCTATTTAAAGCAATCACTTAAGGCTGGATGTCATGGGGTACCAAAATGAAAATGATGTTACCTTTGTTTAATGGTGTTAACTGGAGCTGGAGAATTTGAATACTGAAGTTTCCTTCATCTTCAAATGCTACAAGTATCCTGACCCCTCTAAAATGATTCTTTGAGGAAAAGTAGAAGTGGTGAAGACACATGAAGACTGATGAAGGTTTCCTCATATTCTGCATTGTACATGTAAAGATTTTAAACAAAACAAAAAAAAGTGCATTTACCTGATGGGAGCATGTATTAAATATGTATACCTCCTATCCAAATAATGCTTAACAATTTTAACGTTGTGGCTTGATCTAAACCTACAAAAATGCAATATCAGATTGAATAAAGATGAGAATGTGTAAGAAACTCACAGCTTTTTAAGTAGTGCTGGGGTACCTGGAGAGAACAGCTTTCATGAAAACTGCGTTGACTGCAACACTTATAAAGATGGGAATTTACAATATTTCTGCAAGTTTACATGAATTAAATTTCTGTATACTTTTCTTTTTGTTATAAAACCAAAGAAAAACTAAAGATGTTTTCACAATTCTTTTTTCCAAAAAGAGCACATTCATATAAGTACAGTTTTCTGTATTTTTACAGGTAGATACAAACAGATTTACTGTCCCACATGGTAAAATTACATTGCTCAAGATGAACTAGAATCATGTTGATCGAGAGCAAATATTTTGTGGATTAAAACATTGTATTTATACAATAGCTGTTATTACAGGAAGCTGAGAACTTAGGTGACTTTTTCAAGGCAAGACAGGATCAGATCAAAGAGAGAGAGAGAGGGAGAAAGAAGAGGAAGAATAAGATCCTCTATATTTCTTTTGGCCAATTAAAGCTAGGCTGTGCAGGATAAGTACAATAAAATGGATCTATTATCTCCCCTCACAGTAGGAAAGCAGGAATGGAGCTTGGCTCAGGCCACTTATCAATGCACCTGCTGGCTGAGCTTATCTGATAAAAGAAGAACAGTCACTGAAAGACTGAGGCAGACTATTAATTCTCTTTCTCCCCACACAAGGCCAGGGCCCTAGCACAGAATATTTGGAATACAGATCCACATGACCCAAAGATGAAACACCAAACTATGGGAAAATATGAATGTGTCTTGATTCTGGTGGACATCTAATTACATAAAATATGCTGTATGTGATGATCTTTGGATTTACTGATATGTTTGATGTGGATAATGTTTGTTTTAGAAGAGGGAAATCCAGGGTAATGCTTGTTTAAGGAGTGTTTTAGAGAAGAATATAATCCATTTTTCCTCTTAAAGATATGTTTCACCTGCCCTCAGAAATGTAATCCACTTATGTTCCTAATAATTATAATATGAAGATATTGTAATGCATACTATTACAATTGCACTTTTTGAAATCAATATATAAGTCACTAGCTAATACAATTCAAACAGCTGTCTTGAACTTCTGCCTTCACAGAATCAATATTTAGCAAGATTCCTATAATTGTCCAGTCTGTTTACATAAGAAAATGTTATTTTCACTGCTTTGTTTGAGATAGGAATAGACATAATAAGTTATCCAACTTCAAAAAAAATGGAGGGAATGAACTGGGAATAACAGGTCCCTTCCTTATTCATGAGCTCTGGAACAAGCTCTCACACAGTCTCTGTAACTACTCACTACTCAGTTACGTGTTTAACAGTAATGAAATCCATGATAATTTGTTCTGCTTCTTTGTGGTACCTTTTTATAGCTTACATTTGGAGTAGGGAAAAATAGTACTTTATTGTGCTGCAAGCTTTACAAATACATTATAGTGTTTTGCAAGCACAGATTATGCACAGTTAAGATTTTGAACCCTCAGAACATTTTAAGGAGAAATTGGAAATTATGAAGAAAGTAGAAACAGTAGTCATTCACTAGCATTTCACCTCTGTCTTCATAATCACCTGTGAAAAACTTGGAAATTGCCCAGGTGCACTAATGTAGAAAGCAACCCACAATATTGGAAAATGTCTTCTTGATCTGGTCACTGCTGGATGTGGCATAGGACTACCCACATGTTTCTGAAAGTGATGAAAGTCTTGGGACAGATTAGAAAAAAGGAGTGTCATTTCTGTTAGCTTTGTGGCTTGACCTTCCATTACAGAGTTCGTGGCTGCAGTTTCCAATAGGTGTGTTTGGCAATTTTCATTTTCCATTAACTCGTAGACAGAGTGATGTGTGAAAGTTAATGTTGTTGATACTGAGAGCAAATGATTGTACATTGCTAAAGTACAAACCATTTGATTTTGGTACAGAACTCGCCTTTCCCTCCTCAGGTATTCCTATTGCAGCTTAATTGCTGCCTCAAATATAACTGAGTAGACAATTGATTATATTTCTTTCAACTTCAAAATAACGAACAACTGTTTGAAACATCTTGGCATTTCTATGCTTTGCTGCAACAGTGGTCACAGGGGAAAAATGTCTCTTTCAACCAAATCTTTAACTGTTGTCTAATTTCAAATAGAAGCTGTATGTCCTGGAAAGATAAATTATTGCTGAATTTTGGAACACAGGGTCATATATCTTGCTGGAAAAGTTGAAAAGCAACGTTATTGTGGTAATACTACAGTTCTTTCAGAAAGAACCACAAAAAACATACACAAAAAAGAGGAAAATATTTTGAGAATTTTGCTCATAGAAGCAATGATATTTTATTTAAAAAATAAAAATACTTAAACCTTCTGTTTCTGTGCTGGCTTACAACAGAAAATTTTCCCTGAGTAACTGAGAAAATACCACTCTGTAAAGCACACTTAGCAATGCATGTATCAAATTTACTTATCCATTATCAAACACCAACTTTTCCTACTTTCAGCAGTGTTTCTTCATTTGTATTGATACAAGGGCACAAAGCCTTTTATGGTAACTATCTTAGCAAGGAAAGTATCTGACAAGAAGCACAAAGTAGGAACATTTCAGTACCTCCTTATGTGGCCTGTAATTAATTTTATTGTAAAGATAGGAAATGGGATCCATTCAATTAAATACTCATTTCTAGTACCTGTGTTGATTGTCTACATTTTCTTTAATCTTTATTTTTCCTTCTGGATAAATGTTCTGTTGAATGATTTCTCTCATCCTCATGTAGTTGCCTGTGGTCCTCTGAATGGTTTTAGAGGGATTTGGGGATCATTGTTTCAAATGTTCACTGTTAGTTTCTTATGGCTGGAATCTCCCTGTCAATTCAAGATTAATAACATTTATAAGTATTAGTTTACAATAACATTGGTTTAAAAAATTTTGATTAGTTTGATTCAGTCTCTCCCTTATGTTTGGGATGAATAAAGAAAATCTGACATGCAAGTTAAAATAAAGCATGGGTGGTCATACTGAGGCAAATTAACCGAGGTATTCTTTTAAAATAAGATATATTTGAAAATATCCAAGCTAGGTATAATCTTATAAGTGTTTCATATTGAGGGGTGTGCCTGTTATCATGTCTGTGACTCTCTGCCTCACTGTCAGCATGAAATTATGGAATATAAGTTTAAAACCCCAACCTTTTGTTTTGGTTTCACTGTTTGTTTGTTTTTATTTAATTTCTTTTCCCTCTGTGTTCTGGTTTCAGTAGCTGGGATGTGTGTTTCATAACATTTTCAAGTTCCCCATAGCATCAGTAAGAGACAGAAATCATTCTAAATTTATAAAGGATGAAATCCAGCATTCTTGCATATCCAGAGCTTGACACGAGAAAACACTGGGTCTGATTAGATTTATAATAGTCACCAGTGGTACGCAGCTGCCAGGTATCTGTGTGCATAGTTAGGGTCTGTAAAAGCGACTATTTGGTTGGAATGCAGCTGTGTTAGGAGGGAAACAGCCCCCTTTCCCACGTGCTGTGCCAAACATGTGCCATGTGATGGCAGCATTGTATCAACCTAGAGGAGCAGGGCTGCTGAGAAGGGAATTCTCTCCATTTTTCTTAAAATAAAATTTTAAAAAATCCCACCAAGCTCAACAGTCGAGAACGAGCTCTTACAATCTGGAAACAGCACAAACAGACTTAACACTGAATTGTTCTACCCAATGGAAAATAATAGAAAGAAATGGAAATGTTTGACATGCCATGAATAAAATGTGGGTTTACTACTGAGACAAAGTTGATATTTTAATGGAAAATATTTTCCCTAGTAATTATAATTATAAAGTGAATGTGGTATAAATGAATTACGAGCTCAGAATATTACTGCTAATACATGTATTTCAGTAACAGGCATTTATTAAGTGACAGGCAGATTTTTTTCTACTGTTGAGATAACTAGTAATTAATCACTATTTGGATAGACTTTCAAGTGGAAGCATCTGAAATCTCCAAGGGCTTCAATTTTTCTGACATCTCCAAGGTGTTTTAAAAGCAGACAGTACTGTTAACCTTTGGAACCTGTTAGTGTGGCAAGAAATACTTTCTTTAAAAATTCAATCTTTAATGCTCTTTTCCTGTAAGGAATAAAATAAAACAAAATTAATATTGAATATTCCAGTTTATTCATTTACACTATTAAAATTCATAAGCTGGTAAGTGATGAAAAAATTCTTCCTTCTCTCTCAAACCGGATTAACTCTCAGTTTGCTGAAGAGAGTATGAAAGTGCTTTCCAAATCCATCCCACAATGCTTTTACACGCACTGCCTTTCTAGGGAGGGAGGGCAGTGCACAAGCAACCTTGAGCTTGCTAGAGGAAACGAAGGATTCAAACAATGAATTTGTTGCTTAAATTCTTCTATCCCTCAATTTCAGCAATATGCACATATGTGACATCCCTCCTGCTCAGTGTGTGGGACTCTGGAGTTTAGAACCCATGGAAGTGGAAGCAGGAGGAGGATTCCTTGGAATCAGCTCCACAGCCCATGCCCTCCCTTGCTTATGGTCTTAAATGCATGAAAAGCCTTGTAGGGCTGCACAAAACAGGGCTCTAAAGGGAACCATCTCAAATTATACAGCACATCAAGTGACCTCTCATGTATTTTTTGCAATTAATCTGTGGAAGTTTTTGCAAATTAAAATCTATTAGAATGACAGAGGAATGTATTTTCTGAGAAATTGTATGGGACTTGTTTGGGGAAGAAGCAAGAAGCACACCCTACAGGACTTGCATTGCAAATGTTTCATTGTTTTTCAGATTTAAGGAAATTTTGGGTTGGAGATACACGTAGGGGAATCTCAAGTTTTCTGTCGCATGTTTTTGTATTCTGAGAAGCTCATGGATAGTTAAATTATGTATAAAAATAACTTCTAATTTTTTTTTTTTTAAATAAGGGTCAAAGGAAGCATGTCACACATATATAATTTTGAAAAGTTTTCCTTGAAACCAGTAGGTCATGTTGCATTTAAGCTTTTATCATCAATGCCATAAACAAAGTGTTAACCTTACCAGTCCTATCAAATTAGTGAGTATTTAACTGAACAATATGGTAGCAGGAAAGTACTTCTTTGGGATTAGGAAGTATTATTTCCTGCACCAATGAATGGTGTTCTCTCTCATTGCACTTTATGCTGTATTTTATCAAGAGAAAAATAATAAGTCAAGAGAGGAGAAGACAATACCATAGCAATTAATTCTCAAGTTATATCAACTTATGCCTCTTTGGTATAAGTCATGCACTGAAGTGTGAATTGGCCAGAGGTTCCTTCCTGATGATTCAGTGACAGAATTGCTTTTCACATTAATGTGGCCAATCTAAGGCGAATACTGTTGATAAAGAAATAAATACCAGTTTCAGGCATAAGCAGTACTGTAGGAAAGCAGGTAGAGAACTGGGTTTTTAACAAGGTAAAGAGACATTACTTTTTAGATTTCTGTTTTGGGTTAATTCTAGGAGATGTCCACTAAATATGCAATTTAAAATAATTCTAGTCCTAAATGAGTTATCAGTTTCATTGGCATTCCTTATGCTAAGCAGATGGGAAATTAGATTATTGTCTAGAACATAGCAACAAGCATAGGAAGTGCCTGAGTTCAAATTTGCTGTGATTCTGTGCCTAAATTAGAACAAACTCATTGTTTACGAGCTTTTTTACTGTTTACCCAGAGGAGTGAAAATTAATTGCCAATATTTGAAATGCTTTGAAAGACCTCTTTGACAGGGGCATATGAATACTATTCAGAACTGAACATTGAACATATTTTTCCACAAAATAATTTCAATTTTAAAACAATTCAGAAGGTAATTGTGCATCAAAATGATGAAAGACCTATTGAATAGCCATTCTAGTATTAATTGCTGATGATTAAGTAATTAAAAAGTTTGGGTGGTAGAAATTAAGTGATGTGGGAAATATATCTGAGGAGATTCATATTGTGGTTAATAACAATATTCCTTGAACTGTTATTATCTTAAAATAATTTATAATCTTCTAAAAATAACGTCCAGTACGATTTACTCTGTAGAGAGTGCCATTCACTGTCTGGATCTTCCCTTATTCTTACAATGAGTTTCCAGATACTTCAATTTTAAATCAAGTTATGGGTTGGCATATTGTGGTTTCTTTTATTGTTTTTTAAACATGTCTAGAATATTTGTAATTTGAAACAAAACAAAACAAGTTAGACCCAGAATTTTCTCTGGATTTGACTTTTGGGGTGTTCTTAGGCTACCCTAATCTTTCACTTGGCAATGGTTCAAATATGTGTTGTTATGATCATGGTGCATGTTGAGTCACTTTTGCTTTTGTTTTTGCTATCAGTGTTTCATATCTATCTCCCAAAAGCTGACTTAAGATGGCATAAAGGGCAACAAAGGTACTGCAGTCAGGTACAGCCACAACCAATATGGATGGTTCACTAAAAATCATATTAAAATTGAAACACCAGATTGGATATGGGCTCTGGCAGAAGTTTCCTTATTCTGAGCCTGTGCTTCTACCCCTTTTTCATGACAACAGTGTAATGTCCTTTGCCTTTGGCTGGCTGCTCATACTGCAAAATATTTGGTGTCATTCTTTCATGTATTACAGCAACAACTCCGACTCTGAAAAACACCAGGTATGGAATGAGATGCACTGGGGTGAGAAGAGAGAGAACTCAGGCTCAGAATATACAACCTGTTTTCTCTCTGACCAGAGGTTATTTTTACCATTTTTGTTACACCATTATCTTTTTCCTTCATCTAAACCTCACTTATATTGTCCTGGGTCAAAATGGCAAGATGCGACTTACTTATTGCCGTCAGCTCAGAAATTGTTTTTTGTTATGGGACGGTAATTTTTTTTTTTTAACCCAGTATATTAGTGGATATCAGAAGAGGATTAGCTGGCCACCAACTTTCACCTTTCTGTCTAATTATGTGTGTTGTTTCTACCCTTAAATACCAATTCTTGTCCTGGCTGACCATTGGGTTTAGAATGTGCTTCTTGTATCGTTGGTCAGTGCCAAACCAGGAAACACAACTCCTTCTTTCCCCAGTTCTTCCCACTGTAGCTTAAGGAAGATGAAATCAAAATCCCGTGTCCCTCATTTTCCAAAGGAAAACCACACTGAAATATTTCATTTTGTGTGTTGTTGACATGTTCCGACTGCGTGGAGTGGCTGCAGCAAGCTGTGAATGATGTGTGAAATGAGAAGTCCCTGTCCAGTGCACAGCAAGAACAGCACTACGAGATCCTTGCCCCACTGAGCTGCTTGATATGTGCTTTTGTCTGCGCTAGGTTACACCCAGATATGCAAGGCTGCCTTTTCAAACATTCGGTCGGATTTTTACCTACATGCCAGGGTTTTATTTGCGTAGCAGGTTTATGCAAATTCTTCATCCAAAATATTGCTTTGAAAAACTTTCTACACTTAATGTAAATTAAAAAAAAAAAAAAAAAAAGACAACCTCAAACATCTTCCCCTCCCCAAGAGCACCTTCCTTACTATTTGCTGCCCCTGACTTAAAAGTGAATCAATTTCTCGTCTACATTTGCTTATTTTCTTTTCAGCTGGCAATTAATTATGGAGTCTTTAGAGGATATCCTTAAAACAATAGTAGAATCCTTCACATTATCTGATAATAATTTTATTTAATTTAGACTGTATCTTAACTAAGTCAGTTTAAAGCATTTGGAAACACAGTTTTTAGGGGTTTTTTTTGTCCCTAAGGTATTGTCAACAAAATTTTGTGTTTTGAATTAAGAGTTACAGTATCTGAAAATACACAAAGTATAAGCCTGAAATGTGAAGCTGCTGTAATAAAATATGCAGATGAGCCAGTGGTTCCTCACCACCTGCTCCAAATGTTACTAAAGTAAATTCTTTGTTTAGGTACTCCTATTAAATCTACTGTCCATAAGTGACTACTTCCATGAAAATGGCTCATCTTTCATTCCCTTGCTTTCACTTCTTGCAGTCTATAACTCAGCACTTTTTAAAATAAAGTAAAAAGAAATAACAGAGCTGCCTAAATCAGGTGAGTTACCAATGATGGGAATCCAAACTTTTCAAGTATCTTGGTGATGTATTGCAAGTTATCATGCAGCCTGCCTTCATGGCCTGAACTAAGTTTTACAGGCTTTGCATGGTCATCATTTTCTGTTCTGTCATTTGTCTTGGACCAGCTACTTTGGCAGCACAAAATTTGCATTTAATTCTTTTCTGTTTTCCAAGAACAGCTCCTCTCCCTTCTTGGAGAGCTGAGCACTAAGGCAGGGCAGGATCCACAAGGAGAAATCTCAATCATCACCCTAATCCTCAAATTAAATGCTGATGTTGGTATGGGTATGTGTGCATCCTCAATGTAGCACTGCGTGATTCATAAGGAGAAATTTGAAATTAGAGGTGTCCAGTTGGAGCCTCTTAAATCCCCCTAGCCTTCCATTTTGGAAGTCTGCAAAACTCCTTTTCTTCTTTTCAATTTTCTACTTGGTGTGATTTCTCACTTCTTCAGTTGTCTGAGCCACCCAAAACATGCAGGAAGAGTAAATCTTGATAGAGCTTTCCACTGCCAGCTATAGAAGTAATATGTTTCTCTGTGTTTTCTACAAAAAACCACAAACAACTCTTTCCAGCGCTGAATACCTTAGAGCCAGTGGCAGTGCTCTAAGTCTCCCACTCCGGCATTGCATGTTGTAAGAAAGAATCAAACATTTTCACATATATAGGTTAAATTCAGCTGACTGAGCTTTAACATAATTCTCCTAAAAGAATCTGTAATCTGTTTTACTTTTAATTTCATGAGACTTTTAAAATAAACATTGTTATCTGTTTTGAATCCTTATGTTTCCACAGACACTTTTGTTCTCGGTGATTCCTTAGTGGAATGAGAGTGTATTGAAAAGAATTAAGGAAATAACATTTATAAGTCAAAGATAGCCCAAAGGAATCCTCTTCAGAAGATAGATGTTTAGAGGTTTCTGACATGACAAAAATGATAAAATGATTTTTTTTTCAAAGTTAGATATATTGAATCTAATGTATTCATTGCATTTTGATTAGCAATTGGTTCATTACTGCTGCTTTTAAATATATTTTGTTGGAAACTGAGAAAGCACAGGGCACTAATAGCCATCTTTCACATGAAAAAGGTAATTCTGAAGCTTTCACAAAATGCTAAACCCATACCATTACTGTAATCTTGTACAGGCAAATAGAATGGATTAAAACCATTGATTATGCAGATCACAAATCACAGTAATCTCTAGTTAGTATTTCCATCTCCAAATAATAAATCCCAGTGTGGTCCAAACTTATCTACTTTTATTAACTTTTCAGAATAAATTTTAAATTATTTTGAATTGAAAAATTAATTTTAATTGAATAATTTTTTGAACAGTGTGCAGTGGGATTGCTGAATTCTAATCAATATTAAGAAGGCTTTCCATCAGGTTCCCTAGAGTACCTATAGTATAACTAATAAAATTAAATATTGATGTCAGATATCTTTTACGATGTCCATGGGATTTCACTCTTCAACAGCATTTTCTTTGGAAAAATTAATCTGCAGTGGTCCCTTGCTAAATACAGGCAAGTATCCTTCAAGACACAGGCAAATCTCTGACTCTGTTCCTTCATATCCACATAGCATTAGATCTAGAAAAGGGAGCTATGTTATTCACTCCAGTGCTCAGCTCATTTGAGGAACATGATGAGATGATAGAAAGATTTGACTATGTCTTTAATTCAGTGCATGTTTAGCACTCCATAAGCTTTTGCAGCATTAGGGTTTTCCTGCTCTTTTACTTCACCATTCAAAACTTGCATTAAATTGTAAATTCTAGACTGTAAACTATAAATTCTAGACTGCAGGTCAGATTGTTGAAAGCCTTAAAGATCTGCCCCATTGCAGCAGCCATTGAGAGCTGTGGATATGTACAATAGTGTAGCAGGTTTTTCCCCTGTTTCCTTGCTTAAGCCTCCGTGTTCCAGACGAGAGCCGCCTCCCTAGTGTGCACCCAGTAAGGACACAACAGATAACTATTGCCAAAAGCTGGTATTGTGAGTTGATTAATCAAAACCCCATTGATTTATAGTTTTTATGACTCTTTGGAAATTCACTAAAAGCATTGTATGATCCCTTGTATAACTGATTTATGAAGTCTTTCATTCAATATGATGTATTAGGTACACACTATTCGTAGTTCCTAGCATAAAGCAGTGCATACCTGAGCTTTCATTCAATATAACAAACTGTATATCCACTAAGTGAAAAAAGGGGTGGGCAAGTCAGGAACTAATTTATATAGAGAGTAAAGCATAGTAAATATTTATATTTCAAAGTTTTTGCTTAAAATGTTTACTTATAAAGTCAGGGAGACAAGATGGTTTCGCTGTATTGCATCTCAAGTATTGTGGACTCATACAGATAATGCATTTAGTGAATATAATTGTCAAGGTTTTTGCTGTACTCTTTGTTTATCATAGTGAAGAAAATAATATTTTAGCACCAATATTAAGTGGAATACTGCTGAATTGTCCAACCACCTGAAAAATATTTATAAAATCTTTATCATATTAACCATGGCTTAAAAGGCCATTTATCTGCAACTCAGGTGTGGACTGAACATATCCAGGGCAATGGGCTAATATTCTCAAAGCTCACTATCAGGTTCACATCCACTTTTCAAAAATTAATATAAACATCATTTGTTAATGTAAAATAAAAAGCACATGCCTTTATTTCTGTAGCCTAATGATAAAGCCATAGCCTAGCATCAATTATACCCCATATAGCAAATTATGAAAAATAGCAATTCCCTGAAGTCTTTATCAAAGCATAACACAACAGCTCACAAAGGAATAATATATTATTCCATTTCATCTGGCAGACTCCCACCCCTCATCTCTCACATATTGCAATGTGTCCTATACCCAATCTTAGTTGTTTGTTTGTGGTTTTGCTTTTTTTTGGTTGGTTTTGGGGTTTGTTAGGTTTGCTTATTTTTTTTTAGCAGCCCTTTTTCAATTTCTGACTCTACATTCACTTTAGAACCATAAAAAAAGTGCTATTTGGTGGCTCTATGGAGCTTACGTCTACTTCCATAGCAGTGAACAAGGTAAGTTCCCTTTCTTTTCACCTTTTCTCAGGAATGTATTTTGGCTATCTAGAAAGATAACACTCATGCACTAAAAGCAAAACAAAGCCACGTAATACAACAAGGTACTGGTGTCTGCTGATTCAAAACATTTTTTCTCATTTTTCCTTTTTTTATTATCATATTTTTCAGTTTGTACTAATTTAAAACCTGCCCCCTTTTGTGGCTGATTGAAATTTGGGTTTAATGATTGTCTTGCTGCCACCAATGCTGACCAGATTTTCCTTTCAGACAAGACCAACCCTATTGGTGTTTTTTTTAATCTGCTCTGTGTTTAGTCTAAAAAAAAAGAAATTTAACTGAAAGATCAGACCAATATTTTTTCCATATATTTGGAAGTTAAATTAAGTATTTCTTGGCTAATTGTGCTAAAAAACCAGGATGAACTTGGTCTAACCAGCAGGTTGTTTGGAAATCTTTGGAGTGTTAGCAAAATGAAGTTCAGAGAAATGAAACGCATTCCTTCATAAAAAGATCTTAGTATTTGAGGAGAAATACTCTTCCTGCTGTAAAAGCTAGATTGTGCTTCTCCTCTTGGTGATGTATTTCTTACTGACATGAACAGCAGATGGGTTCCAGTGGCGTATCCTTGCTGGAAAGGGTTTGGTAAGCACGATGGCACATCCAATGACACTTTTACAACTGCCTTACATAGATTGCCAAGAGCAGTATCTGTCTCACTGTTATTGTAACTGAACAAATTTTTGGGATCTTGAAGCAATTTTTTCAGGAAAGAGAAAGACTAGCCTGGAAAACTGAAGTTCTGTGGCAGAGAACATAATGGGAACGGTGTCTTTTTATTCTCTTTTCCCTCCCTTGAGAAAGGTGAATGAGAATCAAATTATTCAAATATTATTTTCTTTTTATTTTTCCAAGCAGGATACAGCACAGGAGAATGGGTGAATCAGCAGATTGCAACAAGTTTTGGAAGAAGTGTTTATGATGTGCATGGAGACATAAAAATTGGAAGAACGCTAAAGCAGTGAAGAGAAACATGAAAGGAGAGAGAGCTGAAAAGGATCTGATGAGCCAGAAGAGATTAAGGTTTTGTAGAAAGAGACTAGAAGAACAAATAAGCATGTTGGGGAGAATGGATACATGGTACAGAAGGTTAGAGATTTGCTGGGGTAAGGAGCCAGAACACAGGAAATGGGATGATACTGAAAGAAAATATTCTAGTAGATACTTATTTTTTATTATCCCCTTATCATTCTGCATCACTACCTTTATTAAGTGAAAGTGATGGGAAATGTGTAGCAAGAAAGGTGGGACAAAGGATTACGACCAGAGTCTGTGAATGAGCTGGGGAGGAAGAGGGAAAACATAAAGCAGAAACTGAGGGAAAGGTGATAGGATGAGAAGAATAAGGATGAAGTGCAGAATTCAAGGACTGAGAGAGAGAGAATGAGAAGGGGTAACTTTTGGGAAGAGCAGCAAGATCCATTTTATGCGTGCAAACATTGGCTTTAATGACCATTCTGAACTGCACATGTTTGGCTTTGAGTTCCATAGTGGAGAGTTTAATTTTGCAGGGTCTAAGTAAAACAGGAAATTAGACAGAGAAACAGTACACAATCATAGTAGACAAAAATGGAGTCATTAATAAGCGTAAAAATAATGGGGCTATTTTAAAATCAGGGTGGAGGTTTTGATAGTTTTATTTCTGGTATCATTGTGTGAAGAGGAAATGAATTTTTCTCTCTTATTTTAAATTTATATGTGGTGATGTTTTAACGATGTCTGTGTTCTGAGAAACCACTCTGCCAAGAGGCACATACAAACCGAGCCAGTGCTCGTGGCCTCTGTGTACAGATCCCCACCTTGCATACATTGAGATGAAGCTGTGTGAATTACAGAATGCTGCAAAGGAGCAAAATATCCCGTCTGGAAGGGGGAAAAATAGGGGATGATTGTGTTTTATGTATAGTTTGCTATCGATACAAGCTGCTGCCTAGAGAGCAAAGAGCTCATGGAGAGTGCTGTTTTTCCTTTGCAGCTGGCAGTCACCTTTGTTAAAATAAGCCCAGAAATGTTTGCAATAAAGGCAGAAATATCCTCCAAGAACTTGCAGAAGATACTCAGAAAATCCTTCAGTCAAGCCTCAGCATCAGCAACCACAAACAAAAGGTACCAGAAGATTCCTCTTAAACAGGAAGAAAGAGAAGTTTTGATACTGAGGTTGCTTTCTTAAAAATTCTGAGTGAATAAAGTAGTCTTGACAGAAAGTTCCCAGTTATGGATTACCTATAAAAAGAATAAAAGAGATGAACATTGAAGGTTTTTCATGGCTGTAAACAAATAATTTGTGAGCACACTGTGCTCAGACCACAAATAGAAGCAAGAATTAGAAGTGCCCCTAGCTGACCAGCATATACATATATCATTGGTCTGGTGTAATGAAGATTACCTGATAAAGATCACAATATGACAGTTTTCCTTTTGCATTGGCTGCTGAACAGCCAGAAACTGTTTTCTGCGGCCAGCCAACTATTGATCCAGCTCCCTCCTGTCAGTGATGCAGTTAATGGGAATTCCACAGGCAAATAAAAGCTACATTTTGTCTTCATTTTCATCTGAAATATGAGCTGGTCCTTTGTACTCTAGACAGTCATTTATTACTCATTTTCCTTTATTGATGTTTATGAGCTGAAGCATAAAATGATTCTCAAATGTAGTTTAATTGAGGCAGCAGTTGACACTGTGACCATGATTACTGCTGCACCATCAGCTGCATTAAATCCATGAATCAAGGTTTGCTTTTCATTGGTCTTTGAGGCAGCATATGGTAGAAAGTATCCTTAAAACGCAACTGTGCTGTAGCTGGAGAAATATGTCGATTTGTCTTCATAGGGACCGAGGGGGAAAAAAGTGCCCAAAGTCCTTAGCAAACAGCAACAGAGCAGTAAAGTGTTTCTTATTACTTTACATTCAAAGACTCCTACAACCCCCTTACCCTGGGTTCTAAAGTTATTTTAAAATAGTTTTTCTCTATATATGCTTTTTAATATTTTTTTATCATTGAATTATGAGCAACAAAATGAATAGAAGGAAGAGCTGCCATACACAGCAAGAAGGGAAGCCAAGACACTCAATTCATTTGTAAAATGGTAAGGACAATCAATACTGTGGGGAAGTATTTTTTATATGCAGTTATTAACTCATAAGCTACAGTATATCTCATCTCATTTCAACAACAGCTGAGGTCTCCATTTCCCCCTGGAGACCCCTGCAGGTCCCATTATGAGAATCATAAATAATATGTGCTAATGAGATATGAATTGATTATGTTGGAAAAGCTGACATTTTCATCCATCATTCTAAATGATGTTTAACAATGGATTACCAGCCAGTAATTCCTCTGATATGAGATTAAATAAAATAGCAGGCTGTTTCAGCAGGCTAGCTCAAGGAGATGGCAATAAATCTGCTCAATTACTGTATTACCAATCCGTTTTTCACTGCTAAGGATATTATTATTTCATTTAGACTTGTTCATGCATCATAGATTATTTTATTTCAGTCAGTCAATGGGAGAAACTGCAGTATTTTATTCACTGAGCTGAAAAGAACTGGGCTTTGATAGAGTACAGTATGCGCAGCTCAGTGGGCCTCCAGCGGATAGAAGAAATGCTACTGAGCTCGTATCAGATCAAAAATACATTTTGAAATCCACATTTCAGGAACCAGCATTTTGTTTTCAACCTAATTTACTTTACTTATCTGAAAAGTCTCAACCTAAGGATACTGCCTAAAAAGCTGATCAATTGAAACAAAATTATTGTCTCCTCTAAGATGATTTGTACCTCACCTCGGTCCTGTAGTATATTGAAAATTAGATCATTCCGACTATCCTTTGGCCTAGCAAATTAGATTGCAAATAACTGTAATACAAATGGTTCTTTTTTTCCCCCAGCCTCATGCTCAGGAGGGAGTGTAAAAAAAGAAATTATAAAGCATGCAAAATTTATTAACAAACACCTATCATAGAGTTACTTCCTTTGCCAGCCTGATCTCACAGTCTGGACAGACTCTGCTTCTTTGCAACAGTATCTAATACTTTGAACTTCATCCAACACCCACTGTAGAGCCCAACCCAGAGTTTTTAGTAACTGCAGCATATGCTCAGTAGAATAGGGCCTGCCCAGTGTCCAACCAAGCCGCCTGGATCGGGGAGATCTTGAGTTTTACCCATCTGCCCTGGCCTGCAAATTGGTGCAGCAGGTGGTTTGTGGCCAGCATATCACTCATACATCACCAATGAGCCCTGTTATTTTATCAGCCTGTTTTTCTTCAAAAGAAGAGGAAGACATGAACATGATTATTCCTCCCCTCTCTAAACACTAGGAAGGACACAGCCTTGCAATGTCTAGCAGTAATCCATTCCCTGCAGAGGGGTACGCGTCCCAAATCTGTTTCTTAGGTTCCTCTCCACAGACACTACCCCTTTCCTCTACTGATGGGATCCCTCGAAGGAAAATACCAATAAAATAGGCTTTTCTTCAAAACCAGGACAAGAAGACCAATTATACTTTAATTGCGAAAAGCCTGTACTGAAGTGCAGCAGTTAGAAGGGAGAGGAGAAATGCATGGAAAGAATTTTTTTTTATCAATGAAGGGCCAGCTGAGGAGCAACAGGTGCTGAGGTGAAATGGAAAATTTGCTCCAGTAATAAGTTTTGTCCCTGACTTATTGTTTCTCAGCCCAGCAGGAAATCTTATCTGATAGACATTTTGCAGAAGGTTGTACCTCTGGAAGCATAACTCTGTGTAAAAATACAGTGCTGGACTCCAACTCTGCTCTAAGGGAGGCAGTAAGGGAGCCAGTGTGGATAGGTCTTTGAAAACACAGTTTAACTCTCAGACAAAAAGGCAATGAGAACTGCAGGAAATTTTTGGGAAGGAGTAGAGTTAAATCTGAAATGTCATTATGCCTCTGTGTTGACTAACCCTGCCCACTAAAAATAGGTATAGTAGAATTAGAGAACACACCTGGAAAAATGAAAGGGATGATATAGATACAGAAATACTTTTGGGTATTTCTCAAAAGTACGAAATAGAGTAAACTATTTTACTTTTGTAAAAGTACAAAATACAGTACGAAATACAATAAACTTCTTCAGTTTGGAAAAGACTTGTTAAGGAGAAGGACAATATAAATCTAGCATAGAGAAAGGGTTTTTTCAGTATTTATCCAAAAATAGGTCAGTCAAACAAATGGTTGAGAAGTTTTTAAAGAACCAAAACATTTCAAAAAACTCCCAGATTTATGTAATAGTTTTCATTTACTGTTTTCTGTATAACAAAATGTAACAGAGATTAAACCATTCAATGAATAATATTATGTCTTAAATACAAAATAATCCATGTAAAATAAAGGTATTTCTATTACAGAATAATACCTGAATCTTTGATAATAGTATCTTAGTTTTCTCATAAGGATCATATGAATGAAATAACATCTGTAGAATGTGTATGAGTTTTGTTTCATAATATTAACACACTAGGTAATAAGGATGTTTTGTGATCAGGTTTCCTTGCTGATATCTGCTTCTGTTTTCTCTGCATAAGGAGTACTGCTTCTTTCTTACCTGCTTTACCTGGCCTTGGATATAATTTTCTCAGCCTTTCTGGGGTTTTGTCTGTTTGACCATATATTTGACGCACTGGTGGAAGATACAGAGGATATATGCCTGTGGTTGTTATTCAGGTGTCTTCATGGCAGCTGGCATTTTTAAAATAACATCTTGGGATAAGTGCTGAATATTTGAAAAACTGTTTATGAGGGGTTTGTTTGTTTGTTTGGCTTTGTTTTTTTTTTTCAAATCTAGCTTCGTATTTTAATACCCAGTGCTACCATAAGAATAGATAAACATTAAAAAAAGTTCCGGGGATTTAAAAACTGGCAAGTTTTCTAATCCAATAGGAAAGATCCATCCCTGTACTCACTTTCTTGTTATAGTTGATGAATGTTGACATAGCGACTGCTAATGTGATTAACAGTATTAGCTATTCTGAAAAGATCGTAATAATTGTGATTTAGACTGAAGACTTTACTAGAGTTGTAAATACTCAAACTGTCAAGATGTTTACACTTAAGTCAGTCACATTTCACAAGGCAGTCGATGTCAAGCTGACACCTGAATTTCAGGGATTTTCTGTAAAAGTGGGTTTACATTTTTAGGGATGATTTTATTAATTTTCAGCATTATCCCTATTTTAAAATAAGAATGCTATATTTTCAGCTTATGCATTTTGAAGCTCAAGAGACAGGAGAAGCAGAAGAGGCATGTTTTTGGCACTCCCCAGGATGGATATAGTAGTCAGTGAACCTCAAGTAATTTATCTTGAGCTTCTGTGAAGTAAAATCTTGTAATTCTCAGAACACAGTTTTGGGGTACTATTAAATATTCTGTCTTGCAGTTAGAGAGCAAAAAAAAAATTTCTGCCACAAGAGAACTGATTGGGTTATACAGTTAAATGTATAAAAGTACAAATCCTATAACTATATATATACTATATATAACTATTCATATACTATATGAAGTAGATATGAGCATATCAAGTTGTGAGATTTGAGGTTCAGTCACTCAGAGCTGAGCTGACCTGTGCACATGGTGCCACTGAAGGCTTTACAACAATTAGAGCACTGAATTAGAGGTAGCATTTGCCTCTAAGACCTCCAAATTCCAAAATTGCTTAACTGTGTTTAAAACATGTCTGAAACAGGGCCACAGAATAAAATCCATTAGATATTTGTTGGCAGAAAACTAATATGCATACAATGTGAGGATGTAAAAAAAAAGTAAAATGACAGAGTTCCTGGAGGAAAAAAACAAATCCCAAAATTTTACAAGATTCATAACTGATCCCAATCACTATAAACAATACTTTAAGTGATAGGTTTATTTGAATATTTAAGTATTTTCCATCTGCCTTTACAACAACTGCATTTATAAGATGCCAGATACCATTTCTTGTTATAGGTTAACCTGTAGATTGAATTGTGAACACTAAGAGTGACTCCAAGTATGTCATGAGCCAAGGTTCTTCATGGTTTAAACAGATAACTTAATCATAAGGAAATTTTGCATACAGATTCTGAGTTCTTTCAGCAACCTGGTGTAAACAAGTACAGGGTATTAATATTAACTGACCAAAGCCTCAACAGTGGTGTTTTCTCAGTAAGAATGTGAGTGTTTCTACTAAAACTCAGACATCCTCACTGCTGATATGGAAACTACAGACACTGCACCAGTGTAAGTTTTCAAAAGCAAATCTTGAGTCTGTGCAGGTTGTAACAATGATACTGATGCTTTTCCTCAGTGTTTATTCATAGCTGTATAATGTTCATCAGTTCATGCCTTCTTGCAATCATTTCAAGTACTTGCAGGGCTTTGTAGATCAAGAAACACAAGTCTTGAATACCAGAAATGGATTAATTGGCATGTATATTTGGGGGTTTTTCTCCTGTATCAATTTCTCTTCCACTTTTTCATTCTTGAGAAGCTTATCCACACTGATGCACGGCCAGACACTTAAAATGTTTTAAATTTTGCCCCTACTCTTTTAGTGACAATAATTCACCATTTTCTGGGATGAGGAAAAGAAAATTTTTCTATTTCTTTATCCTTTTTGTCATCCTAAAACTGAGATGTGCCTGCTCAAGACCCTTGCACTCTCCACCTCACCTCTGAGAAACACCTCAACTCAATGAACCTCTGTGTGTCTCCCCTTTCTGAATGTTTTCTCCCCCAGCAGCAGGAACAGGGGAAGGTTGTTGTATTACAGGTGTTGCTGTGTCACCTTCTCCTCCTGGTGCCAGCCCCTGGGTGCAGAGGGAACTCCAAGGATGATGCACTAACCTCTGCAACTCATTCTCATCCAAAGCAGCACAGGACATGCTGAGTGGGAAAGGACATTTCTTGCAACAGGTATCTGTACCTCAACTGTTCATTGCAAACAGGCACACTCAAAAAGAATGGAACTTTTAAGCAGGGAAAACTACTAGTATTTTATGAGCAACATTGTTAAGCTATTCCCAGCTCTCTTTCTTGCTTCCAGCTAATATTGGTCCACTAGAATTTCTCTATTACATAAAGGAATTATGAATTTTGGAGATTTTCTACAATAAGATTTGTGGGAATCCATTCCTGATGTAAAAGTTAATCGTAGCTAATCAGACTTTTCACTGAGCAACTGGTTCCTGTGGACTGAAGGGCAGACTGTCATATCTATTTTCCTCTTTTAAATTAGTTTATTATAAGTGTGTTAAAAGTCTGCATCAAATAACCCTAAATTCTGTCTCTCTTCTGAGAAAAGACTTTGTGTTTTAGTAATAGCAGTCATTATAAGTATCCAGGCAATAAAGCACAGTGAAATCACAGACCTAAATGACTCATGCCACTGAATTAAAGACTATCTTAAAAACAGAAGGAAAAAAAATACAGATTTATTGCACATCCCCCCCCACCCCACCCAAAATATTTCTTCACAGTTCAATGATAATTCTTGGCTAGCATAGACATCAATATCAGATTTACAATAAAACATCTGGGGAACACATGAAGAAATAAACTTATTCAAACAGAAAGAGAGTAATCTGTGAGCATACCCTGTCTTCCAGGTCCAAAACAGTTGATTTATGGTATAATTTTATTTCTTGCTTGCTTGCTTTCTTTTACACAGCTGAAAGTTGGTTCAGAAGTGCCGAGCTGGGGTAGAGGTCAGAGATCACATTTCTTTTCCTGTTCACAGTATTTTAACCTGGACTTGAGCAAAAAAGTTAAAAAAATACAAAGTTAAAATGTTCTCAGCATGTCAAGTATGTTCTTTTTCATTAAGAACTCAATATATTTAAATAAACTTGATTACAGTGTCAAATGTTGCTACTTTAACGCGTGTAAACTGAGATTTGAAAGAATCTTGAAAATATTTTTATGTTAAAGAAATGTTCACATTTATTTTGGCTTTGCATTTCTCTTGTTTTCTTATACTTTTTGGTTAGATCTGTAGCAAATCATAGTGATGAAACTTAGGTTCTTCATAATAGGGGAAGGCTAAAAAATCACAGAAAGTTTGCTTAGTCTCATTGGATGACATGATGGTAGTGGTAGAGTTAACTTCGAATATTAACTAAACCTAATCTTTTTTATTTAACCAAGTTAGAATAGTCAAAGAGAGACCTTTTATAACCAGTGAAGTAAATGCAAGATTGCTTAACAGTATCTTCTTTGGTCAGATGTCTATAAAACACCCATGTGAGGACTGATTCCCAGTCTTCCTTTTGTTTCTCTGACAGAACCGTGGCATTGGGGTCTGACAGCCGCCACGTGTGTTTGACGCTGCTGTAAACTCGTGCCTTCCCCTCGCAGCTGTTTCTGTAAACACGTGTGAATAGTCGTTCTCCTGTGCCTTGTGCTGAGCAAGACTTGCTTTTCTTGGAGCCCGGCCAGCAGCTAATGGGAAGGCAGTGTGTGTAGATCTGTGTGCGCTGTGTGCCCCCAGCTCACCCCAAGGCTGCAGCCCATGGCCATGCGCCTTCCCCTGAGGGAACAGGTCCACTTCTCCTGCTGCAAGGCAGGATTTCATTTGGCCTTTTCCAGAGGGTGGAAAAGCCACGGGGGTATCACAGTTACAGGGCATTTGGTAGTGTTATCATAATACTGAACCCCTGTAGCTTTCTGACGCAGAAAAGTTTCACTTGCCTGGAATTCCTCTCAAAATCTTAAATGCACATGTGTGTGTAAAATCCATCTGTTTCATCTGGTTGGCATTGCTGGTTCTGCCTTTTCTCCACTACTTGTGATTTTATAGAATGAAATGCTGCAAAAAAATAAAAGGGCTAATTTAAGAGCAAATCCACCCTAAAAAGTAAAAATCAATCTTTCTCTCTTTGCACAGGGAGCCCAGGGGAATAGAATAGCAGGAATCATGGGTATCTTGCTTCTAGTTTTTGATGTATGTTCTGATGTAAAAGATTAATGGTTTTCTCTTGGGGATAAAGGATTGCAAGGTCCAAACAGCCAGAAGTTTGTGTGTCTATTTATCTAATGGCAAAGAGTACAGAAGTCAGCAATGAGCACCTTTTCCTTGACAACAAATTATAAGTTAGCCATTGTACCACAATGCTACCATTGTTTAACTCCTTCTGAAGGTAATTTATAGAAGGCAGAATAAAAATGGAGAATAATGTACTTTCTGCTGAGTCAACCCAAATTTGATCCAGGAAGCTCTAAATGAATACTTTTTTGAACTCCTAGTGAGTAATCAAATAGTTTTGGTGATTAAAAATGTGCTGCTAAGGCCAAATATAGCACTGTTTTACTTGTCATCCTTGGCCTTTGTTTCTTTTTCTCTCCTTACACATTGATCGTTCTCAGAAGTTATATGAGAATGTCAAAAATCTATCCAGTTTTTGGTTGCCACATACAGGCAATGAACAAACCAAGGCACCAGGACTTCTTGGAGCAGTAACTGTAAATGATCTGAGGTAATGGGTAGTCCTTTCCCTTGCACATTACTGGGTGGTTGTAAGAGTATTTTTATATCAACACCTGCATCTGTTACAACATTTCTTCAGGCAGATAGTTCTGCAATTTGCTTTCCAAACATGCTCATATCAATGAGTAGCTAAAAATACCTGAATAAACTATGGCAGATTTTTCTTGAGAAAAGCAATCAATTTTATGGTAGGGATTTAAAAAGCAGAAAGATCTGCAAAGCAAATAATTTCTACAAATTTTTTTGCAGTCAAACTGTGTACCTGGCCCTAATATTCTGTTTGTGAGAGCACTAGCAAAACCATAATCTGAAACTGTGCAATGGTGAGATTAAAAATTTAAACATTCTACAGACCCATATAAATTTTGGAAAAAGAAAGAAAAAAAAATCTCTGCAGTATTTGCTACCTGCTACTAGAACTACCTTTGGTATAAGTTAAACACTAGCACCAATGACCTGAACTCACTATCAAAGAGTACCAGAATGGAGCAATCCTAGTCAGGATATTAAACTCATGAGTTCTCAGTGAATATCCAAACACAGCCTGGCACCCAAACTAGTTACTTAACGGAGTGCATAGCTCAGAAGACCTATAGGGCTGTACAATTCTGCCTATAGTGGCTGTACAAAGAAAAAATGACAATTCTAAAAAATTATTACTAACATAAATGAGAAATTATCTACTCAAACCCAAGGCTGATATGTTACATTTCCTTCACAGGAAATTTATGCCATGTATATTTCATCTCTACACAGCAATTAAAAGATACATTAAATAAAGATATCCTTTCCCCTCTTATAGAAAAAAACACACTTACTTGAAACATAGATACGAGGACCCGTGTACATTTTATTAAATTACCTTCAAAAGAGTCAAAAGGGAACACTCATTGATTAATTAAATCTCTGCCCTGATAAATTCTGGAAAACATCAATAATTAGTGAAATTTTCATCATGACCTCTGGTAAGAAAATATGCTATATCTAAACCACTGAAGTAATCATTCATTCTCTGTGCTACCTTCACAGTGAGAGTGAATACAGATGGAAGAGCCTCGTTTTGAGATCAGTGCCATCCAAGTACTGAAGTTGCTTATCTCGCATATTTTATTTGTTTGATCCCCTTAAGCTGTTTGACCCTTCATTTCATTCTGTGGTGGGAACCTCTTTCCCAGTGTTACCCTAGTAATCAGCATTTTCTGATTTGAATAACAGTGCCAGTTCAGCACAGTGAGGAATTGCATACACCTATTCACTTGTGCACTGCAAACTCTTTTCCTATGATTCACAACAAAGTGTGATAATTAATCTCTTTGAGGAAGCTCTAGGAATATATCATCAAACCCAGGAAAACAGAAAAGAGCAAATAGATGACAATCTAGCCTTTAGCTCATTTTTATGGAGATGGAAGTGGATCATAGCAAAGGTCAAATTCAAGGTCAAGATGGAGACCACTGAAGAAGCTCTGATGGGGCTGGCTCTTCCTGCAGGTCCATTCAATCTAACAAGCCAGGTGTATAAATGAGCCCTTCAGCTGCTGGCCCAACCAGCCTCTTCACATCACAATCAGCAGACAAGCACAAGCAATTTATTGCTGAGATAATTTCAGAGATATGCTGCAAAAGGCAGAACATAAGTTTTTAAACTGAAGAGTTAAAGTGAAAAAACTTTGGCTATAAAAATATTATCTGCTTTTTCTAGGCAATCACTGCATTAAATTAATGGCACTTATAAATATTTGTTTATACATCAAATAGTAATTTAATAACTAGTTAGGTCAGACATTTCATTATTATCTATTTTTACTTTATATGTGTTTCATAACTAGATTTGTAGGTGTTTAATTTTATCCAGCAACTTTAGATGGTACAAATTAATTGCAGGCTGCTAATTCAGTAGTGATTTGAGCTGGGGATTTTTTACACTATCTGTTTTATTACATTAATGGTCCAATCCCGCTGCTACCAAAATTAATAGGAAAATCCCCCACCGATTTCAATGAATTCGGGTTTTAACCCAAATTGTAAATAGTAGCTACTCATTTTTCCTCCAAAGAAGGCAATGCAGTGAATGGTAGAGCAACTCATCAACAAAAATCTCTTCCAGTAACAGTACAATCTGTTGCATTTATACACATTATAACTTCAAATTCTGACTTCTCGCTATGAAACTTTCAAGATATTTTTCTTAACTAAAATAGAGAGTGAATGAGTTATTCAAAATGATACAGTCCAATCTAGTCAAGGTCATATTTCATTGTGTGATAATAAGTGTTTAAAACAATTAATGCTGTATTAAAAGAAGAGGTTAAGTTATTACAAAAGGTATTATCTCAAGTTGAAAATCAGTAATAGTTCAGATGTTAGGTAAGTTCAGTCATAGTAAGGCTGCTTAACAGTGCCACTGTAATTAACAATCCATTGTTATTTCCAAATATTTTTAGAGGTTTAATACATAACTGTTCAAAACGGACACAAGATGATGTCTTGGAGGTGTATTTATTAAAAAAAATACATCAATTGAATGTTTAAAGTAGTTTAAATCCATCACTTATGATTGTATGGGAGCAAGCATTCCTCAGATTTTGAGCAATTTCTTCAGTAATTTCAAATTTTTTCTGCATCATTTCCTTCTTGTAACTCTGCGTTTGAGTAATGCCTATGTTTGAACATCCAGCGAAACAGGAAATGGTTTTGTATCATTTTCCTTGCTGCAGCTGTGTGTCTGCAGGTTTTAGTGGAAGCAAGCACCACAGTTAGAGATGATTGGCACTGCACATCTCCCTTCCCCTATCCCATATTGAGTTAAGGGCTAGAAAGTTCTACTTTGTTGCCTCTAGCCGAGTTTCCCTATTGGGTTTCAAAGTTCTGTACCTTCCCTCCTCGCGTCCCCATTCCTTGGAGACCCTGTCAACCCTGAATCCCTCGTGCTCCTATTGGTTCTCCTGTGTAAACCCCTCCCATCCTGCAGTCCCTCTTAACCCCTGGGACAGGGACATTCAGGGCTCTCCGCGCTCCTGAATCCAGCCGTCTCCAGCCCTCGTGTCCCTTCCCGGTTCCTTATCCGCCCCGCCATTCCTACCAATAAACCCTGGATTCAGAGAACTGAGAGACTGCATGTCTTTCATATCGCCCTGTCTCCTGCTGGGCTCCGTCCCCGGTGGCACTCCATGCCTGCACCTGCAGGCTTCACTGCAGCGCCCGGTCCAGCGCGTGGGGGTCGCGGCGGCTTGCCTTCTTCCCTGTGACTTCAGGGCTAGCCGCCTGACGCAGAGGGAGAAGTCACACCTTGCTACAAATGCTAAATGGGTGATCATTTAGCATTCTATTTCCTACTGTCATGTGAAGACCAAATGCTTACTTTTCAGACAGCTTTTATTTTTCCCCACAGATGCTTATTTTTTTTATTTTGGTACATGTACTTGTTCATATAGAAAATTTCGTATGTATGGCCTAGGTACAATAGATTATTTGCCATTTTACTTTGAAGACAATACTATTTGGATTTACTTAGAATGCTTAAACGATAACTCCAGTGGGTTCAAACAGTGGCGTTTATAGCTGTTTCCTAAAATGAAGACTGAACATCTACTCTGCAGGATACGAGTATTCTGTTCTATCTTAGGTTCAAATACTATCCTCGTTTAGGTGTACCTGAGCTCCCTCCAGTAGTGCATTAAGCAATCTGACTTAACATCTATCGCATGTAGTTCAGGCACTCTCTCATCTTCACCCCAGGGAGAGAACTGTGTGCCTAGTGGCGTGTTTTGTTTTTATTTTAAATGTCCAAGGAAAGTGGGTAGTGTTAATGGCATCAGACATCCATTTCCTTGCAATTAGCTGTCTGTGTTGTCACAATGCCCTGCTGCCTTTAAATGCTGTGGGCGAGGAAAGGGAGAGAGAAAAGAATGTGTTCATCAAATTTCATTTCAGTCCCATTTGAAACTCTCCCCCTACAATTTCTTTTTAAAATTTAGAGATATACTCTAGAGCTACATGCAACCTTTTTTTCCCCCTGAAAAATGTTTTATTCACAAAATGCAAATTCATGTTGCCTGGGATATTTTGCAAATTCATGTTGAACTATTTTTGATTTTAAACAATTGGCAAAGGATAGCCTTTGCAATTTCAATAGAATCTGCTTAAATATAAAATACCAGTTTTGTAAGGCAGGAGAAAATTGTGTGACTCCTGCAATTTCCTCTTGTGTGGAGACTGCATGTAATCCAACAGATGGTTTTCTAAAAGGATGTAGTAGAAGAGCAGCATCTCTCAGCTGGCTGAGGCATAGCCATTTCAGAATCATGTAGATTCAGTGGGATTTGGCTCAAGTATGCAGAAGGTCCCCTTTTTCCACTCAATTTGATGGTTTTCAGAGTACCTCTTGCTGCTGTCTTCTCTCAATAATACTTTGGCCTGTTGCATAATTAAATAATCTTGTAAATGTTTTGAATTTTCATTCTTTACTGTATTCATTTTCTCATTGTTTCACTGTGCATTTTTATCTTTTGGACTTGTAACTTTGGCTTTTGCCAGAGCATGTGCCCCAAACAGGCACATATGATTTAACCCACTGTGCTGCCAGGACTGTACCAGTCTGTGGGCTCATAATTCAGGTGCAGAGTGTTTTCTGACATCTGCTGAGGGCTCTTCATTGGCAAAGAGCTCAGAGGAGCAGGGGGCACACCTCAACAGCCTTGTGGTTTCTAACAGGACTAAGTCCGTAGCAGTGTTTATATACAGTTATCTACTTTTTTCCCTCGTTTCCTGATTATATGGAAGCTCTTTATAAAAAGCATTTTGATTGCACCAAAGTGTAGCTATTATAATTGTGCACAAGAACTGGGGGGGGAGCATATAATGATAGATATTTTTCATCATGGATGAGCTGCAATCATCACAGTATGCACTTCCTCTTAGCCATATAGCATGGGGAAGCTCAGTGTGTAAATTCTGAGATGGTATATTAAAAGGAAATATTTAGGGATGTAGCAGTCAATGAAAAATAAATTGGAAGTATGCTGAGTTAACGAGGGAATGACTCTCAGCTCTTTTAAGTGTGACATGTTTTCAAAGAAAGCTGCCATGAAACAACCTTTCAGCCAGAAATTTAAAAGCAGGCTTATAGTCTGTGGTGTTGTAAACAAAGGCTGTGCTTAAACTGGGACCCTGAGTGCATCTAAGTTTCTGAGTCTCCCGTTCCCTCCTATTGCTGCATGCCAAGCTCATATTCAGGAGGCTCCAACTATGCAGCATCCACTTGCTTGTGTTTTTTTTGAAGAAGATATCAGATGTAGAGGGGAAAGAAGAGGTGGAATTTCTTTGCTGGATTGGCTCTTGTGCCCAAGAAGTGCAGGGAGCTGAATACTTCAGCTTCTCAAGGCTTCTCTTTTAAATGAAGCAAGAAGTTGTTACCAGCTCTTCGTGATTTGGGTTGCGTTGGCCCATTTAAAGATCCTGTTCTGGCTCCCTAATTGCTGGCACTATGTCTTTCAGTAGAGAGGGAGAGAGTGTTGGTTTTCCATTTTGTAAATGAAATGGAACAGGGAAGGCGAGGGCTTTCACAGCTTGAGCAGGGCATGAAGGCCAGGAAAGGCTTGGTACAGACCCTTTTAACTGAGTTAGTCTCTTCTTCTGGCATGCTTTGGGCATGGTATGTTCTGGCAGTATCACATGCAGCTCTCAGGAGGGCCAGTGCTGGGGTCCAAGATCAAAAAGATTAATTCTGCCTTTAGGGAAGGTCACTGGTAAACTAGGGCCACAGCAGTGCAGCAGTTGTAAGTAGACCCATGAATCCAAAATTACTCAGCACTAAGAAAGCTGCATCATTATGGCAAGGCTCCTGACGTGCTCCAGTCTATGGTGTTCTATGTGCCTTGGCTGAACTGCCGTGCATCTGCCTCTGCTCATCCATCTTCCTTCTGAAAGCGAGTAGCACATCTTAAAGAGCACCTCCCATCCATCTGCAGTGGGGTGGGACTCTTCGTGTTCTAACAGGAGACCTGTCTGCCAGAAGCTGCAGCAGAACAGCTGTGCTCTCAGCCTGGGGCTCCTGACACCTTAGACTGGAAATTTTGGTCGTGTTAAGGGCAAAAGTAAGGACTGTTAGTCCTCTGGTTCCTCCCTGGTTTGGACACCAGCACAGGGGCTGAGGTTCCATCCACTATGAAGTTGCAGATTTCAGAAGAAAGCTCAAGTTCCCTCCTAGACTACTTGCTCCAGAGACTACCAGCACCCCCATTTTTTTTTTTTTGGGGGGGTGGGGTGGGGAAGTGGGGAGGAGGAAGAACTACTTCAGTATTTTGAAAGGTTAAAAGGTTGCTGGTGGCTCTGTCTCTGAACACACATTGATATTTAGACACCAGCTAAAGGCAGTCCAGGAAACCCAGGGTACTCTGAGGGACAGCAGAGTTTGATTCCTTCACCTGGAATTCAAACTAATAGCTTCCATCTCCCAGAAAAGTTGCCTGAATCCTACAGGATTATATTATACTGCTCTTAGGTTGTCAGCTATCGCAGAAATCTAAATTATCTAAATCTAAATTCACAGGCCAGTAAAGGAGAGTGAAAAGTATGTTGATATCATTGTTCCACACAGCCCCTCTTTGTTGAATGAAAGAATTGGTGAGCAACCACTGACAGTGTTTGACATATTACTTTTCAAGTGAAAGTCTTATGTAAAATGCAGAAGCAGACCAGAAAGCAAATAAGAACCTGAGTTCCTTTGTCACTAATCAAATGCTGCTCTTTCCACTTAAGTTTCTATTTTTTTCTTTCTTATCCTTTCTTCACAATATTCTTCAGCCATAGTCTGTACAGTAGAATATATTCAGCTAAAAAGATGGTCACAGATTAGTGTCTAGAACACAAAATATGAATGTGAGTGTTAAGGATCTGGATCAAAACCCACTTTCAGCTCCCGGTACTCTTCAGAGTAAAAAGGAACACCAGTTCTGCTGCTTTGGGAAAAAAACCAACTTCCATTGTCTTTTGGGTAGTTTGAACTTGGTGTATGTTAGTCATACTCTGGGAGTAGCAACCAAGTAAACCTATCAGGAGTGAGGGACAGGGGAACACCTCTCTCTCAGGTCCCCTCTGGCTTTCGACTGTGTATGCTATCGCATCCCAAACTAAAATCCTTCGTTAGGCTTTTAAGTCCTGTTACAGAAATGGACATGAAGTTATGGTAATAAGTAGTGTGGACTAGTATCTGTGGAGTGAAACAATTTGTGCTGAGGATGTCATGTCTGTGCTACACACATTTGATGGATATTTGCTTCAGCCACAGTCCCATGGGCTGAAATCCTATTTGCATTTAGACTGCATGAGGTGCCCTCCTTGAGCACATCTTAAAGCTTGGTTTCATCTGAAAGAGGCCTCATTTGTGTGCTCGGGGGGTGCTCCAGGATGCAGGCAGATGCCTGGTGAGGGGGCAGTCAGGGGATTCAGTTCAACAGCACATTCCTCATCCAACCTCAAACACAGGTGAACTCAGCATAAGGTCATGCACAAACAAGTACTGACAAAATTTTAAGAAGTACCTAACCAGTGTATGCATATAATCTCAAAAATTCCAGTAGCAGTCACACAGCCAATGTGTGCAGGTGCTTCTTTAAGCACTGCAGTATTATTAGAAAATCAGATCATAATTTCCCACATGTAATCTATCATAGAGGAGATTTTTAACTAAAGTCCTAATCCAATATCTGAATTTAGCTACAAGAATATCCTTGCTTCTTTGGTTTACAGTTTTGAACCTTACAACCTGGGTTTAAGCAAATGTTCCAGATTCCTTTCTGTTTCTCCTTTTTTTCCTTTTCCTTTTCCTTTTCCTTTTCCTTTTCCTTTTCCTTTTCCTTTTCCTTTTCCTTTTCCTTTTCCTTTTCCTTTTCCCTCCTTCCTTCCTTCCTTCCTGTGAAACATTTGCACATTGTCTTTTGCTATTTGATGATTAAATTCTTCGAAGAAGATCAAGCATGACACAGCATAGTTCTGATTTTTTTTCCTTTCTTGTCTTCAATCATTGCTGAATTTTCTGATACAGACTCCATCCTTTTTTGATGATGTTGTGTCTGGTAGAGTTGTACGTTTCCTAATAAGCAAAGGGAGAACTAGACTGAAGGATGAGAAGAAGCTTGCAGCTAAGGCTGCAATCACATAATTTTAGCAACTCGTTTTCTTCAAAGCCTGATAAAGTTCTGAGTTTGAATTATTTGTGTTTTCAGTATATTGTGGCTTGGTTCTTGACATGTTTTTAATACAAAATTAAAAAATCATTATATTAGCTAATTCTTGGATATAATTTACTTAAAATATCTAGGAATATTTTTTTTCAATTGTGACTGTAGGAAAGAAATCAGATTTTTTTATTTTTTACTGTGACAAAATCTACTCTACTTCCTTGTTTGAACAGATTGAGGAAGAAACACAGTATGACAAACATTTTTTAAGAAGAAAAGGCCTGACATCATTCTTTGCTCGTAGTAATAATGTTCAGTTGAGAAATCCCAATCCTCTTTTCATGACTGTCAGAATAATTAGCTATGGTGATCAGGAACCTTCCAAATGTTTAATATTTACTTTGAGGAATTTGGAAGCTGGATCTTACACTTGATGCTGAAAGCTGTTGCTTTTGCTTGACAGGGAACTGCATTTTTAAACTGGTTTTTACCTACATCTGTATTTTTCTGTCAGTATTAGAGAATTCATAGACAGAAGACAGACCCATATCCATTGGCATGTGTAGGTGGCCAAGTTGTAAGTATGCCCTGATCACCTGAAAATCACTTTGATTCAAGACCTTGTAGAAGGAGGTAAAGTTACCCAGTAGTTTCTTCCTGCAGTGAGACAGTGGAAGACAAACCAGTAGAAATTTCTTGAGTGAAAAAAAGACAACAGAAGATGAGTTGTTTGAACCTTAATGAAGTAAAACACTGTCCAACATTTGTAAAAGAGTTGGTTGGATTAGATTTGCATGATGGCCCTAGATGGTACAAGAAGGTGGTTCTCCACGTCAGAAGAATTGGTGCACATGCACATTTTCTGAACAGTTAATATAATTTGAAATACAAAAAGATGCCTGACTTTTAACAAAGCTTTCTGTCTACAGATGGAGATTCATTAAAATACTTAAAGGATCCTCGAGAAATCAATCATCAACAGAATCTAATGAAACAACTATTTTGCTAACCATTTTGGCATTGTTTGGAAATAGTCTTATAATCTTACATTTACTGCAATGGCTCTTTGCAAGGGTTTTATTACTAGTATAGAAACCATTATTATTATGAAAGACATTTATAATTAACACTTTATGACAGAATGATTTAAGAGAATAATATTCATTGTAGCTAAGCAGCTGTGAAAACAAATAAAGTGGTAATGCTAATTAATTTATTGCATTAATGCAAATAATGTGAATTCAAAGAGCTGACAGAAAATAATATGTTAGTAGCTAATAGCAGATTTTTCAAAGAACTGCGACACATTTTAGGCTTTCAAAACTGTATTTGTCTCAAAAGCACTAAAAAGTGTTAAAAAATAGCCACTTTATTGATGTGAATCTTCAATGTTCATTATAATAAAGAGCAATCTTGCCAAATAATACTCCAGGATGACCTTTTGACCTGTAATCAGTGCACAGAAATCCTTATAGTTGGTAAATACATTAGAGAGACTCAAATAAACAAGGCTATCGTTCTACCCTCAATATAAATATTTAGAGCTGTCTCTGAATGAATCCTATTCTTCCAGTCTCAGGCTAGCTTTAGTCATGCAGATATGGTTTGTAGAGTGTCATTTTGCATTCTCTGTTTGAAAATAAGTCTGCCTATAACGGCTAGCTTTTAGGTAATTTTTCTTAGGGTTTTCAGTTTCTGCTGCAGGAACCCTGGTCAAAATTTTCTGAATTAATATGCTGCTAACCTTTATCTACTTTGCATCAGGACAACTTTGGTATCTAGATAGTAGCAGCAGACTCTTCTTATTTTTTTTAATGGTATGGTCAGTAACTATTGTTAGCATGTCATTAGTGTAAAATTAAGTCAGGCTTTTGCTTGCACGGTGCTCCTAACTTGGCCAAAAATAATTTTCTTCTCCCATGTAGGTCTGTCTTCATTTTAGACTCTTGAGAAGTGGTGCTGGGGAAATCCCCTTCCCCTCTTTCTTTCCCCCAGATCTGCTGATTGCAGTAAAAGGAGCATGCATAGTTTCTCATTCTGGCTGCAATATTTTTCATGAAATTGAAAGCCTCTGTGCCATTGGCAAAATAATTATTTGATTACAATAAGCTGATTGCAGAATCTTTCATCCCATCTCCTGCATGAGTGGAAAACATCACAGCATTCCTTCCACTGCTTCAGTGTCTGCCTACAACACTCGCACCATCCTGAGAAGCTCAAATGGGATTTGCACTTACTGGGGAAAAACATCACACAGAGGCTTAACTTATGATGCCAAAAAAATCACAGGAGAAAC